>CM059813.1:35344081-37744081 GCA_030435695.1 Brachymystax lenok tsinlingensis
AGAACTACTACTCTACCACCCCACCCATAGACCAGTACTACTACTCTACCACCCCACCCACAGACCAGAACTACTACTCTACCACCCCATCCACAGACCGGTACTACAACTCTACCACCCCATCCACAGACCAGTACTACTACTCTACCACCCCACCCACAGACCAGTACTACTACTCTACCACCCCACCCACAGACCAGTACTACTACTCTACCACCCCACCCACAGACCAGTACTACTACTCTACCACCCCATCCACAGACCAGTACTACTACTCTACCACCCCACCCACAGACCAGTACTACTACTCTACCACCCCACCCACAGACCAGTACTACTACTCTACCACCCCACCCACAGACCAGTACTACTACTCTACCACCCCATCCACAGACCAGTACTACTACTCTACCACCCCACCCACAGACCAGTACTACTACTCTACCACCCCACCCACAGACCAGTACTACTACTCTACCACCCCACCCACAGACCAGTACTACTACTCTACCACCCCACCCACAGACCAGAACTACTACTCTACCACCCCACCCATAGACCAGTACTACTACTCTACCACCCCACCCACAGACCAGAACTACTACTCTACCACCCCATCCACAGACCGGTACTACAACTCTACCACCCCATCCACAGACCAGTACTACTACTCTACCACCCCACCCACAGACCAGTACTACTACTCTACCACCCCACCCACAGACCAGTACTACTACTCTACCACCCCACCCACAGACCAGTACTACTACTCTACCACCCCATCCACAGACCAGTACTACTACTCTACCACCCCACCCACAGACCAGTACTACTACTCTACCACCCCACCCACAGACCAGTACTACTACTCTACCACCCCACCCACAGACCAGTACTACTACTCTACCACCCCATCCACAGACCAGTACTACTACTCTACCACCCCACCCACAGACCAGTACTACTACTCTACCACCCCACCCACAGACCAGTACTACTACTCTACCACCCCACCCACAGACCAGTACTACTACTCTACCACACCACCCACAGACCAGTACTACTACTCTACCACCCCACCCACAGACCCGCTTATCACATCAGCTTCAAAATGGCCTCCCTATTACTGCCAACAACCCAACAACCACTCTTACGCATACACTACCACGGAAATAGACCTGTTTCCACTAACTCAAGCATACACATCACATCACACACACACATACTGTACACACACACACACACACACACACACACACACGCACACATCCATTTTTCTTCTCTTACATAAAAACAGTTGGATTTTGTTCAGTCTAATCAAAACAGACACAGAATAGCCCTGTTGGACTGACGTCATCTAACCCCAATACAGGCTCTGGGACCCAAACATGGCCTGGCCCATTCAAACACACACACAGAGAGAGAGAGAGGCCCGTGCTGTGTAGGATGTAATTTCAGTGATTGATTATAATTTACCCGTGTAAGACGAAACCAAGAAGGCCAACGAGAGTGACCCCCTAGATCAAAACAAAACCAGCAGTACTGGGGGTGGAGTAGCACACACACACACACATCCACACACACACACACTCTAAGCACGCTTTGTTAAGCCAGTTCATCCTCAGCAAGCTCTGTTCAATAGCTTAAAACATTTCGTTTTGGAAGAGAAAAACTAATCTATGTGTCATATATTCCAGAGCTGTGTTCGAATACTCATACTAACCGCACTATTTGTGACGTAAATGGAGTATATAGTATGCTTATTGGTCATAGTATGGATATAGTTAGTATGCCAAAAGTTCCCGGATGTCATACTACATTCGCCAAAATACAAAGTATATAAGCAGTGGACACCATTTCCGTGCTTTTAGGGCCCATAATGCAATTCTTCAGAAAATGGGCGTGGCTTCACAACGTTTTCAGATTCAAAGAACATTTAGGGAAATATGCAGCCGAAGTCCAATGAGAGCGGATACAAATTCATTGCTTTAACTAATTATGACAAATGTTAAGAAAATGTTAAGCAATGTAATAAATTAATGATAAAGTATCCCCCCCCATCAGGTTGGGGAGGGTATCAAGTCAGGTTGGGGAGGGTATCAAGTCAGGTTGAGGAGGGTATCAAGTCGGGTTGGGGAGGGTATCAAGTCGGGTTGGGGAGGGTATCAAGTCGGGTTGGGGAGGGTATCAAGTCGGGTTGGGGAGGGTATCAAGTCGGGTTGGGGAGGGTGTCAGGTTGGGGAGGGTGTCAAGTCAGGTTGGGGAGGGTGTCAAGTCAGGTTGGGGAGGGTATCAAGTCAGGTTGGGGAGGGTATCAAGTCAGGTTGGGGAGGGTATCAAGTCAGGCTGAGGAGGGTATCAAGTCAGGTTGGGGAGGGTATCAAGTCAGGTTGGGGAGGGTATCAAGTCAGGTTGGGGAGGGTATCAAGTCAGGTTGGGGAGGGTATCAAGTCAGGTTGAGGAGGGTATCAAGTCAGGTTGGGGAGGGTATCAAGTCAGGTTGGGGAGGGTATCAAGTCAGGTTGGGGAGGGTATCAAGTCAGGTTGGGGAGGGTATCAAGTCGGGTTGGGGAGGGTATCAAGTCAGGTTGGGGAGGGTATCAAGTCAGGTTGGGGAGGGTGTCAAGTCAGGTTGGGAAGGGTATCAAGTCAGGTTGGGGAGGGTGTCAAGTCAGGTTGGGAAGGGTATCAAGTCAGGTAGGGTCAAAAGGCTCAAGTCCAAGTTAAGTCACGAGTCATTGGTGTTAAAGTCAAAGTCGAGTTGCAAGTCATCCTATTTGTGACTCCACACCTCTGGCAACTAATACATCGAATTTGCCAGTACATTAACTATATGCTATCTAACTACCCAACGTTTATTGACTTGATTATTAGTCATTCTTAGTTTAGCTAAGTGGTATAGTGTTCTCAATGGACATTCAGGTGCATTCTTAAATTCGCTCTGGCTATCTACTCTGATTTCAGAGCACTCTCGTCTGAGGGTGCCAGAGCACAGAATAACTGATGAATTTACGAACACTCAATACCAGTTGACTATAGCCGGTGTCAGTAAATTAAATTGTTGCCAGCAGTACAGTTACAGTCGCCAAACACTCTGGATAAACGGCCTAACCAGCTCTGCTAGGGCCAGTAAAATGGTCAGAGTGGGGTGTTAGCATTTATATCTGGAAGTACAGTGGGGAAAAAAAGTATTTAGTCAGCCACCAATTGTGCAAGTTCTCTCACTTAAAAAGATGAGAGAGGCCTGTAATTTTCATCATAGGTACACTTCAACTATAACAGACAAAATGAGGAAAAAAAATCCAGAAAATCACATTGTAGGATTTTTTATGAATTTATTTGCAAATTATGGTGGAAAATAAGTATTTGGTCAATAACAAAAGTTTATCTCAATACTTTGTTATATACCCTTTGTTGGCAATGACAGAGGTCAAACGCTTTTCTGTAAGTCTTCACAAGGTTTTCACACACTGTTGCTGGTATTTTGGCCCATTCCTCCATGCAGATCTCCTCTAGAGCAGTGATGTTTTGGGGCTGTCGCTGGGCAACACAGACTTTCAAAGATTTTCTATGGGGTTGAGATCTGGAGACTGGCTAGGCCACTCCAGGACCTTGAAATGCTTCTTACTGAAGCCACTCCTACATTGCCCGGGCGGTGTGTTTGGGATCATTGTCATGCTGAAAGACCCAGCCACGTTTCATCTTCAATGCCCTTGCTGATGGAAGGAGGTTTTCACTCAAAATCTCACGATACATGGCCCCATTCATTCTTTCCTTTACACGGATCAGTCGTCCTGGTCCCTTTGCAGAAAAACAGCCCCAAAGCATGATGTTTCCACCCCATGCTTCACAGTAGGTATGGTGATCTTTGGATGCAACTCAGCATTCTTTGTCCTCCAAACACGACGAGTTGAGTTTTTACCAAAAACTTCTATTTTGGTTTCATCTGACATTCTCCCAATCCTCATCTGGATCATCCAAATGCTCTCTAGCAAACTTTAGACGGGCCTGAACATGTACTGGCTTAAGCAGGGGACACGTCTGGCACTGCAGGATTTGAGTCCCTGGCGGCGAGTGTGTTACTGATGGTAGGCTTTGTTACTTTGGTCCCAGCTCTCTGCAGGTCATTCACTAGGTCCCCGTGTGGTTCTGGGATTTTTGCTCACCGTTCTTGTGATCATTTTGACCCCACGGGTGAGATCCCCAGATCGAGGAAGATTATCAGTGGTCTTGTATGTCTTCCATTTCCTAATAATTGCTCCCACAGTTGATTTCTTCAAACCAAGCTGCTTACCTATTGCAGATTCAGTCTTCCCAACCTGGTGCAGGTCTACAATTTTGTTTCTGGTGTCCTTTGACAGCTCTTTGGTCTTGGCCATAGTGGAGTTTGGAGTGTGACTGTTTGAGGTTGTGGACAGGTGTCTTTTATACTGATAACAAGTTCAAACAGGTGCCATTAATACAGGTAACGAGTGGAGGACAGAGGAGCCTCTTAAAGAAGAAGTTACAGGTCTGTGAGAGCCAGAAATCTTGCTTGTTTGTATGTGGCCAAATACTTATTTTCCACCATAATTTGCAAATAAATTCATAAAAAATCCTACAATGTGATTTTCTGGATTTTCTTTCCTCATTTTGTCTGTCATAGTTTAAGTGTACCTATGATGAAAATTACAGGCCTCTCTCATCTTTTTAAGTGAGAGAACTTGCACAATTGGTGGCTGACTAAATACTTTTTTTCCCCCACTGTAGCTAGCAAGTTAGCCAGTTAGCTTGGGTGCTTGACTGCCGTTATGAGGTCAGAACGCTCGGATCAACCCTACTCCTCGGCCAGAGCGTCCAGTGACACTGCCTGGCAGTGTGCGCTCCGAACAGACAATCTGACAACGCTCTGAATTTACGAACGCCCAGAGCGCACTCTGGCACTCCAGATTGAATTTAATAACACACTCAAAGTCGTAAAATGTCTAGCTAGTAATTTGTTATGCTATCAAGCTAGCAAGAGGTTGCATAGCAACAGCATCAACTTCCGGTAGACAGGTGAAGCGCTAGTACGCTCAACTGTAAGGATACCGTTCGTTTACAGTATACTAAAATGAACTAATAGTATATAGTATGTAGTATACAATATGTTAGTATGGGTATTCGAACACAGCTCAGGTGTTCGTAAACCAGTGTAGTGAGCTGTGAGGTTTGTTTTAATGCCCAGTTAAAGAGAAAAGAAGACCAAAGGTCAGTCAATTAAAAAGAAATGTGAATTTGAATGCCCCACACAAAGTGTCCTCGGGACCACAGTAATCCACTCAGGTATACACTTTTCCCATGGCTTACCCTCACCCCTGACACACACACACACACACACACAAACGCACACACACACACACATGCACACACAGGAGATTAATAGAGAGATCCCGTGGCACAGGGAGACTTCTGATGGGTTTAACATCAGGAAAGATTGTTACTAAAGGGCGTCGAGTCACTCCTGAGAAAAAACACACCGCCGCTTAAGTCAGACGGGCCGATCGCATGACTACAGTATAGACCCATGGGAAACCAACCCAGTGACATCCACCACAGTCTAGGGTACAATTCAAGGCAACACTTTACATTTAGATATATTGTATAAATGGTTAACAAAGACTTTATATACTTATTTCCTCATATAAAGTTTATAATAAAACAGCTATAACTCATTGGTAGATATAGTGTCATAGTGTAACTATTAGTTATTAACAGTGTATAAACTAAGCTACTTTAAAACCCTTAATAAACACTCATAAAATATGCCTTCAAGGGATACCAAATGTAATAATGTTGATAGAACATCGACTGATAGCGCTTAGAATTTCTATCAGCTTTAAGAGGTTCCAAGTGATCAGGTATAAGCATGTGTATCTCATTCAGGATACAAGACAATCACTGTTAAATAAAGACACCTCATTAAGAGCAGTTTACTATGAAGGTGACAGAATAAATTAATTTAGCTAAACTATTAAGACCTGTTACCTTCAACCCACTGTAGGATTTACACCCAACTAATTAGCATGCTTCATTTTCTCTAATAATAATAAGGGAATAGGTTAGAATTATTTCCCATATTCATATCTGTCTCATTCCCAAAGCTGAAAACCACTTTTCTTCTACTGCAATTTCACATCCAGAACTCTCACACAAGAGAACAAATCATTTCAAGTGGTGTCAGAATTGAAACATACAAATGGTGATGGTATTAAAAAGGTAAAATGTATTCACTCTGTAGGTTGCGTTGGCGTTTCAAGAAAGCGGAGTTAAATATGTTTAACATGTTTTCTGTCACAGTTTTGGCCATGAGGTGTTTCTGGGTAATTAAAAGCTAATTGTGAAGCATATTTGCTTCCTCTCCACAGGGCACAGACATCAGTTCAACGTCTAGTTCTAATTTATATTTGGTTGAGTTGTCAACTAAAGTGAATTTAATGTACCATTTCATTGGATTTAGGTGAAAAGTTGTGTGAAAAAAAATACAAAATGCCCTTATGTTGATGATTTTTAGCAAATCCAATCAGTTTTCTACATGTATTCTTCATCCTCATCATCATCATCATCATCAAACTGAATTTTATTTGGTTGAAATGATATGGAAACAACGTTGACTCAACCAGTTTTTGCCCAGTGGGTCCTTACTCCATAGATCTCCCTCTTTTTCTCTCTCGTTCACTCGCTCCTGTGTTTCCTCTCTCAGGTTGCTGCCTGTTTCAATTTTAAGCAGAACACAGAAATCAAAGGACTACACCAGAAACACAGAGCTGTGTTCATCAAGTCCTCTATTAATTCCAATTAAAACAATATTCCAATACAGCTATTGTTTAATTTACTGCACTCTTAAAAACAAAATGTTGTTGCTTCTTTGTAGCATTTAATTACCATTTTATTGCTGGGGGATATCTACAGTTTACATTTACATTTTAGTCATTTAGCAGACCCTCTTATCCAGAGCGACTTACAGGACCAATTAGGGTTAAGTGCCTTGCTCAAGGGAACAACGACAGATGTTTTCACCTAGTTGGCCCAGGGATTCGAAACAAGTGACATTTCAGTTACTGGCCCAACGCTCCTAACCACTAGGCTACCTGCCACCGATATCTATAAGTTGTGGTGTTAAAATTGAGGTTACATCTCTTTTTTTGTATGATTACACACAAACACAAAAGGAGAATTGGTGAAAAAGTCTGTTGCAAACAGTTAACTTGAATTAATCTGACACCTACTGTATCGATGACCCTTTTTACTCGCCCGGGGTGTAAAAGACCCTCCAGCTAAATAAGCGAACACTACTGAGTCTTGAGGTACCAACCCTACAAGCAGAAATACATCTTTAAACATATCCCTCCCTTCTCTCTCTCCTCTATCCTTCCTTTCAGTTGCTCTGTCTCTTCTCCTCCAGTGAAAGGGGCACGATAGACAGGCAGAGAAAAGGAGTCAATATCCTCAGGAGGCCTGAGGGGATTAGAAAATGTCACTTTTCTCTGCACACGGAGAGAGCATAACACTGAAGCACACACACACTATATTACAGTCTTAACAACACACACACTATATTACAGTCTTAACAACACACACAATATTACAGTCTTAACAACACACACACTATATTACAGTCTTAACAAAACACACTAGTTTACAGTCGTAACAACACACACTATATTACAGTCTCAACAACACACACACACTATATTACAGTCTCAACAACACACACTATATTACAGTCTCAACAATACACACACTATATTACAGTCTCAACAACACACACTATAGTACAGTCTCAACAACACACACTATAGTACAGTCTCAACAACACACACACTATATTACAGTCTCAACAACTTGCACACTATATTACAGTCTCAACAACACACACACTATATTACAGTCTAAACAACACACACACTATATTACAGTCTTAACAACACACACACACTATATTACAGTCGTAACAACACACACACTATATTACAGTCTTAACAACACACACACTATATTACAGTCGTAACAACACACACACTATATTACAGTCGTAACAACACACACACTATATTACAGTCTTAACAACACACACATTATATTACAGTCTCAACAACACACACACACTATATTACAGTCTCAACAACACACATTATAGTACAGTCTCAACAACACACACACTATATTACAGACTCAACAACTTGCACACTATATAACAGTCTCAACAACACACACACTATATTACAGTCTAAACAACACACACACTATAATACAGTCTCAACAACACACACACTATATTACAGTCGTAACAACACACACATTATATTACAGTCTAAAAAACACACACACTATATTACAGTCTCAACAACACACACACTATATTACAGTCACAACAACACACACTATAGTACAGTCTTAACAACACACGCACTATATTACAGTCTCAACAACACACACTATATTACAGTCTAAACAACACACACACTATATTACAGTCTCAACAACACACACACTATGTTACAGTCTCAACAACACACACACTATATTACAGTCTCAACAACACACACTATATTACAGTCTCAACAACACACACTATATTACAGTCTCAACAACACACACTATATTAAAGTCTCAACAAAACACACACTATATTACAGTCTCAACAATACTCACTATATTACAGTCTCAACAACACACACACTATATTACAGACTCAACAACTTGCACACTATATAACAGTCTCAACAACACACACACTATATTGCAGTCTAAACAACACACACACTATAATACAGTCTTAACAACACACACACTATATTACAGTCTAAACAACACACACACTATATTACAGTCTCAACAACACACACTATAATACAGTCTTAACAACACACACACTATATTACAGTCTCAACAACACACACACACTATATTACAGTCTCAACAACACACACACTATGTTACAGTCTCAACAACACACACACTATATTACAGTCTCAACAACACACACAATATTACAGTCTCAACAACATACACTATATTACAGTCTCAACAACACACACTATATTAAATTCTCAACAAAACACACACTATATTACAGTCTCAACAATACACACTATATTACAGTCTCAACAACACACACTATATTATAGTCTCAACAACACACACTATATTACAGTCTTAACAACACACACACACTATAATACAGTCTCAACAACACACACACTATATTACAGTCGTAACAACACACACACTATTTTACAGTCTTATCAACAACACACACTATAGTACAGTCTCAACAACACACACACTATATTACAGTCTCAACAACTTGCACACTATATTACAGTCTCAACAACACACACACTATATTACAGTCTAAACAACACACACACTATATTACAGTCTTAACAACACACACACACTTTATTACAGTCGTAACAACACACACACTATATTACAGTCTTAACAACACACACACTATATTACAGTCGTAACAACACACACACTATATTACAGTCGTAACAACACACACACTATATTACAGTCAGAATAACACACACACTATATTACAGTCAGAATAACACACACACTATATTACAGTCGTAACAACACACACACTATATTACAGTCTTAACAACACACATTATATTACAGTCTCAACAACACACACACTATATTACAGTCTCAACAACACACACTATAGTACAGTCTCAACAACACACACACTATATTACAGACTCAACAACTTGCACACTATATAACAGTCTCAACAACACACACACTATATTACAGTCTAAACAACACACACACTATAATACAGTCTCAACAACACACACACTATATTACAGTCTAAACAACACACACACTATAATACAGTCTCAACAACACACACACTATATTACAGTCGTAACAACACACACACTATATTACAGTCTTAAAACCACACACACTATATTACAGTCTCAACAACACACACACTATATTACAGTCTCAACAACACACACTATAGTACAGTCTTAACAACACACACACTATATTACAGTCTTAACAACACACACTATATTACAGTCTTAACAACACACACACTATATTACAGTCTTAACAACACACACACTATATTACAGTCTCAACAACACACACACTATATTACAGTCTCAACAACACACACACTATATTACAGTCTCAACAACACACACTATATATTACAGTCTCAACAACACACACTATATTACAGTCTCAACAACACACACTATATTACAGTCTCAACAAAACACACACTATATTACAGTCTCAACAACACACACACTATATTACAGTCTTAACAACACACACACACTATATTACAGACTCAACAACACACACTATATTACAGTCTCAACAACACACACACTATATTACAGTCTAAACAACACACACACTATATTACAGTCTTAACAACACACACACTATATTACAGTCTCAACAACACACACACACTATATTACAGTCTCAACAACACACACACTATATTACAGTCTTAACAACACACACACTATATTACAGTCTCAACAACACACACACACTATATTACAGTCTCAACAACACACACACTATGTTACAGTCTCAACAACACACACACTATATTACAGTCTCAACAACACACACAATATTACAGTCTCAACAACACACACACTATATTACAGTCTCAACAACACACACACTATATTACAGTCTCAACAACACACACACTATATTACAGTCTCAACAACACACACTATATTACAGTCTCAACAACACACACACTATATTACAGACTCAACAACACACACTATATTAACAGTCTCAACAACACACACACTATATTGCAGTCTAAACAACACACACACTATAATACAGTCTTAACAACACACACACTATATTACAGTCTCAACAACACACACACACTATATTACAGTCTCAACAACACACACACTATATTACAGTCTCAACAACACACACACTATATTACAGTCTCAACAACACACACTATATTACAGTCTCAACAACACACACTATATTACAGTCTCAACAACACACACTATATTAAATTCTCAACAAAACACACACTATATTACAGTCTCAACAATACACACTATATTATAGTCTCAACAACACACACTATATTACAGTCTTAACAACACACACACTATAATACAGTCGTAAAAACACACACACTATATTACAGTCTTAACAACACACACACTATGTTACAGTCTCAACAACACAAACACTATATCACAGTCTCAACAACACACACTATATTACAGTCTCAACAACACACACACAATATATTACAGTCTCAACAACACACACACACACTATATTACAATCTCAACAACACACACACTATATTACAGTCTCAACAACACACACACTATATTACAGTCTCAACAACACACACTATATTACAGTCTCAACAACACACACTATATTACAGTCTCAACAACACACACTATATTACAGTCTTAACAACACACACACTATAATACAGTCTCAACAACACACACACAATATTACAGTCTCAACAACACACACACTATATTACAGTCTCAACAACACACACTATGTTACTGTCTCAACAACACACACACTATGTTACAGTCTCAACAACACACACACTATATTACAGTCTCAACAACATACACTTTATTACAGTCTCAACAACACACACACTATATTACAGTCTCAACAACACACACACTATATTACAGTCTCAACAACACACACACTATATTACAGTCTCAACAATACACACTATATTACAGTCTCAACAACACACACTATATTACAGTCTCAACAACACACACACTATATTACAGTCTCAACAACACACACACACTATATTACAGTCTCAACAACACACACACTATGTTACAGTCTCAACAACACACACACTATATTACAGTCTCAACAATACACACACTATATTACAGACTCAACAACATGCACACTATATTAGTCTCAACAACACACACACTATGTTACAGTCTCAACAACACACAAGCTATATTACAGTGTCAACAACACACAAACTATATTACAGTCTCAACAATACACACACTATATTACAGTCTCAACAATGCACACACTATATTACAGTCTCAACAACACACACACTATGTTACAGTCTCAACAACACACACACTATATTACAGTCTCAACAACACACACACACAATATTACAGTCTCAACAACACACACACTATATTACAGTCTCAACAACACACACTATGTTACTGTCTCAACAACACACACACTATGTTACAGTCTCAACAACACACACACTATGTTACAGTCTCAACAATACACACACTATATTACAGTCTCAACAACACACACACTATAACACTATATTACAGTCTCAACAATACACACACTATATTACAGTCTCAACAACACACACACTATATTACAGTCTCAACAACACACACACTATATTACAGTCTCAACAACACACACACTATGTTACAGTCTCAACAACACACACACTATATTACAGTCTCAACAACACACACACTATATTACAGTCTCAACAACACACACACTATATTACAGTCTCAACAACACACACACTATATTAGTCTCAACAACATACACTATATTACAGTCTCAACAACACACACACACACTATATTACAGTCTCAACAACACACACACTATATTACAGTCTCAACAATACTCACTATATTACAGTCTCAACAATACACACTATATTACAGTCTCAACAACACACACTATATTACAGTCTCAACAACACACACACTATATTACAGTCTCAACAACACACACACACTATATTACAGTCTCAACAACACACACACTATATTACAGTCTCAACAACACACACACTATATTACAGTCTCAACAACACACACACACAATATTACAGTCTCAACAACACACACACTATGTTACAGTCTCAACAACACACACACACACTATATCACAGTCTCAACAATACTCACTATATTACAGTCTCAACAATACACACTATATTACAGTCTCAACAACACACACTATATTACAGTCTCAACAACACACACACTATATTACAGTCTCAACAACACACACACTATATTACAGTCTCAACAACACACACACTATATTACAGTCTCAACAACACACACACTATATTACAGTCTCAACAACACACACACTATGTTACAGTCTCAACAACATACAATTTATGTTACAGTCTCAACAATACACACACTATATTACAGTCTCAACAACACACACACTATAACACTATATTACAGTCTCAACAACACACACACTATATTACAGTCTCAACAACACACACTATATTACAGTCTCAACAACACACACACTATATTACAGTCTCAACAACACACACACTATGTTACAGTCTCAACAATACACACACTATATTACAGTCTCAACAACACACACACTATATTACAGTCTCAACAATACACACACTATATTACAGTCTCAACAACACACACACTATATTACAGTCTCAACAATACACTATATTACAGTTTCAACAACACACACACACTATATTACAGTCTCAACAACACACACACTATATTACAGTTTCAACAATACACTATATTACAGTCTCAACAATACACACTATGTTACAGTCTCAACAACACACACTATATTACAGTCTCAACAACACACACTATATTACAGTCTTAACAACACACACACTATAATACAGCCGTAACAACACACACACTATATTACAGTCTTAACAACACACACACTATATTACAGTCTCAACAACACACACACAATATATTACAGTCTCAACAACACACACACTATGTTACAGTCTCAACAACACACACACACACTATATTACAGTCTCAACAATACTCACTATATTACAGTCTCAACAATACACACTATATTACAGTCTCAACAACACACACTATAATACAGTCTAAACAACACACACTATATTACAGTCTTAACAACACACACACTATAATACAGTCATAACAACACACACACACTATATTACAGTCTCAACAACACACACACTATATTACAGTCTCAACAACACACACACTATATTAGTCTCAACAACATACACTATATTACAGTCTCAACAACACACACTATATTACAGTCTCAACAATACACACACTATATTACAGTCTCAACAATACTCACTATATTACAGTCTCAACAATACACACTATATTACAGTCTCAACAACACACACACACTATGTTACAGTCTCAACAACACACACACTATATTACAGTCTCAACAATACACACACTATATTACAGTCTCAACAATACTCACTATATTACAGTCTCAACAATACACACTATATTACAGTCAACAACACACACTTATACAGTCTCAACAACACACACACTATTACAGTCTCAACAACACACACACTATATTACAGTCTAAACAGCACACACACTATATTACAGTCTCAACAATACACACACTATATTACAGTCTCAACAATACACACACTATGTTACAGTCTCAACAATACACACAATATATTACAGTCTCAACAACACACACACACTATGTTACAGTCTCAACAACACACACTATGTTACAGTCTGAACAATACACTATATCACAGTTTCAACAACACACACACTATATTACAGTCTCAACAACACACACACTATATTACAGTCTCAACAACACACACTATATTACAGTCTCAACAACACACACACTATAATACAGTCTCAACAACACACACACACTATATTACAGTCTCAACAACACACACACTATATTACAGTCTCAACAATACACACACTATATTACAGTCTCAACAATACACACACTATATTACAGTCTCAACAATACACACACTATGTTACAGTCTCAACAATACACTATGTTACAGTCTCAACAATACACACTATATTACAGTCTCAACAACACACACAGTATATTACAGTCTCAACAACACACACACTATATTACAGTCTCAACAATACACACTATATTACAGTCTCAACAACACACACTAGATTACAGTCTCAACAACTTGCACACTATATTACAGTCTCAACAACACACACACACTATATTACAGTCTCAACAACACACACACTATATTACAGTCTCAACAATACACACACTATATTACAGTCTCAACAACACACACACACTATATTACAGTCTCAACAATACACTATATTACAGTTTCAACAACACACACACTATATTACAGTCTCAACAACACACTATATTACAGTTTCAACAACACACACACTATATTACAGTCTCAACAACACACACACACTATAATACAGTCTCAACAACACACACTATATTACAGTCTCAACAACACACACTATTACAGTCTCAACAACACACACTATTACAGTCTCAACAACACACACACTATTACAGTCTCAACAACACACACACTATATTACAGTCTCAACAACACACACACTATATTACAGTCTAAACAACACACACACTATATTACAGTCTCAACAATACACACACTATATTACAGTCTCAACAACACACACACTATATTACAGTTTCAACAACACACACACTATATTACAGTCTCAACAATACACACTATATTACAGTCTCAACAATACACACTATATTACAGTCTCAACAACTTGCACACTATATTACAGTCTCAACCACACACACACTATATTACAGTCTCAACAATACACACACTATATTACAGTCTCAACAATACACTATAATACAGTCTCAACAATACACACACTATATTACAGTCTCAACAATACACTATGTTACAGTCTCAACAATACACACTATATTACAGTCTCAACAATACACACTATATTACAGTCTCAACAACTTGCACACTATATTACAGTCTCAACAACACACAAACTATGTTACAGTCTCAACAGCACACACAATATATTACAGTCTCAACAACACACACACTATATTACAGTCTCAACAATACACACACTATATTACAGTCTCAACAACACACACACTATATTACAGTCTCAACAACACACACACTATGTTACAGTCTCAACAACACACACACCATATTTCAGTCTCAACAATACACACACTATGTTACAGTCACATCAATACACACACTATGTTACAGACTCAACAACACACACACTATATTACAGTCTCAACAATACACACTATATTACAGTCTCAACAACACACACACTATATTACAGTCTCAACAATACACACTATATTACAGTCTCAACAATACACAATATATTACAGTCTCAACAACACACACACTATGTTACAGTCTCAACAATACACACACTGGTTGTCTCCAGGGCTTCAGCGGAGCTACTGTCAGGGACATCTCATGACTTACACACACCGCTGCCTGCACAGGACACACACACACACACTCCCCCCTGGTCCCTCATCCATAGCGAGAGTTGGCCCTGGAGATGCTGCCAAACATTTTGGACCAATAACTCATCATGTCCAGGCCTAACATGCGTTTGAAATTTGTACCACAAGAAAATAATCTCCAATTTCAAAAAGGGATGCTAGTAAATTTACATTCACAGTTGGAACCAGGTGACTCTCAAACACAGACAAAATACCGTAAAGTCACACACACACCCGTGTCTCTGTGCCACTCTGTGAAGTCTATTGAGTGTTGTGGTTTTCTATTAAAACTAAAGAAAGGTGCTGGAGAAAGGGGAAGAGGAGTTCACATTATCTAAGAGAATTCCAATTAACACTCTCCCCCAAAGTAATTAGCTATTAAAATAGCTAATGGACAAACCCCAAACCCCAACGAGACGCCACCGCAACGCAGCTTAATAATTAATTCTACTATCAAAACCATCTCCCGCATAAAGGAACGTGATAATACATTTGACAGAATGGAAAGAAGGAATAAAAGGAATGTTAAAAGAGTGTAAATAAAACACTGTCTGTCTGCTGGCATGAAGCGGTAGCCCCTTCTGCTTTTGTTCTTCTCTCATCCATTCATTCTCTCATTCTGTTATTCTGTCCTTTCTCCCCGTGGCTGTCTGAGTAAAGAAGGAGATGGCTGTTGGCAATGGGAGGGAGGGAGGGAGGGAGGGAGGGAGGAGGGAGGGAGGGAGGGAGGGAGGGAGGGAGGGAGGGAGAAGGACCCCCTCAAATACAGCTAATTAATAGATAGCAAGTCAGTGTCACACACATTTTCAAACACACAAATACACACTTTTGTAACACTTACACTTACAGCCATACACAAAAACAAACATAGCATTAATTTACTTCATGTTTATTAAAGGGGGAAGCTGGGGTCTACACACACTCTCTCCAGCTCCTCAGAGCGATAAGACTTTACTACTAACCATAAACGAGTCCACACCCAATTAAAGAGGCGAGAGAAAATGTCGAAATTAGCTTGTTGAGCTGAGAGAGAGTGAGAGAGAGAGAAAGAGAGAGGCGGGGGGAGCGGGAGAGAGAGAGATAAAGATAGAGAGAAGAGGGGAGAGTGAGAGAGAGAGAGAGAGAGAGAGAGAGAGAGAGAGAGAGAGAGAGAGAGAGAGAGAGAGAGAGAGAGAGAGAGAGAGAGAGAGAGAGAGAGAGAGAGAAATGGAAAGGGAACGAGATGAATTCAAGCCTCCAATCTGTCTGTCACTCATTGGTTGTTCAGTTCCTCCACTGTTGCAGGCAAACAGACAAGCCCTTTTCCTTCTTTTTTACAGTGGCTTCATGGCCCCACAGTAACTTTAGTGCAGCGCCTATTAAAACAGCATGTGTCACAGCATGCTCCAAACACACACACACTGTGTCGTGCACTTGACCGTTTCAAATGTTTAACCTGAGATACAGAGGGGGTGGTGTGTCTGTGCCTCAGGCCTGGGTTAATGTCTCTCTGCCCAGGACTGTTGAACAGCCTGATAGAAATGACTAGAGGTCTACTGTAATAGTAGTGGTCTCTCTTACCGTGGCCTTCCCTCTGTGAAGTGTAGCGTCCCAACCTTTCCAGAATATTACAATATTTAAAAATAACACCATTTTCAGTCTGTCAGTCCATCTGTGTTCCATATGCAGGCAATGGCTTCCTCTCTATTATATTCCTCCAGCTGTCCACACACACACACACATACAAACACGCACATACACACTTTTTCGTGAGCCCAGAGGCCAGTGTTTCTGCGTTAGCAGCAGTTTTAATATGCTGAGATACTCATCAGGAAGATTTTACACAGATTTTACCAGCCTGAAACACACACATCCTCTAATACCGCTGCTCTCTCTATCACACACAGATCCCTATCTGGACAAGACAAACTGCGATAAAGTCAGTCTAACTATGCCAATCGATGAAAGTCATTTATTTACCTCACTAGGCAATTTCGGCTCCGTCTTCAGAAAGTGCGATAGAGAGAGAGAGAGAGAGAGAGAGAGAGAGAGAGAGAGAGAGAGAGAGAGAGAGAGAGAGAGAGAGAGAGAGAGAGAGAGAGAGAGAGAGAGAGAGAGGGAGAGAGAGAGAGAGAGAGAGAGAGAAAAAATGTTTGGCAGGGCTGTGTAAAGAATGGTGTGTTAATTAATCTAGCTGTATAGTTAGATGCAGTAGGACATGTGAGGAAGTCCATAAAGAGGAGAGGGGTTAAAACATCCATTAAACCCTGAGAACAATTCAGGGACGGATGGGTTTTCACAATGTTCCACGGTCACTACGGTCCACATTATAGAACTAGTACATTAACAGTAGTCCGGCAGATTTTATGTAATACCCAAGAAGCCACACCACACCTTTAGGCAAATTAGGAGTTTTTCGTGTTCTTTTTCCCTCCCTCTCGTTCTCTCTCTTCCTCCCTCTGCCTCTGTCACTCTGCATTCAAATGGGTTCCGCCTAGAGAGACGGGGAGGCCTGTGGTCCTTAACTTCATTCAATGAAATAAAAGGTACTTTACTAACCCATAATGATCAATACAAACCTGCCCACTTACACCCACCCACACACACACACGCACACACACACTTATCCCACCTCTTCAGCTGTTCATGCATATGCATGTTCTTTGTAATTCATGCGGGGGTGTGGGCCTATCACAGCTCAAGGGCAACCCAGAGGTCAACTCATTTGTAAATCAGTACCCTAAAATGTGTGTGTGTGTTTGTCTGGGTGTGCATGTGTTTAGGGTGAGCTTTGGAAAGGAGCTCATAATCATAGCAGTGCCTTCATTCATTATCTATATTTATAGAGCTCCGTCCAGCTCCTCTCCACTGAGTAGTGAGTATAAATCTCACATAAAGACACATGTTTGTGTGTGTGTGTGTGTGTGTGTGTGTGTGTCACTGAGTTCTACTGCCAACTATAGCTGTGACTTCTCTCTCCACCACACAAGAACGCCAGGCTCTCTGACCTCTCTCTCCACTCCAGGAGAACGCCAGGCTCTCTGACCTCTCTCTCCACTCCAGGAGAACGTCAGGCTCTCTGACCTCTCTCTCCACTCCAGGAGAACGCCAGGCTCTCTGACCTCTCTCTCCACTCCAGGAGAACGCCAGGCTCTCTGACCTCTCTCTCCACTCCAGGAGAACGCCAGGCTCTCTGACCTCTCTCTCCACTCCAGGAAAACGCCAGGCTCTCTGACCTCTCTCTCCACTCCAGGAGAACGCCAGGCTCTCTGACCTCTCTCTCCACTCCAGGAGAACGCCAGGCTCTCTGACCTCTCTCTCCACTCCAGGAGAATGCCAGGCTCCCTGACCTCTCTCTCCACTCCAGGAGAACGCCAGGCTCCCTGACCTCTCTTACTATTCCGAGGAGGAGAAAGTTCTGAAAGTCGCTCTGAAAATCACTGCTGATGTGTGTCAAATGTGTGTGTCAGTTAATGGGGTTCACACAGTCCTACATTGCACAGGATTATGGGTAGAATAAAACGAGGTGCACGCACAATGAGGGTTAAATGGATTAAATCCTGCCCAGCTCAGAGAACACACATGCGCACACACTAAGACAAAAGTCTTAAAAAATTAGTGGCTAAAGTAAACTAATGGCTAAAGTAAATTAGTGGCTAAAGTAAACTAGTGGCTAAAGTAAACTAGTGGCTAAAGTAAACTAATGGCTAAAGTAAACTAATGGCTAAAGTAAACTAATGGCTAAAGTAAACTAATGGCTAAAGTAAACTAATGGCTAAAGTAAACTAATGGCTAAAGTAAACTAATGGCTAAAGTAAACTAATGCTAAGGCTAAAGTAAACTAATGGCTAAAGTAAACTAACAAAGTAAACTAATGGCTAAAGTAAACTAATGGCTAAAGTAAACTAATGGCTAAAGTAAATTAGTGGCTAAAGTAAACTAATGGCTAAAGTAAAGTAAACTAATGGCTAAAGTAAACTAATGGCTAAAGTAAACTAATGGCTAAAGTAAACTAGTAGCTAAAGTAAACTAGTGGCTAAAGTAAAGTAATGGCTAAAGTAAACTAGTGGCTAAAGTAAAGTATTGGCTAAAGTAAACTAATGGCTAAAGTAAACTAATGGCTAAAGTAAACTAATGGCTAAAGTAAACTAGTGGCTAAAGTAAACTAGTGGCTAAAGTAAACTAATGGCTAAAGTAAACTAGTGGCTAAAGTAAACTAATGGCTGAAGTAAACTAATGGCTAAAGTAAACTGATGGCTAAAGTAAACTAATGGCTAAAGTAAACTGATGGCTAAAGTAAATTAGTGGCTAAAGTAAATTAGTGGCTAAAGTAAACTAATGGCTAAAGTAAAGTAATGGCTAAAGTAAACTGATGGCTAAAGTAAACTAATGGCTAAAGTAAACTAATGGCTAAAGTAAACTAATGGCTAAAGTAAACTAGTGGCTAAAGTAAATTAGTGGCTAAAGTAAACTTTTCATTCATTTATTTAATTTTACCAGGCAAGTCAGTTAAGAACAAATGCTTATTTTCAATGACGGCCTAGGAACAGTTGGTTAACTGCCTGTTCAGGTTACTAGTCCAACGCTCTAACCACTAGGTTACCCTGCAGCCCCAAACTAATTGCTAAAGTAAACTAATGGCTAAAGTACACTAGCGGCTAAAGTAAATTAGTGGCTAAAGTAAACTAATGGGTAAAGTAAACTAATGGCTAAAGTAAACTAGTGGCTAAAGTAAACTAATGGGTAAAGTAAACTAATGGCTAAAGTAAACTAGTGGCTAAAGTAAACTAATGGCTAATGTAAATTAGTGGCTAAAGTAAACTAATGGCTAAAGTAAACTAGTGGCTAAAGTAAACTAATGGCTAAAGTAAACTAGTGGCTAAAGTAAACTAGTGGCTAAAGTAAACTAATGGCTAAAGTAAACTAGTGGCTAAAGTAAACTAATGGCTAAAGTAAACTAGTGGCTAAAGTAAACTAGTGGCTAAAGTAAACTAATGGCTAAAGTAAACTAATGGCTAAAGTGGCTAGCTATTATGGCTAAAGTAAACTAATGGCTAAAGTAAACTAATGGCTAAAGTAAACTAGTGGCTAAAGTAAACTAGTGGCTAAAGTAAACTAATGGCTAAAGTAAACTAATGGCTAAAGTGGCTAGCTATTATGGCTAAAGTATCTAGCTATATTGTAATGTGTAACTGAATGAACAGTTGTGGGGAAGTACAAATGTTTTTGAAGCATTATTCATCACAAATATAACAGTAATATAAAGATGATTACCTGTTGTTGTGAGGAGGGTGAACAGCAGGACCGGAGAACATGGAAAAAAAAAGAAAGAAGAATCATTACTAAGTGAAACACACACAGAGAGACACAACGGGCCAGGCCAGACTGGCACACACTGTTTGATTCATGTCATCATGTCTGTCAGTGGAGA
Organism: Brachymystax lenok tsinlingensis; assembly: GCA_030435695.1. Lineage (NCBI taxonomy): Eukaryota > Metazoa > Chordata > Actinopteri > Salmoniformes > Salmonidae > Brachymystax > Brachymystax lenok. The sequence continues at coordinate 35,365,860 of CM059813.1, forward strand.
CACCATATCCTAACACACTGTCTGAAGCCAGAACACTAATAACTCGTCCTTCAGTGTGTGTGTGTGTGTGTGTGTGTGTGTGTGTGTGTGTGTGTGTGTGTGTGTGTGTGTGTGTGTGTGTGTGTGTGTGTGTGTGTGTGTGGCCAAACTGGCTTCACAGCTTTACTTTGACACCCTCCAAAACCTCAGCCGCCACTGAGACACGGTGGAGACACAGAGACTGTGTGAGTGTGTGTGTCTGTGTAGTCCACAAGCAGAGCGTGGCCCATGGATCCTAGGGGCCCTATTCTACCAGTGCAAAAACAAAAGCCTTCCATTACGCATCTATGAGCATGTATGTGTGTGTATGTGTGTGTGTGTGTGTGATGAGACTCGAGACTAGTGGACGACACACAGCCAGGAGAAGCCTGTTTGCACTCTGTCTGCCGACCGGGGTCCAGGGGCCAGTGTGTGTATGTGTGTGTGTGTGTGTGTGTGTGTGTGGGGGGAATAACACCACCTTATTTACTGACCCTCTACCAAAATACACAACCTCCTTAGTCAAAGACAGCCCTCACCTCAGTATGGACAAAAAGAGACAGACAGAGACAACACACACTCACACAAGTATGTACGCTCTGTACACTGTAAGGAAGGGACAGAACTGTCCAAAAGGAACGCAACCCGCTGGAAGGTCCAGGTTTGAACGCAGAGGCAATTATAGATCTAGTTGTATTCCAGGCTGGTCACAAGAAAGAGCCGTCGATTTCGGACATTTGAAAAGGCCCTAAGGACGTGGATATATATGCCTTCGTCGGCGCTCACCCCCCCCAAAAGAAACATGGCACAGCATTGGGCAGGAATTCACCAGGCTCAGAGCCAGAGCGCGCTGCTTAGACCACTGCGCCACGGCAGTTCACAATTCTCTAGAAAGCAGGCATACTACTTGATGATACTAAATGGAAACAGCACATTGTTTTTCATGATTTAGTTTTAACCCTTCCCCAACCCATAGCCCTGACCTTAACCACTCGGAATTAATGCCTAAAATTAACCCTTTGAGTTGTTTCTGTTTTAACCCTGTAACCACGCGGAATTAACCCTGTAACCAAGCAGAATTAACCCTGTAACCAAGCAGAATTAACCCTGTAACCAAGCAGAATTAACCCTGTAACCAAGCAGAATTAACCCTGTAACCAAGAAGAATTAACCCTGTAACCAAGCAGAATTAATGCGTCAAAAATTGACGTTCATCCAATTGTGCCGATTGTGTGTGTGTGTGTTGGTAACCTATATGTGTAAATGGAGACAATCGGTAAGCCATATGTCACTCTCTCTCTAGTGCCAAACCCCCACCCTCATCTGCCCCGCCCCTCACTTGGCACAAGAACACACAAACACACACACACACGGCTCCCTCCACTTCATTAGGAAAGTAAACACAAGTGCTGTCTGAAGTGGCTAATTAGAGAGCTAATTACTCCCTGCTCGTTACTAATGCAAATTATATTACGCTGCTTAACTTCCATCGTGTCCACAACGACGCTGTTAATTGAGGCCTTTTGAAATTAAATTACCCGCTAATTAGCATATCAAAACCATTAATTCTGTGCCAGGAAGAAAAAAACACAACAACAAATGCCAAGTTTAACTAATGAGTTTTGCTAATTGAATATGTACACTCAATACCGAGGTGGGTGCCAGAATTGTCTAATCAGCCGATGCTCAACCACTGTGTGTGTGTGTGTGTGTGTGTGTGTGTGTGTGTGTGTGTGTGTGTGTGTGTGTGTGTGTGTGTGTGTGTGTGTGTGTGTGTGTGTGTGTGTGTGTGTGTGTGTGTGTCTGAAACCAACCGTAGAGAAATACACCACACATCGTAACAGAGGCGCGTAATTTAAGAAACCATTCCATTTCTCCAAACGGTTTGTCAATATTTCCTTGTTTACGCAAAACACCAATGATCTATAGCACTTAGAAAGAGAGAGAGAGAGCGAGAGACAGAAAAAAAAGAGAGAGAGAGAGCAGAGGGGTAGGCAGGGGGCCTAATCAGCTGATGAATATAGAGGGCTGAACCATCACCACTAACACACAGTACTTTACCCTGATGTAATTACATGGTCTGAGCACATAAACACACAAATACATCTACACTGGGGTTTACACTGGGGTTTCTACACTGGGGTTTCTGATACGGTGAGTCAGGGGGAATCTGGACTGAGCTTGAAGAGCTCAATCTACTGAGAGTTAGTTGGTATAAAGGATGTGAACCGCGTTTGAAGTAAAGATGTACAGCATCTCTGCAGTGTTCTGGTAAAGCCTGGACCCCTGATAAGTACTGTAACGCTTCTACACCCTCTCTCCTCTCTATACAACCACATCACCTACTCTACCTGCCATACCAGAGGGGTATCCTACGAAGCAAGCTTGATCTACTCAGGGTTTTCTAAAGCTAACCAGCTTCAGTTAGCTTCACATTCCAGCTCAGGCTTCATCCATACTACTACAGTGGACATTGCTTGTCTGCCTGCCGCTAACTGTAGCAGGCTTGTAACTGTGTGTGCATGTCGCACATGGCTAGCCCAAGCCGAACTCTTCATTGAGACAATGCTGAAACATCAATCCATGGGCAAGTCAGTGCCACATAAAATCAAAATGAAAGAAGAGTTATCTTGCAAATTCAGCAGTCTATGGTGTGAACAAGACTTTGAGAAGTGCCATCTTTATTTTATTATATTTCGTTAATGCCGACTTTGGTGTGCTTACCAATGCACAACTACAAGCACATTTTTCCCACTCCTATCGATAAAATAGTTTTATTAAGTCATACAAAAGTGTTACTGTGCGTGAAGTTTAAAATGCATTTTGTCATTACTAAATGTGTGATGTGACATATTTTACCACTACTATTTGATTAATAAAATATTATCAGTCGTCTTCCAAAAAGCTTTGGTCCTCAACTTGTGGCTCAGTCATTTCATTCAGGGCAAGTGGAGTTAGCCGTGACTTAGCCTGCATGCACACCCACTTTTTCCCTAACATTTACAATCCAACTAAAGCCATAGGATTAACAGTCTCCCTCCTCTCCAATCAAAGCTAAAGTTCTGTCTGATAATAGCCAATTGTAAACTTTTCAGAAGTTAAGAGATTATTCAGGTAGATTCTGGTTCTACCTACCTGGCTAGTGGTCATGAATACCAGAACAGAACAGAGCTAGAAAGCCTAGAGACATTAACTTTTTTAATCTACGGCTGAAATAAAAAGAATCATACATCTAAAGATCCCTCTCGACTTTAAATGTAAAACTGCCCTAAAAATGTCATTCAAATCCCCTCCCCTTTCCTCCTTAAATATCTATCCAATCAAGATGACTGAAAAGATTTATTCAGGTTGGTTGCTATAAAAGTTATCTTATTACACTTTCCAACTTCTCATTTAAATACCACTGTAATGGAAGATTACAAAATGTATAGTGAAATTGAGAGGTAGTCTTACAAAAAAATTAAATAACCATGATAATTAGATGTAAATATATTAGAATAATTTTAAGGGAATGCATAGAAACTGCTGCTCTACAATATTCTGCCTAATTGCTAGAATTATCATATTAACCAGTTACCATTTGACTAAGTTGACAAAAAAAATGATTATTCGTCCATTTCTTTTAGGACTTTCTTAATCAAAATCTAACATCCTTGAAAAATTAATTTGAAGGCGCTCTTATCAGTTAATTAAATCAGGTTGGGAGTCATTTTTCTATGTGGCGTGATTAGGGCCCGGTCTGTTCTCCTCTGTTCAGACACCATGACGTGAGAGGAAACTTCTCCCTGGCTCATCAAACATTCACAACCAGAAGAATAGAATTTCTTTGAAGGGACGTCATATTCTTTTTTCAAAACCTCCGCCTTTCTGATAAATTGTGTTATACCCAATAGATCTCTCTTTCTCCTTAACATATTCTCATTAACGCCAAAAGAAAGAGTAAAGAGAGGAGAGAGAAAGGAGAGGGGAGGGTAAAGAGAAAGGGACGGAGGGGGGGGACGAGAGATATGGAGAGAGAAAGGTCCTGGCGTAGAGAAAGAGAAACAATGTGATAGAGACTCAGGGAGAGAGGATCGGTAAAAAGAAAGGAATGATGGAGGAAGATAGCGAGTGAGGGACACACACCCCGGGTAACAGCCTTGGGTAAGCCGAAGAGACTAAACATGTACGTCTGGAGCTAAAACAAGTGCTACTGTTTCTACAGAGACACAATCTCTTCATCTATCCCTTTTCTGTCTGTTCCCTCTCATCCTTGACCCAGTCTGTTCTATTCACGTCCTACTCCTAACATTGAAACAAAGCTTTATCAGAGTGTTTCTGCATGCTTGTTTCACCCTCAGCTATGGTAGTGAATCCAATCTACACACCCCTCATCTCATGTCAGGTGAAAAAAAGCCAACTGGATGGAAAGAATGAGAGAGAGAGAGAGAGAGAGAGAGAGAGAGAGAGAGAGAGAGAGAGAGAGAGAGAGAGAGAGAGAGAGAGAGAGGTAGTCCACTCAATACTCCCATCAGTGGAGTATAAGACTGTCTCTCTGTCCTTCAGGCTGCAGCCGGCCTCTTCAGTAGCCAGAAGAGCAGAACAGATATACTGCCCTCCGCACATTTGTCCATCCAACACTCCTCAGGGAGAGAGAGAGATGGGGGGGGGTAACTGAAAGTAAGGATGAGAGAGACATGAAGAGAGAAGAGAGAAAGAGATGAGAGAAAAACAGAAAGGCAAGTAGAAAAAGAGTTGAAGGGAGGATGAGAAGTTGGTAGTTTGTTAAATGACTGTGATTGGATAATGAATGAGTGGAGCTTGTCTGAGTTGCAGAGGTTGCAGAGGAGCCTAACTCTCCATCAACACGCTCCCTCATCATCCAATCAACACGCTCGGTTGGCTCGGCACCTTATTGGGTTTTATTCCGTTCTCTCCTCTTTCCTTCATGCTTTCTTTCCTCCTTCCCTCACTACATGTTATCCTGTCTTCAGCGTAGCCACAGTAGTCTTTCTCTGTGAAGAGAGAATTCTCAAAGCCACAATTACTGCAAAGAACTATCAATTTCCCCTTCAATTAACCCTGTGGGGAGAAAGGGAGAGAGGTAGAGCGGGGAACAGAGGGGGGAGGGAGAGAAATTCAAATTTGGGACGCAGAATTAAACCTATGTGCTGCCACTCCTCTCCTCCCCCGTCCCTCTGGGAAGTAGTAATAAATGAGGGGGTGAGGCCGAGGAGAAGGGAGGGGGTAGTGTAACATCCTCAGGGGTGAACTTGACCCCAGCACTGAGGGTCAAAGTGGTTACGGTAGAACCAGAGCCCCCATCCCCATTACGGCTGAATACAGGCCGCACAGGCAGCTAGCGCTAATGCCCACTATATGCTAATGAAGGAGATGGTGGGAGGGAGTCTCAAACCACAACCCAGAACTGCTGAAAGCTCTCTTCCATGGGAGACAGAGGGAAGAGGGGGAGAAGGAGAGAGAGAGGAGAGAAAGGGAGAGAGAGACCAAGGGGGGAGGAGACAGGGAGAAAAGAGATAGGGGGGAAAATGAGAGGAAGGTGGAGAGGAAGTTGAAGAGAGAGAAAAAGGGGGAATGGAGAGAGGGAGAGGGAAAAAGAGAAAGGTCTGTTTTTATAAGAGGGAGCGATGAAGGGGGTGTGTGTCCAAGGTTGTGATTGTTAGATCAGCCGAGCCTCGGCTAACGGTCCTCGGCCTGGAATTACAGGGAAGAACTCCGACGGCATGACTGCACTCTATCCTCCCCCCTTGATCCTTCCCTCTCTCTGAGCTGAGCCCCCGGAGAGGGATCCCAAACCAAACTCAGCTTTCAGCAAAGTTCCACAGGCAAACTTTCACAAAGCCCCCGAATGCCTGACTGCCCGCCTAGCTACATGACGACAGAGAGGCATGCCAGGGTTTCAATGCAGCCCTCCCTCCCTCCCTGCCTCTCCCTTCCTCCCTGCCTACCTCCCTCTCCTCTTCTGCTGCCCTCTACTTTCAGAGACGTATGGGCTGTTTGCTGCTGACCTTCCAGACAATGGAAACAAGCGGAACCCAGAAACTGCAAATGAGTGATACAGGTTGCATACAGGCTGCTCCACCTTCACTAAGCTAACATACGCAGTCCTGCCGTCGACGAGAGAAAGCACGGGCATTGTCCCGCTTGTTTTGCCAAGAGTCAATGGCTGCTTTTCAACTGGGTAATAAATGTCGTTAGTCCTTGAAGAAAAAAAATCATTTGTGTTTTCTCCATTACTTCCTGATTGTAAATACTTCAAAAGAAAAACATCACATTGGAAAAAAATATGGGAGCGAAAGAAAAAAGGAAATAGGAATCTTTTAAACAGTCATAATGTCATTTTCATCTAAAGATTTTAAAAGGATTTTTTCCCTTTCTGTGTTTCATTTCACCTGGGAGCACTATTCTTCAATTCAACCAATGAACGTGCAGGCAAACTAACAAAACCCACTATTCAAAATTCACACTACAGTATTTTGTTCAATTCAGTGCATTAGTAAAGTATTAAGACAGCTTGACTTTTTCCACATTTTGTTATGTTACAGACTTATTTTAATCTACACACAATACCCCATAATGACAAAGCAAAAACAGGTTTGTAGAAATGTTTGCACATAAAAAAATATAAATAACTGAAATATCACATTTACATAAGTTTCAGACCCTTTACTCAATACTTTGTTGACGCACCTTCGGTAGCGATTACAGCCTTGAGTCATCTTGGGTATGACGCTACAAGCTTGGCACACCTGTATTTGGGGAGTTTCTCCCATTATTCTCTGCAGATCCTCTCAAGCTCTGTCAGGTTGGATGGGGAGCGTCGCTGCACAGCTATTTCCAGGTCGCTCCAGAGATGTTCGATCGGGTTCAAGACCAGAGCATCTTGTTTGTCTTGGTCTCAGAGTCCTTTAGGTGCCTTTTGGCAAACTCCAAGCGGGCTGTCATGTGCCTTTTACTGAGGAGTGGCTTCCGTCTGGCCACTCTACCATAAAGGCCTGATTGTACATACACTATATATACAAAAGTATATGGACATCCCTTCAAATTAGTGGATTCGGCTATTTCAGCCACACCCGATGCTGACAGGTGTATAAAATCGAGCACACAGCCATGCAATCTCCATAGACAAACATTGGCAGTAGAATGGCCTTACTGAAGAGCTCAGTGACTTTCAACGTGGCACCGTCATAGGATGCCACCTTTCAAACAAGTCAGTTTGTCAAATTTCGCTGATCAAATGAGGATAGTGGAAACGTCTAGGAGCAATAACGGCTCAGCCGTGAAGGCCACACAAGCTCACAGAACGTGACTGCAGAGTGCTGAAGCACGTAGCGCATAAAAATCCTCTGTCCTCAGTTCCAAACTGCCTCTGAAGCAACGCCAGCTCAATAATAGTTTGTTGGGAGCTTCATGAAGTGAGTTTCCATGGCCGAGCAGCCACACAAAAGCTTAAGAACATCATGCGCAATGCCAAGCGTTGGCTGGAGTGATGTAAAGCTTGCCGCCATTGGACTCTGGAGCAGTGGAAACACGTTCAGTGGAGTGATGAATCACGCTTCACCATCTGGCAGTCCGGCGGACAAATCTGGGTTTGGCAGATGCCAGGAGAACGCTACCTGCCCCAATGCATAGTGCCAACTGTAAAGTTTGGTGGAGGAGGAATAATGATCTGGGGCTGTTTTTCATGGTTTGGGCTTAGCCCCTTAGTTCCAGTGAAGGAAACCTTAACGCTACAGCATTTAATGACATTCTAGACGATTCTGTGCTTCCAACTTTGTGCCAACAGTTTAGGGAAGGCCCTTTCCTGTTTCAGCATGACAATGCCCCCATGCACAAAGCGAGGTCCATACAGAAATGGTTTGTCGAGATCAGTGTGGAAGAACTTGACTGTCCTGCACAGAGCCCTGACCTCAACTCCATCAGTCACCTTTGGGATGAATTGGAACGGCGACTGCGAGTCAGGCCTAATCACCCAACATAAGTGCCTGATGTCACTAATGCTCTTGATGCTGAATGGAAGCAAGTCCCCGCAGCAATGTTCCAACAACTAGTGGAAAGCCTTCCCAGAAGAGTGGAGGCTGTCAAAGGGAAGACCAACTCCATATTAATGCCCATGATTTTGGAATGAGATGTTCCGACGAGCAGGTGTCCACATACTTTTGGTCATGCGGTGTACATTTAGCAACATATTCATTAAATAAAAAAATACTGAAAACATCCTCTTCACCAAGAGTTTGAGTAGTTATTTGAGTATATAAGGCTTGTTCTTACACTTTTTAAATGTGATTTCTATACCCAATTAAGGCACGTTTTCTTGCATTCAATTAACACACCACAGACACTTCTTCTCTAACCTATTCAGTACTGATGGTCATGGATGTGTTAAATAGAGTCTAATAACTTAACAGCTATATTATTTTGATGAATTACTTCACATTCGCCAAGCATTTCAGACATTTAACCTTAGGTCAAAAGTACACTCTAAACATTAGAAAATGTGTATCATCTTATGTGGAGACACAACTTCTAAGAAAAGTTATTTTTGATGAAGAAGTATCGACTGTCCTTGCATTATAAAGCCTTGTCAATTGACTGAACTGGAGTAGAATAGAATATGTCTATTAAAATGTGTCTTAATAAGAAAAAATCATGCCCATGAATTCAGATGACAGTTTCCTTTTAATGAAGGGCTTGAATGCCTGTTGAGAGCTGCTGGAGGAGAGCAGAGAGGAGAGCAGAGAGGATGGTTAATTCGAGAAGGCAGCCGTGTCTTTACCTCCCATGCCAGAGTGAGAGAGAGAGAGAGAGAGAGAGAGAGAGAGAGAGAGGAGAGGAGAGGAGAGGAGAGGAGAGGAGAGGAGAGGAGAGGAGAGGAGAGGAGAGGAGAGGAGAGGATGAAAGGCTTGTGAATGTCTGAGGAGGACAAGGGGAGAGGATAAGAGGAAGGAAAGGCTGTGTAAGAAAGGAAGAGAGGGGGCTGCTTCAGAGGGACTCCGTTTGAACTCGGACAAATAAAAGAGCAGTTAAACCGCTCGGAACACCACACACCAAAAGGAAGAGAACCGCGACAGTACTCACAGAGAACACACATACTCTTCATATCTGTGAGTGAGTGTATGTGTGTTTATTTGTGCAAGCAGACATGCATGCGTGCATGTGTGTGTGTGAAAGAGTCACAAAGGTAGCCCTGTGAGTGACAGAGAAGCATATCTGTACAGACACATCTGTCTGACAACTGACGGAGGGAAAGCAAGGGGGATGACAAAATAAAAAGTATTAAATGAGAGAGAAAAAGGAACTGGCTGCGCGACTAGACACTACGCGTTGTAGCCAGGGAAGTCATTCTATAGAAAATACATCCCCCGTCCTTTCCCTTTCCGCTCCTCCTCAACACTCAATCTACCAATCTTGAAGACTTTCAACACAGTCTGACATTCTTACAGAAAATTGCACTTTTTGACCCAATGTTTTCATTACATTTCTTCTTACCCTGCAGTGAGCATATGTTCTAGTATTGCACAAAGGTGGATGAGGTGTTTAGTACAAATAGCCTACTTTCTTTCCACTCTACCACCTGTTTTAGATTAGGCTAATTGTCAGAAATGAAGGGACCAGTTAGTTGTTTTGTTGTTCAAAAGAAGCCAGAGCTAAACTATTAAATGGCTGTTTTATAATTCTATTGAACACTCTATTGAACACTTATTTCTTATCAATACTAAATTACAGTTTGAGAATCACCAACACAGTGGTCTTTTTTTTTAAGATACAGATACACTTTTTCATCCTACTTCCTCTCTTATTTTCCACTCCTCTATCCTTTTCTTTTTCCACCTTTCTTTCCTCTCTTCTCTGTCATCCCTGACCAGTGGTCTCAGCCGGCTTCAGACTGCTGTAGTTTCAAAGGCCAGCGCCACAAAACACTCTTTCTTTTGTCTTTCTCTTTTTAAAGAGATCTAATACACTGTGTGGTAGAAGAGTTCTGGACAGCAGAGGTAATCTGACAGGATTAGGCTGCTTTATTTCCCTGGGAAGAAGGGATGGGAGAGGAGAGGAAGAAAGAGAGGAGGCCGCGCTCAAATCCCCCTATAAATGTCAGACAGCGAACAGTGACCAGGGGCACAGAAACACACCTGCGCATCACACAGAAACACACACATACATACACCTGTCATATCCCACTGGGCCACCACAGACCGGCAAGGAAAGGAGAAGAGCCTAGTCCTTCTTTTCCTCTTTCTTAGGAGCGAGGGATTTGTGGGGAACGAGGGATGAAAGGAGGGAGGGAGGGATTACACAATTATTCAGATAGCGGCTGTGAATAATCTAGTGGCAGATGTCCCTTGGTCAACAATGCCCACCTCACACACACACACACACACATTACAATGCCCACCTCACACACACACATTACAATGCCAGCCGAACACAGCCGAGAGCAAAAGCCAGCCGTAACCGATGGTTACAAGCACTTTGTGTAACCTGCTGGTGTACCAAACACACACTAATCACCAACGCCAACGGAGAAGTCATGCAAACACAAACACACATCTCTTTAATGATAATACGATTTGGTGTATATCCTTTAGATTTGTTCTAACTTGATATATTTGTATGTAAAAAGTCCATAGCATGGCAATAGTTATCACTGGGACAGGAGAGGGTCAACCTGTTAGCTTCTGTTCTGCTATTTCTCCTCAGCCGTCAGAAAAACAACATCAAACCTGAGAAATTCTGTCCAAGGGAAACTACATAACTGACAGGTAATTGTGGTCACACACATACCCCACACCATCCCACCACATCCTTCCTTAAGCCCTGCCTCTGTGCCTCTGTGTGATCTAAAGACTCTCGTAGCTGCTGTGCTATTCTCTTATCCGTTTCTCCCCTTCTCCTTCCCATTTCCTCTATCCTTCTCTCCCTCTCTCCACTGCTTTGAAAGGGCACACACAGAGCCTCAGAGTCTTCACCCCCTGTGGGGTAAAGTCCGGCAAAACCACTTCACCTCAAGGACCACGGGGAGGGAGGGACGGGGAGGGAGAGAGAGAGAGAGAGAGAGAGAGAGAGAGAGAGAGAGAGAGAGAGAGAGAGAGAGAGAGGAGAGAGACATTTGAGTCTCATAACCATACAACACTTAAATCTCAAACATGTCATGACAACACAAGTGAAACACACAAAATTACAGACTTTTGAAAAGATAAATCCTGCAACAAATAAATCCTGAGAATATTATTATTATTATTTTTTTCCTCTAAAAAATTTAATGAGTACAAAAATTGCAGTCAGTTAATGCCGAATGAATGCATAAGCAAGAGGATGGAGGGGGTAGCTGTCAATCCATCCTCTCTAGCAGCACATTGTGATTTGAGTTTAGACTGGTTAACAGATCTCTCTGTCAGTGGGTATATATCTAGCGCCCTGCCCGCCAAAGCCTGTTTCTCATGCTAATAGTTTAAGTAGTCATCCTATGTCACCCATCACTAATACCATAAAATAGCAGCCTTCGCCAGCCTCTCAGCCGCAGCGTTAGCCTGTGTTAGCCAGCAGCACCCCAATACTTTACGGATTAGTAAGCATAATGAGATGCATTTATACGCTTGTTACTTATATGGTCAATGGGTGGGTGGGAGGGACTGGGACAGGGGGTATGGAGAAGATTTAGTTAGTTCCTATAGGGGGCTTCCCTCATACCTCTTTACAGTATAGCATACTGTACACACAACCAAGTACCAAATACATTACACATTCAAAGCCAAACTAAACAACACATACAACTAATGAACACAAACAACCTGAACTAAACACACAGAAATGTCAAAACTTTCCTACACTTTTAAACCTCAAAACCAAAAGGGATGGGGAAGATGAAAACATTAGTAGTTTTCAAACACAAATCTGTGCTAAGGCAGTGAAGACACTCGTTCCCTGACACTGTTTTCCTTCCGCTGGGGAGCGTTCAGGGCTGCGCGTGAATCTGTGTCTGCTCCTCCTCCTGCTTAAACCTTCCCGGAGTGGGAATCTCTCTCCAGAGCTCGCCTGGCGGATTTCACCACGGCTGCCGCAGAGTGAGGAGCGTTTAAGAAGCGCGTAACGCTCCTCTACAGGCAGGCGGTTTATGCAGCGCTAAAGTTGCGTTCAGGGCTGTGCAGCTGTCACCCGTGCATTAGTAGAACCCTTTAAGAAACGCATTAAAACAGTGCCAGAAAGTTTAGTCACATTGTTGTTTGGAACAAGGCTTTGAAGTGATCTGTTCCCTCGGCAACTGGTTGATTGACAGGTGGGTTGTCAGGCTGGTACAGAGGGTTGGAATACACCAACGGCTCTCTTATGACATCCTTACGAAGGGTCATAGGGGGAGGGGGGAGACAGGTTTTGAATGGGGGAGATAGGGGAGACAGGCTCTATGAGGATGCTATACCACACACACACACACATTCTGTCATACGATCAACTCCCCAACACACCACCTCTCCCCCCACACTTACTCTCTATCTGTCTCTCGTGCTCCATTTCCCTACTTCCACACTCTGTCCATCCATGTCACATCTCCATGGTGGCCATGATGAGTGCCATCACATAGTCAGCAGACTCCCAGCTCCATCTCCACCCAGATACAGGTACAGCCAGGTTGTGCTGAGGTTAGGTTATAGCAGCTAATTGCCATGGCCCTGCCCCCTGTTACTAAAACTCTACATGTACCTCAACTTCTCAGTCCCTTCTCCTATTCCAGTTTCAGCTCCAGTCATCTCCCTCTCTAGCTCACTAGTGGTTAGAGCATTGGGCCAGTATCGAATCCCCGAGCTGACAAGGTAGAAATCTGTGGTTCTGCCCCTGAGCAAGGCAGTTAACCCACTGTTCCCGGACGCCGAAGACGTGGATGTCGATTAAGTCAGCCCCCTGCACCTCTCTGATTCAGAAGGGTTGGGTTAAATGCAGAAGACACATTTCAGTTGAATACATTCAGTTTGACAACTGACTAGGTATCCCCCTTTCCCTCACTGTCCCAGCCGTGGCCCTTCCCCAGGCCTCCACCAGCCCAGGCCCTGGCCCTGCTCACTGCTACAGTCCCATATCCAGCTAAAGGTCCAGCCACAGTCCCTTCTATCCTCTCTTTCTCGGTCCCTCCATCTCTCGTTCTGTCTCCAGTCTCTCCAGCAATGGGTCATAAAGCTGGCCTGTGGCTGCCAAGCTCTCTCAGGAGACGCTGATCTAATGCTTCCACACATAATGACCCACACCTGCCTGCCTGCTACACACATACTGTCATTTCCGTCCTCTTCTCTCTCTCTCTTTCGCTCTCTCCCTCTTTCCCATTCCCCAGGCCCATAGGAAGCGGTCCCTTCCTCTCTCTGTGCTGCAGGGTCACTCCCTCCCACATCCATCAGCTCTTAAGAGGCTCACACTAAATCTATCTCTCAATCACAAACTCTCTCGCTCTCTTCGTCTATCTGTCTGTCTGTCTCTCTCCCTCTCCTCTTCTCTCTTCTACACTCAAATATACTGCTGTGAATCACCCTAAAATCTACCCAGGGCATCACAGAATATCCTCTCCTCTGCCCTCCTCTGGTCTAAGGCTCGCTCCCTTGTTCCACAACTTGTCTCTCCCCATTTCTCTCTTCATTCTCCTGCTTTTCTCTGTCTTTCTCTGGACTAGTGATGCTCTGTCAGTCTGATTCTGTTGGCTTTCCTTTCCATAATCCACAGGTCAGTATTTGGCTTACACACACACAAATAGACATGCAAACAAGCGCACACGTAAGCATGCACACACAAACACACAAAAATATTCGGGCCTCTCGTTCTCCCCAATAACAGGTTCAATTAGAACCACATGTGTAATCATGGTTGAAACTAAGGCAATGTGGCGGCGGCTCAACACTCACGTCAATCACCTAACTGATGACCACAGCCAGTGCTCTCATCACCAGCTAGCTACCTCCACACACACAACAAAGCTTTCAAACTTCAACATTTCAATTTTTAATAGATTTATTTTTTATAAAAAACAACACATGCATTGACTGTGAACTGCAAACGTAACCATTTAATTTGTCCTTTTTCCACAGACAATCTGTTTTAATGGAAGTACTGTGATGGAGGCAAATAGCAGGATATCCACTGGGTCAAATCCTACACATACCAGCATCATGTATCGCTGGCTTTCCACCTCTCTTTAAAAACACTTTGGAGCAGCAGATAAAGCCACTTAACCAATGTGCAGCAGTAGTTCTGGTCTGGCAGGAGAGGTTCAATGTAGAGGGGGATAGAGAGACAGGCGGACAGAGCGAGTCCTCAAAAAAGTGTTCAATATTAGCAATGCTCAGGACATGAAAAACTTCACACACTACTGTCCATCTCACTTGACTGGAGCCCATATGAACTTTGAATGGGCACTCTTTCATACACACACACACACACACACACACACACAAACATACACACAGGTACTCATGGTAAGAACACTTATATTATGTTTATGGACCACCACAATAAAGTTGCTGTGCATTAAGCCCAAAATAGAACGTTTTGAAGCAGTCAGATTCATATTATAATACAGCAGTCAATACACTTTTATCATTTTATAATATAGTAAAGCATTCAAGTGTTAGTGTGTTTATTGTACATATTTTTTTGACGATCTAGAACATGTTCTAGTCACACCCAGGCTCTGACACACAGCCAGTTAAAACCCTGACTACAGCCCAGACACACACAAACACACACTTTGCCTAACTACAACCAAAACACGTTCAAACACACACTTTGCCTAACTACAACCAAAACACGTTCAAACACACATAAAGGTTGTCTATCTGTCCCACCCTGATAGTGTCATCTAATCACTATTACTGCAGAGTTGCATTTCACAAAATCACTAGTGACATTACAGATGCTGTTCAGCAAACAGTGAACAGACTTTGCTTTCCTTTTACTAAATATACCATCGTAGAAAGTACGAAAACATTTTACACACTACACAGATATAAGACAAATATTCTCTACAACACTGAAAATCCAGCAATAATAGAAACTCAACAAATCAGAAGAGAAAATGTGTGAGACAGATAGACGTGCAGGACAAATTCAACAACAGGACATGAAAAACACTCAGCTGCCGAGGAAAAGAAGAAAACAACTGTCTGATTTGACTGTCTGCAGCTGGACACAATAGCAGATAGAGCAGAGAGAGGCAGCCTTTTTCTGACACCTCTAGCTTCCTGACTGTGTCCACTTCATTTAAAAATCACTTATTTTCCCTCTCAAATACCCTGTCTATTATCTCACTTTTTATTTTTCTCACAAACTCTCCTTTTCTCAAACTGCTCTTCGCACATATTCTTTACATTATATTCAAACAGACTGTTCTTATCTAAAATCGTATTATCTTTCTTAGATACCACATGTATAGAAAAGTAAGAAAGTACTTTTAGTATCTAAATATCATTTTCAAATAATGACTAGGTAACTACCATCTCAAATAGAGTGTAAAATGTCCCCCTCTCCTTCTCTCTGAGAGGAGAGACCTCACTGCCCCAGTCTCTCTCTCAGCCCGGCAGCAGGTACGTCTGTTTGAGCTGAAGATCTTCAATAATGATAATAGAGTCATTCAGCTGACACTTTTATCTTAAGCTACTTCAAATTATGTCATATCTTCAGTATATGTGGCCCATGCGGGAATCAAACCCACAACTCTGGAATTACAATCATCAAGCTCCAACCAACTGTGCCAGCGCAACCCCTTTCTCCTGTCTTAAAGCCAGGGCTGGATCTTTAGACCACAGCACACATGACACACACTGCTGAGAAATCCCCTGCTTTCTCTCACCCTAAACTCTAAAGCCATTCCAAAAATGGAATCAGTTCAGTTGAAATTTCCCAACACTTTGGTTATGAGCAAAGTAAAATAGAATAGAACTAAAAATAGAATAACACAATCAGAAAGATTAAATTAGGTAAAACATTCTAAATAAATATGGACTTACCTAAAGTAGGTGAACTGCTTTTAGCAAAATATAAAACATTTAAAACACCCTTTCAAAGAATTTTCCTGGTTTTAAATAATTAGTGGGGCTAACTATAGGCAGATTAGTTCAGTTACATAGTCCCTTCAATTTCATGTGTTCTTAAGGAATAAAAGCTAATCATGATTTTATAAATAACCCACTGATCTCAGAGAAGAAAATCAGCCCAGGTGTGTTTGTGAACAATTAAAAGAACTAGTCCTTGGTGGTGAATATATTTTATGCCACCACACATACCACCAACCAAATCCATGTTTTCCTGCCTGGCAGAAGAGTTATGACATGGATATAAAATGTGAAATACAGCTCTTTCATTCGCTCTAAATATTATATTAAACCTCCATCAGTGGTGCAATTAAAACTGTGTCACCATCGCGTTGCAGAAATGCCACCCGTGGCACGCGCAGCCTCGGAGCGAAGGACAGGGGGACAGGAGCCACAAAACAACATGGAGAGAGAGAGAGAGAGAGAGCAGGAACACACTAAATTAATTAATTATGTCAAATGCCCCAGCGTCCATCAATCAAAAGGAAAAACGGCAATGATCTGCCTTTTTCTTTTTAATGACATACAGACCAATGGCACCGCGCCGCAACCAACAGAAACGAATTGTAATTTAATTTCTCCATCATGCCGGACATCACTGCGTCTGACGTGCAGGAATGTCCCAGATGAAGGCTGATATTTAGGGCGCTCAGGGACGGTAAAATGTAGGGAGATATATGGGTGTGCTCAAATTGAGAAAATCAACCGCAACAATATGGCGGTGGTGTCTGTGAAAACTTCTACATAGCCTTGTGAGATGTTGAAAATAGCCTACTTGTTTGAGACAATGCAATTATTTCAAATGAATTATGAATTTATAGATGTAGTAGAAAGTAGATTAGGAAATTATTTAAAGGCTTTTATAGGACATTATAAAACAAAAAAACGTTCATAATGAGAAATTGAATGAATATTAGAAGAAAAACAACTCTAAACACCGGAATGCTCAAATGTGTTAAAATGGGTCTCCTCACAAAAGCGCACATTCAGAGCCTAAAATGAGTAGCCATTAGTTATTGTGCATGGGGCGCGTTTGGCTATTCTGTTGATGAGTCCTATTGCAGACAACTTTTCTACTCTAGCATAACTTTTTATAATTTGTATATGTTTAAATGTATAGTTATACATATTCCCAATACATTTCATATGCGTCAGTTGCTAAATACATATTTTCATAATTAAATCAATAAAGATTGTGAGGCTATGTGTCTATCCTTTATCTTAGAAGTTGTACAATAATTGTATATATATATATATAAAACAAAACGAAAAGGTTATCAGCTAAAAAGGTATCTTCTCTGCTTTTCGTGCCGTTTGCTTTTCTGATAGGTAAGTATATCCGATTCTGATTAATAGATTATGCATGGCTAATAACCAATAATGATCAACGGCATAACTTGTTCCATGCGCTTCACACCAACTTTGATTTTGAAGCACAATTGCACGTATCACCAACAGTAGGCTAGGCTGATAGCCTATTGTTTGGTAAACGGAACCAATAATAACAATAGCCTACTATTACAGTAGCTTTCTATTGTATTTTACACAATTGTGATTAAATTCAAATAAAAGGGACACTAGCCTTCCATAAAGACTGAGACCAAACCTTCCATACCACCCGGATTAAAGTCTGCAAAATACAAGCCCAAAATCAGCAGACATCGTTTAAAAAAATAATAAAGTTTGACCGTAAAAACGAATTATTTAGGCATATTAGTGTAATTGTCTAAATTAATTATAAAATAATTGAAAGGCCTAATCATAGATTTAATGTGGTCCCATAAAATGTATATTTAATTCAAATGCAACAATCCCAAATCTATTGAGACCTCGTTCCGTGTGTGGTGAACGGGTATTAAACGATCAAAAATAATTCAAACGATGGCCGAATGGGTGTGTAAATGTACACCCGTTATTGGAGACGCGATTAATCAAAGTATTTTACAAAGTACTCGTTTAGCGTTCGACGGTTGTGCACCTCCGTGCATTTGCTACTTTCATTCAAATTCACTCCGGACATCTTTGTAGGCCAGCTTTGTCTGAAAACTTTTTGTTGTTTCATGTGCGAGCGTTTGTGAACCTGACACCTTCCATAAGCGGTGAGGCAGCATGCAGCCACTGCTCCTGCAGTCTACAACTATAACTATCATTTCACACCTAAATTTGAAAATAAAAATCAAGTAGGCATATTTCCAAAGTATGTATACAAATGTATAAGGATTTCATATTAAAACTGCAATCTGTTATTTTGATAGCACGTGTTTATCTAGGGGAGAGGTCGCGAGAAACTCGTTCGTGGGTCTTTGCCATTTTCGACAAACTTTTTTCTATTGTACAAAATGAAGAACGACTTCAAAGTGAATGGCCTGAAAAGTAGCTGATTTAGAGTTTCATGTTTGGACTACAGTGTATGCCAGCCTTTGTGAAACGCGCATTAGGCAATAAGTGCCTAGTCTTTCGCTCAATATAGGGTAAGATTTTGTTATTATTGGTTTATAAGACTTTTGCTGAAAACAATGATAGCCATAATCAAGTCCAATTGTTGCAGTGTTCGAACTCAACAACACGCGCGCACACACTTTCACTATTGGAAAAACACAGGGACAGAGAGACATAGGAGAAGAAAGGACAATTAAGAGGGATGGAGAATATGTAGATATGTGTATCAACCTGTTCTTGTTTTCTGAAGAAGTCAACTTTCAGACCAGTGGCTGGACCATGTGGACAGCCCCGCTTCAGCTCGGCGCAACACCACACGGCGAGTCCCCTCGCGGCTACAAAGACTCAAGGCAAAATAACAAAAAGAGAGAAATCTTGGAATCTAAGATTGGTATCGCAGGACCATTACTTTCAACGACAACCGTCTTCGTTAGTTACTCCGTGCTTCCGTTCTTTCTTGTCCTTTTGTTGTGCGTTCTCTCTCTCTAGGAGTGGGCACTGTAGCTAGTGAAGTCAGAACAATACTAGTGCCACTAACTCACACACAGGCTGCATGCGCAGCCCTTGGGGAAGTTGATGGAGAGAAAGCACACAGCTTTTCGGGCTGTTCGTTGCCGGCTCTCCTCACTCTGGTCTGATCCTGCTATCTTGCCGTAATTCAGATTTTAACCCCTCCACAAGTCCCAATGACGATAATCGACTCAGTTTTTGGCATCCCATCTGTCGCTCGCTCCTTCGCTAGCAAATCAGTGTTGAATTATTCGGGTTGTGTGTTGGTTGAGGATATGTTGGGGGATAGTTTGCTCTCTACCGTAATGCCTCTAAAACAGGTGCTCGTTCACATCTCCCTGTGCATTGCGAGTGGCAGAGAAAGGCGCTTCACATGACCGGGTGGCAAGCGGCAATTGCACCGCGAGAAAATCTGCCTACCATGTGTAGAGCACTGGAGGCTCCTCAGAGGAGGAAGGGGAGGACCATCCGCCTCAGTGAAATTCATAAAAAACATTTTTTTCAAACATTTAAAAAGTTAACCTTTTTAGATTAAACTATACTAAATATATTCACGTCACCAAATCATTGATTAAAACACACTGTTCTGCATTGAAGGTCTACAGTAGCCTCAACAGCACTCTGTCGGGAGGACAGCTAGGCACGTTGACTTCAATACAAAACCCATAAGGCTCATGGTTCTCACCACCTTCCATAAGCTCCTAGCTAGTTTAGCCTACTCAAACACCCTGCTCAAACAGAGGGATCATATGTTAGCTAGCTGGCTATGACTATCCAACACACTGGAACTCTTTCAAGTCAAGGTAAGCTTTTGGTTTTACTAATTTATTAGTAAAACTGCTGGTGTAAGTGCTCAACTGTTTACTGGCTGTACACTAACGTTACTGCATGATTGTAGTTAGTTCTATTAGCTATGTTGACTATGACGTTACTTTAGCTAATATGGTGACAATGATGTAGGCTGTGTGTGGTGGTTATGATAAGGTTTGGCTTGGAAAGGTGAGGTGTTGTGCTTTGAAGTCCACAAGCGAAGGGGAAAGGTGAGAGCACATAGATGTGAGAAGCAATACAACGTGGCTGCTAAAAAAGTGAACTGTGTTTATGCTGATCAGGGGTGTATTCATTCCGCCGATTCTGTTGAAAAACATTTCTTAAATGGATGCGAACAGAACGAAACAGGGATAAACATACCTGAATTTGTCCAATAGAAACTCTCATTTGCAACTGTTGGACTAATGATTACACCCTAGATCAGCCAGATGCAGGCAAGAGTGTGCAAAGCGGTATTGAATGTGTCACTGTCTGTCCATGTGTCACTGTCTGTCACCTCAAATTTTTATCTCGACCTCTGGGCAGCTATGTTGTAAATGTTCATTCATAGGCTAGGTTGTAGCAACCTCATGATGGGTATAGGGAAAATTAAAGTATCATGTAGTAGCCTAAACCTGTCGCTGTTACATTGAACTTGGTGAATGGAATATGAATGACAGTCTTGGTAAATGGAATATGATTGACAGTCATGGATGACTGTCATTCATATTCCATTCAACAAGTTCAATGTAACAGCGACAGGTTTATGCTGTAGTAGAAATAAGGCCATGCTCATGACAAAAAATATTTGTCCTCCCTCATCTTAAACAGCACTGACCGCCACTGGTGTAGAGAGACCAGCGGTTCTGGTTGTTGTCAGCTCAAATGTTTTCATTAAAACATTGTTTAATTGGTTGACAAGATTAACTCAGCTCATTGGTCAAACATGCGTGGCAGCCGCTCAACATGCGTGGCAGCCGCTCAAGACAAAACGCAAGCCAGCCCTGCAGCTCATGGGAGCAAGCAACAGTAACCGCGCTGCTTGCAAAACTGCTTGCGTTTTGCCGCGCTACTCCAATTGAAGTCTATCAGTGGGTTTTGACCAGAGGCAGCCAGTAGTGGGGAAGCCAAGCCAAGCCATTAAAAAGGCCATATTACATAAGGCCATATTACAACCTTTGTTGTGATAATTGCGTTGTTTGCTCTATAGCCCATTCATTCCTACGCCAAAGTGATATACAATAAGGCAGAGACAACAAAAAGACAAGTCACACAGTGGCGGAATAAATTCAACTACACAGCAACATCTGTCGGGTAAAGTCTACAAAGCAAACATTGCATGTAACAAACAGTTATAAGACTTGCAGCATGGTCAAGCAAGTTAATGTTTTCAACAGTTTACTAAACAACTACTGATTTAGAACCACAGAGTTAGTGCAAGTCACCACAAAGTCAACGGGAGCAGTGCCTCCACTCTTCCAGCAACATTTCAACTTAAACATTTAAACATTGTGGACCCAAGGAATAGTAGCTGCTGCTTTCGCAACAGCTAATGGGGATCCTAATCAAATACCAATACAAAATCAACAAGGTTATATATGTTTCAGAAATCTTGGCGTATGCCTCACGTCACTACTTCACAGGAAAGGCATTTGAACGTCTTTTTTTTAAATCAAAATGTGTTTTTTGGCAGAAATGCCTTCTCGAACATGTGAACTTTCATGCGCCCTAATAACAAACTTGTATTCCATCTGTAAATACGAACACAATTGTTAAATTAAGAGCCTAGTTGGTTTAACCATGGAAAAAGACAGGAACCTTCCCACTAGCCATGATTGGCTGAGATAAAGGATGGGCTGGACATGCTGGAAGATGAGTTTGGATTGGTCTGCCATGTAGCGTGCTTCTGTCTATAACATGAGCTGCTCAGTATGTCTTGGGAGTCCTTTCTACTGCAGCATTTATTTATAGCTATAACATTAGCCATCGAGAAATACAAAAGTTTTGCTACTTTTCTAAACAACATTGATGCCCTGAATTTAGCAGGCGCTATAGACAGAAAGGGTTACTTTCTGCACACGCCAACCGGAGTGACTTGACAGACGCTGGCCAAACAAGATGTAGCTACAAACAAAATGGAGTTAAATGGTTCCAGTCTGCAGTGAAGCGTTCATCCATGTATACGGGTAAGAGTCTTGCTACATTTTCAGATATTATACGTTTCTAATTCTAATAGTCAGAAAGTCATTTTCATTGCAAGGTAAGGCATACTGTTAGCTAGCTAGCGAACTAACAGTATGACTCGCTATCTAACATTACATGTATGATCTGTGTAGTAATATTATTAAAATCAGAAAACCATTTGCATAGCTAGTTAAAGCCTAATGTTACTTAGCTAACATTGAACCTACAGTAATTGGTTTGCTTTAGCTACCTGCAAATGCATACTACAGCTTTGACAATGTTTGTATTGGTAGTAGTATGAGTTGGGATTATGCCGGTTCATTGTTTAGCTAGCTAGCTACATGTCTAAACAAAAGACTCCACTTCGCCAGACGATTACATGACCAATCTAGTTAGCCAGATGTGTCTTGGGGTGATTACAGCCATCTATTGTATTTCAGAAACATGTGTACATGTCTAGACAATAGTGACCCATCCACTTGGCAAGATGTGGCTGGGGGGTGGTTATAGCATTTCTTTCACACAACCTATCAATTTAGACAAGTGTGTCAGGCAAGCGTCATCTAATATTTATCAAATAAATATGGACACTTTTTGGACACTTTCTGTTTTTGATATTGCTACTATGCAAGTAACCATTTTACTGTACCATTTACGCCTTCTGTATCCTGTGCATGTGACAAATAAACATAGATTTTATTTAATATAGTGTGTGTTTGCCTATGCCGTTTAACACCATAGTTCCCTCCAAGCTCGTCATTAAGCTCGAGACCCTGGGTCTCGACCCAGCCCTGTGCAACTGGGTCCTGGACTTCCTGACGGGCCGGTCCCAGGTGGTGAGGGTAGGAAACAACATCTCCACTCCGCTGATCCTCAACACTGGGGCCCCACAAGGGTGCGTTCTCAGCCCTCTCCTGTACTCCCTGTTTACCCATGACTGCGTGGCCAAGCACACATCCAACTCAATCATCAAGTTTGCTGACGACACTACAGTGGTAGGCTTGATTACCAACAACGACGAGACGGCCTACAGAGAGGAGGTGAGGGCCCTCGGAGTGTGGTGTCAGGAAAATAACCTCTCACTCAATGTCAGCAAAACAAAGGAGATGATCGTGGACTTCAGGAAACAGGAGAGGGAGCACCCCCCTATCCACATCGAGGGGACAGTAGTGGAGAGGGTGGAAAGTTTTAAGTTCCTCGGTGTACACATCACGGACAAACTGAATTGGTCCACCCACACAGACAGCGTGGTGAAGAAGGCGCACAGCGCCTCTTCAACCTCAGGAGGCTGAAGAAATTCGGCTTGTCACCAAAATCACTCACAAACTTTTACAGATGCACTATCGAGAGCATCCTGTCGGGCTGTATCACCGCCTGGTACGGCAACTGCTCCGCCCACAACCGTAAGGCTCTCCAGAGGGTAGTGAGGACTGCACAGCGCATCACCGGGGGAAACCTACCTGCCCTCCAGGACACCTACACCACCCGATGTCACAGGAAGGCCAAAAAGATCATCAAGGACAACAACCACCCGAGCCACTGCCTGTTCACCCCGCTATCATCCAGAAGGCGAGGTCAGTACAGGTGCATCAAAGCTGGGACCGAGAGACTGAAAAACAGCTTCTACCTCAAGGCCATCAGACTGTTAAACAGCCATCACTAACATTGAGTGGCTGCTGCCAACATACTGACTTAAATCTCTAGCCACTTTAAACATAGGAATTGGATGTAACAAATGTATCACTAGCCACTTTAAACAATTTTGTATATAATGTTTACGTATCCGACATACTCATATCAAATGTATACACTGTACTCTAAACCATCTACTGTATCTTGCCTATGCCGTTCGGCCATCGACCCAAATCTCTAGCCACTTTAATAATTATAACTTTAATAATTATAACTGGATGAAATAATGTATCACTAGCCACTTTAAACAATGCCATTTATATAATGTTTACATATCCTACATTACTCATCTCATATATATATATGTGTATATACTGTACTCCATACCATCTACTGCATCTTGCCTATGCTGGTCAGCCATCGCTCATCCATATATTTATATGTACATACTCGTATTCATTCCTTTACTCTTGTGTGTATAAGGTAGTTGTTGTGAATTTGTTAGATTACTTGTTAGATACTACTGCATGGTCGGAACTAGAAGCACAAGCATTTCGCTACACTCGCATTAACATCTGCTAACCATGTGTATGTGACAAATAAAATTTGATTTGATTTGATTTGGTTTACCAGAGACGTGAAGAACAACATGACCTGGACCAGATATAGACCAAGGACTAGATAAAGTGTATTTTTACTTGCCGTTTTTCCTTATTGTAGGCTACTACCTTTGTCACTACTCACTCTGTTTAGCACATGGCCTCACATGTAAATCCGTAAAGAGATGGGTGGGGCTAAGGCTTAAGAGGGTGTGAATGATGCTGAAAGGGTGTAGACAAGAAGAGCTCTCCAGTTGGTGTATCCAAATATTCAAGGGCCATTTTCTCAAAAGTCAACTTTCAAACCAGAATGACTTCCCCATTGTTCCTCAATTGCAGTGTATGATATATCGTTTTCTAGCTCGGACACCATTTCAAATTTTGGTACATAGGACCGACTCCAGGTGGTGGGTCACATATACTTAGTTTAAAACACTGAAAACAAAGTAAAAATACCAAAAACAACTTAGTCCAATCAATGTTGCTAAATATCATGTGGCTGTCCATGGTACTGATTTCTGTCTGTGTGTGTGTGTTTGTCTGTGTGTATGCGTGCGTGCACAAGTAAAAAAAAAACTTTACTCACCCTACTTGTAAACTAGTTGAACGCCAATGCCATCCTGCTCTCTTTTATGTTGGCAAAACGGTCTATGGCTCTGTCATACAGTACGCTTTTATTTGATTTTAGATTTTTTAAATGTGTACTTTTTACCGCTTTTTCATGATATCCAATTGGTAGTTACAGTCTTGTACCATCGCTGCAACTCCCCTACCGACTCGGGAGAGGTGAAGGTTGAGAGCCATGCATCCTCCGAAACATGACCCTGCCAAGCCGCACTGCTTCTTGACACACTGCTTGCTTAACCCGGAAGCCAGCCGCACCAATGTGTTGGATGAAACTCCGTCCAGCTGGCGACAGAAGTCAGCTTGTAGGCGCCCGGCCCGCCACAAGGAGTCGCTAGAGCACAATGGGACAAGGAGATCCTGGGCGGTCAAACCCTCCCATAACCTGGACGACGCTGGGACAATTGTGCTTCGCCTCATGGGTCTCCCGGTCACGGCCGGCTGTGACACAGCCTGGGATCGAACAGGGGTCTGTAGTGACACCTCAAGCACTGCGATGCAATGCCTTAGACCCCTACGCTTTTAGTTTTTGTTGTCATAGGCAACCTATCCAAAATGCTTGCTAGCTTAACTTCCTCAAATGGGCAACAATGAACCAGCTAAGTTAGCTAGCTATCTAGGCTACATATTGAACTTCAATCATCTCAGGCCAGTTGCACAATATAAGCATTTATGGTTACAGTGCATTTGGAAAGTATTCAGACCCCTTACCTTTTCCTACATTTTGTTATGTTACAGCCTTATTCTAAAATGTATTAAATACAATAAAAATCCACATCAATCTTCACACAATACCCCATAATGACAAAGCAAAAACAGTTTTTCCCCCCATTGATCATCTTTGAGATGTTTCTACAACTTGATTGGAGTCCACCTGTGGTAAATTCAATTGATTGGACATGATTTGGAAAGGCACACACCTGTCTATATATGGTCCCACAGTTGACAGTGCATGTCAGAGCAAAAACAAAGCCATGAGGTCAAAGGAATTGTCCATAGAGTTCAGAAACAGGATTGTGTTGAGGCACAGATCTGGGGAAGGGTACTAAAACATGTCTGCAGCATTGAAGGTCCCCAAGAACACAGTGGCCTCCATCATTCTTAAATGGAAGAAGTTTGGAACCACCAAGACTCTTCCTAGAGCTGACCAAGAACCCGATGGTTACTCTGACAGAGCTTCAGAGTTCCTCTGTGGAGATGGGAGAACCTTCCAGAAGGACATCCAACTCTGCAGCACTCCATCAATCATGCCTTCATGTTAGAATGGCCAGACGGAAGCCACTCCTCAGTAAAAGGCACATGACAGCCCGCTTGGAGTTTGCCAAAAGGCACCTAAAGGACTCTCAGACCATGAGAAACAAGATTATCTGGTCTGATGAAACCAAGATTGAACTCTTTGGCCTCAATGTCAAGCGTCACGTCTGGAGGAAACCTGGCACCATCCCTACGGTGAAGCATGGTGGTGGCAGCATCATGCTGTGGGGATGTTTTTCAGTGGCAGGGACTGGGAGACTAGTCAGGACCGAGGGAACGATGAACGGAGAAAAGTACGAGATCCTTGATGAAAATCTGCTCCAGAGTGCTCAGGACCGCAGACTGGTGTGAAGGTTCACTTTCCAACAGGACAACGATCCTAAGAACACAGCCAAGACAACGCAGGCGTGGCTTTGGGACAAGTCTCTGAATGTCCTTGAGTGGCCCAGCCAGAGCCCGGACTTGAACCCGATCGAACATCTCTGAAGAGACATGAAAATAGCTGTGTAGCGACGCACCCCATCCTG
Organism: Brachymystax lenok tsinlingensis; assembly: GCA_030435695.1. Taxonomy (NCBI): domain Eukaryota; kingdom Metazoa; phylum Chordata; class Actinopteri; order Salmoniformes; family Salmonidae; genus Brachymystax; species Brachymystax lenok. The sequence continues at coordinate 35,392,521 of CM059813.1, forward strand.
CACCAGGACAACCCACAGTTGAGCTCAGATCAACACTCATTGGCTAATTATTTTCTAATTTGTATATCAAGGGAGGCCAGATGCTTGCTGGCATCAATCAATCAAATGCTAAGGCTGAAACATGTCATACTCTTTTGGTCCAGACAGCATCAGATACATGGACTACACATACGGAGACAGAGGAGTTTCCCTCACTCAGATAATTTATCCAGTGAGATTCAGCCACTTGTGAATTTACGAAAATCTGTGAAAAAACAGAGAGAGATGAAATATAAGTTATTTTATCATTTCAATTTTTTTATTGGTAAAATATTTCCCTTGGGACCATGAATACAAGCCACTGGAGGCAATGCCTCCTCTTGACAACACTTTGCTACAACGCTTCGCTTGAAATTGGCATAAAGTAGAGCAGAGCTGAACCTTTTCTACCACTCCGCTAGCAGGGTTCTCGCCACTCACCATCCCACAATCCCCTACACGTTTCTCTGCGTGCCCTTGTTGAAAATGAATGGGGTGGAACTTCTCTTGCTGAATTCGTTGTTGGTGAAAACCCTATGTATTTGACCTTGTGTAAGCGCCTTTTTTAGAAAACACGGCACATAAAGTCAGCCAGCGCGAGGTGTCTGCCTGTGGTGTGTGTGTGTGTGTGTGTGTGTGTGTGTGTATGTGTGAGCGCCTGGGCAAGGCACTGATCTTTTGACCTCTCTTTGCCTCGCCGCTGAGTTTGTCCATTGTGGAGCCAAGCAGCAACAGATGTTCCTCTACACAGATATAAACCTTGGAAACCATTAACAACAACGCATTCTCCAACTAAAAAACAACAACAGCATTTTTTATGCTTCTAGAAATGCTTTAAGGTAATCACGTGCAGAGAAAGAGCTCAACCAGTGCCTGAGCACCTACCCTTTTACCCACATTTGAAAAAGTGCCCTAGCAGCTTGTGGATTTTTGTAATTTTATGAATTACTTTTACATTTTATTTTGAGTGTTTTATTTGCTCATTTTCATTTTAAATGTAACGAATTGCACATCAAACTAGCTAATTTTATAAGCTTTTGAATCTCAAAAAATGTACCCTCCCCCGCCCTCCTGCCCCAAGAGCGCACTCCTCTGACTTGCATGCAGTGGCCACTGGCTGCGCGTGCCGGGGAGACTTGAATACTGGTAGGAGGCTACTTTTGAGTTGGATCTGTCATATGTGTCTCTAACTGTCAGGGACAAATAATTGGGCAATTTCACTGCTTGTTAGTAAGAGGCAGATGTCAGCAGCAGAACAAACAAAAAATCTAGTAAAAATGTGTTGTTTCGACAGCATAGATAAGTCGTTTGCTAGAATATTTACATCGTCATTCACTTTGATCAGCTGTCTTTCTTACTGTCAATCATCCCTTGTTGTCTCTAGGCCTAGGAGTCACTGGCACTAGCTTGCTGACAAAGTGTGATGAGTGAGTGTGCTGTTGGAGAAAATAAAAAGGCCTATATGTTGACATTTTGGCTACAGAGGCAGTTGGTATGTTATGAATTGTGAGTTCTTTTTTCATTTTGAGCACCTGCCCCCCCAAAGTTATGTGCATGCCCTGCTTCTAGATATCCATTCAATGTTTATTTTTTATTTTTTTTAATATTATGAATATATTTTGATAGTTACATAATATTAATTAGCTAATACATATTTGTAAGCATGACTCTTCCTGAACTATTTCCTAGTTTAGTGCTTTCATTTGCTAATTGACATCATCATCTGGGTCAAGACAACATGTCAGGAAGACTGACTCAGGAGAAGTAAAAATAAATTACATCATACCTGTTGCTGCGAAAAGATAAAGAAAAAGCGAGAAGCAATAAGTCATAAGAAGAGCTTAGAATAATTCCTGTCTTGCAATAAACCTGATTGTGCCCTTTGTACTTTCTGTCTATCTACTTTCTCTCTGTCTAAGCTTTTAACATGAGAGAATGATGACAGTCCGTCAGACACCCACTCGACAATGGGCCACGACTGCCCTAAATCACAACGCCTTCGTTAGCTAGGTCAATACTGCTAAAGACCAGGGTGCAGTGTATGTGGGTGGTGGGGGTAGCTGGAGTGATCAGTACAGTGGCCTTATTCAAAAGACCAGCTCCCCTAACCCCCCACACACACACAAGTTCTGGTGTGCCACAACTCAATATGCAATCACACCAAGCACGTTTAAAAAAATGTGTAGACCTATAATTACACTCTACCTGTAATTGCTATGTAAACATACATGTTTTGGGCATTTATTATGAAGTGGGGCAAGAGCTTGTTTTAAAAGTGTCCTGTTCTACAAAGGAGAATTTGAGAATAATGTAAGGCTTGCACACTGTGTTTCTGTGTTTGTTTGTTTAGTTGTGTGTTTGTTTGTTTGTTTGTTTACACTACCAGGGCACAGATGTGACAAACACTGACACACAGGTCTAAAATTAGCTTCACCACTCATCTCAGGCGATGTGTGTCTGTGTGTGCATGCATGTTTGAGAGCTGAGGGAACAGAGTACCGGTGTGATTTATTTACTTGTTTACTGTTTATCTGTTTACTGTTTTGAATCTCGCACTCACTTCTCTCTCGCTCTCTCTCCCCCTCCCTCTCTCTCTTTCTTTCTCAGGCAGAGCAGAGGAATGCAGAAGGAGTCATGTGTCCCTGATGCAGACTGTTTGTGTTTGTTTGTTATGTTAGTTGGCTGGTTGTTTGGTTCTGGGGTACATCAAGTACTTGGACACAGTCATAAGAGTAAACAGACCGGGCAGATACAAAATTGTCCATGTTTTTACAGGGTCAACAATAGACTGTTGTTGAGCAGAACTAGTGATATCTGTCAGACATGGCTGGTAGCAATAGAACAATATCATCACTGAATAAATTGCATTTATATAGCTCATTTATCCAACTCAATGCACTATATGTATGGGGTATCTCAGCCCTTTTATCAAATGACTCTGTTCCTCACACCCATCTGGCACCACCTGTAGCACCCAGCCCATTAGAACTGAGGAAGAGATCATGTGTAGAAGTGTGGGATGAGGTCAGGGTTGGGGTAAATGATAGGGATGAAATTGTGTGTGTGTGTGTGTTTCAGTACACTCTTGTAGCCTCCCCGTCAGAGTGCTATGGCAACTAAAGCGACCTGCTTTAAAACATATCTCCTTTTATGAATGAAATTATGAAAAACACTTTCATTTTCCTATTCCCATTTTGTATCCTTCTCTGTGTTAATCAGGGTGTTAATTATCAAAATAGACAGGTAATTCAATTAAAGCATAATTGGCTACATGCGTTGGCTGTAGTACAACATTTCCCCTCATAATTAAAGAGAATTATGGGAGCATTCACCCAGACTGTCAAAGCTGAAAACACCATGCTCCCTCCTTGACACCCTCACACTGTCTTTGGAAAGGAAGGGGAGAGAGAGAGTTAAGGAGAAGGTGAGTGGATTAACTACTTAAATCTTACTTGTGTGTCTGTGAGAGAGGTTGTTTGTGTGTGTGTGTGTCAGAGAGAGCAGGATGTTTGTGAGTGTGATAACTGCATGAAAAAATGGCATCTTTATACAGCCATCTGGGAGTGATCTAGTAAAATAAAACAATAAAATAAAAGTTACTGCTGCTGATGTTTACAAACAATCCCCAAACTTCCCTGACAATCAAACCCAGGCTGGAACACATACACACACACACACAGTGAGGGAAAGGGAGCGAAAGAAAGATAACATACCATTCACATTAACACAAATACACAAGCATATGCAAACACAGACACACAGTCCCTGTGGTTTTTACAGTGTCAACAACAACAGCAGACTTTTGAATTTAACTAGTCATATCAAACATGGCTGGTTGTAATAGAACAATATCATCATACTGTGTGTAGTGCAGACAGTGGCTGGGCCTCCACTATAACTTAGATTAGCTGGTGTGTTTGGTGGATGGATCACAAGGAGAATCCCAGCCTGTTTTCATTAACCACTCATAAACATGTTTACTGGTACAGCTGCTCCCCATTACACAGTACAGCAACCTGGACTCAGGGGTAAACGTAACATAGTAAACAAAATCTGGGACCCTCAAATTAGTATGATGTTACGTTTGGTATGGTAAGTATTAATATGTGGATGTCCATCAATCATTTTGTATGATATGTTACTAATTACAATTTGTTGTGGCTAACGTTAGCTAGGTGGCTAGGTTCATCTAGGGTTAGGAGTTAGGTTAAAGGTTTAGGGGAAGGGATAGCTAGATAGATTGTTATATTAGTCACATGCACAGGGTCGCAGATGTAGTTGCAGGGTACAGTGAAATTATTAAACACAGAGCTCCAACAGTGCAGGTCAAAGAAGTGACTGAAACAATATATACATATTTTTAGATTAGATTAGTTTATTAGTCACATGCACAGGGTCGCAGATGTAATCCACAGACATGCGTCAACGACACACAGATGCTCAAACACACACACAGAGGCTGTGGCATTTCCGAGTTGTGTTCATGGTTTTCCTCCTGAGAAAGATCTCACAGGATCTCCCAGGCTCACTCATATTAGTATGAACATCAGTGCTAAGCTGACATTTAACGTTGTCATATTACAAACTCACTCATCACTCCACCTTCTGATGTCACACCTCTCTCTCTCTTTTGGGGGTGTTCAACTCATTGTGTACACTCAGACACACTGCCCTCCCTTCCTCAATGTGATCTTGTATCAAAGCAAACAAATGACATGCTGTCTTTCCCCCTCCCTCACTCTTTTTTGATCTGTCGTTCTGTAGACTGACACGCCGTATCTCACCAGCTGACATTATCAATCGTTGCGTGGCGCTGCAGTGTTCCGGCGGGGCGTTGGTTTCCACAGGGGAGACTACATTACAGAAGGCCTCTTTGTTTGGTTTAACCCTCCAGAGGAAGAACTCCGACTGGGCCTAGAGCTGAGCTGACTGGGCCTGGAGCTGAGCTGACTGGGCCTGGCTGGAGGAATAGCATAGAGGGAAAGATGGAAAGTAGCTGAGGGATGATGAGGTGAATATTGTGATGAGGGTGAGGGTATAAACCCCAAGTTCTCTTTGGCTCACACACACTCACCCACACTGTCATCCACAGAGATGCGTCAACGACGCACGGACACACAATATGTTTTCAATCTTTAACAAAGAAAAAAAGAAGCATATCACCTTGCAGAAAATAAATGTTCTCTTCACGGAATTACAGTTTTCGATTATTTCATTTGCTAATAAAAAAAGCAGAAATTTTGTCTGTCCAGATCTGTGCGTTATATTGTCCTGCATCCTTCACCTCTGTCAGTGTTTAATAGAAATCTATGTCTCTATTTTGGAGACTGTCTCTCCGTTGTGTGTGAATAGAATCAATGTACGTCATGAAATGAAACATGTTTTATTTTCTCTCTGTTTTCTGAACTTTGTTGTGGGTGTGTGTTTGTTGGTTTTGAATGGCTCAATAACTGCTTTTGACTAGGGTCCCTGCTTGGAACCTATTCAACTCTCCTCCTATGTGTTCTCAGTGATTTCAAGGTGAACTACTCTCATATGAAATACATACACACACACCTTCACTTTGTCTGGCTCCCTATCGTCCAAGACTCTTCACCAAAACAACCTTGTAATTTATTGAGAGTATGTGTATTGTTGAGTAGACTCACACACACACACGTATTAATAAATGTTTCCTTATTTAAAAAGCATGGCAGATCTTAGGATAGTAGAATTTATTCAAACCATGTTAAATATGACTACAGTGAATTAACAATTATTTTCGATTAATGTAACATTCTATGTATTTTTTTTTAATCAAAATACAATAATTAATATCAAACCCCAAAATAACTAAAAACATTCATATTTGTAAAAAATCATTATCTTAATCATTTCAAAAAGCACAAATGAAAAAGACAGAAATAATGTTACAATATCAAACAACTATTTCTATAGCAAACAACAAATAATTGGCATTCTAATTTAAGTAAATAAAAAATGTATTCCCATAACTGGAACAAGAAAAAACAAACCAATATCAAACAGGCGAATAAATCACAGGAATAATGCAGGTAAAAATAATACTCACATTTTTTGGTATCGTCCCCAGATCTGTGCCTTGACACAATCCTGTCTCGGCGCTCTATGGACAATTCCTTCGACCTCATGGCTTGGTTTTTGCTCTGATGTGCACTGTCAACTGTGGGACCTTATACAGACAGGAGTGTGCCTTTCCAAACCATGTCCAATCAATAGAATTTACCACAGGTGGACTCCAATCAAGTTGTAGAAACATCTCAAGGATGATCAATGGAAACAGGATGCACCTCAACTCAATTTCGAGTCTTATAGCAAAGTGTCTGAATACTTATGTAAATAAGGTATTTCTGATTTTTATTTTTAATCAATTTGCTAAAGAAATTTCAATCTTTTTTCACTTTGTCATTAAGGGGTATTGTGTGTAGATTGATGAGGAAATGTTTTGTTTAATCAATTTTATAATAAGGCTGTAATGAAACAAAATGTGGAAAAAGGGAAGGGATGTAAATGCTTTCCAAATACACACACACATACATACTGTTTATATAAAATTGCAAAAACATACTGTACACTCAGGTGGCTGAGTTGGCTGGTGAATGCTTCCAACACCAGGGTTGTGGGTTTGAGCCCTGCATGGCCCACATTTACTGAATATAAATGTTAACTGAAAGTCACTTTAGATGAAAACATCAGCTAAATGGCCAGTAAATGTAATATTAAACACACACAGGCACCCACATGTTCCCTATCTCACTGCAGGGCTAATGTGCTGACTGTGCAAAACTAGTTAAGGACACATTGGGGCGACGTCCCTCTAATGTTACACTATCTCAGTCAGGACTAATCAGATGGCCAGGGTTTTTTACACACCATATAGTCTTTTGTTCCCAGTACTGATGAGAGGAAAAGCACACACTCATGAATACACACACCCCAAACTGTCCTCTCCCTGCGATGATGAGAGCAATCATTTTTGTTTTCTTTGAAAGATTTCTCCTCAGCAGCAAGGCCAGATGAGGGTTGATTCCTGCAGATTCTACTGTTAATCCTGGTTAGAATTTAAATAGAAGAGAAATGATTGCCTTTCTCTCTCTCCTCCTCCTCTCTTTCACTCCATCTCTCTGTTGGCGGGCTCAGAAAGCCTGACCTCTGCGTTTTTTTCCCGTCCTTAAGATTGGTTTTAAATACTGGGCAGATTAAAGCACAGCCATGAAAGCTCACATTAGCCATATATTTAAAAATCCCCTATTCTGATAATCCATGTATTTGTCAGAATCAAACACAGGGGAATAGAAAAGGACAAATGATATAATGAGGAAGCAGAGTGAGACGCATTGTGAAAAGGAATTGTGTGGAGAGAGATACATTTAGCTGAATGCGGCACGGCTAGAAGGAAGTCCTTGAAGATGCTTATTGAAATGCTAACCACCGACCACGTGACCGTTTGACGGACAAAAAGAGCACTGGTAATTTAACGACCTCTGATGCCATTTGCTGTTGCTCACACACCAGACAGGCCCATGACTAGGAAATGGTAGTTACAACTGTCAAGACTTCCGCCGAAGTCGGTCCCTCTCCTTGTTCGGGCGGCTTTCGGTGGTCGACGTCACCGGCCTTCTAGCCATCACCGATCCATTTTTCATGTTCCATTTGTTTTGTCTTTGTTTTACACACCTGGTTTCAATTCCCAAATTACATGTTCATTATTAACCCTCTGTTTTCCCCATGTTTTTTGTGTGTGATTGTTTGTTGTTCTTTGTCGATATATTACGGCTGGTTACGTGTGTTTAAACGGCACGTTGGATTTTGTTATTCCTTTTTTCCCGTATTTTATTAAATACGTTGTTCACTCATCTCTGCTTTCCTGCACCTGACTTTTACACCAGCTACACACACCGGCTCTGACAGAATCACGCACCATCAAATGGAGTCAGCAGGAGCAGTTACCCCAGTACCAGGGGTTGAGGAGTGTGTCCAGCAGCATGAGGAGATGCTGCAACATCTTGGCACCGCCATGGATCGCGTCCTACAGAATATAGAGCGCTGGGAGAGAAGAGGAGTTCCTCAAGCGTCTCCACCAGTAACAACAAGGACACCGCTGATCACCCCTTCTTCACCCGGTCCCAGCGGGATTTGGCTCGCGCTCCCGAGGGAGTATGCTGGGACGGCTGCCGGATGCCAGGGCTTCCTACTCCAGCTGGAACTTTACCTGGCGACCGTCCACCCGACTCCTTCGGGACGTGAGAGCGTGTCCGCCCTCGTCTCCTGCCTCTCAGGCAAAGCCCTGGAATGGGCCAACGCTGTATGGAGTGAGGAAGACGCGGCGTTGGATCATTACACAGAGTTCACCCGCCGCTTTCGGGCAGTTTTCGACCACCCGCCTGAGGGTCGAGCGGCGGGTGAACGTCTGTTCCATCTGAGGCAGAGGACGAGGAGCGCAGGATTTCGCTTTGGAATTTTGGACCCTGGCCACCAGCGCGGGATGGAACAACCGGGCCCTGATCGATCACTACCGGTGCAGTCTGCGCGAAGACATTCGTCGGGAGTTGGCCTGCCGAGACACCACCCTCACATTGGACCAGCTGGTGGACCTGTCCATCCGGCTGGACAACCTGCTGGCCACCCGCGGACGTCCGGATCGGGGCCTGTCAGTTCCATCCCCCAGCACCTCCGCTCCGACGCCCATGGAGCTGGGAGGTGCCGCACTTAGGGCGACTGGAGGAAGGGCCATTCTTGCACCATCTGTGGCCGCAGAGGGCACACTGCTAGGGGGGTTCCTCAGGGAGTGGAGGCAGCAGGCAGGGCACTGTCGTGTCACCCCAGGTGAGTAGGCACCAGGCTATGCAGATTTGGCTACCGACTTCTGTAAATAGAAGGCAACTCAATTACCACCCCATCGACGGGGGGATTGTGCGATAAATCTCCTGCTAGACGCAGCACTTCCCAGGAGTCACGTGTATCCCCTGTCGCAAGAGGAGACGGCGGCTATGGAAACATATGTCTCCGAATCCCTGGGACAGGGGTACATTCGGCCCTCCACTTCACCTGCCTCCTCAAGCTTCTTTTTTTGAAGAAGAAGGATGGAGGTCTGCGCCCGTGTATTGACTATCGAGGCATCAATCAGATCACTGTGAGGTACAGCTACCTGCTGCCTCTCATAGCCAGTGCGATCGAGCCAATGCACGGGGCGCGCTTCTTCACAAAATTGGATCTCAGGAGCGCTTACAACCTGGTGCGTATCCGGGAGGGAGACGAGTGGTAGATGGCATTTAGTACCACCTCAGGGCACTATGAGTACCTCGTCATGCCGTACGGGTTGATGAATGCTCCATCAGTCTTCCAGGCCTTTGTAGACAAGATTTTCAGGGACCTGCACGGGCAGGGTGTAGTGGTGTATATTGATGCCATTCTGATATACACCGCTACACGCGCCAAGCATGTGTCCCTGGTGTGCAGGGTGCTTGGTCAACTGTTGGAACATGACCTGTACGTCAAGGCTGAGAAATGTCTGTTCTTCCAACAGTCCGTCTCCTTCCTAGGGTACCGCATTTCCATGCCAGGTGTGGAGATGGAGAGTGACCGCATTTCAGCCGTGTGTAATTGGCCGACTCCCACCACGGTAAAGGAAGTGCAGCTTTTAGGGTTTGCCAACTAGTACTGGAGGTTTATCCCGGGCTTTGGTCAGATAGCGGCTCCAATTACCTCACTTCTGAAGGGGGAACGGTGCGACTGCAGTGGTCGGCTGGGGCGGACAGGGCTTTTGGTCACCTGAAGGCTCTGTTTCCCTCGGCTCCCGTGCTGGCTCATCCGGATCCCTCTTTGGCGTTCATAGTGGAGGTGGACGCTTCCGAGGCTGGGCTAGGAGCCTTGCTCTCTCAGCTCTCGGGTACCCCACCGGCGGAGCGAAACTATGATGTGGGGGACCGTGGAGACATTGGCTTGAGGGGGCTAAACACCCTTTTCTCATCTTTAGTACATCTGGGCGGCAAGGAGACTGAACCCTCGCCAGGCAAGGTGGGCCATGTTCTTTACCCGTTTTGTTTTCACCCTTTCCTACCGACCAGGTTCCCAGAACGCGAAGGGAGACGCACTGTAACGGATGTATGACACAGAGGAGCGGTCCATGGATCACACTCCCATACTCCCGGCCTCTTGCCTGGTGGCACCGGTAGTGTGGGAGCTGGATGCGGACATCGAGTGGGCGTTACGTACAGAGCCCACTCCCTCTCAGTGTCCAGCTGGGCGTCTGTACGTTCTGTCTGCTGTCTGCGACCGGTTGATCTATTGGGCCCACACGTCACCCTCCTCTGGTCATCCTGGCATCGGTCGGACAGTGCGCTGTCTTAGTGGGAAGTACTGGTGGCCCACTTTAGCTAACGACGTTAGGGTTTATATTTCCTCCTGCTCGGTGTGCGCCCAGTGCAAGGCTCCTAGACACCTGCCCAGAGGGAAGTTACAACCCCTACCCATTCCACAGCGGCCGTGGTCGCACCGTCTGTGGACTTCCTGACTGATCTTCCTCCCTCACAGGGTAACACCACGATCCTGGTCGTTGTGGATCGGTTTTCTAAGTCCTGCCATCTCCTTCCTTTGCCCGGTCTCCCTATGGCCCTACAGACTGCGGAGGCCCTGTTCACACACGGGGTGCCTGAGGACATAATCTCTGATCGGGGTCCCCAGTTCACGTCCAGGGTTTGGAGGACGTTCATGGAACGTTTGGGGGTCTTGGTCAGCCTCACCTCAGGTTTTCACCCCAAGAGTAATGGGCAGGTGGAGAGAGTAAACCAGGATGTGGGTAGGTTTCTGTGGTCATATTGCCAGGACCGGCCGGGGGAGTGGGCGACGTTCATCCCCTGGGCAGAGATGGCCCAAAACTCACTCCGCCACTCCTCCACTAATCTCTCTCCCTTCCAGTGCATACTGGGTTATCAGCCGGTTCTGGCACCTTGGCATCAGAGCCAGATCGAGGCTCCTGCGGTGGACGAATGGTTTAAGCGCTCGGAGGAGACCTGGGACGCTGCCCATGTGCACCTGCAATGGGCCGTGAGGCGGCAGAAGGCGAGCACCGACCACCACCGCAGTGAGACCACCACCGCTGGCTCTCGACCCGAAACCTGCCCCTCCACGGTTTGTGGGGCCATTCAAAGTCCTGTGGAGACTGAACAAGGTTTGTTACAGATTACAGCTCCCCCCAGATTACTGCATTAACCCCTTGTTCCATGTGTCTCTCCTCAGGCCAGTGGTGGCTGGTCCACTCCAGGAGTCTGAGGTGCGGGAGGTTCCTCCGCCCCGTCTGGACATCGAGGGGGCCCTGGCGTATGCTGTTCGAGCCATCATGGACTCGAGGCGTCGGAAGAAGAGGGGCCTTCAGTACCTCTTGGAGTGGGAGGGGTACAGTCCGGAGGAGAGATGCTGGGTGCTGGTGGAGGACGTGTTGGACCCTTGGATGCTGCGGGAGTTCCACTGTCTCCATCCGGATCGCCCTGCGCCTCGTCCTCCGAGTCGTCCCCGAGGTTGGTGTCGGCGAGCTGCTGGAGCCGCGCGTAAAGGGGGGTACTGTCACGACTTCCGTCGAAGTCAGTCCCTCTCCTTGTTCGGGCGGTTTTCGGTGGTTGACGTCACCGGCCTTCTAGCCATCGCCGATCCATTTTTCATGTTCCATTTGTTTTGTCTTTGTTTTACACACCTGGTTTCAATTCCCAAATTACATGTTCATTATTTAACTCTCTGTTTTCCCCATGTATTTTGTGCGTGATTGTTTATTGTTCTTTGTCTGTATTTTACGGCTGGTTATGTCGCCCGTGTGTTTAAAGGGCACGTTGGATTTTGTTATTCCTTTTTCCCGTATTTTATTAAATACGTTGTTCACTCATCTCTGCTTTCCTGTGCCTGACTTTTACACCAGCTACACACACCGGCTTTGACAACAACGGCGTAGAATTTGTGTGTGTGTGTGTGTGTGTTTGTGTGTGTGTGTGTGTGTGTGTCAGATGCTGGGATGGGTTAAGTGTTTCTCTTCACTTACCCGTCACCCTGGTATCCAGGGGACATTTTCCCACAAAAACTAGAAAACATGTATTCTCAGCCTTTCCCCCCTAATTCCCCTTCGCCATCTCCCCCCTTTACTTCACCTCTTTTCACTGTCTGTGTGTTTTAGTAGTGAGTGTTGTGGTGTGATTTGGTAAGGGGATGAATGCCAGTGGTGTCGTGCCGTGTGTCTGGTCGACTGCTATTCTTTCAGACTGACGTCTGTTCATTTAGAAAGGAGACTCACTTACAGTGCAATACTACCCAAGTATTACTTTAGTCCTCTCCTCTCCTTAGTGATGTGTTGTGTATTAGAGCTGGCAGGGCCTTGGCAGCCTCTCAGGCTACAATGTGTGTGTGTGTGTGCCTGCATGACGCCTGCTTGTGTGAGTGTACGCTTGTCTGGCCGTCTAGCTAGCTTGGCTGAGTAGTGGGTGATTTGTGATGTTACCTCTGCAGCTTTAAACTGCATCAAGTAACTTTGAGACCTCTTTTATTACTGTAATATGAGGTACTTAACATATCACTGCCATAAAGCACACCCCAACAACACATCAGACACAGTGGATTGTGGTTACAGTGTTAGAGGCAGTAGGCGTTCATTCAACTTCATTCAACTTGGATAGGGGGGTGTATACACGTTTTTACTGTTAAAAGACTTACGCATCCAGAACACATGGATACCAAAGTAGGCCGAGGCTGATACAATCTGATACACTTGTTTGCTTCCCAACAAAATAATTAAATTCTTTCATGCTTCCACATGCTTCCACCACTTCCACCAACCATCGTCGCTATGGCATGTCTCCGCAGCATGCAAATAACATTCACCACCCCTACAGAGATAAGATAAGATAATAGTTTATTGGTTGTTTGCACAGAATTCTTGCATCTCAAAGTTAATCAAATCATATCAGATTTTGTTTTTAACATGCATTTCATATATCTATTAAAAATACATTTTTCATAAAGAATAGACTACATAAGCATGCATCCCTTCCCTATCCAGAATGTGAAAGGGGGAAAGAAGGGGGAGAAGTGGAGAGGTGGGTCTTTAATTTGGAAAGTTATATGTACAGTGAGGGAAAAAAGTATTTGATCCCCTGCTGATTTTGTACGTTTGCCCACTGACAAGGAAATGATCAGTCTATAATTTTAATGGTAGGTTTATTTGAACAGTGAGAGACAGAATAACAACAAAAAAATCCAGAAAAACGCATGTGAAAAATGTTATAAATTGATTTGAATTTTAATGAGGGAAATAAGTATTTGACCCCCTCTCAATCAGAAAAATTTCTGGCTCCCAGGTGTCTTTTATACAGGTAACGAGCTGAGATTAGGATCACACTCCTAAAGGGAGTGCTCCTAATCTCAGCTTGTTATCTGTATAAAAGACACCTGTCCACAGAAGCAATCAATCAATCAGATCCCAAACTCTCCACCATGGCCAAGACCAAAGAGCTCTCCAAGGATGTCAGGGACAAGATTGTAGACCTACACAAGGCTGGAATGGGCTACAAGACCATCGCCAAGCAGCTTGGTGAGAAGGTGACAACAGTTGGTGCGATTATTCGCAAATGGAAGAAACACAAAATAACTGTCAAACTCCCTCTGCCTGGGCCTCCATGCAAGATCTCACCTCGTGGAGTTGCAATGATCATGATAATGGTGAGGAATCAGCCCAGAACTACACTGGAGGATCTTGTCAATGATCTCAAGGCAGCTGGGACCATAGTCACCAAGAAAACAATTGGTAACACACTATGCCGTGAAGGACTGAAATCCTGCAGTGCCCGCAAGGTCCCCCTGCTCAAGAAAGCACATATACATGCCCATCTGAAGTTTGCCAATCAACATCTGAATGATTCAGAGGACAACTGGGTGAAAGTGTTGTGGTCAGATGAGACCAAAATAGAGTTCTTTGGCATCAACTCAACTCGCCGTGTTTGGAGGAGGAGGAATGCTGCCTATGACCCCAAGAACACCATCCCCACCGTCAAACATTATGCTTTGGGAGTGTTTTTCTGCTAAGGGGACAGAACAACTTCACCGCATCAAAGGGACGATGGACGGGGCCGTGTACCGTCAAATCTTGGGTGAGAACCTCCTTCCCTCAGCCAGGGCATTGAAAATGGGTCGTGGATGGGTATTCCAGCATGACAATGACCCAAAACACACGGCCAAGGCAACAAAGGAGTGGCTCAAGAAGAAGCACATTAAGGTCCTGGAGTGGCCTAGCCAGTCTCCAGACCTTAATCCCATAGAAAATCTGTGGAGGGAGCTGAAGGTTCGAGTTGCCAAACGTCAGCCTCGAAACCTTTAGGACTTAGAGAAGATCTGCAAAGAGGAGTGGGACAAAATCCCTCCTGAGATGTGTGCAAACCTGGTGACCAACTACAAGAAACATCTGACCTCTGTGATTGCCAACAAGGGTTTTGTCACCAAGTACTAAGTCATGTTTTGCAGAGGGGTCAAATACTTATTTCCCTCAATAAAATGCAAATCAATTTATAAAATTTTTCACATGCGTTTTTCTGTATTTATTTGTTGTTATTCTGTCTCTCACTGTTCAAATAAACCTACCATTAAAATGATAGACTGATCATTTCTTTGTCAGTGGGCAAACGTACAAAATCAGCAGGGGATCAAATACTTTTTTCCCTCACTGTAGATGACACACAGATGGCTTTTCAATAGCAGAAAGTACAGAACATATGCTGTATGGAATGATGGAGAATTCTCTCTCTCTCTCTTTTTCTCTCTCTCTCTGTGCATTAAGGTACAGCGCTACCTCTCGGTCAGTCAGTTCCCTTATTCCTCACATTGAGGAATCACATAGCATCTCACTGTAAAGACTGTTCTCAGCACAGTCCTTAGCTAAGTAGTGAGAAGCAGACTGAGCATAAGACTTTCCTTCTCTGAGTGCTGCTCTGAGCTCAGCTCACACAGCGTTTGCACTTACAAGCTCTCACAGTCTCACATCAGAATAAGACATTCATTCATGTTTCTCAAACGTCAGATTTTGAAGTTGTGCCAAATGTCAATTTCGAAGTGTTTAAGGTGAAGTTAACTTCTTAGGGAGCGGCAGCTGAGGTGTCGGTTTTGGAGAGTCTGGCGTGCCCAAAGTAAAAGGCCTGCCACTCAGGCCCAGAAACTAGGATATGCACATAATTAGTACTATTGGATAGGAAACACACTGAAGTTTCTAGGAGTGTTCAAATATTGTCTGTGAGCATAACAGAACTGATATAGCAGGCGAAAACCCTAGGAAGTTCTGTCCTGGAAAAGTGTTTTTGACACATTGTCCCATTTTGAACCCCTTCCTATTGAAAACAGACATATATGGGAGTAAGAGTGCAGTACCTATTGCTTCCAGTCTCTAGACAGTGTTTGGTGATGTTAGGTTGCTCTGGATGGTAATAGAAGAAGAATTTCGAACTAGTCACAGGATGTAAACAGAAAAGGAGGCGTGTTCACGGGCTCGCGCGCGCTGTGTTTTTTTCCTTTCCTATCGTCCAGTTGAAATATTATAGTAAATATACATAAAAGTGTTCCTAAGAATACATTATCAATGATGTTTGATTGTTCTTGGACAAGTGTATAGGTATAGGTTGAGCGTGTTCTCTTCACGGCTCAATGGGCGAGTGGACGCTGTATTTTATGAACATAATGCGCCAACCAAACTGAGATTTATGGTTATAATAAATTACTTTTTCTAACAAAAGAACCATTGGATGTCTTCGTTGGACTCTTGCGAAGCCCTCAGCAGAAGTTATTTGAAAGGTAAGGGATTTTATATTAGCGATTTTATGCGTTTTATGAGACCCGCTTTGGTTATGGATTTATGCTAATGCATAAAATATGAGAGGGGCTATCCTCAAACAATCAAATGTTTTTTTTTTTGTTGAGAAATCTGACAACGCTGTGATATTGCCAAGAATCTGAGCTTTTGATGACTATGCAACACTTGTATATTGATGAATGTTTAATAATTCAACTTTTGCTCCCTAAGTAGTTAAGGCATTAACTTTATATCACTGGATTTGAACATGCAACCTTTAGAGGCAGATGCATCCGCCCATCTGCTATCCCTGTCCACCACAAGGATAGTGGTGGACACTAACCCTAATTGAAGGTAACAGCGCTCACTGTTGTCCCTAGTGTCCGGTTTTCATGTCATCTCCCGACGTCCTCAGACATGGATGGACGTCGAATACTGACTTGTATCACGGGTGACCTGCCTGGTTTACACAGCGCTCTAGACTGAGCGTGGGACTCCAGTCAGTCAGCAGCCTAGTAGCAGAGCTGGGAGGTAAACTCCCTCTGGGCTACATGGTCCTGTCCTCTGGGACAGGAAGAGGTAGATGGTTATGTCTTGCTTACAGCTTACTGATGACCTGCTTAGATTTGGTAGTTTTTCCTAGATGACTTGCAACTATGCTCTTTTGGGCTTGTGTGGGTGTTTACTGTATATTACATGAGTTGCCATAGGGACATGTGTGAGTAACGTGTGTGTGTCATAATTGCTACTGCTGTCAGTTCATCACAGCAAACACACACACACGCACACGCACACGCACACACACACACACACACACACACACACACGCACACACCCCAATGGGGAGGCAGGTAATTTTGATTAACAGCGGTTTGTATGGATAAAAATACACACGCAAAAGCAGGCACAAACACACACACACACACACACACACACACACACACACACACACACACACACACACACACACACACACACACACACACACACACACACACACACACACACACACACACAACAATCCCCAAGCTACTCCCAGTCAAATCCATCATATCAGTGAGTAGTGAGAGCGCTTGCCCTCTATTACTCAGTGTCTCAGTGGTAAGGGCCCTTCGCCAGCCTTAGGGCACACTCTCACACTCACGCGCCTCTGCTGCTCACTGCACTAAGTCCACTTCACTGCTCCCTAGGGAGCACACTACTGACAGAACACAGCCAAAAGTCCACCCTACAGCAAAGTCAGCAAACAGAGAGAGGGACAGGAAGAGTGAGAGGAAGAGGGACAGATGGAGAGAGAGAGATGTGAGACAGAGAGAATATGAGGTGGGAGAGAGAGAGAGAGAGAGTGAGATGACATCAGGGGAGGAATATACAGAGAGGAGAGATGGGAAAACGTGATTGGGCGACTGAGAGGATAAAGAAAAAGGAAAGTGGGAAATACAGGGACGGAGACCAATACAAGCACGAAGGGAGAGAAGAGATGGTGGCCACATAAAAATAGTGTGAGAGTAAATGAGTGTGTGTTCAAGAGTACCTGCATGTGTTTATGAATGTCAGCTGACAGCCAGGACTGCGGTTCATGGCTGTCAGCTGACTGACTGATTGGGTTTGGCTTTGAAACACCTGAAGGTGGTTCTCTTGGGTGTTAAAGCTGATTGGCCAACTGATGGAGAAGCTGACAGCCCAAACCCAATGAGAGACTGTCAAGCTCCGGATAACCAATCAGAAAACATTGATCTTTACTGTGATTGGCTGATTGACTGACGGGTAGACAGAGAAATACACATGCATGTAAAAAGAGATGTAGTGTATCAACTCTGTCCTTCAACATTCATCCAGTTACTCTTTCCTGACCATCTCTTCTATCCCTCTCTTCCCCAAATGTATATTTCTACTATCCTCTTTCCACATTCACTCTTTCACCCTGCACTCTCCTCACTCATTCTATCCTATCCCATCCATCCCCCTCCTCTCATCCAGTCGGAGACTCCACTTACAGACACCCACGCCTCATCACTTCTCTTTTATCCCCCCCTCTCTCCATCACTGTGTGCATGCATTAGTGAAAGGGTAAAGGTGAATATGAGTGTGTGTGTGTGTGTGTGTGTGAGTGTGTGTGTGTGTGTGTGTGAGATTGTGTGTGTAATCATAATTTAGCTTTGTGTCCCGTGGGCCTGTGCAGGTCAGTGAGAGGGGCCTGGTGGGCTGGAATTAAACGAGGACACAGAGATGAGTGGAGGGCGGACATGATATTATGATGCTCGCACGCGTGTCAGCTGTTGAATTATCAGCCCACAGAAATTAATTGCCAGTTGTGGTATTCATTTTAAGTAGTCTCTGACATGTACACAAGCTGACAGTATACGCATTGTACGTTGCATGCCTGCCATAAACATCTGAATATTGTCAATATGCATTGTTGTACTAATGCCTCATGAGTTCTCTTTTCTGTTGATCTGTAAGAGGACACACACATGTACCCTGAGTATACCAAACATTAATAACTTCCTAATATTGAGTTGCAACCCCCCTCCCTCCTTTTGTCCTCAGAACAGCCTCAATGCTGGCACTTGTTGACTCCAATGCTTGCGAAAGTATTCACCCCACTTGGCATTTTTCCTATTTTGTTGCCTTACAACCTAGAATTGAAATTATTGGGGGGTTTGTATTGTTTGATTTACACGACATGCCTACCACTTTGAAGATGCAAAATATTTTTTATTGTGAAACAAACAAAAAATAAGACAAAATAACAAAAAACTTGAGCGTGCATAACTATTCACCCGAAGTCAATACTTTGTAGAGCCACCTTTTGCAGCAATTACAGCTGCAAGTCTCTTGGGGTATGTCTCTATAAGCTTGGCACATGTAGCCACTGGGATTTTTGACCATTCTTCAAGGCAAAACTGCTCCACCTCCTTCAAGTTGGATGGTTCCCGCTGGTGTACAGCAATCTTAAAGTCATACCACAGATTCTCATTTGGATTGAGGTTTGGGCTTTGACTAGGCCATTCCAAGACATTTAAATTTTTCCCCTTAAACCACTCGAGTGTTTCTTTAGCAGTATGCTTAGGGTCATTGTCCTGCTGGAAGGTGAACCTCCGTCCCAGTCTCAAATCTCTGGAAGACTGAAGCAGGTTTCCCTCAAGAATTTCCCTGTATTTAGTGCCATCCATCATTCCTTCAATTCTGAAATTACGGCTTGCCTCTTATCCGCTCATCGCTCCCTTTTGCCATAGTTTGTATGTCTCAATTGTTATGGCATTTTTCACATGCGTTTTTCTGAATTTTTGTTGTTATTCTGTCTCTCACTGTTCAAATTAACCTACCATTAAAATTATAGACTGATCATTTCTTTGTCAGTGGGCAAACGTACAAAATCAGCACGGGATCAAATACTTTTTTCCCTCACTGTACATTGCTTATATAGGTCTATCTCATTAGTATCTTATTCATCATTTTAGGCAATGTTGGAATGATGCATTTCAATGTTTTGCTTACTTTGTGTATTATAATTAGCTCATGTGCTTTTCTCCGTCTCTCTCTCTCTCTCTCTCTCTCTCTCTCTCTCTCTCTCTCTCTCTCTCTCTCTCTCTCTCTCTCTCTCTCTCTCTCTCTCTCTCTCTCTCTCTCTCTCTCTCTCTCTCTCTCTCTGTGTGGTGACTTAAGGAAAAGTAAGTTAAGGCCTCAATATCTTACTGAATTTATCTAAACTAACATTCTCTGAATTTCTGTAGGTGTCCATTTTGAAAGTGCTGAACGAATTGGCCTGCCTCGTCGCAGTTTGTTTGCTTGCAAAAGCTTATACTTAGTGCTAAGTGTTAATGATATAAGATCAAACATTATGAATTTGCTGAACATCAATGTAATGATGTTTGTGTATGGTTCAAAAGTCAAAACTCATGTCGGCATCAGTTATTATTGAAGGAGAATGCAGGTCTTATTGCATTACACAAATCCACAAGCAGTCAGTAGAAACCATATTTATTTAAGCAAGTCAGCCGTATCAGCTATGGTTTTTCAAAAGGCAGTAAATGAGGCTGAATTAAAGGTTTCGCTAGCAGATGAGGCTCTGCTGATAGCCAGGTGTAGCGGTGGTAACGATTTACTCCAAGGTGCTGAAAGGAAAGCTGCTGTTGGGACAGCTTTATGTAGGCCCTAACAGTTTGTGGGCACCGTTTGTCACCATTATAGTGTGATGAATGTATTGTTTAGTGTTGTGAAGTGGCTTTGCTGCTATTCATAAAAAAAATTGGTTGAGTTTTCCCCACTAAGATTTAAATACTAAAATCACCATTGGTGGGGGTGGGGTTATGGTATGGGCAGGCATAATCTACGGACAATGAACACAATTGCATTTTGTCGATGGCAATTTGAATGCACGAGATCCGTGACGAGATGCTGAGGCCATTGTCGTGCCAGTCATCCGCCACCATCACCTCATGTTTCAGCATGATAATGCAAGGCTCCATGTCGCAAGGTTCTGTACACAATTCCTGGAAACTGAAAATGTCCCAGTTCTTCCATGGCCTGCATACTCACCAGACATGTCACCCATTGAGCATGTTTGGGATGCTCTGGATTGACGTGTACGATAGCGTGTTCCAGTTCCCACCAATATCCAGCAACTTCGCACAGCCATTGAAGAAGAGTGGGACAACATTCCACAGGCCACAATCAACAGCCTGATCAACTCTATGCGAAGGAGATGTGTCGCTCTGCATGAGGCAAATGGTGGTCACACCAGATACTGACTGGTTTTCTGATCCACGCTCCTACCTTTTTTTAAAGGTATCTGTGACCAACAGATGCATATCTGTATTTCCAGTCATGTGAAATCCATAGATTAAGGCCTAATTCATTTATTTCAATTTACTGATTTCCTTATACGAACTGTAACTCAGTAAAATCTTTTAAATTGTGGCATGTTGTGTTTTGTTCAATGTAAATTTAAGACACTTCAATCTTCCACAAACACCAAAGAATATGACCCATAGAGAGATTTTCACAGGGTCTCAATCGTGGCTGTCACAATGAGAGACACACCAGTGGCATTCAGTGTCATTTAAATTTATTTTTAATGAGCATGGCCTTATTTCTATTACAGCATATTGGATGACTGTCATTTATATTCCATTCACCCAGCTCAATCTAACATCGATAGGTTCAGGTTACTACATGATACTCAGATTTTCCCTATACCCATCATGAAGTTGCTACAACCTAACATATGAATGAAAGTTTACAACGTAGGTGCACAGGTTTTGTCCGAAAGTTTCTATTGGACAAATTCAGGTATGTTTATCCTTGTTTCATTCCATTTGCTTCCGTTTAAGAGACATTTTTCAACAGAATCAGAATGAATACACCCCTGATCACACGCAAACACAGTTCACTTTCATAGCAGCCACATACAAACAGTTATGATCACTTTGCTTGTTAATTCCTTCTCTCATCTATGCGCTCTTCTCCTCTCACGTTTTCCCTTTGCTTGTGGACTTCAGTGCGCAACACATAAGCTGTCTGTGACCAGGTGAAAAAACTTTTCCAAGCCAAACCTTCATATCATAATTGCTAACCGCTACACACAGCCTACATTGTTGTCACCATATTAGCTAACATCAAGGTCAACATAGCTACTAGAACTAACGCATTAGTAAACCCACTACAATCTTACCTTGATTTGGAAAAGTTCCTGTGTTGGATAGCCATAGCCAGCTAGCTAACATGGCACCCCACGCGCACACATTCGCACACCAAACACACACGTGCACAAACACACACACACACACACACACACACACATGCACAGACCCACCCAACCCCGTCAAGGCTGACTTTACTACGCATTTTGTTCCAAAATCAAATGTTTGCGGCTGTAGCATGAACGTCCATCAATCTAAACTTGTGAGATCAAGTTGGCATTAACATGAAGACAATAGGAAAATAGTCATACTGTAGTTCATATTAGGGCTCTGATGATAAATCAATGAATAAAACCTAGAAATCAACTAATACTTTGGTTTACATTGTGACTAAGATGAAAACGTACTGGTGAGCAAGAAAGTGTTTATAATTGGTATTTAGTATGAAACTACTACTTTGTACAGTTGTGTTACTGGGCTGTTGTGCATGGAACCGTGTTTGTTAATTCTTCTCCCCCGGTGGATGGCTTACCCAGTGGAATGCAAAGAATGTTGTTGAATGAGGCATACAGGTCTTTATGTCGAGAGCGGCCTAGGGAGAGAGGCTGAAGAAGGTTCGCTACGACACGTATGCACGCAAGCACACACTCACACACATATAATGGGAAAGTGCTCAGAGAATGTGGAGAACGCAGGTTCAAATGGACCCTTGAGAGGAGACATGGAGTATGGTGTTTGATCTCCAAGTGATTCAGCCATTGCCACGGCCAGGCAGGCTAAGAATCCACTCCACATACCAATTCATTCGTTAACCTTTCTCTAACCAGGTAAGCAATTCAGAAAACAATCACTTTCACAAAAGGACCACAGTCAAAGGGACTCTTACAGTACTCAACACAGAATCCACTTGAGCCATATTGAAGAGCAGTGAAATGGCAAAGACAAATGACCTCATCAAGTCTCCCACTGATTTAATTAATGATCTAGTTGGTCACCTCTTTAGATATGTAGGAGATGTTTGGAGTTTCCTGAATGGGTTTAAATATTATCCTGGAAAGAGAAATCAGCAGGAGTGGGATGGCACAAGTCCATATACCTCCTGTACTCAACTGTTCACCCAGGACTGCATGGCAAAGCACGACTCCAACACCATCATTAAGTTCGCCGACGACAGCAGTGGTCGGCCTGATCACCGACAACGATGAGACAGCCTATAGGGAGGTCAGAGACCTGGCAGTGTGGTTCCAGGATAACAACCTCTCCCTCAACATGATCAATCCAAAATAGTTGATTGCGGACTACAGGAAAAGGACGACCGAGCAGACCCCCATTCACATCGACGGGGCTGATTACAGCCTCTAGTCTTCTTGGGTATGAGGCTACAAGCTTGGCATACTTGTATTTGGGGAGTTTCCCCCATTCTTCTCTGAAGATCCTCTGAATCTCTGTCAGGTTGGATGAGGAGCATCGCTGCACAACTATTTTCAGGTCTCTCCAGAGATGTTTGATCGGCTTCAAGTCTGGGCTCTGACTGGGCCACTCAAGGACATTCAGAGACTTGTCCTGAAGCCAATCCTGCGTTGTCTTGGCTGTGTGCTTAGGGTCATTGTCCTGTTGGAAGGTAAACCTTCTCCCCAGTCTGAGGTCCTGAGCGCTCTGGAGCAGGTTTTCATCGAAGATTTCTCTGTACTTTGGCCATTCATCTTTCCCTCTATCTTTACTAGTCTCCCAGTGCCAACCGCTGAAAAACATCTCCACAGCATGATGCTGCCACCACCATGCTTCACCGCAGGGAGGGTGCCAGGTTTCCTCCAGACGTGACGCTTGACATTCAGGCCAAAGTGTTCAATCTTGGTTTCATCAAACCAGAGAATCTTGTTTCTTATGGTCTGTGAGTCCTTAGGTGGCTTTTGGCAAACTCCAAGCGGGCTGTCATGTGCCTTTTATTGTGGAAGGGCTTCCGTCTGGCCACTCTATCATAAAGGCCTGATTGGTGGTCTGCTGGCCGAACGGCCAGCTCTAGGAAGAGTCTTGGTGGTTCCAAACCTCTCCCATTTAAGAATGATGGAGGCCACTGAGTTCTTGGGGACTTTCAATGCTGTATAATGTTTTTGGTACCCTTCCCCAGATCTGTTCCTCGACACAATCCTGTCTTGGAGCTCTACGGACAATTCCTTCGACCTCATGGCTTGGTTTTTGCTCTCACATTGCACTGTCAATTGTGGGACCTTATATAGACAGGTGTATGCCTTTCCAAATCATGTCCAATCAATAGAATTTCCACAGGTGGACTCCAATCAAGTTGTAGAAACATCGCAAGGATGATCAATGGAAACAGAATGTACTTGAGCTCAATTTCCAATCTCATAGCAAAAGGTCTGAATACTTATGTAAATAAAGTTTTTTTTTTTTTTATTTCTAAAAACCTGTTTTTGCTTTGTCATTATGGTGCATTGTGTGTAGATTGATGAGGAAAACCTTTAATTTAATACATTTCAGAATAAGGCTGTAACGTAACAAATTGTGGAAAAAGTCAAGTGGTCTGAACACTTTCCGAATGCACTGTATTACCTCAATTACCTCGACTAACCTGTACCGGTACCCCCTGTATACAATATAACCTCGTTATTGTTATTTTATTCTGTTAATTTCTTTTTACTTTAGTTTATATAGCAAGTATTTTTTTTAACTCTTATTTTTCAGAAAACTGCATTGTTGTTTAAGAGCTTGTAAGTAAGCATTTCACAGTAAGGTCTACACCTGTTGATTTGATAGAAAGAAAAAAAAAAAGAATGAGACACAGAACAGAACAGTCATGATACCTAAGCCTAAACTCTTTCATTTACTGTCACCTCTAACACCATTTCTCTCCTCTGTCCATGGCGTTTCTCATCACTCCAAATTCTCTCTGCTGTTGCCGGGTGCCCTCAGAGTCAAAGTCGATTTAGCTCTGAATCCAGGGAGAATCAAGACCATCAGCCCATTCAGTGGCTACTCTCCGCGCACATGCACACACGCATGCATACACACACACAGAAGCTTGTGCATTTTTGCCCTAGCACTGCACAGCTGATTCAAATAATCAACTCATCATCGAGCTTTGATTATTTGGGGGTCTGCTGGACCGAGTTTGGGAAGGGGGCTGGAACGAGTTTGGGAAATTCTGCCCTATGGCACCATCATCTCAATCCAGACACAAAGGGAATACTGGCAAGCCAATGAAAAGACGTTGGACCTTTATGCTTTCTTACTCAAACATAATTCTCGCCATTTGCCATTTCTCTTTTCCCCACTTTCCCCTCTTTCCTCTCTCTCTCATACACCAAACACGGCCACAATAACTTGCACAAAATCCAACCCCTATCTCTCTTTTCCCCTTTCAATGTATTTTTTTCTCCTCTGTCCCTTTCTTCTTTTTTTCCTTTTACTTCCAAGGTCAGACAGGACAAACAATGCCACTGGTGTCTGCTTGAATGGTGGTCGCTACCGGCGACCATTGCCTGGGTTGCCAAGGCAACACTCTAACCATTCATTTTCAATTAAAACAGACAAAGAGATGACAGCTCGGGGTCTATGGAAGATGTCAAGAATCGATATTAATATACGACAAGTGAGCATAATTGTGTGTCCATTTCCTTCACACTCATCTATGCTATCAGTGAAATGTGAAAGCGGTAGATAATTTGGGGGTGTGTGAAACGCAGTCCACTGTTTTCTTCTAACGAAGAGACGCTTCTGATGTATCGCTCAGAGAAGTAGCGTTCAGCATTACCGTTATACATATTTTGTCAGAGGTATTAATATTTTCATCACCATATGATGCTATTTCACTCATGTTTCAAATACAAATTCACATCATCAAATGTACGTGCACGCACAATCAAAATCACACATACACCTACAGGTAACTGCCAAAATAAAGGAAACACCAAAACAAAGCGTCTTAACAGGGAGTTGGGTCACAACAGCTTCAATGCACCATGGCATAGATTCTAGAAATGTCTGGAACTCTATCGAAGGAATATGACACCATTCTTCCACGAGAAATTCCATCATTTGGTGTTTTTTTTATGGTGGTGGAAAACATTGTCTCAGGCGCCGCTACAGAATTTCACATAAGTGTTCAATTTGGTTGAGATCTGATGACTGAGACAGCCATGGCATATCGCTTACATTGTTTTCAAGCTCATCAAACCATTCAGTGACCACTCTTGCCCTGTGGATGTGGGCATTGTCATCCTATGGGGGCATAGCCATGGTAGCCAAAATAATGGCCCACCGAGTATTTGAATACATAACACTAAGCATGATGTAATGTTAATTGTTTAATTAACTCAGGAACCACACCCGTGTGGAAGCACCTGCTTTCAATATACTTTCTATCCCTCATTTACTCAAGCGTTCCATTATTTTGGCAGTTACCTGTAGATCATTTAAAAAATTTGTGAATTACTTCTGTAGGTTTGATTGGATTTTTTACCACACTCTGCTTTATGAAAGGACCTCCACATTATGCTAATGTGAGTGTTGCTGTGTGGCCCCTTTGTTTAATTTGGCAGAAGTGAACAAATGCCACACGAACACAAGCAACACACGGCCAGGTAACACAGCACAGTAGAATCTTGAGGAAAATACAGAGACACAAACAAAAGACTACAGTCCCAAAACTGACTACATCAGCCGCAGGAGAGAGGCCTAGGAGAGAGAGAGAAAAATAAAGAAGAGAGGAGGAACGAAGGAAACGGGGAGAAAGCCAATAAGCATGAAAGAGAGGTTGAGAGAGAATGAAGATAAGAAGTGATGGAGAGATAGTGTTAGAGAAATAGAGGTAGGGATAGAGAGAGGTAGGTAAGTATACTGTAGGTAGGATTAGAAGTCAGACTGCATTAAGAATTGCTGTCCTGGCTGGCATGTATCCATCTCCACCCCCCAGCCCTGAGGACACCCTCACTGACACCCCATGGATTGGGGCCCTTAGCACAGCATAAGTGAATGTTATCAGGCCCTCACCTGGTTGCCCCTGTGTCTGTAGTGACCCACAGAGTGCAACACAGATAGGCAACACACAAGTGTGAGTCTGTAGTGAGTGGGAGGCAACTGTCTGTTTGCCCTGGCAGGGTGGGGTAACCAGCTGTGTGCCAGTACAGATCAGCCTGATCACTAGAAATAAACGTTGATTTCGAACGTTTGAAAGGGTCCTGAGAAAGTCGATATATGCCTTCCTCGGCGCTCACAAAAAGAAAAGAAAAACAATTACCCAGCACTGGGCTCAAACTCGTGATGCTCGGAGCTGAAGCATGCTGCTCAAACCACTGCAGTTCACAATGCCCTAGCAAGCCATGAGAATACTTGATGATACTTGATGGTAATAGTGAGTTGTTTTTATTGATTTTGTTTTCAGCCTTTCCCAAACCATAGACCTAACCTTTCCCATTGGAATTAATGCCTAACCTGTTCACTTTTGAGTTGTTTCTGTTTTAAACCTGTATCCACATAGAAATTACTCTGTAACCTTGCAGAATAATGCGTTGACAATAATATGTCGAATTTTGAAGGGAAACTATGAGATCTTGTTGGTACAGATAAGGGGCAGGGGTGGGCACCTGATAAGTGATGGTAACACAAGACAAAAATAATGAAGTCAGGCTGGCGGTTACTCCAGTGTGTGTGTCTCTGTGTTGGTGTCTCTGTGAGTGTGTGTGTGTGTGCGTCTCTCTGTGTGTGCGTGTGTGTCTCTGAGGTGTGTGTGTGTGTGTGAGAAGTGGTGATTGTTATTGGTCAGTGTGTGAGAGAAATGGGGCTAGGTTTGGAGCCTGTCCAACATAAGGAGAGGTGAGGGTACTTCTCAGTCAGCTGCTCTTACGTCATCATAGAAAAGAAGACAAAATGTCGTCAGAAAAGGAGAGAGAAAACAGCATTGGATAAAGGGGTTTATCTTTCCAAAATCCTCACTTTTTCTTTCACTGTCCAACCACGTACTTCTCTCTACCCACTACCCTCTTTCTATCTTCCTCTCTCTCCCTTCTGACCTCCCTTTCTCGCCTGGTGCTTAGCATGTCCCTTAAATCACACAGTCCCTAAACTGCCCCATAAAAGATGGAAGTTCTCTGCTCCCCCAGGTCTCCCTAGCCACCCCCATCTCCCCCACATTACTGCTTTTAATTAAGGTAATGACTTTCAGAGCAGTACTAATTGGATCCTCTCCTGGTGCGGTAAACACACACACACACACACACACACACACACACACACACACACACACACACACACACACACACACACACACACACACACACACACACACACACACACACACACACACACACACACACACTTCTATGGTTTATCTCAACAGTGGGACCTTCACATCACTGAGCTGCTCTAAGGATGTTAAAAAATGTAAACCCCTGTGATTCAATGAATAAAAGAAGAGGGGAAACGTGTGTGTGTGTGAGTGAGTGAGTGAGTGAGTGAGTGTGAGAGAGAGAGAGAGAGAGAGAGAGAGAGAGAGAGAGAGAGAGAGAGAGAGAGAGAGAGCGAGAGAGAGAGAGAGACATGTCACATTCAAATTGTAGTCATTTAGCAGACGCTCTAATCCACAGCGATTTACAGTTGCCAGGACAGAGAAAGCGGAAGAGGAAGAGAGAGGAAAGATGCAAACCTTCCTCAGAAGTGCATTTCTTCACCAGAGAAAAGGCTGACCTGAGCAGTGATGTATTATTTATCAGAAACATGCAGACAGAATAAAACTCCAGGTTTTATGAAGGCAGTTTCTTTGACAGATTAATTAATTATTAAACACCTAATTAGCTCTACTCCTGATCTCTCATTAATTCTCTGAAACAATTATTTAATTCCCATATTTGCCTCTTCATATGGCATGTTCAGTGTATTAATCTGGCAGCAGTCATGGAGTTGACAGCATGCATCTGTATCGGCACACACGCATGCGTGCTCACAAAAAAAATAATTAAACTGGTTACAAGCAGGCCTAAATTAGTTAGGTTTTCTCATTGGAAAAACATTAAATACATTTGTTTAAACCAAATAATATGATTCAATGTCAACTGTTATATTTGATTATTAACTAAACTATATATTCAAGTTGCAACCTATTTCTGTCAACACTAAACATACTTTTCCTCTTTGGTTAAGCCTAACAAATGACATAAATACAAACTAATATAGACAACAAATATGTTCATGTTGTACAGATTTTTCTCTTTGGAATTACCTATCCAAATGTATTCAATTGGGTTTAAAGGCAATTAAATCAATTTCCTGTTAATCAAGATATTAAAGATTTCTCTGGAACTTTGGATACTACTAAGTATTTTTTTTTACTTACCGCTTAGACCATTATGTGTCAATGTATAGTTCATACAGTACATGCATAGAATTACTGTTTACCTCAATTAGCCACAAAATCCCTAGTTTGAAAGCAACTGATTTTCTGGAAGATGTGCTATGCCATTTTACCAACATTTTCCCCCACCTAGCCATTCGAGTTCAACCAATGAGCTTTAGCCCTCGCTATATGAGTGACAACTAGCAAGAGGCACATGATGCACATACAACATAGAGCAATGACGTGGTGCACTATCTGCACATATATGACGTTGGGCTGACATTTCTGGAAACTATTTTTGGCTAGTGAGCGCTACTTTCAGAACTACTGGCTGAAAAGTATACAAAAGCACCAGAGAATCTCTTTAAGTTGGTTCCCTAACATGAACAAATGACTCCAAACAGTTCCTTTACATTAGACTTTCACATGAACTGGTTACAATATTGTAACCAAATGGTGACCATCTCATCATATGGCTCCCGAGTGGCGCAGCGGTCTAAGGTACTGCATTGCAGTGCTAGAGGCATCACTACAGACCCTGGTCCGATCCTGGCCTGTATCACAACCGTCCGTGATTGGGAGTCCCACAGGGCGGCGCACAATTGGCCCAGTGTCGTCCGGGTTAGGGGAGGGTTTGGCCTGGTTGTCATTGTAAATAAGAAGAATAAAATCTATTGAAACCTTTCCAGGCTCTTTAGTATCACAGTACTAATACAGATTTAATTTAAGATTCAGTGCTGGCAGTGAACATAAATTATAAAATAAAAAGCTTGAACACATTAAGTGGAACTACATTCACACTCACGGGTGGCCAAAGGGAACAAACTGAAGGCCACGCCTCCAACACTTCTGATGCTCTGCCACCGCTACATTGCACCCACCGCTATGGCAATGCGAATGCAAATGAGGGGTTGAAGGCAATTTACAAGCTTTCATTCAATTCAAAAAATCACATTGATCTGTGAAATGAGTTATTTGATTTCAGAAGAAATTGAATAGAACAAGTTGAATGAACCAAAGCGTAATTCTGGATCATACCAATCAGAAAAAGCATTTCAGATGAACAACAGTGCCGTCACACTTTTTACAGTGTATTTATACCATACTCACACATGCTACATACTGTCCACCTGAACCTTTCACTGAATGAACATGAAGCCAGCAGGCCTGAGGCTCTTTGCAGACTGCAAATATATATATATATATATATATATATATATATATATATATATATATATATATCTCTCTCTCTCTCTCTCTCTCTCTCTCTCTCTCTCAAAGGCACCTTGCCTGATAATGAGAGAGTGAATGCAGGTATGGCTGAGACACAGGGGTCAATTAATTCCCTGCAGATTAATAAAGAGTAATAACCGTGTGTGTGTGCCCACACATTGCGTAAGGACCCCTGTTGCTCTGCCCGATGAGGAGGATCCTTACAGTGACAGGATGATAGACAAAATGGCACCACTATCTGAAGGGAATCTGATAGGCCATTTACCTCAGCATAAAATCCTGATTGGATATGTGTCTAATCAGAGAGTGGTGATTGGCTGTCAAGTTATCACTCAGTTGTTGTTATCACCAACCGCTGTGATTTTAACACTTAATGCACAAAGAGACATACTGTAGAGGCTCTATTCAATCTGCATCGCCAAAGTATCAAATAAAATAAAATTCGTATTGTCACACACTTCGTAAACAACTGGCGTAGAGTAACAGAGAAATGCTTACTTACGGGCTTTTCCCAACAATGTAGAATATAATACAATACAATAATAATAATAATAGAAAGAATATATATAGTAACACGAGGAATAAATTCACAATGAGCAATGATAGCTCTGCTGTATACAGTTGAAGTCGGAAGTTTACATACACCTTAGCCAAATACATTTAAACTCAGTTTTTCACAATTCCTGACATTCAATCCTAGTAAAAATACCCTGTCTTAGGTCAGTTAGGATCACCACTGTCATGCGGTGGGTGTAGCTTGTGTAGGTAGTCAGGCGCAGGAGAGCAGGGATGAGTGTACTAAGTACTTTACTGAGGCAAATGTACAAACGGAACGCAACCGCGTCACAAAAACAAATGCCCAAAACCAAGTATGGCAGCACAAAGTACAAAATACACTTACAAATACCGGCTGCACAAAGCACGGGTGAAAACATACAAACCCGGCGTAAACCGGCATGCCGAACAAACAATTCCCCACACAGACATGGGGGAAACAGAGGGTTAAATAAACAACAGTAATGAGGGCAAATTACCAGCGCACCGTCCGACCGATGCCTGGATGATCAGAGGAGGGTGACGTGTGGGCCCAATAGTTCAGCCGGTCACGGACAGCAGACGGAACGTACAGATGCCCAGCTGGACACTGAGGGGGAGAGGGCTCTGCACGTAGGGCCCGCCCAATGTCCACGTCCAGCTCCCACACTACCGGTGCCACCTGGCAGGAGGCCAGGAGTATGGGTGTGGGATCCATGGACCGCTCCTCTGTGTCATACAGTCATACACGTTCTGGGAACCTGGTCTGTAAGAAAGGGTGAAAACAAAATGTGTGAAAAACATGGCCCACCTTGCCTGGCGAGGGTTCAGTCTCCTCGCTGCCCGGATGTACTCCAGATTGCGATGGACAGTCCAGATGAGAAAAGGGTGTTTAGCCCCCTCAAGCCAATGTCTCCACGCCTTCAGAGCCTTGACGACAGCCAACAGCTCCCGGTCCCCCACGTCATAGTTTCGCTCCGCCGGGCTGAGCTTCCTCGAGAAGAAGGCACAGGGGCGGAGCTTCGGTGGTGTACACGAGCGCTGAGAGAGCACGGCTCCTATCCCAGCCTCGGACGCGTCCACCTCCACTATGAACGCCAAAGAGGGATCCTGATGGGCCAGCACGGGAGCCGAGGTAAACAGAGCCCTCAGGTGACCAAAAGCCCTGTCCGCCTCAGCCAACCACTGCAAACGTACTGGTCCCCCCTTCAGCAGTGAGGTAATGGGAGCCGCCACCTGACCAAAACCCCGGATAAACCTCTGGTAGTAATTGGCAAACCCTAGAAACCACTGCACCTCCTTTACCGTGGTGGGAGTCGGCCAATTACGAACGGCTGAAATTAGGTCACTCTCCATCTCCACACCTGAGGTGGAAATGCGGTACCCTAAAAAGGAGAGGGACTGTTTAAAGAACAGGCATTTCTCAGCCTTGACGTACAGGTCATGCTCCAACAGTCGACCAAGCACCCTATGCACCAGGGACACATGCTCGGCGCAGCTGGCGGAGTATATCAGAATGTCATCAATATACACCACCACACCCTGCCCGTGCAGGTCCCTGAAAATCTCGTCTACAAAAGCCTGGAAGACTGATGGAGCATTCATCAACCCGTACGACATGACGAGGTACTCATAATGCCCTGAGGTAGTGCTGAACGCTGTCTTCCACCCGTCTCCCTCCCGGATACGCACCAGGTTGTAAGCGCTCCTGAGATCTAATTTTGTGAAGAAGCGCGCCCGTGCATTGACTTAATCGCTGTGGCGATGAGAGGTAGCGGGCAACTGTACCTCACAGTTATCTGGTTTAGGCCTTGATAGTCAATACACGGGTGCTGGGAATGCGGGGAAAACTCAGGAAAAGCAACATACAAAAACATGTGTGCAACAGAGGGCTCTGGGTGAGCATGGTGCCGACTCACCTTGGGTGACGTGAGAGTGCCCTACCTGCTGCCTCGACTCCCAGAGAAACCAAACCAACACCGACCGGCAGTGTGACCTCGGCGGCCACAGATGGTGCACGAACCGGAACCTCCTCCGGTCTCCCTAAGCGCAGCACCTCCCAGCTCCATGGGCATCGGCGAGGTGGTGCTGGGGGATGGAACAGACAGACCCCCTTCTGAACCTCTGCGGGTAGCCAGCAGGTTATCCAACCGAATGGACAGGTCCACCAGCTGGTCGAAGGTGAGGGTGGTGTCCCTGCAGGCCAACTCCCGACGGACATCCTCGCGCAAACTGCAGCGATAGTGGTCGATCAGGGCCCTGTCATTCCATCCCGCAACAGCGGCCAGGGTCCGAAAGTCCATCGCGAACTCCTGGGCGCTCCTCGTCCCCTGCCTCAAATGGAAGAAATGTGAACTCCTCGAAATGGTCCAACGCCGCATCTCCTCTCCCCCACATGGCGTTGGCCAACTTCAGGGCTTTCCCAGAGAGGCATGAGACGAAGGCGGACACCTTCTCACGGCCCGAAGTAGCCGGGTGGACGGTTGCCAGATAGAGCTCCAGCTGCAACAGGAAACCCTGGCAGCGTGCAACCGTCCCATCGTACTCCCGGGAAGGGAGAGACAAATCCCACAAGGGGGGGTGAGTAGTGGAGACCCTGGTTGTGCTGGTGTAGGCGCTGGTGGAACTCCCTGTCTCTCCCAGCGGTCCATTGTCTGGACTACGCTGTCCATCATGGCACGGAGATGGTGAAGCATCACCGCGTGCTCCTGGACGCGCTCCTTGACCCCTATACCAGGGGCACTTGCTCCTGCTGACTCAATCGATGGTGGGGAATTCTGTCATGTGGTGGGTGTAGCTGGTGTAGGTAGTCAGGTGCCTTAGAGCAGAGATGAGTGTACTAAGCACTTTACTGAGGCAAATGTAAGACGGAACGCAACCGCATCACAAAAACAAATGTCCAAAACCAAGTATGGCAGCACAAAGTACAAAATACACTTACAAATACCGGCTGCACAAAGCACGGGTGAAAACATACAAACCCGGCGTAAACCGGCATGCTGAACAAACAATTCCCCACACAGAAACAGAGGGTTAAATAAACAACAGTAATGAGGGCAAATTAAAACCAGGTGTGATGGAAAACAAGACAAAACAAATGGAAAATGAAAAGTGGATTGGCGATGGCTAGAAGACCGGTGACGTCGACCGCTGAACACCGCCCGAACAAGGAGAGGAACCGACTTTGGCGGAAGTCGTGACAACCACTTTATTTTAAGAATGTGAAATGTCATAATAATAGTAGAGAGAATGATTTATTTCAGCTTTTATTTCTTTCATCACATTCCCAGTGGGTCAGAAGTTTACATGCACTCGGTTAGTATTTGGGTCAAACGTTTTGGGTAGGCTTAAGTTGGGGGAATTTTGGCCCATTCCTCCTGACAGAGCTGGTGTAACTAAATCAGTATTGTGGGCCTCCTTGCTCGCACACACTTTTTCAGTTCTGCCCACACATTTTCTATAGGATTGAGGTCAGAGTTTTGTGATGGCCACTCCAATACCTTGACTTTGTTGTCCTTAAGCCATTTTGTCACAACTTTGGAAGTATGCTTGGGGTCATTGTCCATTTGGAAGACCCATTTGCGACCAAGCTTTAACTTCCTGACTGATGTCTTGAGATGTTGCTTCGATATATCCACATAATTTTCCTCCCTCATGTTGCCATCTAATTTGTGACACCCCCATGCTTCACGGTTGGGATGGTGTTCTTCGGCTTGCAAGCCTCCCCCTTTTTCCTCCAAACATAACGATGGTCATTATGGCCAAACAGTTCTATTTTTGTTTCATCACACCAGAGGACATTTCTCCAAAAAGTATGATCTTTGTCACCATTTGGAGTTGCAAACCGTAGTCTGGCTTTTTTATGGCGGTTTTGGAGCAGTGGCTTCGATATAGGACTTGTTTTAGTGTGGATATAGATACTTTTGTACCTGTTTCCTCCACCATCTTCACAAGGTCCTTTACTGTTGTTCTGGGATTGATTTGCACTTTTCGCACCAAAGTACGTTCATCTCTAGGAGACAGAAAGTGTCTCCTTCCTGAGCGGTGTGACGGCTGCGTGGTCGTGTGGTGTTTATACTTGCGTACTATTGTTTGTACAGTTGAACTTGTACCTTCAGGCGTTTGGAAATTGCTCCCAAGGATGAAACAGACTTGTGGAGGTTTTTTTTCTGAGGTTATTGGCTTATTTCTTTTGATTTTCCCATGATGTCAAGCAAAGAGTTTGAAGGTAGGACTTGAAATACATCCACAGGTACACCTCTAATTGACTCAAATTATGTCAATTAGCCTATCAGAAGCTTCTAAAGCCATGACATCCTTTTCTGGCACAGTCAACTTAGTGTATGTAAACTTCTGACCCACTATAATTGTGATACAGTGAATTAAAAGTGAAATAATCTGTCTGTAAACATTTGTTGGAAAATGTACTTGTGTCATGCACAAAGTAGATGTCCTGACCGACTTGGCAAAACTATAGTTTGTTAACAATACATTTGTGGAGTGGTTGAAAAACGAGTTTTAATGACTCCAACCTAAGTGTATGTAAACTTCCGACTTCAACTGGGTTACCAATACTGTGTCAATGTGCAGGGGTACGAGGTAATTTACGTAGATATGTACATATAGGTAGGGGTAAAGTGACTAGGCAACAGGATAGATAATAGACAGTAGCAGCAGCATATGTGATGAGTGTGGAAGTATGGAAGTGTGTGTGTGGCGAATGTGTGCCTGTGTGTACGTCTTATTCGTGTGTGTGTGTATGTGTTGGAGTGTCAGTGTACTGTATATGGATGCTGCAGAGTTGACTGGGGCACAGGGGACTCATACCTAGAGGAACATTATAACACCTCTTCTGTCTTTATCTCTGTAAACAGTCCTTATCTCCCCATGCTACTCCCAGTCAGAGTACACACAGACACAGACACACACACAAATGAAGCAAAACAAATTATATAATAAAGCAACACCTCACAGCACGTGACGTACTTGTTATGCATAAGACTAGCTGTTGCCATTGACGTCAGCTAATAGAGATCCTAATAAGTCAAGTCAAAAACACACACACATTCACGCAAACATGCAGACACAAACACACACACATAGTTTGGTGCCTGTCACTGAACAATGTTGCTTTAAAGAGGTGATTTATCAGGTCTGCCATTTTCACACTGACCTCAGTGTCTTCCGCCCCCTCTCTCTCCCTCTCTCTCTCTTTCCATCTTTAGCTTCCTCTCGCTCTCTTTTTCTCTCTCTCCCTCTTTGACTAAGGAATGCCCCTACAGCTTCCTCCCATATTAACCCTTGATAGAGCAGAGAGACAGGGAGAAGGACAGTAAGGCGGAGGTAGATGGTAGACCTCTTTATATTACACAGACTGGGAGCTGGAAGGATGTTACTATGGGTTAAGAGTTGGTGTTCCAGTGACTACTGATATGGGTGTGCTGAGTATGAAATAACCTATTACTAACATATTCTAACAGGTGTAGGATATCACCAAGAACATAGTTTTTTTTCTGACCATGTGACCTGTCCAGGAAAAAATGTTGTTTTCAGTGATCTCAGTCAGATAGATGAGTGAAGAAGACAAAATCTGAACTTTTCTGGATATTGAAACACATAACATGGTACTTTGTAACACCACTTAGTCAAGTGTTGTGCAACACCTTGCCAGGGACTGGGAGCACTTCCGGAAAAGGTTGAAAACACTATTTCTGTGTTTCAAGTAATTTTTTGTGCATAATTAGATGCCTTGTCTTTTGTTTTCTCTCTCTATACCTTCTAAACACTGTGTTGGTGTTTAAAATCCTGTCTAGTGCACAATTAGATCACTTCTTCTGGAGTATTTTAATGTTGGTTTATTGGTTTATGTATCTGATCATTTGCTAGATTAACCCATTTTGGCAGCCATTCTTGAACACAGGGCTCAAACCACCAACAATGACTAGAGGTTTTACAGTAAACGTCGCAGGATACTGTATTTACCTCTACTGTTAAAAGTTGGAAATGTGGTAATGGGTTGTCTCAACATTGAATGTAATTTGGCTGACGGTTTTGATATCCGCTCATCATGATCCATTAGGTCTACACCTCATGGCACAACAAGCTGCTATACTTTTCTTTCTTAAAACTTGCATACAACATTGTGTAAAATAATAATTAAAGCTACAATATGTAACTTTTTGGGTGACCTGACCAAATTCATATAGAACTGTTAGTTATAGATCTGTCATTCTCATCGAATGCAAGTCTATGAAGCAGTAGATATGTTCTATATGCACTATTTCTATGCTCTCCTTAAGTTATTTTTTTTTGCGTCTTTTACTTTCGGTTTGGTACAAACTTCAAACAGCTGAAAATACAATATATTTGGTTCTTGAAAATATATTTCACAGTGGTTTGGATGGTACATTGCTTCTCTACACTATACATTGCTTGTTTTGTCACAAACTGAAATTAGGTGAACTATCCAAATTTTAGCAACCAGGAAATGGCAGTGCGATTACTACATAAAAAAAAAAAAAAAAAAATATATATATATATATATACTTACATTTTAAGCAACATATTAACTTTGATTTATTCTTACATTTTTGGGTAAAATGAAATTAACAAATCAATGAAACGACTTGCATTAATTTTAATTAAGTATATGTTGGTTGTTTTTTGTCAATTTCAACTCACCAGAGAATACATTTTTACAGTGTGGCAGTGTGGTTGAGTGTGCAAAATTCCAATGAAATTCCAATGAAATGTACCATTTTACTGCCCCAGAAGTCGGGGGTTTAATCTCTGCTTCCACCCATCCCACGTTAAATTCTTCTCTGTCTCCTCCTGTTTCTAATCTGTCTAAATAAAGCATAATGTATTGGATGAGTCTTATCCTTGAGGCACTGCAGAGCGATTTGCACTGGATGGGCCAGCTGAAAATTGTAAATTGGCTATATTGTAAAAACTTATTACAAAAATGTACTTTTTGGTCTTAATTTACACAGTAAAATCGAAAGAGTTAATTAAACTCCTATG
Source organism: Brachymystax lenok tsinlingensis (assembly GCA_030435695.1). Classification (NCBI taxonomy): domain Eukaryota; kingdom Metazoa; phylum Chordata; class Actinopteri; order Salmoniformes; family Salmonidae; genus Brachymystax; species Brachymystax lenok. The sequence continues at coordinate 35,430,151 of CM059813.1, forward strand.
CAATAAAATGTAACGCTATTTTGGTGGGTTTTATGGTCCCACCACCATTTGTAAAAAAAAAAAAATGTTTTAGACTGAATAAAAAAAAATACATTTTAGAGTTAATGTTGCAGTTTTAAAGCAAGTTTACTGCAATTCTACTCGTATTGCCATGGGGAGGAGAGGAACATTTTTTGTTTTTAATATGATATCTGAGTGAGACAGACTGAAAAAAATCTATGAAAATCAATAATTAAACCATAATCACTAAGTTTAGATAGCTGGCCCGCTAGACTAACTTACAAATCTAATAAATGTTAGCTGACATGGGCTAATTGATGACTGTCAGTGACTGACATAAAAAAAGAAAAACTGCTGATGAACAACCGCATTTTGAAATTGCACCTTGTGTATTCTACTATACTAACTCACAACGGTAAGTTGAGACCCTGATTGAGACCCCAACTAAATAGAAATTGATTTGAGGCCCTTCATTAGGGGGGCACAAGTTGCCCAACCCTGGCCTACATACCTACACCATGTAAACTGGAACAACTATCTCATTAACGGTTGCTATAAATCCAACCACTTACAGATTGGATTAGTTTAGAAAAATGTAGGTTTCTTATCTTTGTGTCAGCCAGGTCACTCGTGATACAAGCAATATAGCATTCTGGGAAATATGACAATGAGGCCCTTCCCACATCTGTGGATAACTCCATAGATTTATGTCCCTGTCTCTGGTCACACTTAATGGAGTTAAAAGTACTCTGTCCCAATGAACTTCAGATATCAACACTAACTTCAGGGAGCGTATCACTCTCTTGAGGGTTAAGATAACTCCTAGTAGAGTCAATTTAACCCTAATTGTTTTAACACTGTGATTTCAACTGTTCTTGTTTGACTGTGTAGGTTTAAGGCTAGGCAGTGTGGTTAAAGGTAGAGTTAAGGTTAGGGTTAGGTATAAAATAAGATTTTATGACTTGGTGGCTGTGCCAGCTAGTGACCACTCTGTAGAGCTTCCTCCAGAACAAGATTCATGATAAAAAAAAAACACTTAACTGCAAAATGAAGGTGGAATTCCACAAAAAAAAAATCTCCATGTGCCCAATCAATATTTAGGCTATAAACTATTTGCATTTCTTAACCATTTGATTGTTTGAGAGACACAGGCTGCAAAAAAAAGGACACAAGGCCAGACCCAAATGCAGACACAGGAAGCAGATGGTTGAGCTCCGATATTTATTAATCCAAGGGGTAGGCAAAAGATAGGTTGGGGACAGGCGAGAGTTCATTAACCGGGTCAGAGTCCAAAACAGTACAAGACGAAGGGCAGTCTCAACGTCAGGCCAGGCAGGGGTTCAGTAACCAGATCCGAGTCCAAACAGTACAAGGGGATAGGCAGGCTTGAAGACAGAACAGGCAGAGTGGTCAGGCAGGTGGGTTCGGAGTCAGGACAGGCAAAGGTCAAAACCAGGAGGACTTGAACCAAAAGTCAGTGGGAAAAAATGGGAGAAAGGAAAACCGCTGGTAGACTTGGCAAACAAGACAAACTGGCACAGAGAGACAGGAAACACAGGGACATATACACTGGGGATAATAAGCGACACCTGGAGGGGGTGGAGACAATCACAAGGACAGGTGAAACAGAGTGTTCAAAACATTAGGAACACTGTTCTTTCCCAGTAGCGGTGTATGGGGAAAATCACTGGGGAAACCAAGCAAGAAATAAATACATATTACAACCTATGTGTTGTGATAATTGCATTGTTTGCTCTGTAACCTGTTAGTTCATATGTCTTGTGACCGTGACATACAGTGCCTTGCAAAAGTATTCATCCCCCTTGGTGTTTTTCCTATTTTGTTGCATTACAACCTGTAATTTAAATAGATTTTTATTTGGATTTTATGTAATGAAACGGGGCGGCAGGTAGCCTAGTGGTTAGAGCGTTGGACTTGTAACCAAAAAGTTGCAAGATCAAATCCCTGAGCTGACAAGGTAAATATCTGTTGTTCTGCCTCTGAACAAGGCAGTTAACCCACTGTTCCTAGGCTGTCATTGAAAATAAGAACTTGTCCTTAAACTGACTTGCCTAGTTAAATAAAAATTGACATACACAAAATAGTCCGAAGTGAAGTGAAGTGAAGTGAAATGAAAAACATTATTTGTTAAAAAAAAAACTGAAACGTGGTGCATACGTATTTATTCACCTCCTTTGCTATGAAGCACCTAAATAAGATCTGGTGCAACCCAATTACCTTCAGAAGTCCCATAATTAGTTAAATCAAGTCCACATGTGTGCAATCTAAGTGTCACATGATCTCAGTATATATACACCTGTTCTGAAAGGCAGTAAGCAAGGGCACCACCAAGCAAGCGGCACCATGAAGACCAAGGAGCTCTCCAAACAGGTCAGGGACAAAGTTGTGGAGAAGTACAGATCAGGGTTGGATTATAAAAAATATCAGAAACCTTGAACATCCCACGGAGCACCGTTGAATCCATTATTAAAAAATGAAAAGAATACGGGGTTTTGGAGAGTCTGGCGTGCCAAAAGTAAAATGCCTCCCACTCAGGCCCAGAAAATAGGATATGCACATAATTAGTACTATTGGATAGGAAACACTCTGAAGTTTCTAAGAGTGTTAAAATATTGTCTGTGAGTATAACAGAACGGATATAGCAGGCGAAAACCCGAGGAATTTCTGTCCTAGAATAAGTGTTTTTGACACATTGCCTCATTTTGAACCCCTCCCTATTGAAAATGACCATATATGGGAGGAAGATTGCAGTACCTATTGCTTTCACTGGAGGTCAACAGTCTCTAGACAGTGTTTGATGATGTTTAGTTGCTCTGGATGATAATAGAAGAAGAATTTCGGAAGTGGTCATCGGATGTAAACAGAAGAGGATGCGCGTTCACGGGCTCACGCGTACTGTGGTTTTTTCCTTTCCTATCGCCCAGTTTATAATCCGGTTGAAATATTATGCTAAATATACATAAAAGTGTTCCTAAGGATACATTATCAATGATGTTTGATTGTTCTTGGACAAGTGTATAGGTATAGGTTGAACGCGTTCTCTTCACGGTTCAATGGGCGAGTGGACGTGGAATTTTATTAACATAATGTGCCAATCAAACAGAGATTTATGGATATAATAAATGACTTTTTCTAACAAAAGAACCATTGGATGTCTTCGTTGGACACTTGGGAAGCCCTCAGCAGAAGTTCTTCAAAAGGTAAGGGATTTGTTTTCGCTGTGAAATGTGTTTTGTGTGAACAGCGATGGTTTATGAATTTATGCTAATGGTAAATATTGGAGGTGCTACCCTCAAACAATCAAATGTGGTGCTTTCGCCGTAAAGCCTTTTTGAAATCTGACAACGCTGTGATATTGCCAAGAATCAGAGCTTTTGATGACTATGCAACACTTGTATATTGATGAATGTTTAATAATTCAACTTTTGGATTTTGAATTTGGCGCCTTGCATTTCACCGGGTAGTGTCGCTCCCTAAGAAGTTAAAGAAAGAAATAAGCAAACATGTTCGGTGTTTGCCAAAAGGCATGTGGGAGACTCCCCAAACACATTGAAGAAGGTACTCTGGTCAGATGAGACTAAAATTGAGCTTTTTGGCTGTCAAGGAAAACATTTTGTCTGGTGCAAACCCATCACCTCTCATCACCCCAAGAACATCATCCCTACAGTGAAGTATGGTGGTGGCAGCTTCATGCTGTGGGTTTTTCATCGGCAGGGACTGGGAAATTGTTCAGAATTGAAGGAATGATGGATGGCACTAAATACAGAGAAATTCTTGAGTAAAACCTGCTTCAGTCTTCTAGAGATTTGAGACTGGGACGGAGGTTCACCTTCCAGCAGGATAATGACCCAAAGCATACTGCTAAAGCAGCACTCGAGTGGTTGAAGGGGAAACATTTAAATGTCCTGGAATGGCCTAGTCAAAGCCCAGACCTCAATCCAATTGAGCATATGCGGTATGACTTAAAGATTGCTGTACACCAGCGGGACCCATCCAACTTGAAGGAGATGGAGCAGTTTTGCCTTGGAGAATGAGCAAATATCCTAGTGGCTAGATGTGCCAAGCTTATAGAGACATACCCCAAGAGACTTGTAGCTAGCTGTAATTGCTGCAAAAGGTGGCTCTACAAAGTATTGACTTTGGGGGAGTAGTTATGCATGCTCAAGTTTTATGTTTTTTTTTGTCTTATTTCTTGTTTGTTTCACAATAAAACATATTTTACATCTTCAAAGTGGTAGGCATGTTGTGTAAGTCAAATGATACAACCCCCCCAAAAATCTATTTTAATTCCAGGTTGTAAGACAACAAAATAGGAAAAATTCCAAGGGGGTGAATACTTTCGCAAGCCACTGTGTAGGCCTCAGGCCGAGACAATAAGAAGACACAGTGCCAGAATAAATTCAACCACACCTTTATTTCATCACAAAACCAGAGAGTAACCTCTGTCAGGTGAAGTCCTCAAAGCATGTTACATGTAACAAACAGTTACATTCTCTTGGCTAAATGTAATCTGGTTAATTCTAATCTTTATTGTTATTTTCAAGCCTGTAACTTTGTTTGCTCTCATTTTCCTAACTTTCCTGAACTACCTCCCAAGACGTTGTTAAAAGAGATGTTGTCCCTGCCGCAGGGTCTGATTGCTAGATTATATGACATTATGCTTTCCTCTGAATCCTTTCCAATCAACAAAATCAAGATAGACTGGGGTAGTGAATTTGAACTTGATCTTACAGATGACAGGCCTTTCTTAGGGTTAACTCCACATCCTCATGTGCTCGGTTAAGTTTAATTCAGTTCAAGGTCTTGCACAGAATTCACTACACCAAAGAAAGACAGTAAATTCCTCCCAGACACAAATTACATGTGATAGCTGTTCAATCACTCCAGCAGACCACACCCATATATTTTATTCATGTTCTAAGCTGTCTGAGTATTAGTCATCTTTTTAAAAAACTTTGATAGCTATATTTGGAGTTCCATCTTTGTTGCCTAGTCTCACTAAAAGTAAAGTAGACGTTGTAGAGTTTTCTTCCCTCATAGCCCGCTGGCAGATCTTGCTTAATTGGAAATCCTCCAAACCTCCCACTTTGTCAGACTGGTTGAAAGATCTAATTTCTTATATACACTTAGAAAAAATATAATACACTTTGAAAGGTTGTACTGCTACATTTTATTGAGATGGCAGACTTTAATTTCCTTTTTTGAAAAGTTGCCTTCTATTGATTGAGTAAGAATTTTGGCCAACAGGGGATTCCTTGAGGGTGTGTGATAATAAATTGTACAGTTGAAGTCGGAAGTTTACATGCACTTAGGATGGAGTCATTAAAACTCCTTTTTCAACCACTCCACAAATGTCTTCTTAACAAACTATAGTTTTGGCAAGTCGGTTAGGACATTTACTTTGTGCATGACACAAGTACATTTTACAATAATTGTTTACAGACAGATTATTTCACTTATAACTCACGGTATCACAATTCCAGTGGGTCAGACGTTTACATACACCAAGTTGACTGTTTCTTTAAACAGCTTGGGAAATTCCAGAAAAGGATGTCATGGCTTTAGAAGCTTCTGATAGGCTAATTGACATAATTTGAGTCAATTGGAGGTGTTCCTGTGGATGTATTTCAAGGCCTACCTTCAAGCATTTCGCTACACTCGCATTAACATCTGCTAACCATGTGTATGTGACAAATAAAATTTGATTTGATTTGAACTGCCTCTTTGCTTGACATCATGGGAAAATCAAAAGAAATCAGCAAAGACTTCAGAAAATAAATTGTAGACCTCCACAAGTCAAGTTCATCTTTGGGAGCAACTTCCAAATGCCTGAAGGTACCATATTCATCTGTGCAAACAATAGTAGGCACGTATAAACACCATGAGACCACGCAGCTGTCATACTGCTCAGGAAGGAGACGCGTTCTGTCTCCTAGAGATGAACGTACTTTGGTGCAAAAAGTGCAAATCAATCCCAGAACAACAGTAAAGGACCTTGTGAAGATGGTGGAGGAAACAGGTACAAAAGTATCTATATCCACACTAAAACAAGTCCTATATCGAAGCCACTGCTCCAAAACCGCCATAAAAAAGCCAGACTACGGTTTGCAACTCCAAATGGTGACAAAGATCATACTTTTTGGAGAAATGTCCTCTGGTGTGATGAAACAAAAATAGAACTGTTTGGCCATAATGACCATCGTTATGTTTGGAGGAAAAAGGGGGAGGCTTGCAAGCCGAAGAACACCATCCCAACCGTGAAGCACAGGGGTGGCAGCATCATGTTGTGGGGGTGCTTTTCTGCAGAAGGGACTGGTGCACGTCACAAAATAGATGGCAACATGAGGGAGGAAAATTATGTGGATATATTGAAGCAACATCTCAAGACATCAGTCAGGAAGTTAAAGCTTGGTCGCAAATGGGTCTTCCAAATGGACAATGACCCCAAGCATACTTCCAAAGTTGTGACAAAATGGCTTAAGGACAACAAAGTCAAGGTATTGGAGTTGCCATCACAAAGCCCTGACCTCAATCCTATAGAAAATTTGTGGGCAGAACTGAAAAAGCGTGTGCGAGCAAGGAGGCCTACAAACCTGACTCAGTTACACCAGCTCTGTCAGGAGGAATGGGCCAAAATTCCCCCAATTTATTGTGGGAAGCTTTTGGAAGGCTACCCGAAACGTTTGACCCAAGTTAAACAATTTAAAGGCAATGCTACCACATACTAATTGAGTGTATGTAAACTTCTGACCCACTGGGAATGTGATGAAAGCAGAAATAAAAGCTGAAATAAATCATTCTCTCTTCTATTATTCTGACATTTCACATTCTTGAAATAAAGTGGTGATCCTAACTGACCTAAAACAGGGAATTTTTACTGGGATTAAATGTCAGGAATTGTGAAAAACTGAATTTATATATATTTGGCTAAGGTGAATGTAAACTTCCGACTTCAACTGTATACACTGTATAAGGACACAAGGCGAGACCCAAGTGCAGACACAGGAAGCAGATGGTTGAATTCCGATATTTATTAATCCAAGGGGTAGGCAAAAGGTAGGTTGGGGACAGGCGAGAGTTCATAAACCGGGTCAGAGTCCAAAACAGTACAAGACGAAGGGCAGTCTCAACGTCAGGCCAGGCAGGATTTCTGTAACCAGATCCGAGTCCAAACAGTACAAGGGGATAGGCAAGTTTGAAGACAGAACAGGCAGAGTGGTCAGGCATGTCGGTTCGGAGTCAGGACAGGCAAGGGTCGAAACCAGGAGGACTTGAACCAAAAGAGTGGGAAAAAATAGGAGCTAGGAAAACCGCTGGTAGACTTGGCAAACAAGACGAACTGGCACAGAGACTGTATATACATGTATTTGTGTATATTTATGTTTACATATGTGCATATACAGTGCATTCGGAAAGTTTTCAGACCCCTTGACTTTCCCCACATTTTGTTACGTTACAGCCTTATTCTAAAATTGATAAAATCGAATCAATTCCTCAGGTAGCCTAGTGGTTAGGTTAGAGCGTTGGACTTGTAACCAAAAGGTTGCAAGATTGAATCCCTGAGCTGACAAGGTAAAAATCGGTTGTTCTGCCCATGAACAAGGCAGTTTACCCACTGTTCCTAAGCTGTTATTGAAATTAAGAATTTGTTCTTAACTGACTTGCCTAGTTAAATAAAGGTACATTACAAATCCTGTGCTATGAGACTCGAAGTTGAGCTCAGGTGCATCCTGTTTCCATTGATTATCCTTGATGTTTCTACAACTTGATTGGAGTCCACCTGTGGTAAATTCAATTGATTGGACATTATTTGGAAAGGCACACACCTTTCTATTGTTGGTCAATTAATTCATCAAATGATCAGGTCTATATAATTATCAAACATACATTAGTAATGGAAAGGAAACACAGACTCTTTGCTTAAGTATTAAAATTATCCTTTAGTTATACAACTGTAGGCAGAAGTTGGTACAGAGTACAGTATATGATAGCGCTCCCCAGGTTCTGCAAAATGTCCAAGACATCCTGTAACTCATATAGCCTCTCCCAGTCCTCCTTGCGTGAGTTTCCCTGGCAACAACTTTTTAATAAATCTAACCTCCCCCTGACAGCAGCAACCATCTTATCAGCAATTAAAGCTCAGCAGTGGGTTTGACCAAAACTTGACCTTTCATCACAAGTATAGGGTCATAACAAGGTGAGGCCAAGCACCTTCTGACAGGTGGCTGTTTTCATCAGGCCTGCGGCAGCCTTGTGTTCTCAGAAAACCAGTCGTATTCTCAGAACCTCAGATAGCCAGGTGGGGCCCAGACAGGAGGAGTATGAACGTACTGTAGTTTTCCGCCTTCTGATGATGTCTGAAGGGCACAACACTCAAAACAGGTGTTAACACACACACAGAGGTCTCCTAGAAGAGACACCTCTGTGTGTGGCCCTCCCGACCAAACTAAGCAATCGGCATTTATGGTAGAGTGGCCAGACGGAAGCCACTCCTCAGTAAAAGGCACATGAAAGCCCGCTTGGAGTTTGCCAAAAGGCACCTAAAGGACTCTCAGACCATGAGAAACCAGATACTCTGGTCTGATGTAACCAAAGATGAATGGAAAAAAGTGCAGAGAGATCCTTGATGAAAACCTGCTCCAGAGTGCTCAGCACCTCAGACAGGGGGCGAAGGTTCCCCTTCCAACAGGACAATGACCCTTTTAACACAGCCAAGACAACACAAGAGTGGCTTCGTGACAAGTTTATGAATGTCCTTGAGTGGCCCAGCCAGAGCCCGGACTTGAACCCTATCGAACATCTCTGGAGAGACCTGAAAATAGCTATGCAGCGACACTCCCCATACAACCTGACCGAGCTTGAGAGGATCTGCAGAGAAGAATGGGGGAAACTCCCCAAATACAGGTGTGCCAAGCTTGTAGTGTCATACCCAATAAGACTTGAGGGTGGAATCGCTGCCTAAGGTGCTTCAACAAAGTACTGAGTGAAGAGTCTGAATACTTGTGTGAATGTGATATTTCAGTTTTGTATTTACTATCAATTTGCAAAAATGTAAAAAAAAACTATTTTTCATTATGCTGTATTGTGTGTAGATTAATGATTTTTTGTATGTTTAAATAATTTTTTTGTTTTGAGGTGTTTCAATAAGAATAGGGGTATAAAAGGATGTATCTGTTCAATTTGTAATTTTGTATTTCTTTACATGTCCAATAAAAAATAGATGACCTACAGCATGGTCAAGCAAGTTAATGTTTCCGACATTTTCGGACTACTAAACAACTATTGATTTAGAACCACAGAGAGCTACTGCAAGTCGCAAAGAAAACAGGAACTGTCTCCGCTATTCCAGCACCATTTCAACTACAACATTTCAATATCATCAAATCACCTACAGTCGTGGCCAAAAGTTTTGAGAATGACACAAATATTAATTTCCACAAAGTTTGCTGCTTCAGTGTCTTTATATGTTTTTGTCAGATGTTACTAAGGAATACTGAAGTATAATTACAAGCATTTCATAAGTGTCAAAGGCTTTTATTGACAGTTACATGAAGTTGATGCAAAGAGTCAATATTTGCAGTGGTGACCCTTATTTTTCAAGACCTCTGCAATCCGCCCTGGGATGCTGTCAATTAACGTCTGGGCCACACCCTGACTGATGGCAGCCCATTCTTGCATAATCAATGCTTGGAGTTTGTCAGAATTTGTGGGTTTTTGTTTGTCCACCCGCCTCTTGAGGATTGACCACAAGTTCTCAATGGGATAAAGGTCTGGGGAGTTTCCTGGCCATGGACCCAAAATATTGATGCTTTGTTCCCCCGAGCCACTTAGTTATTACTTTTTCCTTATGGCAAGGTGCTCCATCATGCTGGAAAAGGCATTGTTCGTCACCAAACTGTTCCTGGATGGTTGGGAGAAGTTGCTCTCGGAGGATGTGAAAATTGTGTGAGCCCACTACCTTGGCTGAGAAACAACCCCACACATGAATGGTCTCAGGATGCTTTACAGTTGGCATGACACAGGACTGATGGTAGCGCTCACCTTGTCTTCTCCGGACAAGCTTTTTTCTGGATGCCCAAAACAATCGGAAAGGGTATTCATCAGAGAAAATGACTTTACCCCAGTCCTCAGCAGTCCAATCCCTGTACCTTTTGCAGAATATCAGTCTGTCCCTGATGTTTTTCCTGGAGAGAAGTGGCTTCTTTGCTGCCCTTCTTGACACCAGGCCAACCTCCAAAAGTCTTCGCCTCACTGTGCGTGCAGATGCACTCACACCTGCCTGCTGCCATTCCTGAGCAAGCTCTGTACTGGTGGTTCCCTGATCCCGCAGCTGAATCAACTTTAGGAGACGGTCCTGGCGCTTGCTGGACTTTCTTGGGCGCCCTGAAGCCTTCTTCACAACAATTGAACCGCTCTCCTTGAAGTTCTTGATGATCCGATAAATGGTTGAATTAGGTGCAATCTTACTGGCAGCAATATCCTTGCCTGTGAAGCCCTTTTTGTGCAAAGCAATGATGACGGCACATGTTTCCTTGCAGGTAACAATGATTCCAAGCGCCACCCTCCTTTTGAAGCTTCCAGTCTGTTATTCGAACTCAATCAGCATGACAGAGTGATCTCTAGCCTTGTCCTCGTCAACACTCACACCTGTGTTAACGAGAGAATCACTGACATGATGTCAGCTGGTCCTTTTGTGGCAGGGCTGAAATACAGTGGAAATGTTTTTTGGGGATTCAGTTTATTTGCATGGCAAAGAGGGACTTTGCAATTAATTGCAATTCATCTGATCACTCTTCATGACATTCTGGAGTATATGCAGATTGCCATCATACAAACTGAGGCAGCAGACTTTGTGAAAATTAATATTTGTGTCATTCAAAACTTTTAGCCACGACTGTACATATGCTTAGTCTAATACATTGAAACTAAAATATTCCAAAAACAATTTTGTCCAATCAACGCAAGCAAAATATGTGGCTGTCCCATGGTTCTGATTTCTCTGTGTGTGTGTGTGTGTGTGTGTGTGTGTGTGTGTGTGTAACATGATTGGTTATGAAAAGCCAACTGACATTTACTACCTGAGGTATTGACCTGTTGCACCCTCTACAACCGCTGATTATTATTTGACCCTGCTGGTCATCTATGAAAGTTTGAATATCTTGAAGAACAATCTGGCCTTAAATGGACATGTACTCTTATAATCTCCACCCGGCACAGCCACGAGAGTACTGGCCACCCCTCAGAGCCTGGTTCCTCTCTAGGTTTCTTCCTAGGTTCCTGCCTTTCTAGGGAGTTTTTCCTAGCCACCTTGCTTCTACATCTGCATTGTTTGCTGTTTGAGGTTTTAGGCTGCGTTTCTGTGACATCTGCTGATGTAAAAAGGGATTCATTAATACATTTGATTGTGTGTGTGTGTGTGGGTGCTGGTAGAAAAAACATGTTGACTCACCCTACTTGTAGAGAAACACCAATGCCATCCCCCTCTCTTTCATGTTGACAAAACAGTCTATGACTCTGTCGTACAGTACACACTTTTATTTTTTGTTGTCCTAGGCCACCTGGCTAAAATGCTTGCTCGATAGCCTAACTTCCTTTCATGGCCAATGCTAGCTAGTTAACATTAGCCTTCTACTAGCAACATATTTAATGTCCATCCTCTCAGGCCAGGGGCACAATGTATTAATTTATAGTTGGATCAGAATCACCGTTATAATCACTGGCCAGTACGAATAATTAAGTAAAACCACAAGTCCAAATCCCTATCTCCATCCATGGCTAATTTAGGAAAGGGCCAACTTTAGATAGCTAGCCACCGAAGGACAACAGAACAAAGAGATGCAATAATTCAAGTTCTTTCGTTAATTACGTATTGCTCTTGATGTGATGTGAATCAAAATCCATTCTGGCTTCCCTTGACACTTTTTTGGGGGGAGCCAGGACCATTCTCAGTTGAGCTCAGTCAGTTTAGCTCAATGCTGATTGTCTATTATTTTATACTTTTTTATGAAGGGAGGCCAAATGCTCACTGGCTTCCCTTGCATTCAATGCTAAGGGTGGCAACAAAGTCATACTCTTTTTGACCAGACAGCGTCAGATAGATGGCCTAAACGTACAGAGACAGAGGAGCGCTGTTTCGCTCACTCTGTGCTTTCTCCGGTGAGATGCATTCAGCCTCTTTCCGTTTTCTTTAGTTTTTTTTTACTATAACTCAAGTGCACTTTTCATGGATTCATTACACAATCATGATGTTTTGAGTCTTTCTATTTTTACAGGGCAACATTCCAGTCTATCAGCCTTTGTTCTGAGTAAGCTAGACTGAATCCTTGGCATCCCTTCCCAAGTACATACCTTCTATTATGGTTTCAAATCAAATCTAAGAGGTGTATAGATATGCATTAACAAAGCTCCAACCTGTTTGTCTCAAGCACTTTATTCCTCCACCACGGTCCAACTATCTCAGGCATGCAGAAGCAATATTTACACTGATGGGAGGTGTAATGGCTCGGTTGTTATTGTTTGCCCTGATTGTGTGTGTGTATGAACATGTTGGTATTTGGTGTGTGTGTTGATATCTGGTTAGTATTTGGTGTATTTGATCAAGTGTGTTTGTGGGAGTGTGTATACACTGTATGTGTGTTTGTGTGTGGATGGCAGTTGTATGAGTTCAGTGGTGCAGCCTGACAGATCTGAACATGGATAAGACATGACATATGGGTGATGTGTGGTGTGCGTGAGAGGGGCATGTCTGTGTATGTCTGTAGTGTGTTTTCATTGTGATTTACGGGCAAACTTGTTGCTGCCCTACAATGTGAAAAGCATGTGTGTTTGTGCAGTGTGTGTGTGTGTGTGTGTGTGTGTGTGTGTGTATTTGGTAGAGTTGGAGTTTGAAGAATACACTTTAGACACCTTCGGGCCGTGCGTGTGTACAGATGTAGGATCTTAATTTCATCACTCTTTTGTTGCTGAGAATTTTCCTGCAAAGTAGCCGATGCAAACTTGTAGTGTGTTGGAGTTTAAAATGGTATTTATAGTTTGTAATTTCCACTTAAAAAATTTCAGATTTGATTTGCCCTAACAAAAAATGTATCAACCCTTACAAAAATGTCCATTCATTATAATCTACATAATAATTCACATTTCATGTTGCTGCAGGATTTTTTTCCTTCTGTGGCAAACTGCCTCAAATTAAGATCCAACATCTGTATGGGGCTCTCGAGTGGTGCAGTGATCTAAGTCACTGCATCTCAGTGCAAGAGGTGTCACTACAGTCCCTGGTTTGAATCCAGGCTGAATCACATCCGGCGGTGATTAGGAGTCCCATAGGACAGTGCACAATTGCCCCAGTGTCGTAAGGGTTTAGCCCGGAGTAGGCCGTCATTGTGAATAAGAATTTGTTCTTAACTGACTTGTGTAGTTAAAAACAGATACAATAAATGTGTGTGTTTAATGATCTTGCAGGCCCTTAAAGAAGACTGCTTTGATGACTAACAGAGGCTCTTTCTAATCCAGTTTGATCTAGTACAGTTTGGTCTCAAACATTTATTAGAAAGCAGACTGGGGAGTGGAGACTAGTTTGCGATGTTTTCGTTTATGATCAAGTCATTGACATACACTGCGCGATGGTCCAAAATGGCGCCTGGTGTCCATGGTTGCAGAGTTCTAAATGTCATTTTCCCTGTCTGTGTGGTCATCATTAGACTGTCCTATTCACTACAAGACATCTTTACAGTGCTGTCAGTCTCACACCGTGTGACTATCTCATCATCACACACGCTCATGACCCAGAGATCACATGCACACACGCACGCACGCGCACACACACACACACAAAAGCTGCACGCACATGCACACACACACACAGAGCTGCATGCACAAACACAGAAGGTGCACGCATGCAGACACAGCATACACACACTCCTGAGAAGAAGAATAGAATAATCAACTCAAAGGATGATAAGAAAGAGAGAGATGGAGGATGCAGAGGAAGAAGAATGAGGGAGTGAAGAATCAGAAAAAAATACAAAAGAAGACAGGCCGCACAAAGGAGGGGAGAGAATCAATCTGTCTTCAAGGAGCTGTTAATTATACATTCTACAGGGTTCTCCATCTTCGTTAGTCTTTAATTAATTCATAATACGGAAACAAATTACCTTTGCATGGATGAAAATTAGGATGTGGCGTAGCAGTTTCGCATTTGGTGATTAAATATTCCTGGGATAGTCAGAGAGTTTGATAGAGCACCGTTTGGAAGTCGTGTAGTGTTATTAAGTTTGAAATAACAGTGGTCTCATACGTGTTCACATTAGTTATGGGAGAACGTTGAGGCATGGCATCTGGAGAGCATTGATAAATACGGAGAGGAGAGGAGGCGGCACACGCATGCATGCACAGATACATGTTTTATTCTGAAACTCGAAATTGGTTGATTGATTGGTTGGAATGGTTGATTAAATAACCACAAACAGCCATATGCTACACCCTTCAATAAACAGTCACTCCTCAACTCCTCACATACTGTAAGGAGAGTGACTGAAACACCTTGGTTTGATTTATTTGAGAACCCCTTTTCATTGTCCATCTATTTTCCTCTAAGAGTGGATTACTCTTGTGACCCCTTTCTGGAAACTATGCTTATGTCACAAGTCACAACTTCACAGGAGAGCCGTTTGAACGTAATAAAAAAAAAAATCAAAGTGCATATTTAGATTTTTTGATGCCTTCCCAGAACATGTGAACTTTCATGTGCCTTAATAACTAACTTTTATGCCATCTGTAAATACAAATAGAATTGTTAAATTAGGAGCCCAGTTGGTTGCCACAGAAAAAGAGAGCAACCATGATTGGCTGAGATAATGATAAACGTTGGCAAAAAAGCGTAATTAAATTGTTGTCAGAAGCAGTCACCAACGCTCTGGATAACATGAAAACAGCCTAACCAAGACCTATATCTGTCACTTGCTCAGTTTCTTTCCTGAGTCAGCATTAATGTTGTTATGTGTCCCTTGTCCAGACGCTGTTTGTGTTTTGTTTCCTGTCTGTTTATTCATTAAATATTCACTCCCTGTACTTGCTTCTCGTCTCACAGCGCCTGTCCTTACAGAATGCTGATTCCACAATTTGAAGCATCAGGGATTCTTTTTTTTTTTTGGTGACGTCAGGTCCGGGTGCCTCTGCCGAAACAACTGGGGATGCCTCATCTGTCTCGTCGGGCTCCCGCGCCTCGGTCGGCTCGTCGGGTTCACACACACTGTCATTCCAACACACACACACTCACTCCATCATTTGTTCACTCACACATAACATGCACATACATTTATGCTGACTCTACATACCCGCACACCCACTCACATACAAGCTGCTGCTGATGTTTAACTTACATCATGTTGCCTAGTCACCTTACCCCTATACATATCTACCTCCATCACTCCAGTATCCCTGCACATGTAAATATGGTATTGGTAGTGGTGGAAAAAGTACCCAATTGTCATACTTGAGTAAAAGTAAAGATACCTTAATTAATAGAAAATGACTTAAGTAAAAGTTAGTCACCCAGTAAAATACAACTTGAGTAAAAGTCTACAAGTATTTGGTTTTAAATATACTTAAGTTTCAAAATAAATGTAATTGCTCAAACATACTTAAGTATCGAAAGTAAAAGTAAAATTATAAATCATTTCAAATTTCTTATATTAGATGGCACTATTCTCTTCTTTTTATTTATTTATGCATAGCCAGGGGCACACATAATTTACAAACTAAGCATGTGTGTTTAGTGAGTCCGCCAGATCAGAGGCAATAGGATGACCAGGGATGTTCTCTTGACAAGTGCGTCAATTGGAAAATGTTCCTGTCCTATTAAGCATTCAAAATGTAACAAGTACTTTTGGGCATCAGGCAAAATGTATTGAGTAAAAAGTACATTATTTTCTTTAGGAATATAGTAAAATTAAAAGTTGTAAAAAAATATAAATAGTAAAGTAAAGTACAGATACCCATATAAAATACTTAAGTAAACTTTTGAAGTATTTTTACAAAGGTACTTTACACCGCTGGGTAACTTTTTTAACATTTCCTGTATATAGTATGCTTACTTACTTTATTGTGGATTTCGTATTTCTTCTTCTTATTTCTCGTGTTTTTTCTTTCTTTCTAGTATACATTGTTATTAATGATTGCATTGTTGGGTTTTGCTGCAATGGTCTATATGCCGGGGTCTGTTAAATCTGGTGGAATTCTTCTGTCTTATCTTATGTCCTGTGTGAATTTAAGTATGCTCCCTCTAATTCTCTCTTCATCTCTCCCTCCCTTCCTGGAGGACCTGAGCCCTAGGATCATGCCTCAGGACCACCTGGCCTGATGACTCCTGGCTGTCCCCAGTCCACCTGGTCACGGAGTGGCGGCAGGTAGCCTGGTGGTTAGAGTGTTGGACTTGTAACTGGAGGGTTGCAAGTTTGAATCCCAGAGCTGACAATGTAAAAATCTGTCGTTCTGCCCCTGAACAAGGCAGTTAACCCATTATTCCCCGGGTGCCGTGGATGTTGATTAAGGCAGCCCCCTGCACCTCTCAGATTCAGAGGGGTTGGGTTAAATGCAGAAGACACATTTCAGAGCAAGGCATTTGGTTGTACAACTGACTAATAATGGTGACTTCAAATCAAATTGTATTTGTAACATACACATGGTTAGCAGATGTTAATGCGAGTGTAGCGAAATGCTTGTGCTTCTAGTTCGGACCATGCAGTAGTATCTAACAAATTCACAACAACTACCTTATACACACAAGAGTAAAGGAATGAATACGAGTATGTACATATAAATATAAATATATGGATGAGCGATGGCTGACCGGCATAGGCAAGATGCAGTAGATGGTATGGAGTACAGTATATACACATATATATATATATATGAGATGAGTAATGTAGGATATGTAAACATTATATAAATGGCATTGTTTAAAGTGGCTAGTGATACATTATTTCATCCAATTATAATTATTAAAGTGGCTAGAGATTTGGGTCGATGGCCGAACGGCATAGGCAAGATACAGTAGATGGTTTAGAGTACAGTGTATACATTTGATATGAGTATGTCGGATACGTAAACATTATATACAAAATTGGTGTGGCTAGTGATACATTTGTTACATCCAATTCCTATGTTTAAAGTGGCTAGAGATTTAAGTCAGTATGTTGGCAGCAGCCACTCAATGTTAGTGATGGCTGTTTAACAGTCTGATGGCCTTGAGGTAGAAGCTGTTTTTCAGTCTCTCGGTCCCAGCTTTGATGCACCTGTACTGACCTCGCCTTCTGGATGATAGCGGGGTGAACAGGCAGTGGCTCGGGTGGTTGTTGTCCTTGATGATCTTTTTGTCCTTCCTGTGACATCGGGTGGTGTAGGTGTCCTGAAGGGCAGGTAGTTTACCCCCGGTGATGCGTTGTGCAGTCCTCACTACCCTCTGGAGAGCCTTGCGGTTGTGGGCGGAGCAGTTGCCGTACCAGGCGGTGATACAGCCCGACAGGATGCTCTCGATTGTGCATCTGTAAAAGTTTGTGAGTGATTTTGGTGACAAGCCACATTTCTTCAGCCTCCTGAGGTTGAAGAGGCGCTGTTGCGCCTTCTTCACCATGCTGTCTGTGTGGGTGGACCAATTTAGTTTGTCCGTGATGTGTACGCCGAGGAACTTAAAACTTTCCACCTTCTCCACTACTGTCCCCTCGATGTGGATAGGGGGGTGCTCCCTCTCCTGTTTCCTGAAGTCCACGATCATCTCCTTTGTTTTGCTGACATTGAGTGAGAGGTTATTTTCCTGACACCACACTCTGAGGGCCCTCACCTCCTCTCTGTAGGCCGTCTCGTCGTTGTTGGTAATCAAGCCTACCACTGTAGTGTCGTCAGCAAACTTGATGATTGAGTTGGATGCGTGCTTGGCCACGCAGTCATGGGTAAACAGGGAGTACAGGAGAGGGCTGAGAACGCACCCTTGTGGGGCCCCAGTGTTGAGGATCAGCGGGGTGGAGATGTTGTTTCCTACCCTCACCACCTGGGACCGGCCCGTCAGGAAGTCCAGGACCCAGTTGCACAGGGCTGGGTCGAGACCCAGGGTCTCGAGCTTAATGACGAGCTTGGAGGGAACTATGGTGTTAAATGCTGAGCTGTAGTCGATGAACAGCATTCTTGCATAAGTATTCCTCTTGTCCAGATGGGTTAGGGCAGTATGCAGTGTGATTGCGTCGTCTGTGGACCTATTGGGACGGTAAGCAAATTGGAGTGGGTCCAGGGTGTCTGGCAGGATGGAGGTGATATGATCCTTGACTAATCTCTCAAAGCACTTCATGATGACGGAAGTGAGTGCTACGGGGCGATAGTCATTTAGCTCAGTCACCTTAGCTTTCTTGGGAACAGGAACAATGGTGGCCCTCTTGAAGCATGTGGGAACAGCAGACTGGGATAGGGACTGATTGAAAATGTCCGTAAACACACCAGCCAGCTTGTCTGCGCATGCTCTGAGGACACGGCCAGGGATGCCATCTGGGCCGGCAGCCTTGCGAGGGTTAACACATTTAAATGTTTTTCTCACATTGGCTGCGGTGAAGGTGAGCCCGCAGGTTTTGTTAGCGGGCCGTGTCGGTGGCACTGTATTGTCCTCAAAGCGAGCAAAGAAGTTGTTTAGTTTGTCTGGGAGCAGGACGTCATGGTCCGCGACGGGGCTGGTTTTCTTTTTGTAGTCCGTGATTGACTGTAGACCCTGCCACATTCCTCTTGTGTCTGAGCCGTTGAATTGTGACTCTACTTTGTCTCTATATTGACGCTTAGCTTGTTTGATTGCTCTTGCGGAGGGAATAGCTACACTGTTTGTATTCAGTCATGTTTCCGGTAGCCTTACCCTGGTTAAAAGCAGTGGTTCGCGCTTTCAGTTTCGCGAATGCTGCCATCAATCCACGGTTTCTGGTTGGGGAAGGTTTTAATATTTGCTATGGGTACAACATCACCAATGCACTTGCTAATAAACTCACTCACGAATCAGCGTATACATCAATGTTGTTGTCAGATGCTATCCGGAACATATCCCAGTCCACGTGCTCGAAGCAATCTTGCAGCATGGAATCAGATTGGTCGGACCAGCGTTGAACAGACCTGAGAACGGGCGTTTCCTGTTTTATTTTCTGTTTGTAGGCTGGGAGCAACAAAATGGAGTCATGGTCAGACTTGCCGAAAGGAGGGCGGAGAATAGCCTTGTATGCATCACGGAAGTTGGAATAACAGTGATCCAGGATTTTACCAGCCCGGGTGGCACATTCGATATGCTGGTAAAATTTCGGGAGCCTTGTTCTTAAATTAGCCTTATTAAAATCCCCAGCCGCCAGAAAATGCAGCCTCAGGATATGTGGTTTCCAGTTTACATAGAGAAACCAGGTGGCTGTACCGACTCCGATAACGTGTCCTGAGTGAGCCATGTTTCCGTGAAGCAAAGAACGTTGCAGTCTCGGATGTCTCTCTGAAAGGCAACCCTTGATCTGATTTCGTCTACTTTGTTGTCAAGAGACTGTACATTGGCGATTAAAATACTCGGGAGAGGTGCACGATGCGCCCGTCGACGTAGCTTGACCAAAAGACCGGCGCGTTTTCCTCTTTTCCGGCGCCGCCGTTGTTTTGAGTCGCCGGGTGCTATCCAGTCTATTGTCCTGGTTGGGTTAACAAACCGAGAATCCTCTTTGGGAAAGTCGTATTCCTGGTCGTAATGTTGGTAAGTTGACGTTGCTCTTATATCCAATAGTTCCTCCCAGTTGTATGTAATAAAACTTAATATTTCCCAGGGTAACAATGTAAGAAGTAATACATAAAAAAACAAAATACTGCATGGTTTCCTGAGAACCTGAAGCGAGGCTGCCATCTCTGTCATGCTGCTGCTCCAGTTTCAACTGTTCTGTCTGTGACTAGGGAACACTGACCTGTTCAATGGATGTTCTACCTTGATCCGGACCCACTGTTTTTGACTCTCTCTCTCTCTCCCTCTCTACCGCACCTGCTATCTTAACCTCTGAATGCTTGGTTATGAAAAGCCAACTGACATTTATTCCTGTGGTACAGACCTGTTGCACCCTCTACAACCGCTGATTATTATTTGACCCTGCTGGTCATCTATGAAAGTTTGAACATCTTGAAGAACAATCTGGCCTTAAATGGACATGTACTTCTATAATCTCCACCCGGCCCAGCCAGAAGAGGAATGGCCACCCCTCAGAGCCTGGTTCCTCTCTAGGTTTCTTCCTAAGTTCCTGCCTTTCTAGGGAGTTTTTCCTAGGCACCGTGCTTCTACATCTGCATTGGTTGCTGTTTGGGGTTTTAGACTGGATTTCTGTATAGCACTTTGTGACATCTGCTGATGTAAAAAGGGCTTCATAAATACATTTGATTTTGAGTTTGCAAGAAAGGCAATTCACTGTACTTGTGCATGTGACATTAAAATTTGAAACAAAGCACTTGAACTCTCTCCACACAATAGACCATTATTCCAAATAATACACACAATAAGAATACTTCCTGGCTACAATACAATCAGGATACGTCAGAGCCAGAGAGAGCTCTTACGGCTAGGCGTCCCGTCAGCGGGACACCTGTTGACAACTTCCGGTGAAATTGGAGGGCGCGCAATTCAAATAAACAATCATAAAAATTATGGATATTAAACATTTAGGTACATACAAGTATCTTATATCGGTGAAATATTAAATTCTTGTTAATCTAACTGCATTGTCCGATTCACAATAGGCTTTACAGCGAAAGCATGCCATTGTTTGAGGACGGTGTCCCAAAATCAAAATATCACAAATAGCGATTAAATATTCACTTACTTTTTGAAAATCTTTCTCTGATTTGCAATCCAAAGGGTCCCAGCTACAACATGTAGTGTCGTTTTGTTAGATAAAATCCTTCTTTATATCCCAAAAAGTCTGTTTAGTTGGCGCCATCGATTTGAGTAATCCACTCATTCAACATGCAGTGAAACTTTGTTAAAACAAGTCAAAATACGTTTCTATTTAATCCTCAGGTACCCTAAAATGTAATTAAACTATAATATTTCATACGGAAAGAAGTATGTTCAATAGAAAAGTTATTTTAGCAGGTGCGGGTCCTCTTTATCGCACACGCACAGACTGATTTCCAACTCTGAGTCCCAGTGCCAAAACGCAGAAACCTTGAACAAAGACTGTTGACGTCTAGTGGAAGCCATAGGAATTGCAATCTGGGAGCTGGATTTAACTTTGTCCCTATACGTTCTAATGGAAGAGCATGGGCTCTCAAAAAAAGAAAATCTGGTTGGTTTTTCTTTGGATTTTCTCCTACCATATCTATTGTGTTACAGTCTCCTACATTATTTTAACATTTCCACAAACTTCAGAGTGTCGTCTTTTCAATGGTACCAATTATATGCATATCCTGGCTTCTGGGCCTGAGTAACAGGCAGTTTACTTTGGGCACGTCAGTCAGGCGGAAATTCAGAAAACAGGACCCTAGCCTTAACAAGTTAATGCACGATAACACAGGAGAGAATAGGCTGGTCAGAATCCTTTTCTCCTCTCTCTCCGTGTGTGCATAGATTACAGATGATCTAGAAGCAGATAGTTGAGCTCTGACTGAACCACTCTGGATCTGCTGCTTAACCAAAGCAAGAGAAACACCACACCTTTGAAATAAGTTACTGACTGTGTGTGTGTGTGTGTGTGCTTTGATGAGATATCCCCCCCAGGCTCCAGCTCTCCTCTCTGTTTTATTGTGGGGTGAGTGATAGAGCTATAGAGTTATAGTCAGTTATATACAGACAGCAGCTCAGACAGAAGAGTATCAGACTATCCTCTAAGACCCCTGTGGCAGTGTATCCATTAACACACACACACAGAAACAGCATGTAGGTATGCACACAGACACAGCATGTATGTATGCACACAGAAACATACACACACATAAACACGCTTACATGCCTACTGAAAGCGGGGTGGAGGATATAGAGTTGACAGTGAGCTGAGCTGTGTGTGTGCAGGCATGCGTTTGTGTGCTGTTTGCTCCTGTTTACAGACATTACACAGGAACACTCCTTGGCTGTTAAAGAAACAATTGTGTCAATTTTACTTCCCTGAACCCAGAACTCTCTCTCTGCTCTGTCTCTCCATTTTTAGATACCCTAATGGGCTTTCTCTCTCTCTCTATTCCTCTCTGCTCAGCCTCTCTGATAGGCCATCTCTGGATGATGAGAAGCTATATTTCTAGAGTCGGATCACACTGCAGAGCACACAGTGTCAGGAGAACATGAAGACAGGGCAGGAATAAACACATCTCACAACCACCAAACAGATTATCACAAATGCTGTGTGTGTGTGTTTTAGGGAGGGGAGGTTCATACATTTGTGTGTGTGTGTGTGTGTGTGTGTGTGTGTGTGTGTGTGTGTGTGTGTGTGTGTGTGTGTGTGTGTGTGTGTGTGTGTGTGTGTGTGTGTGTGCGTGCGTGTGCGTGGGTGCATGTGTGACAGGTATTATGCCAGCGTAGCAGGTATTGTTACCTTCTCAAAAGGAACATGCCACAGAGAGAACAGAGAGAGATAGAGAGAGGGGTGGGAGACATAGATAGAGAAACATAGATGTATAAACTGTCAATACTGTCACAGAAAATGGCCCTCAAATTAAGCGGAGCGCGCAGCGGTACAAGGGACTCTGGGAAATTGCCTTTTATCACTTCCCAAACAATGGGCCATCTGACAGCCCTGAGCCCGATAACCCTCTCCCTCTCCCTACCTCTCCCTCTCCCCTCCTCTCCTGACTTTTACTGTCCCTGGCAGTTGCATTCTTTCATGTGGTTAATATCATGCAAAATAACAGCTTCTTATTTCCCTGTCTCCTCTTCCTCTCTTCCCGCTCTCTGTCCTCTCCTCCCCCTAGGCCTGTGCATCCCCTCTTTAATGGGGCTAAGCACTGTAAGCTGGCTGTGAGCAGAGGGGACTCTTACACACGGTTCTGCTAGGCTCATCTGCCTTTGTTTATCATTGTTATGATTATGATTATTCATGTTCACTCTCTCAGAGCACAGACAAAGAGAGTAAGAGAGGGCGAGGAGGAGGAGGAGGGGTGGCAGGGGTTAGAGCGTTCCTGTGATGTGATGCTTGTTAAATAAACTGGCTATTTACCAGCATGACAGACAGATTATTTACAAACACACACCACCCGCCCCCGTCTCTCTGTCTCGCTCTCTCTCTTCATCTTTCTGTCTCAGTGTGGACGGTTCACCCTCTTCTCTTCTCTTATTCATGATAGAGGGATTGAGGAGGGGCAGCGTAGGGTTTGTTTGTAAAATAATGACTATTATTGTTATTGTCTGTATGACTTGCTACTTATCAGAGCTCTAAGTAAGTCCTTCTATATGTGTTGAAAATAATAAATAACACACACTAACACACTAGTAGCAGTGGGATTGTGTTAATCTTCCTCTCCAGTTTGATAGTGACTGGCGGTAGGTGCTAAGGAAGAACAGAGAGAATGAGGGAGAGAGGGAGGGAGAGAAAGAAAGAGTGGTATGGGGAGAAAGAGAGAGAGAGAGGATAGAGAGATGAGAGAGAGAGGTGGGGAGAGATAGATATGGGGAGAGAAAGAGAGAGAGCGAGAGAGAGCGAGAGAGCGAGAGAGAGAGAGAGAGAGAGAGAGAGAGAGAGAGAGAGAGAGAGAGAGAGAGAGAGAGAGAGAGAGAGAGAGAGAGCAAGATGGGGAGAGAGAGAAAAAAGGAAAGGAGGAAAGGAGAGGAGGCACATTGGAAAGGGAGCTTACAGGAACAGTGTTGACAGGATAAAAGTTTTCTGCTTTTAAGTAATTTGAGGAAGTGTGATTAGAGAAGTGCATAGAAATTGTGTGTGCGGAATCTCTACGTACAGTACACAGAGAAAGGGTACACACACTCCTATCCATTCCAGAATAGGGACACCCCAGGCCTGCACCAAAAACTCTCTTCCTTTCCTCCTCTGTTATTGGAGAGTAAATTATAGCCCTGTTCATCTTATGCTATCCCCAGCAGAGCTCCTGTTCTACCTAACAAGGATTGTAGGTAAGTCCATCCTTCACACACAGTATAAGCTAACCATCTGACAATATGCCTCCTGTCCCTATAAACTGTTCTGGTGATCTTTTCCCTGTGGGACTCTTTAGACTGCATCCCAGAGAATGGAGGTGTTTTTATTTCATATATGGCAAGTCAGTTAAGAACAAATTCTTAATTTCAATGACAGCCTAGGAATAGTGGGTTAACTGCCTTGCTCAGGGGTAGAAAAACAGATTTTTACCTTGTCCGCTCAGGGATTTGACCTTGCAATCTTCCGGTTACAAGTCCAATGCTCTAACCACTAGGCCACCTACCCCTGAGGTAGTGGTGGGATTATTTTCATGGAAAGAGGACAATATAGCCTCAAGGGCTTCTTGACATTGGAGGGGATGGTGTGAAAGGGAGAAGGAATGGAGAGAGAGGGAGGAGGGATGGAGAGAGAGAGAGGAAAGAAGGATGAAAGAGACAGAGGGGGCTGATTGGACGCAACAGCTTTTCATGACCTAAGTCTAGATGGGTGTGTGTGTGTTCCACATGGTAGCACACATACACAAAATTCACACATCGTTCACAGAGACAAACCCAGGACACATGGCGAGTTTGCATGTTGAATTTACTGTTACTTCCTTCTAAATGCTCCTTTAAATGCAATTTTGTTTAATACACTGAACACTACCTCCAAATACTTGATTTATTGTAATATAAACAATAAAGTAAGTGTGTGTGTGTGTGTGTGTGTGTGTGTGTGTGTGTGTGTGTGGACCATTTTTTTATTTCTAAGGGTTTTA
Organism: Brachymystax lenok tsinlingensis; assembly: GCA_030435695.1. NCBI lineage: Eukaryota > Metazoa > Chordata > Actinopteri > Salmoniformes > Salmonidae > Brachymystax > Brachymystax lenok. The sequence goes on from CM059813.1 coordinate 35,455,042, forward strand.
GGTCTATTTCTAAGGGTTTTTAGGGTTAAGGTTGGAATTAGGGGTTGAAGGTTACAGTTAGGGTTGGATTTAGGGTCAGGGGTTAAGGAAAACAGGATTTTGAATGGTATTCAATTGTGTGTGTCCACAAGGTTAGTTAAACAAGACTGTGTGTGTGTGTGTGTACTGTATGTGCGTATGTGAGTGTGTGTGTGTGCAGGTGTGTACGTGGGTGTGTGTGGAACATTACCCCAGCGCTAACAGTTATTTATATAGCCACTGGCCTGTAAACCACACTGAGTTTGTAACCAGACCTACAAGGAGAGAGGAGAAAGGAAATTATTTCAATGCCCTGTTACCCCTTTACTTATACACACACGCACGCACACACACACACACACACACACACACACACACACACACACACACACACACACAGAGTTTTGCACTCAGTGGGTGCATTGCCTCTGTTCAACATCCCAGTAAGTGTTGTGTTCCTCGGTATCTCCTCCTCTACCCTACTGAGTCCATTATGAAAGGCCTGGGAGCTTATCAGGGCTAACGTTAGCTTATACTCTACTGTACTCTGTCACTCACCACACATGGGCCCCCGCTAATGCTATCTATGCCATTCACTGCGGATAGGCTCCGCTAACGATGCTAATTAGAGAGGCAGACACCGCAATGAACGCTTCATCTCTCCTCCCACCTGTCACATTCAAACCCACCACAGCCTCAAAAACCAGAGAAAATAACTTCCTTCTTTCCTCATCTCCTCCTTTCTCTGAAAACAATAGCACCCGTGAAGGCAGATGAAACGTGTTTGTTTGAGTTGTGTTTCATGTTTTGTTTGGATTCCCTGTGTAAACTCCAAGAAAACTTTGCTGCCTTTAGTAGGCTTCTGTTTGATAAGAGAATGAACGGAGAGCGAGGGCAAAAAAAAAGAGAGAAATTAGGGATAGAAAAGACAAGAGGAGTAGAGCAGTGAGAGGATAGAGAGAATGAAGTGAGAGAGAGGGGGAAGATAGGGACAGAAGAGAAAGTTGATAGAGAGAGAAAAGAAAGGCTGGATGAAGAGACAGGAGATGATTAAGGGAATAAAGAGCGAGAGGGATTGAGGGAACAGAAAGAGAGGATAGAGGGAACACAGAGAGAGAAAGAGGGGGAGAAAGAGAAGAAAGAGAGAGAACCAGAGAGAAAGAGAGAGAAAGAGAGAGAGAGAGAGAGAGATAGACTTGACTTTTTGTCTTTCTTTGCCTGAGCAAACAGAAAATTCAACAAAACACATTTGGCCTTCTCTTTATTTGAATACCTGTCCCCATTATAAACATCCCAACACTAAAAAAACACTCCCAACCTCTCACACAGACATTCCAACAAAGACATTATTGGCATTAACCTGGCGCAAACAGAAAACACACAAATCACAGTTTCTCTCATAACACAGAAAGGACACCCCGGCCCGACTCCCGGTTCAACCTGTGCCAACCAGCTGTTAGTGGCCAGTGCTCCATGTGGAACCCTCCACCGGAGGTCCCCTGACCTCTTTGGTACTGGAGCTTTGTAGAGCCCCCTCTATCTAAAAACCACCATACTCTCCTCCCCACATACCCCCTACCACTGATATGCCTTCACTCCTGTTAGGGTCCTAATGTTCCTTACCTTAATGCAGAGGTTGTAGAGGGCTTTACCTCCCACCCCTTCAAACTCCCCCGGCTCGGAGTGTTAAAATCTAACAAGTCCTCCAGACCCCCTTGCCAAATCAAATCAAATTATATTAGTCACATGTGCAGAATACAACAGTGAAATGCTTACTTACGAGCCCCTGACCAACAATGCAGTTTCCCAAAAATATGGATAAGAATAAGAGATAAAAGTAACAAGTAATTAAAGAGCAGCAGTAAAATAGCAATAGCGAGACTATATATAGGGGGGTACCGATACAGAGCCAATGTGCGGGGGCACCGGTCAGTTGAGGTAGTATGTACATGTAGGTAGAGTTTTTAAAGTGACTATGCATAGATGACAACAGAGAGTAGCAGTGGTGTAAGGGGGGGGGTAGCCATTTGACTAGATATTCAGGAGTCTTATGGCTTGGGGGTAGAAGCTGTTTAGGAGCCTCTTGGACCTAGACTTGGTGCTCTGGTACCGCATGCTGTGAGGTAGCAGAGAGAACAGTCTATGACTAGGGTAGCTGGAGTCTTTCACATTTTTTGGGGCCTTCCTCTGACACCCAGTGATGTACTGGGCCATTCGCACTACCTTCTGTAATGACTTGCGGTCGGAGGCCGAGCAGTTGCCATACCAGGCAGTGATGCAACCAGTCAGGATGCTCTCGATGGTGCAGCTGTAGAACCTTTTGAGGATCTGAGGACCCATGCCAAATCTTTTCAGTCTCCTGAGGGGGAAAAGGTTTTGTCGTGCCCTCTTCACGACTGTCTTGATGTGCTTGAACCATGTTAGTTTGTTGGTGATGTGGACACCAAGGAACTTGAAGCTCTCAACCTGCTCCACTGCAGCCGCGTTGAAGAGAATGGCGGCGTGCTCGGACCCCTTTTTCCTGTAGTCCACAATCATCATTGTCTTGATCATGTTGAGGGAGAGGTTGTTGTCCTGGCATCACACGGCCAGGTCTCTGACCTCCTCCCTATAGGCTGTCTCGTTGTTGTTGGTGATCAGGCCTATCACTGTTGTGTCGTTGGCAAATTTAATGATGGTGTTGGAGTCATGCCTGTCATGATTGAACAGGGAGTACAGCAGGGGACTGAGCACGCACCCCTGAGGGGCCCCTGTGTTGTGGATCAGCGTGGCGGATGTGTTGTTACCTACACTTACCACCTGGGGGCGGCCCGTCAGGAAGTCCAGGATCCATTTGCAGAGGGAGGTGCTTAGTCCCGGCTTAGTCCCGGGGTCCTTAGCTTATTGATGAGCTTTGAGGGTGCTATGGTGTTGAACGCTGAGCTGTAGTCAATGAATAGCATTCTCACATGGGTGTTCCATATGTCCAGGTGGGAAAGGGCAGTGTGGAGTACAATGTACTGTAGAGATGGCATCATCTGTGGATCTGTTGAGGCGGTATGCAAATTGGAGTGGGTCTAGGATTTCTGGGATGATGGTGTTGATGTGAGCCATGACCAGCTTTTAAAAGCATTTCATGGCTACAGACGTGAGTGCTACGGATCGGTAGTCATTTAGGTAGGTTACCTTGGTGTTCTTGGACACATGCACTATGGTGGTCTGCTTAAAACATGTTGGTATTACAGATTCGGACAGGTTGAAAATGTCAGTGAAGACACTTGCCAGTTGATCAGCGCATGCTCACAGTACACGTCCTGGTAATCCGTCTGGCCCTGTTGACCTGTTTAACGGCATCTGCCTGAAAACCTGCCGACAGTACACGAAAACCGATGGCAAACTTACCAAAACGACTCAGCTCTTTCCTAACTTGATAATTAGCAAATTTGCGAAATTGGGATCAACACACCCCTTACAAACATTACACTAGCAATGAGCCTACTAAACAAAATTTGTTATTTTCATGAACACAACCAAAGCTTTGTTCATTCTGGAAGCGCAATGTATAAATTCAGCTCCTACCTGTTCACCGATCGCAAGCAGAAACTCCTCCACCGTAATAACTCCATTCTCAGGAACACACCTGAATCCATGCCATAACGACAGCATCTCCTCCACGCTAGGCGAAGACCAAGGACAGAATCAAGAAAATAAGTTGGGACAGAGCCCTCCACACCAAACACTTAAACTCCAAAAAAACTCCCAGCATGCACGGCAAGAGAGAGAAAGAGAGTAGATCCCTGCTGTTTCCTCTGTGCTCTGCATGATGCAACCCCTTCCCCTCCCCTCACACATGCTCTCCATTTTGTTATGTATCACCTGCCTGGAACAGACCAGAAGTTAATTACACCAGCACCTCCTGACCCTCGGACCACCACTAAATTCACCCCCCCTTCACCCCCTCAGCAGGCTCACCCCTTCACCCCCTGGGCAGAGGGCGGCAGGTAGCCTAGTGGTTAGAGCGGACAAGTAACTGAAAGGTTGCAAGATCGAATCCCCGAGCTGACAAGGTATAAATCTGTCATTCTGCCCCTGAACAAGGCAGTTAACCCATTGTTCCTAGGCTGTCATTGAAAATAAGAATTTGTTCTTAACTGACTTGCCTAGTTAAACAAAGGTAAAATAAAAAAAAGAGCAGGCTCACCACTTCACCCCCTGGGCAGAGCAGGCTCACCACTTCACCCCCTGGGCAGAGCAGGCTCACCACTTCACCCCCTGGGCAGAGCAGGCTCACCACTTCACCCCCTGGGCAGAGCAGGCTCACCCTTCACCCCCTGGGCAGAGCAGGCTCACCACTTCACCCCCTGGGCAGAGCAGGCTCACCCCTTCACCCCCTGGGCAGAACAGGCTCACCCCTTCACCAGGTGTGTGGCTTAACATTAAGACTGGGTATTGCATGCTAAATGCTTCATTCTACTTGGTATACACACACAAACATAATGATATGTTGTTGATAACACTCTGTGGCTTGAGGCTTTCTCTAGTGAAGCTCTCAACCCTCTCAGTAGAACAGCCAGTAAATGAAGCCATGTATTTCTGATGCTAAACACAGTGATGCTGTCCTGATGCCTTTCTACACTGAAGAGGATGAAAATGCACATGATTTATGAAACACACACTATTGATTCTGCCAGCATGCTGCCTGCACACACAAGGGCCTGTCGAGTGTGTGTGTGAGTAAGTGTAAGTGGTACTGTATTCAGGATGCAGCGGCTAAAAAACGCCACTCATTTTCTCAAGAGCCCAGAGATTGTTAGCAATTGCCGCTAACGAGCCCTTCATACCGATCAGTTACACGCACGTGCACGTGCACACACACAAACACACACATACACCTTTCTCTCCTTCTGATCTCTCTCTCCCTGTCCCTGTAACCTTCAATAGGTTTGGGTTTTTCTGAGGCGTTGGGGACGGGAATGGTGGATGGGCGTAAGCTACTACATCTGCTGCCGAAGGTTGCATGTAAGCATCCAGCGATAGAAAGTTGTTTTGAGATTTTTGTGTTAAGCCTATCCCAAACCTTAACCCTTACCTTACCATTCAGAGTTAATGCCTAAACTTAACCTTAAACCCTTTGAAATTTGATATTTGAGAAATCAGTCTAATTCTGATGTGAGACTGTGAGAGCTAGTTGCCTGTGCTGTGTGAGGAGAGGTGAGTCTATAGCCTACCACCTGCTACTCTAAAAATCAAATCAAATCAACTTTTGTTGGTCACATACACATATTTATCAGATGTTACTGAGGGTGTAGCGAAATGCTTGTGTTCCTAGCTCCAACAGTGGAGTAGTATCACACAAATCTAAAAGTGAAAGAATGGAATTAAGAAATATATAAATATTAGGACGAGCAATGTCGGAGTGGCATTGACTGAAATGCAGTAGAATAGAATAAAGTATATAACGTATGAAATGAGTAAAGCAGTATGTAAACATTATTAATAATAAAGTGACTAGTGTTCCATTATTTACTACTTAGGAAGTAGCGGCGCGCTAGCGTGCTAGCTCTCCCGACACTACCCGGTGAAATGTAAGGCGCCAAATTCAAAATCCAAAAGTTGAATTATTAAACATTCATCAATATAGTGTTGCATAGTCATCAAAAGCTCTGATTCTTGGCAATATCACAGCGTTGTCAGATTTCAAAAAGGCTTTACGGTGAAAGCACAACATTTGATTGTTTGAGGATAGCACCTCTCCTATTTTCAACATTAGCATAAATTCATATCCAGCGCGGGTCACACAAAACCCATATCACAGCTAAAATAAATCTCTTACCTTTCGAAAAACTTCTGCTGAGGGCTTCCCAAGTGTCCAACGAAGACATCCAATGGTTCTTTTGTTAGAAAAAGTCATTTATTATATCCATAAATCTCTGTTTGGTTCTCGCGTTATGATCAGAAAATCCACCGTCGAGTCGCCCATTGAACCGTGAAGAGAACACGTTCAAATTATACCTATACACTTTCTCCAAACAAATCAAACATCATTTTGAATGTATCCTTAGGTATCTTTTGATGTATATTTACTGTAATATTTCAACTGGACGATAATGTGAATGATAGGAAAGGAAAATAAAGTGGGGCGCGCTCACAATCTCGCGCCCGCGAAACGTTGTTGACAAATGTTGTCCCTTCACTACTTCCTCTTCCTATCTGTTCTGCTTAGTGCTAGAGCCTCCAGACACTGTATAAAGACTGTTGACATCTAGTGGAAGCCATAGGTACTGCAATTTAGGAGCTGGTTCCCATTAAAATCAATAGGCAGCCTGGAGAAAAAGGTCATATACAAAAAAAACTGCAAATCCGGATGGATTTTCCTCGGGTTTTCGCCTGCTATATCAGTTCTGTTATACTCACATACTTTATTTTAACACTTTTCAGAGTGTTTCCTATCCAATAGTACTAATTATGTGCATATCCTATTTTCTGGGCCTGAGTGGCAGGCATTTTACTTTGGGCACGCCAGACTCTCCAAAACCGTCACCTCTGCTGCCGCTCCCTAAGAAGTTAAAGTGACCAGTGATTCCATGTCTATGTACATAGGGCAGCAGCTTCTAAGGTGCAGGGTTGAGTCACCGGGTCGTAGCTGGTTTGTGATGGCTATTTAATAGTCTGATGGCCTTGAGATTGAAGCTGTTTTTCAGTCTCTCGGGCCCAGCTTTGATGCACCTGTACTGACCTTGCCTTCTTGATGATAGTGGGGTGAACAGGCCGTGGCTCGGGTGGTTGATGTCATTGATGATCTTTTTGGCTTTCGTGTGACATCAGGTGCAGTAGGTGTCCTGGAGGGCAGACAGCATCACCCTCTGGAGAGCCTTGCGGTTGAGGGCTGTGCAGGCGGTGATACAGCCCGACAGGATGCTCTCAATTGTGCATCTGTAAAAGTTTGTGAGGGTCTTATGGGCCAAGCCACACTTCTTCAGTCTCCTGAAGTTGAAGAGGCGCCTTCTTCACCACATTGTCTGTGTACGTGGACCATTTCAGATTGTCAGTGATGTGTACGCCGAGGAACTTCAAGCTTTCCAGATTCTCCACTGCAATGTGGATTGGGGGTGCTCCCTCTACTGTTTCCTGAAGTCCATGATCTGCTCCTTCATTTTGTTGACATTGAGGGAGAGGTTATTTTCCTGGTAGGCTGTCTCGTCATTGTTAGTAATCAGGCCTACTACTGTTGTGTCGTCTGCAAACTAGATGATTCAGTTGGAGGCATTCATGCCCACGCAGTCATGGATGAACAGGGAGTACAGAAGAGGGCTGAGCACGCACCCTTGTGGGGCCCCTGTGTTGAGGATCAGCAAAGTGGAGGTGTTGTTTCCTAACTTCACCACCTGGGGGCAGCCTGCCAGTTGCACAGGGCGGGGTTCAGACCAAAGGCCTCAAGCTTAATGATGAGCTTGGTGGGTACTATGGTGTTGAAGGCTGAGCTATAAACAACGAACAGCAGTCTTACTTAAGTATTCCTCTTGTCCAGATGGGATAGGGCAGTGTGCAGTGCGATGGCGATTGCATCGTTGGTGGATCTATTGGGGCGGTATGCAAATTGAAGTGGGTCTACGGTGTCAGGTAAGGTGGAGGTGATATGATCCTTGACTAGACTCAAAGCACTTCATGATGACAGAAATGAGTGCAACGGGCGATAGTCATTTAGTTCAGTTACCTTTGCTTTCTTGGGTACAGGAACAATAGTGGACGTGGGGAAAGAAGTGGGGAAAGCAGACTGGGATAGGAAGAGATTGAATATGTCCGTAAACACTCCAGCCAGCTGGTCTGTGCATGCTCTGAGGACACGGCTAGGGATCCCGTCCAGGCCGGCAGCCTTGCGAGGCTTAACACGCTTAAATGTCTTACTCACGCCGGCCACAGACACTGCCACAGGGTCTACAGGTCTAAATCATAACCGTCATCGATAAAAGACAATACTGTGCAGCTGTATTCATCAACCTGGTCAAGGCTTTCAACTCTGTCAATCACAGCATTCTTATCGGCAGACTCAACAGCCTTGGTTTCTCAAATGACTGCCTCGCCTGGTTCACCAACTACTTCTCAGACAGAGTTCAGTGTGTCAAATCGAAAGGCCTGTTGTCCAGACCTCTGGCAGTATCTATGGGGGTGCCACAGGGTTCAATTCTCGGCCCGACTGTTTTCTCTGTATACATCAATGATGTCGCTCTTGCTGCTGGTGATTCTCTGATCCACCTCTACGCAGACGACCCCATTCTGTATACTTCTGGCCCTTCTTTGGACACTGTGTTATTAACTAACCTCCAGACGAATTTCAATGCCATACAACTCTCATTCCGTGGCCTCCAACTGCTCTTAAATGCAAGTAAAACTAAATGCAAGCTCTTCAAATGATCCTTGCCCGCACCTGCCCGCCTGTCCAGCATCACTACTCTGGACGGTTCTGACTTAGAATATGTGGACAATTACAAATACCTAGGTGTCTGGATAGACTGTAAACTCTCCTTCCAGACTCACATTAATCATCTCCAATCCAAAATTAAATCTATAATCAGCGTCCTATTTCGCAACAAAGCATCCTTCACTCATGCTGCCAAACATACCCTCGTAAAACTGACTATCCTACCGATCCTTGACTTCGGCGATGTCATTTACAAAATAGCCTCCAACACTCTACTCAGACTGCATCCAATTTGCTATCACAGTGCCAACCATTTTGTCCCATATACTACCCACCACTGCGACCTGTATGCTCTCGTTGGCTGGCCCTCGCTTCATATTCGTTGCCAAACCCACTGGCTCCAGGTCATCTATAAGTCTTTGCTAGATAAAGCCCCGCCTTATCACAGCTCACTGATCACCATAGCAGCACCCACCCATAGCACACGCTCCAGCAGGTATATTTCACTGGTCACCCCCAAAGCCTATTCCTCCTCTGTTCCGCCGTTCCTTCCAGTTCTCTGCTGCCAATGACTGGAACAAATTACAAAAATCACTGAAGCTGGAGACTCATTTCTCCCTCACTAGCTTTAAGCATCAGCAGTCAGAGCACCTCACAGATCATTGCACCTGTACATAGCCCATCTGTAAATAGCCCATCCAACTACCTCATCCCAATATTGTTATTTATTTTCTTTGCTCCTTTGCACCCCAGTATCTCTACTTGCACATTCATCTATCACACCAGTGTCTAATTGCTAAATTGTAATTACTTTGCCACTACGGCCTATTTATTTCCTTACCTCCCTAATCTTACTTCATTTGCACACATTTGTATATAGACTTTTCTATCTGTGTTGTTGTTTGTGTCGCAATGCTTTGCTTTATCTTGGCCAGGTCGCAGTTGTAAATGAGGACTTGTTCTCAACTGGCCTACCTGGTTAAATAAGTTTTTTTTAATAAACATACGTCTCGTGTCTGAGCCGTTGAATAGCGACTCCACTTTGTCTCTGTACTGACATTTTTCCTGTTTGATTGCCTTTCGGAGTGAATAGCTACATTGTTTGTATTCAAACCATATTCCCAGTAACCTTGCCATGGATAAATGCGGTGTTTCGCGCTTTCAGTTTTGCTCGAATGCTGCCATCTATCCACGGTTTTTGGTTTGGGTAGGTCACAGTGGGAACAGCATCCCCTATACACTTCCTGATGAACTCAGTGTCCGTGTCCGTGTATACTTCAATGTTATTCTCAGAGAGGGTCCTGAAATTGCATTGTTTCTCACTCTCTCTCTCTCATTCTCTCTCTTTTTTTCTACTATTACATTGTTATTGATTATTGCATTGTTGGGTTTTGAGTTTGCAAGAAAGGCATTTCACGATACTTGTGCATGTAACATCAAAACTTGAAACTCTCCCTCCTCCTGAATGAATTTTAAACAGGGCCTAATATTCCCCCCCATCTACTCCCCCATTTCCCCCTTCCACCCCCTCTATTACTGGGCCGGTATGGCCTGTGGGGCTGGAAGGGTAAAGGAGGGAGGGAGAAGAATGAGGCTGCAGTGGGATGGACGTTCAACACTTTGTTGCTTTTATGTATTTTGTTTGTTGCTTTTTGAGCTGTTGCTCTGTCTGTATGCTACGTGTTGCTTGTCCTATGTTGCTCTGCACGTGCTCACTGCTCATTGATTGTCTGTATTGTTATTGTAATTGTAATAACCAGCACTTTTACTGAAACTTTGATTCATGTGCACTGTCCCTGTAAAAATAAACTCAAATATAAACTCAACTCAAACTCAATTAGCGTTTTAGCATGGACTTACCTACAATCCTCATTAGGTGAGGTAGAACAGGAGCTCTGCTGGGGATAGCATAAGATGAACAGGGCTATAATGGACTCTCCAATAACAGAGGAGGAAAGGAAGAGAGTTTTTGGTGCAGGCCTGGGGTGTCCCTATTCTGGAAGGGATAGGAGTGTGTGTGTACCCTTTCTCTGTGTACTCTACGTAGAGATTCCGCACACACAGATTCATACACATTCTCTAAGCACCTCTCCAATTACACTGCTATTAAAAAATATTTCCTCAAATTACTTCAAAGCAGAACACTTTTATCCTGTCCCCACTGTTTCTGTAAGCTCTCTCTCTCTCTCTCTCTCTCTCTCTCTCTCTCTCTCTCTCTCTCTCTCTCTCTCTCTCTCTCTCTCTCTCTCTCTCTCTCTCTCTCTCTCTCTCTCTCTCTCTCTCTCTCTCTCTCATAGCTATTGCGTTTAACAGCTCTAGCTAGCTTAATTACAGATGTCATTATCTAGCTTCACCATTTTAAATAATGGGATATACATAAATAATCAAATTCTTAGTTTTATGAAGCTGGTTGAGAGAATGCCAAAAGTGTGCAAAGCTGTCTTCAAGGCAAGGGTGGCTACTTTGAAGAATGTAAAATATACAATATGTTTCAAATCAATCAATCAAAAGTATTTATAAAGCCCTTCTTACATCAGCTGATGTCACAAGTGCTGTACAGAAACCCAGCCTAAAACCCCAAACAGCAAGCAATGCAGGTGTAGAACCACGGTGGCTAGGAAAAACTCCCTAGAAAGGCCGGAACATAGGAAGAAACCTGGAGAGGAACCAGGCTATGAGTTGTGACAAAGCCTCTTAATTAAAATGTATTTGTGTAACTTTTGACTGGTACTGTACATTCGTTTGCAGCTGACTGTCTTGACTCAACTTAAAATGTTTACAGTGAACGCACATCAATAGCAGTAGCAGGTGAAATAAACTGAGTTCGATTTTACAATTTCGATTTCTCTTCAATTTTAGGGTAGGGCTGCTCATTTGAATTTCCGGTCTTTTACGGCTATTACCAACACTAAATATGTCAATACATCACTAGAGTGACATATTGACATGTGTACATAGGTCATAATGTGTATATAGCATTGCCTTTCTCTTCCATATGCCATTTAGCAGACAGAGGTTCACTTTTCTCTTAAGAGGCTTTGTCACAAGTCGGGTTAATGTGGATGGAAATTCCAAAGGAAAAATGGTAGCACTTTTGAAAAAATAACAGTCTCTACTCTGCAGTCCAACTTAGCTACCTGAACGGAAGATCAATCTGAAACTACGAAAGATATTCATACTGTAAACAAAAAAACACATTTTCATTCATTTGTGCCAGTTTGCTACAGCAGGAAAATAATCCTTCAACAACAAGAAGTGTGAATTATATGGATTATAATTTATGGCATTTTTTTGTAGTGGTTTAAATTTTTTGTAAGGGAAAATCAAGTCTGACATTTTAAAGTGGAAATTACTGTAGAAGCCTTTTTAAACCTTGAACCTTTAAATACAAACTCCAAATTCTTAACATTAACAATGAACTCTGAATGGTTATGGTAAGGGTTAAGGTTTGGGATTGGCTTAGAAAATAACAAAAACAACTTTCTATCGCTGGATTTAAATTTACAACCTTTGGAATCAGAGGCAGGACTTATGCCCATCCACCATCCCTGTCCACAACACTCTAGCAAAACCAAAACCTACTTGAAGGTAACAGCGCTCACTGTTGCCCCTAGTGTCCGGTTTCCACGTCATCTGCCAATGTCCTCAGACATGGATGACATTGAATTGACTACTGACCAACAAACAAACTATGGGGGTTATCAAGGAGACCTCTGTTGTAACTACAAGAGCTATGCTGCGCTCAATTGTAACAGTTAATACACAAGTTATACATTGTTTTTAAGCTAAGAATCTCCTCTTTCCAGCAGTGTACAAATGTATTTAGGGGTCAATGTGACTGATTATGATAGAGCAATTCATATATATTGTACAAAGACATACAGTACAAAAAGAGACTTATTGCTCTTTTGGGATGCCACTGTGTGAAATAAATTATCCTAGAGCACTCACTCGAAAAGCTCTACAAATCACGACAAGACATCTTTAAAAACCATTAGGGTAAATAAAACTAAAAACGTAGGGTTATACAGCCTCACATAAAAACTCATAAAGCAGTGTGCCACATAGATTCACTCTCTTTGTGAGAGTGTGTGTGTGTTTGTGCGGACATCAAACATCAAAACATTCTTCTCAATATAATACAGAGTTCTGACGGATATAAAGAACTTCTCCCCCCTCTTTCCAGACTCCAGGACCCAGGGGAAGTCAGCTCCTCTTGACCCCTGTGTTCCACAGCCAGGCACCACAACACCACAACAAGGCCCCCGCACAGACATACACAGACACACAAACAAAATAAACACAAATTCAGGTCAAAACACACACGCATGCACGCACACACACATAAGAACTTCCACACACACACACACACACATTCAGGAAAAACACGTGCAATGCACACACACCCATCCACCCCCCGTGTGTAACTTCCCTTACTCTATCCCTCCACTTCACTCGTTTTTTCCTCTGTCCTCTCTCACTTCCCTCTCTCCCCCTGCACTTCTCTCCTAACAGACTAAACAATTGTGACTCGGCTGGGAAACAGCTTTGTATCGAGACACTCTTTCTCTTGCTCTTTCCCTCATTCCTCACTGACCTCTGCCTCTCCCTACCCCCTCAGTCTCCCCCCAATCACTCACTCTCTCTCTCTCTCTCTCTCTCTCTCTCTCTCTCTCTCTCTCTCTCTCTCTCTCTCTCTCTCTCTCTCTCTCTCTCTCTCTGTCTCTTCTCTCAGCTTGCTTTGATTGGGGAGCAGACACAGACAGTCTATTAACAGTCTCCCTCCCTCCCTCCCTCCCTGTTCTTCTCCAACTCTCCTCTCCTATCTCTCCCCCTTTCTTGGCCTGGGCCCTCCTTTAATACTCCAAATGAAAGAAAGTTGAGAGCTGCTAATCTCTTTTGATGCTCTCTTCTGTTCGGTTTCTCAGGTGTTTATTGCTAACTCAGCTCACTGCAGCTGCCTGATCTAGTCCTGCCCCCACTGCTCTCCCTCTTTGCTAAGCACCCGTTCTCTATTTCCCCTATTTCTTTCTTCCCTCCTCTCTCTTCCCTCCCTCTTTCCCTTTCTTTACTCTTCTCTCCCTCTTCTTTCCTTCTCCTTCTTCTACCCCTCTCTCTCTCTCCCTCTAATTCTGCTCTCCAACTTTTTCTTTTGTCTGCGTCAACCCTGAACCTGTGGAGGGAAGGGAAAGAAGGAAGGAAAAAAAGCGATGGATAGTAAAATAAACAAAGGAGTGGCCCTGGTCACTAAAGGGTCAGAGGAGGGCCTGCTAGGTTAGCAGCATTTGTTTACTTTCTTTAATTCACCCATCCCTCCGTCCTTTCTTTTTTTTGGTGTACTGTGTCTCTCCCTCAGCCTCATGGCCAAGTGAGTGTTTATGGAAGGTTTGTTCAGACTGTAGACACACACTCACACACACACACACACACACACACACACACACACACACACACACACACACACACACACACACACCTGCACACCCGCACAGACAAGTGCATTAAACATCTAATCAAATGAAGAAAAACAGCCCCCATCGCCCACATGGGGGACAACACACACAATGAACCGGCATGGAGGGCACACACTCAGCGGGTGGTATGGCGATGACAGAGAGACAGATTAGACACTGCCTCTCCCTTTCCAACCAGGGGCATATGGGGGATCAACCTGGATACGAGCGTATCATTCTCTCTTCTCCCTCTCTCCCTCTCAGAGCTTGTTCCTCTAATAAGAATGAACAGAGCTGTAACCCATCCCAGTAGAGAAAAGGCCTAGCTGTTATTTCCCTGGAGCGAACCTCAGCCTTCCCATTCTATTAACTACAGGTCTTAGCCTGCTTCAGACTGCATTTGTTCTCAAATAAATCACCACCGGAGGAGAGGAGAGAAGGGAGGAGAGGTAAGAAAGGAGTCCAAAAACTAGGTTCTTGAGTCAAGTAGTCGTAGTGAAGTACTATAAAACTGACCCCCCCACCCCCACCACATCTCCTCAATACACACACGCACACCCTAGCCAGGCCACCCCAGAGGCCCTGAGCTGGCCGACTGACCCCTTCGTTTAAGATCCCAAACTTCCTCCTCTTTATCGGCCCCCCAAATAATAATGTGTGTGTGTGTGTGCCTGCTGCTGCTGGTGGTTAAATGCAGCCCTGAGCTTGGGGGTTCGGGGGTCTCCAGTGATTCCATGGGACCCCACAGCCAATACCATTTCAGCACATTTCAGCACATCACCTCTCAAGCCCATTACAAAATAAAATAAAACATGGAAAGAAAAACAAGACAGCAACACAAAAAGGCGGAGATGTTTTTTAAAAGGTACCAGACCGCATCATTTTCCACTGATATTATATACTACCTGTCGTATCCAAAATATATACGGGCCGCAGGCCAAGAATGTAAAAATAAAACACATCTGGACAGAGCCTGAAAAAAAAAAACCTTTTAATCACAGCTGAATAAAGCATTCTACCGTTTGCCCTCTGCAAGCTCTCACTCACACAAGCTGACACACACACATCTTAACACGTGCACATGCATGCACGCAGGCATGCAAAAACACACACACACGCACACACACACAGACAGACATACACCCCTCTCCTCAAATCAAATAATTAGTATTTGTCCCATGCTTCGTAAACAACAGGTGTAGACTAACAGTGAAATGCTTACATACTTTTCCAATAATGCAGAGGTAAATATAAAAAAGAAAAAAAGAAAATAGAAATAGTGAGACGAGGAATACATATGGGGGAATAACCAATAAAAATAATGAGTAAAAATAACATGGCTATATACAGGGGAGTATCGAGTCGATGTTCAGGGGTATGAGGTAATTGAGGTAGATATGTACATATACAGTCCATTCGGAAAGTATTCAGACCACTTCACTTTTTCCACATTTTGTTACGTTACAGCCTCATCCTAAAATTGATTAAATAAAAAAATCTACACGCAATACCCTATAATGAGAAAGCGAAAACAGTATTTATTTTCTCAAATTCATAAAAAATTTAAAACAGAAATACCTTATTTACATAAGTATTCAGACCCACTGCTATGAGACTTGAAATTGAGCTCAGGTGCATCCTGTTTCCATTGATCATCCTTGAGATGTTTATACAACTTGATTGGAGTCCACCTGTGGTAAATTCAATTGCTTGGACATGATTTGGAAAGGCACACACCTGTCTATATAAGGTCCCACAGTTGACAGTGCATGTCAAAGCAAAAACCAAGCCATGAGGTCAAAGGAATTGTCCGTAGAGCTCCGAGACAGGATTGTGTCGAGGCACAGATCTGGGGAAGGGTTTGGAACCACCAAGACTCTTTCTAGATCTGACCGCCGGGCCAAACTGAGCGATCGGGGGAGAATGGCCTTGGTCAGGGGAGGTGACCAAGAACCCGATGGTCACTCTGAGAGAGCTCCAGAGTTCCTCTGTGGAGATTGGAGAACCTTCCAGAAGGAAGACAAGACGGAAGCCACTCCTTAGTAAAAGGTACATGACAGACCGCTTAGAGTTTGCCAAAAGGCACCTTTAGGACTCTTAGACCATGAGAAACAAGATTCTCTGGTCTGATGAAACCAAGATTGAACACTTTGACCTGAATGTCAAGTGTCCCGTCTGGAGGAAACATGACACTATCCCTATGGTCAAGCATAGTGGTGGCAACATCATGCTGTGGGGATGTTTTTCTGCGGGAGGGACTAGGAGACTAGTCAGGATCGAGGGAAAGATGAACAGAGAAAAGTACAGAGAGATCCTTGATGAAAACCTGCTCCAGAGCACTCAGCACCTCAGACAGGGGGCGAAGGTTCCCCTTCCAACAGGACAACGCCCCTTAGCACACAGCCAAGACAATGCAGGAGTGGCTTCGCGACAAGTTTATGAATGTCCTGGAGTGGCCTAGCCAGAACCTGGACTTGAACCTGATCGAACATTTCTGAAGAGTCCTGAAAATAGCTGTGCAGCGCCGCTCCCCATCTAACCTAAGCTTGAGAGGATCTGCAGAGAAGAATGGGAGAAACTACCCAAATACATGTGTGCCAAGCTTGTAGCGTCATACCCAAAAAGACTCTAGGCTGTAATTGCTGCCAAAGGTGCTTCAACAAAGTACTGAGTAAAGGGTCTAAACACTTCTGTAAATGTGATATTTCAGTTGTTTTCTTTTACTACATTTGCAAAAAGTTCTAAAAAACAGTTTTTGCTTCGTCGTTATGGGGTATTGTGTGTGTAGATTGATGAGGAGAGAAAAACAACAGGATAGAGAGTAGACAGTAGCAATGGCGTATGTGGTGAGTGTGAAAGTGTGTGTGTGCATGTGTGTGCGCGTGTGTGTACGTGCGTGTGTTTTTTTCATTTTATTTTATTTCACCTTTATTTAACCAGGTAGGCAAGTTGAGAACAAGTTCTCATTTACAACTGCGACCTGGCCAAGATAAAGCAAAGCAGTTCGACACATACAACAACACAGAGTTACACATGGAGTAAAACAAACATACAGTCAATAATACAGTAGAAAAAAACTAATCTATATACAAAGAATGCAAATGAGGTAGGATAAGGAAGGTAGGGCAATAAATAGGCCATGGTGGCAAAGTAATTACAATATAGCATTTAAACACTGGAATGGTAGATGTGCAGTAGATGAATGTGCAATGTAGAAAAACTGGGGTGCAAAGGAACAAGATAAATAAATAATACGGTAGGGGATGAGGTAGTTGGTTGGGATATTTACAGACGGGCTATATACAGGTGCAGGGGTCTTTGAACTGCTCTGACAGCTGGTGCTTAAAGCTGGTGAGGGAGATAAGTGTCTCCAGTTTCAGAGATTTTTGTAGTTCGTTCCAGTCATTGGCAGCAGAGAACTGGAAGGAGAGTCGGCCAAAGGAGCAATTGGCTTTTGGGGTGACCAGGGAGATATACATGCTGGAGCGCGTGCTACGGGTTGGTGCTGCTATGGTGACCAGCGAGCTGAGATACTGTAAGGCGGGACTTTACCTAGCAGGGACTTGTAGATTACCTGGAGCCAGTGGGTATGGCGACGAGTGTAAAGCGAGGGCCAGCCAACGAGAGCGTACAGGTCGCAGTGGTGGGTGGTATATGGGGCTTTGGTAGCAAAAATGATGGCACTGTGATAGACTGCATCCAATTAGTTGAGTAGAGTATTGGAGGCTATTTTGTAAATGACATCACCGAAGTCGAGGATCGGTAGGATGGTCAGTTTTACGAGGGTATGTTTGGCAGCATGAGTGAAGGATGCTTTGTTGCAAAATAGGAAGCCAATTCTAGATTTAATTTTAGATTGGAGATGTTTGATGTGAGTCTGGAAGGAGAGTTTGCAGTCTAACCAGACACCTAGATATTTGTAGTTGTCCACATAATCGAAGACAGAGCCTTCCAGAGTAGTGATGCTGGACTGGCGGACAGGTGCGGGCAGCGATCGGTTGAAGAGCATGCATTTAATTTTACTTGCGTTTAAGAGCAGTTGGAGGCCACGGAAAGAGAGTTGTATGGCATTGAAGCTTGTTTGGAGGGTAGTTAACTTCTTTGGGAGCAGCGCGCGAGGTGACCGTTTTAGGGAGCCTGGCGTGCCCAAAGTAAAATGCCTCCCATTCAGGCCCATAAATAAAAAATAAAAGTGTTAACATTTTGTCTGTGAGTATAACAGAACGGATATGGCAGGTGAAAACCCGAGGAATTTCTGTCCTGGAAAAAGTGATTTTGACAGATTGCTTAATATAGAACCCCTCCCTTATGAAAATGCCCACATAAGGGCATATGAATGCAGAACCTATTGCTTCCCCCTGGATGTCAACAGTCTCGAGAAAGTGTTCTGATTCTTTTTAGATGCTTTTAGAGCAGAGAAGAAGACGAATAAGGAAGTGTCCACGCAGATGTCAATAGAGTAAAACGCGCGTTCATGGCTGGCACGCTCTGTGTTTTTTTCCTTTCTTATCGCCCAGTTTATATTCCGGTTAAAATTTTATACTATTTATAGATAAAAGTGTTCCTAAGGATACATTTAAAATTATGTTTGATTGTTCTTGGACAAGTTTATAGGTATAAGTTCAACGAGTTTTCTTCACGTTTCAATGGAGGAGTCGACGCTCTATTTTCTCATTATAACGCGCCAACCAAACGGAGATTTATGGATATAATACATTACTTTTTCTAACAAAAGAACCATGGATTGTCTTCGTTGGACACTTGGGAAGCCCTCAGCAGAAGTTCTTCAAAAGGTAATTGATTTGTTTTCACTGTGAAATGTGTTTTCTGTGAACCGTGATAGCTTATGAATTTATGGTAATGGAAAAATATGTGGAGTGCTATCCTCAAACAATCAAATGTGGTGCTTTCGCCGTAAAGCCTTTTTGAAATCTGACAACGCTGTGATATTGCCAAGAAGCAGTGCTTTTGATGATTATGAAACACTTGTATATTGATGCATGTTTAATAATTCAACTTTTGTATTTTGAATTTGGCGCCTTGCATTTCACCAGGTAGTGTCGGGAGTGGGGACCGCTCCCTAAGAAGTTAACACAGTATCCAAAGAGGGGCCAGAAGTATACAGAATGGTGTCGTCTGCGTAGAGGTGGATCAGAGACTCACCTGCAGCAAGAGAGACATCATTGATGTATACAGAGAAGAGAGTTGGCCCAAGAATTGAACCCTGTGGCACCCCCATAGAGACTGCCAGAGGCCCGGACAACAGTCCCTCTGATTTGACACACTGAACTCTATCGGAGAAGTAGTTGGTGAACCATGCGAGGCAATCCTTTGAGAAACCAAGGCTGTCGAGTCTGCCGATAAAGATGTGGTGATTGACAGAGTCGAAAGCCTTGGCCAGGTCAATGAATACGGCTGCACAGTAATGTCTCTTATCGATGGCGGTTATGATGTCGTTTAGGACCTTGAGCGTGGCTGAGGTGCACCCATGACCAGCTCTGAAACCAGATTGCATAGCGGAGAAGGTGCAGGGGGATTCGAAATGGTCGGTAATCTGTTTGTTAACTTGGCTTTCAAAGACCTTAGAAAGGCAGGGTAGGATAGATATAGGTCTGTAGCAGTTTGGGTCAAGAGAGTCTCCCCCTTTGAAGAGGGGGATGACTGCAGCTGCTTTCTAGTCTTTGGGAATCTCAAACGACACGAAAGAGAGGTTGAACAGGCTAGTAATAGGGGTTGCAACAATTTCTGCAGATAATTTTTGAAAGAAAGGGTCCAGATTGTCTAGCCCGGCTGATTTGTAGGGGTCCAGATTTTGCAGCTCTTTCAGAACATCAGCTAACTGGATTTGGGAGAAGGAGAAATGGGGGAGGCTTTGGCGAGTTACTGAGGGGCGTGCAGGGCTGTTGACCGGGGTAGGGGTAGCCAGGTGGAAAGCATGGCCAGCCGTAGAAAAATTCTTATTGAAATTCTCAATTACTGTGGGTTTATCGGTGGTGACAGCGTTTCCTATCCTCAGTGCAGTGGGCAGCTGGGAGGAGGTGCTCTTATTCTCCATAGACTTTACAGTGTCCCGGAACTTTTTTGAGTTTGTGTTACAGGAAGCAAATTTCTGCTTGAAAAAGCTAGCCTTGGCTTTCCTAACTGCCTGTGTATATTGGTTCCTGACTTCCCTGAAAAGTTGCATATCACGGGGGCTGTTCGATGCTAATGCAGAATGCCACAGGATGTTTTTGTGCTGGTCAAGGGCAGTCAGGTCTGGAGAGAACCAAGGGCTATATCGGTTCCTGGTTCTAAATTTCTTGTGGAATGCTTATTTACTTTTAAAGAAGAACCAGGCATCCTCTACTGACGGGATGAGGTCAATATCCTTCCAGGATACCTGGGCCAGGTCAATTAGAAAGGCCTGCTCGCTGAAGTGTTTTAGGGAACGTTTAACAGTAATGAGGGGAGATCGTTTGACCGCAAACCCATTACGGATGCAGGCAGTGAGGCAGTGATCGCTGAGATCTTGGTTGAATACAGCAGGGGTGTATTTGGAGGGCAAGTTAGTTAGGATGACATCTATGAGGGTGCCCATGTTTACGGCTTTGGGGTTGTACCTAGTAGGTTCAATGATGATTTGTGTGAGGTTTAGGACATCAAGCTTAGATTGTAGGATGGCCGGGGTGTTAAGCATGTCCCAATTTCGGTCACCTAGCAGCACGAACTCTGAAGATAGATGGGTGGCAATCAGTTCACATATGGTGTCCAGAGCACAGCTGGGGGAAGAGGGTGGTCTATAGCAAGCGGCAACAGTGAGAGACTTGTTTCTAGAAAGGTGGATTTTTTTAAGTAAAAGTTCAAATTGTTTGGGTACAGACCTGGATAGTAAGACAGAACTCTGCAGGCTGTCTCTGCATTAGATTGCAACACTGCCCCCTTTGGCCGTTCTATCTTGTCTGAAAATGTTGTAGTTAGGGATGGAATTTTCAGCGTTATTGGTGGTCTTCCTGAGCCAGACACAGCTAGGACATCCGGGTTTGCAGAGTGTGCTAGGGCAGTGAATAAAACAAACTTAGGGAGGAGGCTTCTAATGTTAACATGCATGAAACCAAGGCTTTTACGGATGCAGAAGTCAACAAATGAGAGTGCCTGGGGAATAGGAGTTGAGCTAGGCACTGCAGGGCCTGGATTAACCTCTATATCAGCAGAGGAACAGAGGAGGAGTAGGATAAGGGTACGGCTAAAGGCTATAAGGCTCTACAGTGAAATAATACAATAAACACTAACCAGAACAGCAATGGACAAGACATATTGACATTGAGGAGAGGCATGCTTAGCCGAGTGATCATAAGGGTTCAGTTAGTAGTGAGGCTGGTTTGGGACACGGCAATTCAGACAGCTTGTCGGGGGTAGCAAGCTAGCAAAGGCTAGCAGGCCGGCTAACAAAGACAGAGGAAGTCTGTTTATAGCCTCCTCGTACGTTTCCGTCGGTAGACCAGTCGTGATGGGTTAGTGGGGCCACCCTCTACTCTCCGTTTCCTCTACAGTACCCTACCTGCTTCTACCGTCGCCACCCTCTACTCTCTGTTTCCTCTACAGTACCCTACCTGCTTCTACCGTCGCCACCCTCTACTCTCTGTTTCCTCTACAGTACCCTACCTGCTTCTACCGTCGCCACCCTCTACTCTCTGTTTCCTCTACAGTACCCTACCTGCTTCTACTGTAGCCACCCTCTACTCTCTGTTTCCTCTACAGTACCCTACCTGCTTCTACTGTAGCCACCCTCTACTCTCTGTTTCCTCTACAGTACCCTACCTGCTTCTACTGTAGCCACCCTCTACTCTCTGTTTCCTCTACAGTACCCTACCTGCTTCTACCATCGCCACCCTCTACTCTCTGTTTCCTCTACAGTACCCTACATGCTTCTACTGTAGCCACCCTCTACTCTCTGTTTCCTCTACAGTACCCTACATGCTTCTACTGTCGCCACCCTCTACTCTCTGTTTCCTCTACAGTACCCTACCTGCTTCTACCATCGCCACCCTCTACTCTCTGTTTCCTCTACAGTACCCTACCTGCTTCTACTGTAGCCACCCTCTACTCTCTGTTTCCTCTACAGTACCCTACATGCTTCTACTGTAGCCACCCTCTACTCTCTGTTTCCTCTACAGTACCCTACCTGCTTCTACCATCGCCACCCTCTACTCTCTGTTTCCTCTACAGTACCCTACCTGCTTCTACCATCGCCACCCTCTACTCTCTGTTTCCTCTACAGTACCCTACCTGCTTCTACTGTATACTGTAGCCACCCTCTACTCTGTCTGGCCTCTCTGTGGGCTGGGCTACTGGCTGGGGCTGTGTGTGTGTGTGTGTGGGGGGGGTCCTTGCATTTACAGAGGATGAGCCGTGTCGGTCGATGTGTGTATATAAATGTGTTACTGTTTGTGTGTGTGTGCATGCATGTGTGTACAGTACGTGTATTTTCCTGATGCTTTCCTGCTGAGAAGCTGGGTCTACCAGGTGGATGTATGTGTTAGTGTGTAGGAGTGTGTGTTAGAAACACAATCCTCTATGTGTGTTTTCTACGTCAACTTCCTCTCTGGCATTTCTGTTGGTGAGGTAGGTTGGCAGTGAGCTGGCAGAGCTGAAGGGCAGTAAGAGTGTTAAAGTTGTGGGTTGAAGTGCTACTCAGTAGGGAAGATGCCAACCCATAGCCATGTTCCAAACTGCATTCAAGAGACCCAAACGGGCCATGTTCCAAACATAACTCTGTGCAAGCTGGTCATATTCCAAATGGAGACATGTCTCTTTTAATGAACATGCCCGTGTGTGTCTGTATGTTTGTGCGTCTGTGTCTGTGTGTGTGTGTGTGTCCTTGTATGTTAAGAGCAATGAGGTATGTGCTTCATTCATCAAAATACATTTGCATAGCATAATACCTTTTTACAAATATATTCAATATATTCAATAACGTATGTACAGTGGGGCAAAAAAGTATTTAGTCAGCCACCAATTGTGCAAGTTCTCCAACTTAAAAAGATGAGAGAGGCCTGTAATTTTCATCATAGGTACACTTCAACTATGACAGACGAAATGAGAAAAAGAAATCCAGAAAATCACATTGTAGGATTTTTAATTTATTTATTTGCAAATTATGGTGGAAAATAAGTATTTGGTCAATAACAAAAGTTTATCTCAATACTTTGTTATATACCCTTTGTTGGCAATGACAGAGGTCAAACGTTTTCTGTAAGTCTTCACAAGGTTTTCACACACTGTTGCTGGTATTTTGGCCCATTCCTCCATGCAGATCTCCTCTAGAGCAGTGATGTTTTGGGGCTGTCGCTGGGCAACACGGACTTTCAACTCCCTCCAAAGATTTTCTATGGGGTTGAGATCTGGAGAATGGCTAGGCCACTCCAGGACCTTGAAATGCTTCTACTGAAGCCACTCTTTTGTTGCCCGGCGGTGTGTTTGGGATCATTGTCATGCTGAAAGACCCAGCCACGTTTCATCTTCAATGCCCTTGCTGATGGAAGGAGGTTTTCACTCAAAATCTCACGATACATGGCCCCATTCATTCTTTCCTTTATACGGATCAGTCGTCCTGGTCCCTTTGCAGAAAAACAGCCCCAAAGCATGATGTTTCCACCCCCATGCTTCACAGTAGGTATGGTTTTCTTTGGATGCAACTCAGCATTCTTTGTCCTCCAAACACGACGAGTTGAGTTTTTACCAAAAAGTTATATTTTGGTTTCATCTGACCATATGACATTCTCCCAATCCTCATCTGGATCATCCAAATGCTCTCTAGCAAACTTCAGACGGGCCTGAACATGTACTGGCTTAAGCAGGGGGACACGTCTGGCACTGCAGGATTTGAGTCCCTGGCGGCGTAGTGTGTTACTGATGGTAGGCTTTGTTACTTTGGTCCCAGCTCTCTGCAGGTCATTCACTAGGTCCCCCCGTGTGGTTCTGGGATTTTTGCTCACCGTTCTTGTGATCATTTTGACCCCACGGGGTGAGATCTTGCGTGGAGCCCCAGATCGAGGAAGATTATCAGTGGTCTTGTATGTCTTCCATTTCCTAATAATTGCTCCCACAGTTGATTTCTTCAAACCAAGCTGCTTACCTATTGCAGATTCAGTCTTCCCAACCTGGTGCAGGTCTACAATTTTGTTTCTGGTGTCCTTTGACAGCTCTTTGGTCTTGGCCATAGTGGAGTTTGGAGTGTGACTGTTTGAGGTTGTGGACAGGTGTCTTTTATACTGATAACAAGTTCAAACAGGTGCCATTAATACAGGTAACGAGTGGAGGACAGAGGAGCCTCTTAAAGAAGAAGTTACAGGTCTGTGAGAGCCAGAAATCGTGCTTGTTTGTATGTGACCAAATACTTATTTTCCACCATAATTTGCAAATAAATTCATTAAAAATCCTACAATGTGATTTTCTGGATTTTTTTTCCTCCTTTTGTCTGTCATAGTTGAAGTGTACCTATGATGACAATTACAGGCCTCTCTCATCTTTTTAAGTGAGGGAACTTGCACAATTGGTGGCTGACTAAATACTTTTTTGCCCCACTGTATAATAGACTTCAGGGATTATTAATTAATGTTTGGGTTAATTGAAATACCTGCCTTAGTGTTGGAAGTTGGAAGTAAACAGATGCAAACGGAACAAAACAGGGAGTGACCTACCTGAATTTGTCTAATTGCAACTCTCGTTTTCGTTGGAAAATGTTTGCTACGGTGTGGGACAAATGAATATACCCTTCTCTGAGAATTTCTGAGCGTGTGTGTGTGTGTGTGTGTTTGTGTTACCTGGCAGACAGAGAGGAGTTTGATGCATCAGCTCCTGTTGTTGTCTCTATTGTATAGATACAGATAGAGCTGTCAAGGAGGGGTGATGTGTGTGTGTGTGTTTGCGATAGACACCTATTAGATGTTCCCCCTGGCGGTAATAGAAACACCCCCTCTCTACCTGCTGTTTCCCTGTGGCCGTGAAATGGGTGTTAAGTCAATTTAGTGCAGAAGTGACAGGGGAATAGAGCAGCGCATGAAAAGCAAAGCCCACTGACAGCAGTTTACATGCTCCGTATCTCACCACCAGACTAAGCCATGTCAGACAATGAAGACAACACACAGGCACACACACACGATAAGAGTCTGAATATCAATACATTTCACTGGGAATGCTATGACCAACCCCCTATCCCCCCTCCCCCGTATGCATACAGCTCTTATAACTAGGACGCTGACGGTCATGCAATTATTGGTTTCACTGGGAATGCTATGACTTTTAAACCGTTTGAATAGCGAGAAAAAAAACATTTTTTTTATATATATACAGTACCAGTCACTGTATATATAAAACACACTTGCTCTGTCAAGGGTTTTTCTTTATTTTTTTATATTTTCTACATTGTAGAATAACAGTGAAGACATCAAAACTATGAAATAACACATATGGAATCATGTAGTGACCGAAAAAGTGTTAAACAAATAAAAATATATTTTATATTTGAGATTCTTCAAAGTAGCCACCCTTTGCTAAACTTTTGACTGCTCCTATATGTTTTTAAAGATAAACATTTTCTCATCTCCTGACTGCTTGTGCTGCGATATAAATAGAATGAATAGAACGGGTGTCCCCATTCAAGTCAATGATGGCGTAATGGGTGGACTGGCGGTCATTGCAAGTGTACTCATAGTACCAAAGCAGGAAGAAAGAACAGGATGTGTACCCATCAATAAATGCTATGATTTGTTGATTCAACTCAACTGGCATTACAAAAAATGCAGACCATTGCATAAGCCACATCAGTTAGCATCATTTGAATGAACATTCTTTACATTACCATGGAAATTATTGCATCACAATACCAGGCAGCCATTGAGTTTACCAGTCAAATTGCCGGTTTTTGAGGATCCAAGGCCATTCTAGTCATTCTATTTCTAGTCAGAAGTTTGCATACTCTAGGTTGGAGTCATTCAAATTTGTTTTTCAACCACTCCACAAATTTGTTAACAAACTATAGTTTTGGCAAGTCGGTTAGGACATCTACTTTGTGCATGACACAAGTAATTTTTCCAACAATTGTTTACAGACACATTATTTCACTTATAATTCACTGTATCACAATTCCAGTGGGTCAGAAGTTAATTGGCAGGCTAATTTACATAATTTGAGTCAATTGTGGATTTATTTCAAGGCCTACCTTCAAACTCAGTGCCTCTTTGCTTGACATCATGGGAAAATCCAAAGAAATCTGCCAAGACCTCAGAATATTTTTTAATTTCCAAATGTCGGAAGGTACCACGTTCATCTGTACAAACAATATCAGGCAAGTATCAGGCAAGTACCACTTGGTATGGGACCACGCAGCCGTCATACCGCTCAGGAAGGCGACGCGTTCTGTCTCCTACAGATTAACATACTTTGGTGTGAAAAGTGCAAATCAATCCCAGAACAACAGCAAAGGACCTTGTGAAGATGCTGGAGGAAACAGGTACAAAAGTATCTATATCCACAGTAAAATGAGTCCTATATCGACATAACCTGAAAGGCGGCCCAGCAAGGAAGAAGCCACTGCTCCAAAACCGCCATAAAAAAAGCCAGACTACGGTTTGCAACTGCACATAGGGACATAGATTGTACTTTTTGGAGAAATGTCCTCTGGTCTGATGAAACAAAAATAGAACTATTTGGCCATAATGACCATCATTATGTTAGGAGGAAAAAGGGGGAGGCTTGCAAGCCGAAGAACACCATCCCAACCGTGAAGCACGGGTGTGGTAGCATCATATTGTCGGGGTGCTTTGCTGCAGGAGGGACTGGTGCACTTCACAAAATGGGCCAAAATTCACCCTACTTACTGTGGGAAGCTTGTGGAAGGCTACCCGAAACGTTTGACCCAAGTTAAACAATTTAAAGGCAATGCTACCAAATACTAATTGAGTGTATGTAAACTTCTGACCCACTAGGAATGTGATAAAAGAAATAAAAGCTGAAATAAATAATTCTCTCTACTATCATTCTGACATTTCACATTCTTAAAATAAAGTGGTGATCCTAACTGACCTAAGACAGGGGAATTTTTACTAGGATTAAATGTCAGGAATTGTGAAAAACGGAGTTTAAATGTATTTGGCTAAGGTGTATGTAAACTTTTGACTTCAACTGTAAGTGTGCTGCTGCTGCAGGGAGGGGTGTGTTGCCTACGCAACCAACGACTCATTTGCTACAACACTTTGCTTGTTTCAGCAAGGAGCAACAAAGTTTCATCACGTTGTAAAGAGTCCATGTTACCGCAGAAATGGATTCAACCGCACAAATGCCTGGCCGTCCCATCTTCAGTTCATTTTCTTTGTTTAAGACGGTTATTTTTGTATCTTTTATAGTCTGCATCCATAACCGTCGGTTACACGGTTATACGGGAGTTGTGCCAGCCCTACATATGACATTGTAATACAACATATACAGTACAAAACAATACCAAAAAAAGGATTTCTACTACAGGTAATCCACTTTCGAGACAGATACTTCAATTCATACAAAGCAGTCTTCCCAAAACACCAAAATCCTTATTTGTTTTTATTTCATAGAACCAACATGCCTGAGGGCTTTGTCCACCAGGGTCAATAAACACACACTAACTAACTAACTCAGTCACTCTAAAACCTTTTATGTGTCCATGTTAATTTATCTTTAACTAGCTTAGCCAGCTAAGTGGTCATTGTGCTCTTGCTCTCCTCTTAATGTTGTGTCTGGTCTTAGTTCTTCATTCATCTGGAGCAGTGGTTCCCAAACTTTTTATAGTCCCGTACCCCTATCAAACATTCAACCTCCAGCTCTAGCACCAGGGTCAGCGCACTCTCAAATGTCTTTTTTTTGCCATCATTGTAAGCCTGCCACACACTATGCAATACATGTATTATACATAAGAAAGAGTGTGAGTTTTTGTCACAACCCAGCTCGTGGGAAGTGACAAAGAGCTCTTATAGGATCAGGGCACATATAATAATATAATAACAATCAATATTTTTGCTCTTTATTTAACCATCTTACGTATAAAACCTTATTTGTTCACCGTAAATTGTGAATAACTCACCACAGGGTGTGCTTGAAAGGATGCACATAACTCTGCAATGTTGGGTAGGATTGGAGAGAGTCTCAGTGTTAAATCATTTTCCACACACAGTCTGTGCCTGTATTTAGCTTTCATGCTAGTGATGGCCGAGAATACACTCTCACATAGGTACGTGTTTGCAAAGGGCATCAATGTCTTAACAGCACAATTTGCCAAGGCAGGATACTCTGGGCGCAGCCCAATCCAGAAATCTGGCAGTGGCTTTTGATTAAATTAAATTTTCACAGAAACGCTTGTTGCAATTTCGATGAGGCTCTCTTGTTCAGATATTGGTACGTGGACTGGAGGCAGGGCATGAAAGGGATAACCATTTTGCCACAACTTTGGAAGTCTGTTTGGGTTCATTGACCACTTGAAAGACCCATTTGTGACCAAGCTTTAACTTCCTGACTGATGTCTTGAGATGTTGCTTCAATATAGCCACATCATTTTCCTCCTCATGATGCCATCTATTTTGTGAAGTGCACCAGTCCCTCCTGCAGCAAAGCGCCCCCCACAACATGATGCTGCCACCCCCGTGCTTCACGGTTGGGATGGTGTTCTTCAGATTGCAACCCTCCCCCTTTTTACTCCAAACATAACAATGGTCATTGTGGCCGAACAGTTCTATTTTTGTTTCATCAGACCAGAGGACATTTCTCCAAAAAGTATGATCTTTGTCCCCATGTGCAGTTGCAAACCGTAGTCTGGATTTTTTTATGGCGGTTTTGGAGCAGTGGCTTCTTCCTTGCTGAGCCGCCTTTCAGCTTATGTCGATATAGGACTCATTTTACTGTGGATATAGATACTTTTGTACCTGTTTCCTCCAGCATCTTCACAAGGTCCTTTGCTGTTGAGGGTTAAACCTTCTGGGATTGATTTGCACTTTTCGCACCAACGTATGTTCATCTCCAGGAGACAGAACGCGTCTCCTTCCTGAGCCATATTACGGCTGCATGGTCCCATGGTGTTTATACTTGCGTGCTATTGTTTGTACAGATGAAGGTGGTAGCTTCAAGTGTTTGGAAATTGCTCCCAAGGATGAACCAGACTTGTGGAGGTCTACAAGTTTTTTTCTGAGGTCTTGGCTGATTTCTTTTGATTTTCCCATGATGTCAAGCAAAGAGGCACTGAGTTTGAAGGTAGGCCTTGAAATACATCCACACGTACACCTTCAATTGACTCAAATGATGGCAATTAACCTATCAGAAGCTTCTAAAGCCATGACATCGTTTTCTGGAATTTTCCAAGCAGTTTAAAGGCACAGTCAACTTAGTGTATGTAAACTTCTGACCCACTGGAATTGTGATAGAGTGAATTATAAGTGAAATAATCTGTCTGTAAACAATTGTTGGAAAAATTACTTGTGTCATGCACAAAGTAGATGTCCTAACCAACTTGCCAAAACTATAGTTTGTTAACAAGACATTTGTGGAGTTGAAACATTAGTTTTAATGACTCCAGCCTAAGTGTATGTAAACTTCTGACTAAAACTGTATCGTTAGGTGACAGTCACAGGCAGCTTAGGGTGTAAGTGTGAGGGGAAACGGAAGCATGAAATGAAGAAATGCCAAACTTACCAATGGAAATAGGATTAGACCATTTGAAAGGAATCTTTACGAGATGGATTTAAAACGTGGATAAAAGGAGAAGAGAATTGATTTTTTGTCTGTTTTCCTCCAAGTGTTTTACCTTCTCTGTTGACACAAAACAAATAAAGGCAAAAGCTATTACTTATGTAACACTCTATTGTATGTGTACAGGATACTGTGGCAGTGTGTGGGGATGTGTGGAGTTGAGGGCATCTCATAATTGGTGAATGTGGAATAAGAAGGTTGATGATTCTGACCAAAGTAGAGCAAATTCCAAAGAGGGATATGCAAGGCAAAGTCTCTGTTTACAACATGAAGGCCCAAGGCAACTTCTGTCTTCTTCAAATAACTGAATTAACCGTTTAACAAAATAACCATTGAAGCATTTTTATTGGATTTATGTTTCATCTTTAGTATTATTTAATATCTGAGAATGCTTGGATCCTGTGTGTGTGTGCGTGTTTGTATGTCATCAGACGAGAAACATAACTATCTTTCTCACATTGTTTCCACTTTCTCCAACCCTTATCTCAAAAGGAAACAGTAGGCTTTTGTTTCAGCTGCACACACACGCACACACGCGCACACACAAACACACATTTAGCCCTATTAGTGGGAGTTAGAGTTGACTACGTAGCAGAGTGTAGAGGTGTCTGTAGATCCATGAGGGTTAAACCTGAGGTTCACATATAAACAGCTGGATAAGACACAATCAATATCCCTGTATTCTTGTGCAACTGGTCAATACTTCATAACTCTGCCACAGTCAAAAGAGTCACGGCTAGAGCGTGTGTCAGTGTGTGTGTGGTACGACCACACACACACACACACACTGACCAGATAAGCGGATAGCGGTGCTGTGATAACTTAATAGACAGGAGCTCTGATGAAAAAGCACAACTGTGTTGGTATTGATTTTCCTGCCTGCATTGCCATCCTTTCCAGAGCTAATTCACTTGGACCTGCTCTCTCTCTCTCTCTCTCTCTCTCTCTCTCTCTCTCTCTCTCTCTCTCTCTCTCTCTCTCTCTCTCTCTCACACACACACACAAATACTCCTGACCAATACTCAATAACTTTTTGTTATTTCTCTAAAAAAATCCCTGACATTTCTCATCTAATCATCAAACTAATTTCTCATTCATCACTTCCCTCTTCTTGTTTTTCACTCCCTATCTTTAACTAGGTTGTCTTATATTATCTTGTGGTACAGAACAAAAAGAGTTATGGAAGAGGGCAGTAAGAACTATAGCCAGAATCATACAAACTGTAGACAAACACTGCCAGCCCAGCCCAGTCTAACTTTGCAACCAGGACCAGGGCCTTGCCACATAGCATTCTGCCCAGCCCACACCCACAGTGGGCGAGGGACCCAGACAAAGGCGCCTGAGCCAGGAGCCTGGGGTTGATCGGCTGGTTGATCTGCCACTGAAGCCTACCCAGCACTCACCTTCAGTGGGCCGGGTAGATTGACAGAGGGCCCTAAGCCTGGTGCCTGGGGACTGTAGAACTGGGAGTGACCAGACAGCAGCAGCCCCTCGTAGCGTTTTTACAGCTGGGCCAGATTGACTGGGAAAAAAGAGAACAACCAAAGCCGAAGGGTGGACCAGCGTATCATTACAGGATAGGAAACAACTATTACACTTTGTGCGGCTAGCATACACACACACACACACACCCTGATGTAAACACGCATATACAAGCACACACACACACACACACACACACACCCTGATATAAACACGCATATACAAGCACGCACACGCACACACACACACCACACACACACACCTTGATATAAACATGCATATACAAGCACACACACACACACACACACACACACACACACACACACACACACACACACACACACACACACACACACACACACACACACACACACACACACACACAGGGAGAGCGGAGGACATTGAGGAGCTAAAAGTGAGCAGTGTAAGCCGTAGAGAAGATGGAGTCCATATGCAGTGTGTTTTCTCAGCCCTGGAGGAAACGGTCAGCACAGTGGAAAACCCAAAGTTTTCTTCGTGTGTTTGTCACAGTGTATGTGATGGGCGCATGTGCGTGTATGTACAGACTGTGTGTGTGGTGGGTGTGCGTGCAAGTCTGTGTTTGTTCCCTGTCTGAAAGTTATTCTTATTACTGGGTCGTTCCATTGGATTTCAATCACTTTTTAAAGCACCCCTTTTGATTTGAAAGAAACCTTCTATACATATTTACCTTAGAGATTTTCATGAGTCCACCCCAACCAGACTGGGTAAAGTCCAAAATTCTTTAGTTGACCCTCGGATCCGGGTCAGATCTGATTTGATTGTTACGGGTCTCGGGTGCGCGTAAATATAACTGATTTGCCAGTAAGGACCTGAACAGAATTCCAATGTGACTGCTGCAGTATATACTGTATGGAGAGAGAAATTGTCTCAGTTATGTTGCTCTGGCTTTTCATGTTTTCCAAGAGAGAGGCGCGTGTAGCTTGTTGTTTTTGTCGGCCAATCACAAGTCATCAAAACAGCACTGGCCTCTGGCTATGTGTGTGTCGTGGCAAGCAAGTTAGGAGATCAATGGAAGATGGAATTAGAATGATGCAATTAAAAGTTATATCAGAAGGATATTTTCAACTACCAAGAGCCAACAGGTAGGCTGGTACTTAATATTCTGAATGGAGTTGTTGTTGTTATTGTGTAGGATGGGGGAAAGTGCAGCATATGTACAGTAGCTTTGATTAGCCAACCCAGCTAGCTAGCTTCCTTAACTAGCTTCTCAGTTTGATGCAGTCAAAACAGGCACTATGTAATCAGTGGGTGATAAATAACCTAGCGTTGGCAGTAACTAGTTTGAGTCAGCTTGGTTGTTGCTGTCTTTCTCCTCCTTGCGCCACTCAGCCACACACTAGTGATGTGCAGTTCTCAAACGATTCATTCTTTTTTATCTGCTCTTTTTTACTGACTCGAGAATCATGAGTTGTTCATTTTAAAGCCAATTTATGCTTGATCTGGCAAAGTGATCCGGAGGATCCGTACAAAGGGTGTGACGTAATGGCCTCTGGCTCTCGGAGGCCAAATCAAGCTCTGTACCACATTGCCGTGCACCTCCCGTATAGCTCTGTATAGCTCCATTGAAGGTGGTACCTCCTGTATAAACACAAACTCACTTGCTTGACAACTTCCTTCACAACAGCTCTGCTCCGTTGAAGCGCAAGAAGTATGAATGCCCTGACTTCTACAGAGGCCGTATCACCATAAATGATGCAGACACCAGAATGACCATAAATCATAAATTGACTTTTAGTTGTTCGTTTGACCTGCTGCAGCAATACATTTTACAGCAGGTGTCACGACTTCCGCTGAAGTCGGTCCCTCTCCTAGTTCGGTCGGCTACCAGCGGTCGACGTCACCGGAATTCTAGCCACCACCGATCCATTTCTCATTTTCTGTTTGTCTTGTCTCATCCACACCTGGTTCCCATTTCCCTAATTACATGTCTCCTTATTTAATCCCTCTGTCCCCCCCTGGGTTTTGTCCGTGATTAGTTATCTGTATGTGTGGCTCCGTTGTGTCGTGAGCAGTGTGTTCACTACTGATGTTAGTCGTTTGTTTTCTTCGAGTAAAGAAGTTTTGCCGCATCTCCGTTTCCTGAGCTTGATTCCGCAAGACCTGCATCACAGAGCCATTACAGCAGGATAAATATGCACTCCTCTGGCTCAGCGGATCCGGAGACTTGCTCCGATCAGCAACTGTCTATCATGTGCATGACGGAAAACAGATCAGTCTGCAGGCAGCGTAGAGAAGAAAACTGATCGCATGGTGCAAGAATTAATTTAATGAATTATTGAATGTTATGATGGACACAGCTTTGTAGAACAAAAACATACACAGCCTCTGCTCAACAAACTCGAACTTGAGAACAAATTATTTGGGGCATGTAGTTAGCAAATGATATTGTGAGTTATTGCCAAGAGTCGTTCACAATCTAGTCCGGTTGCGGCCACAACTAGAGCTTGTTTCAAATGTTTCAATAAATAATTGTAGTTGTATGTCTAGGAATTAACAAATGTACATTGTTTAAATCACACTTTTACAAGACTCAGTTACAAATGACAGCTTCCATACGTCCCCTATGGTGAAGGACATGTGAACAAGAGGCTTGTAGAATCATGAGTTTTCAGTTTTCAGTTCATCGTTAGCCGGTAGGAGGTGCTGCGTGCTCTGGGTATTACTGACTCAAATGAACGAATTGAGTCGAACGATTCATACTTTTGACTGAATGACATGAGTCAGTAAAAAGAGCCAAACTTCCTATCAGTCACAAACACATAGCATGGCCCCTCCCACCGCCTGCTGCTAGTTCCATTCCTGTTTCCCTTCAGATAATAACGAAGCAAAACATGTATATTTTCTGTTGCTTCCCTCACTCAGATAGGATCAGACTGGGTCTGGACCCGACAGGGTCTATACAGGGCAGGGTCTGGTTGTCCTCGAGGCCGTTCACACCGGGTCTCCATATTTAAAACATTAATTTATTCAGGTAGGGTCTGGCGAGAAAAGCTCCGGGTCTAGTTCAGAAACTGTTCAAATTTTTTGGGTTCGAGAAGACCTCTAATTTGTGGTCAGAAAGTTACTTTTTGGACCTGAATGCCAAAACATTTAAGAAATAAATGTGCTCAAAGTTTTGCATACCCTACCCTACAATGAGAAATCCATGTCTTCATCATAGTAAAATATAAATGGTTTGATATTATTTAAAAGCTTTCAAACATGGTTGTGAAACAATTGTATAATTTCTAAATATGCGTAAAAATTTTCTTCTCCATATTCGCATACAGCGAGGGAAAAAAGTATTTGATCCCCTGCTGATTTTGTACCTTTGCCTACTGACAAAGAAATGATCAGTCTATAATTTTAATGGTAGGTTTATTTGAGTGAGAGACAGAATAACAACAAAAAAATCCAGAAAAACGCATGTGAAAAATGTTATAAATTGATTAGCATTTTAATGAGGGAAATAAGTATTTGACCCCCTCTCAATCAGAAAGATTTCTGGCTCCCAGGAGTCTTTTATACAGGTAACGAGCTGAGATTAGGAGCAAACTCTTAAAGGGAGTATATAAAAGACACCTGTCCACAGAAGCAATCAATCAATCAGATTCCAAACTCTCCACCATGGCCAAGACCAAAGAGCTCTCCAAGGATGTCAGGGACAAGATTGTAGACCTACACAAGGCTGAAATAGGCTACAAGACCATCGCCAAGCAGCTTGGTGAGAAGGTGACAACAGTTGGTGCGATTATTCGCAAATGGAAGAAACACAAAAGAACTGTCAATCTCCCTCGGCCTAAGGCTCCATGCAAGATCTCACCTCGTGGAGTTGCAATGATCATGAGAACGGTGAGGAATCAGCCCAGAACTACACGGGAGGATCTTGTCAATGATCTCAAGGCAGCTGGGACCATAGTCACCAAGAAAACAATTGGTAACACACTACACCGTGAAGGACTGAAATCCTGCAGCGCCCGCAAGGTCCCCCTGTTCAAGAAAGCACATATACATGCCCGTCTGAAGTTTGAATCCTTCAGATGTTCATTGGCAGAGGACAACTGGTTGAAAATGTTGTGGTCAGATGAGACCAAAATGGAGCTCTTTGGCATCAACTCAACTCGCCGTGTTTGGAGGAGGAGGAATGCTGCCTATGACCCCAAGAACACCATCCCCACCGTCAAACATAGAGGTGGAAACATTATGCTTTGGGGATGTTTTTCTGCTAAGGGGACAAGACAACTTCACCGCACCAAAGGGACGATGGACGGGGCCATGTACCATCAAATCTTGGGTGAGAACCTCCTTCCCTCAGCCAGGGCATTGAAAATGGGTCGTGGATGGGTATTCCAGCATGACAATGACCCAAAACACACGGCCAAGGCAACAAAGGCTCAAGAAGAAGCACACACATTTTCTAATCCCATAGAACATCTGTGGAAGGAGCTGAAGGTTCGAGTTGCCAAACGTCAGCCTCGAAACCTTAATGACTTGGAGAAAATCTGCAAAGAGGAGTGGGACAAAATCCCTCCTGAGATGTGTGCAAACCTGGTGGCCAACTACAAGAAACGTCTGACCTCTGTGATTGCCAATAAGGGTTTTGCCACCAAGTCATGTTTTCAGAGGGGTCAAATACTTATTTCCCCCATTAAAATGCAAATCAAATGATAACGTTTTTCACACGTGTTTTTCTGGATTTTTTTGTTGTTATTCTGTCTCTCACTGTTCAAATAAACCTACCATTAAAATGATAGACTGATAATTTTTTTGTCAGTGGGAAAACGTACAAAATCAGCAGGGGATCAAATACTTTTTTCCCTCACTGTATGTTGAAGCTTAGACCCTACTTTACATCATCTGAGGTTTTTGTGTTGTGCCCGCCATCGGTTGAGACACAACCTGCTCTTGAATACAGGGTGGGTGTCATTTCACAAGAAATAGAATGCATAGAATGGACCTATCCGTTCACACCACTGCAATTTAGAAGGTGCACCATTGAAATTGTAACTTCTAATTACTACCACCGGTCCCCCACCATTATGTATCCTCTATGATTTCAATAGGTTTCCTATGGACAAATGACAATATAATTTAAAGCAACAGATAATACCATTAAAGTCAACATTCTCTGTGTGGACCTCCACCATTCTAAAGTTTAAATTAAAATTGTATTTCCATTTTAGTACATTTATGTGAATATGAAAAATATCGAAGTTTAAAGTTTTTAGATAATTGACAATTAAGAAAAAAAAAAAAAGAATACAATTTTTTTTTATTGTTTGACAACCATGTTTGTAAGATTTTAAATTATATAAATATCAACTTTGAGCACCTGTGCAAGGGGCTGTGTGTGTGTGTGTGTGTGTGTGTCTGCGTGTGCGCGTGTGTGTGTCTGTGTCTGTGACTATGTGTTGGTGGTTGAGTAGCCAGCCTCCCTTTATAAGTAGTAGATGACTGTATGACATCGCTCAACATAAGGGCTCTCTACTTCAGCTTAGGGCTGCAGGACACACACACGCACACAAACACACAGGAGCAATTAATATGCACTCATACATTTTTAAGGCTAAATTCAATTAGCGAGTGTGTGGTGAAATGGGGTTTGAGCCGACAAGCCTGTGTCTGAGCCTGAGATGACATTTTAGCTAATGAATCGGGGCTATGAAATACACAGCATCAATCTGAGAGACAGAGAGAGAGGGGGGAGAGAGAGAGGTGGGTTGGAGAGAGAAAGAAAATGGGAGGGGAGAGGTTGATCTAGGTTGAATACCGTGGCTTCTCTTACTGTGTACATGTATTTGCCCTCATATCTAGTGTGAATATCGTGGCTTTGCCCTCATATTTGGTGTGAATATCGTGGCTTTGCCCTCATATCTGATGTGAATATCGTGGCTTTGCCCTCATATCTAGTGTGAATGTTGTGGCTTTGCCCTCATATCTAGTGTGATTACTGTCTTTGCCCTCATATCTAGTGTGAATATCATGTCTTTGCCCTCATATCTAGCGTGAATATCGTATCTTTTCCCTCATATCTAGTGTGAATATCGTATCTTTGTACCTATATCTAGTGCTAATAGTGTGGCTTTGCCCTCATATCTAGTGTGAATATTGTGGCTTTTGTGGCTTTTCTCTCTGTACCTATATCTAATGTGAATATTGTGGCTTTGCCTTCATATCTATTGTGAATATTGGATCTTTATTTCGATTTACACCATGGAAACTACACTACTCCTTATGCAAACCAGGGGGGACAGAGGAAGAGGAGTAGAGAGGAAAGGAAAGCAATCTCCTGCTTGTTAGTGGGAAATGCACTAGTCTCAATACTCCTAATAAGAGGCTAATAGAGAGAAACAACTGGAATTGCCTAAATAACCAAAGAGTTTCCAACGGCAAATCTTTATTCTAGGATCAATACTGCTTGTGGTTCGCTTGGCTGTAACCACACGCCCTTTCAATTTCCTCCAGCCCACAGAAATCAGTACAGGTGATTAGCAGTGTTAACCCTTTGATCCTTGGCACTGATCTTAAATTTTTTATTTTATTTCAACTTTATCTAGACAAGTCAGTTAAGAACAAATTCTTATTTACAACGGCCTACCAGAAGGCAAAAGCCCTCCTGCAAGGACGGGGGGTTGGGATAAAAAAAATAATAATATATATATATAGGACAACACACATCACGACAAGAGAGACACCATAACACTACATAAAGAGAGAACTGAGACAACAGCATAGCATGGTAGCAACATAACATGACAACAACTTGGTAGCAACACAACATGGTAGCAAGACAACATGGTAGCAGCACAAAACATGGTAAAGCATTATTGGACACAGACAACAGCACAAAGTGCAAGAAGGTAGAGACAACAATACATCACGCGAAGCAGCCACAACTGTCAGTAAGAGTGTCCATGATTGAGTCTTTGAATGAAGAGATGGAGAATTTTTTTTCCAGTTTGAGTGTTTTTTTTCCGGTTGTTCCAGTCGCTATCTGCAGCGAACTGAAAAAATTCTGAGGTGTCCTCTATCTAGTACCCGAAAACCTCAGACTCTCCTGCCATTTCTGTTCATCCTGATGAAGGCCATGTCTTCCCAAATCTCAAAAAGTCTTAACATTCCAATAAAAGTATATTTTTGGTAAGGAAAAATATTTGTGGCTGTACCTTGACTTTGGTGCGTTGGTTGATGTGTGGTACTCACCTCCCAAAAAACACACATCTCAACTCTTCACAACATTGTGCATTGATTGTGTTTTTATGGCAGATGGAAGAAGAGAGAATACATTTCTCCCTGTGGATACTATTGTGAGTGATAACAAATGAAAAGCTGAGCAAGTCACCAACTTCTCTAATTAACCAGACTAGTATTTATTTGAGATGGGCCGGCCTCCTGAACATTCCAGGAGATGAGCTAGGGCTGAGCGATTAGTGCTTTTTTAGGTCGGTTCAGTTTAGTTTCGATAACAAACAAAAAATAAGCATGGTTTTCCATTTCGGATCCGATGATTTTATGAGATTATGAGATTATATTGAGGTTTTTAGAGCTTTTTAGTTAATATTCCAAAGCCCAAAATAGTGAACATTCAATTGCCAAAACAAAGAAAATATTACATTGTCTCCGTCAAGTCCACATTGGGTAGACATCAATAGAAAAATAGGAAATTACTATGAAATTATACAATATTTCAGTTGTGTATATTACTCAGTTTTTATATGATTACTTTATTATTTTTGATTTCTTAAAGTCATCATCTCATCTCTGCTCAGGCAGCATCAGCCAAACAGCCAGACAATGTTCTCTGTGCTCCCCATACTGTTCAGTCAATCTATTTTGCTAGGCTAGTCTGCTTAAGCATGCTGCAGAGCTGTCTGACAAAATCATTTTACTAGTTCTTCACAGTAGATAAGGCATACCTTCACGAACTGTCTCTATCCCTCTCGTCTTTGTGTTGTGTTCATTCATCTCTCATGTGGTCTATGCGTTCTGTGTGTATCTATCCTAACATAGCAGGCATAAAAGTATATCCATCTCAGTCGGAGACTAAAAAACAGGCGCTATGGATTATGGTAATTGTAGTTAATTACCACGTTCTTGCGCTGAACTAGTTTGAATATTTGATTAATGAAAACTACAACTCGTTTCAGACCAGTGTCCCACATAGTTCTTGACATGAATTATCTTGTGAATGATTTGATTTCTCTACAGAGAAAAGGCCCAGAACTAAATGTAATTCAAGTAATTGAACCGACATCAGTCACTTATACTGAACAAAAATATAAACGCATCACGCAACAATTTCAACGATTTTACTGAGTTACAGTTCATATATCAGTCAATTACAGTACAGTATATCAGTCAATTGAAATACATTCATTAGGCCCTAATCTATGGATCTCACATGGCTGGGATGGGGTGCAGCCATGGAGGGCATAGGCCCACCCACTTGGCAGCCAGGCCCACCCCACTGGGGAGCCAGGCCTAGCCAATCAGTTTTTCCTCACAAAAGCGCTTTATCCTTTATCTTGGCAAAGGAGAAAGGCTCACTAACAGGGATGTAAACAAATGTTTGCATAAAATTTGAGAAAAATAAGCTTTTTGTGTGTATGGAACATTTCTGGGATCTTTTATTTAAACTCATGAAACATGGGACCAACATTTTACATGTTGCGTTTATATTGTTGGTTAATTGCTCAGCCCTATACTGCTGGATGTCATCCCAGCTGGAATGCATGTGCTCATCCAACTGTGCCAAAAACAGCAAGGGAAAAGCTCTTAATATACGAATATATTAATGTACACTTAGATCAGTGATGCCAGAAAATATGCAGACAGACCATGCTGTGCATACACTCTTAGAAAGAAGGGTTCCAAAAAGGTTCTTCGGCTGTCCACATAGGATAACTATTTTGGTTCAATGTATAATTATTTTGGTTTCCAGATAGAGCACTCTGTTTAAAGGGTTCTACATGGAACTCAAAGGGGTTCTACCTGGAACCAAAGGGGTTCTACCTGGGCCCATGAAGAGTTCTTCAAAGGGTTCTCCTATGGGGACAGCCGAAGAACCCGTTTAGGTTCTAGATAGCTGAGCAACTTCATTATGACATGTGAGACGTTTCTTGCAAGTAGATTCTACATTGGTGGTGAAGTGAGCTCCCTATATGCAATTCATTATTTTGAAGAGAAGCAACTGTCCTCATTCCAAATTTTTTTTATGAAATTTGAGAACGAATCAGAAAAAGAGGTGCATTATTATTTATTTTTTACGTAATTGTCTGCATCATTTTCAATCTCCCATATATGTTTTGTAAATATACAGTCGTGGCCAAACATTTTGAGAATTACACAAATATTAATTTTCACAAAGTCTGCTGACTCAGTTTGTATGATGTCAATTTGCATATACTCCAGAATGTCATGAAGAGTTATCAGATGAATTGCAAATAATTACAAAGTCCCTCTTTGCCATGCAAATGAACTGAATAAAAAAAAAACATTTCCACTGCATTTCAGCCCTGCCAGAAAAGGACCAGCAGACATTATGTCAGTGATTCTCTTGATAACACACGTGTGAGTGTTGACGAGGACAAGGCTAGAGATCACTCTGTCATGCTGATTGAGTTCAAATAACAGACTGGAAGCTTCAAAAGGAGGGTGGTGCTTGGAATCATTGTTCTTCCTCTGTCAACCATGGTTACCTTTAAGGAAACACGTGCCGTCATCATTGCTTTGCACAAAAAAGGGCTTCAAAGGCAAGGATATTGCTGCCAGTAAGATTGCACCTTCTGCACCAACCATTTATCAGATCATCAAGAACTTCAAGGAGAGCGGTTCAATTGTTGTGAAGAAGGCTTCAGGGCCCCCAAGAAAGTCCAGCAAGCGCCAGGACCATCTCCTAAATTTGATTCAGCTGTGGGATCGGGCCACCACCAGTACAGAGCTTGCTCAGGAATGGCAGCAGACAGGTGTGAGTGCATCTGCCATGAGGCAAAAGTGATAACTAAGTGGCTCGGGGAACAAAACATCAATATTTTGGGTCCATGGTCAGGAAACTCCCCAGACCTTAATCCCATTGAGAACTTGTGGTCAATCCTCAAGAGGCGGGTGGACAAACAAAAACCCACAAATTCTGACAAACTCCAAGCATTGATTATGCAAGAATGGGCTGCCATCAGTCAGGATGCGGCCCAGAAGTTAATTGACAACATGCCAGGGCAGATTTCAGAGGTCTTGAAAAGAAGGGTCAACACTGCAAATATTGACTCTTTGCATCAACTTCATGTAATTGTCAATAAAAGCCTTTGACACTTATGAAATGCTTGTAATTATAATTCAGTATTCCATAGTAACATCTGACAAAAATATCTAAAGACACTGAAGCAGCAAACTTTGTGGAAATTAATATTTGTGTCATTCTCAAAACTTTTGGCCACGACTGTACACTACCGTTCAAAAGTGTGGGGTCACTTAGAAATGTCCTTGTTTTTTAAAAGAAAAGCTAATTTTTTTGTCCATCAAAAAGAACATAAAATTGATCCTAAATGCAGTGTAGATTTTGTTAATGTTGTAAATGACTATAGTAGCTGGAAACGCCTGATTTCTTATGGAATATCTACATAGGCCCATTATCAGCAACAATCACTCCTGTGTTCCAATGGCACGTTGTGTTAACTAATCCAAGTGTATCATTTTAAAAGGCTAATTGATCATTAGAAAACCCTTTTGCAATTATGTTAGCACAGCTGAAAACTGTTGTACTGATTAAAGAAGAAATAAAACTGTCCTTCTTTAGACTAGTTGAGTATCTGGAGCATCAGCATTTGTGAGTTTGATTACAGGCTCATAATGGCTAGAAACAAAGAACTTTCTTCTGCAACTCGTCAGTCTATTCTTGTTCTGAGAAATGAAGGCTATTCCATGCGAGAACTTGCCAAGAAACTGAAGATCTCATACAATGCTGTGTAGTTCGCCCTTCACAGAACAGCGCAAACTGCCTCTAACCAGAATAGAAAGAGGAGTGGGAGGCCCAGGTGCATAACTGAGAAAGAGGACAAGTACATTAGAGTGTCTAGTTTGAGAAACAGACGCCTCACAAGTCCTCAACTGGCAGCTTCATTAAATAGTACCCGCAAAACACCAGTCTAAATATCAACAGTGAAGAGGCGACTCTGGAATGCTGGCCTTCTGACTAGTATATATACTGACACATCTACTCATTCAAGGGTTTTTCTTCATGGATGGTATTGGCCAGGTAATGAGCGGTGCTAGGTTTCCTCCAGACATGACGCTTAGCATTCAGGCCAAAGAGTTCAATCTTGGTTTCATCAAAGCAGAGAATCTTGTTTCTCATGGTCTCAGAGTCCTTTGGGTGCCTTTTGGCAAATTCCAAATGGGCTGTCATGTGCTTTTTACTGGCTTCCGTCTGGCCACTCTACCATAAATGCCGATTGGTGGAGTGCTGCAAAGATGGTTGTCGTTCTGGAAGGTTCTCCAATCTCCACAGAGGAACTCTGGAGCTGTCAGAGTGACCATCCATCTCAAGGATGATCAATGGAAACAGCATGCACTTGAGCTCAATTCCGAGTCTCATAGCAAAGGCTCGGTATACTTATGTAAACAAAGTATTATTTTTTATTTTGTTTAATCTATTTTAGAATAAGACTGTAACGTAACAAAATGTGGGAAAAGTGAAGGGGTCTTAGTACTTTCCGAATGCACTGTACATTTTACGGACACAATGTATTTTACAATACTTATATTTTGTTTGTTTTTAATCCCATCCTTCAGCTAACCTCAACCACTCCATCTATCTATGCCATCTATCTATGAAGACCATCAAGTTTAATTTCTATTTGTCATATATTTTTAACTGTGCTGTTTTACAAATGTTCTGAACCTATATACATTTTACGGACACAGTGTATTTTACATTAGTGATCTTGTTATTAGTTCCACCCTTCAGCTCCACTCAACCCATTCCATCTATCTCTTAACACCATCCATTTTTCATTTGCCATATATTTTTGTGCTGTAATGTTTCACAAAAGTTCTGATCCTTTCTATTCTCATAGTTTCTACAGATTGTAAGTTAAAGATAAACATTTTTCCTGAAAGTATTATTATATAATTGATCGATTGACTATGACTTTACAAATCACCCAGCAGTGCTATTTTCAGTGTGCAATTCTTCAACCATTCCTGGACCTGCAACCAAAAACAAGCTACTTATGGACAGTACCCAAACAAATGCTCTAATGATTCTGTTTCTTTGCAGCAAAATATGCAGAGCTGAGATGATTGTATTTTGCATAATAATTTAAATGGTAAAATGCTAAATTTACTGAATTCAGTGTCATTGTGCATATCAGTTCATAAACCATGTGCCATGGAATCGGTACATCAACAATTTCTTTCCAACTATTTTGCAATATATATGGCACAACTGTACATCTTTTGGTCCTTAAATGAAACAGGTATACTTTTTTATTAATCCCAATTTTCTTTAAGCAATGTTGGTCTTTAATGCAGGGCCGAGCGACAAGTTCCTTACTTTTCCCCATTCCACTTGCCTCTTCCATTTTAGCAGTAAT
The DNA here is from genome assembly GCA_030435695.1 of Brachymystax lenok tsinlingensis. Taxonomy (NCBI): domain Eukaryota; kingdom Metazoa; phylum Chordata; class Actinopteri; order Salmoniformes; family Salmonidae; genus Brachymystax; species Brachymystax lenok. The sequence goes on from CM059813.1 coordinate 35,498,751, forward strand.
GCTGCAATTAGTTGGATGTAATTTTGGGTAGAGCAGACATTTCCATATATTTTGTTAGCTGCATTTATGACATAACTTCACCATTGATGATGGAGTACCTTGCTCCATCAGTCCTATTTATGATATAATTGACAAAGATTATATCAAATCAAATCAAATGTATTTATGAAGCCATTCTTACATCAGCTGATGTCACAGAGTGCTGTACAGAAACCCAGCCTAAAACCCCAAACAGCAAACAATGCAGGTGTTGAAGCACGGTGGCTAGGAAAAACTCCCTAGAAAGGCCATAACCTAGGAAGAAACCTAGAGATATTTTAGTTTTATTTGAGTTTACCCATAATATTTGTTGTATTATTTGTTGTGTCTTTTCTGGTGGATTAAACAGAAATTGCAGCCAACTTTTTATGGCTAGTTTTGGAAATAGCGATATTTTGGAGATTATTTCATTTTCAAATAACCGAAAGTGAGAGGTTGTAATCTGAATAAAGGGAACGAGGCCATTTTTTATAATCTGCCAGAGAACCAGTTCGTATTTAAGTATAACTTTTGTATGACTGAAGCCTTTAGTGAGAGGTCTAATGCTTTTGTCACGTTTCAGGTAAGACCCAAATGCAGACTGTGTTGAAGTAACAATGTTTATTACAGCAAGATGGGCAGGCCAACGACAGGTCAAGGCAGACAGGGGTCGATAAACCAGAGTAGTGGGGCAAAGATACAGGACGGCCGGCAGGCTCAGGGTCAGGGGCAGGCAAGGTTCAAATCCAGGAGGGCGAGAAAAAGAGAGACTGGGGACAAGCAGGAGCTGAGACAAAATACTGGTTGACTTGGCAAACAAGACTGGCACAGACAAACTGGCACAGACAAACAGAGAACACAGGTATAAGTACCCAGGGGATAATGGGGAAGATGGGCGACACCTGGACAGGGGTGGAGACAAGAAAAATTCATATTCATTATATAAATAGGGCCTCCATTGAGGTTAGAATCAGTATCTAGATCCTCTATGAGGCTGTGGATGGATAAAAGGGTAGATTTAAAAGAAAACATCTTTGTTTTTAAGCCCTAGTTTTTTTTGTTATTGTTGGATCTGATTTTAATAGCTGACATTTCAATGTCCATAATAAAAACAGATATGCCGATAGTGGACAACCCTGCATTTCAAATCAAATCAAATTGTATTTGTCACATACATATGGTTAGAAGATGTTAATGCGAGTGTAGCGAAATGCTTGTGCTTCTAGTTCCGACCATGCAGTAGTATCTAACAAGTAATCTAACAAATTCACAACAACTACCTTATACACACAAGAGTAAAGGAATGAATACGAGTATGTACATATAAATATATGGATGAGCGATGGCTGACCGGCGTAGGCAAGATGCAGTAGATGGTATATAGTACAGTATATACATATGAGATGAGTAATGTAGGATATGTAAACATTCTATAAATGGCATCGTTTAAAGTGGCTATTGATACATTTATTTAATCAAATGTTTAATTATTAAAGTGGCTAGAGATTTGAGTCGATGGCCGAACGGCATTGGCAAGATTCAGTAGATGGTATAGAGTACAGTGTATACATTTGATATGAGTAATGTCAGATATGTAAACATTATATACAAAATTGTTTAAAGTGGCTAGTGATACATTTGTTACATCCAATTCCAATTTTTAAAGTGGCTAGAGATTTAAGTCAGCATGTTGGCAGCAGCCACTCCATGTTAGTGGTGGCTGTTTAACAGTCTGATGGCCTTGAGATAGAAGCTGTTTTTCAGTCTCTCGGTCCCAGCTTTGATGCACCTGTACTGACCTCGCCTTCTGGATGATAGCGGGTTGAACAGGCAGTGGCTCGGGTGGTTGTTGTTCTTGATGATCTTTTTGGCCTTCCTGTGACATCGGGTGGTGTCGGTGTCCTGGAGGGCAGGTAGTTTACCCCCGGTGATGCGTTGTGCGGTCCTCACTACCCTCTGGAGAGCCTTACGGTTGTGGGCGGAGCAGTTGCCGTACCAGGCGGTGATACAGCCTGACAGTATGCTCTCGATTGTGCATCTGTAGAAGTTTGTGAGTGTTTTTGGTGACAAGTTGAATTTCTTCAGCCTCCTGAGGTTGGACCTGTGTGGGTGGACCATTTCAGTTTGTCCGTGATGTGTACGCCAAGGAACTTAAAACTTTCCACCTTCTCCGCTACTATCCCGTCAATGTGGATAGGGGGGTGCTCCCTCTGCTGTTTCCTGAAGTCCACGATCATCTCCTTAGTTTTGTTGACGTTGAGTGAGAGGTTATTTTCCTGACACCACACTCCGAGGGCCCTCACCTCCTCCCTGTAGGCCGTCTCGTCGTTGTTGGTAATCAAGCCTACCACTGTAGTGTCGTCAGCAAACTTGATGATTGAGTTGGAGGCGTGCATGGCCACGCAGTCATGGGTGAACAGGGAGTACAGGAGAGGGCTGAGAACGCACCCTTGTGGGGCCCCAGTGTTGAGGATCAGCGGGGTGGAGATGTTGTTTTTTACCCTCACCACCTGGAGCCGGCCCGTCAGGAAGTCCAGGACCCAGTTGCACAGGGCTGGGTCGAGACCTAAGGTCTCGAGCTTAATGACGAGCATGGAGGGTACTATGGTGTTAAATGCTGAGCTGTAGTCGATGAACAGCATTCTTACATAGGTATTCCTCGTCTGTGGACCTATTGGGATGGTAAGCAAATTGGAGTGGGTCCAGGGTGTCTGGCAGGATGGAGGTGATATGATCCTTGACTAGTCTCTCAAAGCACTTCATGATGACGCAAGTGAGTGCTACGGAGCGATAGTCATTTAGCTCAGTTACCTTAGCTTTCTTGGGAACAGGAACAATGGTGGCCCTCTTGAAGCATATGGGAACAGCAGACTGGGATAAGGATTCATTGAATATGTCCGTAAACACACCAGCCAGCTGGTCTGCGGATGCTCTGAGGACACGGCCAGGGATGCCATCTGGGCCGGCAGCCTTGCGAGGGTTAACGCATTTAAATGTTTTACTCACATTGGATGCAGTGAAGGTGAGCCCACAGGTTTTGGTACCGGGCCGTGTCGGTGGCACTGTATTGTCCTCAAAGCGAGCAAAGAAGTTGTTTAGTTTGTCTGGGAGCAGGACATCGTGGTCCGCGACGGGGCTGGGTTTTTTTTTGTAGTCCGTGATTGACTGTAGACCCTGCCACATTCCTCTCGTGTCTGAGCCATTGAATTGTGACTCTACCTTGTCTCTATATTGACGCTTAGCTTGTTTGATTGCCTTGCGGAGGGAATAGCTACACTGTTTGTATTCAGTCATGTTTCCGGTCGCCTTACCCTGGTTAATAGCAGTGGTTCGCGCTTTCAGTTTTGCGCGAATGCTGCCATCAATCCACGGTTTCTGGTTGGGGAAGGTTTTAATAGTTGCTATGTGTACAACATCACCGATGCACTTGCTAATAAACTCGCTCACTTAATCAGCGTATACATCAAATGTTGTTGTCTGATGCTGTCCGGAACATATCCCAGTCCACGTGCTCGAAGAAATCTTGCAGCGTGGAATCAGATTGGTCAGACCAGCTTTGAACAGACCTGAGAACGGGTGTTTCCTGTTTTAGTTTCTGTCTGTAGGCTGGGAGCAACAAAATGGAGTCATGGTCAGAATTGACGAAAGTAGGGCGAAGAATAGCCTTGTATGCATCACGGAAGTTAGAATAACAATGATCAAGGGTTTTACCAGTGCCCGTCTACGGAGCCTGACCAGAAGACCGCCCCGTCTCCCCCTTCTCCTGCGCCACCGTTGTTTTGAGTCGCTGGCTGGGATCCAGTCTATTGTCCTGGTTGGTGGACCAAACAGAGGATCCGCTTCGGGAAAGTCGTATTCCTGGTCGTAATGTTGGTAAGTTGACATTGCTCTTATATCCAATAGTTCCTCCCGGCTGTATGTAATAAAACTTAAGATTTCCCGGAGTAACAATGTGAGAAGTAATCCATAAAAAAACAAAATACTGCATAGTTTCCTGAGAACGTGAAGCGAGGCTGCCATCTCTGTCGGCGCCGGAAGTCCTGTATTTGTAGTTGTTGCCGTTTGTGTGTTGGTGTGATTACCTCCCAGCCCTGCGTTGACCTTCTCTTAACTATCTGTCCAGGGTCATCCCTATCTCTCTCATTATCTCTGACCCACTGACAGAGCTTTACGACCTATACACATGCACACGAACACACATATACACAAGCATGCGCACGTACACAAGCGTGCACACACAGGCACACACACATCTCAGTGACATTTTAAAGTGTCTGACTCTCGGGTCAGACCAATGCCACTAATTAGATAAAACACAACGAGACATACAAGCGGTACTGTAGGACCAAACAGCAGACTGATCCCCTCTCCTACAGTATATGTCTCTTCACTACCTCTCTCTCTCAAATACAATTAAATTCAGAAATGCTTTATTGGCATCTCTGCCTCTCTTGCTTTCTCTTGTTCTCACTCTTTCTTTTACACACGCACGCACGCAGCAGCAGCAGCAGCAGCAGCAGCATACAGTGCCAAAACACTAATTCTCCTCCCAGACTGTTTGCCCTGTGTCTGCCTTATGGGCATTTACACGTCGGCACGGCCAGACGCCAACACACACACACAGACTGGCCCACAGTACACACATCTGATTCTCTTTATCATCGCCGCCTCTCACTCACACTGATCCAAAACACACATACACAGGGACACACTCACACCCACGCCCAGAGAGAAATATCTCTCTGATCCAAAAAACCACCAGAACAAACAGAAAACAATTCCAGGCATTCCTGCTGCTCTGGGCCTTCTAACCAGAGACCCCTGCTCTACACACACACACACGCACAGAAACACACACAGGCCGGTAAGTTTGAGGATGCAAGAACTGAATCCAGCATGCGATAGAGAGGGATAGGGAGAGAGAGAGTGAGAGAAAGCAGAAGGGGAGAAAGAGAAGAACAGAGGGATGAAGAGAATGATAGAATTTGCAGCAGACAGAAAGAGAAAATGAAAAGCACTTTCCATATGTCAGAAAAGGATCCAATATTGGCTAAACAAAGAAACTGTAATAGGAAAAAGAGCCGGAGGGGGGCGGAAAACGAGAGAGATCATTAGGAAAAAACAAACCAGCTAACGAGTGCTGGTGTCCAAAACCCTGGGAAAAAGAACGATAGAGCATCTTTAAACATTGTGATTTGACTTTGAACAAAGTGACTTTTGAAGTGAAAGAAGCTGTTTCCCCCTTTTCTTTTTAATTTTTTTTTCCTCTACTCCCTCCATATTTTAATGCTCCCTGCTCTATCATGTAAATCCCCATTCAAATTAGGGCGGTATTAGAGCCCTCAGCGTTAATGTCAGAGAGGCAGAATGAGATGGGGGACTTAAGCACCTAACGAACAATGAAATTCCAAAGCCTTGGGACAGGACAATTAAGAAGCAAGCTTAGCCAATGATGAAAATGTATTGCTATCTAATACATATTTCTATTTTCTGAACACTAACCAATTTGAATGTGATTAAGGGGGGTTGGGGGGATAGGCTGTCAGAGAGCTAGAGACGGCTGGCTCTCAGAGGTCGCTGGCAAAAGGCGCTTTTGATGTTAAATAAAAAATACGGAGGAAAAAGTCCCTTTTATTGTTTTTTGGGGGGCTGCGTATTGTTTTCTGTGGTTACCCTTAAATGGCTTACTTTACCCTGCAGTGTCTGGCTGGGATAGAGAGAGAGAGAGAGAGAGAGAGAGAGAGAGAGAGAGAGAGAGAGAGAGAGAGAGAGAGAGAGAGAGAGAGAGAGAGAGAGAGGGGGGGCTGTATTTTCAGTGGGATACTAGACCATGTAAATGCCTCAGCGTTTATTCCTTTTATCTAAATGAAAGCATCCATCCATCCTTCCATTGTGTCCTTCTCTTTCTCTCTCTCTCTCTAACCTGCTCTTCCTGGTTGTGACAGTGGCTCAGGATAGAGACTATAGTAGGACAGTAGGGAAGTCACTAGGAAGCAGGGAAGGACAGTGACTGGGGATGTCTGAATAGACCGTTAGAGCCACGATGGATGTCATGAATTCCCTCTCCAGTTTTAAATTGAAGGATTAGAATATGTGTCCCAATCCAACAGTTCTGAAGAAGTAGAGTAGGCTTGATGATTCTACTGAAGCTACTGTATCAAACTATCCCATTTTTACTTCTTTATCAATTGTGACAATGTATAGATGGGGCTAGGGGTTGTTTGTGGACACTGCCACATCTATTTCTCTCTCTACGCGGTGTGTGTGTGTTCAGTGTGTTTTCACTGGAGGAAAACAAGTGAGGATCAGGGTATGGAATGCAGAAATGATGAGAAGTGGGAACAACACTTCTTCTGTTATTTACCTATAGAGAGAAAAGGGGGACCAGGATTCGGGTCAGAGAGAAGAGGAGCGTGACGTGCATACATCTCCCCCCTGCAATACGCGCTGCGGACAGATTAATTCCCTGTAATAGATGCGCTCTCAGGCCCTATTTTAGAGGGGATAAAGGACATTTTCATTAACTTTCTTTATATTTAATGTTCAATCAGTCGCGGGTATAACCGGACCATATTCTGATGGAAATATGGGCAGGAATTAATGCCCCTGCAGGTAGACAGACCAGGAGATTGGTATGCACCAAACGCATGGACACACTCGCTGGGGGTGTGTGTGTGTGTGTGTGCATGTGTGTGTTTGCGTGTGCACCCCAACTCACAGACAAACATGGGCATGTAGATTTGAGGCATAAAGATATTAAATCTCATAAATATGTGTATACAGATTAACAGAGATATATTTACATAGATACATAAATATATCTCTGTTAATCTGTAAAACCATATTTATGAGATTTAATACCTTTATGCTGCAAATCTGCATGCCCATGTTTGTGTATAAGTTGGGGCACACACTATCCATCCTCTCTTTATCCTGTCGTGAGCCGCCTCTGTTCTGCCCATGAACATCGCTCCATTTTAAACATCATATTTACATAGATACATAAATATATTATATTTAAAGCGGAGCGATGCTCGTAGGGAGCAAGGAAGGAACAGAGCCGACTCATGACAAGATAAAGAGAGGATGGATAGATGTGGTAAATAGAAACATCTATCAGGTTATTATGTGGGTGAGAGAAGCTTTCATCATACTTACAAACAGTGTTTAGTGTATGTGTGAGAGGTGAGTGTGAGTGTGTGTGTGTGACTGATGCAGCGTGTTGTGTTGCATGTCACGCTGAATGATGGGATTACTTGTTTTCCCCTCAGCAGTACACAAATCACTATTTTATTCTTCATCATTGAATCTTTCCAGGGTTAGTGTCTGAGCTCTGTGTGTGTGGAAATGTACTGTAGTCTTTTATCAGATATGATTTAGGGCAGGGGGAAGCAGGGATGTGTGTTTCTGTGTGTGTTTATTTGAAGCAGAAACCATTACAACGACTCTCTCAGACATTTATACAGGAGACAGAGAACAGTCACACATTATTACAGCTGGACCGACAACCACTGTGCTGTGTGTGTGTGTGTGTGTGTGTGTGTGTGTGTGTGTGTGTGTGTGTGTGTGTGTGTGTGTGTGTGTGTGTGTGTGTGTGTGTGTGTGTGTGTGTGTGTGTGTGTGTGTGTGTGTGTGTGTGTGTGTGTTGGCTGGGTTTGGATGACCCAATTGCTGTGTTGGAGGCATTGGGTCACTTTGTTTGGTTGTTATCTTTTATAGTTACTGCAGTAATCTAAATCACAGACTCACAGATTTCTTGGTAGTCTTAAACAAATCTACTTTGAAATAAAAGTACAAAAAAAATAAGACACCTGTACCATGTCAGATATAGAGATGAAATGTAATGTAAATGAGTTTGCATCCCAATATTACACTTTATATACATCACAGAAGACTGAAATTTAACTAAACTGTTTGACACAGAAACACTATTATTTTGTCTCTTACATTTTTTTATTATTTTTAATATGAAATTATGACAAATATTAATAACATTCCACCTATGAGGCCACTAGAGGACGATTTGGTATTTTGACTGCAGTAAAGGTGTAGAAAGAGCAATGTTGGGTTGTTGATGCTGGGTTATTGAGATCTGACCCAGTGGATCAGGCCCTCATTTCCAAGAGACTTTGTACCATTAGAACCTTCTTATCATGTACAGCCTGAATTCTAAATGAATTAAATAGATTTTTTGTCCCACCCATCTACACAAAATGGCCCATAAGGACAAACTTGTTTCTAGACATTTTTGCTAATTTATTTAAAATGAAATACAGAAATATCTCATTTATATAAATATTCACACCCCTGAGTCAATACATGTTAGAATCACTTTTGCCATTGATTACAGCTGTGAGTCTTTCTGGTTAAGTCTCTACGAGCTTTGCACACCTGGATTGTACAATAATTCTTCAAGCTTTGTCAAGTTGGTTGCTGAACATTGCTAGACAGCCATTTTCAAGTTTTGCCACAGAACTTCAAGCCGATTTAAGTAAAAACTGTAACTAAGCCACTCAGGAACATTCAATGTTGTCTTGGTAAGCAACTCCAGTGTATATTTGGCCTTGTGTTTTAGGTTATTGTCCTGTTGAATTTGTCTCCCTGTGTCTGTTGGAAAGGAGACTGAACCAGGTTTTCCTCAAGGATTTTGCCTGTGCTTAGCTCTTTTCCATTTATTTTTATTAAAAAAAAACTCCCTAGTCCTTGCCGAAGACAAGCATACCCATAACATTATGCAGCCACCACCATGCTTGAAAATATGAAGAGTGGTACTCAGTGATGTGTTGTGTTGGATTTGCCCCAAAAAAACGCTTTGTATTCAGGACATAAAGTTTATTTCCTTGCCAAATTGTTTGCAGTTTGCCTTTATTGCAAGTAAGATGCATGTTTTGTAACATTTTTATTTGGTACAAGCTTCCTTCTTTTCACTCTGTCATTTAGGTTAGTATTGTGAAGTAACTACAATGTTCTTGATCCATCCTTAGTTTTTCCTATCACAGCCATTCAACTTTGTAACTGTATTAAAGTTAGGAAGGACGCCTGTATCTTTGTAGTGACTGCGTGTATTGCTACACCATCCAAAGTGTAATTAATAACTTCACCATGCTCAAAGGGATATTCATTGTCTGCTTTTTAACTTTTACCCGTCTACCAATAGGTGTCCTTCTTTGTGAGGTATTCACTGATCACAATTCACTGCTTGACTGAGTGACCTTACAGATAATTGTATGTGTGGGGTACAGAGATGAGGTAGTGATAAGAAAAACATGTTAAACACTATTATTTCACACAGAGTTCATGCAACTTATGTGACTTGATAAGCACATGTTTACTCCTGAACTTGTGAGGTTGCCATAACAAAGGGGTTGAATACATATTGACTCAAGACATAACAGCTTTTTGCAAAATTAAAACATCGATAGGTTTAGGCTACTACATGATACTCTAATTTGCCCTGTACCCATCATGAGATTGTGTCACGATCTTCGGGATAGACAGACCAAGGCGCAGCGAGGCATCCAGTATACATGTTTTATTTTGAAAAACGAAACACACGTAACTGGGCAAAATAAACAAACGTAAACGAAGACCATGAAGTTGAAACCATAACTGACAAAACACACAGCTATGACCAAACAATAACCCACAAAACCTATACGAAAACCCCAAACATATATATGGTTCCCAATTAGAGACAACGACACACAGCTGCCTCTAATTGGGAACCATTACTCCAACATAGATATATAACACCTAGAACATAAAAACCCTACACCAAAACCAAAACAAAACACGCCAGCCTGTCTTTCCAGGCCTGGACATGACAGTACCCCCAAAGGCGCGGACTCGACCGCGCCAAAAAGTCCATGGGGGTCGGGTGGGTTTCTTAGTCCCAGGTGGCGGCTCTGGTGCCAGCCGTGCTGGTCCGAGGTCACGCACCGGAGGCCCTGGGCCATTTGCAGGACTGGGGACCCTCTCTGGCGGCCCCGGGCTGGGGACCCTCACTGGCGGCCCCGGACTGGGGACCCTCACTGGCGGCTCCGGACTGGGGACCCTCACTGGCGGCTCCGGACAGGGGACCCTCACTGGCGGCTCCGGACAGGGGAAGCACACTGGCGGACCTGGACAGGGGAAGCACACTGGCCCTCTGGTGCGGGGAGCAGGAACCGGCCGTACTGGGCTCATAACGCGTACACTGGTGTGGGGAGCAGGAACCGGCCGTACTGGGCTCATAACGCGCACTCTGGTGCAGGGAGCAGGAACCGGCCGTACTGGGCTCATAACGCGCACTCTGGTGCGGGGAGCAGGAACCGGCCGTACTGGGCTCGTAATGCGCACTCTGGTGCGGGGAGCAGGAACCGGCCGCACTGGGCTCGTAACGCGCACTCTGGTGCGGGGAGCAGAAACCGGCCGAACTGGGCTCGTAACGCGCACTCTGGTGCGGGGAGCAGGAACAGGACGTGCTGGGTTCCCGACGTGCACAGGAATCCTGGAGCGTGGAACCGGGACAGGACGTGCTGAGTCCACACCGGGTGCAGGGATCCTGGAGCGTGGAACAGGGAGAGGACGTACTGAGTTCACAACGGGCACAGGGATCCTGGAGCGGGGAACAGGGATCCTGGAGCGTGGAGCAGGGACAGGACGTACTGGGCTGTGGATGCGAACCGGAGATTCTGCCCGTAGGACCAGTGCAGGATATCTAGGTCCTAGGAGACGCACTGGAGACCTGGCACGCAGAGCTGGCACCACTCTTCCAGGTAGCACACTGACCTTGGCCTGACAGACGAGTGGCGCTGGGATCTCTCTCACTGGGCTGTGGACACGTACCGGAGACACTGCACGCAGAACAGGTGCAGGATATCTTGGTCCTAGGAGGCGCACTGGAGACCTGGCGCGCAGAGCTGGCACCACTCTTCCTGGCTGCACACTCAGTCTAGCCCGACTGATGAGTGGAGCTGGAATTTTTCGCACCGGCCTCTGAATCCGCACAAGAGAAATGCGCAAAACTGCGCAAAACTGCATAGCACGGTGTCCTTTCCGTGCGACGCTCTCCCCAACGCTCTCTCCACAAAGCACGAGGAGTTGGCTCAGGAGTCCCTCCTGAACCGGCCAACCTCCTCGTGTGCCCCCCCCACCAAAAAAGTTTTTTGGGGCTGCCTTTCGGGCTTCCGTGCCAGGCGAGTTCCAATGAAGTTCTCTCTCCGGATCCCATGCTCCGTATAGCTCCTCATAGTATTGCCGCTCCGCCGCCGCTGCTTCCAGCTCCTCTCTAGGGCGGGCCATACTCTCCAGGTTGGGCCCAGGGTCCGTCCCTAAATAATTCCTCCTCCCAGGTCCAGTACTCCCGGGTCTCTCGCTGCTTGGTCTTTATTTGGTGGGTTATTCTGTCACGATCTTCTGTATGGACAGACCAAGACGCAGCGATGCTTCCAGTATAAATTTTAATAACGGACGTAACTGGGAAAATACGACGATCGTAACGAAGAACATAACTTACGAAACACAACAAAGCTACGAACTTACAAACAATAACCCACAAAACCTATACGAAAACCCCAAACATATATATGGTTCCCAATTAGAGACAACGACACACAGCTGCCTCTAATTGGGAACCATTACCCCAACATAGATATATAACACCTAGAACATAAAAACCCTACACCAAAACCAAAACAAAACACGCCAGCCTGTCTTTCCAGGCCTGGACGTGACAGATTGCTACAACCTAGACTACAAATGAAAGACAATGAAAAAATGTTTGATTGTCACATACACCAGATAGGTGCAGTGAAATGCGTTGCTTTACAGAGTCAGCCATAGTAGTAATGTAGGTGCACAGCAGAGGATGCTTCTCGGAGGAGGAAGGGAAGGACCATCCTCCTCAGTGAATTTAATACAAATAGTGAAACATTATAGTATACTATATATACTATACTAAATATATTCACGTCACCAAATAACTGATTAAAAGTTTTGTAATTAAGGTCTGGTGTAGCCGGAAGACAGCTATTTTCCATCCTCCTCTGGGTACATTGACTTTAATACAATACCAAGGAGGCTCATGGTTCTCACCCTCTTCCATAGACTTACACAGTAATCATGACTAATTGCGGAAGACGTCCTCCAACCTATCAGAGCTCTTGCAGCATGAACTGACATGTTGTCCACCCAAACAAAGGATCTGAATGAATCCAGTACTGAAAACATAATCTACAGCTAGCTAGCACTGCAGTGCATAAAATGTGGTGAGTAGTTGACTCAAAAAGAGAGAAAGGCAATAGTTGAACAGTTTTGAACAAATAGATTTCTTAAAACATTTACGAGAAGCAGCAGAGAGAGAAAAAGATAGCTATATTTCATCCGTCCCGCTAATTGGACAACTTTTGCAAATGTTTTGTTGTCTGAGTGAGGGGACTGCTGTAAATCGAAAGGAATCTATGCGTTCTGAAAGATGAGACGTTAAGGATTACAATGAATACCGCTTTCATGTCATACAAGCAAACCAAACACCCACGACTCCACTTCACATTTCCGTATGATAAAACTAGTAATATAGTGTCAATGTTTATGATCACTATGTTTGATGTACAGTTAGAAGATGACATGGCGTTATACCCTGGGTTGTCCTGAACAGAATGAGCCTACAGTTGAAGTCGGAAGTTTACATACACCTTAGCCAAATACATTAAACTCAATTTTTCACATGTCCTGACATTTAATCATAGTAAAAATTCCCTGTCTTAGATCAGTTAGGATGCACACTTTATTTAATAATGTGAAATAATAGTAGAGAGAATGATTAATTTCAAGTTTTATTTCTTACATCACATTCCCAGTGGGTCAGAAGTTTACATACACTCAATTAATATTTGGTAGCATTGCTTTAAATTGTTTTACTTGGGTCAAACGTTTCGGGTAGCCTTCCACAAGCTTCCTACACCAAGTTGGGTGAATTTTGACCCATGCCTCCTAACAGAGCTGGTGTAACTGAGTCAGGTTTGTAGGCCTCCTTGCTCACAGACACTTTTTCAGCTCTGCCCACACATTTTCTATGGGATTGAGGTCAGGGCTTTGTGATGGCCACTCCAATACCTTGACTTTGTTGTCCTTAAGACATTTTGCCACAACTTTGGAAGTATGCTTGGGGTCGTTGTCCATTTGGAAGACCCATTTGCGACCAAGCTTTAACTTCCTGACTCATGTCTTGAGATGTTGCTTCGATATATCCACATCATTTTCCTCCCTCATGGCGCCATCTATTTTGTGATGCTACCACCCCCGTGCTTCACGGTTGGGATGGTGTTCTTCAGTTTGCAAGCCTTTTTCCTCCATACATAACAATGGTCATTGCGGCCAAAAAATGTATATTTTTGTTTCATCAGACCAGAGGACATTTCTCCAAAAAGTACAATCTTTGTCCCCGTGTGCAGTTGGAAACCATAGTCTGGCTTTTTTTATGGCGGTTTTGGAGCAGTGGCTACTTCCTTGCTGAGCGACCTTTCAGGTTATGTCGATATAGGACTTGTTTTACTGTGGATATAAATACTTTTGTACCTGTTTCCTCCAGCATCTTCACAAGGTCCTTTGCTGTTGTTCTGGCATTGATTTGCACTTTTCGCACCAAAGTACGTTAATCTCTAGGAGATAGAATGCGTCTCCTTCCTGAGCGGTATGATGGCTGTGTGGTCCCATGGTGTTTATACTTGCGTACTATTGTTTGTACAGATGAACGTGGTACCTTTAGGCATTTGTAAATTGCTCCCATGGATGAACCAGACTTATGGAGGTCTACAAGTTTTTTTCTGAGGTCTTGGCTAGTTTCTTTAGATTTTCCCATGATGTCAAGCAAAGAGGCACTGTGTTTGAAGGTAGGCCTTGAAATACATCCAGAGGTGCACCTCCAATTGACTCAAATTATGTAAATTAGCCTATCAGAAGCTTCTAAAGCCATGACATAATTTTCGGGAATTTTCCAAACAGTTTAAAGGCACAGTCAACTAAGTGAATGTAAACTTCTGAACCACTGGAATTGTGATACTGTGAATTATAAGTGAAATAATCTGTCTGTAAACAATTGTTGGAAAAATTACTTGTAATTACATGCACAGAGTAGATGTCCTAACCGGCTTGCCAAAACTATAGTATGTTAACAAGAAATGTATGTAGTGTTGAAAAACAAGTTTTAATGACTCCAACCTAAGTGTATGTAAACTTCCGACTTCAACTGTATGTTTGTTTATGTGAAGAAAATTTGCCGTGGACCACGCATCTGAATGCACTCATGACTCCATTCTATGTACACCAAAATTATGATCTACTTCTCTGAATTGCTTTTTGAAAGCTTAACACTGCAAGTTCGTGTTTAATAATTTAGCTAGTCTTGTTAGCAATATAACAAGCTTTCAAATGATGCACACCTGACCCAGATTGTGATTAATAATGGACCGTTTTTGCATTGTGTAAACAACAACAATAATTTTGTGATGGGGGGATGCAGGGCTGTGTTCCAAACAAAACAACTACAAGTGTGCTTGTTCTAGTTCCTCAACGGCAGAGCTGGGAGAGCTCAGCAAAGCATCTATTTTTGAAGACTCTACCTTGAGTCATAAAAGTGCAAGAAATTACTTAGGAACTATACACACTTTGGAGAAGTGTGAGACACCAACTAGACCTCTCACTCAAACTCTTGTAATTGTCTTATGTTGCACCTACCCTACATTTTACAAGAATATTATTATCATGTTACTGAATGTATCCAGAGTATTTTCAGATTTTATTATCAACAAATGTGGCGAAAAGTACAGTAAATTTAAAATGCACATAAAATCAACAGTGTAACATTTGGATTCAGTCTTTTGTCAGTTATCTGTTTTGTCCTTTCCTTTAGTGTAATATCTTTTCCATAATCTCCAATTTATACCATGGTTATGCATATGCTTTCCATTTTCTTCTGTAGGAAACATTTCAATTTAGCCCTATCCAATTCCCACGACTGTAAACTGCAAATATTTTCCTTCAGTATTTTTGCACATTACACAGTTTAATATAAATGTAATAACATTATTATTGAAATATTATAACAAAGTGGTAACTATCCCAACATTGGGATATGCATAGGCACTTGAGGAACTCGAACTCATAAAAGCTACGAAAGTGTCAGTGCTCAACCTTAACATGTAATGACAATGCAACAGAACAGATGAACGGGAAGGACATTTACTCTCACGAGTGGCCAGTCTTCAAAGAAAACAACCCAACGAAGTGACCCAACTGGCTGGGTCAAAAGAACCCAACGTGTGTCCTGGCCGCTATTTATTTACCCAGCACTTTTTAAACAAACATTTTTTTGTTGTGTAGTTGAAGACAAGGTGAAGGATGGAATGGGGGGGGAAGGATGGAGTGGATAATGAAGAGGGATGGGAAAGGATGGGGAGATTTCCCCAAAACAATTGTAAATAAATGTTGAGTAAAGGAAGTCCTGCCCATTTGTCTGAGTAAGGGTCTGTTCAATAGTTGTGTATTTGTGTTTGTGTGAGTGCGCACGTGCGATGAGGTCACTGTCTGGACATGCCAAGCAAGAAGACACTCCTCTGAAAACACACACATACACACATAGCCCTCTGAGTAAGGGGATTCCCCTCTGTCTTCCACTCTTTAAGACAGAGAGTGATTTAGCCAGTGACTCACACAAACACACATGCACAGACAGATTATCTTCCACACAACAAGTTACTGGCTCTAAGAGTTATGAGGGGTTATCGTCCTACAATGGTTGGGGTCAGGAAAAATCCCCTCCCTCCCCACAGTAAATCTCAACGGAGTTGACATGCCTCTCCGTTCCCACACACACACACACGCACGAACACGGCGCGCGCACACACACACACACACACACACACACACACACACACACAGGCATTCACCAAGCAATCGTCATTCTGTGACCAGACTCATAAATATGTCTAATTGAAGAGTCATAAGGGGGAGAAGGGTGTGGGAGGGGCGATGATAAGGGTGAGGGGGTGAATCAGAGGGAGGAGAAGGGTGAGTGCGGGTGAGGGAGCTACATGGCCGGGGGGAAAGGTGAAAAAGCAGAAAACATGGAAGAGATTTGGGGAGAAGGGTGGAAGAAGGGTGAATAATGAAACTATCTCAGTCAGAATTAGACATTCATCCATGTTTCTCAAAAGTCAATTTTTGAAGTTGTTGCAAACGTCAAATTTAGAAGTGTTTAACCTTTTGACACGTAAGTTATAAATATTAATAACGTCCCTTACAGCGTGATTTATTTTCGCATGTGGCACCAGAATTCTCTGCACCCCTCACTGCATCTAGACCGCATTTTCTGATTCATATTAGGCTTTATAAAACTGTCGTTTTTAAGCACTCAATCTCTTATCCTTTCTGCCTATAGCAGTAGCAGCGAGTATCTATAGTGTTACTGATAATTATTAGCATAATCTATATTACATGTATTATTATCTGAAAGAGGCTTTGCTATTGGCCTATCTATCTGAGGGGCTGCGCGTGTGAGACATGGCGGGAAACCTGAGGTACTAAATCTGGTGTGTTTGATACAATAGTGGGTAACAAAGAAAGTGAGAAAGGGGAATGACATATGCCGACCATGGCTAACCTCTTTGGGCTAGGAGGCAGTGTTCGGAAGTACAGAGAGTCTGACATGCCCAAAGTAAACTGCCTGTTACTCAGGCCCAGAAACTAGGATATGCATATAATTGGTAGTATTGGATAGAAAACACTCTGAAGTTTCTAAAACTGTTAAAATAATGTCTGTGAGTATAACAGAACTGATATGGCAGGTGAAAACCAGAGGAAAATCCATCTGGAAAATGTGTTTTTTTGATGTCACAGTTTTTTCATTGTCTTGCTATTGACTAAAGAGGGAATTAGCTCCCAGATTGCAGTTCCTATGGCTTCCACTAGATGTCAACAGTCAAGACATGGTTTCAGGCTTGTTTTTTTAAAAACGAACAAGAAATTGAAGTTCTTCCAAGTGGCTGTAGAAACGGACACTACTGTTTTGCGCACGTGAATGGGTGTGCGCTCCTTGTTATTTTTTTCTCCTATTGAACAGACTATTTTCTGTCTGAAATATTATTGTTTATTTAGATATTTGACAACCTGAGGATTAATTAGAAACATCGTTTGACTTGTTTGGACGAACTTTACCGGTACTTTGGGGATTTCTTTGTCTGCATGTTGAACGACTGGATTACAGAACTCCATGGCGCCAACTAAACTGACTTTTTGGGATATAACGAAGGACTTTATCGAACAAAATGACCATTCTTTGTGTTCCTGGGACCCTTGTGATTAAAAACTGAGGAAGATCTTCAAAGGTAAGTGATTTATTTTATCGCTATATTTCATTTTGTGATGCCTGTGCTGGTTTGAATAATATGTTGTTGTGGGACGCTGTCCTCAGATAATTGAACGCGGTTCGGCAAGGGCTGTTTTCTCGTCTCCTCATTCTGCTGCTGCCTCCGCCGCATTGTTCTCAACACCAATATGCTGGTTAACTTCGCTATTATACACATAGCAACATTGACTGCTATCCTTAGCAGGAGAAAGTGCATTTGCTATAAAATAATATTATATTTATTAGTGTTGCACCATTATTCTTACATAATATAAAATATAAACATTTCAGGAGCAAGTCTTACAGTGATGAACTGGCCTCCGCAATGGATTAGTCCACTGAGACAGGTGCAAATCAGACAGGTGTATTGTGCACCATGAAAAAAATATAATTTTGCGACTATTCGACTAAAGAAATCGCGGGCAATCAACAGCTTATCGACCAAACAATCAACCAGTCGACTAAATGGGGTCAGCCTTAAACACACACACTTAAACGCAGACACATGCATTCAGAGAGCACAGACACCAGTTACAAACTATGTCAGAAAAAGCCAATTAAAACACCAACCAAAGCAGTGCTATGGGATTTTTCACTGAGCTCTTTGCAGTAGTGGCACCATAGATCAACATAAGGAATGATAAGTGTAGGGATTGAAATAGCCCCTGCTAAATATCTCCATTGTTGCTAGAACAACCAAGGCTGTGCTTCTCAATGTCACATCAGATGAGTGCCTAGCTAGTTTTGTTGACAGTTTCTATTTATTTCTTACATTTTTTTATTTAACCTTATTTAACTAGGCAAGTCAGTTAAGAACAAATTCTATTTACAATGACGGCCTACCAAAAGGCAATAGGCCTCCTGCGGGGACAGGGGCTGGGATTAAAAATAAAAAATATATAAAATATAAATATAGGACAAAATACACATCACGACAAGAGAGACAACAAACACAACACTACATAAAGAGAGACCTACGACAACAATATAGCAAGGCAGCAACACACAACAACACAGCATGGTAGCAACACAACATAACAACAACATGGTATTAGCACAAAACATGGTACAAACATTATTAGGCACAGACAACAGCACAAAGGGCAAGAAGGTAACAATACATCACACAAAGCAGCCACAACTGTCAGTAAGAGTATCCATGATTGAGTCTTTGAATGAAGAGGTTGAGATATGCTACTGTATATCAGACTCAATCAAGGTTGGAGAATGATTGCGTTTGACGCACATTCACTTTCTATTGTAGATAAATCTCCACTTCTCAAAAGTCATCCCACTCGTAAAGTGTTAGATTTTTCATAAAGAATAAATCAATGGAAGATAACTATTATAAAGTGCCTTTATACAAGCCCACCTGTGGTCTGCTTCTATCTTAGAAAGAGAGACTAAAATTCTCCAAAGCCATAGTGTAGAATGATATGGCTTAAAAAATGACTAAACATGATTAAGTTGCAATTAATACATAAACAAACAATGTCACACTTCATTAAAAGTTACTAACTTATGAATACACTCTTCTCCTGGTGTCTGCCTATTTCAAACAATGTCCTGCTGCAATTACAGCCCTACTGGTTCCAAGATAACAGGGAAACGTGAAGAAAACCAGGATAATTTTGCTAAGATCCCCTTTGAGTTGATTAAACACTTGTATCAATTAAAAACAAACAGGATAAATTGACCACAAATGCAATTTTGGGCTGGAATACGCCCACAATCAAATATCAGTGGAAAGTAAGTAAGTATCATTTCAATTACAGTGTAAGCTGTCTAAACCGTAGGTCAAATCTACATCTCCCTGGGAGAGGCCTGGGACTTGAACACAGGCCATTACGGAGGTCATTTGGATGAAAGCCCACTTGAGTTGGCCTGGCCCCCGTGAAACTATCAGCTTTACAATTAACCAACACAAACAGATAACCTCCACATCTCCGCTAGCAGTAGCATTTCTAATCGCCTGCTGCTGCTCTGGCTGCTTAACACACACAAACACACAAACGTGCACACACACACACCACACCAAACATACGCACGCACTTACACACACACACCAAACACATGCACGCACGCACACACACACACACGGACACAGCCCAAATACACTGCAGGGATTTCTGTCCAATTAACATGCATGCAAAGCAATTTAGAGGCCAGCAAGATGTTTTTGTCTAGCTGCTCCGGGGTAATTTATCTCCTCTGTCTCTCTCTCCACAAAACTGGGATAGAGGGAGCGAAGGGAAAGAGAGAGAGAGAGGGGAGAAGAGTGGGTGAGAAAAGTGGAATGGATTTTTTGATTAAAACTAGTCTTTTCCCCCTCTTTTGCGCATTCAGGCGTGTGGTACTGTGGCTACATACACACAGCAAACATGCAGGAAATCCATATGTCCTAATACAGATACAGGCATCATTGTTAATTCCCTTCATTAGCCTCCTCCCATGCAAAGATTTAATTTGTGGTGATCTTTTAGCTGGCAGCTGCCGGAAGAAATTCAATTGACAAATATTTCTCCGCACGCCGATATCTCTGTGATTCACATCTGATTATCTCGCCTTTTACACGCTGCTCAATAAATCAACAAAGACTACACACACACAGATACTGATAGACCATCAAACAGAGCCTTCCTCTCTCTCTCTTTCTCCCACTGTCTCTCAATTTAAATTCAATTCAATTTAAGGGCTTTATTGGCATGGGAAACATATGTTAACATTGCCAAACCAAGTGAAGTAGATAATAAACAATAAAAATGAACAGTAAACATTTTACTCACAAAATTTCAAATTTCATATTATGTGCTAATAGTTCAAGTAGAAAATGGAAAATATATAAACATAAATATTGGTTGTTTTTACAATGGTGTTTGTTCGTCAATGGTTGCCCTTTTATTGTGGCAACAGGTCACACATCTTGCGGCTGTGATGGCACACTGTGGTATTTCACCCAATAGATATGGGAGTTTTATTAAAATTGGGTTTGTTTTTAATTATTTGTGGATCTGTGTAATATGAGGTGAATATGTGTCTCTAATATGGTAATACATTTGGCAGGAGTTTAGGAAGTGCAGCTTTGTTTCAACCAATTCTTTGGGGCAGTGTCTTCTCTTGAGAGGCCTGGTGTGCTATTCTGATGCTATTCTGAGTCTGTACATAGTCAAAGCATTCCTTAAGTTTGGGTCAGTCACAGTGGTCAGGTATTCTGCCACTGTGTACTCTCTGTTTAGGGTCAAATAGCATTCTAGTTTGCTCTGTTTTTTTGTGTCAAATAATTCAATTTTTGTTTTCTCATGATTTGGTTGGGTCTAATTGTGTTGCTGTCCTAGTGCTCTGTGGGTTCTGTTTGTGTTTGTGAACAGAGCTCCAGGACCAGCTTGTTTAGGGGACTCTTCTCCAGGTCTGTAGTTGATGGCTTATGGAAGGTTTGGGAATCACTTCCTTTTAGGTGGTTGTAGAATTGAACGGCTCCTTTCTGGATTTTGATAATTAGTGGGTATCGGCCTAATTCTGCTCTGCATGCATTATTTGGTGTTTTACGTCATACGCGGAGGATATTTTTGCAGAATTCTGCATGCAGTCTCAATTTGGTGTTTGTCCAATTTTGTGAATTCTTGGTTGGTGAGCCGACCCCAGACCTCACAACCATAAAGGGCAATGGGTTCTATAACTGATTCAAGTGTTCTTAGCCAGATCCTAATTGGTATGTCAAATTTTATGTTCCTTTTGATGGCATAGAATGCCCTTCTTGCCTTGTCTCTCAGATCGTTCACAGCTTTGTGGAAGTTACCTGATGTTTCGGCCGATGTATGTATAATTTTTTGTGTGCTCTAGAGCAACGGTGTCTAGATGGAATTTGTATTTGTGGTCCTGGCAATTGAACCTTTTTTCAAACACCCTTATTATTGTCTTACTGAGATTTACTGTCAGTGCCCAGGTCTGAGAATCTGTGTCGCAGATCTAGGTGCTGCTGTATGCCCTCCTTGGTTGGGGACAGAAGCACCAGATCATCAGCAAACAGTAGACATTTGACTTCAGATTCTTGTAGGGGGAGGCCGGGTGCTGCAGACTGTTCTAGTGCCCTCGCCAATTTGTTGATATATATGTTGAAGAGGTTGGGGCTAAAGCTGCATCTCTGTCTCACCCTCCAGCCATGTGGAAAGAAATGTGTGTGTTTTTTACAAATTTTAACCACACACTTGTTGTTTGTGTACATGGATTTTATAATATCGTATGTTTTTCTCCCAACACCACTTTCCATCAATTTGTATAGCAGGCCCTCGTGCCAAATTGAGTCGAAAACTAAGCATGAGAAGACTAAGCATGAGAAGACTTTTCCTTTGTTTTGTTTGTCAATTAGGGTGTGTAGGGTGAATACGTGGTCTGTCGTATGGTAATTTGGCAAAAATCCAATTTGACATTTGCTCAGTACATTGTTTTCAGTCTGCTGTTAATGATAATGCAGAGGATTTTCCCAAGGTTGCTGTTGAGGGTCAAATTTGTCTCCACTTTTGTGGATTGGGGTGATCAGTCCTTGGTTCCAAATATTGGGGAATATGCCAAAGCTGAGGATGATGTTAAGGAGTTTAAGTATAGTCAATTGAAATGTGTGGTCTGTATATTTTATCATTTTATTTAGGATACCATCAACCCCACACACCTTTTGGGGTTGGAGGGTTTGTATTTTGTCATGTAGTTCATTCAAGGTAATTGATAATCCAGTGGGTTCTGGAAGTCTTTAATAGTTGATTCTAAGATTTGTATTTGATCATGTATACGTCTTTGCTGTTTGTTCTTTGTTATAGAGCCAAAAAGATTGAAAAAGTGGTTTGTCCATACATCTCCGTTTTGGATAGACAACTCTTCGTGTTGTTGTTTGTTTAGAATTTACACATTTTCCCAGAAGTGGTTATATTCAGCTGATTTCTGACCTTTTTCCGTAGAGTATTTCTGTGTTGTTTTAGTGATTCACCATAGTCTCTCTATGTTTTTGGTTGGATAGGTTTCTGAATTTCTTTCTTAGGTTTTTGCATTCTTCAAACCATTTGTCATTGTTGTTAATTTTCTTGAAATGTTTTGATTTGATAGGGAAGCTAAGAGGTCAAATATACTGCTTAGGTTTTCTACTGCCAAGTTTACACCTTCACTATTACAGTGAAACATTTTGTTCAGGAAATTGTCTAGAAGGGATTGAATTTGTTGTTGCCTAATTATTTTTTGGTAGATTAGCCACGCTACTTTCCTTCCCTCTATAGCATTACTTAATATTGTCCAGTTCCTTTGGCTTTGATGCCTCATGATTGAGCATAGCTCTGTTCAAGTAGAGTGTGATTTTGCGGTGATCTGATAGGGGTGTCAGTGGACTGGCTGTGAACGCTCTAAGAGACTCTGGGTTGAGGTCAATGATAAAGTAGTGTACAGTATTACTGCCAAGAGATTAGCTATAGGTGTACCTACCGTATGGGGGAGGGAATGCTGTCACCTCCAGGTATGTGTTTGTCCCTGTGTGCTGAGGGTGTCAGGTTCTTGTCCAATTCTGGCATTTAGGTCGCCACAGACTAGTACATGTCCCTGGGCCTGGAAATTGTTGATCTCCCCCTCTAGGATAGAGAAGCTGTCATCGTTAAAGTATGGGGATTATATTGGGGGGATATAGGTAGCACACATGAGGACAAGTTTCTCTGTTGAGATGATTTCCTTATTAATTTATAGCCAGATGTAAAATGTTCCTATTTTGAGTAATTTAATAGAGTGGGTTAGGTCTGCTCTATACCAAATTAGCATACCCCCTGAGTCTCTTCCCTGTTTCATACCTGGAAGTTTTGGGGATGGGACTATCAGCTAGCTCTCTGTAACCTAGAGGGCAACCTGTGGGTCCATCTCCTTTATACCATGTTTCTTGTAGGATAACAATGTCTGTATTTCCAATTTCTTTGATGAAGTGTGGGTACCTGCTCTTTAGGCCAAAGGCAGATGACCTCAGACCTTGTATATTCCAGGATGAGATCGTAAAAGCTTTGTGTTCCATAGTGTCTAGTGTTGTTTTTGTGTGGTTTAGGTCTGGACCATCACAGTAGGTGTGAGCAGAGCATGTTGATCATGTGATACATACCTCTTAGTTCACAGGATGGGGCTTGGGCGGGTATAATAGTGGGGGTTGGGTCTATGTCCTGTTGTCATGTTGAGGTCATTGCAGCAGGGGCGGGGGACATGGGGTGGGCAGAAGGGGCATAGGTCTGATATGTTGGGGCCTATGTTGGGTGTGGCCAAGGTTTGCTTGGGGTGGTCTTAGCTGGTTGGGGTGTGGCTGGTGATGCTGTGGTCTGGGTGTAGGTCCTCTTGGCATGGGTTCTCTTGGTGCAGGTCCTTCAGGAAGGGGTCTTGCAGGTCTGGGAGGGTGTCTTGCTGGTCTGGGTGGGGTGTCCATTGCTTTGTTTCTTCTTTGTGAGGTGCTGGGGCTACGGTTGAGGGTGACGTCCTTCAGGGTCCTGGCAAAAGTTGGGATTGCTGACTTGTAGAAGTGGACCTGGTCGTAAAGGCTGTTCATGTTCAGTGTGGAGTGGGGGGCCAAGTAGACATTAGGTTTTGGGGCACAGTCTTGCAAAATGCTTGTATTCACCCGCTGTCTGGTGGCAGGGTGAAAGTCTTTCCGTGTTAGCAGGGTAGAGATGGAAAAAGTGGAAAAAGCTTTTTCAATCACTCCCTTGAGTGCTGTTGTCACGACTTCAGCCAAAGTCGGTCCCTCTCCTTGTTCGGGCGGTTTTCGGCGGTCGACGTCACTGGTCTTCTAGCCGCCACCGATCCATTATTCATTTTCTGTTGGTTTTGTCTTCCTTTTTCACACACCTGGTTTACATTCCCATGACTACATGTTCCTTATTTAACCCTCTGTTTCCCCCCATGTTTTTGTGAGTGATTGTTTTGTTGTATTTGGTTTCCGTGTTTCGAGAGTTATTTGATCACTCGTTTGTAATATTTTGTGAGTAAACTTTATGAACACTAATTTTGTTGTCCTGCGCCTGACTCTGCCTACCGGCATCACGGACCTTATTACAGCTGTGGCCACCCTTTCCTGTTGGGCCCTCAGGTCATTTGTGCCTGTGTGAATTATGATGTGGCTGGGGGACCCTAATCTGTCTTCTGACAACAGCTCCAGGGCATGCCTAGTGTTGGGCACCATAGTTTAATTATTAACTACTTTCTCTGACGCATTTTATTATTCTCCCTTTTCCTTCCTTTGCTCCCGGTTGCTCTACCTCTCTTCCTCTGATTAACAGATTGGGCTATTCACTTTTCTGGACTGACAGAGAACAACTATTATTCATTCCTCCATACATTATCATTCTGTAAGTATATGCTCTGCTGCACTTTCTTTACCACAGACTGAAAGCCACTACAGCAGAGTTGTCATGGTAAGGAGAATGAAGAAACAGACACACACACACAAACACACACACACACTTTCACACTCATCACATAAGCTGCTGCTACTGTCTATTATCTATCCTGTTGCCTAGTCACGTTACCCCTTCCTATATGTACATATCTACCTCAATTACCTCATACCCCTGCACATCGACTTGGTACTGCTACTCCCTTTACAGTGGGGCAAAAAGGTATTTAGTCAGCCACCAATTGTGCAAGTTCTCCAACTTAAAAAGATGAGAGAGACCTGTAATTTTCATCATAGGTACACTTCAACTATGACAGACGAAATGAGAAAAAGAAATCCAGAAAATCACATTGTAGGATTTTTTTTTATTTATTTGCAAATTATGGTGGAAAATAAGTATTTGGTCAATAACAAAAGTTTATCTCAATACTTTGTTATATACCCTTTGTTGGCAATGACAGAGGTCAAACGTTTTCTGTAAGTCTTCACAAGGTTTTCACACACTGTTGCTGGTAATTTGGCCCATTCCTCCATGCAGATCTCCTCTAGAGCAGTGATGTTTTGGGGCTGTCGCTGGGCAACACGGACTTTCAACTCCCTCCAAAGATTTTCTATGGGGTTGAGATCTGGAGACTGGCTAGGCCACTCCAGGACCTTGAAATGCTTCTTCTGAAGCCACTCTTTCGATTGCCCGGGCGGTGTGTTTGGGATCATTGTCATGCTGAAAGACCCAGCCACGTTTCATCTTCAATGCCCTTGCTGATGGAAGGAGGTTTTCACTCAAAATCTCACGATACATGGCCCCATTCATTCTTTCCTTTACACGGATCAGTCGTCCTGGTCCCTTATAGAAAAACAGCCCCAAAGCATGATGTTTCCACCCCCATGCTTCACAGTAGGTATGGTGTTCTTTGGATGCAACTCAGCATTCTTTGTCCTCCAAACACGACGAGTTGAGTTTTTACCAAAAACTTCTATTTTGGTTTCATCTGACCATATGACATTCTCCCAATCCTCATCTGGATCATCCAAATGCTCTCTAGCAAACTTCAGACGGGCCTGAACATGTACTGGCTTAAGCAGGGGGACACGTCTGGCACTGCAGGATTTGAGTCCCTGGCGGCGTAGTGTGTTACTGATGGTAGGCTTTGTTACTTTGGTCCCAGCTCTCTGCAGGTCATTCACTAGGTCCCCGTGTGGTTCTGGGATTTTTGCTCACCGTTCTTGTGATCATTTTGACCCCACGGGGTGAGATCTTGCAAGGAGCCCCAGATCGAGGAAGATTATCAGTGGTCTTGTATGTCTTCCATTTCCTAATAATTGCTCCCACAGTTGATTTCTTCAAACCAAGCTGCTTACCTATTGCAGATTCAGTCTTCCCAACCTGGTGCAGGTCTACAATTTGGTTTCTGGTGTCCTTTGACAGCTCTTTGGTCTTGGCCATAGTGGAGTTTGGAGTGTGACTGTTTGAGGTTGTGGACAGGTGTCTTTTATACTGATAACAAGTTTAAACAGGTGCCATTAATACAGGTAACGAGTGGAGGACAGAGGAGCCTCTTAAAGAAGAAGTTACAGGTCTGTGAGAGCCAGAAATCTTGCTTGTTTGTATGTGACCAAATACTTATTTTCCACCATAATTTGCAAATAAATTCATAAAAAATCCTACAATGTGATTTTCGGGATTCTTTTCCTCATTTTGTCTGTCATAGTTGAAGTGTACCTATGATGAAAATTACAGGCCTCTCTCATCTTTTTAAGTGAGAGAACTTGCACAATTGGTGGCTGACTAAATACTTTTTTGCCCCACTGTATATACAGCCAGGTCCCCCATGATACAAGTCAGTAGTTGAAGTCCATCCATGTCTGATTCAGATTGTTTAATAGTCACATGTACAGGGTTGCAGGTGTGACTGCAGGGTACAGTGAAAATATGAGCGGTGGAGTTGTCGTACCAGGCTGTGATGTAGCCCGACAGTATGCTCTCTGTGATGCTCCTGTAGAATGCTGTGAGGGCCCTCAGGGACAGGCCAAACTTCTTCAGCATCCTGAGGTTGAAGTCACTGTCATACCTTCTTCACCATGATGTCCGTGTGGTTAGACCATTTCAGCTTCAGAATTTGAAGTTATTGAACATCTCCACGGCGGCCCCAGTATTGAGGTTGGGGGTGTGTCCAGCCTGGTTCCTCCTGAAGTCCACAATCAGCTCCACTTTGTCCCTATTCTTGTGCTTCACCATCTTGATCGATCTGTGTAGGTCGTATTTGTACTGTTTAACAGAACTATTGACCCCGGTCACCTTGCCCTGTTTTTACATTAAGCAGCATCTCCCTCTTTCAGTTTTCCTACAATCAATGCTGCTATCAATCCACAATTTTGGAATCGGGAACGTTTTGCAAGACACTATTGTTATCACGTCATCAATTTAAAAAAAAGAATAATTCGGTGACTGAGTCAACGTATTCATTCATGTTATCGCCAGAGGCGACCCAGAATTTATTCCATTCCACGTGATCAAAACAGTCTTAGAGAATAAATGAAGATTGGACGCTGGACGTCGGGAGATAACATGGAAACTGGCCACTAGGGGCAACAGTGTGCGCTGTTACCTTCAAGTAGGTTTCGGTTTTGCTAGGGCATTGTGGATGGGAATGGTGGGTAAGCATCAGCCTCTGGTAACAAAGGTTGCATGTTTGAATCCAGCGATAGACAGTTGTTTCTGAGGTCTTTGTTTTAAGCCTATCCCAAACCTCAACCCTCAACCCTTACCTTAACCATTTGGAGTTAATGCCTAATCTTAAGATTTCGGAATTAAAGGTTGCATGTACGAATTCAGTGATAGAAAGTTGTCCTTAAGATTGTTGTTTAAAGCCTATCCCAAACCTTAACCCTTACCTTTCAGAGTTAATGCCAAACCTTAACACCATGGGACCACGCATCCGTCATACCGCTCAGGAAGGAGACACGTTCTGTCTCCTGGAGATGAACGTACTTTGGTGTGAAAAGTGCAAATCAGAACAACAGCAAAGGACCTTGTGAAGATGCTGGAGGTAACAGGTACAAAAGTATCTATATCCACAGTAAAACGAGTCCTATATCAACATAACCTGAAAGGCCGCTCAGCAAGGAAGAAGCCACTGCTCCAAAACCACCATCAAAAAGCCAGACTACGTTTTGCAACTGCACATGGGGACAAAGATCGTACTTTTTGGAGAAATGTCCTCTGGTCTGATGAAACAAATATAGAACTGTTTGGCCATAATGACCATCATTATGTTTGGAGGAAAAAGGGGGAGGCTTGCAAGCTGAAGAACACCATCCCAACCGTGAAGCACAGGGGTGGCAGCATCATGTTGTGTGTCGTGCTTTGCTGTAAGAGGGACTGGTGCACTTCACAAAATAGATGGCATCATGAGGTAGGAAAATTATGTGGATATATTGAAACAACATTTCAAGACATTAGTCAGGAAGTTAAAGCTTGGTTGCAAATGGGTCTTCCAAATGGACAATGACCCCATGTCACGTCCTGGCCATAGAGAGCCCTCTGGGTACTCTATTGTGATTTAGGTCAGGACGTAACTAGGGGGGTTTTGTTCTAGTTGTTCTATTTCTTTGTTTGTTTTGTGTATGGTTCCCAATTAGAGATTTTTTTGGGGGTGGGGGCACATGGGGCTGTCGGCCGAGCAGAGGAGAGAGCCAGAGCCTGAATGGGAGACGTATGAGGAGTTTAGGGAAGGATATCGGAGAGAGGTGTTGGCGAGGAATAACCTGCAGCGCAGTCGCCTAGAGGAGCGTCTGCCCCGCACTAGCCCTGAAGAGCGTGTCACCAGTCCGGTGCAACCTGTGCCGGCTCCACGCACCAGGCCTCCAGTGCGCCTTCCCAGTCCGGTACGTCCTGTGCCGGCTCCCCGCACTCGCCCTGAAAAACGTGTCACCAGTCCGGTGCAACCTGTGCCGGCTCCACGCACCAGGCCTCCAGTGCGCCTTCCCAGCCTGGTACGTCCTGTGCCAGCTCCCCGCACTCACCCTGAAGAGCGTGTCACCAGTCCGGTGCAACCTGTGCTGGCTCTACACACCAGGCCTCCAGTGCGCCTTCCCAGCCCTGTGCCAGGGCCGGAGCCCTTCTCTGCGCTGGTGTCCAGTCCAGGCACGGCGTCCAGTCCCGCTCCTAGGCCGGAGCCTTCCTCTGCGCCGGTGTCCAGTCCAGGCACGGCGTACAGTCCTGCTCCTAGGCCGTAGCCTTCATCTGCGCCAGTGCCCAGTCCAGGCACAGCGTCCAGTCCAGCTCTGAGGCCGGAGCCTTCATCTGCGCCGGTGCCCAGTCCAGGCACGGCGCCCAGGCACGGCGTCCAGTCATGCTCCTAGGCCGGAGCCTTCAGCTGTGCCGGTGCTCAGTCCAGGCATGGCGTTCAGTCCAGCTCCAAGGCCGGAGCCTTCCTCTGCGCCGGTGCGCAGTCCAGGCACGGCGTCCACTCCTGCTCCAAGGCCGGAGCCTTCAGCTGCGCCGGTGCCCAGTCCAGGCACGGCGTCCTGTCCTGCCACTAAGCTGGAGCCTTCATCTGCGCCGGTGCCCAGTCCAGGCACGGCGTCCAGGCACGGCGTCCAGGCACGGCGTCCAGTCCTGCCACTAGGCCGGAGCTTTCCTCTGCGCCGGTGACCAGTCCAGGCACGGCGTTCAGCCCGGCTCCATGTCCGGATCCGCGGTCTGGGCGGGTGCTACGTCCCGCACCGGAGCCGCCACCAACGCTAGTGGCCCACCCGAACCCTTCCCAAATGTAGTTTCAGGTTTTGAGGACTTAGTCCGCACCTTTGGGGGGGCACTGTCACGTGACTAGGTTGTTCTATTTCTTTGTTTGTTTTGTGTATGGTTCCCAATTAGAGGCAGCTGTTAGTCGTTGCCTCTAATTGGGGATCATACTTAGGGTGTTCATTTTCCCACCTGCATTTGTGGGATATTGTTTCTTGTGCTAGTGCCTGGGAGGACTACGTATATGTTACGATCAGTTGTTTCTTTATTGTTTTGATGTTTCACTTTAAATTAAAATAATGTGGAACTCTATGCAAGCTGTGCCTTAGTCCATTTATCCTAACGACCGTGACACCCCAAGCATCAAAAGTTGCGGCAAAACAGCTTAAGGACAACAAAGTCAAGGTATGGGAGTGGCAATCACAAAGCCCTGACCTCAATCCCATGGAACATTTTTGGGCAGAACTGAAAAAGTGTGTGCGGGCAAGGAGGCCTACAAACCTGATTCAGTTACACCAGCTCTGTCAGGAGGATAGGGCCAAAATTCACCCAACTTATGGTGGGAAGCTTGTGGAATACTACCAGAAACGTTTGACCCAAGATAAACAATTTATAGGCATTGCTACCAAATACTAATTGAGTGTATGTAAACTTCTGACCCACTGGGAAAGTGATGAAAGAAATAAAAGCTGAAATAAATTATTCTGACATTCCACATTCTTAAAATAAATTGGTGATCCTAACTGACCTAGGACAGGGCATTTTTACCAGGATTAAATGTCAGGAATTGTGAAAAACTGAGTTTAAATGTATTTGGCTAAGGTGTATGTAAACTTCCGACTTCAACTGTATGTAGTCATGTTATTTTTTACTCGTTATTGTTATTCGTTATTCACTGTGTATTTATTCCTTGTGTCATTACTTTTATATTTATATTTTTTTATCTTTAACTCTGCATTGTTAGAAAATGATCGGTAACTAAACATTTCAGTATGTCTACACCTGTTGTTTACAAAGCATGTGACAAATAACATTTGATTTGATTTGACATACACAGCAAGACACTCAGCACACAAAGCAGACAGAGTTGTGAAGAGCAATATCATTGTTTGACTTTGCAACAAAAGACGTCTAATCAGATGGATTTAACTGGCAGGTGAGATATGAGTGCGGAAGGAAAGAGGTAGAGGAGGAGGCATAGAGAGAGAGAGAGAGACGGATAGGGAA
Source organism: Brachymystax lenok tsinlingensis (assembly GCA_030435695.1). NCBI lineage: Eukaryota > Metazoa > Chordata > Actinopteri > Salmoniformes > Salmonidae > Brachymystax > Brachymystax lenok. The sequence continues at coordinate 35,529,522 of CM059813.1, forward strand.
TATAAAAGACATATGAAAAGAAAAGAACAGCAGGCCTATCTCTACCTCCCACCTTCCCTGTCAGTCTTCCACCCCCCTTGCCTCTCATCTGTTTCTACACCTAATTAAACCAATCATCAGTTTCAATTAGCCAGCCTTTCTCCCCCTACACATCTAGATGCTAAAACTAATTAGTCAATTAGCCAATTAACATGTGAGCAGGTCTTTGTGTTAACAAGGCTTTTACAAGCAGTAGTAACCCTGAAGTAATGACAGACAGTCAGTCACACAGACACACACACACACAGTGACTCTCTGCTCTGTCCTACGCAGCTCTTGACTCTCTTTCAGGCACCAGTTCACAAATCAAACCTATTTGTTTTGTACAGTATAAACATAGACATACACATGCTTAGATAGTGTATACACACACACACACACACAGTGGTTGTCGGTCCAGCTATAATAATGTGTCTGTTCTCTGTCTCCTTTATAAATTACTGAGAGAGTCGTTGTAATGACTTCTGCTTCAAATAAACACACCCAGAAACACACATCCCTGCTTCCCCCTGCCCTAAATCATATCTGATAATAGACTACAGTGCATTTCCAAACTGCCAATGGATCTGTGTGTGTTTGACAGAGAGAGCGAGAGAGAGAGAGACTGTGTCAGTGTTGTATGAGTTTTGATACATGCCACGTCTCCTCCATCCCAGACACAACAGCTTCCTCACAAACTTGGTTGGCTGGAGCGAGGGAGGAGGGAGGAGTGATAAGTTGATAAGTGGGAGCGGAAAGATGGGGAGTTATGGGTGAGGTGATAGAGGGGGTGCTGTTATGGGTGAGGGTATGGGGAGAGAGGAGATGGGATATTTTGGTTTGAGGGGGAGAAGGGGGAAGAAGGGTCAGAAAGGGTTTATCTAGGAGTGGTCTCTGATTGTCAGCAAAGGGCCCAAAAAAGGACCTTTCATTTTATATACATACACACACACAAAGCCCTGGCAGCAGAGAGCTCCCTGTCAGAAAGAGCGCTGGCCTCCTTGGGAAAGTTTATTTTCTTGTGCCGTAGCTCTAAACAATCCCTTAAAAGGGAGCACAAATGTTTATAGGCCTTCACAAACCAAACACGCACGCACACACATACAGCGGAGAGAAAAAGAGGACAAGTGCTTCTGGTGAACAAGTGTGACAGAGGGATGAGGGGGAAGTGGAATGGGAGAAAAATCTGACAGAAACCAGGGATTAAATCACTTCAAACTAAAACCGGAATTAGATTATCACAAAATCTAAACAACGCATAATTACATCAATCATGGTTGGGATTCAAACACATACAGTATATCACAGATGGATGGGTGTGGCTTCATGTCAACATCCAATGGAAATGCCTGTGAGGTAACTACTGTACTGTATTTTTGTTTAAGTCACGATAGGAAGAAACTTGGGAGGTGTGTGTGTCTTAACATGATGAAAGGAAGCCTCTTTGAGATGTGCAATTCTTTGTGTTTTAAAAGGCTTACTAAAAGCACTGCTCTCTGTCTACTGAGCCACAGTGTTTTAGTGTAAACACACACTCACCTTTTCTCCTTACATGGGCATGCACACAGCATGCTGCAGAAACACCACAGGCTGTTGATGTGTGGAGGTGTGTGTGTGGAGGTGCGTCATGTATGGGGTAAATATAACGTGTGTGTGTGTGTGTGTGTGTGTGTGTGTGTGTGTGTGTGTGTGTGTGTGTGTGTGTGTGTGTGTGTGTGTGTGTGTGTGTGTGTGTGTGTGTGTGCGTGTGTGTGTGAATGGGCCGTTCTAAAAGGGTGAGTGGTACTCTAAGATGAAAAGCCAGGTGCTGTATAAACACCCCACTGGAACATTGGGCTTTACTGGGTTACACCCCACCCCCCACCCCACCCCCACCCCACACACACACACACACACACACTAGAGACACAGACAGAGTGAGAGAAAGGGAGAAAGGCAGCAAAAATATATACAGTTGTAGTCGGAAGTTTACATACGCTTAGGTTGGAGTCATTAAAACTTGTTTTTCAACAACTCCACAAATTTCTTGTTAACAAACTATAGTTTTGGCAAGTCGGTTAGGACATCTACTTTGTGCATGACACAAGTAATTTTTCTGACAATTGTTTATAGACAGATTATTTCACTAATAATTCACTGTATAACAATTCCAGTGGGTCAGACGTTTACAGCTTGGAAAATTCCAGAAAATGATGTCATGGCTTTAGAAGTTTCTGATAAGCAAATTGACGTAATTTGAGTCAATTGGAGGTGTACCTGTGGATATATTTCAAGGCCTACCTTCAAACTCAGTGCCTCTGTGTGTGTGTGTGTGTGTGTGTGTGTGTGTGTGTGTGTGTGTGTGTGTGTGTGTGTGTGTGTGTGTGTGTGTGTGTGTGTGTGTGTGTGTGTGTGTGTGTGTGTGTGTGTGTGTGTGAGAGAGAGAATGGGCTGTTCTAAAAGGCCCATTGACATCATGGGAAAATCTAAATAAATCAGCCAAGACCTCAGAAAAAGAATTGTAGACCTCCACGAGTCTGGTTCATCCATGGGAGCAATTTCCAAACGCCTGAAGGTACCACGTTAATCTGTACAAACAATAGTATGCAAGTATAAACACCATGGGACCACGCAGCCGCCATACCGCTCAGGAAGGAGACGCTTTCTGTCTCCTGGAGATGAACGTACTTTCATGCGAAAAGTGCAAATCAATCCCAGAACAACAGCAAAGGACCTTGTGAAGATGCTGGAGGAAACAGGTACAAAAGTATCTATATCCACAGTAAAACGAGTCCTGTATCGACATAACCTGAAAGGTTCAGCAACGAAGAAGCCACTGCTCCAAAACCGCCATAAAAAAGTCAGACTACGGTTTGCAACTGCACATGGGGACAAAGATCGTACTTTTTGGAGAAATGCCCTCTGGTCTGATGAAACAAAAATAGAACTGCTTGGCCATAATGACCAATGCTATGTTTGGAGGAAAAAGGGGGAGGCTTGCAAGCTGAAGAACACCATCCCAACCGTGAAGCACGGGGATGGCAGTATCATGTTGTGGGGGTGCTATGCTGCAGGAGGGACTGGTCCAATTCACAAAATAGATGGATATATATGTGGATAAATAGATGGAAAATTATGTGGATATATATATATATATATATATTTCTTTTTTTAATTTCACCTTTACTTAACCAGGTAGGCTAGTTGAGAACAAGTTCTAATTTACAACTGTGACCTGGCCAAGATTAAGCAAAGTAGTCTGACACATACAACAACACAGAGTTACACATGGAATAAACAAACATACAGTCAATAATACAGTAGAAAAAGTCTATATACAGTGTGTGCAAATGAGGTAAGATAAGGGCAATAAATACATACAGTATGGGGATGTGGTAGCTGGATGGGCTATTTACAGATGGGCTGTGTACAGGTGCAGTGATCTGTGAGCTGCTCTGACAGCTGGTGCTTAAAGTTAGTGAGGGAGATATGAGTCTCCAGTTTCAGTGATTTTTGCAGTTCGTTCCAGTCATTGGCAGACGAGAACTGGAAGGAAAGGCGGCCAAAGTAGGAATTGGCTTTGGGGGTGACCAAAGAAATATACCTGCTGGAGCGTGTGCTACGGGTGGTGCTGCTATGGTGACCAGTGAGCTGAGATAAGGCGGGGCTTTCCATAGCAAAGACTTATAGATGACCTGGAGCCAGTGGGTTTGGCGATGAGTATGAAGCGAGGGCCAGCCAACGAGAGCATACAGGTCGCAGTGGTGGGTAGTATATGGGGCTTTGGTGACAAAACGGATGGCACTGTGATAGACTGCATCCAATTTGTTTAGTAGAGTGTTGGAGGCTATTTTGTAAATGACATCGCCTAAGTCGATGATCGGTAGGATAGTCAATTTTACAAGGGTATGTTTGGCAGCATGAGTAAAGGATGCTTTGTTGCGAAATAGTAAGCCGATTCTAGGTTTAATTTTGGATTGGAGATGCTTAATGTGAGTCTGGAAGGAGAGTTTACAGTCTAACCAGACACCTAGGTATTTGTAGTTGTCCACATATTCTAAGTCAGAACCGTCCAGAGTAGTGATGCTGGACGGGCGGGCAGGTGCGGGCAAGGATCGGTTGAAGAGCATGCATTTAGTTTTACTTACATTTAAAAGCAGTTGGAGGCCACAGGAGGAGAGTTGTATGGCATTGAAGCTCGTCTGGAGGTTAGTTAACACAGTGTCCAAGAAGGGCCAGAAGTATATAGAATGGTGTCGTCTGCGTAGAGGTGGATCAGAGAATCATCAGCAGCAAGAGCGACATCATTGACGTATACAAAGAAGAGAGTCGGCCGGAGAATTGAACCCTGTGGCACCCCCATAGAGACTGCCAGAGGTCCGGACAACAGGCCCTCCGATTTGATACACTGAACTCTATCAGAGAAGTAGTTGGTGAACCAGGTGTGGCAGTCATTTGAGGAACCAAGGCTGTTGAGTCTGCCGATAAGAATGTGGTGATTAACAGAGTCGAAAGCCTTGGCCAGGTCGAGGAATATGGCTGCACAGTATTGTCTCTTATCGATGGCAGTTATGATATTGTTTAGGACCTTGAGTGTGGCTGAGGTGCACCCAGGACCAGCTCGGGAAACCAGATTGCATAGCGCAGAAAGGACAGTGGGATTCGAAATGGTCGGTGATCTGTTTGTTAACTTGGCTTTCGAACACCTTAGAAAGGCAGGGTAGGATAGATATAGGTCTGTAGAAATGTGGGTCTAGAGTGTCTCCGCCTTTGAAGAGGGGATGACCGTGGCAGCTTTCCATTCTTTGGGGATCTCAGACGATATGAAAGAGAGGTTGAACAGGCTAGTAATAGGGGTTGCAACAATTTCGGCAGATCATTTTAGAAAGAGAGGGTCCAGATTGTCTAGCCCGGCTGATTTGTAGGGGTCCAGATTTTGCAGCTCTTTCAGAACATCATCTATCTGGATTTGGGTGAAGGATAAATGGGGGAGGCTTGGGCGAGTTGCTGTAGGGGGTGCAGGGCTGTTGACCGGGGTTGGGGTAGCCAGGTGGAAAGCATGGCCAGCCGTAGAAAAATGCTTTTTTGAAATTCTCAATTATCGTGGATTTATCGGTGGTACCAGTGTTTCCTAGCCTCAGTGCAGTGGGCAGCTGGGAGGAGGTGCTCTTATTCTCCATGGACTTTACAGTGTCCCGGAACTTTTTTGAGTTTGTGTTACAGGATGCATATTTCTGTTTGAAAAAGCTAGCCTTTGCTTTCCTAACTGCCTGTGTATATTGGTTCCTAACTTCCCTGAAAAGTTGCATATCACAGGGGCTATTCGATGCTAGTGCAGTACGCCACAGGATGTTTTTGTGCTGGTCAAGGGCAGTCAGGTCTGGCGTGAACCAAGGGCTATATCTGTTCCTGGTTCATATTTTTTTGAATGGGGCATACTTATTTAAGATGGTGAGGATGCCACTTTTAAAGAATAACCAGGCATCCTCTACTGACGGGATGAGGTCAATATCCTTCCAGGATACCCGGGCCATGTCGATTAGAAAGGCCTGCTCACTGAAGTGTTTTAGGGAATGGTTGACAGTGATGAGGGGCGGTCGTTTGACCGCAGACCCATTACGGATGTAGGCAATGAGGCAGTGATCGCTGAGATCTTGGTTGAAGACAGCAGAGGTGTATTTGGAGGGCAAGTTGGTTAGGATGATATCTATGAGGGTGCCCCTGTTAACGGATTTGGGGTAGTACCTGGTAGGTTCATTGATAATTTGTGTGAGGGCATCAAGCTTAGATTGTAGGATGGCCGGGGTATTAAGCATGTCCCAGTTTAGGTCACCTAGCAGCACGAGCTCTGAAGATAGATGGGGGGCAATCAATTCACATATGGTGTCCAGGGCACAGCTGGGGCAATTGAAGCAACATCTCAAGACATCAGTCAGGAAGTTAAAGCTTGGTCGCAAATGGGTCTTCCAAAGGGACAATGACCCCAAGCATACTTCCAAAGTTGTGGCAAAATGGCCTAAGGACAACAAAGTCAAGGTATTGGTGTGGCCATCACAAAGCCCTGACCTCAATCCTATTGAACATTTGTGGGCAGAACTGAAAAAGCGTGTGCGAGCAAGGAGGCCCACAAAGCTGACTCAGTTACATCAGCTCTGTCAGGAGGAATGGGTCAAAATTCACCCAACTTATTGTGGGAAGCTTGTGGAAGGCTAACCGAAACGTTTGACCCAAGTTAAACAATTTAAAGGCAATGCTACCAAATACTAATTGAGTGTATGTAAATTTCTGACCCACTGGGAATGTGATGAAATAAATAAAAGCCGAAATTAATCATTCTCTCTTCTATTTTTCTAACATTTCACATTCTTAAAATAAAGTGGTGATCCTAACTGACCTAGGACAGGGCATTTTTGCCAGGATTAAATGTCAGGAATTGTGAAAAACTGAGTTTAAATGTATTTGGCTAAGGTGTATGTAAACTTCTGACTTCAACTGTATATATACTGTATACATAATATGTGATCCAAACACTAAAAGTATCTGAAAGTGTATGTTCAGAAACATTATATCAAAGGCCTTTAGAAGTATGATGTTATGAAAACGTTAATGAGATTTGTGGCTGACACTGAATGTATGACGCTCTATCTAAAAGGCCTTGTGGTCATGCATGGTATCACTTGTGTGTTTTACATGGCTGGGTGAAACTATTCATTACTTTCAAAGTGATGACACAGAAAGAAACAGGACCTGCTTCTGACTGCACTGAGACTTTATGAAGTTAGTTATCCCTATCTGAGTCTAGACACAGCAGAGGGCTGAGGTTCCAGTTTTTTTTATAGCCTACAGAAAGCAGAGCCCCACAGCACTGGATAATGTCACACACACACATACACACACCGTCTGAAACTGGAGGCTCTCAGGGCACTGAACACTCAGATTAGGAACGGATGACCATGAAAAATGTACAGGTTTATCTCTTCTTACTCTCTCTTTCTCTCTCACTCTCTCTCCCCCTCTCTCTTTCTCTCTCTATACCGCCAGCTCAATGATACTTTTTCAATTCCTCTCCCTCTCCCTCTAAGCTCTAGGGAGTCGGCGAGAGAATGGAGCTGTAATTAAGTTGATACATTTCAGATAATAAAAACCTCCTGTTTGGAGGGAGTCTCTTCTCTTCCGCTCCCTCTCTCTTCCTCTCTTTCTGCTCTGGGCAGTGTGGACAGGGCTAGTGAGACAGAAAAAGGATGGATGGATGATTTGAAAAGACTAAGCGAGAGGGGTCATTTGAAGGATTTGTAAAAAACAGATGTTCTACACACAGCCTGTCCCCTCGTATCGACCCACACTCCTGACTTACTGCTTAATGTTACTGGAGCCATTCAAATCTCAGACAAGGACAGACTTGGTTTGAAATGCAACAATTTCATGAATTTCTTGTTTAAAACATATTATAAGTTACTGCTTGATTCTGATAAAGCGCGGTATTAAGAGGGAAGAGTGCCTCCATCCGGGTGTCTCGGCTAAGCTAGCATCAGTTTTACTGGGGGAGGGTTGGCATGTTTTCCTGTGATTAATTCTGTTGTTGTTTTGTCTGAGTTATTTTTATGAGCAGTGATGTTTGTCACTGTTTTTTAATAGCCTGTGCTTTTTATTAACTTGGTGGCATTGTTGTTAAGGATCTGTCTGAAGAACAACTGAACCCAAACAGCCTTCTAAAGGCATAAACATTAACGTCCAGACACTGAAACTAAAAAGACGACAACACTCCGTTTCTGGTAAACCAGCGTCCAGTGAGTCACTCTTCCTCTCTATTCCTCCCTCCTTCTTTTTATCACTCCATCACTCACAGAGAGAAGACCAACACGCACGCACACGAGAGAGAAGTCCCGTTCCTGGCCATTGCAGCTGTCTACATATTCTACCCTCAGATACTCTCTGCTCCAGACACACTCTGTAGTAGCTATAGAAACTTGCTGTACACCATGTGTCCATTAGGCCAAACCACAGCCTTGTCTAACAGGGGAGAGAAGGGGGGAATGGGAGATGATGAGGGAAAGAAGCAAAGGTGGGAGAGGGAAGAGATGGGGGTGAACGGGAGAGGAGACAAAGGGGTGAGAATAGTGAAGAATGGGGAGAGGAAGTAGAGGGCTAAATGGAGACGTCAGCCCTGCCTCAGAGTGGATTCTAGAGTGTTATTGGGGGAGTCAGAGGTAACATGATAAAGAGGGATTGTGCTGTATTGAAGGGAATCTCAATCGTCACCTGCCACTCTCATTCTATAGTACCAATCATTGAGACTTAAGGACACCCTGCTGTGACCGGGACCTAAACCCTAATCCTAACACCTAACCCTCTAAATGTTCAACTCAAAATATATCCCTGACTCCCACATTCACTGAGACATCTAACCCTAAACTCACAACAAATATGACACTACAGAAGAGGGTTGAACACACACACACACACACACACGCACGCACTCACTCACACACACAGAGAGAAAGAAAGAGAGACATGTACTAAATGGTCCAGTAGAAACAGACCCTGGGGGAAATGGAGCGGTGCAGTGCTCTTCTCTTCTGCCAAGGAACACTTTGTTCCTGTACAACATAAACATTCTGATTTATCTCAACGGCCCTCATTCACTACAGCCTGCTCTCTTCCTCCTTCCCTCTCCTCTCTTTCCCCAACCTCTCCTCTCCAGGTTATTAGACATACAGTATGTGTATGACACTGGGGAATCCCACTTTCCCACACAAACACACACACTCACAACCAGGTCCCTACACACACAGACACATGAATGACAGGGGCTGGGGTTGAACATAGTGGGCTAAGCACAGGTCAGAAAGAGAGAGGCAGGAAGGGTGAGAGGGGAGAGAGAGAGTAAGAAAGAGAGAGCAAGGGATAAAATTAAAGAGTACCCATGATGCAGAACCAAGAATAGAACACACTTAACTCAGGATACTTGGACAGACAAGCCAACAGACCCTCTTTCTGCCTCTCTCTCTCTCTCTCTCTCTCTCTCTCTCTCTTCCCTCTCCCTGACTTTCCTTTTATTCTCTCTCTCCCAGGACAGGAGTTTGATGGTTTCCGCTGATTCCGCCATCACAGGCAGACTGACAGTTGACATTTTCTCTTCTTTAATAAGTGTCTTGTTCCTTTCTTTCACTTTCCCCTCCTTAGATGGTCAAAGTATTGTCAGAGAGGGAGGGAGGGGGAGGGACTGAGGCCTCATACTCTTCATCCATCCCTGGTATTTCAAAGGGAGAGAGGGGAGTAAGGTGGAGAGGAGTGAGAGAGGGAGACCAGGTAGGGAGAGATGACAAGTACTGTACGTGTTGCACAGTACATACATACACATACATACACGCTGTTAGTTTCACAGCACTGAGCTATACAGATGTAGGATCTTAATATGAGCCATTTTGCTACTGCAGGGAACTAATCCTGTAGCAACAGAAAATGTGATTTTTTTGTAAATCAAGTCTGAAATTTCAAAGTGGAAATTACAAACTTCAGAAGCCTTTTTAAACCTCAAATACACTACATGTTTTACATTTCCTGAGTTTGGGGGTTGCATGAGACTTTCACAAGACCAGTTCCTCTCACCCACCTGCTGGGATGCTCATAGCAGATGCTAAATAGGTTCTGCTGTGTTGCTCTCTCTCTCTCTCTCTCTCTCTCTCTCTCTCTCTCTCTCTCTCTCTCTCAGCATGACGTAACAATGTACATACTGCAAAAGCTTACTTTGAAGATTTACAATATTAACATAAATCAAATAATAATAATCAATGTTGTCTGTCAACGAGACAACAGTAACAACAATAATAAAGGGTCAACATAACCATACATAATAATAAGCATAGAGGACATGTGCAGACACTGTCCCTCATCTTATGGCAGGCAGCAATGTAGTGTGCTGCCAACCCACAGCTCTCTGTGTCCTCCCCCAACAGGATGGTACCTATTCTCATCTGAGAGGTCTTTGAAACATTCAATAATTACACTCTGTGATTGTTTTATATTTTTGACATTTTGTCAGGAAATGCAGCTGTCTCAGGTTCTGCTGTGTTGCAGTCTCTCTCTGTCTCTCTCTCTCTCTCTCTCTCTCTCTCTCTCTCTCTCTCTCTCTCTCTCTCTCTCTCTCTCTCTCTCTTCTCTTCTCTTTCTCTCTATTTTCGCTATTCTCTCTCTCTCCTTCACCCCCTCCTTTCCTTGACCCCCTCTCCTTTACTCTCTCCTCTCACACGTGTAGGGATTTCTGTGATGCGAGACACAGCCGCTGTAATCGAATTTGTCCATGTGGAAAAACAATACAAGCTAGAAAAATACTTAATGCCAGCTATTTTGTATACATGTCAGATTGTATGAGTGTAAAGCTAAATTGGGGCCATTTGCGAGATGGGGGGAGAGGAAAGGAGAATGAAAGAAAGGGAAGAATGCATAGAGGCATGAATCCTGTTTGCATGTATACACAAAGCCCTGCAGGGTTATTTAGGGTGAAGGTGCTTATACCAGTTTTATGTCCACACACACACACACAGGCACACACACACACGTTAATGAGATAGATTCAGAATTTCAAAGCAGAAAACCTTAATGTTCGTCTCATTCTCCGTACATGTAAGAGGAGGCTTGAGGTTCAGGTTTAGAACTGAAACAGTCAGAAAATAATCCATCCTATTACCTCTGGAGGGAGACATTATGTCCATAAGATACACACTGAGAGGAAGTTTAGAACTCAAACCAGCCCATGCTACACTCTCAGAGCTGCTGGCCCACTGGTTTGGTTATAGCACTTTCTGAATCATTACTTCCACTGATTGTTCAGATAGTTCAAATACCAGGTTACTCAGTATTGAGAAGGAAAACCAGCAGACAAAGTGACCCTAGAGGACTGTACTTTTTACTTATTGACTTGTGGTGGAGACCTGATCAAATGCTTTGAGAGGGGAAATATACACCTGCTGACCAGCTGTCACAAAACTGATCACACATACACATACACACACACCTGAATATCTCTGTGTGTCATGGGCTGCCCTTCTGTGTGTCATGGGCTGTCTCCACTTCATGGCTTAAATGGATCTGTTATAAGGAATGTGTGTGTGTGTCTACGTACGTGCATGTGTGTGTGCATGTGCGTGTGTGTGTGTTAGCTATGTGTGATAAGCACTGTTCAGTATGTGTAAGATTGCGCTGAAGTCCCTGGGCTGGGGTTAACAAAGACTTTCCCAACTTTTAAGGTTAGGGTTCAGTTTAGGCATTAACTATGAAATCTTAAGGTTGAGCATTAACTCAGAATGGTTAAGGTAAGGGTTAAGGTTTGGGATAGGCTTAAAACAAAAATCTCAAAAACAACCTTCTGTCGCTGGATTCAAACTTGCAACCTTTGGAATCAGAGGCAGATGCTTACACCCATCCGCCATCCCTGTCCACAATGCACTATCAAAACTAAAACCTACTTGAAGGTAACAGTGCTCACTGTTTCCCCTAATGGACAGTTTCCACGTCATCTCCCAACGTCCTCAGACGTGGATGGACGTTGAATACTGACTTGTATGACCGGTGACCTGGCTGAGATTGGGGTTAATAATGACTTTAAAAGAGAAGGACACAGGGAATTAACAGACAGATTTATCAGTCTAATGGAGGAAGGGAGAGAGAATAAGAGGTGATGGCCCTGGGTATTGGTGGTAGGAGGAGGAGAGGGGGATCAGGAGAGAAAAAATTGGGAAGAAAGTGAGAAGGAGCAGAGGAGAGCTGGGGGAATAACTGACCTCTTTCTACCTCACAGAATCTGAAGTCAAATGTCTGTTTGCTGACGATCTGGTGCTTCTGTCCACGAATACAAATTCTATCTTGACACCGTTGCCCTAGAGCACAAAAAAAACTATACCTACCTCAGCCTAAACATCAGCACCACAGGTAACTTCCACAAAGCTGTGAACGATCTGAGAGACAAGGCAAGAAGGGTATTCTATGCCGTCAAAAGGAACATAAAATACTTGAATCAGTTATAGAACCCATTCCCCTTTATGGTTGTGAGGTCTGGGCTCCGCTCACCAACCAATAATTCACAAAATGGGACAAAAATGAGTGTCTGCATGCAGCATTCTGCAAAAAATATCCTCAGTGTACAACATAAAACACCAAATAATGCATGCAGAGCAGAATTAGGCCGATACCCTCTACAGACCCCACAGAGTCCCCGGACGGCAACATAATTAGACTCAACCAAATCATGAGAAAACAAAAAGATAATTACTTGACACATTGGAAAGAATTAACAAAAAAACAAAGCAAACTGGAATGCTATTTGGCCCTAAACAGAGAGTACACAGTGGCAGAATACCTGACCACTGTGACTGACCCAAAATTAAGGAAAGCGTTGCCTGAATGAGCATTGCCTTGCTATTGAGAAAGGCCGCCGTAGGCAGACCCGAGAGGCACTGAGTTTGAAGGAACTGAGTTTGAAGGTAGGCCTTGAAATACATCCACAGGTACACCTCCAATTGACTCAAATGATGTCAATTAGCCTATCAGAAGCTTCTTAAGCCATGACATAATTTTATGGAATTTTCCAAGCTATTTAAAGGCACAGTCAACTTAGTGTATGTAAACTTCTGACCCACTGGAATTGTGATACAGTGAAATAATCTGTCTGTAATCAATTGTTGGAAAAATTACTTGTCATGCACAAAGTAGATGTCCTAACCGACTTGCCAAAACTATAGCTTGTTAACAAGACATTTGTGGAGTGTTTGAAAAACGAGTTTTAATGACACCAACCTAAATGTATGTAAACTTCCGACTAAACTGTCTATTTATTTTCCCTTTTGTACTTTAACTATTTGGACATCATTATAACATGGTACATAGCCATAATATGACATTTGAAATGTGTCTATTCCTTTGAAACTTGTGAGTGTAATCTTTACTGTACATTTTTTATTGTTTATTTCACTTTTGTTTATTATCTATTTCACTTGCTTTGGCAATGTTAACATATGTTTCCAATGCCAGTAAAGCCCTTTGAATTTTATTGAAGAGAGAGAGAGAGAGAGAGAGAGAGAGAGAGAGAGAGAGAGAGAGGTGGGGTTGTGTGTTGTTAGTCATCAATGAGAAAGACTACTACTACACACGTTTACCTCTCTTTCGCTTTCTCTCTCTCTAGAGGCCTCTAGCTCTCACTTTCTCTAGCCTATTTCTCCATCAGAAGAGATTGTTCTCCCTTTCTTTTTCTCTCTTTCTGAGGATGTCCCATTCTCTCTCCCCTCTTTCTCTGCCATCCGTCTGTCCGTCCGTCCGTCCGTAAAAAAGGATGCACTTATACATATTCATGATAGGAATCTAGTAAATAGTGAACACCCCTCCCCTCCCCACCGGACTCAGACACACACACACACACGCGAACACACACACACACAAACACACACACACACGTCGCCCTCATGCATATGGATAACCTTGGCCTGGCAATCGAAGACAGTGGCAGTGGAGGGCATTCCCCATTAGCACACGCAGCCACGTTTGATGGCACAGATAACAGCCCTGCCACTCACACACACCCTCACACTCCTGAGCATGCACAAACATGTAGACTCAGTATAGCCAGAGGGGAGAAGGGGATAGAGAGAAACGATCTCTTTGGCTTTCTTCTCTCACATAGTGGTGAACCCACACACACACACACACACACACACACACATTAAGCAACCCAGCGTCATTATTGCATCAGGCATGAAAAGGCCCACTGAAGCCTGTTCAAGAGCCTACCCTCCACTCTGTATCTAACAGACCCCCCATCCCCCTAAAACACACACACACAGCATACACACATTCACATGGAGCACAGGAAACTCACACACTGACACATATTTTGCCAGTAGTGAGATACAACTGATCCCCGCTCACTGTAGTCCAGAAGGTTGTAGTAGCCACATGGGATAAAGTGGCAATAAGAAATGTGTGTTATTGTGTTTGTGTGTTAGTGTGTGCATGCACGTGTTTGTGTGTAAGTGTGTGTGACGGAGTGACCCCCAAACACTTCCTGACTTCAAACAGAAAAAGACAGATTGCAGTTTACAGGAGCCAACAACACCAGTGGGGAGGATGAGTAGAGAGACGGAAAGAGGGAGGAGGAGGGAGAGAGGGGAGAAGGAGGAGAAGGGAGAGAGGGACACGTCTCACTCTTATCTCTATCTTACAGTAATACAGCTCTCCATATGACAGAGTCTGGAAGAGAGGGAGGGACAGGGAGGTAGGGAGAAGTGAGAGAGGTAGAGACAAAGGAAGTAGGGAGAGAGGAGGAAGAGAAGGATGATGATGATGAAGTTTGTCACACACACTGTTCTGTTTTATTGGTACCCTGTGTGTGTGTGTGTGTGTGTGTGTGTGTGTGTGTGTGTGTGTGTGTGTGTGTGTGTGTGTGTGTGTGTGTGTGTGTGTGTGTGTGTGTGTGTGTGTGTGTGTGTGTGTGTGTGTGTGTGTGTGGGTGGGTGTTTGGGTGCGCGCATCACTCATGGAAGAAAGCATCTAAGAGTTTTCCCTGATGGAAGAAATCTCACCCTCAGGCTCTTGGCCTCACCCTAAAACCCTACAACTGGCGCACAGACAGACAGGGACACCTGACGCACAGACAGACAGGGACACCTGACTCACAGACAGACAAGGATGTGTCCGACTGTCTGAGACACCTAGACCGCGGAAAGGGAAAGGAGAATGTAAATCTCAAACTCACCTTTCATCTCCTTTGTTTTTTCACAACTTTGAGATAGACGGAAGGAGGGGAGGGAGAAAAGAAGAGAGGAGGGAGGGAGGGAGGAGAGGGTGGACAGACAGGGATTAGGAGTGGATATTCATCCCACACACACACACGAAGCTCTCTGACCAGCCGTATCACCGGGCTGTGTTTAAATATGTAATCTGAGTGCTCTATAAGGGGTATTGTGCTCCTCTCCTAAAGCCTGGGCAGGGAGATTAAACCTCAGGTCATTACAGCTTCATAAAGCACTATTCTCCTCTCAGGAATCACCTCATATTCTCCTCCTGATGAGTCTGGTCTGTACCGCACACACACACTTGAACACACACACACACACACACATACATGCACGTACACGGAACCAGGCACACACACACATGTACGCTCACACAGAATTGGGTTTTATTCAGCAGGTGAAAGGAAGGCCGTTGGGATGACAATGCCAACCCCCTTCCCCATTCTAGAGAGAAAGGAGCCGGCAACGGAAAGAGAAGGGGAAAATAGGTCACCAGGATGGGAGGGCCGTGCAAGAGACCAATGGATTCATCCCTATTTTGGAGAAAAAGAGAAAGAAAAGCAGACAATGATGAATGAAATGAAATGAAGCATCTGGAATGTTCTCTTTCAGCCTCCTCACTCTCTTTTCCTCTTTTAATGTTGTCAGTTGTCCCTTAAACACAGATCTAGAATCAGATAACCCTAGACCTAGCCATTAGAGGGATGAAAACATACCTGACCCTGGCTCAGTGGTTATAGGTAACTTCTACTATGAGCCACTAAGCAGAAGAGCCACCTCCTGCTACCTGCGCCGACAGCGCTTCATAGAAATACAGATAGGCCTATGCTAAGGGGGTTATGATGAAAAGACAGGAGAATACCAACTAGCTCTCACAGTCTCACATCAGAAACAGACAGTCATCCGTGTTTCTCAAACAATTTTGAAGTTGATGCAAAAGTGTTTAAGATTAAGTTTACACATTACCCCAATTTCCCCAAACAATCTATCACTGGATTCAAACTTGCAACCTTTGGAATCAGAGCCAAATATTTTGCCCATTCACCATCCCCGTCCACAACACCCTAGCAAAACCGAAACCTACTTGAAGGTAACAGGGCTCACTGTTGCCCCTAGTGACCCGTTTCAACGTCATCACCCGATGTCCTCAGACATGGATGGACGTCGAATACTGACTTATATTACGGGTGACCTGGCTGAAGAATACAGAGCAAAAACATGTATCATCATTATTCACACAATCACACAAACTCGATTCCGAAGTCATTCAGAAGAAGTCACCGTGTGGTAGGTCTCACATAAGAACAAGCTCTCACAGTCTCACTGCAGAATTAGATGTTTATCCACGTTTCTCCTCAAATGTCAAATTTCTAAGTGTTTTTGACACCCTGGGTTGACTCCTCCCGCTCAGTACAGTCCCTTTTCTCCAAACGTCACATTTTTATGTTGCTCCAAACATTACATTTAGAAGGTTAAGGGTTAAGGTTTTGGATACGGTAAAAAAAAAGGGGGGAAAAAAGGAAATAAATGAATGTCCACCACTGGGATCCAATCTGATGGGATTACACCCATCTACAACCACGTCCACAACGCCCTAGCAAATCCCAAGCCTACATGATGGTAATAGCGCTCACTGTTGCCCCTAGTGGTTGGTTTTGAAAGCATTTCCCAATGTCCTCAGGACATGGATAGACGTTCAATTTCAAAGTGACTCTTGAGCGATCTGCCTGCACACAGACCCAGACTGTGATGATGATGTAAGGGTAAAAATTAGATGTTGCATTGATAAGTAAATCCTGACCTGTGTCTATGAACTCCTGTCTGTCACATGAACTAATTGAGATGGTGTGTCACGTCCTGTTGCGCTCCGTATGCTGTCCACTCTCCAAACTCTCCAAGCGGCGCGTTCAAATAACAATGTATCTTGGCTGTTATTCAACTGTTACTTCGCAGGTTGACATTTATTGGGATGAGTCTATCCTTGAGGCAGAACTGAGCGATTTCCGCTAGATGGACCAGCTGCAGAGTCAAAATTGGCTATGCTGTAAAAATGTACAAAAACAAAAATGTAAGGTTATGGGTAGGCATTACGGTTAGTAGGGTTAGGGTTACGATTAGGGTTAGGTTTAAAATAAGATGTGGCTGTGCAAGCTAGTGACCACTCTGCAGAACTGCCTCCAGAACAAGATTCATGACAAACACTAACCTGCTGTTACTTCACCAGAATACTAGGAGCACACAGACACTGCATTATTCACAGATACAGTCGTGGCCAAAAGTTTTGAGAATGACACAAATATTTATTTCCACAAAGTTTGCAGCTTCAGTGTCTTTAGATATTTTTGTCAGATGTTACTATGGAATATTGAAGTATAATTAAGTGTCAAAGGCTTTTATTGACAATTACATGAAGTTGATGCAAAGACTCATTATTTGCCGTGTTGACCCTTCTTTTTCAAGACCTCTGCAATCCGCCCTGTCATGCTGTCAATTAACTTCTGGGCCACATCCTGACTGATGGCAGCCCATTCTTGCATAATCAATGCTTGGAGTTTGTCAGAATTGGCGGGTTTTTGTTTGTCCACCCGCCTCTTGAGGATTGACCACAAGTTCTCAATGGGATTAAGGTCTGGGGAGTTTCCTGGCCATGGACCCAAAATATTGATGTTTTGTTCTCCGAGCCACTTAGTTATCACTTTTGCCTCATGGCAAGGTGCTCCATCATGCTGGAAAAGGCATTGCTCGTCACCAAACTGTTCCTGGATGGTTGGGAGAAGTTGCTCTCGGACGATGTGTTGGTATCATTATTTATTCATGGCTGTGTTCTTAGGCAAAATTGTGAGTGAGCCCACTCCCTTGGCTGAGAAGCAACCCCACACATGAATGGTCCCAGGATGCTTTAATGTTGGCATGACACAGGACTGATGGTAGCGCTCACCTTGTCTTCTCCGGACAAGCTTTTTTCCGGATGCCCCAAACAATCGGAAAGGGGATTCATCAGAGAAAATGACTTTACGACAGTCCTCAGCAGTCCAATCCTTGTACCTTTTGCAGAATATCAGTCTGTCCCTGATGTTTTTCCCGAAGAGAAGTGGCTTCTCTGCTGCCCTTCTTAACACCAGTCCATCCTCCAAAAGTCTTCGCCTCACTGTGCGTGCAGATGCACTCACACCTGCCAGCTGCTATTCCTGAGCAAGCTCTGTACTGGTGGTGCCCCGATCCCGCTGCTGAATCAACTTTCGGAGACGGTCCTGTGTAATGCGTCTGTGTGTAGCTGGTGTAGAGGAGTCAGGCGCAGGACAGCAGATATGAGTAATAAAAGCAATTTACTCAACAAATATAACAATACATGGCAAATAATGCCAAGCACACAATAACGGACCGCAATACAAAAAACACTCACAAACAAACATGGGGGAACAGAGGGTTAACTTCTTAGGGAGCGGCAGGTGAGGCGACGGTTTTGGAGAGTCTTGCGTGCCCAAAGCAAAATGCCTGCCACTCAGGCTCAGAAAATAGGATATGCACATAATTAGTACTATTGAATAGGAAACACTCTGAAGTTTCTAAAAGTGTTAACATAATGTCTGTGAGTATAACAGAACTCATTCAGCAGGCAGGTCTGGTGACCTTTGGCTCTGTTAGACACACTCCCTATTGAATCCATTTGTTACCAGGACTGAGACTGCAGTACCTATGGCTTCCACTAGATGTCAACAGTCTATATACAAAGACTCAGAGAGATTGGAGTAAAAACAACGAATAGGTACAGGAAATGGCATGGGGACCTGAAATGTCAACAAGTTTTCTCAGGCGCGAGTCTGGCTGGAGAGCCCCACTTTATTTTACTTATATAAGGTATAGGTGACCATCCGAGTGAAATATTATCGCTAATATTCATAAAAGGATAGCTAAGGATGCATTTTAACATCTTTGGGAGCAGCGCACGAAGTGACCGTTTTGGAGACCCTGGCGTGCCCAAAGTAAAATGCCTCCCATTCAGGCCCAGAAAATAGGATATGCACATATTTAGTACCATTGGATAGGAAACACTCGGAAGTCCCTAAAAGTGTTAACATTTTGTCTGTGAGTAAAACAGAACAGATATGGCAGGCGAAACCCAGAGGAATTTCTGTCCTGGAAAAAGTGGTTTTGACAGAGTGCCTCATTGGGAACCCCTCCCTTATGAAAATGCCCATATAAGGGCATATGAATGCAGAACCTTCCTTCGCTTCCTCTGGATGTCAACAGTCTCGAGAAAGTGTTCAGATTTTTTTTAGATGCTTTTAGAGCAGAGAAGAAGAGGAATAAGGAAGTGCCCCCACAGATGTCCTTTACAAGAAGACGTGCGCTCCCGCCAGGCGCGTCCTTTGTTTTTTTCCTTTCTTGTGGATTGGCGATGGCTAGAAGACCGGTGACGTCGACCGCCGAACGCTGCCCGAACAAGGAGAGGGACCGACAGCACCCCCCCCTTGACGCGCGGCTCCAGCAGCGCGCCGACACCGGCCTCGGGGACGACCCGGAGGACGAGGCGCAGGGCGATCCGGACGGTGGAACTCCCGCAGCAACAAAGGGTCCAGAACGTTCTCCACAGACACCCAGCATCTCTCCTCCGGACCGTACCCCTCCCACTCGACGAGGTACTGAAGGCCTCTCGCCCGATGCCTCGAGTCCAGGATGGCTCGAACAGTATATGCCGGGGCCCCCTGGATGTCCAGAGGGGGGCGGAGGAACCTCCCGCACCTCAGACTCCTGGAGTGGACCAGCCACCACCGGCCTGAGGAGAGACACATGGAACGAGAGATTAATACGGTAATCTGGGGGAAGCTGTAACCTGTAGCAAACCTCCTTCAGTCTCCTCTGGGTGGCCCCACAAACCGTGGACCCAGCATCTGGCAGGGCAGGCGGAGGGGCAGGTTTCAGGTTGAGAGCCAGATCCAGTCCCCTGGTGCGAACACCGGGGCCTCACTGCGCTGGCGGTCGGTGCTCGCCTTCTGCCGCCTCACGGCCCGATGCAGGTGCACATGGGCGGCGTCCCAGGTCTCCTCCGAGCCCTTAACTTCTCAGGGAGTGCCGGGGCGCTAGCGCCCCTCTCCCGACACTACCAGGTGAAATGCAAGACAAAATTCCAAAATTGAATAAAAAATGCACCAATATACAAGTGTTTCATACTCATCAAAAGCTCTGCTTCTTGGCAATATCACAGCGTTGTCGGATTTCAAAAAGGCTTTACGGCGAAAGCACTACATTTGATTGTTTGAGGCTAGCACCTCACATATTTTCCATAACCATGAAATCTTTAGCCAGCGCGGTCGATAGAAAATGCATTTCACAGGGAAAACCTGTGCCTTACCTTTTGTAGAACTTCTGCAGAGGGCTTCCTAAGTGTCCAACGAAGACAATCCATGGGTATTTGGTTAGAAAAAGTAATTTATTATATCCTTAAATCTCTGTTTGGTTGGCACCTTGTGTTCAGAAAATCCAATGTGACGAGAACGCGTTCAACTATACCTATAAACTTTCCCTCAACAAAACAAAAACCAATTAAAATGCTTCCTTAGCTTATCTTTTATGAATAAAAGTGATAATCTTTCACTTGGATGGTCACCTAAACGTTATATAAGTCAAATAAAGTGGACCGCTCAGCCAAACGTACGCCAAAAACGTGCAACTGAAAAATAGCTCCCTCGACTAAAACTTCTCCCAATAGAACACATTAGTTCCGATTTCCATTAAACTTTACCTATACACTGCTGACATCCAGTGGAAGCAATAGGTACTACATTCAGTGTCCTGGTATAAAGACTTTTCTAAAGGCACTGTCTCAAAGTGAGCTATAAGCCACAAGGAGATTTCCGGATGGAATTTTCTCTGGTTTTTGCCTGCCAAATGACTTCTGTTACACTCACAGACAAAATGATAACAGTTTTGGAAACCTCAGAATGTTTCCTATCCAATAGTTCTAATTATGTGCATATCCTATTTTCTGAGCCTGAGTGGCAAGCATTTTACTTTGGGCACGCCAGACTCTCCAAAACCGACCCCTCAGCTTCCACTCCCTAACAAGTTAAACCATTCGTCTACCGCAGGAGTCTCAATCTGGCTCTGATGCCAAAGTGCCAGAACCGGCTGGTACCCCAGTACACACTGGAAGGGAGAGAGGTTAGTGGAGGAGTGGCGGAGTGAGTTTTGGGCCATCTCTGCCCATGGGATGAACGCCGCCCACTACCCCGGCCGGTCCTGGCAATATGACCGCAGAAACCTACCCACATCCTGGTTTACTCTCTCCACCTGACCGTTACTCTCGGGGTGAAAACCTGAGGTGAGGCTGATGAGACCCCCAGACATTCCATAAACAGACCCTGGATGTGAACTGGGGACCCCGATCAAAGATTATGTCCTCAGGCACCCCGTAGTGCCGGAAGATGTGTGTGAACAGGGCCTCCGCAATCTGTAGGGCCGTAGGGAGAACGGGCAAATGGAGGAGACGGCAGGACTTAGGAAACCGATCCACAACAACCAGGAGGGAGGTGAGGGAGGAAGATCAGTCAGGAAGTCCACCGAAAGGTGCGACCACGGCCATTGTGGAACGGGTAGGGGTTGTAACTTCCCTCTGGGCAGGCGCCTAGGAGCCTTGCACTGGGCGCACACCGAGCAGGAGGAAACATAAACCCTCACGTCCTTGGCCAAGGTGGACCACCAGTACTTCCCACTAAGACAGTGAACTGTCCGACCGATGCCAGGATGACCAGAGGAGGGTGATGTGTGGGCCCAATAGATCAACCGGTTGCGGACGGCAGACGGAACGTACATATGCCCAGCTGGACACTGAGAGGGAGTGGGCTCTGTACGTAACGCCCGCTCGATGTCCGTGTCCAGCTCCCACACTAATGGTGCCACCAGGAAAGAGTCCGGGAGTATGGGAGTGTGATCCATGGACCGCTCCTCTGTGTCATACATCTGGGACAGTGCATCTGCCTTAGCGTTCCTGGAACCTGGTCGGTAGGACACGGTGAAAACAAAACGGGTAAAGAACATGGCCCACCTTGCCTGGCGAGGGTTCAGTCTCCCCGCCGACCGGATGTACTCCAGATTGCGGTGGTCAGTCTAGATGATAAAAGGGTGTTTCACCCCCTCAAGCCAATGTCTCCACGCCTTCAGAGCCTTGACGACTGCCAACAGCTCCCGGTCCCCCACATCATAGTTTCCCTCCGCTGGGCTGAGCTTCTTTGAAAAGAAGGCACGGCTCCTATCCCAGCCTCGGACGCGTCCACCTCCACTATGAACGCCAAAGAGGGATCCGGATGAGCCAGCACGGAAGCCGAGGTAAACAGAGCCTTCAGGTGACCAAAAGCCCTGTCCGCCTCAGCCGACCACTGCAGTCGCACCGGTCCCCCTTTTAGCAGTGAGGTAATGGGAGCCACTACCTGACCAAAGCCCCGGATAAACCTCCGGTAGCAGTTGGCAAACCCTAGGAACAGCTGCACTTCCTTTACCGTGGTGGAAGTCGGCCAATTACGCACGGCTGAAATGCGGTCACTCTCCATCTCCACCCCTGACTTGGAATTGCGGTACCCTAGACAGGAGATGGACTGTTGGAAGAACAGACATTTCTCAGCATTGATGTACAGATCATGCTCCAACAGTCGACAAAGCACCCTGCGCACCAGGGACACATGCTCAGCGCGTGTAGCGGAGTATATCAGAATGTCGTCGATATACACCACTACACCATGCCTGTGCAGGTCCCGGAAAATCTCGTCAACAAAGGCCTGGAAGACTGATGGAGCATTCATCAACCCGTACGGCATGACAAGGTACTCATAGTGCCCTGAGGTGGTACTAAATGCCGTCTTCCACTCGTCCCCCTCCCAGATACGCACCAGGTTGTAAGCGCTCCTGAGATCCAATTTTGTGAAGAAGCGCGCCCCGTGCATTGACTCGATCGCACTGGCTATGAGACGCAGCGGGTAGCTGTACCTCACAGGGATCTTATTGATACCCCGGTAGTCAATACACGGGGGCAGACCTCCATCCTTCTTCTTCACAAAAAAGAAACTCGAGGAGGCAGGTGAAGTGGAGGGCCGAATGTTTTCCTTCCCCAGGGATTCGGAGACATATGTTTCCATAGCCACCGTCTCCTCCTGGGACAGAGAATACACATGACTCCTGGGAAGTTCTGCATCTACCAGGAGATTTATCGCACAATCCCCCCGTCGATGGGGTGGTAGTTTAGTCGTCCTCTTCTTACAGAAGGCTAGATCCAAATCGGCATATTCTGAGAGGATGCGCACGGTGGAGACCTGGTCTGGACTTTCCACCGTAGTCGAACCAATGGAAACACCTACACACCTCACTGAACACTTTCGTGACAACCCCTTTAGAGCTCTCTGTTGCCACAAAATAGTGGAGTCATGACAGGCCAACCAGGGTAGGCCCAGCACCATGGGAAATGCAGGAGAATCAATAAGGAGGAGACTGATTCTCTCCTTGTGACCCTCCTGCGTAACCATGCCTAGTGGAGCGGTGGCCTCCCTAATCAGCCCTGATCCTAATGGTCGACTATCTAGGGCATGCACAGGGAAGGGTATATCCACAGGAACAATGGTGATCCCTAAACTATGGGCAAATGAACGGTCAATAAAATTCCCAGCTGCGCCTGAATCGACAAGCGCCTTATGCTGGGAATGCGGGGAAAACCCAGGAAATGTAATAGACACATACAGTGGGGCAAAAAAGTATTTAGTCAGCCACCAATTGTGCAAGTTCTCTCACTTAAAAAGATGAGAGAGGCCTGTAATTTTTATCATAGGTACACTTCAACTATGACAGACAAAATGAGGAAAAAAAAATCAGAAAATCACATTGTAGGATTTTTTATGAATTTATTTGCAAATTATGGTGGAAAATAAGTATTTGGTCACATACAAACAAGCAAGATTTCTGGCTCTCACAGACCTGTAACTTCTTCTTTAAGAGGCTCCTCTGTCCTCCACTCATTACCTGTATTAATGGCACCTGTTTGAACTTGTTATCAGTATAAAAGACACCTGTCCACAACCTCAAACAGTCACACTCCAAACTCCACTATGGCCAAGACCAAAGAGCTGTCAAAGGACACCAGAAACCAAATTGTAGACCTGCACCAGGTTGGGAAGACTGAATCTGCAATAGGTAAGCAGCTTGGTTTGAAGAAATCAACTGTGGGAGCAATTATTAGGAAATGGAAGACATACAAGACCACTGATAATCTTCCTCGATCTGTGGCTCCATGCAAGATCTCACCCCGTGGGGTCAAAATGATCACAAGAACGGTGAGCAAAAATCCCAGAACCACACGGGGGGACCTAGTGAATGACCTGCAGAGAGCTGGGACCAAAGTAACAAAGCCTACCATCAGTAACACACTACGCCGCCAGGGACTCAAATCCTGCAGTGCCAGACGTGTCCCCCTGCTTAAGCCAGTACATGTTCAGGCCCGTCTAAAGTTTGCTAGAGAGCATTTGGATGATCCAGATGAGGATTGGGAGAATGTCAGATGAAACCAAAATAGAACTTTTTGGTAAAAACTCAACTCGTCGTGTTTGGAGGACAAAGAATGCTGAGTTGCATCCAAAGAACACCATACCTACTGTGAAGCATGGGGGTGGAAACATCATGCTTTGGGGCTGTTTTTCTGCAAAGGGACCAAACCGACTGATCCGTGTAAAGGAAAGAATGAATGGGGCCATGTATCGTGAGATTTTGAGTGAAAACCTCCTTCCATCAGCAAGGGCATTGAAGATGAAACGTGGCTGGGTCTTTCAGCATGACAATGATCCCAAACACACCGCCCGAAATGAAGGAGTGGCTTCGTAAGAAGCATTTCAAGGTCCTGGAGTGGCCTAGCCAGTCTCCAGATCTCAACCCCATAGAAAATCTTTGAAAGTCTGTGTTGCCCAGCGACAGCCCCAAAACATCACTGCTCTAGAGGAGATCTGCATGGAGGAATGGGCCAAAATACCAGCAACAGTGTGTGAAAACCTTGTGAAGACTTACAGAAAACGTTTGACCTCTGTCATTGCCAACAAAGGGTATATAACAAAGTATTGAGATAAACTTTTGTTATTGACCAAATACTTATTTTCCACCATAATTTGCAAATAAATTCATAAAAAATCCTACAATGTGATTTTCTGGATTTTCTTTCCTCATTTTGTCTGTCATAGTTGAAGTGTACCTATGATGAAAATTACAGGCCTCTCTCATCTTTTTAAGTGAGAGAACCTGCACAATTGGTGGCTGACTAAATACTTTTTTCCCCCACTGTACATGTGAGCAACAGAGGGCTCTGGGTGAGCCTGGTGCCCAACTCACCTAATGTGACACGATAGTGCCCTGCCTGCTGCCTCGACTCCCTGAGGAACCCCCCCAGCACCGACCAGCATTGTGCCCTCTGCGGCCACAGATGGTGGAGGGAATGGCCCCACCTCCAGTCGCCCTAAGCGCAGCACCTCCCAGCTCCATGGGCGTCGGAGCGGAGGTGCTGGGGGATGGAACTGACAGGCCCTGATCCGAGGGTCCGCGGGGAGCCGGCAGGTTGTCCAGCCGGATGGACTGTTCCACCAGCTGGTCCAACGTGAGGGTGATGTCTCGGCAGGCCAACTCCCGACGGACGTCCTCGTGCAGACTGCACCGGTAGTGATCGATCAGGGCCCTGTCATTCCATCCCGCACTGGAGGCCAGGGTCCGTAAGTCCAAAGCGAAATCCTGCGCACTCCTTGTCCCCTGCCTCAGATGGAACAGACGTTCACCCGCAGCTCAACCCTCAGGCGGGTGGTTGACAACTGCCCTAAAGCGGCGGGTGAAATCTGGGTAATGGTCTCCTTCACTCCATACGGCGTTGGCCCACTCCAGGGCTTTGCCTGTGAGGTAGGAGACGAGGGCGGACACTCTCTCACATCCCGAAGGAGCCGGGTGGACGGTCGCCAGGTAGAGTTCCAGTTGGAGTAGGAACCCCTGGCATCCGGCAGCCGTCTCATCATACTCCCTCGGGAGTGCGAGCCGAATCCCGCTGGGACCGGGTGAAGGAGGGGTGGACAGTGGGGCCTGCTGTAGTGGGGCTGGTGGAGGCGCTGGAAGACCTCCTTCTCTCTCCCATCTATCCATCGTATGCAGCACGTGATCCATGGCGGTGCCCAGACATTGCAACATGGTCGCGTGCTGTTGGACGCGCTCCTCTACCGCCACAGGGAGGGCGTCTGATCCTGCTGACTCCATTCATCTGGTGAGTGACTATGTAATGCGTCTGTGTGTAGCTGGTGTAGAGGAGTCAGACGCAGGACAGGAGATATGAGTAATAAAAGCATTTACTCAACAAATATAACAATACACGGCAAATAATGCCAAGCCCAACATAACAGATCGCAATACAATAAACAATCACTCACAAACAAACATGGGGGAACAGAGGGTTAAATATTGAACAAGTAATTGTGGGATTGAAACCAGGTGTGTAAAACAAGGACAAAACCAATAGAAAATGAAAAGTGGATTGGCGATGGCTAGAAGACCGGTGACGTCGACCGCCGAACGTCGCCCAAAGGAACCGACTTCGGCGGAAGTCGTAACATCCTGGCGCTTACTGGACTTTCTTGGGCGCCCTGAAGCCTTCTTCACAACAATTGAACCGCTCTCCTTAAAGTTCTTGATGATCCGATAAATGGTTGATTTAGTTGCAATCTTACTGGCAGCAATATCCTTGCCTGTGAAGCCCTTTTTGTGCAAAGCAGTGATGACGGCACGTGTTTCCTTGCAGGTAACCATGGTTGACAAAGGAAGAACAATGATTCCAAGCACCACCCTCCTTTTGAAGCTTCCAGTCTGTTATTCCAACTCAATCAGCATGACAGAGTGATCTCCATTCTTGTCCTCGTCAACACTCACACCTGTGTTAACGAGAGAATCAGACATGATGTCAGCTGGCCCTTTTGTGTCAGAGCTGAAATGCAGTGGAAATGTTTTGGGGGGATTCAGTTCATTTGCATGGCAAAGAGGGACTTTGCAATTAATTGCAATTCATCTGATCACTCTTCATGACATTCTGGAGTATATGCAAATTGCCATCATACAAACTGAGGCAGCAAACTTTGTGAAAATTAATATTTGTGTCATTCTCAAAACTTTTGGCCACGACTGTACATGCAAACAATTACACACAAATATACACATACAAGCATGAATACAAACACACAGATCGTCCAAACCCCATCAAACACACATACATGAACTCCGCTATACACACAAACACACACTCATGCTTTAGGAGGTTTGTTTATGGATGTGTGTATTTATAGAAACAGTACTGCATCAGAAACACATGCTGTAGAGGAACACAGAAGGCCTTACTATAAACATGGATAGTCTGCACACACACACACACAGGCACACATGCACACATGCACACACACACATGTGTTTGTGGTTGTTACATTAACATGGATATTGTGCACACTTACTCCAACTGCTACTAACTAGCTAGCGGGTGTGTTATAGTGAGGGAGCCACGTGTCTCCTGCTGTGGTTCTGAGTTCAATTGCAACAACTTCCTGTTGACAGTCTCAGCTCCTCTTTTAATCACACACGATGAAATGATCAGACACAACATACCTCATATTGGTTGCACGATCTCAACTATTCTGTAATCAGATGACACAATGAAATGTTACTTCTTCATCGTCTTCATGC
This sequence comes from Brachymystax lenok tsinlingensis, assembly GCA_030435695.1. NCBI lineage: Eukaryota > Metazoa > Chordata > Actinopteri > Salmoniformes > Salmonidae > Brachymystax > Brachymystax lenok. The sequence continues at coordinate 35,557,028 of CM059813.1, forward strand.
ACTTTGACTGTACACACATCCACTCAGATCATCCGCTTTTATATCTGCGCATGCGAGTGTGTGTGCATGTCTGTGTGTCTGTGTGTGTCATAACAAATATGGTATATGATAATCCAGGTAAAGACATTTTTATTGTGTTCCTCCCATGGCTCTTCTTTGAAGTGTTGTGCTGAGCGCTCCAAGGCCAGCATAGCCAGTCTGCTTCTCCAAACACCACAAACACTAACAGACTGTGGACACATGGCATTTCTACACTGTTCACTGCCTGTCTGCTGTTAGACAAGACTGAAGATGTCTCAGGATAGAGACAGTGAGAGAGAGAAATATAGGAGAAATACAAAAATAAAAAATCGGGCTCACATTTTTCAGGTGGAAGGGTAAAGCGCATCCAAAGACCAGTAGAACTCTTCAAATGTCACCTCATTACCAAAGCTCACACACACCCCTCCCATGTGAATGTCCACATACATACAGTGGGGCAAAAAAGTATTTAGTCAGCCACCAATTGTGCAAGTTCTCCAACTTAAAAATATGAGAGAGGCCTGTAATTTTCATCATAGGTACACTTCAACTATGACAGACGAAATGAGAAAAAGACATCCAGAAAATCACATTGTAGGATTTTTTATTTATTTATTTGCAAATTATGGTGGAAAATAAGTATTTGGTCAATAACAAAAGTTTCTCTCAATACTTTGTTATATACCCTTTGTTGGCAATGACAGAGGTCAAACGTTTTCTGTAAGTCTTCACAAGGTTTTCACACACTGTTGCTGGTATTTTGGCCCATTCCTCCATGCAGATCTCCTCTAGAGCAGTGATGTTTTGGGGCTGTCGCTGGGCAACACGGACTTTCAACTCCCTCCAAAGATTTTCTATGGGGTTGAGATCTGGAGACTGGCTAGGCCACTCCAGGACCTTGACATGCTGCTTTGCTTACGAAGCCACTCCTTCGTTGCCCGGGTGGTGTGTTTGGGATCATTGTCATGCTGAAAGACCCAGCCACGTTTCATCTTCAATGCCCTTGCTGATGGTAAGGAGGTTTTCACTCAAAATCTCACGATACATGGCCCCATTCATTCTTTCGTTTACACGGATCAGTCGTCCTGGTCCCTTTGCAGAAAAACAGCCCCAAAGCATGATGTTTCCACCCCCATGCTTCACAGTAGGTATGGTGTTCTTTGGATGCAACTCAGCATTCTTTGTCCTCCAAACACGACGAGTTGAGTTTTTACCAAAAACTTCTATTTTGGTTTCATCTGACCATATGACATTCTCCCAATCCTCATCTGGATCATCCAAATGCTCTCTAGCAAACTTCAGACGGGCCTGAACATGTACTGGCTTAAGCAGGGGGACACGTCTGGCACTGCAGGATTTGAGTCCCTGGCGGCGTAGTGTGTTACTGATGGTAGGCTTTGTTACTTTGGTCCCAGCTCTCTGCAGGTCATTCACTAGGTCCCCGTGTGGTTCTGGGATTTTTGCTCACCGTTCTTGTGATCATTTTGACCCCACGGGTGAGATCTTGCGTGGAGCCCCAGATCGAGGAAGATTATCAGTGGTCTTGTATGTCTTCCATTTCCTAATAATTGCTCCCACAGTTGATTTCTTCAAACCAAGCTGCTTACCTATTGCAGATTCAGTCTTCCCAACCTGGTGCAGGTCTACAATTTGGTTTCTGGTGTCCTTTGACAGCTCTTTGGTCTTGGCCATAGTGGAGTTTGGAGTGTGACTGTTTGAGGTTGTGGACAGGTGTCTTTTATACTGATAACAAGTTCAAACAGGTGCCATTAATACAGGTAACGAGTGGAGGACAGAGGAGCCTCTTAAAGAAGAAGTTACAGGTCTGTGAGAGCCAGAAATCTTGCTTGTTTGTATGTGACCAAATACTTATTTTCCACCATAATTTGCAAATAAATTCATTAAAAATCCTACAATGTGATTTTCTGGATTTTTGTTCCTCATTTTGTCTGTCATAGTTGAAGTGTACCTATGATGAAAATTACAGGCCTCTCTCATCTTTTTAAGTGAGAGAACTTGCACAATTGGTGGCTGACTAAATACTTTTTTGCCCCACTGTACCAGACACACACTGAGTCTATATCTACCCAGGCCTACGCTTTTCTGATCAGACTACGATTGAAAGCAGTATTAGGCAGTAGTACAAGTCTTATTGTGTGTCTGTCAGTCAGAAGACTATAGCAGCCTTCAGAACACGGAGAGAAAATGAAGGGCTGCTACAAAAGGAACAGTCAACCTGAGAATGCTGTTCAATAGTCTCACAGACCTGTTCACTCGAGCATCTGAATGCTTTAGCATAATTAAGACTTTCAGCTCTTTGAATGATACAATGAATGAATGATGTAGTGGAAGTCAGTGTTGAAGAAGATGTAAACAAAGAGCAAGAGGTGAACTCCCATGATTTGGTTGATGCTTCTCCTTGAGGATCCGTCTCATTGTCTCGTCACAGACTGATCAAACTTAAGGCCAGAACAGAACAACACAGTCAGACAATCATTCCTACCTTTGTGATCTTGGGACTATAAGGTTCTATCTGCGCAAAGCATAGTTCTGAGATATTGAGCATCAAAGTTTTCACATCCCAGATCTCAGAACTGTTTTGCAATGAATTCTTCTTTCATAACCCATAAAGGTCCACACCTTAAAACTTCTTAGGGCTAGGCCCCTTTTTTCTCCACTTCCTGCCTGAATGACGTGCCCAAAGTAAACTGCCCTGAAGCCAGGATATGCATATAACTGGTACCACACTTTGAAGTTTGTAGAAATGTTACAATAATGTAGGAGAATATAACACAATAGATATGGTAGGAGAAATTCCCCCAAAACACTTTTGAGACCATCCTCTTAGAAATGTAAGGACAGTTTCAGACTTGTAACTTCAAAAACAAATGAGAAATATCAGTTTTAGTAGAAGGACATAGTCTTGGAAATTCCATGAAGACATTACGCACCTGCTAAAATCGTTTTCCTATTGAACATGCTTCTTTCCGAAATAAATATTATAGTTTGATTACATTTTAGGGTATCTGAGGAGTAAATAGAAACGTATTTTAACTTGTTGAAACAAAGTTTAGGGGTAGATTTTTGGATTCCTTTCTGTGCAAGTTGAACGAGTGTATTACTCAAATCGATGGTGCCAACTAAACTGACTTTTTGGGATATAAAGAAGGATTTTATCTAACAAAACAACACAACTGTCATGTCCTGGCCTGGGATTAGCCGGCTGGCTATCATTTGTGTTTAGGTCAGGAGGGGTTTTTGTTTCTATGTATTGTATTTCTATGTTTGGATTTGATGGTTCCCAATTAGAGGCAGCTGATTGTCGTTACCTCTAATTGGGAACCATATATATGTTTGTTCTTTTCACCACTTTGGTTGTGGGTTATTGAATGTATGTATGTCAGTTAGACTGTGTATGTGGTTTGTCTACACAGTTATATTTCGATCGTTGTGTTTCTTTATTTTGGTTCATTGCATCTTTGTACGTTCCACTTATTATTATTATTAAACATGTGGAATAGCAATCGAGCTGCATTTTGGTCTGATCCTTCCGACGCTCGTGACAAAATAACCCACCTCCAAAAGACCAAGCAGCGTGGTTATAAGGAATCCTGGACATGGGAGGAGATCCTGGATGGTAAGGGACCCTGGAGGCAGGCTGGGGAATATCGCCGTCCTAAGGAGGAGCTGGAGGCAGCAAAGGCGGAACGGCATAGGTACGAGGGAACACGGCTAGCTAGGAAGCCCGAGAGGCAGCCCTCAATTTTTATTTTGGGGGCACATGGGGAGATTGGCTGAGCCAGGTTGGAGACCTGAGCCAACTCCCCGTGCTTACCGGAGGGAGTGTCGTACTGGTCAGGCACCGTGTTATGCGGTGAAGCGCACGGTGTCTCCAGTGCGCGTTTACAGCCCGGTGCGCTACAGTCCAGCTCCCCGCATCTGTCGGTCTGGGGTGAGCGTTCAGCCAGGAAGGAGTGTGCCGGCTCAGCGTTCTTGGCCTCCAGTAAGCCACCTTGGACCAGGATATCCTGCGTCGGCTCTGCGTACTGTTTCTCCGGTGCGTCTCCACAGCCCAGTACGTCCTGTGCCAGCTCCCCGCATTTGCCAGGCGAAACTAACCATTCAGCCAGGACGGGTTGTGCAGGCTGTACGCTCCAGGTCCCCTGTGCGTCTCCACAGCCCAGTACGTCCTGTGCCAGCGCCCCGCATTATACAAGTGTTGCATAGCCATCAAAAGCTCTGCTTCTTGGCAATATTACAGCGTTGTCAGATTTCAAAAAGGCTTTACGGCGAAAGCACAACATTTGATTGTTTGAGGATAGCACCTCTAATATTTTCCACATTAGCATAAATTCATATCCAGCTCGGGTCTCACAAAACCCATATCACAGATAAAATAAATCGCTTACCTTTCGAAGAACTTCTGCTGAGGGCTTCCCAAGTGTCCAAACAAGAGAATCCATGGTTCTTTTGTTAGAAAAAGTCATTTATTATATCCATAAATCTCAGTTTGGTTGGCACGTTATGTTCAGCTACTCCACCAATTATTTCCATTATACTCGCCCGTTGTATAGTGAAGAGAACGCTTTCAAATTATACCTCTCAACTTTTCCCAAACAAATAAAAGATCAATAATAATTCATCCTTAGGTATCCTGTTATGAATAATAGCGATAATATTTTACACGGATGGTAACTGAAACGTTATAAAAGGAAAAGAAAGTGGGGCGCGCTTTCGTTCTCGTGACCAGGCACTCTTGTTTACATTTTCTCCTTCCTGCAGTGTTTCTTCTTCTGTATGGTTCTGCTCAGGGCTACAGCTTCCAGACACTGTCCAGAGACTGTTGACATCCAGTGGAAGCCATATATATACACCTCCCTATGAGGTATTTAACCAGACATTCAAAGTGAGCAAAGGTCAAAAGAAAAAATGATTTCCGGACAGAAATTTCTCAGGTTTTTGCCAACTATATCAGTTCTGTTATACCCACAGACATTATCTTAACAGTTTTAGAAACTCCCAGTATAAGGCGCTAGTAGATTCAGGCGCAGCTGGGAATTCTATTGACCGTTCATTTGCCCATAGGTTAGGGATCCCCATTGTTCCTGTGGATATACCCTTCCCTGTGCACGCCCTAGATAGTCGACCATTAGGGTCAGGGCTGATTAGGGAGGCCATCGCTCCACTAGGCATGGTTACGCAGTGGGGTCACAGGGAGAGAATCAGTCTCTTCCTTATTGATTCTCCTGCGTTTCCCGTGGTGCTGGGCCTACCCTGGTTGGCCTGTCATGACTCCACTATTTCGTGGCAACAGAGGGCTCTCAAGGGGTGGTCGTGAAAGTGTTCAGGGAGGTGTGTAGGTGTTTCCATCGGTTTGACTACAGTGCAAAGTCCAGACCAGGTCTCCACCGTGCACATCCCCTCAGAATATGCCGATTTGGCTCTAGCCATCTGTAAGAAGAGGGCGACTAAATTACCACCCCATTGACGGGGGGATTGTGAGATAAATCTCCTGGTAGACGCAGCATTTCCCAGGAGTCATGTGTATTCTCTGTCCCAGGAAGAGCCGGCGGCTATGGAAACATATTTCTCAGAATCCCTGGGGCAGGGATACATTCGGCACACCACTTCACCTGCCTCCTCAAGTTTATTTTTTGTGAAGAAGAAGGATGGAGGTCTGCGCCCGTGTATTGACTATCGGAGTATCAATCAGATCACTGTCTCCCTTCTCAGGAGCGCTTACAACCTGGTACGTATCTGGGAGGGGGACGAGTGGAAAACGGCATTTAGTACCACTTCAGGGCACTATGAGTACTTCGTCATGCCGTACGGGTTGATGAATGCGCCATCAGTCTTCCAGGCCTTTGTTGACAAGATTTTCCGGGACCTGCACAGGCAGGGTGTAGTTGTGTATATCGCCGACATTCTGATATACTTCGCTACACGCGCCGAACATGTGTTCGTGGTGCGCAGGGTGCTTGGTCAACTTTTGGAGAATGACCTGTACGTCAAGGCTGAGAAATGTCTATTCTTCCAACAGTCCGTCTCCTTCCTAGAGTACCGCATTTCCACGTCAGGGGTGGAGATGGAGAGTGACCGCATTTCAGCCGTGCGTAATTGGCCGACTCCCACCACGGTAAAGGAAGTGCAGCAGTTCCTAGGGTTTGCCAACTGCTACCGGAGGTTTATCCGGGGCTTTGGTCAGGTAGTGGCTCCCATTACCTCACTGCTAAAAGGGGGACCGGTGCAACTGCAGTGGTCGGCTGAGGCGGACAGGGCTTTTGGTCACCTGAAGGCTCTGTTTACCTCGGCTTCCGTGCTGGCTCATCCGGATCCCTCTATGGCATTCATAGTGGAGGTGGACTCGTCCGAGACTGGGATAGGAGCCGTGCTCTCTCAGTGCTCGGGTACGCCCCCGAAGCTCCGCCCATGGGCTCTGAAGGCGTGAAGATGTTGGCTTGAGAGGTGAAACACCCTTTTCTCATCTGGACTGACCACCGCAATCTGGAGTACATCCGGGCGGCGAGGAGACCCTCCCCAGGCAAGGTGGGCCATGTTCTTTACCCGTTTTGTTTTCACAATGTCCTACCGACCAGGTTGCCAGAACGCTAAGGCAGACGCACTGTCCCCGATGTATGACACAGAGGAGAGGTCCATGGATCACACTCCCATACTCCCGGACTCTTGCCTGGTGGCACCGGTAGTGTGGGAGCTGGACGCGGACATCGAGCGGGCATTACGTACAGAGCCCACTCCCTCTCAGTGTCCAGCTGGGCGTCTGTATGTTCTGTCCGCGACCGGTTGGTCTATTGGGCCCACACGTCACTCTCCTCTGGTCATCCTGACATCGGTCGGACAGTGCACTGTCTTAGTGGGAAGTACTGGTGGTCCACCTTGGCCCAGGACGTGAGGGTTTATGTTTCCTCCTCCTCGGTGTGCACCCAGTGCAAGGCTCCTAGGCACCTGCCCAGAGGGAAGTTACAACCCCTACCCGTTCCACAACGACCGTGGTCGCACCTGTCGGTGGACTTCCTGAATGATCTTCCTCCTCAAATCAAATCAAATCAAATCAAATCAAATCAAATTTTATTTGTCACATACACATGGTTAGCAGATGTTAATGCGAGTGTAGCGAAATGCTTGTGCTTCTAGTTCCGACCATGCAGTAGTATCTAACAAGTAATCTAACAAATTCACAACAACTACCTTATACACACAAGAGTAAAGGAATGAATACGAGTATGTACATATAAATATATGGATGAGCGATGGCTGACCGGCATAGGCAAGATGCAGTAGATGGTATGGAGTACAGTATATACACACATACACACACACATATATGAGATGAGTAATGTAGGATATGTAAACATTATATAAATGGCATTGTTTAAAGTGGCTAGTGATACATTATTCCATCCAATTATAATTATTCAAGTGGCTAGAGATTTGGGTCGATGACCGAACGGCATAGGCAAGATACAGTAGATGGTTTAGAGTACAGTGTATACATTTGATATGAGTATGTCGGATACGTAAACATTATATACAAAATTGTTTAAAGTGGCTAGTGATACATTTGTTACATCCAATTCCTATGTATAAAGTGGCTAGAGATTTAAGTCAGTATGTTGGCAGCAGCCACTCAATGTTAGTGATGGCTGTTTAACAGTCTGATGGCCTTGAGGTAGAAGCTGTTTTTCAGTCTCTCGGTCCCAGCTTTGATGCACCTGTACTGACCTCGCCTTCTGGATGATAGCGGGGTGAACAGGCAGTGGCTCGGGTGGTTGTTGTCCTTGATGATCTTTTGGCCTTTCTGTGACATCGGGTGGTGTAGGTGTCCTGGAGGGCAGGTAGTTTAACCCCGGTGATGCGTTGTGCAGTCCTCACTACCCTCTGGAGAGCCTTACGGTTGTGGGCGGAGCAGTTGCCGTACCAGGCGGTGATACAGCCCGACAGGATGCTCTCGATTGTGCATCTGTAAAAGTTTGTGAGTGATTTTGGTGACAAGCCAAATTTCTTCAGCCTCCTGAGGTTGAAGAGGCGCTGTTGCGCCTTCTTCACCACGCTGTCTGTGTGGGTGGACCAATTCAGTTTGTCCGTGATGTGTACGCCGAGGAACTTAAAACTTTCCACCTTCTCCACTACTGACCCCTCGATGTGGATAGGGGGGTGCTCCCTCTCCTGTTTCCTGAAGTCCACAATCATGTCTGTGTGGGTGGACCAATTCAGTTTGTCCGTGATGTGTACGCCGAGGAACTTAAAACTTTCCACCTTCTCCACTACTGACCCCTCAATGTGGATAGGGGGGTGCTCCCTCTCCTGTTTCCTGAAGTCCTCACAGGGCAACACCACGATCCCGGTCTCCCTACAGCCCTACAGACTGCGGAGGCCATGTTCACACACGTCTTCCGGCACTACGGGGTGCCTGAGGACATAGTCTCTGATCGGGGTCCCCAGTCCACGTCCAGGGTCTGGAGGGCATTTATGGAATGTCTGGGGGTCTTGTCAGCCTCACCTCAGGTTTTCACCCCGAGAGTAACGGGCAGGTGGAGAGAGTAAACCAGGATGTGGGTAGGTTTCTGCGGTCATATTGCCAGGACCGGCCGGGGTAGTGGGCGGCGTTCATCCCATGGGCAGAGATGGCCCAAAACTCACTCCGCCACTCCTCCACTAACCTCTCTCCCTTCCAGTGCGTACAGGGGTATCAGCCGGTTCTGGCATCTTGGCATCAGAGCCAGATCAAGGCTTCTGTGGTGGACAAATGGTTTAAGCGAGACCTCCGCCCATGTGCACCTGCAACGGGCCGTGAGGCGGCAGAAGGCGAGCGCCGACCGCCACAGCGGCAGGGCCCCTCCGGCTGCCCTGCCGGAAGCTGGGTCCGCGGTTTGTGGGGCCATTCGAAGTCCTGAGGAGACTGAACAAGGTTTGCTACAGGTTACAGCTACCCCAGACTACCGTATTAATCTCTCGTTCCATGTGTCTCTCCTCAGGCCGATGGTGGCTGGTCCACTCCAGGAGTCTGAGGTGCGGGAGGTTCCTCCGCCCCCTCTGGACATCGAGGGAGCCCCGGCATATGCTGTTCGAGCAAACCTGGACTCGAGGCGTTGGGCGAGGGGCCTTCAGTACCTTGCGGAGTGGGAGGGGTACGGTCCGTTTGAGAGATGCTGGGTGCCGGTGGAGGACGTTCTGGACCCTTCGTTGCTGCGGGAGTTCCACTGTCGCCATCCGGATCGCCCTGCGCCTCGGATCTCAGAACAGTTTTTTCATGTCTTCCTCTTTCATGACTCAACTCAGGATTATGTGATTGGATTGTAGATAGAACCTTATAGCAACAAGTTCAAAGGTGTTTGAACAGGTAGAACGTTCTATATATATTTTTTACTTTTTCTCAAATCTCACATGTGAAGGACCACCTAAAGAGCAACTCTATGTGAATAACTCATTTCTGACCAAAACGCCAGATAGAACCTTGCAGTCCCAAGTTCTTGAAATTGAGAGCTTGGGAGGATGCAGTTCTAGCTGTAAAAACATGAAATAATTAGCTTGAACCCTTTGTTTAACCCATATTTGTGATCATTGTTGTGTGGTCCCTGCAGCATACCATTGCAAATATGTGATTGGAATAGTAGCAACAGAACGTATGATGCGACAAACACGTCTAAATAGCATTGTTGTCTGAAAAGCATCTAAACAATGTTTTGTACTGCTGGGAAATAAAGGTCTTCACAACTTCATTCCTCAATATCACCTTATACTGTAAAAGATAAACGCGAACTTCCTCATTCAAGCATCACACGGAACACATCCACAGCCAAACTCATTCCATAAACCAGACTAAATAACAGGTAGCGCTGACAAAAAAACTAAACGTCCTAACAGCTAGAATTGTTTACAGTATACTACATCTCTGGTGCGGGAGAAATGTAATATTGTTTAGAAAAGAGATGTGTGTCAGCTAAGCTAACAGCAGTTAAATTCGTTATGATGACAGCCATGTTTGTTTATGTTTGACAAGCGAAAACTCCCTAATCCCAGAATGCCATTTACTATAAGACGCAAATAAACAAAGTCAAAGATAGCTGCATCCATTGCCTGAAAAATATTAGCATGGTTTGGCCACTTTTCACAGTGTATACAAGTACCGGAGCACATGACTTGACAAGTCGTTTACAGTTTTTGACAAATCACAAAGCAAATAAAATGTATCACCTCGCAGATCATTACCCCAAATAAAAGCCTACTGCCTACCCTTACAAGGGGGAGGTAATTTGATTTGTAGGGGGGTTTGAAGTCCATGGGGGGTAGAAATGGGGGAAGGTATCATGGGGGGATATGATGCAGGAAATAGTACTATGATGGGGGATTTATCAATAAATGGGGGCAAAAACAGGAGAAGTGTATAAGCTAAATAAAAATAAACCCCCTGGAAATGGGGTTGTCTGAGCTGGCAACCCTGAGGTACCATAGTTACAGTCTGATTCCTCGTTCAAAACAACTGGGAACCAGGACAACCAGGACTTCCGACTTCAGTGCGTTTAAGGGAACTAGCTCCGGTGGGAAAAAATATTTTGAAAGGTCATCCAACTCGGAATTCCAACTCAGGCCTCTTTCTAGAGCTCAGACTTCACCGTTCTAAAGATCACTGATGTCATGATTTGACCTCATATTTCATATCTCATATCCAGTTGTGACTGACCATAAGTCAGTCACGTGAACTATCCCATCACCTCATTTTTGTTAAAACATCTTTGGTCTGACAGATGCTTATGTGACAACCAGAATGTATTGTATGATGTCAACAAACACGGCACCACACATAGCTGGCAAATAGCTTATCAATCTATGCAAGAATCGTAATTCATGATTTGTCACCAGTACTTGAAAACATGAATGAAACCGTAAATACATTATGCTTCATACATACATACTGTATGCTACAGTAGAAACGACAACACGATATACAGAAAATAAGGCACTTATTTTGATAGGAAAGTACACATGTCCAAATATACAGTATTATTTGTAAGGAAAACAGCAACGAAGACAATTCAGAAAATGTGCCAGGGGCAAAAAGTTTGTGCAAGGCCAGTTCTGACTAGAGATGTGCAAATGTCTTCGTACATGATCTGGGAAACACCGGGGGAAGGCAGCGTAGCATGCAATGGTTTGAGGGCAGCGCTGGTTAACTGTCCTGTTAAGTAACAATCACATTTTGGAACAGTGAGTGCATTCTGACATCATGCCCATAAAAATAAAAGTACCGAACTCTTATTGGTTTGAATGGTGTCAGTAATATTTTTATTGTATTCTTTTGAACTTAACAACCTGATTTGGGGTATTTAGAGTACTATACAGCTAGAGAACATTGAACAGAACAAGGCTATGTCAATAGCTAATTAAAATTACAAACGCAGATAGAACCTTATAGTCCCAGTCTCAACATGCCATTGTCCTCACTACAGGAAACACTACAGATAAGACAGTAGCTTATGCCACACGGTTTTCTATTGCATCCATTTTGTTGTGGGTGTATGTGTTTTGCTAAAGTACGACCAAGAAGATGATTTTCATATTTTTAACCATTCATGACTAATCAATTAATTTAATAAAAGTCAAATGACCATTGGCTAGTATGGTGTTACTGTATTGTAGTATCTTCCAACCTAACCAAAATTGCTACCCAGAAGATGACTGTCAGTAGCACTAAAGCAAATAGGCTCAGCTCTGGAGGTGACAGATACTTTAGGTGTCAGGGAAGGTGATGTCATGCCAGAAGGATAAGAAGACTAACCTATGCTACATGGACTGGGATAGAATACAGGCTGTGGATCCATCACTCACACACAGGTAACAACTGGAATGCTGCTTCATTCTAAACTTGAAAATGTCTTAATATTGTGACTTTTGCTGTCCGCAAACCTCCAAATAGGTTTCACAATGTGAGATTGAGAAGAAGACTCAGAGATAGAGGGACAGAGAGTGTGAGTAAGAGACAGGGAAAGAGAGAGAGAAAAGAGGAGGAAGATAACTAAATTCTGGTAAACTGCACCTGCAGGGATCTCCTCCTGTGTATAATGTCAGTGTTTAATGACCAGACACTGCTTACAGCGTGTGTGTGTATGTGTGTGTCTACTTGCATGTGTGTGTCTCTCACACTGCTGATAATTGAATAGAGACACAGTGTTCATTCTGCCTCAAGCACCCTAGCAAAGAAAATAACTCATGAATACATTTTCTGCGTCTGTCGCATATTTCAGTTGTTCAAGTCTCTCTCTTTTCCTTTTTCCCCTTTTTTCCCCTGGGGCTCGGGGAAGGATGCACTCGTTGACGAACTTGGAGAATAATATGGTTAAGTGGTCTAATATAAACTGCAAAAATAAATAATTAATACATATGACTTAATCTACATGCAGGAGGGAAATAGCAGTGTGGCATGAAAGCCCAAATGAACTTGGAGAGAGAGGGGGGGCACAAAGGGAGGGAGCGATCACAGAGAAATGAGACAGAGAGAGAGAGAAGCCAGCAGAACAGCCCACCTCAGCTCCTGACAAAAGTCTCGACACCACAGAAAAACAGTCCACCCCAGACCCTCGACATCACAGTGTCAAGAACCGGCTCGAAGTTCGTAACAAAAAGGGAGACAACGTGGAGATAAGGAATAACAAAATATATTTATTTACTTAAGTAAACTAAATACAATTAACAATGGTGTGTGTAGTCAGTAATCAGTAGTGTAAGTGAGTGGTTGTATGCATAAATGTGATAATGAGGGGTGTTGAAAGGTGCCAACACAAACAAACAAAACAGCCACAAAATTGCCACAACCAAAATCTGTAAGTGTGTCTGCATGGAGAGAGTCTCCTCAATGAATGTGGAAGAGGTGCATTTATCCTGGGACACACCCGAACCCAGGTGTGTCCCATTTCGCTGACGACCCACCCGACTCCGCCCACCGACATCCTATTAAGGAAAACAAGAGCAAAGAGAAAGAATTCGGCAGACAGAGTGGGAGGGTCGTCACAACAGCAGGACAGACAAATGAAGAACCAGTGCCCACCTTCGCCCGGACCCTAAAGGACATCGCTCTCAAATGCAGCCCCAACACTTCACACAGGAGCAATAGATCAATAGACACCCGCCCAGACCTGCAGGAGCCCCCGGGACCTACATATAGAGGACCCACGCTGAGAGGACCTACAGAACATCCAGACCACAACACCACCAGCCACATCCACCCCCACCCCAACTAATCAACACCACCCCCATGTCAACCATGCCCACACCGCATTTAGGCCCCCTCAGATCAGACCTATGCACCTCCTGACCACCCCATGCACCCCACCCCCGCAAAGAGGGCCTCAACATGGAAGTGACACATACGCCCAGGCCGTGAGCAGGAACAAGGACTTCATCAAATAAATCGTAAATACAGCCATTGCCATCCTACAAGAAACATGGTATGGAGGAGACAGACCCACTGGTTGCCCTCTAGGTTACAGAGAGCTGGTAGTCCCATCCACCAAACTACCAGGTGTGAAGCAGGGAAGGGACTCCGGCGGTATGCTAATTTGGTATAGAGCAGACCTAACCCACTCCATTAAATTTGTCAAAACAGCAACATTTTACATCTGGTAAGAAATTAATGAGGAAATTGTCTCAACAGAGAAAAAAGTCCTTGTGTGCTACCTATATCCCCCCCAATAGAATCCCCATACTTTAATGAAGACAGCTTCTCCATGCTGGAGGGGGAAATCAATCATATCCAGGCCCATGTACTAGTCTGGGACGACATAAATGCCAGAACAAGAACAAGAACCTGACACCCTCAGCACACAGGGGGACAAACACCTGCCTGGAGGTGACAGCATTCCCTCCCCCATATGCCCCCCTAGGCACAACTATGACAACTTAACCAACAAAAACAGGTCACAACTCCTGCAGCTCTGGTGCACGCTGGGTATGTACATAGTCAATGGTAGGCTTCGAGGGGACTCCAATGGTAGGTACACCTATAGCTCATCTCTTGGCAGTAGTACTGTACACTACTTTATCACTGACCTCAACCCAGAGTCTCTCAGAGCGTTCACAGTCAGTCCACTGACACCCCTATCAGATCACAGCAAAATCACACTCTACTTGAACAGAGCAATAGTCAATCATCAGGCATCAAAGCCAAAGGAACTGAGTAATATTAGGAAATGCTATAGATGGAAGGAATGTAGTGTGGAAACAAGAAATTCAATCCCTTTTAGACAACTTCCTGGACAAAACATTCCATTGTAATAGTGAAGGTGTAAACCTGGCAGTAGAAAATCAGTACAGTATATTTGACCTCTCAGCGTCCCTATCAAATCTAAACATTTCAAGCAGAAAACTGAAGAAAATTAACAACAATGTCAAATGGTTTGATGAAGAATGCAAAAACCTAAGAAATACATTGAGAAACCTGTCCAACCAAAAACATAGAGACCCATAAAACCTGAATCTACGCCTTCACTATGGTGAATCACTAAAATAATAAATAAAATGAAATAACATTTTATTTGTCACATACACATGGTTAGCAGCTGTTAATGCGAGTGTAGCGAAATGCTTGTGCTTCTAGTTCCGACCATGCAGTAGTATCTAACAATTAATCTAACAAATTCACAACCACTACCTTATACACACAAGAGTAAAGGAATGAATACGAGTATGTACATATAAATATATGGATGAGCAATGGCTGACCGGCGTAGGCAAGATGCAGTAGATGGTATGGAGTACAGTATATACATATGAGATGAGTAATGTAGGATATGTAAACATTATATAAATGGCATCGTTTAAAGTGGCTAGTGATACATTTATTTAATCAAATTATAATTATTAAAGTGGCTAGAGATTTGAGTCGATGGCCGAACGGCATAGGCAAGATGCAGTAGATGATATGGAGTACAGTATATACATTTGATATGAGTAATGTCGGATATGTAAACATTATATACAAAATTGTTTAAAGTGGCTAGTGATACATTTGTTACATCCAATTCCAATTTTTAAAGTGGCTAGAGATTTAAGTCAGTATGTTACAGAAATACTCTACGGAAAAAGAAGGAACAGCACGTCAGAAATTAGCTCAATGTAATCCATAGACTCTAACCACTTCTGGGAAAATTGGAAAACCCTTAACTTCTTAGGGAGTGGCAGCAGAGGTGACGGTTTTGGAGAGTCTGGCGTGCCCAAAGTAAAATGCCTGCCACTCAGGCTCAGAAAATAGGATATGCACATAATTAGTACTATTGGATAGGAAACACTCTGAAGTTTCTAAAAGTGTTAACATAATGTCTGTGAGTATAACAGAACTGATATATCAGGCGAAAACCCGAGGAAAATCCATCCGGAAATGCCGTTTTTGGTGACCTTTGCTCTGTTTGACACTCTCCCCATTGACTTCAAGGCAATCCAGCTCCTGGATTGCAGTACCTATGGCTTCCACTAGATGTCAACAGTCTATATACAAAGATTGGGAGTGATTGGAGTAAGAGGAACGGATAGGAACAGGAAATGGTCAGGGGACCTGATATGTGGGACTGCGCTGCGCGCCCCACTTTATTTTACTTATATAACGTATAGGTGACCATCCAAGTGAAATATTATCACTAATATTCACAAAAGGATAGCTAAGGATGCATTATAACTGGTATTTGATTTGTTTAGGAAAGGTTTTTAGGAATATTTGAATGCGTTCTCTTCACATTTCAATGGGCAATTCGACGTTGGATTTTCTGAACATAACGCGCCAACCAAACGGAGATTTATGGATATAATAAATGACTTTTTCTAACAAAAGAACCATTGGATATCTAGCGCCCCACTGCTCCCTAAGTAGCTAACTACTGTGGAATATGCATCAACAGCAACCCTGGGAAAATCCTCTGCATTATCATTCACAGCAGACTCGTACATTTCCTCAGTGAAAACAATGTACTGAGCAAATGTCAAATTGTCTTTTTACCAAATTATCGTACGACAGACCATGTATTCACCCTGCACACTCTAATTGACAAACAAACAAACCGAAACAAAGGCAAAGTCTTCTCATGCTTTGTTTATTTCAAAAAAGCATTCGACTCAATTTGGATTGAGGGTCTAATATACAAATTGATGGAGAGTTGTGTTGGGGGAAAACATACAACATTATAAAATCAAAGTACACAAACAACAAGTGCTCGGTTAAAATAGGCAAAGAACACACACATTTCTTCCCACAGGGCCATGCGGTGAGACAGGGATGCAGCTTAAGCCCCACCCTGTTCAACATATATATCAAGGAATTGGCGAGGGCACTAGAAGAGTCTGCAGCACCCGGCCTGACCCTACTAGAATCTTAGTCAAATCTTTACTGTTTGCTGATGATCTGGTGCTTCTGTCACCAACCAAGGAGGGCCTACAGCAGCACCTAGATCTTATGCACAGATTCTGCCAGACCTGGGCTTGACAGTAAATCTCAGTAAGACCATAAAATGGTGTTCCACAAAAGGTCCAGTCGCCAGGACCACAAATACAAATTCCATCTAGACACCGCTGCCCTAGAGCACACAAAAAACGATACATACCTTGGCCTAAATATCAGCGCCACAGGTAACTTCCACAAAGCTGTGAACAATCTGAGAGACAAGGAAAGAAGGGCATTCTATGCCATCAAATGGAACATAAAATTCGACATACCAATTAGGATATGGCAAAATATTATTGAATCAGTTATAGAACCCATTGCCCTTTGTGGTTGTGAGATCTGGGGTCCGCTCACCAACTAAGAATTCACAAAATGGGACAAACACCAAATTGAGACTCTGCATGCAGAATTCTACAAAAGCAGAGCAGAATTAGGCCAATACCCACTAATGATCAAAATCCAGAAAAGAGACGTTAAATTCTACAACCACCTAAAAGGAAGCAATCCCCAAACCTTCCATTACAAAGCCATCACCTACAGAGAGATGAACCTGGAGAAGAGTCCCCTAAGCAAGCTGGTCCTGGGGCTCTGTTCACAAACACAAACAGACGCCACAGAGCCCCAGGACAGGAACACAATTAGATCCAACCAAATCATGAGAAAACAAAAAGGTAATTACTTAACCATTTGCACATCGTTACAACACTGTATATTTATATAATACTACATTTGTAATGTCTTTATTCTTTTGGACCTTCTGTGAGTGTAATGTTTACTGTTCATTTTATTGTTTCTTTCACTTTTGTATATTATCTACTTCACTTGCTTTGGCAATGTTAACATATGTTTCCCATGCCAATAAAGCCCCTTGAATTGAAATTTAATTTAATTGACAGAGAGGCGGGGACAGACAGAGCAAGAGGGAATTAGAGAGAGAGAGAGAGAGAGAGAGAGAGAGAGAGAGAGAGAGAGAGAGAGAGAGAGAGAGAGAGAGAGAGAGAGAGAGATGGAGTGTGAGAGAGAGACACGGGGAGAGAAAGAAAGAGAGAGAGAGAGAGATAAGAAAGCAAAAAGACAATTACTTGACATGTTGGAAAGAATTAACAAAAAAATGAGCAAACTAGAATGCTATTTGGCCCTAAACAGAGAGTACACAGTGGTAGAATACCTGACCACCGTGACTGACCCAAACTTAAGGAAAGCTTTGACTATGTACAGACTCAGTGAGCATACCCTTGCTATTGAGAAAGGCCAACGTAGGCAGACCTGGCTCTCAAGAGAAGACGGGCTATGTGCACACTGCCCACAAAATGAGGTGTAAACTGAGCTGCACTTCCTAACCTCCTGCCAAAGGTATGACCATATTAGAGACACATATTTCCCTCAGATTACACAGAACCTCAAAGAATTTGAAAACAAACCAGATTTTGATAAACTCCCATATCTACTGGTTGAAATACCACAGTGTACCATCACAGCAGCACGATTTGTGACCTTTTGCCACAAGAAAAGGGCAACCAGTGGAGAACAAACACCATTGTAAATACAACCCATATTATGTTTATTTATTTCCCATGTTGTACTTTAACCATTTGCACATCATTACAACACTGTATTTATACATAATATGACATCTGTAATGTCTTTATTCTTTTGTAACTTCTGTGAGTGTAATGTTTACTGTTCCTTTTTATTGTTTATTTCACTTTTGTATATTTTCTATTTCACTTGCTTTGGCAATGTTAACATATGGGGGGGGACCAAATCGCAACCCAGTCTCAATCCTATGGGGTAGCCCTGGCTAAATGCTGACTAGGTGAGCATTATTACACTGGTGTAAATAAAGATTCAGACATGGAAACAGAGGCAGGAGGCAAGAGAGAGCCAGACAAAGAGGCTTTATGCAAATAGAATTAACATGCAACCTGGGACATTGTAATGAGATGTTTATTACATTGGAGCACACACACATAGACACACACACACAGGTCTTGTTGCAGAGAGCTTGCCAGGGCTCAGTGGTGAACAGGATGCATTATAGAAAGAAAGGGAGGGAGAAAGAGAGACGGAAACAGCTCAAGTTATCAAGGCCCATTGTTGAGGGAGACTAATTAATTTGTTTGTGCGATAGCTTTTCTTGGCATCGCTGGCTGGCAAAACAATACTGATAACCCCCATCACCTCACTGGAGACATGGGAACTTTCTCCCTCCACACAGGGACGGCAACTCACCCTCTCGGTCTCTCTCGCTCATGTGCTCATTATTTTACCCTCTCGCTTGCTCTTCCTCACACTTTTTCCCGAATACCTTTTTCTCTCTCGCAATTTCAATTTAAGGGCTTTACTTGCATGGAAAACACATGTTTACATTGCCAAAGCAAGTGAAATAAACAATGAAACATTTACAGTAAACACTCACAAAAGTTCCAAAATACATTTCAAATGTCATATTATGTACAAAATGGAAAATAAATAAACATACATTTAGGTTGTATTTACAATGGTATTTGTTCTTCACTGGGTTCCGTTTTCTTGTGGCAACAGGTCACACATTTTGCAGCTGTGATTGCACACTGTGGTAATTGAATTTGTTTTCAAATTCTTTGTGGGTCTATTATATAGTCAAAGATGTCCTTAATTTTGGGTCAGTCACAGTGGTCAGGTATTCTGCCACTGTGTACTCTCTGTTTAGGGCCAAATAGCATTCTAGTTTGCTCAGTTTTTCAAATAAATTCTTTCCATTGTGTCAAGTAATTATATTTTTCTTTGCTCATGATTTGGTTGGGTCTCATTATGTTGCTGTCCTGGGGCTCTGTCGGGTCTGTTTGTGTTTGTGAGCAGAGCACCAGGACCAGCTTGCTTAGGGGGCTCTTCTCCATGTTCATCTCTCTGTAGATAGCCTAATGGGGGCGGCAGGTAGCCTAGTGGTTAGAGCGTTGGACTTGGCAGTTAACCCACGGTTCCTAGGCCATCATTGAAAATAAGAATTTGTTCTTAACGGACTTGCCTAGTTAATTAAAGGTAAAATAAAAGGTGATGGCTTTGTTATGGAAGGTTTGGGAATCGCTTCCTATTAGGTGGTTGTAGAATTTATCGGCTCTTTTCAGGATTTTGATAATTAGCGGGTATCGGATAGGTTCCCCAATGAGGAAAGTGGGGCCTGAGTGAAAAAGTTTGCGAACCCTGACCTAGAGAGCAATCAGTGGGCCCATCTCCTCTATACCATGTTTTTTGTATGATGACAATATATGTTTTTCTGATTACTTTGGTGAAATCTGGATCCCTGCTCTATAGTCGAAAGGCAGGAGACCTCAGACCTTCTATATTCCGGGATGAGATAGTAAAAGCTATTCGTAGCTCCTGTGTGAGGTGCTGGGGCTGCGGTTGAGGGTGACGTCCTTCAGGGTTCTGGCAAAGGTGGGTACTGCTCCCTTGCAGAGGTGGACTTGGTTGCAAAAGCTGATAAAGTCCATGGTGGAGTGGTGAGCCAGGCAGACATTAAGGTTTGAGTCTCTCTCTCTCTGTCTCTCTCTCTCTCTTACACACATGCACTATAACTCCCCTTTCCTTTTATTTTGTCAGAGGTTATCATTCTAGAGCTTTTCAAATGATTCCATTGTGATGAAACTCAAACGCACACAGCAAAAACACGAGGGCTCGCTGCAGTCCTGAACTGAATCTTTATTTTGTGGATGGTCACAAAATGACTTTGTTAAAATAAACAGAGAAGAAGAAAACCATCTGTCCCCTTCACGCGCGCCAAATGCTTTTGAGAATGGACAGAAAAAGTGAATGTTCAGCTGAGGCAAAAGGGAAAGAGAAAGGGAAGGGGGATGCCTAGTCAGTTGCGCAACTGAATGTATTCAACTGAAATGTGTATTCTGCATTTAACCCAACCCTTCTGAATCAGAAAAGGACAATGTTGGAGTTTAATTCAATAAGAGAAAAGCTGCAAAAGGCACAGTTGAAGATAGAGAAGTGAGGGCCAGAAAAGTAATGTTTGGGAAAGATTTGGTGAAGTGGTAAAAGAGGAGGATACAGCAGCAGTGCCTATGTTGTGTGAGATGATTGTGAGGCGCTGTAAAAATTTGACAGTCACAAGATGGGACTTCAAATGGGCCTATGGCAAGTCAAGCGAACTTTAGCCTACGGTTCAGACGGCTTAAATGGAAACTGAAATCTGGACAGTGACTGTAAGTCTTTAGCCTCTCACACAGTCTTAACATTAACTCCTGCAGAATGAAGCATTTCTTGCATTAAAATTATACACCAAATGTACACTTTGAATCGGGAACAGTAGTCAAGAAACATGATTTATTTGTTTCAGAATCTTGAGAGAATGTGAAAGCGAAGTTAGGGACCTTCTGTAGAGATGCTATCTTTATCAGCATCATAAAAGCTGATAGTATTTCAACCACATATAATATGCATCTGAAATCTTTAAAAAAACTGGTTGGGTCATATTCACAGCTTTCCATTTCCTCCCCCTTCCCTAAACGTCTTTGCTCCTCAAAAGAAGCAGAGACGACATAAAACTTTGCCGATGTCAACTAGATTGAAGTATTAATTCTATAATTTATGACATTATTCTGGTGAGCAAGGGTTTATTTAGTCTTCTAGGGCAACATACATGTATAATGGCATAAAAGAAGATGCATGTATCTATTTATAGACAAGTTGACTAACATATAGCCTACCAAAATGTTGGAAATTATAAGCGGAAACATATCTAAATTAGGCAAAACAAACTATGCACCTGCTGTCAAAAAATATTTCTGCCGTTTTGGACTGTAGCCTATGGCGCATTTTTGGGTACCGGCCTCAGATTTTCACTTTGTCACATGTAGTCGGGTGGTTGGGTTATTAGCAATTGCTGTCGGGTGCGGGTAAACACACACGCACACACACATACACATAACCAATCGGATTACATGCTTCAAGATTGCTTTGATCACGTGGACTGGGATATGTTCCAGGTAGCCTCAGACAATAACATTGATGTACACGCTGACTTGGTGAGCGAGTTTATCAGGAAGTGTATAGGAGATGTTGTACCCACTGTGACTATTAAAACATTCCCTAACCAGAAACCGTGGATAGATGGCAGCATTCGCGCAAAACTGAAAGCATGTACCACCGCGTTTAATCATGGCAAGGCGACTGGAAACATGGCCGAATACAAACAGTGTAGTTATTCCCTCCATAAGGCAATCAAACAAGCAAAGCATCAGTATAGGGACAAAGTGGAGTCGCAGTTCAGCGGATCAAACACGAGATGTATGTGGCAGGGTCTACAGACAATCACAGATTACAAAAGAAAAACCAGCCCCATCGCAGACATCAACGTCTTGCTCCCAGACAAATTAACTTGTTAGGGAGTGGCAGCTGAGGGGTCGGTTTTGGAGGGCCTGGCGTGCCCAAAGTAAAATGCCTCCCATTCAGGCCCAGAAAATAGGATATGCACATATTTAGTACCATTGGATAGGAAACACTCTGAATTTCCCAAAAGTGTTAACCATTTGTCTGTGAGTGAAATAGAACGCATATGGCAGGCGAAACCCCGAGGAATTTCTGTCCTGGAAAAAGTGATTTTGACACATTGCTCATTTGGAACCCCTCCCTCATGAAAATGACCATATAAGGGCATATGAATGCAGTACCCATCGCTTCCTTTAGATGTCAACAGTCTCGAGACAGTGTCAATTTTCAATTTGGATGCTTTAGACCAGAGAATAAGAGCAAACCAGGAAGTGTACTTTTTATGTAAACAGTACCCAGTGCTATTCAATCAATCCCTGTCCCAGTCTGCTGTCCCCACATTCTTCAAGATGGCCACCATTGTTCCTGTTCCCAAAAAAGCTAAGGTAACTGAACTAAATGACTATCGCCCCGTAGCACTCACTTCTGTTATCATGAAGTGCTTTGAAAGACTAGTCAAGGATTATATCACCTCCACCTTACCTGTCACCCTAGACCCACTCCAATTTGCTTACACTCTAATAGGTCCACAGACGACGCAATCGCCATCACACTGCACACTGCCCTATCCCATCTGGACAAGAGGAATACCTATGTAAGAATGCTGTTCATTGACTACAGCTCAGCATTCAACACCATAGTACCCTCCAAACTCATCATTAACTTCTTAGGGAGCGGCAGGTGAGGCGACTGTTTTGGAGAGTCTTGCGTGCCCAAAGCAAAATGCCTGCCACTCAGGCTCAGAAAATAGGATATGCACATAATTAGTACTATTGGATAGGAAACACTCTGAGGTTTCTAAAAGTGTTAACATAATGTCTGTGAGTATAACAAAACTCATTTAGCAGGCGAAAACCCGAGAAAAATCTATCCGGAAATCAGTTTCTGGTGACCTATTGCTCTGTTTGACACACTCCCCATTGAATCCATTTGTAACCAGGACTGAGACTGCAGTACCTATGGCTTCCACTAGATGTCAACAGTCTATATACAAAGTCTCAGAGAGATTGGAGTAAACAGAACGAATAGGTACAGGAAATGGTCAAGGTAGCTCAGATGTCAACAAGTTTTCTCGGGCGCGAGTCTGGCTGCGCCCCTACTTATATAAGGTATAGGTGACCATCCGAGTGAAATATTATCGCTAATATTCATAAAAGGATAGCTAAGGATGCATTTTAACTGGTATTTGATTTGTTTATAGGTATATTTGAACGCATTCTCTTCACGTTTCAATGGGCGATTCGACGTTGGATTTTCTGAACATGACGCTCCAACCAAACGGAGATTTATGGATATAATAAATGACTTTTTCTAACAAAAGAACCATTGGATGTCTTCGTTGGACACTTGGGAAGCCCTCAGCAGAAGTTCTTCAAAAGGTAAGGGATTTGTTTTCGCTATGAAATGTGTTTTGTGTGAACCGCGATGGTTTATGAATTTATGCTAATGGTAAAATATTGGAGGTGCTACCCTCAAACAATCAAATGTTGTGCTTTCGCTGTAAAGCCTTTTTGAAATCTGACAACGCTGTGATATTGCCAAGAAGCAGAGCTTTTGATGACTATGCAACACTTGTATATTGATGAATGTTTAATAATTCAACTTTTGGATTTTGAATTTGGCGCCTTGCATTTCACCGGGTAGTGTCGGGAGTGGGGCGCCCCACCACTCCGTAAGTAGTTAAGTTTGAGACCCTGTGTCTCGACCCCGCTCTGCGCAACTGGGTCCTGGACTTCCTGATGAATGAAGCAAACAACATCACCACTTCGCTGATCCTCAACACTGGGGCCCCACAAGGGTGCGTTCTCTGCCCCCTCCTGTACTTCCTGTTCACCCACGACTGCGTGGCCATGCACGCCTCCAACTCAATTATCAAGTTTGCAGACGACACTACAGTGGTAAGCTTGATTACCAACAACAACGAGACAGCCTACAGGGAGGAGGTGAGGGCCCTCGGAGTGTGGTGTCAGGAAAATAACCTCGCAATCAGTGTTAGCAAAACAAAAGAGATGATCGTGGACTTCAGAAAACAGCAAAGGGAGCTGACCCCCCATCCACATAGACAGGACAGCAGTGGAAAAGGTGGAAAGTTTTAAGTTCCTCGTTGTACATATCACCGACAAACTGAAATGGTCCACGCACACAGACAGTGTGATGAATAAGGCGCAACAGCGCCTCTTCAACCTCAGGAGGCTGAAGAAATTTGTCTTGCCACCGAAAACCCTGACTAACTTTTACAGGTGCACAATTGACAGCATCCTGTCGGGCTGTATCACCGCCTGGTATGGCAACTGCACTTCCCACAACAGCAGGGATCTCCAGAGCGTGGTGCTGTCTACACACCACATCACCGGGAGCAAACTACCTGCCCTCCAGGGCACCTACAGCACCCTATGTCACAGGAAGGCAAAAAAGATCACCAAGGACATCAACCACCTGAGCCACCACCTGGTCATCCCGCTTCCATCCAGAAGGCGATGTCAGTACAGGTGCATCAAAGCTGGGACAGAGAGACTGAAAAACAGCTTCGATCTCAAGTCCATCAGATTGTTAAACAGCCACCACTAGCACAGAGAGGCAGCTGCCTACCTACAGACTTGATATCATTGGCCACTTTAATAAATGGAACACTAGTCACTTTAATAATGCCACTATTATCTAACATTACTCATCTCATATGTATATACTGTATACTGTATCCTTCACTATCTATTCTTTACTATCTATTGAGTCTTAGCCGATCTGTCACTGCTCATCCATATATTCTTATCCCATTTCTTTACTAGATTGTGTGTATTCGTTTTTGTTGTGGAATTTGTTCGATATTAGATTTTGTTGTGGAATTGTTAGATATTACCTGTTAGATACTGCCACACTGTCGGATCTAGAAGCATAAGCATTTCGCTACACTAGCAATAACATCTGCTAACCATGTGTATGTGACCAATACAATTTGATTTGATTTTGTTTGATTTGATCTGGCAAATAGCTTAGCATTAGCTCATTATAATAAGTACAACCTTCAAAAAAGTTTTTTACACACATCATAGGTGTCCATTAAAATCTATGCAATAATCGTAATGCTTTATTTGTCACCATTACTTGAAAACGTGATTGAAACTGTAAATACTTTATGCTCCATTCATACATACATACATACATACATACTGTATGCGCCTACAATAGAAACAACAACACGATATACAGAAAATACTTTGATAGGAACGTACACATGTCCAAAGTTATTATTTGTAAAGAAAACAAGAAGGAAGGCAATGCGAACGACAGCCAGAAAATGTTCCAATTCGCGCAAGATTGCGCAAATGTCTGCATACTTGATCTGTGGAAACATTGGTGAAGTGCTTGGGCTCTCCTCGAATTGAGAAGTTTGTCCGGCTCAGTAAAGCCTCAAACAGAAATTGTCAGCAACGCAGAAATGGGCTACTTCTATGTAAATTAATGAGGAGGCGGATCACACCTCAGTTCAAACTGTTGTTAGAAAATACAACTTGTTAAAAAAATATTTTAAATTGACAAGTTGAAACTTAGCCTATAGATAATTAGCAGGCATTGTGTGTTAACTGTCCTGTTGCATAATAATCACATTTTGGAACAGTGAGTGCATTCTGACATCACGCGCATAAAACAACTCACGGTGGGGCGACCATTAGAGATATTTGGAACTCACGTATGAAAGGTTAAGCAGTTTTAACCTCGCAAGGCTGCCGGCCCAGACGACATCCCTAGCCGCGTCCTCAGAGCATGCACAGACCAGCTGGCTGGAGTGTTTACAGACATATTCAATCTCTCCCTATCCCAGTCTGCTGTCCCCACATGCTTCAAGATGTCCACCATTGTTCCTGTACCCAAGAAAGCAAAGGTAATTGAACTCACCTGTGGTCAAATAAAGAAAACATTACAAAACAACTTATCAGGGCAACATTTTTATTAGAACACTTACCGATCATGTGCCATGGTGAAACAACTTTGATGGGCTTCAACTCTAGCACCACAGTCTTTGCCCTCTCAAATTTCTGGCAGGCTAGACATGGTACTGACATTTAAGAAAAAAGTGACAAATTGAAACATTGTGTGCTCTCTGATATGACATTCCTTGATATCATAATAATAGAATGTGATTGATAAAAAAAGGTTATTTCAATTACCCAGCTGTCCACCTCCTTTACAATTCCCCGTCAGAAGAAGCGTAGGTTGATTTTGGCAATCATACGCTTCACTCTGAAATGGCCAACATGCATCTCGGTCAGTACGGCCTCCTCCTCCTAAATAAAAGTCACCCTCCTGTGTGGCTGGCCATCCTTCCCCCGTAGGTACAAATGACTGTCAAACAAGTTGGAAGAGAAGAGTTGTTGAAATACTCAAGCCTAAGTACATTTTGACAACAGACGCTTTGGTTCATTACGTAATCCGGTCAGAATTTTGCAAGTTCTAGCAACAGCTCTAGCAATCCCATTATGACACAGGGGGGGAGGTGCTGCCGTGCCCTCTTCATGACTGCACAGGTGTGTGTGGACCATGTTAAGTGATGTGGACGCCAAGGAACTTGAAGCTGCTGTCTTTCTCTCTCTGTTTCTCTCTCTCTGTATCTCTCTGTCTCTCTGCCTTCCACTCTCTTCCCACCTCTTTCACCCCCCTTATGTGAGATACAGCAGATGAACTAAAAACATTAGCACTGCAAACACTCAGAACAAAGAGAGCAGCAGTGCCTGGACTTTACAGTCTCCCTCTTCAAGTCCCCCTTCTGAGACTGGCTGCCTGTTGAGAACAAGTGACAGGCAGAATTCCACACATCAGAATTCAGTATTTTAGTCTGTGATTGCCATGTGAGTGCACAAAAAATCTGAAAATAAATGAATGACTCAACTGTACCAAAAACAATCAAAGTTTCTGTATTACAATCTTAAATATTGCCATGTTGGTTTCCACAGCTGTTTCCCAAGGTGTTCATTATTGTAAATTGTAAGGTATCCTTTGATGGTATTTATTTGTTCCACATTATTCATTGTTGTATCCTAGGACCTACAATAGATAGTACATATATGAGCTATGCGATATAGAAAAAAGGAATCATAATAGAGGACTAAATAGAGACAAACTAAAGAAAACACTGATGTTTGCTTTTGAGGGTGATGCCAACAACTTGTCTGCCAAGGTGTGTGTGTGTGTGTGTGTCCATCAGATGGTGATAACTGGAGCTTAATATGAACAGCGACTATCTCTCAGCTGGTCAGACAAGCACAAAGCAGAGGGAATGGCCTGGCCACCTGCCACAAACAAACCACACGGTCCAGTCAGATAGCCACGCCACGCAGCGCAAACACACACACACACACACACACACACACACACACACACACACACACACACACAGCTGTGGAGGACTAGAGGGGCAGTAATTGAAAGTTGGCTCGCTTCAGGAAGCGTGACACAAAACCAAGAGGCCAGAACTTGTTTCTTTACACACAAACACACTATTTATCCCTGGAACCAGGGCAGCTGGGAGTCATAGATTTAACCCATCCTACTGATCTATGTCTGGACAGGGGAGAGGGATGAGAGGAGGGAGAGGAGGGAGAGGAGGGAGAGGAGGGAGAGGAGGAAAGGGGCCTGGGACTTGGAGTATGGAGATATGGTTGGGAAGACAGGGCTGGTTAAAGTGTCTGGTGCCTGGTGCTAGTTCATGGGGGAAAGGGCTCGGGCAGGGTATGGGCAGGGTCAGGGCTCTGACACGGGCAAGATAGAAGGGACAGGGGAACGGGGGGAGAGAGTAGAGGTGTGGGGGTGGGGGTGGGTGTGCAGGGGCTGGGGCTGGGGCTGGGGAAGGCAGAAGGAAGATGGGGGAGAGAGAGGGCAGACGTCTGGAGCAGGGTAGAGGTGTAGGCCTGGGGCTGAGGGAGTTAAGTCCTGGCTGACATGGCTAATGCTTAAATCTTATTCCCCCTCTCTACAACAACACAGGTTCAACAAAGCCACTGCCAAAATCCTCTGAGGCACTGACACAGAAAATCCCCCTCCTTCCCTCCCTCCTTCCCTCCATCCCTCTCTCTCCAGACCAGCCGCTTAGGGAACAACAAACACAGGAGGCAAATACTGCTGCACACCACTATACAGATAAACTACTAAACCCCCTCCCTCCAACACCCCAAGCACACTGGCTACACTCTACTCCCCCATCCACCGCTACACCCTACCCCCCCTACTCTCCACTTGACTAGCCAAGCAAAGACAACCGGGCTGATAACAACACTAGCTTCCATCCTGCCCTCTACTGCCCTCCCTTACCCCTGAAGTATAGCAGCTTTATTTTACAGTTCATATTCCAGACAATGTGTGTGTTCATGCATACGTGTGTGTGTGTGAGTCTATAACCCCTGCCCCTGCTGAGGTTGTCTGTATGCCGGTGCTAATGTGGGTTTTCCTCACCTGTGTGCCTTTCAGACATGTGGTGAACATACTTGCATGTATATGACCACATATCAAACACACATACTCTGAGTGCAACAATAGGCTATGCAGGTTGTGTGTGTGTGTGTGTGTGTGTGTTTGCTTGTTGGTGAGTGCTGTAGACAGGGCCGGGAGCTCCTGTGTTTGTGCACCCATCTGGATGGAGAGATGGAGAGATGGAGAGATAGATGTCCCACAGAGGGAGGGATGCAGGGAGGGAGGAGAAGGAGGGGTTGAAGTCCTGCTTCCACAAGGGTGTTTGAGGTAATCCAGGAAGTTAATTCAGTAATTCTATCCCTCCATATCCAGTCTGAGTAAAGAAGGGGAAATTGAGGGAAGAAGGGGGCCCTTGTCTGGAGTGTCAGGGGTTTTCCCACATCTGTCCTCCGCATTGTGGCCTGCCTCTGTAAACAGCTCAGATGCTTATTATGGCTGTGTGAGGCTCACACAAACAAGCAGGCACACACACACACACTTACACACACACACGTACTTACACGCACACACACACACTAACTCCCCCACCAGCTGTTACCGGTATGTCTGAATGAGGCTTCTGGAACGTTTTAACGCTGATTGCAGTTAAGCGTTAAATCATCCATACTAAAGTTACCGGTGGGAGACAACACTTCACTGCACAATATTCTGGGTTGGCCACTGTTGGGCAACGTGCATGTGTGTGTGTGTGTGTGTTTATGCAACGCCAGTCACACAACACTGCCCTGCTTAGCCTGCCGAAGGGATTCTTGTCCTCTTTTTTCCCTCTCTTTCTCTCTGGAATGCAGTTGAACGCGCACTCTTCTTTTCTCTACTCAGGATATTTGACAGGTTGTGCCCCCCTCCCTCTATCCCCCTCTCTACCCCCTCTGTAACCTGGCAACTGAGTTTCCTGGTTTGGTTGTGAAAGCCCAAACAAACAGATATGAGGGTTTCTAGTATACTGTAGTTAAGTACTTACACTGTTCTGCCTCCTCTCCTCTTCCCCCTCTCATCCTCTCCTCTCCTCTCCTCTCCTCTCCTCTCCTCTCCTCTCCTCTCCTCTCCTCTCCTCTCCTCTCCCCTCTTCCCTCTCTCCTCACCTCTCCTCTCCTCCCTATAACTAATGTCAAAAGCAATGTTTTTATTGTATGTATTTTCTTTCCCTTTTACTTACATATTCATTTCAGTAGGTGTTTGTGAATGAGGCACATTTCAGTAGGTGTTTGTGAACGAGTCATTTCAGTGTAATCGCTGCCTCAAAGTAATAGTTACATTAGGAACTGTAGCACTTAGTTGTCAGAGAAAAGACGATAATGGGTGAAGAACTGTAATAAAAGGTTTCTAGCATGCCAAAATCATAACTCGCACACAAACACACATACACAGACATGTGCACAGGCACACACAGTCAAACTGTCGTCTGATTGCCTGGAAATTAACCAGTGAGTAGCAACGTTGCTGCTGGATGACAAGTATAAATACAGTAAACATTGAGACAGTTGAAACATTTCAGTTTTTTTTTCATTGCATGTACACTGGACTGCAAGCTAGTAATAAACTCCACTGTTATTACTTCTATTACTGTTATGACCTTTAATCACATAGAAAGTGAAACTAGATAAGTGAATGTTTTATTTGGGTCGTCATTCAAGATGCCTGCTACGCTAAGTGATAAACATGTCACACTCATAAACAAACACACACTCACATGCACGTGCACGTGCACACACACAACACCACACACAAACACACACACATGTCCCAACTGCCAGTGTTTGTCTTTGCCATTCCAGTTCACATAGAGATCTCCCATTTAATTCAATTAAACATTTTAAACAACCTAATTGGAAACAACTGCCTGGAAAAATGACATTATATAAACAAAACTATTCTGACAGATTAGGTCTAATATTAGGCATCTGGGCCCTATTAGGCTCCAGTAATAACACCAGCAGAACAGAACAGCTCCTCATTTTCTGCTGTATTAGCTCGAGTGACGCTGGTGTGTATAGGCACAGTGTGTGTGTGTGTGTGTGTGGGGGGGAGGTGTGGGCCTACAAACACACTAGTGTTTATTTATCCACCATTAGAGCAGGAGTAGACATTTAACCTAAACAAGGAGTTCTCTCCTCTCTCCCCTCCTCCCATCCGCATTCTCTCCCAACCTTAATCCGAATTGGGAACATATGAAGTTCAACACACCAAAAGTGGGTATGTGTGTGTGTTGGGGGGAGGTACCACCCACCTTAATAGTTTTTCAGGTCTGCTTGTAGATACGGGGTCTCTTGGTAGTAGATATCCCTGAGCCTGGGGTAGGAAGTCGGTTACATATGGTGGAAACTGTTCCACTATCTAAACCTGCTTCATCTCGGGAAAAACAACAACAACAACAAATTGGTGGGTTCTTATATTTGTCCTGTTCACATGTACAAGTTGTATTAAATGCATGAAATGGGAATGTGTTTTTGCATATCCCGACTGTTTTTGTATATCCCGGGTTAAGTGCCTTGCTCAAGGACACATTGGCAGATTTTTCACGTTGTTGGCTCTGGGATTCCGGTTACTAGCCCAACGCTGTAACCACTAGGCTACCTGCAGCTCTGCAGATGGGACATAAAGCTACAAGAAAACATTTCTTCAATTGTTTCTGATTATCTCTGACTGTGCTATTCCAGACAGAATTGCCTGCACACTCCCTGAAAGACATTCTCTTTTTGTACCACCAGTTATACAGTGAGGGATAAAAGTATTTGATCCCCTACTGATTTTGTACGTTTGCCCACTGACAAAGAAATGATCATATATTTTTAATGGTAGGTTTATTTGAACAGTGAGAGACAGAATAACAACAAAAAAATCTAGAAAAACGCATGCTACATTTTTTTTAAATTGATTTGCATTTTAATGAGGGAAATAAGTACTTGACCCCTCTGCAAAACATTACTTAGTACTTGATCATCTTTGTCAGTGGGCAAACGTACAAAATCAACAGGGGATCAAATACTTTTTTCCCTCACTGTACATCATCGGTTGCCAAACAGGGCGTTAATGTGTGTGTTGTCTTCCAGTAAATGATCATTCAGACAGGTGTGTCATGAAGTAACATGTAGAAACCTGCAGGGAACACAGTAATAAGGCCTCAGCAGTTAGGGTCTAAAAACAGTAGAGGATGGGCTGAAACCTCCAACTACTGCTCAGATGAACTCAACAGTCTTAACAGTCTCTCTCTCTCCCACTCCCATTCTCTCTCTCTCCTCTCTCCCTCCCTCTCTCTCTGTGGTTTCAGGTTGTGTCATCACATCACAGTAGACAGTTCTAATCACAGTGCGGAGAGGACAGCCTGTAAAACATGGCAGGGACTGACAGCAGGGCTCAACACACACTTTCATCTCCTCACACACATGCATGCACATGGGCGTGTGCACGCACACACATACACAAACGCATGTCCACACCTTTCTTGTTCGCCTTTGCTTCTTTCATCCCATCCCACTGTAGTCATGGTTTCATGCCTGTGTTACACAGTAACCCCAAACACACAGGGGAAGGGGAGGGCGAGAGCGGAGCTGTCAAACATTGTTTGATCCGCCCTAATCCACAGGTAAGACATGAGCTTCACCACTGACGGAAGGCTGTCACTGGTGAGGCAGGCTAACATGCACACACATACACAAATACACACACCCAGCTCTCGTGCACCAAATATATCTTTCTCTGATTACATCCATCAGGCTGTCTGTTGTTAGCAGGGACAATGAGGCAGGGATACATGAAGTGGGTTGTTTCAGGCTGATACTGTACAATTCTGAGCTACAGACTTTCTCTCACACAGGCACACACACACACACACACTGCCACATCGCTTACAGTAAGAGCATAACGTGAAATTAGAAAATGAGAGGGGCCTTTATCATTAAGGAGCACAATTTCTTCTTCATTTCTACAGTGAATAACGCCAACCGAAAATAAATACGCTGGAAGAAAAAAAAAAGTATTTGATTTTCTTCTTTCAATGAGCTTGAAAAGAGTCTAATAATTAAATATTTTGGCATTTCTGAGACCTTTTGGTAAACTTTATGGAAGAGCTATTTAGGTATTCAAATCATGGTTTTGATGCAGGAGAGAAAGAACCAGTGCATCTCAAGGTTAGCGGATTGTTACTGGAGTGGTATGTGTCCTTCAGTGCCCAGCCCTTGTATTCTGTTCAGTGCCTGTAGAACAGTCGAGAAAAACAGATTTGCTACTTAAAGGATGTGTGTCCATGTGGGTGTATTTAGGAAAAACAACTTCAATGGCAGCTGCTGTGCTTGCTTCGCACAAAAGTATACAGCCTTTAAAATACAAAAGCATTCTGCATCACATTATTCTTTATGCACCACAAACATGACTAACATATTTGCTGTCCCAAAGGTACAAAGGACAATGTAACATTTAGCTGCAGATAAACCAAATTTAAAGTTAGTGTTTAGAGGTTTAAAAGGTTCAGGAATTCTAACTTTTTTTGTTGTTGTATTTATAAAACCTTAAATAGATGATTTACCGTTTTTGTCATTTCTAATAGAAGAAAAAAAACAATTTAGAATGTGGAATGTGGCGTTGGAATGTAAAATTACTTTTCAGAGTGCTCCCTGTACTGTCATGGGGAAAGAGAATAGAAAACAGAGAAGTAACTTAGCTTATTTTTCATAATAATTATTTTACACTTATTTTACCAAGTAAATTGATAGATGCAGTTTCTTATTTTAGGAAATTGGGAAGAGATGTAGAGGAGAGAAGAGAAGAGGAGATGAGATGGACGACTAGGTGGCTGTGGTAGTATATCCAGGTGGATGGATTAGCCAGAACCCCAGGGGATAACATCAGGGTGCCATTGGATATTTCATGGCCACTTAAGAGTCATTTTAAGAAATACATTTTATACAGCAGCTACTCTTCCTGGGGTCCGGCAAAATTAAGGCAGTTATACAAATTTAAAAACCTTACAATACATTAATAACAGATTTCACAAGACATTAGTTTGTGCCCTCAGGCTCCTACTCCACTACCACATATCTACAACACAAAATCCATGTGTACGTGTGTGTATAGTGCGTATGTTATCATATGTGTGTATGCATGTGTCTGTGCTTATGTTTGTGATGCTTCAGAGTCCCCGCTGTTCCATAAGGTGTATTTTTATAATTTTTTAAAATGATTCTACTGCTTGCATCAGTTACCTGATGTGGAATAGAGTTCCATGTAGTCATAGCTCTATGTAGTACTGTGCGCCTACCATAGTCTGTTCTGGACTTGGGGACTGTGAAGAGACCTCTGGTGGCATGGCTTGTGGGTTATGCATGGGTGTCTGAGCTGTGTGCTAGTCGTTTAAATAGACAGCTCTGTGCTTTCAACATGTCAATACCTCTCACAAATACAAGTAGTGATTTTGCTCTCTGTGTACATCCAAGGGCCAGCCATGCTGCCCTGTTCTGAGCCAACAATTTTCCTAAGTGATGCACAGGGAAGACAGTATATAAGATGCAGAAATAGGGCAGCATATGTGATCATCAGAGATAGGACATGGTGTCAGGGACACGTGGGGATGTGGTGTCTCTTTCCACTGTCGCCCTGAGGGTCCAATGAGCAAGCGAAAGCAAGAGCAGCAGGGCCATCTACACCACATCTACAAAAGTATGTGGACACCCCTTCAAATTAGTGGATTCGGCTATTTCAGCTACACCCGTTGCTGACTGGTATATAAAATGGACCCATGCAATCTCCATAGACAAACATTGGCAGTAGAATGGCCCGTACTGAAGAGCTCAGTCATATTCAACGTGACACCGTCATAGGATGCCACCTTTCCAACAAGTCTGTTTGTAAAATTTTTGCCCTGCTAGAGCTGCCCCGGTCAACTGTAAGTGCTGTTATTGTGAAGTGGAAATGTCTATTTGCAACAACGGTTCAGCCACAAAGTGGTAGGCCACACAAGCTCACAGAATGGGACAGCCGAGTGCTGAAGTGCGTAGAAATTGTCTGTCATCAGTTGCAACACTCACTACCGAGTTACAAACTACCTCTGGAATCAACGTAATTACAACAACTTTTCATAGGGAGCTTCATGAAATGGGTTTCCACGGCCGAGCAGCCACACACAATCCTAAAATCACCATGCACAATGACAAGCGTTGGCTGGAGTGGTATAAAGCTTGCCGCCTCTGGAGGTCTCTGGAGTGATGAATCACGATTCACCATCTGGCAGTCCGACGGACAAATCTGGGTTTGGCAGATGACAGGAAAACACTACCTGCCCCAATGCATAGTGCCAACTGTAAAGTTTGGTGGAGGAGAAATAATGTTCTGGGGATGTTTTTCATGGTTCGGGCTAGGCCCATTAGTTCTAGTGAAGGGAAATCTTACAATTACATTCTAGACGATTCTGTGCTTCCAACTTTGTGGCAACAGTTTGGGGAAGGTTTTAGTCCTGTTCAGCATCACAATGCCCCCGTGCACAAAGCGAGGTTCATACAGAAATTGTTTGTCGAGACCGCTGTGGAAAAACTTGACTGGCTTGCACAGAGCCCTGACCTCAATCCCATCAAACACCTTTGGGAGGAATTGGAACGCCGACAGCGAGCCAGGCCTAATCGCCCAACATCAGTGCCCGACCTCCCTAATGCTCTTGTGGCTGAATGGAAGCATGTCCCCGCAGCAATGTTCCAACATCTAGTGGAAAGCCTTCCCAGAAGAGTGGAGGCTGTTATAGCAGCAAAGGGGGGGACCAACTCCATATTAAAGCCCATGATTTTGGAATTAGATGTTTGACGAGCATCTGTCCACATACCTTTGGCCACGTAGTGTGTGTGTGTGTTTGTGTGTGTGTCTGTGTGTCAAAGAGAGGCTGATATACTGCCCTGCCTCTCGGGCAAGAGAGGGTGGGGCGACAGTAACTCACAGGCAACCTGATCAACCAACGATAAATTTACAGGAACTTTCCCAAGCTTGCTTTCTGACACTGACACACACACATACACTGCGTGGCGGTATATCATCCTGTCCCTCTCTCACATAATCCTTCCATTACAGAATAATGGGTCGAAGAGGAGAGTAGGGTTTCCCTGTGGGGCTCAATACACCAACATTTATTACAGACAACAGAGATGCACAGCACCTCACTACCCTTACTGCAGCCTGGCCCTGTCACTCACTACAACAGGATATGACAGGAGAGGAGAGGAGAGGAGAGGAGAAGAGAAGAGGAGAGAGGAGGGGATAGAAGAAGATAGGAGAGGAATGTGGTGGTGTGTCTATAAAGTGAATTTGTGGTTCTGTAACCTAACAGTGGGACAGAGCCACGTCGCACACGCGTGACACAAAGAGGTACATCATGTAACTGCTACACCACATTTCCATTTTGTCATCTGTGAGCGCCTGTCATGCTTTGAACAAACATTAAAATAATTAAAATGCAAATTCAGTTTGGTGGCAGAGGAGAGGGAGAGATCTCTACTCACACACACACACGCACACACGCACACACACAGGGATATATTCCCTACGAAGATACAAGTCTTTGCATCAGAACAAACTAAAATATAATTCCTGTGCCTATCACTGGAACTGAACACAGGACCCTCAGACCCTTAGCTTGCAGCTTATGACCATCTGCCACCCCTGTCTACAAACCCCTAGCAAAACCAAAGCCTACTTGATGGTAATAGATGGTAATGGACTCTAAACCCAGAAGCGCAACATCGAATAAAAATAAGAATAAAAAACAAATAATTAAAGAGCAGCAGTAAAATAACAGTAGCGATACTATATACAGGTGGTACCGGTACAGAGTCAATGTGCATGGGCTCAGGTTAGTTGAGGTAATTGAGGTAATATGTACATGTAGGTAGAGGTAAAGTGACTATGCATAGATAATAAACAGTCACTTTACCCCAGCCTACAGTACATGTACAAATTACCTTGACTAACCTGTACCCCAGCACATTGACTCCATACCAATAGCCCCTGTATATAGCCTCGTTATTGTTATTTCATTTTCTTGTGTTACTTTATGATTCTTTTTTTTTACTTAAGAAAATATTTACTAAATAAACAAAACTCTATTTCTTAACTGCATTGTTGGTTAAGGGCTTGTAAGTAAGTATTTCACCTGTTGTATCGGGGCATGTGATTTTTTTTAAATTTCAAGTGTGATTGGAGGAGGAGTCTTAGACTATCTTCATACTGTCCTGTCTTTGGTAATAACGCTCACCGTTGCCCCTAGTGGGCGGTTTTGAATGCATCTCCCGGTACCTGGATGGACGTCAGATTTCGAAGTGGATCTTGAGCAACCTGGCTGCTCTGCTCCCAGCCCCTGGCCTTTATTAACAACCTGTGTTTGATGAGAAAAGGAGGGGCCTTCATTTCAGGGTCTGACCGGAGCCTTAGGTGTGTGTGTAAGTAGGTTGCCCATAGGCTCAGACAAAGCCTGGGGAGCGGGTAAGTGGGTCGTCCGCCCTCCACTGCACCCTCAAAGGATTGTCTCTGACTCCCGTCCCCTTTATTATTAGAGCTGGTCTGGGTGTGTGGGGACTAGAGGAGCGAATGCAGCTCCTTAAGGGCCCACAACCATTAGAAACACTATCACATGAGCCTGTTAGGAGCTGAGGGCTGGTAGATTGTATTGGCTAAATGCTGAAGGCGTTTTAGGGAAAAGGCCTTAGCTCAAAGCAAGGTACAACTACAACGTAACATTTTAAAACTCTTGAAATTCAAAAGCATAGCTGTATTTCTTCTATGATAATGTTGTCAGGAACATTATATTGGAAAAGGTTATAAAGATCAATATAGCTCCTTAAGAGCTTACTATAGAATAAATTACTGTAGTGTTTTTGCAGACTGTAGTATATTGTAGTATTTACTGTCATGTTTTTGTGGACGGTAGTATATCGTAGTATTTACTATAGTGTTTTTGGATGATATTGTAGTAATTACTATAGTGTTTTTGTTTTATTATCTTTAACATAGAAATGGGGGCTTTCTCCTTGAGGAAACATATACTGGGCAAATACTTAAGGAGCACATTTTCCATAATCTTTAGTTAGGACTGTGGTCTGAATGGACAGTTCAGAGATTCTGCTCTTTTCTAATACCTGTAGGGAACACAATATATGGTCTATACTTATTGGTGGCACTATTTGGAATATGGGGGAGGGGATCGGGCAGGGTATATGCACATTAAATACTGTATTATTGCAATAGTTATCAAACTGTAGTGTTTTTGCGGACTGAAGTATTTACTTTCGTGTTTTGCAGAGTGTAGTATTAAAAACAAAAAACTATGTTTAAAGTGAGAAGTAGGCATTGGTTTGAACCACAATGGCTACTCCATGCTCTGCCAAGGGTTTCTAGCGCACAGCTTTGATCTAGTACACTAGCTATGTTGGTCTATTGCACTTCAAACAATGTGTAGGCAGGTTGCTTAGGATTCAAACTTTCTCAAACAGCCTAATTCATACTCTTAGTGTCACGACTTCCGCCGAGGT
Source organism: Brachymystax lenok tsinlingensis (assembly GCA_030435695.1). NCBI lineage: Eukaryota > Metazoa > Chordata > Actinopteri > Salmoniformes > Salmonidae > Brachymystax > Brachymystax lenok. Next base: position 35,594,930 of record CM059813.1, read on the forward strand.
CGGTCCCTCTTCTTGTTCGGGCGGTGTTCGGCCTTCGACGTCACCGGTTTTCTGACCATCATCGCTCCGCTTCTCATGTGTTTTGTTAGATTTGTCTAATTGTACACACCTGGTTTCAATTTCTCCCAATCACACAACTGTTTATAATTCCTCCCTTCCCCTCTTCCCATTGTGCGTGATTGTTTAGTTTGTACCGTTTGACTTCGTCTTTTCCCAGTCTGTGTACTAAGGGCTATTTTATTTTGGTTCTAGTATATGCCGGGTTGCTGTTTGCGCCCGTTTATGGTTGTTATTCGTGTGGGTATTCTGTTCTCCAGAGTTTGTTGGCTTGGACTGGTGTATTATTAAAATACCTTTTCACATGTACTACCTCCTGCTCCTGACTCTTTCTACAACAGAACCATGGACATTACACTTAGAGGAGCTGCTCCCACAATAATGTGATTTGTACAGAATACAAGGTAAATTATTGGATTCTTCACACAGCACAATAAGACGTTATCCCATTGGTGACTGCCTGTATTCCCTTAAACCTTTATTTTAGCAATACATTATTTTATTTTATAATAACATCCTTTTTCTGGTCAGTAGGAGCCCAACATAACAACAGCCAGCCTGTCTGCATTCCTGATTTCTGTAACAGTTAGCTTACCTGTGTAATACTGACATAAGCTCAGAACCACTGGTTTTATCAATTGCTGTGCTGATCAATGAACAGTTCATTACCTCTGTCAAATTATTGTGTATCTTAAAGTTTATGTTTATATTTGTATTTATTTTTGTAAAAAAGATGGTGACGCTACAATAATACACATTTGCAAAAGGCCAATATATAAAAATACACACTGACTAAGGAGGGCACACGTCTGATATAACACATACGGAATCATGTAGTAACCAAAAAAGTGTTAAACAAAACAAAATATATTTTATATTTGAGACTCTTCAAAGTAGCCACCCTTTGTCTTGATGACAGCTTTGCACAATTTGGAACCACCAAGACTGTTCCTAGAGCTGGCCACCGGGCCAAACAGAGCAATCGAGGGAGAATGGTCTTGGTGGGAAAACCTTCCAGAAGGACAACAATCTCTGCAGCACTCCACCAATCAGGCCTTTATGGTAGAGTGGCCAGACAGAAGCCACTCCTCAGTAAAAGACACATGACAGGCCGCTTAGTTTGCCAAAAGGCACCTTAAGGACTCTCATTCCACAAAAAAACAAGATTCTCTTGTCTGATGAAACCAAGATTGAACTCTACTGTATTCTAGTCAAGGGGTCTGACTACTTTCCGAATGCACTGTATGTACAGCAATAATTTAATAGGATGGCCTTGACTAGAATACAGTACAGTATATACATATGAAATGATTAAAACATTATGTAAATTACTAAAGTGAGCAGTGTTCCATGCCTATGTACATATGTCAGCAGCCTCTAAAGGGCAGGGTTGAGTAACCGGGTGGTGGCTGGCTAGTGACAGTGACTATGTTCAGGGCAGGGTACTGGGTGAAGACCGGCTAGTGATGGCTATTTAACAGGCTGATGGCCTTGAGATAGAATCTGTTTTTCAGTCTCTCCGTCCCAGTTTTGAGGCACCTGTACTGACCTCGCCTTCTGGATCACCGTAGTCATAGGCTGTTCTTTCTGCCGCACAGCAAGCGATACCGGAGCGTCAAGTCTAGGTACAAAAGGCTTCTTAACAGCTTCTACCCCCAATCCATAAGACTCCTGAACAGCTAATCAAGGGCTACCCAAACTCCTATTTTTGTGCTGCGGCTACTCTCTGTTTAATATCTATGCAGAGCCACTTTAACTCTACCTACATGTACATATTACCTCAATTACCTTGACTAACCGGTGCCCCCACACATTGACTCTCTTAGTACTTCTTAAATAATAGTTGGTTAGTGGCTTGTAAGTAAGCATTTCACTGGGTAGCCTGTAGTATTCGGTGCATGTGACAAATACAATTAGATTTGATTTGATGATAGGAGGGTGAATAGGCCGTGGCTTGGTTGGCTGAGGTCCTTTTCAGATTTTCTTACTCTGAAAACTCAATTGCTAACAACCCTGTCAGAAATCCGGTATGTGGTTCTCGGTAATGGCCAGACGGCTCATGATCAGTCGGGGAGTGTGTGGATGTACCTCCAATCAAGTAGATTTTAGAATTTTCATCAACATTGAAATTTCATCATCGATATGTGCTTAGATATGACAGTAGGGAGAATTGAATTTAACATTGAGCTTCAACCAATTCCATACTATAGTCATGTGACCGGTGTAACTATAACACTGTACGTTTACTATAGTCTTCTATAACCTCTCTGGGATAGGGTCTAGTTTCCTGAATTTCCGCCTGTCTGACATGCCCAAAGTAAACTGCCTGTTACTCAGGTCCAGAAGCTAGGTTATGCATATAATTGGTAGCATTGGATAGAAAACACTTTGAGCAACAGGCAGTTAAAAACTGTTAAAATAATATCTGTGAGTATAACAGAATTGAAATGGCAAGCGAAAATCAGAAGAAAATCCAACAAGAGAAAAAATTATAAATGAGCTCCCAGGCACTTCCAATGCAAAGCTATTGTTCCTATGTATTTCCGTCTCCCAGATTGTAGTACCTATGGCTTCCACTAGATGTCAAAAGTCTTTATACAAAGTTTCAGGCTTGTTTTTTGAAAAATTGTAGTTTTTCTGAAGGGAGCTCCACAAGAAAAGTAGTCTTTTGGTGCGCGTGAATGAGGGCGCGCTCTTCATAATTTTCCTTTCCTATTGAACATACTACTTTCTGTATGAAATATTATAGTTTATTTACATATTAGGGTACCTGAGGATTAATTAGAAACGTTGTTTGACTTGTTTGGACGTTTACCGGTAGCTTTTTGGATTCCTTTGTCTGCATGTTGAACGAGTGGATTACAGAAATCAATGGCGCCAACTAAACAGACTTTTTGGGATATAAAGAAGGACTTTATCGAACAAAATGACCATTCATTGTGTAGCTGGGACCCTTGGGATTGCAAACAGAGGAAGATTTTCAAAAGTAAGTGATTTATTGTATCGCTATTTGTGATTTTGTGACGCCTGTGCTGGTTGAAAAATATGTTGATGTGGGGCACTGTCCTCAGACAATCGCAAGGTATGCTTTCGCTGTAAAGCCTATTGTAAATCGGAGAGAGCAGTTCGATTAGAAAGATTTTAAGCTTTTGAATGATGTAAGGTACTTGTATTTTCATGAATGAATATTACAATTTTTTATTTGAATTGCGCGGCCTCCAATTTCACCGGATGTTGTTGGCTTTGGTCCCGCTAGCGGGACACCTATCCCTAATTAAGTTATATTAATGATCGAGGGATACTGCAGTGTGTAGTATAGTATTCTAAAGTATACTACAGTTTCTACAGAATTCTATAGTAAGTACTGTAGTGTTCTATAGTAAACTGTAGTATTTTTTCATGTGGGAGTCATACATATTTATCGTATATGTTGACAGTCACATTTTCACCCACATACAGTACAGACACAACTACACATACATCCAAACGGCTGTAACATCCTAATATAAAAGCAGCCTGCCAGGGAGATGTTGACCTCTGTCGTCACCTCTGTTGGATGTCTTATTCTGCCTGTCACACACACACACCCGCACACACACACACACACACGCACACGCACACACACACATACAAGCTTGCTTGACAGGCTGTTCCCGCATAAATAAACAGAGCAGGTCTTTGTAGTGCAAGGCTGTAGCACATCACCACAACACACAACAGCAAGAGTCCCTGAGGTAACAGCAAAATAAAGACCTCTCGAGCTCACTCCCTGTCTTCTTTTCGTTCTTTCTCACTCCCTTTTATGTCCTTTCTCTCTCCCTCTCTGTACCCGTCCCTGTCTCTATCCGCTCTCTCTTTCTGACTTTCTCTCCCCTCTCTCGCTCTCTCTCCCCCCTCTCTCTCTTTCTCTCTCTCTTTCCCTCCCTTTCTCTCTCTCGCTCCCCCTTTCTCTTGTCAGCCACCAGCTCCTGACGTCTCCTTTCATGTCAGCATGGCTGCTGAGTTGAGATACGGAGGGAGATATGGAGAGAGAGCCGGAGGGAGAGATGGAGAGATGCGGAGGGAGAGACGGAGAGAGATGTGGAGAGTCTCAGAGGGCTTTGAGCGCTGTTTGATTCCTGCTAGATAATAGCTGGTTCGCTGTCAGCCACAGGATGATCACTTAAATCCTTAATCACTGCCTGTCCACTCACATGACACTTATTTTAGGCTTCATCTACCCTCTTCTCTCTCTAACTCTCTCTCTCTATCTTTCTCTCTCTATTCTTCCCTCCCTCCCTAAACTCCTTCTCTCCACTAACATTAATCCCATAACAGAAAAACAGTGCCTCGGATGGTTATAGATGAGTGGGGGATGGAGAGGGGGAAGAGGATGGAGAGGGGGAAGGGGATGGAGCAGAAGAGGATGGAGAGGAGGAAGAGGATGGAGAGGGGAAAGAGTGGAGTGGGATAATGTCAGCAAGGGGGTGAATAGGTGGAGGGGAGGGAGGCTAGGGGAGAGGGTGAGAGATTCTGAACATACTATGTGTTGTGAGGTGTTGGTATGCTGGCATAAGCCCCTCCTGTGCTTTTGAAGAGAGAAGAGGGGCGCAGAAGGATTAAAGAAAAAGTGGGAGTGAAAGATAGCAAAGAAAGGGAAAAGAGAGGGAAAATATGGGGGAAAAGAGACAGAGTGGTGAGGAGACCCTCTCTCGTCTGTTAGCCTCTCCTGTACGTGCCTGATGAAGTAGAATAAAATCAGGAGAACGTGCCAGAAAGGGAGAGGAGAGAAAAAGAAAAAGAGAGGGCCTGGTTTTGGTCTGTGTAGATCTCCCCTGGCTGTCAGATGTTCCCCTGGTCTGCAGAGAGGAAAGGTCTTCTGTGTAACATGCCAAGAACAGGGCCTTGATCAAGCAGCCAGCCAGACAGCTATTGTCACTCCTGACACCCCAGAGACAGGCGTTCCCCTGGCAGACAGAGAGACGGTGGAGGGAGTGCAGGTGGAGGTGGAGGAGTGGATTCAAAGTCAGAACTTTTGACTTCAGAGTCAACTAACGCCTCTTTGTCCATGTTGTCTTGTGTGCGTTAAAGGAGTTTATCTAGGTGGGTGCATGGGTGTGCATGCTGAGGGAGTGTATTTGGGATGTTATGTGCTGTGTGGTGCTTGCGTGTAGTGGATGAGTGTGTAGTGGATGAATGTGTAGAGTCTCCTTTGTTGTTATGTATGTGTTAAATGGAGTGTATTGTTGCGATGCTGTAAAAGGCTGCTTGCGCTCCATTGCCTCATTTCCACAAGTCTTGACCCCTGACATTCTGGTTCTGACTGGCAGCACTTTGCTTTGGAGTTCCGGGTGCATCGCACGCACCCAATAGAAAGGGAGCGCAGCGAGGGGTCCCGGGGTCACAGATGCAACATGTATGGAATTCCAGAGAGCCGGGAGGGGCAGAGGTCACTCTCAATCACACACAGAGAATCAGGAGGCTCTCAGAGCCATAACATGACTGAGAGAGAGGAGGGGAAAGAGCGAGAGGAGAGGATTGTCAATGGAAGCACAAAGGTGGTTCAGAAAAACAGAAATGCCACCAACAGAGGGTGAGGGCTTTTACTGGTGAATATCTGAGAGGGGGGAGTGAGTGCGAGTGTATGTGTATTAGTGTGTGTGCTGGGGCCCTGATAACTGTAAATGTATCTGTGATTATGGTGTTACAAAACAAGAGTAGTAAAACATCTTCCTACATGATACCTTCTCATCACTGATGCAGTTATTATTCCAGAGATGTTAAAGTACAAACAGTCCATTTTAATGTCATAACTTCCATGAAATGCCCATCTTAATCTAGCTAAAGGATATGACAAGAATCCAATCATCTCCATTCCTGAGCCTATTAAGTTTTTACTAGGTGTATGTGATTTTGTGTATCTAGCTGCCTAATCCACTGAGTTCTTCATCTGCGGATCTGTGGAGGATCATGAGGGTTGTGTGTGTGTGCCTTCTGCAGGTCTATGGAGAGTGCTCGTCTCTCTGCTCTCGCTGTCACTATGGGAGCATGCTGCCTGTGTCTGCTCCTTACCACTCACTTTCATCACACACACACTTAGAAGTGACAGTCTCGTGCCCTACAAAGGGTTTATAATATCACCCAGAGACCTCTCTCACACACGCGCACATGCACATGCACACACACAAACACATACACACACACACACAAGCAGGGCTCTACAAAGGGATTTGAAATATCACCCAGAGACTTCGCTTCACTACGCATTATTTCACATTATTCCTGCTAATGAAACTTAAAACAAGATACAGGGCTGCCAAATCACTATGCTCCTCTGCTTCTCACTATCCTTTCCTCCCTTCTCTCTTCTCTCTTTCTTGTGCCAAATTACTCTGCTCCTCTATCTCCTTTTCCTCTCTTTTCTCACTCTCCTCTCACTTGTCTCCCACCTTTCTCTCCATCTTTACATTGCCAAATTGTTCTACAATCTCTGTCCTCCCAGGTCCACTTCCTCCTCAATCTCCATTTGCCTTTTGCCCTCTCTCCTCTACCTCTTCCCTTCCTCTTTCCTACCATCTCTTCTCTTTTTCCAGCTCCTTTTGCTACACTCCTCTGCCATATCCCTCTGCCCCCCCACCCCCACCCCGATTACACATATCCCCAAACGAGCAAACACACACCCCACAAAGGGCTAAGCGCCTGGGCTAACAACCGCTAACAAGCGCCAACACAAAAACACGTCAACAATGCAGCTGTTGTTAAGTCTCTGTCACCGCTTCACGCTGAGTTCGGAAAAACGCCAAAGTGTGAAAGGAGAGAAAACAGGATGAATCAGGGTTTAGAGCACAAAGGCCCCCTAATCCCTGCATTTGGATATGAGAAACACAGGCACCGGGGAGAAAGCATCAAAGCACCAACTAAATTAGCTTGTGAAGAAAAGAGAGAAAGAAACAGAAGGGAGAGAGTGAGAGAAAAAGAGAGACGGAGAGAGAGAAAGAGAGAGGGAGAGAGGAGAGAGAAAGAGAGAGAGAGGAAGAGAGGGGAGGCAGGCCTGCTAATTTGTAACTGTGTGAGAGGAGCAGAGAGCAGCAGTCTCTTAGGGCCCAGATTAGAAACACACACTCATTATTCTCTCTGAGCGCTGTCACACACACACACATACATGAAACACACACTCATTATTCTTTTTCAGTTGGAGACTAAACCCTAAAATCCCGCTTGCGGGGAGCACTAGCTACGTCTCAGACACGCTAACCCCAGCCCTGTGCTGCCTTTGTAGCCGCGCATTGTTAGCTACGCCATATCACTAGCATCTCACAGGGATGAGTGTGTGTGTGTGTGTGTGTGTGTTTCACAGGGAAACACTGACTAACGCTGGCAATTAGGACTGGGGGAGTGTACTTGTTCCATGCCACAAGTGGAACTGTCCAAAATACATCACAGAAGGAAGTTAGACTTAGCTGGGATTCAGGCCTAGGCTTGTCTCACTTTGTGTGTGTGCATGCGTCTGTGTGTGTGTGTCTTAATCGCGATGTTTCTCTCTGCGTATTATTGCACGTTCATTAAAAGATTACATTAATCTACCTCAGGAAGCCAAACCCCGGAGCCTTCTCTCTATAGGATAGAGGGCAGAAAGAGTGAGAAAGAAAGAGAGATGGGGGAGGAAAAGAAGGAGAGAAGAGGATAATCAATCTGTCATGAAATACCACCAACTAATACACCAATAACTGCACCTCTTCATATTGTACATCAGATGAGTTGTGTTGAGCAGAGAGGAACAGTAAACTGTTTAATATATGCAGTTTGATTCAGGCTGGATTATTATTTAGTCTGATGTGGAGTGACAAGGCAGCCATGTGTTTACATGGTGTTCAGACCACAAGCGTGCTGCTCAGACCACTGCGGTACGGCAGTTCACAATGCTCTAGCAAGCCGTGAGAATACTAAGAATAGTGATGATACCTGATGGTATTAGTGAGTCATTTTAAATTATTTTGTTTTAAGCCTTCCCCAAATGATTGCCCTAAACTTAACCCCTTGCAATTAATGCCTAGACTTGAGTTGTTTCTGTTTTAACTTTGTAACCGCACAGAAGTAATGCGTCAAAAATAGACGCTCATTAATAATATATCGAATTTCTAAGGGAAACTATGAAATCTTGCTGGTTCAGACACACAATTATACACACACACACATACAAAAGTATGCAAGCGCGCACAAGCACACTACACACACTCATTAGGGGCGGCAGGTTAGAGTGTTGGGCCAGTAACCGAAAGGTTGCTAGATCGAATCCCCGAGCTGACAAGGTAAAAATCTGTCGTTCTGCCCCCTGAACAAGGCAGTTAACCCACTGTTCTTAGGCCGTCATTGTAAATGACTAGTTGCCTAGTTAAACAAAGGTCAAATAAAACAAATATAAAATGCTTTGATGTCTACTGTGGGAGAGAATGTTAGTGTACGGTCGTATAACACTGTCTCCCCTTCTCTCATGTCTCTCCTCCTCCCTATCCCTCTCTCCTGATCCTCTCTTCTCCTGTACTGAAGGTTGTCACGTCTCTCTATACATCTTTGTATCAAGCTGCTCAGGCCTCCACATACACACATACACACACAGTAGCAATTACGGCAATCAGCGGGCTGACCCAATTAGTGTTTCCTGCTCGTTAAGCCCTGGGGGTTGGCTGGCCGACCGCCTCACTTTGCATAACTTAATCTGGAATGACAGGGTGTGACACCAAAACACCCTGACACTCACAGACCTGACTTTGTGTGTGTGGGGGTTTTAGCCTGCTGCACGCCCCAATGTGTGGCAACAATTCTACAGCTGTAGACTGCTCCCAGGCCAGCCCAGGGCAGTGGATCCAGGGGGAAAATACTTTAGCTAGGGGTAATTCCCCAACCCTCTCCCCTCTCTTCTGAGTCTCTGGCTGTCCTAACTAGTTAGGCGCATATAGACGACTCATTACTACTCAAAAAGGAAGAAGGTCCATTATTCCCAACACACAGGAAAAACAAACACACACACCTTCCCCCACGTACTACCAAGTGCATGCACACAAAAGTTTGTTTCATGGTTACATGTTGCTAGGCATTAAACCTGACAGTAACCATGGTAATGGAACACAAAGAGCTATTAGTGGAGGTGTGTTAGATCTCAGTGTGTGTGTGTTTGTGTGTGTGTATGATTGTGTGCGTGTCTGCGTCTGCGTTCATTTTGGCACTCTTTTTTAGATTTAGTCTAGTCAGTCTTTCACTAAAATATAATTAAGTCTTAGTCACATTTTTGTCATTTTAATAATGATTTAGTTTGGTCTAGTTATTGTCAAAACGACGAAAACAGTGGGCCATTTTAGTCAACTAAATGCCTTTTCATTTTAGTCACATTTTAGTCACACGTTTGTATTGCCTCATTAACCTATAGTAAACATAAATCACTGACTTTCATGTGCACAATACATAGCCTTTTCCTACCAATATATTTTTCTGCATAACATCCTGTTCTCTTCCCAACAGCAGAAATATGACGGCTATATCGGTCCGCTAATGCAGGACTAGTATAGGCCCAGTACACTACTTTTGTGAGATTTTTCTCATATATTTTTTAAAATACATATTTTTATAAATATTTGTTGTTAATTTGGATTTATCAGGGGGTGCTGCACCCTCAGCACTCCTACTCCCGAGGCTATGGCCGAAGCCACATTGATGTCCAAAAGTAGAACGGTAGCTAATAACTGTTTCGCCCAATGATGTAGTCGAGTCACTAAACCTTGAGTCCTGTCACGAGTCGAGTTATGAGTCCCTATGGCTGAAGTTCCAGTCCCAGTGCTTGAGTCCTGGTCCAAGTGCTGAAGTCTGAGTCACTGGGTCCACATTAAACTCAAAATACAGTTATTTACCCAGTCAAATGTTTGCATATAGGCTACTGGTAATGTTACCAGGGCCACGTTTAGTTTAAAAACTTTATTGAAAGTTACAGATAGAAATTCCATGAATAGAGCCAACGTTATTCCTTATTCAACATGTCATTGTTCTACATTTTTGTTCTAAACGCTGTGTTCTGCTGAACGTGCCCCAGTTTGTTAGCTACAGCTAGCTAATGAGGTAACATGACTGAACAAGGTGTAGCCTAAACAAATGGTTAACGGTCTGGTCTGCATATAGCCTAGTTTTAGAAAGGTCTGCGATATGTTTTATAAATGTGTTTTATAAATGTGTTTTATAAATGTAAAATGGGTCCCGCTAATGCATGATAGAAAGAAAAAAACATAGTCATGTCTTTTGAACAGTGACCAAAGGGCTAGAACCAACCTGTTTTCTCTGAGGAAAAGAGACTTGGCTACGTTGGCTACACAGAACCTGGATATGAAATGCAGTTGGAAAAGAGGGAGGCTTAAGTGAGACTACAAGCCTACTTTTCTATAGCCTACTCAAGGGAGAGAAAAACATAGCTAGACTTGTTTTACTATTAAACTCAATGGTGCCATTGTTTTACATTTCATGAAGTAGCTTGTGTTTCTTAACCAGGCAAAGGGTAGCTAACTAGGAGGCTGGTGGTGACTGGTTAGCTACATGGAAGCAAGAGAGTCTCCTACACAATGTGTATAATCAGAGGATGTGTATAATCAGAAAATGTGTATAATCAGAGGATGTGTATAACCAGAGGATGTGTATAGTCAGAGGATGTGTATAGTCAGAGGATGTGTATAATCAGAGGATGTGTATAACCAGAGGATGTGTATAACCAGAGGATGTGTATCATCAGAGGATGTGTATAACCAGAGGATGTGTATAATCAGAGGATGTGTATAAACAGAGGATGTGTATAAACAGAGGATGTGTATAATCAGAGGATGTGTATAACCAGAGGATGTGTATAATCAGAGGATGTGTATCATCAGAGGATGTGTATCACCAGAGGATGTGTATAACCAGAGGATGTGTATAACCAGAGGATGTGTATAATCAGAGGATGTGTATAATCAGAGGATGTGTATAACCAGAGGATGTGTATAACCAGAGGATGTGTATCATCAGAGGATGTGTATAATCAGAGGATGTGTATAACCAGAGGATGTGTATAATCAGAGGATGTGTATAATCAGAGGATGTGTATAACCAGAGGATGTGTATAATTAGAGGCAGAGTGGAGCCGGTCTGCCCACACTCACTGCTTTCTCCCCCACATCTCACCAGCTGAAGTAGGCTGTGTTTGATGGGTGTGACGTGTCCTTCCCACTGCTGAACAGAACTGCGCTGCGCATCTGTGCTGCTAATATTAATTGTGCTTATCACTGGAAAGATCTTTCCCAAAACTCTTGTCCAGTCAAAACTCTTGTCCAGATTTTAGGCACAGAAATAATTGAGTCTTGTCTCGTTTTAGTCAACTGAAATTAACAATCATTTTTGTTTAGTTATAGTTTTTTTCTGGATGTATTTAGTCAGTTATTGTCTTATCAATTGCCACTGAAAGGTAGGTGTTGGACCAATATTTTATTCACTATTTTTGTTGTGAGTGTGCTTCTGTGTGTGTTTGATCTCAGTGTGAACTGTGAAAGTTTCAGGAAGCTTTCTGCAGCTGCAACAAAAGCTCTGCAGAACCCCAGCCCATTGAGGCTTTCTATCACCCTGATTAACACATTGTGAAGAAAAACAACTAGTTAAATCTACTCCACTCTCTCCCCTTATCCCTCTCTCATTCGCTCTCCTTCACCCTCTCCCCCTCTCATTCTCTCTTTCTTTTTTCTCTTTCCTGTGTTCTTATTCTTTTCTGAGTTAAAAAACAGTGGAAACGAGAACTGGAAGAAGCTCAGGGGTTTTGAGCAGTGAGTATCTTTGTGCTGTATTTCATTACAGGCAGCTTGATAAACAGGCACACTGGCATCATTAAAGGGGAGTGATAAATAGTGGTGGCGTAATTAAAGGGGAGTGATGAGGACACGTGTAGAAATGTTTTGTTAGGCGGGCGGATGGACAGATGAAGGAGAGTAATTGCTTAGGATTAATTATTTGGATACGGGGGCCGAGAGAGTACAACACTCCTGAGGGGGGTTTCAAGTTGGGGGGGAGTGATTGAGGAGGGGGTGTCTGAGGGTGTCTGACCAACCTGCCCACATTCCACAGCTGTAGTGTAGAGAGGGGGAAAAAGAGAACTAAGAGAGGAAGGTAAGAGAAGAAGCACAGAGAGGAAGAAAGAGAGCGAGAAAAATTGAAAGAGGCAGAGAGAATGATGGAGGGAGAAAACAAGCGAGAGAGAGATATGAGTGGAGGCTGTGCACACTTGGGCCTATCTTAATGAGGCAGATGTATTCCTAGAAATGTTCGCCAAACGAAAAATAAGGAACAGACTGTCCTCACACAGCCTTCACTTCTAACCATCAGTCAGTCAGACCGTCACACACAGAGAGATTGTCTTAATATAGCCCTTAAAGATGTACTAGGACCAGACAATCAGGATAATTTCCAACATAAATCACGACGGAACATATCAAAAGCAATGGATTTACATCCTAAACTATTATTATAAGGCTGTCCTAACTAAAGCTTTGAGCGCTGAATCATTTTGATGGCAAATCTAAGCAACATTGTTCACACTTTTTTTTTATCAAATATGGTGACACCTGAAAACGCTACTGCTATTGCTTACTGTACGCAACTGTACGCAGGAAACATAATTACTGAATAAAATTACAAATGAGTTGTGATGAGGAAAAAATGCTTAATAAGGTGAAACTCTAAACTGTTAACCTTTGAGTTGTTTCTTTTTTAACCCTGTAACCACACAGAATTAACCCTGTAACCACACAGAATTAACCCTGTAACCACACAGAATTAACCCCGTAACCACACAGAATTAACCCCGTAACCACACATAATTAACCCTGTAACCACGCAGAATTAACCCCGTAACCACACAGAATTAACCCCGTAACACACATAATTAACCCCGTAACCACACAGAATTAACCCTGTGACCACGCAGAATTAACCCTGTAACCACACAGAATTAACCCTGTAACCACGCAGAATTAACCCTGTAACCACACAGAATTAACCCTGTAACCACACAGAATTAACCCTGTAACCACGCAGAATTAACCCTGTAACCACACAGAATTAACCCCGTAACCACACAGAATTAACCCTGTAACCACGCAGAATTAACCCTGTAACCACGCAGAATTAACCCTGTAACCACGCAGAATTAACCCCGTAACTACACAGAATTAACCCTGTAACCACGCAGAATTAACCCTGTAACCACACAGAATTAACCCTGTAACCACGCAGAATTAACCCTGTAACCACGCAGAATTAACCCTGTAACCACACAGAATTAACCCTGTAACCACACAGAATTAACCCTGTAACCACACAGAATTAACCCTGTAACCACACAGAGTTAACCCTGAAACCACACAGAATTAACCCTGTAACCATGCCAAAAGAATGCGTTAAAAATAGTTGTTCATCCATAATATGTTGAATTTCGAAGGGAAACTATGAGATCTTGTTGACTGGAGAGAACAATAAAACACATTCAGAGGTAGCAAGAGGAGGTACGTGCTCTAAAACCAAAACCCAGAAATCAAGCATCCGTGACCTCTTAAAGCACCCTTTGTGTGTTTGTGTGTTTGCATGGGTACATACGTGCATATCTTGTGTCTTATTAGAATCCTTTTTCCTTTTTAGCAGTATCTGGCAACACACACACACTGTTACCATCCCCTACTTTGGCCTCTTCCTCTCACCCACATGAAAAATGGCTGAGTGTGTGTGTGTGTGTGTGTGTGTGTGTGTGTGTGTGTGCATAGCAGGTAGAGCCATCTGTGGTGTATATCAGAGCCAGATGTCTGAGTCCCCTCCACCAGCTAGATCACCTTACCTTAGTACTTTACCATGTGAGGGAATCATTTAGCCATATTAATTGACGGTAAACTTTCCCTGGAATTGGGTGCCCCTGGCCCTAGTCCTAGCCCGCACGCGCACGCACACACACACACACACACACACACACACACACACACACACACACACACACACACACACACACACACAGGGCCCCTGTATCAGGTGGGTTCCTTCACTCACAGGAGCGGTAAGTGGGTAACCGGGAGAAACTGGACTCTGATCAAAAGTAAGATTGACATAAATAAAGAGCCTGCAGGAATGCTGTGTGTGTGTTTGTTGCGTGTGCGTAGGAATGCATTGTGCAAACAAAATAAGAGCTGGGCCCCCCGGAGTGGAGAGAGGGAGAGGGGAAAGAGGGGAAGCAAACTAGAGAGGAGAATAAGGAGTCTGGGGTGGTAGCAAATAGAAGGGGAAGGTAAAAAATAAATTTAAATCCCCTCTCACTCTCCTGTATTGAATTGCATTGCTTTTGGGCATCTCAATAATCAGCGAATGAGAGAAAGAGAGAAAAAAAGAGAGAAAGAGGGAGAGAGAGAATGCCAGTCAGTGTCAGTGAAAGGCCAGAGAGATAGTAAAAGTCAAGATACTGTATAAACTGCTCATCTAGCTCGGGGCAAATGAGAATGGATTTCCCCCTTTGGTGACAGTCTAGATTTCCGCCTCATATTGTTTTTACTTCTGAACAAGAGCAAACCATCTTTAGCAGAGGGCTGATATTTAATCCTCAGTCGCTAAACCTTTGACCTGATCTACCAGCTCTCACAGTCTCACGTCAGAATTAGACGTTCATCCATGTTTCTCGAACGTCAAATTTCGAAGTTGTTCCAAACATCAAATTACAAGGTGTTCAAGGTTAAGTTTAGGCATTAACACCAATTTGTTTTGTTTAGAGTTAAGTTCAGGCATTAACTCGGAATGGGTAAGGAAGGGTTTAACTTCTTAGGGAGTGGCTGCATAGGTGACGGTTTTGGAGAGTCTGGCGTGCCCAAAGTAAAATGCCTGCCACTCAGGCCCAGAAAATAGGATATGCACACAATTAGTACTATTGGATAGGAAACACTCTGAAGTTTCTAAGAGTGTTAAAGTAATGTATGTGAGTATAACAGAACTGATATAGCAGGCAAAAACCCGAGAAAAATCCATCCGGATTTGCAGTTTTTTTTTTTTACTTGACCTTCTTCTCCAGGCTGCCTATTCATTTTTATTTTAACTAGGACTGAGACTGCAGTACCTATGGCTTCCACTAGATGTCAGAAGTCTCTATACAAAGACTGGGGGCGATAGGAGTAAGCAAAACGGATAGGAAGAGGAAGTGGTCAAGGGAGCTCAGATGTCAACAAGATTTCTCGGGCAAGAGACTGGGTGCGCGCCCCACTTTATTTTACTTATATAACGGATAGGTGACCATCCGAGTGAAATATCATCGCTAATATTCATAAAAGGATAGCTAAGGATGCATTATAACTGGTCTTTGATTTGTTTAGGAAAAGTTTATAGGTATACTTGAACACGTTCTCTTCACGTTTCAATGGGCGATTCGACGTTGGATTTTCTGAACATAACACGCCAACCAAACAGAGATTTATGGATATAATAAATTACTTTTTCTAACAAAAGAACCATTGGATGTCTTCGTTGGACACTTGGGAAACCCTCAGCAGAAGTTCTTCGAAAGGTAAGGAATTTGTTTTCGCTGTGATATGGGTTTTGTGTGAACCGCGCCTGTTTATGAATTTATGCTAATGCTGAAATATTAGAGGTGCTATCCTCAAACAATCAAATGTTGTGCTTTCGCCGTAAAGCCTTTTTGAAATCTGACAATGCTGTGATATTGCCAAGAAGCAGAGCTTTTGATGACTATGCAACACTTGTATATTGATGAATGTTTAATAATTCAACTTTTGGATTTTGAATTTGGCGCCTTACATTTCACCGGGTAGTGTCGGGAGAGGCCCGCTAGCGCGCCTGTTAATATGCCCATCCCTGTTCACGCCCTAGATAGTCGACCATTAGGGTCATGGTTAATTAGGGAGGCCACCCCTCCCCTGGACATGGTGACGAAGGGGGGTCACAAGGAGAGAATCAGCTTCTTTCTCATTGACTCTCCTGCGTTTCCCGTGGTACTAGGCCTACCCTGGTTAGCCTGTCATGAACCCACTGTTTCGTGGCAACGAAGGGCTCTCACAGGGTGGTCGCGAGAGTGCTCGGGGAGGTGTTTAGGGGTTTCCGTTGGTGCTACCACGGTGGAACGTCCAGACCAGGTCTCCACCGTGCGCATTCCCCCCGAATATGCCGATTTGGCTCTCACCTTCTGTAAAAAGAAGGCGACTCAATTACCACCCCATCGACGGGGGGATTGTGCGATAAACCTCATGGTAGACGTCGAACTTCCCAGGAGTCATGTGTATCCCCTGTCGCAGGTGGAGATGGCGGCTATGGAAACATATGTCTCAGAATCTCCACTTCCCCCGCCTCCTCAAGCTTATTTTTAGTGAAGAAGATGGAGGTTCCGTGTATTGACTATCGAGGTCTCAACCAGATCACTGTGAGGTACAGTTACCCGCTACCTCTCAAAGCCAGTGCGATTGAGTCAATGCATGGGGCGCGCTTCTTCACCGAATTAGATCTCAGGAGCGCTTACAACCTAGGGGAGACGGGTGGAAGATGGTTTTCAGTACCACCTCAGGGAATTATGAGTACCTCGTCATGCCGTACGGGTTGAAGAATGCTCCATCAGTCTTCCAGGCCTTTGTAGACGAGATTTTCAGGGATATGCAAGGGCAGGGTGTAGTGGTGTATATTGATGATATTCTGATATACTCCGCTACACACGCCGAGCACATGTCCCTGGTGTCCAGGGTGATTGGTTGACTGTTGGAGCATGACCTGTACTTCAAGGCGGAGAAATGCCTGTTCTTCCAACAGTCCGTCCCCTTCCTCAGGGGTGGAGATGGAGAGTGACCGCATTTCAGCCGTGCGTAATTGGCCGACTCCCACCACGGTAAAGGAGGTAGAGCGGTTTCTAGGGTTTGCCAATTACTACCGGAGGTTTATCCGGGGTTTTGGTCAGGTAGCGGCTCCCATTACCTTACTGCTGAAGGGGGGACCGGTGCAGTTGCAGTGGTCGGCTGAGGCGGACAGGGCTTTTGGTCACCTGAGGGCTCTGTTTACCTCAGCTCCCGTGCTGGCTCATCCGGATCCCTCTTTGGCGTTCATAGTGGAGGTGGACGCGTCCGAGGCTGGGATAGGAGCCGTGCTCTCCCAGCGCTCGGGTACGCCACCGAAGATCTGCCCCTGTGCCTTCTTCTCGAAGAAGCTCAGCCCGGCGGAGCGAAACTATGACGTGGGGGACCGGGAGCTGTTGGCTGTCATCAAGGCTTTGAAGGCGTGGAGACATTGGCTTGAGGGGGCTAAACACCCTTTTCTCATCTGGACTGACCACCGCAATCTGGAGTACATCCGGGCCGCGAGGAGACTGAACCCTCGCCAGGCAAGGTGGGCCATGTTCTTTACCCGTTTTGTTTTCACCCTGTTTTACAGACCAGGTTCCCAGAACGCTAAGGCAGACGCACTGTCCTGGATGTATGACACAGAGGAGCGGTCCATGGATCCCACCCCCATACTCCATGGATCCCACCCCCATACGCCTCCTGCCTGGTGGCACCGGTAGGGTGGGAGCTGGACGCGGACATTGAGCAGGCACTACGTGCAGAGCCCCTTCCCCTCCAGTGACCAGCTAGGCGTCTGTACATTCCGTTTGCTGTCCGTGACTGGCTGATCTATTGGGCCCACACTTCACCCTCCTCTGGTCATCCTGGGATCGGTCAGACGGTTCGCTGTTTGGTTGGGAAGTACTGGTGGCCTACTTTGGCCAAGGACGTGAGGGTTTATGTTTCCTTCTGCTCGATGTGAGCTCAGTGTAAGGCTCCTAGGCACCTGCCCAGAGGGAAGCTACACCCCTTACCCGTTCCACAGCGGCCTTGGTCACACCTGTCGGTGGATTTCCTGACTGATCTTCCCCCCTCACAGGAAACACTACGATCCTAGTTGTTGTGGATCGGTTCTCTAAGTCCTGCCGTCTTCTCCCTCTGCCCGGTCTCCCTACGGCCCTACAGACTGCGGAGGCCTTGTTTCCGCACGTCTTCCGGCACTACAGGGTGCCTGAGGATATAGTGTCTGATCGAGGTCCCCAGTTCACTTCGAGGGTCTGGAAGGCGTTCATGGAACGTTTCACCTCGAGAGTAACGGGCAGGTGGAGAGAGTGAACCAGGATGTGGGTAGGTTTCTGAGGTCGTATTGCCAGGACCGGCCAGGGGAGTGGGCGGGGTTTGTGCCCTGGGCAGAGATGGCTCAGAACTCGCTTCGCCACTCCTCCACTAACCTCTCCCCCTTCCAGTGTGTATTGAAGTGCCAGCCGGTTCTGGCACCGGGGCATCAGAGTCAGACCGAGGCTCCTGCGGTGGACGACTAGTTCAGGTGCACGGAGGAGACATGGGACGCCGCCCATGTTAATCTCCAGCGGGCCCTGCTGCCCCAGAAAGCCAGCGCAGACCGTCACCACAGTGAGACCGGGTCTGGCTCTCGAACCGAAACCTGCCCCTCCGACCTGCCCTGCTGGAAGCTGGGTGCGCGGTTAGTGGGGCCATTTAAAGTCCTGAGGAGAGTGAACGAGGTTTGTTATAGGTTACAGCTTCCCCCCGATTACCGTATTAACCCCTTGTTCCATGTGTCTCTCCTCAGGCTGGTCCGCTCCAGGGGTCTGAGGTGCGGGAGGTCCCTCAGCCCCCTCTGGACATCGAGGGGGCCCCGGCGTATTCAGTCCGCTCCATACTGGATTCGAGGCGTCGGAAGAGGGGCCTTCAGTACCTCGTGGAGTGGGAGGGGTACGGTCCGGAGGAGAGGTGCTGGGTTCCGGTGGAGGACGTTTTTGATCTGCCTATGCTGCGGGAGTTCCACCGTCTCCATTCGTATCTCCTTGCGCCTCACCCTCCACGTCGGCCCCGAGGCCGGTGTCGGTGCGCTGCTGGAGCTGCGCGTCAAGGGGGGGGGGGGTACTGTCACGACTTCCGCCAAAGTTGGTGCCTCTCCTTGTTCGGGTGGTATTCGGTGGTCGACGTCACCGGTCTTCCAGCCATCACCGATCCTCTTACCATTTTCCATTTGTTTTGTCTGTGTTTTCCACAACTGGTTTCAATTCTCTCATTACATGTTTTGTATTTAACCCTCTGTTCCCCCCCCCATGTCTTTGTGTGGGATTGTTCATTGTAGTGCTTGTGCACTTTATTTACTGGTGCGTTATGGGCTATTTTGTCTTGTCTTGCCCATTTAGTCTTGTGTTGTTTGTAACGTTTGGGTTGTTTATTAAACAACAGCGTTTATTACCCAGTTTTGCTCTCCTGCGCCTGAATTCTCTGCAACCAGTTATGCAACCCCTACAATTTCTTTCTTTCCTAACGCATTTGAGCAAATCCGTTGTGTTGTGTCAAGGTAGGGGTGGTATACAGGAGATTTGGTAAAATACCAAGTCCATATTATGGCAATAACAGCTCAAATAAGCAAAGTGAAACATCATTCCGTCATTACTTTAAAACATGAAGGTCAGTCAATTTGGAAAATGAAATTGGAACTGCCTCTCATGAGGACCGAAACAGGAAAGGAAGACCCAGAGTTACCTCTGCTGCAGAGGATATGTTCATTAGAGTTACCAGCCTCAGAAATTGCAGCCCAAATAAATGCTTCACAGAGTTCAAGTAACAGACACATCTCAACATCAACTGTTCAGAGGAGACTGCGTGGATCAGGTCTTCATGGTCGAATTGCTGTAAGGAAACCACTACTAAAGGACACCAATAATAAGAAGAGACTTGCTTGGGCCAAGAAACACCACCAATGGACATTAGACCGGTGGAAATCTGTCCTTTGGTCTGATGAGTTCAAGTTTGAGATTTTTGGTCCAACCACCGTGTCTTTGTGATACGCAGAGTAGGTGAACGGATGATCTCCGCATGTGTGGTTCCCTCAGTGAAACATGGAGGAAGAGGTGTGATGGTGTGGGGGTGCTTTGCTGGTGACACTGTCAGTGATTTATTTAGAATTCAAGGCACACTTAACCAGCATGGCTACCACAGCATTCTGCAGCAATACGCCATCCCTTCTGGTTTGTGCTTAGTAGGACTATCATTTGTTTTTCAACAGGACAATGACCCAACACACCTCCAGGCTGAATAAGGGCTATTTGACCAAGAAGGAGAGTGATGGAGTGCTGCATAAGATGTCCTGGCCTCCACAATCACTCGACCTCAACCCAACTGAGATGGTTTTGGATGAGTTGGACCGCAGAGTGAAGGAAAAGCAGCCAACAAGTGCTCAGCATATGTGGGAACTCCTTCAAACTGTTCCAGGTGAAGCTGGTTGGGAGAATGCTAAGAGTGTGCAAAGCTGTTAACAAGGCAAAGGGTGGCTACTTTGAAGAATCAAAAATATATCAAGATAAAATATAAAAATACGCTAGAGGCGTCATTACAGACCCGGTTCGATCCCGGGCTGAATCACAACGGGTCATGATCGGGAGTCCCTTAGGGCAGTGCACAATTGGCCCAGCATCATCCGGTTAGGGGAGGGTTTGGCCGGGGAGGGTTTACTTGGCTCATCGCGCTCTAGCGACTCCTTGTGGCGGGTTGAGTGCCTGCAGGCTGACCTCGGTCGTCAGATGAATAGTGTTTTTTCCGACACACTGTTAAGGCTGGCTTACGGGTTTATGCGGGCGGGTGTTAAGAAGCGCGGTTTGATGTTGAGGAGGACGCATGACTCGACCTTCGCCTCCCGAGCCCGTTGGGGAGTTGCAGCGATGAGACAAGATCGAAATTGGGGAGAAGAATGGGGTAAAAATAATTATAATAATAATTTTAAAAAATCTAAAAAATAACTTTCTATAGCTGGATTTGGACTTGCAACCATTGGAATCAGAGGCAGATGCTTACGCCCAATCCACCATCCCCGTCCACAACACCCTAGCAAAACCGAAACCTACTTGAAGGTAACAGTGCTCACTGTTGCCCCTAATGGATGGTTTGCACGTCATCTCCCGTTGTCGTCAGACATGGATGGACGTCGAATACTGACTTGTATCATGGGGGACCTGGCTGGATATGATAGCCTTCATCCACTGCTGTACATACACACACACAGGCTTGTACACATACACGCACTCACACAAACACACAGCTAACTTGCACAGGGATCCTTGATGTCAGCCGGTCTGTTTTCTTCCATGTAAGGCATTAAATCTACAGTGGAAAACAAAGTGGCATGACTATCTTGCGCACGCAAACGCACACACCCACTACCTTATCAGGCCTACACACATACAATTCACTCACATACTGTACACAGTACCATAAGAGGATGTCATGGGTGGCAGTGCTAGGTCACTCGGCTAAAGAAAATGTTTTGTTTTTCCATAACACAGCTGAAAAAATCACATTTAAAAGATTCTCCCACTCACTCACTCACTCACTCACTCAGAGACACACACACACACACACACACACACACACACACACACACAGTAAATAGTGATTGCTTAAGTAGGCCCAGTGGGCATTTTATTTCTTGGAAAACTCACTTACAAAGCAGATAAGTTCAAGTGGGAAACAAAAGGTGCTAAGAAGTTATTGTGTGTGTGTATATTTCTGTGTGTTCCCTTCAGACGAAGGCCTCCTAATTGTCAAGGGAAATGATATGATCTTGATTGTTGTTGCCTTTCATCGATCCCCTCCCTTTCTTTTCCTTTTATTCCCATGTGCCTCAGTAGTACACACACACACACACACACACACCACACACACACACACACACTTTTAACTGCATCACAGAGCTTGCATCACTCAAGTTTGTTGGGGGCTGAGAGGGACCTCCCACTGAGTTCCATCCCCAAAGAACAGGAGATCCCCCCAGGTAAGGGTGACAGATCCCCCCCAGGTAAAGGTGACACACCCCTCAGGTGGAGTGAGAGAACAGAGGGTTGAGGGAGCAGAGGAGTGAGGGAGGGAGGTGAGATGTTCCCACTGGCATCGCTATAGGAGCACAGCAGGGTGCCCAAGTTCCCCTGAAAATCGAAATGTGAATCAGGAGAGAGATTCAGTTAGCTCATCAGTGAAACAGGTGAGAGAAGAGAGACGAGACAAGAAGAGTGGAGAGGAGAGGAGAGGAGAGGAGAGGAGAGGAGGCCTAAACAACCTGTCTGTGACCTCACACCTTGGACTTTCTTTCTCCTCCTCCCTCACCTCCTCATGACTTCACCCCTCTCTTCCCTGTGCACGTCGCTCAGGGAAGAAAAACACCTCAAGAGGAGAAAGAGAGAGCAAAGGAGAGGAAAGAAAAACACCTCAAGAGGAGAAAGAGAGAGCAAAGGAGAGGAAAGAAAAACCAAGTGAGGGAAAGAAAACCATGGAAGGTAAATCTAATTAGAGCTGCAGCGTGGTCAGAGCTGAGACAATAAACAACCTTCTGAGAATCCAATCATCTCCATTCCTGAGCCTATTCGGTTTTTACTAGGTGTGTGTCTGTGTCTGTGTGTATGTGTATGTGTATGTGTATGTGTATGTGTATGTATGTGTATGTGTATGTGTATGTGTATGTGTATGTGTATGTGTATGTGTATGTGTATGTGTGTGTGTGTGTGTGTGTGTGTGTGTGTGTGTGTGTGTGTGTGTGTGTGTGTGTGTGTGTGTGTGTGTGTGTGTGTGTGTGTGTGTGTGTGTGTGTGTGTGTGTGTGTGTGTGTGTGTGTGTGTGTGTGTGTGTGTGTGTGTGTGTGTGTGTGTGTGTGTGTGTGTGTGTGTGATTGATATGAAGCAGAGGGGAGAGAAAGGGAAAGACGGGCATCTGTTTGTGTGAGGCTATTTCTCAGGCAGTCTGGCATCCACACACATAAACACACAATGAGGAGTGGACAGCATGATCATATTAAACTAAAGATAATCTTCTACAGTCAAAAATAACACGACCAGTTTCATAATTTATCATAACAGGTAGAGAGAGGAAGAGAGAGAGAGAACGTTGACTTTAGCTTAGAACAAAGCCTTCTACCTCCAGCCAGAGCCATATTTCTCTCCCTATCCTCCTGCACCCTCTCTCCCTCTCCTCTTGCTCCCTCTCTCCCTCTCCTGCTCCCTCTCTCCCTCTCTTCCTGTTCCCTCTCTCCCTCTTCTCCTGCACCCTCTCTCACTCTCTTCCTGCTCCCTCTCTCCCTCTCTTCCTGTTCCCTCTCTCCCTCTCCTCCTGCTCCCTCTCTCCCTCTCCTCCTGCTCCCTCTCTCCCTCCCATCCTGTTCCCTCTCTCCCTCTTCTCCTGCACCCTCTCTCACTCTCCTCTTGCTCCCTCTCTCCCTCTCCTGCTCCCTCTCTCCCTCTCTTCCTGTTCCCTCTCCTCCTGCACCCTCTCTCCCTCTCCTCTTGCTCCCTCTCTCCCTCTCCTGCTCCCTCTCTCCCTCTCTTCCTGTTCCCTCTCTCCCTCTCCTCCTGCACCCTCTCTCCCTCTCCTCCTGCACCCTCTCTCCCTCTCCTCTTGCTCCCTCTCTCCCTCTCCTGCTCCCTCTCTCCCTCTCTTCCTGTTCCCTCTCTCCCTCTCTTCCTGCTCCCTCTCTCCCTCTCTTCCTGTTCCCTCTCTCCCTCTCCTCCTGCTCCCTCTCTCCCTCTCCTCCTGCTCCCTCTCTCCCTCTTCTCCTGCACCCTCTCTCACTCTCCTCTTGCTCCCTCTCTCCCTCTCCTGCTCCCTCTCTCCCTCTCTTCCTGTTCCCTCTCCTCCTGCACCCTCTCTCCCTCTCCTCTTGCTCCCTCTCTCCCTCTCCTGCTCCCTCTCTCCCTCTCTTCCTGTTCCCTCTCTCCCTCTCCTCCTGCACCCTCTCTCCCTCTCCTCTTGCTCCCTCTCTCCCTCTCCTGCTCCCTCTCTCCCTCTCCTGCTCCCTCTCTCCCTCTCTTCCTGTTCCCTCTCTCCCTCTCTTCCTGCTCCCTCTCTCCCTCTCTTCCTGTTCCCTCTATCCCTCTCCTCCTGCTCCCTCTCTCCCTCTCCTCCTGCTCCCTCTCTCCCTCCCATCCTGCTCCCTCTCTCTCTCTCCTTCTGCTCCCTCTCTCCATCTCCTCCTGCTCCCTCTCTCCCTCTCTTCCTGCTCCCTCTCTCCTCCTGCTCCCCCTCTCTCTCTCCTCCCGCTCCCTCTGTCCCTCTCCATGGTGAAGGTGTAATTGATGCCACACTATGGAAGGTGGAATTAGTGAGCTTTAATAAGAGATAATGCTGTCTCACACTGTACAGATCACATATTCATTAATACAGCTTTAAAATATGACATTTCTCTCCCTACTACACTGTACCAAGCCACATGTCACCTCTCTCCCTGTGTGTGTGTGTGTGTGTGTGTGTGTGTGTGTGTGTGTGTGTGTGTGTGTGTGTGTGTGTGGGTGTGTGTGTGGGTGTGTGGGTGTGTGGGTGTGTGTGTGTGTGTGTGTGTGGTGTGTGTGTGCCTGTGTCAGAACAGATAACACATACAAACCCACACCGACACACACTGGAGAAGGTATGGGATATCAACATTCATAGAGACTAATCAGGGGTGGGCAACTCCAGGTCCCGAGGGCCTGATTGGTGTCGCTCTTTTTCTCCATCCCTAGACAACACAGATGATTAATCAAATTGCATTCTAAACTAAAGATCATGATTAGGTTTTTATTGGAGTCAGGTGTGTTATTTGGGGCTGAGGCAAAACTGTGACACCAATCAGGCCCTCGAGGACTGGAATTACCCACCCCTGTAACATGTATTCCACAAACAGCCTTGGTACACATGGGGTCACTACAAGGTTGGTGAGTCGGGGGAAGGGGGGTTGGAGAGAAAGGGGTGAGACAAGGGTAGACATGCAGCGGCTTTAATGTACTTTACCATGGATGAGTAATGACCCTAAAAGGAGACAGAGATACCCCTGAACACTGCTTACTGTAAACACACAGAGGAGAGAGAGAGAGAGAGAGAGAGAGAGAGAGAGAGAGAGAGAGAGAGAGAGAGAGAGAGAGAGAGAGAGAGAGAGAGAGAGAGAGAGAGAGAGAGAGAGAGAGAGAGAGAGAGAGAAGGGGTTGGAGGAGTAGGTAGAGAAGGGGGTAGAGGGAGAGAGGGTGCTTGGGCCCTGATAACTGTAAATGTATCTGTGATTATGGTGTTACAAAACAAGAGTAGTAAAACACCTTCCTACATGATACCTTCTCATCACTGATGCAGTTATTATTCCAGAGATGTTAAAGTACAAACAGTCCATATTAATGTCATAACTTCCATGAAATGCCCATCTTAATCTAGCTAAAGGATATGACAAGTATCCAATCATCTCCATTCCTGAGCCTATTCGGTTTTTACTAGGTGTACGCGTGTGTGTGTCTGTGTGTCTGTGTGTGTGTGTGTCTGTGTGGGGCGTTAGCTGCAGTCTTATGTTACTTCCACAACACTATCCAGATGACGACCAGAGCAACTTTCACTGTTTTGGAATTGTCCAGTACACACACACACACACACACACACACACACACACACACACACACACACACACAGGTCTCACCGGAGGACTAAGAGTGTAAACAGTATCCAGCCGTAATGTGGCATTCCTGTGACCTGCCTCACTGTGTGATTGGTTAACTATTAAGAGGGTTTCCACACATTCACTCAACGCCCTTCACTAACCTTCACTTTCTCTGTGCTCTGACCCACGCAGATCCTTCTGTTCTTTGGACCAACCAAGTAAACATCACTCCTGGCCCTAGTCAAAAGAAACCAACCTACACATTCACAGCCTAACACCTAGATCTAGAAATGTTTCTGACGCTGTGTTTTGACCAAGAAAACCCATTCCTATGATTAATAATGTGCGTTGAAAGCTGACAAATAAAAAGAGCGCAGTAATATGTCTTCTTTGTTGTATGTTCTCTTGCTATTGTAATTTAGCTCCCAGGGTTACATATCAGACAGGTCTCATCTGAGGATTTCAGAAATGTACTGTATCATGTGTTGGGCTAATATGTTGGATAGATGTCTGAAGAGGTTACATAATATGGAAATGTATCTGAATTCACTCAAATAACAGTACTAATAACAGTACTACAAGAAAACTACTTTAGCTATGGTTGGTAAAGCGGGACAACATCAAAAAATGACTGAATTAGACAATTTAAACATAATATTGGCAACTTTGTGTATTTTGATGCACCAGTACATAGATTTACATCACAATTTGTCACAGTGCATTATTTATGACAGTTTTATAAGCTTAAAATCAAAACAGAAAAAGGTTATGACTGATCTTACAGTGTGCTTTGTTGGGTGAGCTTCCTGTTTGAAGCTTGCTCTTCCTGTCACGATCTTCCTGATAGACGGACCAAGACGCAGCGATGCTTCCAGTATACATACTTTATTTTCATAACGTAACTGGGAAAATAATAAACAAACCGAACGAAGATTGTATCATAGAACATAACATATACTAAACACTACGCTATGAACAAACAATAACCCACAAAACCCCTCTGAAAACTACAAACATATATATGGTTCCCAATTAGAGGTAACGACACTCAGCTGCCTCTAATTGGGAACCATTAACCCAACATAGAAAACAACAACCTAGAACAGAAAAAACCCTACACCAAAACCGAAACTAAACATGCCAGCCTGTCAACTCAGGCCTGGACGTGACAGTACCCCCCCCCCCCAAAGGCGCAGACTCCGACCGCGCCAAAAGTCCATGGGGGGGTCTTGAGATGGGTCTCTTTGTCCAAGGTGGCGGCTCCGGTGCCGGCCATGCTGGGCCGAGGTCACGCACCGGAGGCCCTGGGCTAGCAGCCGGAACAGTTCGTGCTAGACACACGAAGCGCACAGGGGACCTGGTGCCTGAAGCAGAAGCAGGCTGTGCTGGACACACGATCCACACAGGAGACCTGGTGCGGGGAGTAGGAGCAGGCTGTGCTGGACACACGATGCGCACAGGGAACCTGGTGCGGGGAGTAGGAGCAGGCTGTGCTGGACTAGCGATGCGCTGGGGACCTGGTGCGGGGAGTAGGAGCAGGCTGTGCTGGACTAGCGATGCGCACAGGAGACCTGGTGCGGGGAGTAGGAGCAGGCTGTGCTGGACACACGATGCGCACAGGGAACCTGGTGCGGGGAGTAGGAGCAGGCTGTGCTGGACTCGTGATGCACACAGGGGACCTGGTGCGGGGAGCAGGAACAGGCTGTGCTGGACTCGCGATGCGCAGAGGGGACCTGGTGCGGGGAGTAGGAGCAGGCTGTGCTGGACTAGCGATGCGCTCAGGGGACCTGGTGCGGGGAGCAGGAACAGGCCGTGTAGGACTCACGATGCACACTGGGACTCTGGTGCGAGGAGCAGGAACGGGCCGTGTTGGACTCTGTATGCGCACTGGGACTCTGGTGCGGGGAGCAGGAACGGGTCGTGCTGGACTCTCTATGCGCACTGGAACTCTGGTGCGGGGAGCAGGAACTGGCCGTATTGGACTCTCTATGCGCACTGGGACTCTGGTGCGGGGAGCAGGAATGAGCCGTATTGGACTCACGATGCGCACTGGGACTCTGGTGCGGGGAGCAGGAACGGGTCGTGTTGAACTCACGATGCGCACTGGAACTCTGGTGCGGGGAGCAGGAACGGGCCGTATAGGATTCACGATGCGCACTGGGACTCTGGTGCGGGGAGCAGGAACGAGCCGTGTTGGACTCACAATGCGCACTGGGACTCTGGTGCGGGGAGCAGGAACGGGCCGTGTTGGACTCACGATGCGCACTGGGACTCTGGTGCGGGGAGCAGGAACGGGCCGTATTGGACTTTCTATGCGCACAGGAGGCCTGGTGCGCAGAGCAGGGACAGGATGTGCTGGGCTCTCTATGCGCACAGGGGGCCTGGTGCGCAGCAATGCGCACTGGGACTCTGGTGCGGGGAGCAGGAACGGGCCGTGTTGGACTCACGATGCGCACTGGGACTCTGGTGCGGGGAGCAGGAACGGGCCGTATTGGACTTTCTATGCGCACAGGAGGCCTGGTGCGCGGAGCAGGGACAGGACGTGCTGGGCTCTCTATGCGCACAGGGGGCCTGGTGCGCAGAGCAGGGACTGGACGTACTGGGCTCTCTAAGCGTACAGGAGGCCTGGTGCGCGGAGCCGGCACCCTACTACACGGCTGTTCACTCACCCTCGCCTCACAGATGATGGGAGCTGGAATGTCGCGCACCGGGCTGTAGGCCCGAACCGGAGACACCGTACGCAGACCCGGCGGAGGATATCTCGGTCCAAGAAGGTGCACTGGAGACTTAGCATGCAGAGCCAGTACCACTATTCCAGGCAGCACACTCACCCTAGCCTGACAGATGAGTGGAGCTGGAATGTCGTGCACCGGGCTGTGGACTCACACCGGAGACACTGCACACAGAACCGGTGCAGGATATCCTGGTCCGAAGAGGCGCACCGGAGACCAGGAGCGCTGAGCCTGCACCACTCTTCCAGGCTGCACACTCAACCTAGCCCGACAGATGAGAGGAGCTGGAATTTCGTGCACCGGCCTATGAACGCGCACTGGAGACACGAAGATCGTAACATACGAACGAAGATCGTAACATATACTAAACACTACGCTATGAACAAACAACAACCCACAAAACCCCTCTGAAAACTACAAACATATATATGGTTCCCAATTAGAGGTAACGACACTCAGCTGCCTCTAATTGGGAACCATTAACCCAACATAGAAAACAACAACCTAGAACAGAAAAAACCCTACACCAAAACCGAAACTAAACACGCCAGCCTGTCAACTCAGGCCTGGACGTGACACTTCCCCCCTCTATGATGTCACACCAATGAAATGATGTGATTTTGATGAGGTGGTTTCTCTGAAAGGGCTTAGTAACAATAGTTTCAAAAAATAAACACGTCAGGATTAAACTGTCCCAGTTTATATGATGTCACACTCTTTCCGAATTCACCTAAATAATGATAAATAATTAAATAAATAATAATAATAATAAAAAAAAATTGTTGGGACACATTTAATAAAGCAGGGATAATTGCTTTTAGGATGATTTTGTCCATTGAGACAGAGAAAGCCTGGGCAGGAGAGAGGAGGAAGGGGGGGAAAGGGAAGGGGGGATGCCTAGTCAGTTGAACAACTGAATGCATTCAACTGAAATGTTTCTTCCGGATTTAACTCAACCCTTCTGAATCAGAGAGGTGCGGGTGGCTGCCTTAAACGACATCCATGTCTTCGGCGCCCGGGGAACAGTGGGTTAACTGCCTTGCTCAGGAGCAGAACATTTTTACCTTGTGAGCTTGGGGATTCGATCCAGCACACTTTCGGTTACTGCCCCAATGCTCCTACCTGCCAGGCTACCTGTCGCCCCTCCTGCCACCCCCCCTCCTCCTCAGTGAATTTCATTTAAAAAAAGTACTTGACTCGGTTAGAGAGATTTCGTTCTTTTTTTCTTCACTTTTACATTCACTTACTTAGCTAGAAATGCACCTAGCTAGTTGAGCCTACTCAAACACCCTGGCTCAAACAGAGGGATTTTATGTTAGCTAGCTGGCTATGACTATCCAACACTGGAACTCTTTAATGTCAAGGTAAGCTTTTGGTTTTACTCATTTATTGCCACAGGGGGCCGTCTGGTGTAACTGCTAAACTGCTTACACTGTACTGCATGATTGTAGCAGGTTTACTAACACTTTAGTTCTATTAGCTATGTTGACTATGATGTTATTTAATATGGTAACAACAATGTAGGCTGTGTGTAGCGGTTATGATATGGTTTGGCTTGGAAAGGTTTTTTTGCCTAGTCACATACAGCTGATGTGTTGTGCATTGAAGTCCACAAGCCAAGGGAACAGGTGAGAGGAGGAGAGCGCGTAGATGCAAGAAAGAATACAACGTGGCTGCTATGAAAGTTAATAAGTGTTTACGTGTTATCAGGGGTGTATTCATTCCGACGATTCTGTTGAAAATAGTTTCTTAAACGGAAGCAAACGGAGCGAAACGGGGATAAACATACCTGCATTTGTCCAATAGAAACTCTTGTTAGCAACTCTAATTTTTCTCTCGACCTGTGTGCACCTACATTGTAAACGTTCATTCATAGGCTCGGCAGATATAGGGAAAATGTAAGTATCATGTAGTAGCCTAAACCTATTGATGTTACACTGGTACACACACACACACACACACACACACAGACACACACACACACACAGACACACAGACACACACACACACACACACAAACACACACACACACACACACACACACACACACACACACACACACACACACACAGGTGTCATAATCATACAAAGTGGGGAACATGAGACAGGTCTCGGAGTGTGAAAAAGATGTCTGTAAATGAAAAGAATAAACCATAACAAAATAACAGATGCATAAAGGTAGAGGAGGAGAGAGAGCGAGAGAGAGAGGGAGAGAGAGAGAGAGAGAGAGAGAGAGAGAGAGAGAGAGAGAGAGAGAGAGAGAGAGAGAGAGAGAGAGAGAGAGAGAGAGAGAGAGAGAGAGAGATAGAGAAAGAGAGAAAGAAAGAAAGAGAGAGTGTCTTTTATTTGTATAATTCCATCATGGAAATTTACTTTAAATATAATATTCAATTTCTGCCCTCCTTGAGCATGCAAGCGAGCCTTGCTTTTTTTCGTTAACAATAATAACGAGATAATGACATAACAGCAAATACCAGACTGAGGAGAGTGGGGCTTTAGAGGGTGGGGGAAGCATTTCCACGCAACACAAACAGAGTGAGGGCGGAGAGAATTAGTTCCACCCTGGCCTTTCAGAATAAGCCAAACCTCTGAATATCAATGAGAAATGATTGCTGCAGACAGCATGCTGTACTGAGATATGGAGGTACACTGCTCTACCCATTATGATTAGGAGGTCTGAATTATATATCCAACAAATACAGATATGTAAAAGCCCTACGGATGACTTTTGTACAGAGTAAGTGGGCTTTTACATGCACTGCTCAAAGCAGGCAATGAACCTGCGTGTGTGTGTGCGTACGTGTGTAGAGGGAGCCTTCAGTCTGGCAGAAAGCTCGGTTATTGATCCACGATAGAGGGTTAACCCTTCAGAGTGTAAGCCCTGTCTAAGCCGGGGAAGGGGGGTTCCTACTAAGGATCATTGAGCTATTTGATTTTGAATGTTAAAATGGAACAACAGATTTTCCCAAAAACATATCAAAAGGAAGTTTGTGCTGAAGTGTCTCTCCTATATCTGAGAGATATAAGAGAGATCAGGAAACATTTTATACATATATTTAACCCCATATATATTTTTCCATATTCTTCTATTCATTTTTTCAACTGGTGCCGGGGACCTTCAGACAAGTCTTGTGAGGCCTGTGGGCGTCTTAGAGCATTTAAATGTTCATCAGAGTCTCACCTTTGCACAGAGGGGTCATATTCGTGTGTAGCCCAAACAGTTCGGATGCTACAGACAGAAGTTGGCAGATCAGCTGTACCTACTTCAGACGAGTCTCCTGACGCTTGTAGAGTCTAATCGTTCCATAGATGGACAGTTTGTAGGCCATAAAAGTTTGTAGGCCAAACCGTTTGGATGCTACAGAATTCTTTGTAAGAAGACCGATTTTCGGGATGTCTCATGGTCTGACAAACAGTCCTCTAACATATGTGGAAGTGCGACATAGGCGGATGCGGTGGATTTAGACACATCTTAAATTGATGGATTTTTATGGGGATTTGTATACTGTATTATGCTAATGTTTGTATTATGCTAATTAGAAATTAGGGTTAAACAGTCTCCTCAATAAGGTTCCTAATGTTTTCATCACTAGATTATCCTACTCAATACCTCATTACACACTAATGATACAAGTCACTTGGTCTTACTTGCCCAGTAAGTGGGTCAGGTGAGGTGACAACACAGCAGATCGATCACTTTGATTGATAAATCAAGTGCAAGTGAACCCTGCAAACACACACCCACAAACGGGCCCTTGAGACCCTGGTTGCTCCAGCATGAATAAATACAGCAAAAACACTGACCCACTTAACTTCTTCAGCAGAATCGATGTGAGCACTCACACATACACGCACACACGTCCCTTGCAGCAGAATCGGTGCGTGGTCAATATAAAACAAACAAGATATGATAGATCTCCTAAGCACATTTACAGACTTGTTGCTACACTGTTACCACTGAAACACAGGTGCAGCACTGGCTCAGGTCGCCACACACACATATACACACACACACACACTGAGCTCCAGTGTTTATACGGAGTGTAGGGAAAACCTGTGGTCACTGAAGGAGAGAGCTGGGAGAGGAGAGAAAGGCGGGGGGAACAGGCCTGGACCCCACAACCTTCTGGTATCCACCACAATATAATACTATAGCCTACAGCAGCTTTCCCCAACTGGCTGTGATTATATTAAAGTTTTCTGTGCGAAAATAATTATATATATACAGTACCTGTCAAAAGTTTGGACACACCTACTCATTCAAGGGATTTTCTTTATTTTTACTATTTTCTAGAATGTAGAACAATAGTGAAGACATCAAAACTATGAAATCACACATGTGGAATCATGTAGTAACCAAAAAATTGTTAAACAAATCAAAATATATTTAATATTTGAGATTCTTCAAAGTAGCCACCCTTTGCCTTGATGACAGCTTTGCACATGCTTAGTATTCTCTCAACCAGCATCATGAGGTAGTCACCTGGAATGCATTTAAATTAACAGGGGTTCCTTGTTAAAAGTTAATTTGTGTAATTTCTTTCCTTCTTATTGCGTTTGAACCAGTCAGTTAGTAGGGGTGGTATACAGAAGATAGCCATATTTGGTAAAAGACCAAGTCCATATTATGCCAAGAACAGCTCAAATAAGCAAAGAGAAACGATAGTCCATCATTATTTTAAGACACGAAGGTCAGCCAATGTGGAAACTTTGAAAGTTTCTTCAAGTGCAGTTGCAAAAACCATCTAGAGCTATGGAGGAGGAGGTGTGATGGTGTGGGGGTGCTTTGCTGGTGACACTGTCTGTGATTTATTTAGAATTCAAGGCACACTTAATTAACTTCTTTGGGATGGGTGTCCCTGCCACGGGACGGTTAAGCTAACGTAGGCTAATGCGATTAGCATGAGGTTGTAAGTAACACGAAAATTTATAGACATTTATAGACATTTATAGACATATCTGATATTGGCAGAAAGCTTAAATTGTTGTTAATCTAACTGCACTGTCCAATTTACAGTGAAAGAATACCATGCTATTGTTTGAGTGCACAATTGTTTACATTAATAAACAAATTAGGCACATTTGGGCAGTCTTGATACAACATTTTGAACATGCAATGGTTCATTGGATTAGTCTAAAACTTTGCACATACACTGAAGCCATCTAGTGGCCAAAATATAAATTGCACCTGGGCTGGAATAATACATTATGACCTTTCTCTTGCATTCCAAAAAATACAAAAGAACGGTTGGTTTGTTCTTTGTATTATCTTTTAACAGATCTATTGTGTTATATTCTACTACATTCCTTTCACATTTCCATAAACTTCAAAGTGTTTCCTTCCAAATGGTACCAAGATCATGCATATCCTTGCTTCAGGGCCTGAGCTACAGGCACTTAGATTTTGGTATGTCATTTTAGGTCGAAAATTGAAAAAAATTGACTAATCCTTAACCAGCATGGCTAGCACAGCATTCTGCAGCAATACACCATCCCATCTGGATTGCGCTTAGTGGAACTATCATTTGTTTTTCAACAGGACAATGACCCAACACACCTCCAGGCTGTGTAAGGGCTATTTGACCAAGAAGGAGAGTGATGGAGTGCTGCATCAGATGACCTGGCCTCCACAATCCCAAGCAGCCAACAAGTGCTCAGCATATGTGCATTCCAGGTGAAGCTGGTTCAGAGAATGCCAAGAGTGTGCAAAGGCGTCATCAAGGCAAAGGGTGTCTACTTTGAAGAACCTCAAATATAAGATATACGTATTTTGATTTGTTTAACACTTTTTTGGTTACTACATGATTTCATATGTGTTATTTCATAGTTTTGATGTCTTCACTATTATTCTACAATGTAGAAAAATAACGAGAAATCCTTGAATGAGTAGGTGTGTCTAAACTTTGGACTGGTACTGTATGCTATTTAACAAAAAAAATGGACATAAAATACTGTAAAAAAAAAAAATCCAAGTGTTTTTTAATTCCAAGTGATTTACATTTTGGAAATCTGTTGCAATGCATAATAGAGAGATATATTATGCCAAACCTTAGGAACACCTTCCTAATATTGAATTGAACAGCCCTCCTCTCAATGCTTCCCAAATTTGTTTCAAGTTGGCTGGATGTCCTTTGGTTGGTGGACCATTTTTGATACACACAGGAAACTGTTGAGCGTGAAAAAACCCAGCAGCGTTGCAGTTCTTGTCACAAAACGATGCGCCTGGCACCTACTACCATACCCCGTTCAAAGGCACATAAATCTTTTGTCTTGTCCATTCACCCTCTGAATGGCACACATACACAATCCATGTCTCAAGTGTCTCAAGGCTTAAAAATCCTTCTTTAACCTGTCTCCTCCCCTTCATCTACACTGAATGAAGTGAATTTAGTAGGTGACATCAATAAGGGATCATAACTTTCACCTGAATTCACCTGGTCAGTCTATGTCATGTAGAAAGCAGGTGTTCTTAATGTTTGTATACTCATTGTAGGTGACCATATACAAATGCAAGGAAGGTTTGAAATTATTATGTTTTATTATATCTGTTTGGGTTTGTTGGAGTCAATATGCAGGCTACAAATGATTTGTAATTATGTTCCAGCCCCCTGCCCTGACCATCCGCTCAAGAACAAAACGTCCCGCAGCTGAATCTAGTTGATGATCCCTGGCCACAGTAATGAAGACTGATGGAGAGAACACAGACAATGGAGAGAAGACACAGAGGAGTCAAACAATGAGTGTACAAACGAAAGGGTGGAGGAAGCGGAGAGTAACAATGAGAGGAGGAAGCAGAAGGATAAAGTCCAGGAAGACCGTGAGAGATATGAAGGCTTTACTTCCTGAGAGGTAATATAGAGAGATTAGTGAGAGAGAGAGAGAGAGAGAGAGAGAGAGAGAGAGAGAGAGAGAGAGAGAGAGAGAGGAGAAGGGGAAGGGGAAAACGAGAGAAAAAAACAGACTCAAGACGGCATTCAAATATATATGTTTGAAAAAACCCAAACACTTATTTTTTTTGTTTTGTACAGTTCTCATTCTTTCTTTCTCTCTGCCCCATCTCGCTCTCTTGCTCTCTGCCCCTTCCCACTTTCCTTCTCTCTTTCTCTCTGACCCTTCCCTCTTTCCTTCTCTCTTCTCTCAGCCCCTTCCCGCTCTCCTTCTCTCTTTCTCTCCTTCCCGCTCTCCTTCTCTCTGCCCCTTCCCGCTCTCCTTCTCTCTTTCTCTCTCTGTCTCTGATATGTTATGTTCTCTCCAGCCAACAAACAAAGGTGTAATTTATGTCTTAGGGGCTGGTTCTCTGTGTTTTATGGCTCTACTGCATGGAAACCGCAGTAACAACTACATGACAATCCAGACCACTTATTCAGGGGCTGCCCCCGCACATACACAGAAGCACGCACAGATCCAGACCAATTGTTTGAAAGGTTGGTACTCTGGGTAAATTTGTGCCCGAGGTGGAAATGAATCGTTTTTCTATCTGTCTCACTACACACTCAGTCAGACATACATACTGTATATTGTCAGCCACACATACACAAACAGGAATTTACAGTCACCAGCCAGTGAGGGGTGAAGGAGGGTTGGAAAATCCTATTTCTCCAGAGAGGGGTTTATGTGAGGGACTTCAACCCTCCTGCTGGTTAAAGTGGATGGGAATAAACAGCATGTTCAGAAGACCTGGCTGTGTGTGGAGATCTGGGGCCATATACACAAAACGTCTAAGAGTAGAACATTTGTCATAAGTGCTGATAATAGAGAGATTTTACTCCTACTCTTGTGTGTAAAAATAAATCTATGCATGAATCCTCTTTAGTCGTGACTTCCACCTCGTCGACCGATAATTAGGAGAACTTGTGAGCTGTCCTAACCATTTAAGCGTTGCCAGCTGGTGTCTCGATAATAGAAAAAGGCAGTGAGTCAGTGGTTCCTGCAGGATAGTTGTTGAAAGAATTTTGGGTTATTTTTATGTGATCAACCCATAATTCATCTGGACCTACATGTGACAGTAGCCTATTTCTTGCGCTTTTGACCATGATTTCAAATTAGGCATAATTCACATGATATGCCTAAATACTTATAACCACAAGGCTAATAATCACATATTTCCTTATTTAATTATTTTAAACTTAAATGTTCAAAATATGCCTATTTGGGGTATGCCTATAAATTTGGCAATTGAAAGCATCTACGGCCTATGTAAACTTTTATGATTTACTTCTGGCTCAGAGTTTGTTAACATCATCCTAAGACCTACTCTCAGCTGGGACTTGTTTTAGTCTCAAACCAGGTGTTAACATGATTCCTAGGCCCTTTTCTGAGACAAATCACTTGGTTCACCTTTGTTCCTCTCAAATGTATGGAGCACAGACACACTCAAAACACACACACACACTTTCTTACATTACTTTACACTGTCAAATGAATGAATTACACTTGATATTGCCTGATAGGTCTATTATCCTGTCATATTTTAACACTAAAGAATTCCTACAACATGTTTCAGCAGGCGTATGAAAACAGGTAAACATTACAGATGAAGCCATCACAGTGACAGCTATCTCATTTGAATATAATCACACCTATCTGTCCTGATGAGACTGGGCCGACAAATGAGGGGTTAGTCAGAGAGGGAGAGAGAGTACACACACAGACGAGGGGGCTTCAGTGGCTGAAGAGCTTCTCCTCTCCCATCAGTGTACTCTGCAATCTACCTGTCTGTCAGACTCTTTCTCCTCTCTCTCAACTCACACGCCTCCCAAGTCCCACGCTCTTCCCATGAGTAATTGTACCTTGTGCTTGTGATGATATTGATATTGCTCTTGTATATCTTACATTGACATATTACCATTTTGGAATCGTATGTTGAAGTAATTAATAGAAAAATTGTGACATTGAAATTGAAAGGAAAATCGTAAATATCATTAGATGCTGTACATGTACATGATAGCCTATGTTCCCTCAGGATGGCTCAGTTGAGTCACTCACTGTAGGATAACATTACGTAATCTAACAGGACAGCTGTACTCGCACTCCCTGCACATTCTCTCCTGTTTATTGGGATTCACTGTTCATTACATACACTCCACGTGTATGACTGTGCCTGTATGACTGTCTATGTGTACTTGAGCCAAGTTTAGCCCCCCTGTTTCAACTGCCACAACAGACTTTTATTGGTGCAAATTTGAATGGGTACTACCGTCAGTGGCGACATTACACTCACACACACACGCACACAGCAGCAGTCAGGCATTAACATAAATTCATTAGAGGGCCTGGGCAGTGTTTATAAACATGTAGAGATGTTATTTTAAATGTCTGGCTGAACAGATTACTGATATAAACGCTTTGCTGGAGGAAATAGCCAAGACATACTCCATACTTACACAAGGAGATGGAGAGGGAGGGAGGGAGGAGGGAACAGGGGGATAGAGAGATGAGGGGGGAGTGGAGAGAGGGATAGATAGATGAGGGGGAGTGGAGAGAGGATAGATAGATAGATGAGGGGAGTGGAGAGAGGGATAGAGAGATGAGTGGAGAGAGGGATAGAGAAATGAGGTGGAGTGGAGAGAGGGGGATATATATATATAGAGAGAGAGAGAGAGAGAGAGAGAGAGAGAGAGAGAGAGAGAGAGAGAGATAGATAGATAGATAGATAGATAGATAGATAGATAGATAGATAGATAGATAGATAGATAGATAGATAGATAGATAGATAGATAGATAGATAGATAGATAGATAGATAGATAGATAGATAGATAGATAGATAGATAGATAGATAGATAGATAGATAGATAGATAGATAGATAGATAGATAGATAGATAGATAGATAGATAGATAGATAGATAGATAGATAGATAGATAGATAGATAGATAGATAGATAGATGGAGTCGGAAGTTTACACACAATTATGTTGGAGTCATTGAAACTCGTTTTTCAACCACTCCACAAATTTCTTGTTAACAAACTATAGTCGGTTAGGACATCTACTTTGTGCATGACACATGTCATTTTTCCAACAATTGATTACAGACAGATTATTTCACTTAACAGTCACTGTATCACAATTCCAGTGGGTCAGAAGTTTACATACACAAAGTTGACTGTGCCTTTAAACAGCTTGGAAAATTCCAGAAAATTATGTCATGGCTTTAGAAGCTTCTGACAGGCTAATTGGCATCATTTCAGTCAATTAGAGGTGCATCTGTGGATGTATTTCAAGGCCTACCATCAAACTCAGTGCCTCTTTGCTAGACATCATGAAAAATCCAAAGAAATAAGAGTCTGGTTCTTCCTTGGGAGCAATTTCCAAATGCCTGAAGGTACCACGTTCATCTGTACAAACAATAGTACGCAAGGATAAACACCATGGGACCATGCAGCCGTCATACCACTCAGGAAGGAGATGCGTTCTGTCTCCTAGAGATGAATGTACTTTGGTGCAAAAAGTGCAAATCAATCCCAAAACAACAGCAAAGGACATTGTGAAGATGCTAGAGGAAACAGGTACAAAAGTATCTATATCCACAGTAAAAACGAGTCCTATATCGACATTACCTGAAAGATCGCTCAGCAAGGAAGAAGCCACTGCTCCAAAACCACCATAAAAAAGCCAGACTACGGTTTGCAACTGCACATGGGGACAAAGATCGTACTTTTTGGAGAAATGTCCTCTGGTCTGATGAAACAAAAATAGAGCTGTTTGGCCATAATGACCGTCGTTATGTTTGGAGGAAAAAGGGGGAGGCTTGCAAGCCGAAGAACACCATCCCAACCGTGAAGCACGGGGGTGGCAGCATAATGTTGTGGGGGTGCTTTGCTGCAGGAGGGACTGGTGCACTTCACAAAATAGATGGCATCATGAGGAAGAAAGACATCAGTCAGGAAGTTAAAGCTTGGTCGCCAATAGGTATTCCAAATGGACAATGACCCCAAGCATACTTCCAAAGTTGTATGCAATATGGCTTAAGGACAAACAAAGTCAAAGTATTGGAGTGGCTATCACAAAGCCCTGACCTCAATCCTATAGAAAATGTGTGGGCAGAACTGAAAAAGCGTGTGCGAGCAAGGAGGCCTACAGACCTGACTCAGTTACATCAGCTTTGTCAGGAGGAATGGGCCAAAATTCACCCAACATTCACCCAACTGTAGATAGATAGGTAGATCGAAGGGTAGGGAGAGAGATGGAGAGGGAAGGGAGGAAGAGCTGGGGAGGGGAAGAGAGGTAAGGTGGTGGAGAGAGGGGGATGAAGAGGTAGGGAGGGGAAAGATGGAGAGAGTGGAAAGATATGTGGGTTAAGAGAGAGAGAGGGGGTGAGAAGGAGGTAGAGAAAGAGGAAAAGCAGAGGAATGCATACACATAGTATCACTCCCCAGGTCTCTGAATGGCATGTTTTACAGAATTAAATGAACATCTAATAAAATAAACACCAGTACACTCTGCTCTGCATTGCTGCCCCACACTGGACTGGGCTCTACTGGGCTGGGCTGGGCTCCACTGGACTGGGCTCTACTGGGCTGGGTTGGGCTGGGCTCCACTGGACTGGGCTCTACTGGGCTGGGCTCCACTGGGCTGGGCTCCATTGGGCTGGGCTCCACTGGGCTGGGTTCCACTGGACTTAGCTGGACTGGGATGAGATGGGCTGCACTGGGCTGGGCTGCACTGGGCTAGACTGGGTTCCACTGGGCTAGACTGGGTTCCACTGGGCTGGGCTGGGCAGCACTGGGCTAGACCGGGTTCCACTGGGCTGGGCTGCACTGGGCTAGACTGGGTTCCACTGGGCTGGGCTGCACTGGGCTAGACTGTGTTCCACTGGGCTGGGCTGGGCTGGGCTGCGCTGGGCTCCACTGGGATGGGCTGGACTAGGCTGGGCTCCTCTGGGATGGGCTGGACTAGGCTGGGCTCCTCTGGGCTGGGCTGGAAGGCACTCTGGGAGACTACAGAGAATCCTACCTTTTTGTTTGTGTGTGTTGGATACAGGGCAGGACAAGGATGGTTGAGTGGTGCACGAGAGAGGGGCGGGAGTTGGCTGGTGGTTTTGGGGCACTTACCTTTGTGTCTCAGCCTCGGGTGGGGATGCTGGCGCAGGAGGTGGTGGTGGTTGTTGAGGGGGCAAAGGGTGCAGGGTGGGGTGGCTTTGGAGTGGAGCTCTCTGGTTTCCAGGAGTCTGTCTGTACGCCCTCTCATCTGTCAACCCCTCTGGTGCTGCCGGGAAAAACACTGCTGGATGAGTTTCAAAGCTGTTTTTTTTTTGGTCACTGCAAACACACACAGTAATGCTGAGAGAGAGAGAGAGAGAGAGAGAGAGAGAGAGAGAGAGAGAGAGAGAGAGAAAGTTACAGCAATAATGGAAGATGCCTGTAGGGCTGTGAGGAGGCCTCTTGGCCCAGCACTAAGGGAAGCATACTAAAGCAGCACTTCAGAGGGGGAATAAAACTCACACTCAATTAAGGCAAATACATATTTAAACCTCTAGATGACACCTGGAGACAGCTACAGGTGCTCCCTCAAGCTCCAATCATCTCCATAGTGAAGGCGGGTACGTGTGTGTGCGCTACAGTTATTCAAGTGACTCATACAACAGTCAATACTATCCCATACCTAACCGTAACAGACAGGCTGTGCTGTGGGAGAGAGGGAGAAGGAGGAGGAGAGAGGTAGAGAATGGGTTAGAGGAGAGAAAATAAAAGAAAATAAGGACAAAAAGGAAACGCAGACAGGTTGTTCTGTGTGAGCACACAGACGCACCTTGTTTAATGTCTCCCTGACATTTCTGCAGACCCCCCCCTCCCCTTTTCTCACCCACTCTATGGAGACAGATGGGTTGAAGGGGAAAAGAAAGGGGAAAAGAGATCCAGACAGGCTTAGAGGTCAGGGTTCACAGCAGGGCGAGCCAATCCGAGGGAAGCAGAGAAGGTGGGATTAGGTTTCACTCACGATGATGCTTTCTCCCTCTCTCTTTTCTTCTCTCTCTGACTCATCCTCTCAGAATCTTTCCCTCCTTCTCTCCCCCTCTCTGAAGCCTACAGCTGCTATCTGAGAGGGTCTTTCAGAAAGCATCTTGATCCTTGTCTACATAGAAACTTTCCCCATAGAGAGAATGGAAATACTCCACAGTACAATAAATCCAATCCTTTCTGTAGTAGCCTGCCTTCTTCTATAGGGCAGCTTTTACGAGAGGCTACCTAATATGCTTTGCTGAAAGTCCTTGAGTAAATTCTTGGTGC
Organism: Brachymystax lenok tsinlingensis; assembly: GCA_030435695.1. NCBI lineage: Eukaryota > Metazoa > Chordata > Actinopteri > Salmoniformes > Salmonidae > Brachymystax > Brachymystax lenok. The sequence goes on from CM059813.1 coordinate 35,636,401, forward strand.
AATCCGTCACTCGCTTAGCGAGGCTCGTGGACATCACTTATTATGTTCCCCTGCTGTCATTAATGCAGGTCTGTTGTTAATTTCACTGCTTTAAAACAAACCATCTGTGTCTAACTGACAGACCTCACTACACAGAAATACTTATGTTAACACTTTATTTGGATAGTCAGTCCATCTGTAGATGCTCTATCTATCAGCAACATTTCAACTAACTATCTTACCTTAGCCTTAAGCCTAACCATAAGCCTAACCTTAACCCTTACCCTGTGGCGTTCCAATCAGTAGTGGGTTTAAGAGGTTAGATCCAGTGGCCTCGCATTGATAGACAATCACAGTCTAATATTTAGCACATTAAACTACAGAGGAGGAATCTCACCCCAGTGAGCAGACAAGCTGCCGTCCAGCTGTTTTGGGGCAACGTCCCAAACTAAACAGCTAATACTCAGAGCCTGCCCTCCCGCTGTGCCCTCCACTTTAACCCTACATAGTGTACACACCTGGCCTGGCCCTGAAATCTACCTGGCTCTATCAATACATGTCAGCAAAGTAGGATGATGTTGCCCCTAGATGCTGACCTTGAGTTTTGCATGAGTTTTGCATTTATAAACTTGAATGGTTAAGGTGAGGATTTGGGGAGGGTAGCTGAGATCTAGCTGATCCTAGATCTGTGGTTAAGGGTAACTTGAACATGGAGCCTTTTACCTGTTGATGCCAGTGCTTCTCACCTGGCAAAGCCCTGGCACTAACACACACACTAGACCCTTAACACCCTAGTCCTACTGCAGACATTTCACATAACCTGATCAGCACCAAGACAAATAGTGGCCTGATTGCTTCCCCATGTCCCATCTGTGTTCCATTAGTGGTGGCAGGAGAGCGCTGGAAGGTGAGGGGTTGGAGAAGGAGGTGGATGCCTACGGCTGCTTTTAAACAACCCAACTTTGCAGAGGGGGGTTTTGAAACATGCTATTGACCAGGCAGGGGCAATTACTGCCAATAGGCACATTTGGCGGGACCTCGTTCCCCCCTCAATAAATGTTTTGTTGGAACGGCCCGGAACAGTGTGTAGCAGAGCCATATCCAGAGAGATGCTCGCCCACAGTTCTGACATTCCAGATCGGAAGCATGCAGCATTTCAAAGCTGGCGAATAAAGAACCCTCTGACTTAACATAGGAAATCCAGGAGTGATTTTGCTTAAAAGAATGTAGCCACAGTGTGTGTGTGTGTGTGTGTGTGTGTGTGTGTGTGTGTGTGTGTGTGTGTGTGTGTGTGTGTGTGTGTGTGTGTGTGTGTGTGTGTGTGTGTGTGTGTGTGTGTGTGTGTGTGTGTGTGTGTGTGTGTGTGTGTGTGTGTGTGTGCGTGCGTCTTGGCGTGTGAGGTGTAATTTGTCATTTACAGTGACACTGCTTCCAAATGCAAAACAAACTCTGTACACTTAGTTTGATGTTTCTTTACTCCGGACAGTCTTTGGCCCTGCATCCTCTAATGTTATAACCCAGAACCAAATTGCCCCTAGACTCTGATCTAAATGCAGTTTGGGCTTTTCCCCCTGATGGTAAAAGTTAGGATTTGGGGATGGTGAGCTGATCCTAGATTTGTGCCTGAGGACCATCTCTATACATATGGGGCTGTAGGTAGGGCCACCTGATTTAGCCCACAAACTCTGACCCCTAACCCCTGAAACCTAACCCTCCACCTGTTTGTAGTCAGACTGTTTGTACAGGCCACAACAGCCAACTGTTCCATGACAACAATATTCTGATTCACGTTAGTACTAGTACTGAATTGTCTTAGAGCTTTTTGAGCCAACATGGTGTCCATGAAAATGATCTCAATCAGAGTAAGCCCAAAGTCTCTATGGCTCTAGTCCAAACTCCAGGATACCAATGGTGCTCGTGAGTTGGTGAAAAGTTGAGTATCTCTTTGTCTTTGTCTGTTCTGGTCTGTGTCTTAATCCACTTTTATATTTTTAACCATTACCTATAGGATTGTAATCATGAGGAGCACTAGTGCGTTACAAACACTGAGATTGTATTTTATTCAACTCAAACTGCAACCATGAAACAAAGAATCCCTCTCAACCGCTGGTATGTAAAAATGATTCCCAATCTCACTCACACTTAGGCCCTCTGTCATCCTTCCCTCCACGGACTCTTCACCACCACTTACCCACAGCACCACCTTCTGGCCATCCTAAGCATAACAACAGGCTATAAAAACAGGTATTTATGCAATCATAGCCTCCAGTCGGTTCCAGTTCAAAGTTTAACTTATCACTTTCCCCCCCAATACAGTATGTAATTTTTCTTTCTCTGTCTAGACATGCATATAAAAAAACATGCACGCACAGTTCCTCCCTTCCCTGTCTACCCTCTCTCCCTTTACCTCTCACCCTCTACTTTTCTCTCCCCTCTCCCTCCTCTCTCTCTCTTCATCCTCTCTCTCTCTCTTTTCCTCTCTCTTTCCCTCTCTCCTTGCCTCTCTCCTTGCCTCTCTCCTTGCCTCTCTCCTTTCCTCTCTCCTTGCCTCTCTCCTTGCCTCTCTCCTTGACTCTCTCATTGCCTTTCTCCTTGCCTCTCTCTCCCTCCCTCCTTGGCCTGTCTACAGTTCACTGCTAGGAATCTTCCAAACAGCAGGACAATAACAACTGTTTGTTGTCAACACAGATACATACTTCCATCCCTGAGTGTTTCCTGGGAGCATCTGGCTATTGTTAGCCGTACCTGCCATCTCCCTAACCCCGGACTGCCTGTATACTCAGCATGTGTGTGTGTGTTTCTATCTTTCTGTATCTCTCACCATCTCAGACAGATAGCCTGGATTAGGGCTTGGCCCTGGCCACACTGCCCTCTCCTCTGACACACACACACACACACACAGGTGGCTGGTGGCACCTTAATTGGGCACGACTTGATCATAACAATGGCTGAAACAAAGTGAATGGAATGGTATCAAACACATGGTAACCGTGTGTTTGATACCATTACATTCACTCCATTCTAGCCATTATTATGAGACATCCTCCCCTCAACAGCCTCCTGTGACCAGGCACGGGCACAGATGGGGCTCTACCTGTGCAGACCTTATGCCCCTTTGCCGTTCCAGTCTCCAAAGTGCCCTTTTTTGGTGGTGGCATAATTTCCTCAAAAGAAATGTTGGGGTATAATTGTTTTCATATTCAGAACCCGTCATTGTCAAGTTTGCCACACCCACCCGTCTTTGGTTGTGCCTGTTGATCTGTCCTGTATGGAGCTCATGCACCTGGTTGCGCCTTTTACCCAGTCTGCCCTGTACGGAGATTGCACACTCGGTATCCAAACATGCATGGCTTGAGAGATGCGGTCAATGGTCAGTGTGTGTAACTAGCTACCTAGTTTAAATGTCTACAGTACCGCAACAGAAGCATAACACTTGATAACACTTGATTTAGCCTACATCATCATCAATATTCTGTCTGGTTGACTGATATGAGCAAGCAGAGAGACTGAGAGGCAGAAGGACATGCACATGTGTGTCAGGGCAGCAGAAAATACAGCTAGTCTACACGCTAACCACCAAATACTACAATATCCACACAAGCCACGAGCCAGCCAGCCATATATCATGAGTTAGAAGATGATGAATATTATATTATGAGGTTATTATTTGAAAGGAGCATTGAAGATAAATCAATCAGTAAGGTAAATTGAGCTAGCTAACAGCAGATTTACATCAATCCTCAACGTCAATGATCAGTTTATAGCCCACCCTCTTTTCCTGAAGTCAGTCATGGCTTTGGAGGCATTGTAACGAGCTTCCAATGTGTGATGATGATGAGTGAGTGTGTTGGTGCAGAAATATATAGGCCTATGCAAAAAAGAATGCTACAGAGGCATTTGATATGTTATGAATTTCGAGAGCACCTGTCCCCTGAAAGGTCTGTGCATGGCCCTGCCTGTGACATGAACACACACACACACGTCTCAGATAGATCCCTGACCAGGCTCCTGCCCTCTCCTCTGTCTCTCCTCTGTCTTAGCCAGGCCAGAAGTGGCCTCTTATTGAGAGATGGAAACCTAAGCTCTAATCATTATCTTTTCCCTATGCTAGATTTATAGACCAGTTGGGATTTATAGTCCACTCCTGACAGAATAGGAGTGGGGAGCAGAGACAGAGACACACACACCACCATGCCTTCTCTTTCCCCTTATCGCGTGCTATCTAGAACCTAAAAGGGTTCTTTGGCTGTCCCCATAGAATCCTTTGAAGAACCCTTTTTGGTTCCAGGTAAAACCCTTTTGGTTGAAGAACCGTTTTGGGTGGGAACCCAAAAGAGTTATACCTGGAACCAAGAAATAATTCCTATGGGGACAGCTGAAAACCCCCTTTGGAACCCTTTTTTCCAAGAGTGTGGGGCTAGTCCTGCAGGCTTTAGCCACCTGCAAATTACAATTTAGTACTTGAAGAGTTAAGACTGTGTTCCTTCAGCCCATTGTGTGTGTGTGTGTGTGTGTCAGGGGGAGGGCCGTACAGCCTCTAGTAGAAAGCCTTTAATCCTGGGTCTGTCAGGCCCAAACCCGGCTTGACGTCCCATTGATGTGTAACAGAACAAAACACAGGGCCCCTCACTAAGCCCCCGACCCGGGCCCCTCGGCCCCCAGCCACCCTGACAATACCACAGAGGAGGGCATTTTTCAGCCAGTACACACACACACACACACACACACATATATATGCATGCACACAGGCACACACACAGGGGAGGGCATTCCTCAGCCCCTCAGAGCCTCGTCTTAAAGGGGAAAAGGCAACCACTAAACAACACACATTCAGAGTAAATACATTACCATACACAACAACACCATTTTAATTGTCAAGGAAAGACTATCCATAAGAGCAACAATATTTTTTCCCATATAATTTGTTTATAAATTCTCGACTGACAACAAAAGCCTAAAATATACAGTTTATCCTTAGTTTTTTGGTAATGATAAGGTGAGAAAGTTGTACTAATCTAAGTAAGGTATTTATTCCAAGTTATAAGTAAGTAATTTATATTATTTACAATATTCTTCACAATTATGAACTTAGTACTGTTTAGGCATTAGCTTGTGTGTGTGTGTGTGTGTGTGTGTGTGTGTGTGTGTGTGTGTGTGTGTGTGTGTGTGTGTGTGTGTGTGTGTGTGTGTGTGTGTGTGTGTGTGTGTGTGTGTGTGTGTGTGCACTAATTTCTCTCCCACTTTCTCTCTCTCCAACCCTCTCCCTCTCTCTCTCTCACACACAAAGCCACCCAATCCGTACAAATTAAAACTAGGCACTGGAGCTGGGAGTATGCTCATGAGAGAGCAGAGAAACAGGTAGGGAGAGGATGGAACTGTGGTGCCATTGAGGAGGACTCTAGATAAGACACAAAAATACATACACACCATCTGGGTTGAAAAGCAGCAGCGCGTTGACTGTGTGGGAAGGAGAGATGGAGAAAGAGAGAGAGAGAGACCTCTGTCTATGTTAAGCTGTACTGTCTTCTGTTTGCAGAAGGCCTACGCTTATGGTCCTGTGCCTCCCAAAGTGTGCACTTGTTCACCTCCTTTATATGACTGCTATAAGAAATATGGTAGGAAATTCCTCTAGCACATGTCTCCACCAATCCAACACTTTTGTTGATGTGTGGGAAATACTGAACAAGTGTACACTTCAGGAGAAAGACGATATTAAGATAGTAAGACATTTAAACGTGTTAACCCTGGCAAGGCTGCTGGCCCAAACGGCATCCCTAGCCGCGTCCTCAGAACATGCGCAGACCAGCTGGCTGGTGTGTTTATGGACATATTCAATCTCTCCCTACTCCAGTCTGCTGTCCCCACATGCTTCAAGATGGCCACCATTGTTCCTGTACCCAAGAATGCAAAGGCAACTGAACTAAATGACTATCGCCCTGTAGCACTCACTTCTGTCATCATGAAGTGCTTTGAGAGACTAGTCAAGGATCATATCACCTCCACCTTACCTGTCACCCTTGACCCACTTCAATTTGCTTACCGCCCCAATAGGTCCACAGACGATGCAATCGCCATCACACTGCACACTGTCCTATCCCATCTGGACAAGAGGAATACCTATGTAAGAATGCTGTTCATTGACTATAGCTGTGCATTCAACACCATAGTACCCTCCAAGCTCATCATTAAGCTTGAGGTCCTGGGTCTCCACCCCGCCCTGTGCATTTGGGTCTTGGACTTCGTGACGGGGCGGGCCCCAGATGGTGAAGGTAGGAAACAACATCTCCTCTTCGCTGATCCTCAACACAATGGTGCATGCTCAGCCCCTCCTGTACTCCCTGTTCACCCATGACTGCGTGGCCTTGCACGCCTCCAACTCAATCATCAAGTTTGCAGACGACACAACAGTAGTAGGCTACAGGGAGGAGGTGAGGGCTCTCGGAGTGTTGTGTCAGGAAAACAACCTCTCACTCAACGTCAACAAAACAAAGGAGATAATCGTGGACTTCAGGAAACAGCCGAGGGAGCACCCCCTCTATACAAATCACGGACAAACTGAATTGGTCCACTCACACAGACAGTGTGGTGAAGAAGGCGCAACAGCGCAGAAGAAAAGTAGCTTGTCACCTAAAACCCTCACAAACTTTTACAGATAGAAGAAGAAGAAGAAGAAGTTTTATTTATATAGCGCCTTTCCATAGCTCAAGGTTGCTTTACATTGCACATTACAATACATTCAGAACACACACACACATACATCGCAGTCACATAGGATACACACTACCCAAAATGCATGTCAAACAGATATGTCTTCAACTGGATCTTGAATGCACCCACGGATGAGGTATTGCGTAGTGTAAGAGGTAGTGAATTCCATAATTTAGGAGCATTAACACCAAATGACCTCCCACCTACAGTGGACAACCGAAACGAGGGACGGTCAACAAACCAAGTTCAGCTGATCTAAGGGACCGAGCAGGGCGGTAAGGAAAGAGTAAGTCAGAGAGATATTGGGGAGCAAGACCATTTAATGCTTTAAAAGTTAGAAGCAATACCTTAAAGTGGATACGTGATGCCACAGGTAGCCAGTGAAGGTCATGAAGCAGAGGAGTGATGTGAGCAGAGCGCCTAGTGGAGGTGAGAACTCTTGCTGCTGAGTTTTGAACATACTGTAATCTTGCAATAAGTTTTTTGGGAAGACCAAGAAGTAAGGCATTGCAATAGTCCAAGCGTGAAGTGATTAATGCATGAATTAGAGTTTCAGCATCAGCTAAAGTGAGAGAAGATCGGAGACGAAGATGGAAAAAAGAGTTTTTAACAAGAGAAGAAATGTGAGAGCCAAAAGATAGAGTTGAATCGAATAAGACACCAAGGTTTACGAATCAATGACGAAGGCTTAACGTGGATTCCATCAACATCAAAGGACTGATCAATCCTTTTGGCTGAGGCAGCAGGACCAATCAATAATATCTCAGTTTTATTATCATTCAGTTTAAGGAAATTCAGGGACATCCATTTCTAGATGTCCCTGATACATTCAGTGAGTGTTGGTGGTGGGGTAGATTTGAATATCATCAGCATAGCAATGTAACTGAAGTCCGTGCCTGCGTATGATATCACCGAGTGGATATATGTAGATGATGAATAATAGTGGGCCAAGAACCGAACCTTGAGGGACACCCTGTGTAAGTGAAGCAGTGGCAGATCTAAACCCTTGTATAGTGATATAATACTTTCTGTCGCTAATGTAGGAGATGAGCCAAGAAAGAGCAGAGCCAGTGATACCAATGTCAGAAAGCCTAGAGATAAGTATTTCATGGCAGACTGTGTCAAAAGCAGCGCTTAAATCAAGAAGCATCAGGATGTTTATCAACCCTGCATCCATGGACAAAAGAATGTCGTTAACCACCCGGAGAAGAGCAGTTTCAGTGCTATGAGCTGGGCGAAATCCAGACTGAAAAGGTTCAAAAAGACCGTTTATATCCAAATGTGATCGCAATTGCGAAGCAACAACCCTTTCAAGGACTTTGCTTAAGAATGGTAAGTTGGATATTGGTCTGTAATTTTCCATGTTTAGGTGGTCTAGGCCTGATTTTTTAAGAATGGGCGTCACCGCAGCCATTTTTAAATCTGCTGGAACCACGCCGGACGCCAAACTACAGTTAATCATATGTGTTATGAAGGGTGCAACCTCAGGGACACAGGGACACAGATGCACAATTGAGAGTATCCTGTCGGGCTGTATCACCGCCTGGTACGGCAACAGCACAGCCCACAACCGCAGAGCTCTCCAGAGGGTGGTGCGGTCTGCACAACGCATCACCAGGGGGAAAACTACCTGCCCTCCAGGACACCTACAGCACCCGATGTCACAGGAAGGCCAAATAGATCATCAAGGACAACAACCACGCGAGCCACTGCCTGTTCACCCCACTACCATCCAGAAGGCAAGGTCAGTACAGATGCATCAAAGCTGGGACCGAGAGACTGAAAAACAGCTTCTATCTCAAGTCGATCAGACTGCTAAACAGCCAACACTAACACAGAGAGGCTGCTGCCTACATACAGACTAGAAATCATTGGCCACTTCAATAAATGCATCACTAGTCATTTTAATAATGCAACTTTAATAATGTTTACATATCTTGCATTACTCATCTCATATGTATATACAGCATCTTATACCATCTATTGCATCTTACCTATGCTGCTCTGTCATTGATTATCCATATATTTAAATGTATATATTCTTATTCCATTCCTTAGAAAGAGAACTTTCTTCTGAAACTCGTCAGTTTATTCTTGTTCTGAGAAATGAAGGCTATTCCATGCGAGAAATTGCCAAGAAACTGAAGATCTCGCACAACGCTGTGTACTACTCCCTTCACAGAACAGCGCAAACTGGCTCTAACCAGAATAGAAAGACGAGTGGGAGGCCCCGGTGCACAACTGAGCAAGAGGAAAAGTACATTAGAGTGTCTAGTTTGAGAAACAGACGCCTCACAAGTCCTCAACTGGCAGCTTCATTAAATAGTAAAAAAACAGTCTCAACGTCAACAATGAAGAGGTGACTCCGGGATGCTGGCCTTCTAGTCAGAGTTGCAAAGAAAAAGCCATATCTCAGACTTGCCAATAAAAAGAAAATATTAAGATGGGCAAAAGAGCACAGACACTGGACAGAGGAACTCTGCCAATTGTGACATTGTGTTGTGTGACAAAACTAAAAAAAATTATATGCCACATCTGTTACATGTTGTATTTATATTTTTGTTCACTGTAAATATTAATCTTAAAGTACAGTGTGATTTAAAATAGCTGATGAAATGTTTTAAATCGATATTGGTCTATCTGAACAAATCATTCGGCTGATATTCTCAATTTTCTGAGATTCTGTTTTTTGTCAAAAAGCCTGTGTCATCTTGTGGTGGTCAAGAAATACCATGCTTACTCAGTCTTTGCGCTCACATGAACAATAATTGTCTTGTCTATAATGCGACATAAGTTAAATGCTACATTTTGGCAAGTGTTCAAGTTTAGCGTCTCGTTCTTGCCCGTTAAAAAGTAAAAAAAAAAAATGCTATGATAATGGCCATACATTCTGCCCAGACAAAGGTCGCCTTTAGTTTGGAGTGATTATTATTCAAATTCAAAACAGTAAAACGCTTTAATTAAACACGCTAAAGGCACAGAGGAAGAGAGGGCACTTCTATGGTCGCACCTCTCCCGCTGCTGCTCCAGTTCCCCGGTGGCTGGTGGTTCTTGCCACCACCGGACTTGATAAACACGTTTGATGCGGGTTGTTTCCCCAATGAAACCAAGCCTTTAGTGTTCGGGCGTAAGGGACCGCATCAGAGCAAAGGATGCTTTATCCCTAACCGCTTCATTAGCGCTCTCTGATTCCCACATTAGTTTATTGCAAGAAACAACTTTCATCACGCGACGTAATCAGCGGGCCCAGAAGAATAGAACACAAGGACTATGTAAAGTTTTTCCTTTTGTCTTTTGTCTTGTTTGGGTAACAATAGATGGCTCAGTACAATGACAGACTTCATCATACAGTCATACCTGCAACCATGTGGTAAATAGTGTGTTCATCTTCATTCCAAAACTCCATTTTGAAATTAGGGGATGCTTTTATCCAGAGTAGGCTATAGACCAACATTGTGTTTTTATATTTCTTACTATAAGGGATTAAAGTTTTCCAATGCCGATAGGCGAATGCTTTTGTACAAACCACTCCATGTTGTGCTTCATGTTTAAATGATCATATTATCACTATTGAAATGAATTTCGTTCAATTATTCAGAAGTTAATTTAAGCATTGGCCTCAATGTAAGTTTCTTTTTTTCCCTCCAAAGCAATAAAAAGGTTTCTTCTTAATATGAATAATTTCAAGTGCTTATTATTCGAAATTGCTCACGAAATCGGATTCATTGAGTGAATCTTTATCATGCATTAATACCGTTAGATATTACTGTGCCCATTAGGCCTATGACGGATGGACACTGTATATTAATGGTCGGATTATCAAGAGCTGGTTATGTTCGAGGGCACGGGCTTTCAGTTTTACGCAGCTTCCACATCAATGGCATGTGTGGAGTTGGTCACAGGGGTGACCTATCCCAGTTAATAACCAGAGGATGTATCAGTTTTTAGCTTCACCAAACCATACGTATTCCTACTGGACTATAAACGCATAGATTCATTATACCTTTCAACGGCAGAAAACGTCAAGGTGAGCTCATGACATTGCAGAACGTGGAGTAAATATAATAAAACGTTTAGTGTTGTCATTTATGGTTGACGAATTTGGTTTGTCGTTTAATTTAATCAGTAGACTAGGAAACGTGTGATGGTTCCGTATTTTACAGTTTACATCTTCACACTCACAGGTTGAAATAGACGAAGAAAACGTCAAACATGCCCGAGGCCAACGGCAGGCTAATCAGAACAATTTAGTGGCCTTTATTAAATATCTTCCGTATTAAATTATCTGTTGCCTAGTTCAAATTCACTGAGATTTACATATACATAAATACTACATCACTCAATTGATTCTCTCCACAATTCGTTCATCAAAAGTGCTATAGGCCTATGCGTAGTATAATACCTATAGGCTACACATTGGTCTATGAGCATAACATTGTTATAGTAGCCTATAGCAAAAATTACTGTGATTTAGCCTAGTATGCCTTTGCTGCATATTGTGTATTTTCACGAATAAGACAATCACGCAAACCCATTCTAATGGAATCGGATGTTGCTTTACTGTAAAATACATTAGGCCTACATATTATTCAATAAAATCCACATTGACTGACTGATATTTTTACCAAATGGCTTTTTCAGTCTGTAAACGGCTTGTAAATTGTATGATTGCGTCCTCTGGTGGGTGATCTAGCAAACTACATCACTGATCGTAGCAGGCAAGTACAGCACGCTGCACCTTTTAGCACATCTGGTTGAACTTAGTCACACACATCCTCAATTGTCAAGTCTTTGTTATACATTTCATGTGCATGTAGACTAGTTTGATTGAATGATTGCAGTTATATATATCTGCAAAAATTGTGAAACAATGCATTATAAACTAAATTGAATACATTATTTAAACCTTAAACAGAATAAATGTCACTGTCTTATGTCTTATCCCTGTCCCTTCCCTTATCCCTGTCCCTTCCCTTATCCCTGTCCCTTCCCTGATCCCTGTCCCTCCCCTGCAGATTCCTGTCCCTCCCCTGCAGATCCCGGTTCCTCCCCTGCAGGTCCCTGTCCCTCCCCTCCAGGTCCCTGGTCATGTTCCTCCTGAGGAGTTGCTTCAGCCCCCTCGAGGAAGGTACGGAAGTGCTCTTCTGTGTTGAGCTCAGGGTTCTTCAGCAGCAGGTGACATTTTGGCAGATAGTAGGCCACCATCAGCCCCATGTTACTGAGCAAACTGACAGATACATGAACGATGGAGCGGTCTTTGTCATTCAGACCGGTGTAGATGGGGATAAAGACCACCCAAACCACGCAGTAGATCAGGGTGGAGAAGGTGATATCTCTGGCAAGGTTGTACTGTCGAACGGTCTTCACAGCCATGAAGGTGCACATAAAGGATGTGAGGGCCAGGAGGCCATTGAAGCCCTGCATCAGGCCCAGACCTAAAATGGGCTCCACAGGGCATCGCAGGAACTTCCTCACAAAGGTCACCTTCATCTTGGCCAGGTACTGGGATAAAGAGGGCCTTTCCTGGACATAGTAGCCACAGATCCCTGCCTGCACACCACAGCAGGCCAGTACTAGCAGACGGCCTCCAGTGCATCTCAGTGTATCCAGATGAAAAGGAGCCTTCCCAGGGAATTCTGTCACGTACACAATCTGAGGGAGGAGGACAGAGAATTATCTATTCCAGGATTCATGATACTCTGCGTCTTCCTCACTCGTATTCATCCAAATGTCTCCTGAACTGTTGGATTTTTTTTATCAAAGAAAACCTATTTAGCTGTATAATATCTCCATGATTCATGTTTGTCTTGTGTTCTACAAGTCTAGGCCTTACCTGCAGTGAGATGGCTAGGATGGTGGACAGGGTGACCGTTTGGAAAATAGAGCTGAGGGGCAGCTGCAGACGACACACCAGCTCCCCCGGCTGGCCCAGGAACAGCAGCAGGCAGGCACAGCCCCCCATCAGGCTGAGCAGGGCCACACCACCCAGGGCCCCCCCAGAGGCCCTCACAAGCGGAGACCCCCAGTGCTGCAGGAGCAGGACCCCCACAGCCCCCTGACAGGCCAGCAACACCAGCATGGCCAGCAGCAACCCCAGGGACTCAGGCTGGCTCCAGGTAAGGAAGTCAAAGGTAGGCTTGGTGCAGTTGGTGCTACGTACTTGGGACCACTGGCCATCTAGACACTGGGTACACTGGATGTCCACTTGGAGACAGAGAAGGAGCAGAGACGTGGTTAGAATGATAGAACCAGATAAGAGTAGAAAGTCTTATAAGACCACTACTCACATCTTTCAATTTTATAAATTTATTGGGCATTTTTAAACACAATGTTGACAGTGTGTGACAAAGGTGTAAAGCTGTTAGTCTGTTCATCTGTTAGTTTCAGCATGTTGCTCAAGGAAAATATAAAAGAAATCTACAAAACCAAATCACAAGAGTGATGGCCTTTTTAATGCATAGATTGATGGAAATCATTTCTGTGAGTGTGAATCACCCACTTGTGCCATTCTGGAAGGTGCCCGGTAAACATTCAATACAGTCATAGCAGCAAGAATGGAAGCCTTTCACTCTGCGCACCTGGCCAGGGCCACACTCAGAGGAACAGGTAGACTCAGGGGCCTGCAGCAGAGGTGGGGTCAGAGAGGATGTGGTGGTCAACACCACAGAAGGCTGCTGAAGGGAGGACGGCTTATAAGAGCGGCCGGAACGGAGCGAATGGAATGGCATCAAACACATGAAAATCATCTTGTTGTTATTTTTATACAATTCCACAAATTCCGCTACAGCCATTACCACGAGCCCATCCTCCCCAATTAAGGTGCCACCAACCTCCAGTGGTAAGCACACTTAAATGAAGACTTTTTTATGTCAAACATTTGAGCAGCTTTAATCAAAAGTGGTGAAAATTGAGTTTGGTGCATAAAAGGAAAACGCAATCTACTCTAGTTGAACATACCCTAGGAATTTAGAAAAGTTACCACTTTGTGGAGTGTAGCTGGCACATTAAAAAGGCTTAGTCCCAGAGGTAAAAATGTGAAAAGCCGATAAAATCCAACATTATGTTTGATGAGGAGATGGGGCAGCGATTACCTTAGTACTGCCGGTATGCCATCGGATGAGGGTGTTGTTAATTGACAGGTTCTTATAGAAGGTGCCGACATCTTTGAAACTCAGACTGTTGTTTCTCCAGACCCACTGTAGTACGTTGTAGCCAATGTTTGGGTTTCCATTACTGTCAAACTCAAAATGACTTCCATTTAGACTGAAGTTTACCTTCTTCAGCACCTCCAACAGCTGCAGGGGGAGAGTGTTGTTAATTACATTTGTAAAAGTATCCTTGCACAGTCTCACATAATCATTGTCTGAAAAAAAAGTAACTGTGAGGGAGAATGTACCTGCCAGGGATAGAGTTTGCTTTTAGCGCCCCTCAGGCAGCTATTGACATTGCACCCGAGCAGACTGTGCAGTGCGTGTGCAACACTGTAGATGGCAGCATAGACACTGAAAGCTGTCCTCAGCAGTATGGGCTCTGTCACTAGACTTATGTTGTCTGGGGACAGGTTCCAGCAGTCTGGGCACTGGTTCATACCACGGGTTGACTCTGTATCTGGTGAGGGCTGCCTGGTCATCTCCTCTCTGATCCTGGAGAAGAGTTCCCTGGTGTAGGGTGTGAGCAGGCCCAGGGTCTGGCTCTGGACTGCGAAGGCGATGATAGTGCCCACAGTGTGGATGTTTGGGAGAGTTGATACGTCTCTGTGCAGGGCCCAATCATCGCTGGCAACCCACACACCAGTCAGATTCCTCCTGATCACCTGATCACAAACAGCATGTTGGTATCGTAGCAATGGTCATTGAAATTATTAAAACGTTTTTAAAACTATTCAAATAAATGAAATAGTTGGAAAATAGATTAAGTAACTCATAACTTTTAGAATATTTTATAATCTATCAGATATTGACTGAATTATGGCACATAAAACATATATTACTGACACAGAAAAATAATGAATGAAGTTCAGGGATTTTGGTGGGAATTCAAGTATTACATTTATTGTCAGAAGTAACTTTTTTTCTTAGAATGCACTCATATATAACTTTTCTTAATGTATCAGGTATTTTTTAAATATTTTGTGTTAAAATAAAGAAAATCATATGTGCCTCATTTCCATAAATACACAGGGTATATTTGCATATACAAAAACATTAACATAAAGGGGTGGAACAGGGCTGCAACCATCAAACACTTGCTCTGTCTACCCTACCAGCACTTACCTGCACTATCTAGACTGCCCCATTAATTACTGTTTATTTCAATGTTCTCTTGTATAATTCAACAAGTGTGTCAATAGCAGGATACCTCCAGATTTAAACATACTTTACATTGTTTGTGAGATCAGACATAATATCACTATAATCAGTGTTCATTTTTGGGAGTTGCTTTCATTTGAGCGAATCTCATTTGTAAACACTGTATTAAATTATTACTTTTTTCAATTCCACAAAAAAGGAACACACATGAAAATAAAGTTCTCTTTCCTGTCTTTTTTGTGATGTAAGTGTCAAGATGGTGTGTTAGAACCCAGATGAAGCTTTAGGGTTCTTAGAAATGCAACGGAAAGCCAACGTATGCCATTGAGCCCATTTCAGCCATTTCCGGGGTGTGTTTGACAGGTCATTACAAACATTTCCGAAAACAACAGGCACAAGCAAGAGTATAAGAGTAGCAGGAGTAAAATTGTATTCATCAATCCAGTGAGATTTAAGTGACAAGTGGATTTTGCACCCCTCAAACACAGGAAACAGATTGCTGAAAAAGACAGATCCTAAGATGGGCGGGGCATGCACGTTGCTACTTACAGACAAATGTTCTAATCTGAATTTAGATACTGTAAATTAGTTGCATTAATGTACTTTAAAAACAGTCAAACCAATGGCTGCATAAAGCTTTTTGAAAAGCTTGTGAGATTCTTTTTTACAATTTTGTCAGTCTCTATAACTCTTATGTGACTTGCTATGTCACTGACCTCAGTGAAGAAGGCTCTAGCAGGCTGGGCGAGGGAAAAGACCACCACCACTCCCACCTTGGCCTCTGCGATGCGGTCCAGGATCTCTCTGACCACTGGCTGTGGGTCACGGTAGGTAGGGATTAACCCCTCGTAGCCCACACAGATGGAGCTCTTTGCTGCCAGGGTGGAGAACTGGCGCTGGCCCTGGCGCCCGTACTCATCCTCACTGCCCACCACGGCCACCCAGTTCCACTGGAACCTGTTCAGCAGATACACCATGGCCTCCACTTGCCTCTTGTCACTGGGCACGGTGCGCAGGAACGATGGGTACATACTCTTGTCACTGAACATGTCACCAGTTGCGAGGTAACTGATCTACAGAGGGCAGATGGTAATGAGACATAAGTAGAAACGGTAGATACAAAAGATATTGTCTGCACTGCAGTTGTATCTCACATTTTCATATGTGTTCCACCACAGCACACAGTTCAATCAAAATCATATTAGAGGGATTGTCAAACAATGGACAAATCTGAAATCTTCATGTTGCATTACATTATATGAGGATGACATTGTTTGCATTGAAAGATAGCATTCCATCATGTGACCAGACTAACCTGTGGTATGAGGAAGAATCCCAGTAGTTTTCCTATGACTGAGACCATCTCAGAGGTGGATGGGCCGATGACAGCCGCCACACGGGTTGCGTAGTCTGTGTAGTTACACATGACGGCCAGCTCTCGGCTGGAGTCCTCAGAGAGGAAGAGGAGTGTGGGCTTCACGATGACGGCAGACTGCTTGCAGGTGTCGAAGATCTCATAGCCCAGCCTGATGCCAGGGAGTAGGGTGGAGTTGGCGTTGATCTCATCCACTGTGTACTTCATCACCAGGGCCATACCTAGCCCATGCTCATTAATCCTGCCAGGCCAAGCACAGACAGGGAGGGACTGTTACTGCTGTACTATAATTCAATAATTTAAATAATTTAAATGAATGAGAAGCAATCACTAATTTGAATGAGATATGCAGAATCTACTAATATGATTACAGTATAAAGACACTTGACATATTCAGCAAAAAGTACAGTGGGTCTTGAGTTACTGTACCTGTCACAGCTAATGTTGTCCGGCTTTACTCTGTGGCTCAGGTTGCTGGTGAGCTCGTTGATGGGGAAGAGCCCCCCGAGGAGGATGTCTCCCGAAGAGTTAAACAGGTTTGTTGTAATGTTCTGGAACCATGGTGGAGAGCTCTGACTACGCCCTGCTCCAAACACCCAGCATAGAACCAGCAGTCTCAATGGCACCACCATGCTGCTGAGGGCAGGTAGACACAGGTTAGGGGTCATGGCAAACATCAGAGAGAACTTAAAGCAGGACTCGGTGAATGCCAGTGTAGAAAGATGCATTGAGAGAAAGAGAGAGAGTCAGAGGGACAGAGGCCAGGAGAAAGTCATTTGAAAGGTAATTTGCCATACAACCAGTTACTGAGTAATGGAGAAGCTCACCTGTACTAGTACCTTCACAGCCCAGCGAGTCGATGGGGAGAGCTGTACTCGCAGTCTGGCTGTACCTCCTGTGTCTCCTATGTTGTGATGGGTAGTGAATAAAGTACCTCGGGTCAGGCTGCCCTGTGCCAGAGTACAAGTCTCACCACAGGTGTGCTGTTGCTTTCAACATGATGCCGGAGGTGCATTTACATTTGTGGTATGCCTGAAGATGTTAGAAACAAGACACCAACAACATATGGAAATTACCAGGCGAAAAGTTCTTGTCAGACACTTCCAGAGTATTTTCCTGACATTTGCTTGTGGTTGGCTGATTAGGCCTTGTCAGTATAGTGTGTGGTGAGACGAGCGCATTCATACCACATGCCTGAATTGCACAAATTTTATAAGACAGTAAAACTTCACAGGTGGCCTTGTGTGTGTTTGATGAGTTCCTGTGGTGTCTCCATATGATATTTATGAAAATCAGGTGTCAGGTGGCAAGTCAACAGAAGCCAATTTGTCTCTCTCCTGTCCTTTTCTGCTGCCAATACCGCTCTGTTAGTACAAGCTGTTTAACATTTGCCAAAATATATATTAGCATTCTATATCTACTTCTACCATTATAATCTTAAAGTTAAGCTGGTTGTAGTTTGAGAGTTTATATTTTCTCTCTCCGTGATGTTTGTTTACTTGTATTCAGCCCGGATACTACCTGTATTTTGCATTAACCTTTGCATGCAATTTTTTTTATCCATTTGCATCGAGACAGAACATCACATTTCCAGGTTCTTCCAGGTATTTTGCATGAAACAATAAACACTTCTAACCTTAACACGCTCCCTTGAAAAAGTGTTACTCACTGTAGTGATTATTATGATAACTACACCTTTGTACTGCATATAATAGGGCTGTACTTAAATGTACTTATTCACAGCCCTTTAATTGGGTGACAGAGGATCTGTCTGACAGACAGTGTATAGGTGTGTTTGGACACTAGTTAAAACAGGTACTGTTTTCTTCTATCTTGTCTGAGATCATGACGTGAGCAGACACATACCAATGCTTGTGATGAAACACTTGATGTTTCACTTTAATACAGTGTGTCTACTTTCCACCCACGTTTAAATAGTTTTATACCATGCTACTATTTAGTTTTTATAATCAGTTTGTGATATAAAGCGAACTAATGTGAAAATGCTTTAAAACCGTGTTTTACATTTCTGTGCATATACAGTGCATTCGGAAAGTATTCAGAACCCTTGACTTTTACCACATTTTGTTACATTACAGCCTTATTTTAAAATGGATTTTTTCCCTCATCAATTTACACACACTACCTCATAATGACAAAGTGAAAACAGGTTTGTAGACATTTTGGCAAATATATTAAAAATAAAAAACAGAAATACCATATTTACATAAGTATTCAGACCCTTTGCTATGAGTCCAAATTGAACTCAGATGTATCATGTTTCCATTGGTCATCCTTGAGATGATTATACAACTTGATTGGAGTCCACCTGTGGTAAATTCAATTGATTGGACATGATTTGGAAAGGCACACACCTTTATAAATAAGGTCCCACAGTTGACAGAGCATGTCAGAGCAAAAACCAAGTCATGAGGTCGAAGGAATTGTCTGTAGAGCTCCAAGACAGGATTGTGTCAAGGTACAGATCTGGGGAAGTGTACCAAAACATTTCTGCAGCATTGGAGTTCCCCAAGAACCTAGTGGCCTCCATTATTCTTAAATTGAAGAAGTTTGGAACCACCAAGACTCTTTCTAGAGCTGGCCACCAGGCCAAACTGAGCAATCGGGGGAGAAGGGCCTTGGTCAGGGAGGTGACCAAGAACCCAATGGTCACTCAGACAGAACCAGAGTTCCTCACTCAGACAGATCCAGAGTTCCTCTGTGGAGATGGGAGAACGTTACAGAAGGACAACCATCTCTGCAGCACTCGCCCAGTCAGGCATTTGTGGTAGAGTGGCCAGACGGAAGCCACTCCTCAGTAAAAGGCACATGACAGCCCGCTTGGAGTTTGCCAAAAAGCACCTAAAGGACTTTCAGACCATGAGAAACAAGATTCTCTGTTCTGATGAAACCAAGATTGGAGTCCTTGGCCTGAATGCCAAGCGTCACATCTGGAGGAAACCAGGCACCATCCCTACGGTGAAGCATGGGGGTGGCAGCATCATGCTGTGGGGATGTTTTTCAGCGACAGGGACTGGGAGACTAGTCAGGATCGAGGGAAAGATGAACGGAGCAAAGTACCGAGAGATCCTTGGTGAAAACCTGCTCCAGAGCGCTCAGGACCTCAGACTGGGGTGAAGGTTCACCTTCCAACAGGACAACAATCCTAAGCACATAGCCAAGACAACGCAGGAGTGTCTTTGGGACAAGTCTTCGAATGTCCTTGAGTGGCCCAGCCACAGCACAGACTTGAACCCGATCGAACATCTCTGGAGAGTCATGAAAATAGCTGTGCAGCAACGCTCCCCATCCAACCTGACAGAGCTTGAGAGGATCTGCAGAGAAGAATGGGAGAAATTCCCCAAATACAGGTGTACCAAGCTGCCAAAGGTGCTTCAACTCTGAGTAAAGGGTCTGAATACTTACATAAATGTGATATTTCAGTTGTTTTTTTTACATTTGCAAAAAATCCTGAAAACCTGTTTTTGCTTTGTTGTTATAGGGTAGATTGATGAGGAAAATAAACAAAATAAATAAGGCTGTAACATAACAAAATGTGGTTAAAGTCTAGGGGTCTGAATACTTCCCAAATGCACTGTATTTATTTTGGGATGTTTGCATGTGTTCACTACTATGAGATGGGTTTTGTGTGTGCATCTGTGCACAGTGTTCCTTTGTTGCAGCAAGACGTTGTTCGGGCAGTAGACTCAGATAAACACTTAATGAATTAACGTTTTTGTTTGGTTCTTCGGTAGCCTATGCCATGAATCCACCTTCAGCCTTCCTAAACCTTTCTTGTGCTAAGGCTCCAGGACACATACATGCACACGTGCGTGCGCAAACACATACACAGACACTAATTTGCATGCACACACACATTATTATTATTATTATTACATTTCCACCAAAATAACATGACTTACAGATGTAAACCTGTTCCCCTAATATCAGACTGCCCATAATTCCAGGCCCGCCATTCAGGGAACCTTGTCTGACAGATCTGTAGCTGTATACAGTACATTACCAAAAGTATGTGGACAACTGCTCGTCGAACATCTCATTCCAAAATCATGGACATTAATATGGAGTTGGTCACCCCGTTGCTGCTATAACAGCCTCGACTCTTCTGGGAAGGCTTTCCACTAGATGTTGGAACGTTACTGCGGGGTACGTGCTTCCATTCAGCCACAAGAGCATTAGTGAGGTCGGGCACGGATGTTGGGCAATTAGGCCTGGCTTTCCAATTAATCCCAAAAGTGTTCGATGGGGTTGAGGTCCTCTGTGCAGGTCTGTCAAGTTCTTCTACACAGATCTCGACAAACCATTTTAGTATGGACCTCGCTTTGTGCACGGGGACATTGTCATGCTGAAACAGGAATGGGCCTTTCCCAAACTGTTGAAACAAAGTTGGAAGCACAGAATCGTCTAGAATGTCATTGTATGCTGTAGCGTTAACATTTCCCTTCAAGGGGAAACTAAGGGGCCTAGCACGAACCATAAAAAACTGCACCAGACCATTATTCCTCCTCCACCAAACTTTACAGTTGGCACTATGCATTTGGACAGGTAGCGTTCTCCTGGCATCCGCCAAACCCAGAGTCGTTCATTGGACTGCCAGATGGTGAAGCTTGATTCATCACTCCAGAGAACCCGTTTCCAATGTTCCAGAGTCAAATGGCGGAGGACTTTACACCACACTTGGCATTGCGCATGGAAACCCATTTCATGAAGCTCCTGACAAAAAGTTATTGTGCTGACGTTGCTTTCAGAGGCAGTTTGGAACTTGGTAGTGAGTGTTGCAACCGAGGACAGACCATTTTTACGCACTTCAGCGTTCGGCTGTACCATTCTGTGAGCTTGTGTGGCATACCACTTCGCGGCTGAGGTGTTGTTGCTCCTAGATGTTTCCCCTTCAGCACTTACAGTTGACCAGGGCAACTCTAGCAGGGCAGACATTTGACAAACTGACTTGTTGGAAAGGTGGCATCCTATGACGGTGTCACGTTGAAAATCACTGAGCTCTTTAGTAAGGCAATTTTACTGCCAATGTTTATCTATGGAGATTGCATGGCTGTGTGCTCGATATTATACACCTGTCAGGAATGGGTGTGGCTGAAATAGCCAAATCACTCATTTGAAGGGGTGTCCACATTCTTTTGTGTGTACAGTGTATTTTAACACAACACAGCGTGCAGTCTTAACACTAGGTGTCAGATGTGGGTTACAACACACTGACCGTCCACAGAAAAACACTATGAACTCTTTATGTAGGGAGAATTGCCTGTAACATGTTTTGATGTGGACAGTATTTTTAATTTTCACAGACGTATGATATTGTTCTTATTCTTAGGGGCCAGAGCCCTGATGTGGTAAGAGAATCAGAGTCCATGTGGTGGTGGTGTGTAGGTGGAGGTTGACGGGGCTTTCCAGGGTCGCTGTCTGTGTGGGTAGTGGGTACACAGTGGATATGCAGGCTGTTTGGACAGTTGATAACAGAGGTGATTGGACCTGCCTACTGAGAATCTATGGTTGTTTCTCCTCACTGGTTGCTCTGGTTGTTCTGAACAAACATAATGGTCCTGCAAACGAAAACATGTTTTGATTAGTCTGTTGTTTTCCATTGGTCAACTTTATGACCTGCATAAGAGGATTGTGGCTATTGGTTTATTGCAGACATGTTTTACAGATAAAGAGTTTATTTCCAAAACTCTATATCCACCAATTTCTCACATTTGTGTTTTTTCATTAGAAATGATTGCTTATGGGTACCTTCACGTGTGTGTAAAATACTACTGTTCTCAGATTTTTTTAAACATTTAATAAATATTGATGTCACAAATGTATCTTTTGTACAGTTCTTTATTGTACATTTGGTTATTTGTTGCATTTGACTGGGTAAAACAGAGCAGTACTACTTATTTCACTGAGAATGAAGCAGATATATAGCATTGTGTCATCGTCTCTCAAGAGATAGATTTTAAATAAACATGTACATGTCTGTCATTGAACAACCCCATGCTATGATTAGATAGTGAAACAACACAACAATCTTTCATAATTTATTTAAACAATAAAATCAAATGTGCTAACATTTCTTTAAAAAAGTATATATCATGTTTTGGAATTTGCAACTATTCAGATGTAACTGAGAAGACATTATTTTACATTTACATAGAAAATAAAAATTGTGGAATGGGTACACTCTTATCAGTAATTGATTTAGTTGTGTTCACTTAAATTAAATGTCCTTACGTGTTAGTGTGCTGCTAGAATGTGTGTGTTCATACCAGTGTTTACATAGCTAGCCTAAAGATACTAAGGCACTAGTGCTCTGCCAAGGCTTTGAGTGTTACAAAACACTGTGACTGTGCCGTTTACTCGTCTGTGAGCTGAGACAGAAACAGGCTTAGTGCCCTCCCCCCTCGCTCCCCCCACCCTCCCCCACACTCACCCCCTGGCCGCAGAATGGCCGGATCAGCCTCACTCTAATCTCCTTCGTTGGCCAGAAAAACAGTGTGCCCATTGTCGACATGCTGGCCTCATACCCCACAGGGCCTAACAAATTATTAACCAGGCAGAGCAGAACATAGCAGAGGACAGCCAACCAGCCCAGCCCAGCTAGGCAGCAGAATACAAAAATGTGCTGCTGGACATGAGGCCATCTGTCTTGATCAGCTCCAGTGCCTAACATTGCATGGGGAAAGTGTCAGAAAGAGGGGATCCTGCTGTGCCAAGGCAGGGAGGCCATGCAACACCAACCCTGCTGTGCTGTAGAGTAGTATACACCATGCAGATCACATTACACTGCTCAAATCTACTGGCTACATCAACAACAGTATATCAAACCAGCCCAGCATTATAGACCAGCATGTCCTTGACAAAAAAGCTAAACATTATTTCCCTGCTTCTACGGCTTAAACACTGTGCCTTTTACCCTGCCTCGAAGGGTTAACATCCTTGCTTCCTGCCCCACTCTTCTTCATTGGTTCAACCTGTTCTTCTGCCTTTAAAGTGTTTGTGTGTGTGTGATGGAGTTTGTATATTTATCATATATCATACTGTATAGCTGCAGTAAGTTTATATGAATTTGCACATACATGCAAGTCTCATATGCAAATTCATGAAGCTAAATATACTTTTAAGTTAGTTCTACATGAATGCATACCCTTGCATGCACTCTTACATAGAGTTGGAAATATACTGGGACAGCTTGTTATTTTAACTTGATGCTAAGCTGTAACCATACAAATTAACCAAATTCTTAAAATCCACTTTGGCTGAAGTTGTTACATCATGTCCACGACCTAGGACAAATCCTGTTTGCACTATAGTGGCTAACCTGCCGGTTAGGGAGAGGTTGCCCTTGGCGCTTACCTCACGAAACTGTTTGCATTCAAACCAGGGATATGTGTGTGACACGTGTGTGTGACCCCAGTGTTGATGTTAAAAGAAAAACTAGAGTCGATGTCCAATACCCTAATTAACGTAATTAAACAATCCCCATCAAAATCCATCTGTTTAAGCTAGAGATATCCGTTGTTTTGCATGGGTTGCGTCTCAATCCACCGTATCTGCCAATGGAAGCCTTCTGCACCTGCGGTAGAAGGTGGCCAAGCTACAACAGTGTTTGTCAGACCGTGAGACATCCCAGAAATCTGTCTTCTCACAAAATGTCTGTAGAGTCCAAACGGTTTGGCCTCCAAACTAATATGACAACTTTATAGAAAGATAAGACTCTCATGAACACAATGGTGTTCAAGCATCACAGGACTCATCAGAAGGCGTTACCGCAGATCTGCATACTTCTGTCTGTAGTGTCCGAACAGTTTGGGCTAAACACTAATTGTGACCCCTCTATTGAAAGGTGAGACTCTAACGTACATGTCGGTTATTTTGCTCTAGGACGCCCACACAAGCCTCACAAGACTCGTTTGAACCTTATATAAGTATAAACTCAGCAAAAAAAGAAACGTCCCTTTTTCAGGATCCTGTCTTTAAAAGATAATTCGTAAAAATCCAAATAACTTCACAGATCTTCATTGTGAAGGGTGTAAACACTGTTTCCCATGCTTGTTCAATGAACCATAAACAATTAATGAACATGCACCTGTGGAACGGTCGTTAAGACACTAACAGCTTACAGACGGTAGGCAATTAAGGTCACATTTATGAAAACGTAGGACACTAAAAATGCCTTTCTACTGACTCTGAAAAACACGAAAAGAAAGATGCCCAGGGTCCCTGCTCATCTGCGTGAATGTGCCTTAACCATGCTAAAAGGAGGCATGAGGACTACAGATGTGGCCATGGCAATAAATTGCAATGTCCGTACTGTGAGACGCCTAAGACAGCGCTACAGGGAGACAGAACGGAGAGCTGATCGTCCTCACAGTGGCAGACCACGTGTAACAACACCTGCGGGACAGCTACAGGATGGCAACAACAACTGCCCAAGTTACACCAGGAACGCACAATCCCTCCATCAGTGCTCAGACTGTCCGCAATAGGCTGAGAGAAGCTGAACTGAGGACTTGTAGGCCTGTTCTAAGGTAGGTCCTCACCAGACATCACCGGCAACAACGTCGCCTATGGGCACAAACCCACCGTCGCTGGACCAGACAGGACTGGCAAAAGTGCTCTTCTCTGACGAGTCGCCGTTTTCTCTCTGCAGGGGTGATGGTTCGGTTCTCGTTTATTGTCAAAGGAATGAGCGTTACACCGAGGCCTGTACTCTGGATCGGTATTGATTTGGAGGTGGAGGGTCCGTCATGGTCTGGGGCGGTGTGTCACAGCATCATCGGACTGAGCTTGTTGTCATTGCAGGCGATCTCAACGCTGTGCGTTACAGGGAAGACATCCTCCTCCCTCATCATGCAGGCTCATCCTGACATGACCCTCCAGCATGACAATGCCACCAGGCATACTGCTCGTTCTGTGGGTGATTTCCTGCAAGACAGGAATTTCAGTGTTCTGCAATGGCCAGCGAAGAGCCCGGATCTCAATCCCATTGAGCACGTCTGGGACATGTTGGATCTGAGGGTGAGGGCTAGGGCCATTCCCGCCCAGAAATGTCTGGGAACTTGCAGGCGCCTTGGTGGAAGAGTGGGGTAACATCTCACAGCAATAACTGGCAAATCTGGTGCAGTCCATGAGGAGGAGATGCACTGCAGTACTAAATCAGCTGGTGGCCACACCAGATACTGACTGTTACTTTTGATTTTGACCCCCTTTGTTCAGGGACACATTGTTAAATTTCTGTTAGTCACATATCTGTGGAACTTGTTCAGTTTATGTCTCAGTTGTTGAATGTTGTTATGTTCATACAAATATTTACACATGTTAAGTTTGCTGAAAATAAACGCAGTTGACAGTGAGACGACGTTTCTTTGTTTTCTGAGTTTATATGGAAGTGGTTTAGTGAATTCTTTTTTGGTGGGGGTCCTGATCTTTCTTATATTTCTCAGATATAGGACAGACACTTTAAAACAAACTTTGTTTTGATTTATTTTTGTTTTATCTGTTTTTCCATGAATGAATATGTTATTCAATGTATTTATGGGCAAATAGCAGTAGCAAATAGCCAAATTCAATGTCCTAAAATCTAAATCAAATGGCTAAATTATCCTTGGTATGACCATCTTAAAACAATTCCATATGTTCGTTTAGACTCTTAAGGATTCATTATCATATTTCATATCATATTTCCCAGCATGCTATATTGCAGGTATATTTATTGTTTCAATATCCATGTTGTTGCTTGTACATTGATTGATTAATTAATCTTATGCTACTCAAATATAAATAACATACATTTTTCTAAACTATTCCAATCTATTACTTGGACTTATTGCACCCATTACTGAAATGGATGTTCCAGTTTAGATGTTTAAGGCAGTCTCATATTTCAGTTTACTGAACTCTGGTATTCATTCTCAATGCTGGTTTCAGGTGAATAGAAATTCCAAATGTTGGATAATGCCCACTGTGGCTGGATTCCAATAGGAATTACACATACCTTTGCAAACCAGCATAATGTGACATGCAGGACTGATGTATGAGTTTCAGGTCACTGTATTAGGGTAAAAGTAGGCCCTCAAAAGAAGGCCTTATGAAATACTGTATGTATTGTCTTAAAGAGTGCAATTTTAATGACAATATATTCATTTAGGATCTCACTTGGTGAAGGCCACAGGACTAAATATGAATGAATGCAACAACCATGTCACTGTCACTTGCAAACACAGTCATGGGTGGTACTAGTGGTTAGCGCGTTGGGCCAGTAACTGGAAGGTTGCTGGATCGAATCCCCGAGTTGAAGAGGTAAAAAGCTGTCATTCTGCCCCTGAGCAAGGCAGTTAACCCACTGTTCCCGTCAATTAAGGCAGCCCCCTGCACCTCTGTGATTCAGAGGGGTTGGGTTAAGTGCAGAAGACACATTTCAGTTGAATACATTCAGTTGGACAACCCCTACTGGTAACTCTAAAATTAACTCAAAAGGCACCCTGGGAAATATGAAAATAAGTCTTACAACAGGGCTATTCAATTCCAGTCCTGGATGGTCAAAGCATTTCTGGTTTGGAATTTTTGTATGGTTATTCAGAGACCTTAAAATGGTTCCCTTATGACAGTGGTTCCCAAACTTTTTATAGTCCCGTACCCCTTCAAACATTCAACCACCAGGGTCAGCGCACTCTCAAATATAGTTTTTTGCCATCATTGTAAGCCTGCCACACACACACTATACGATACATTTATTAAACATAAGAATGAGTGTGAGTTTTTGTCACACCCCGGCTCGTTGGAAGTGACAAATAGCTCTTATAGGACCAGGGGACAAATAATAATATAATAATAATCAATAATTTTGCTCTTTATTTACCCATCTTACATATAAAACCTTATTTGTTCATCGAAAATTGTGAATAACTCACCACAGGTTAATAAGAAGGCTGTGCTTGAAAGGAGACGCATAACTCTGCAATGTTGGGTTGTATTGGAGCGAGTCTTAAATCATTTTCCACACACAGTCTGTGCCTGTATTTAGTTTTCATGCTTGTGAGGGCCGAGAATCCACTCTCACATAGGTACGTGGTTGCAAAGGGCATCAGAGTCTTAACAGCGCGATTTGCCAAAGCAGGATACTCTGAGCGCAGCCCAATCCAGAAATCTGGCAGTGGCTTCTGATTAAATTCCATTTTCACAGAACCGCTTGTTGCAATTTCGATGAGGCTCTCTTGTTCAGATATCGGTAAGTGGACTGTAGGAAGGGCATGAAAGGAATATCGAATCCAGTTGTTTGTGTCATCCGTTTCGGGAAAGTACCTGCGTACCTGCGAGCCAACTCACTCAGGTGCTTCGCTATATCACATTTGACATTGTCCGTAAGCTTAAGTTCATTTGCACACAAAAAAATCATACAATGATGGAAAGAAGTGTGTTGTACTTGTTAATGCAGACAGAGAAGAGCTCCAACTTCTTAGTCATAGCCTCAATTTTGTCCCGCACATTGAATATAGTTGCGGAGAGTCCCTGTAATCCTAGATTCAGATCATTCAGGCGAGAAAAAAACATCACCCAGATAGGCCAGTCGTGTGAGAAACTCATCATGCAAGCGGTCAGACAAGTGAAAAGGATGGTCAGTAAATAAAGCTTGTCTCTCAATTTAAGCTTGTCTCTCAATTTAAAAAAATGTGTCTATACATTGCCCCTTGATAACCAGCACACTTCTGTATGTTGTAAAAGTGTTACATGGTCGCTGCCAATACCATTGCATAATGCAGAAAATACACGAGAGTTCAGGGCCTTGCTTTAACAAAGGAACCATTTTCACTGTAGTGTCCAAAACATCTTTCAATCTGTCAGGCATTCCCTTGGCAGCAAGAGCATCTCGGTGGATGCTGCAGTGTACCCAAGTAGCGTCGGGAGCAACTGCTTGCACACGCTTTACCACTCCACTATGTCTCCCTGTCATGGCTTTTGCGCCATCAGTACAGATACCAACATATCTTGACCACCAAAGTCCATTTGATGTCGCAAAGCTGTCCAGTACTTAAAAAATATCCTCTCCTGTTTCCAGTGGTTTGCAGAAGATGATGTCTTCCTTAATTGACCCCCCATGAATGTAACGGACATGGAGCTGTGCCAGGCCCGCCACGTCTGTTGACTCATCCAGCTGTAACGCATAGAATTCACTGTCATGTATGCGAAGCAGTAATTGTTTCAAAACACTGATGCATCGTGAAATGGTGTTGTTTGATGAAGGCATTGTCTGTATAGTTTTTTGGAGTCTTTTTCCCCAGCGTTGCCCCAGCCATATCCGCGGCAGCAGGAAGAATGAAGTCCTTCACAATAGTATGGGGCTTGCCTGTCCTAGCCACTTGGTAGCTCACCATATAAGACGTTTCTAGCCCCTTCTTATTAATGGTATCTGTTGCTTTTATACATGTATTACTACTCAAAGGTTGTCTTAATTCTCGCTCAAAAAACTCCTGTGGCTTATTTTTCAAATTGGCATGTTTTGTTTCTAAATGTTTGCGCAAAAGTGAAGGTTTCATTGAGTTGTGAGATAGTACTTTTGCACATATAACTGAGGAAAGGAAAAGGCACTACTCCCAATATAAGTCAACCCCAAATCAATGTAGTTCTCATTATATTTGCCCCTCTTCGATGGTCCAACGTCCCTGTCTGTTGTTCGGTGCTTTTCCGGGTAAGGGGGCAGTAGCTTTTCGGCTGCATCAGATTCACAACTGTCAGTGTCCATGCTAGCTGGGCTAACAACAAATGTAGAATTATTGATGCTAGCATTGGATGTGCTCTTGGAAGCAGAACAATTTGTGTCGTCGACAGGTGCAGGTGTAGTACTGCTGGTAGTAGCAATAGTACCAGTAGAGCTGGTATGTGTCTCTACGGACACGGGCCTTACTTTTTTTAACCCTTCATCAATTTTAGAGCAAACAGAATGAGCAGCAGCTACGTTTGGCTACAAATGGACCGTTAGTGGAATTCCCGCGAGAGAGTAACGGTTAATGTGATTCGATGTTAATTATTTGACTAGGCTACCTGTATTTTACATTGTGTTGTTCTTTCGCTGAACACTAGATGAAACGAGACTACTCAGACGAGAAAAAAAACTCTACCAAATGTATTTTCTTTTTTTTTATTTCACCTTTATTTAACCAGGTAAGCTAGTTGAGAACAAGTTCTCATTTACAACTGCGACCTGGCCAAGATAAAGCAAAAGTGTGACACAAACAACAACTGTCAGGTCGTGTGCGTAATGGAGCGAAGTCAGGTGCAGGAGAGCAGAGTGTTGTGAACGGGCGCACACTATATTTAAACCGGAGGAACAAACAGATGAACGCAGCTGCGTTAAATACCTCCATAAAAATGGTAAAAGATGCAAACCAGTCACACAATGTAACAAAATAACCAACTTCGTGCAAACACACGGAAAAATTAAGTACACTAGTGTAGCGCGTCAAAACCAAAATGACACGTAACACAAAACAATTCCACACAAAGACATGATGGGGAACAGAGGAATAAATACATGCAGTGTGATTGGGAAATGAAAACCAGGTGTGCAGGGAACAAGACAAAACAAATGTATCAATGAAAAATGGAGCGGCAAAGGCTAGAAAGCCGGTGACGTCAACCGCCGAACACCGCCCGAACAAGGAGAGGAGCCGACTTCGACTGAAGTCGTGACAACAACACAGAGTTACACATGGAATAAACAAGTGTACAGTCAATAACACAATAGAAGAAAAAGAATATATACAGTGTGCGCAAATGGCGTGAGGTGGTAAGGCAATAAATAGGCCATAGTAGCGAAGTAATTACAATTTAGCAAATTAACACTGGAGTGATAGATGAGCAGATGGTGATGTGCAAGTAGAAGTACTGGTGTGCAAAAGAGCAGAAAACTAAATCAAAACAATATGGAGATGAGGTAGGTAGATTGGGTGGGCTATTTACAGATGGGTTATGTACAGCTGCAGCGATCAGTTAGATGCTCAGATAGCTGATGTTTAAAGTTAGTGAGGGAAATATAAGTCTCCAGCTTCAGCAATTTTTGCAATTCGTTCCAGTCATTGGCAGCAGAGAACTGGAAGGAAAGGCGACCAAAGGACGTGTTGGCTTTGGGGATGACCAGTGAGATATACCTGCTAGAGCGCATGCTACGGGTGGGTGTTGTTATCGTGACCAGTGAGCTGAGATAAGGCGGAGCTTTACCTAGCATCAACTTATAGATGACCTGGAGCCAGTGGGTCTGGTGACAAATATGTAGCGAGGGACAGCCGACTAGAGCATACAGGTTGCAGTGGTGGGTGGTATAAGGGGCTCTGGTAACAAAACGGATGGCACTGTGATAGACTGCATCCAGTTTGCTGAGTAGAGTATTGGAAGCTAT
This sequence comes from Brachymystax lenok tsinlingensis, assembly GCA_030435695.1. NCBI lineage: Eukaryota > Metazoa > Chordata > Actinopteri > Salmoniformes > Salmonidae > Brachymystax > Brachymystax lenok. The sequence continues at coordinate 35,667,185 of CM059813.1, forward strand.
TTCGGCATCGCCGAAGTCGAGGATCGGTAGGATAGTCAGTTTTACGAGGATAAGTCTGGCGGCGTGAGTGAAGGAGGCTTTGTTGCGAAATAGGAAGCCGATTCTAGATTTAATTTTGGATTGGAGATTTTTAATATGAGTCTGGAAGGAGAATTTACAGTCTAGCCAGACACCTAGGTATTTTTAGTTGTCCACATATTCTAAGTTAGAACCGTCCAGAGTTGTGATGCTAGTCGGGCGGGCGGGCGGGTGTGGGCAGCGAATGGTTAAAAAGCATGCATTTGGTTTTACAAGCGTTTAAGAGCAGTTGGAGGCCACGGATGGAGTGTTGTATGGCATGGAAGCTCGTTTGGAGGTTTGTTAACACAGTGTCCAAGGAAGGGACAGATGTATACAGAATGGTGTCGTCTGCATAGAGGTGGATCAAAGAATCACCCGCAGCAAGAGCGACATCATTGATATGTACAGAGAAAAGAGTCGGCCCGAGAACTGAACCCTGTGGCACCCCCATAGAGACTGCCAGAGGTCCAGACAACAGGCCCTCCGATTTTACACACTGAACTCTATCTGAGAAGTAGTTAGTGAACCAGGCAAGGCAGTCATTAGAGAAACCAAGGCTGGTGAGTCTGCCGATAAGAATACGGTGATTGACAGAGTCAAAAGCCTTGGCCAGGTCGATGAAGACGGCTGCACAGTACTGTCTTTTATCGATGGCGGTTATGATATCGTTTAGGACCTTGAGAGTGGCTGAGGTGCACCCGTGACCAGCTCGGAAACCAGATTGCATAGCGGAGAAGATACGGTGGGATTCGAAATGGTTGGTGATCTGTTTGTTCAATTGGCTTTCGAAGACTTTAGAAAGGCAGGGCAGGATGGATAGGTCTGTAACAGTTTGGGTCTAGAGTGTCTCCCCCTTTTGAAGAGGGAGATGACTGCGGCCGCTTTACAATCTTTAGGAATCTCAGACGATATGAAAGAGAGGTTGAACAGACTAGTAATAGGGGTTGCAACAATGGGGGTTGCAAAAATGGGTCCAGATTGTCTGGCCCAGCTGATTTGTAGGGATCCAGATTTTGCAGCTCTTTCGGAACATCAGCTGTCTGGATTTGGGTGAAGGAGAAGCGGGTGGGCTTGGGCCAGTTGCTGCAGGGGGTGCAGAGCTGTTGGCCGGGGTTGGGGTTGCCAAGTGGAAAGCATGGCCAGCTGTAGAGAAATGCTTATTGAAATTCTCGATTATCGTGGATTTATTGGTGGTGACAGTGTTTCCTAGCCTCAGTGCAGTGGGCAGCTGGGAGGAGGTACTCTTAATCTCCATGGACTTTACAGTGTCCCAAAACTTTTGGGAATTAGTGCTGCAGGATGCAAATTTCTGTTTTAAAAAGCTAGCCTTTGCTTTCCTAACTGACTGTGTGTATTGGTTCCTGGCTTCCCTGAAAAGGTGCCTATCGCGGGGGACTATTCGATGCTAGTGCAGTACGCCACAGGGTGTTTTTGTACTGGTCAAGGGTAGTCAAGTCTGGAGTGAACCAATGGCTATATCTGTTCTTAGTTTTTTTTTATGAAAGGGGCATGCTTATTTAAGATGGTGAGGAAAGCACTTTTAAAGAACAACCAGGCATCCTCTACTGATGGGATGAGGTCAATATCCTTCCAGGATACCCGGGCCAGGTCGATTAGAAAGGCCTGCTCGCAGAAGTGTTTTACGAAGCGTTTGACAATGATTAGGGGTGGATGTTTGACTGCAGACCCATAACGGACGCAGGCAAGAGGTATATTTAGAGGGCAAGTTGGTAAGGATGATATCTATGAGGGTGCCCATGTTTATGGATTTGTGGTTGTACCTGGCAGGTTCTTTGATAGTTTGTGTGAGATTAAGGGCATCTAGCTTAGATTGTAGGACAGCCGGGGTGTTAAGCATATCCCAATTTAGGTCACCTAGCAGTACGAACTCTGATGATAGATAGGGGGCAATCAATTCACATATGGTGTCTCTAGGGCACATCTGGGAGCTGAGGGCGGTCTATAACAACAGTGAGGGACTTATTTCTGGAGAGATGGATCTTTAAAAATAGAGGCTCGAACTGTTTGGGCATAGACCTAGATAGTATGACAGAACTCTGCAGGGGTTCTCTACAGTAGATTGCAATTCTGCCCCCTTTAGCAGTTCTGTCTTGATGGAAAATGTTGTAATTGGGGATGGAAATGTCTAATTTACAACTGCGACCTGGCCAAGATAAAGCACAGCAATTCGACACATACAAAACACACAGTTACACCTGGAATACACAAACATACAGCCAATAATACAGTAGAAAAATTAAAAAATAAAATAAATAATAAGTCTGTTTACAGTGAGTGCAAATGAGGTAAGATAAGGGAGGTAAGGGCAACAAATAGGCCATGGTGGCGAGGTAATTACAATATAGCAATTAAACACTGGGATGGTAGATGTGTAGAAGATAAATGTACTGGGGTGCAAAGGAGCAAGATAAATAAATAAATACAGTATGGGGATGAGGTTGTAGGATGGGCTGTTTACAGATGGGCTATGTGCAGGTGCAGAGATCTGTGAGCTGCACTGATAGCTGGTGCTTAAACCTAGTAAGGGAGATATGAGTCTCCAGCTTCAGTGATTTCTGTAGTTCGTTCCAGTCATTGGCAGCAGAGAACTGGAAGGAAAGGCGGCCAAAGGAGGAATTGGCTTTTGGGGTGACCTGTGAGATATACCTGCTGGAGCGCGTGCTGCGGGTGGGTGCTGCTATGGTGACCAGTGAGCTGAGATAAGGCTGGGATTTACCTATCAGAGACTTGTAGATGACCTGGAGCCAGTGGGATTGGCAACGAGTATGAAGCGAGGGCCAGCCAACGAGAGCGTACAGGTCGCAGTGGTGGGTAGTATATGGGGATTTGGTAACAAAATGGATGGCATTGTGATAGACTGAACCCAAGGCTTTTACGGTTGCAGAAGTCAGCAAATGAGAGTCCCTGGGGACACACAGGGCCTGGGTTAACCTCTACATCACCAGAGGAACAGAGGAGGAGTAGGAAGGGGGTATGGCTAAAGGCTATAAGAACTGGTCATCTAGTGCTTTGAGAACAGATAATAAAAGGAGCAGATTTCTGGGCGTGGTAGGATAGATTCAGAGCATAGTGTAGGGCTACCTAGCTAGCTACCTAAGTTAGCAAACAGAACAAATATTTCATTTCACCCCACTGTAACTGTCACGGTTCATGAATTCACCGGCTCGCTCTGTGTGTATGTGTGTGCGTGTGGGTGTGGCCGCTGATCACCACTCAGCTCATTATCAGCGCCAGCTGCCACTCATCATCTGTGTCTATTTATACTCATTGTCATTCGTCTTGTGTTTGTCAGTTCGTTGGGTTTGTTCCTGTGCGCTAGTTCGTTCTCCTGGCTGGGTCTTGTGCCTCCTGTGGTTTCGGTTTAGATTCTACAATCGCTCTGCTGTCTGTCCAGAGGAGGGTTCGACGCCGGGTACTTCCTGGTTCTGCAGAGATTGGATTTCCTCTCGCTTCTCTCACCGTCACAGAGGATCTGGGTTTCCCATTCAGTCCCTGCGCTGCCAAGGCTCAGACATTCATTATACTACTTACTCATCTGACCCTGTTCTACTACTCTCACTATTGCTGTAATAAATGTTAGACTTTCACTCGCAATTGAATCCTCAGTTATTCCAACTTAACAGTAACACAGTAGTATGTTAACAAGAAATACACAATATGGGTTTCAGTAGATAAACTAAAGTTAGCTAGCTAGAAAGGTGGCTTGCTGGAAAACTAACTTACTTAGCTAGCCACCATATTTGTCATCTGCCTTCTTGGTGCTGGCATCCATCTGCTGTAGCTGAGCTTCTAGCTAAATCCAACTCTTTGTTTCAAATCCTCTTTGCTATATTTTGGTTGAAACATTTGTGGTTGATTGTCACCATGTAGCTAAAAGAATGCTCCATCGTCGAATTTGTGTTGATGAGAGAAATCACTTGAAGCCATTGTGGTCTGGTCAGTTCTTTCAGTTTTGCACAAAGGATTGTGTTGTTAGTGTCTGCCTCCTTTTCAAAAAAGTTTGCCTTGGGGACCAGAGCCTGAAGCACCGCCCCACACAACTTGTAGTATTTCAGAAATCGGAAAAAATGTGTCACCTTGTATATTTAGCAATTAATCCGCTGATAGGAACATCGCTGAAGACGTCCAATGGCTCTAGCGAACAAGGACAACCATATCTATACGCACCAAAACGTATAGTGCCATCAGTATCGCATAGAGCCATTGCGAAATGCCACAAAGCAGGATAACATTTATTGACCAGATCTCGCACCCCATACCCCCACACCCCATCAATACACCCAGACCTCCCTTTCTCACTGACCTAGAAATGCCTCGGACAGATTCCCCCAGGGTGAAATTCCCCTTTAAGTTTTGTTTTTGCATATTTTACTTTCGGTCTTGTACACCTGCTTCAAACAGCTGAAAATATAATATTTGTGGTTATTGAAAATATATTTCACAGTGGTTTAGATGGTACAATCATTCTCTCTTGCTTGTTTTGTCACAAACTGAAATTAGAACTATTAGAAATTTAGCAACGGCGGAGCAATTTCTGCATATTACACCTATAAGTTGAATGCCTGACTGTTGATACTGCATGTTGGCTGAGGTTATCAGTAGCTGTGCATACTTTGGGGACATTATGGTCAAATGATGGGCAGAACTACTGTTCCTTTTACTGTGGGACATCCATGTGACCTGAATGATGCAACACACTTCATTACAGACTCCTTGCACAATCACACCCAGGACAGGGGACTTGTTTGTACCTGTTTTCCATTACATCTAATAGAACATGTGTTTTTCAAGAGTACTTTTTAATTTTATGTTGACACGAAAATTACCTTTCTCAGAAGTGGAGAAGGTCAGAGAGGTGCAGCACTACCATAAAGGTGCATCACTACCATAAAGCACTACCATATTCTATGTTACATCCCTGATGCTGCACATATTATGTGTGTATCAGTCCAGTTTATTTGTGTATCTCTGCATGCCCCATATATATTAAAGAGTTCTCAGATGTCATGTGTAAGCCTCTGGCCCCATGACTATACAGGAGGGCTATCTGTGGTCTTTTTTTAAGTCACTCTGATATCCTCTTGTGGTTTCCAACCTGTTGCATCTGGTGGATCAAATCACATCAAATTGACTCATAGCTGGTAGGTGAACCAAGGACCATTGTGTCTCCAGGCAAAAGAGATGGTGTTGATGGTGGTATTGGCCATCAAGGAGAGGAGAGAAGAGTCTTAGCATTCTACATTAGATACCTCATTTGACACATCAATCATGAGGCTCATGAAAAATGCATGTTTTTAATCTTTGATTACCAAGCATCTGCAAACAAAGCTACTGTACACAAGTTCCTCTACGAGGATTAACAGCAACAGGAGTGAACAGTTTTACAATGAAATACATTGTTTAGATCATAGCCTTAAAGCCTTAGCAGGTAATGATTCCTAGAAAACCTCCTCCATCCGGACCTCACTTAGACTGAGGTATCCCTGTTTGTGAGCAGCTGGAAAAACATCCCGTGAGTGGGCGGCTGGTTCTCAACAGTACCAAATTGTTGTCGCCACAGGGCGAAGCCATAAGAAGTGGGGGAGCGAGGAGCGAGTCATTGAGTGAGCTGTGGAATTTTACCAGGTCAGCTTTATGTAAGAGAAGAGGCAGGCTGACTGACTGACTGGCAGGAAAAGAGGGAGAGGTAGGGAGGTACACTAACAGACATGCACAGAGAGGGTGCGATAGACAGAGAGGAGGGATGCAGGTTGACAGGCAGGGATAAGAGGCAGAGAAAGAGGCAAGAACTGATGAAAGTTGACATGGATGAAATTTATGACCGCTCCTCTTCAATGCAGCTTTGTGTTTCTCCTTAATTCACCTATTTTCTTTTTTTCCCTCTAACCTTTTCACTCTCTTCTTCCCTCTCTCCCCCTTTCCTTCCCTCCTTTCCTCTTCTCGATCCACACATGAGTCAGTCAAGGAGTCTGTCACTCAGCGGGTGATTTGATGCTGGTTTATTAGAGCGAGGAGCTTCTTTCCCTCTGAGTCAAGTAATTGCCTTCCTCTGAAGACAGACAGGACTTAGCATCTGCTGTGGAGAATAAAGGAGGTGGGGGTGTCTGTTTTTAGAAACAGCCCAGCTGGCACAGTCTGACCCTCATGGTGTCTGTCTCTGTCCTCCCCAGCACAGGTTGGGATCTGCCAGAACCGTAACCACACTCCCAGTTATTCCTGGGTAGTTCACCTGACGCTACCCGCCGTCACCGCCCCACCCCGTTATGCATCGCAAAGCATGGTCATAACTTCCTTCATGCATCACACCTCCAACTCATTACATGCCTGGAGGCAGAGACTCAATTGCAATTATTTCTTAATCCCCAGGTGAGCGTTTAGAGACAACACAGACACGCTTTATTAAGCTCTCTGTGATTAGTTAAATGTCAAAGCTCTGTTTGACCTTAAATCTATTTTAGTCTTCCAAATGGTTGTTTCCACCTAATTTAAACCAAAAAATGATATGTGATGACATTGAATCAACATGGAAAACTGATTGGATTTGCAAAAAGACATCAACATAAGGGAATTTCGTCTTCTTTTCACTTAACCTTTAATCTAAATACACATGGTATATGGTCAGTAAGACAATTGAAAAGTATATAGTAAAGTTTCATCTAAATAATTTCAATAGTTAGTCAATATAATCAATATAATAGTGATATGCATAATATAGTGTAGATTGCATCTTGTATGTGATATGCCCCCTTTGACACAACAGCCTCTCATCAATCTCAATGTTTGTTTTGACATATAATACCATAATTCCAGACTCTACAGTCACATTCTCCCTCTCTGCAGGACAGAGAAGCAGTACCATTCACTGCATGCACTACTATCATTACGGTTATTATCATTATAGCTATATTCCCCTGTCCATTCAAATAGACAAGGATTTCCAGTGCCCGCTGATGAAATGGAGACAAAGACATATTTCTGCAGCTACATCCACTCTCATTAGGAACACTTGAGAGTGTATCACTATTTCAATTATTTTTAGTGCTGTCAGCCCAAGGGCAACAGTAACAGGGTGAAAGGAGAGAGAGAGAGGGGTGGAAAAATGATGTATGAAAGGTAACAGAAGATGGGAGGAAAAATATCTGGCGGAACAGGAAGATGATAAGATAAAAAGGGTGAGACTGACATGGAGAGATCTGCTCTCTTCGTTAGATTTAAAGTAAACATTTTCGTGATAAAACCCACTTCATGATTTAGTGTATTGGTGGTATGGGACAACCTAGCATATTACGTAGCTTCCACACTCTTACAAATAAAGTTGAAAGTTGAACCAAATAAGGTTCTTCAGAGAGATGCCATAGGGGAACCATTTTAGGTTATCTGAAGAACCTTAAATGGAATGGTTCTTTGAAGAGCCAAATACAAATCCAGGTAGAAACAAAAAAACAGAAATGTTTCGGCCCTCCAGGACCGGAAATGAATAGCCCTGATGTAGGGTGTTGAGCCTTATATGCAGGGTGCCTTGTCGAGTGAATTTTACCAGTACCACCCATAACTGTGTTTGCTATTGACAGAGATATGGTTGTTGCATTCATTCATTTTCCAGTCCTGTGGACTTCCACCAAGTGAGATCCTAAGTAAATTAAAATTGTATTATTTAAGACAATACAAGACATATTTCATAAGGCCTATATTTTGAGGGCCTAGTTTTACCCTAATACAGTGGCTTGAAACAAATAGGTTACAGTCCACATCAGACCCACATCAGACCTCCAAACTGCCTCTGGAAGCAACATCAGCACAAAAACTGTTCGTAGGAAGCTTCATGAAATGGGTTTCCATGGCCGAGCTGCCGTACACAAGCATAAGATCACCATCCGCAATGCCAAGCGTCTGCTGGAGTAGTGTAAAGCTAGCCACCATTGGACTCTGGAGTGGTGGAAACGCGTTCTCTGAAATGATGAATTACGCTTAACCATCTGGCAGTCTGACAGACGAATCTGGGTTTGTCGGATGCCATGAGAACGCTACCTGCCTGAATGCATAGTGTCAACTGTAGTTTGATGGAGGAAAAATGGTCTGGAGCTGTTGTTCATGGTTCGGGCTAGGCCCCTTAGTTCCAGTGAACGGAAATCTTAACGCTACAGCATACAATGACATTCTAGATGATGCTGTGTATCCAACTTGTGGCAACAGTTTGGGAAAGGCCCTTTCCTGTTCAGCATCAAAATGCCCCCGTGCACAAAGCGATGTCCATACAGAAATGTTTTGTCAAGATTGGTGTGGAAGAACTTGACTAGCCTGCACAGAACATTGACAGAATCAACCCCATCGAACACATTTGGGATGAATTGGAACGCCAACTGCGAGCCATGGCTAATCGCCCAACATCAGTGCCCGACCTCACTAATGCTCTTTTGGCTGAATAGATGCAAGTCCCCACAGCAATGTTCCAACATCCGGTGGAAAGCCTTCCAAGAAGAGTGGAAGCTTTTAAAACATCAAAGGGGGGACCAACTCCATATTAATGCCCATGATTTTGGAATGACATGTTTGACGAGCAGGTGTCCATATACATTTGGTCATGTAGTGTATATAAACAAAATCAAACAAGATCTTATGCGATACCAGGAGTATCTTAAGAAACAAAAAGAAAGATAACTCAAGAGAAGATGAAGTGGTGAACTGAAATCCATCTCACAACTTTCCCAGCAAGAATTTATTTTAAAATGGAGGCCATAGAAAATAAACCAAAGAAATAGAAGATCAACTATCCAGAACATTGTGGTTTAAGTTCCTCTGCGTGTGCATCACAGACAAACTGAAATGTCCAGGCACACAGACAGTGTGGTGAAGAAGGTGCAACAGCGCCTCATCAACCTCAGGAGGCTGAAGAAATTTGGCATGTCACCCAAAACCCTGACAAACTTTTACAGATGCACAATCGAGAGCATCCTGTCGGGCTGTATCATAGCCTGGTACGGAAACTGCGCCGCCCTCAACCACAAGGCTCTCCAGAGGGTGGTGCAGTCAGCACAACATATCACCATGGGCAAACTACCTGCCCTTCATGACACCTACAGCACCCGATGTCACAGGAAGGCCATAAAGATCTTAAAGGACAACAACCACCCGAGCCACTGCCTGTTCACACCGCTAACATCCAGAAGGCAAGGTCAGTACAGGTGCATCAAAGCTAGGACCGAGAGACTGAAAAACAGTTTCTATCTCAAGGCCATCAGACTGCTAAACAGCCATCACTAACTCAGAGAGGTTGCTGCCTACATTGAGACCCAATCACTGCCACTTTAATAAATATATCACTAGTCACTTTAAACAAAGCCATTTTAAATAACTTGAATAATGTTTACATATCTTACATTACTCATATCATATGTATATACTGTATTTTATACCATGCACCTTGCCTATACCGCTCGACCATCACTCATCCATATATTTATATGTACATATTCTCATTCACCCCTTTAGATTTGTGTGTATTAAGTAGTTGTTGTAGTTGTTAGATTACTTGTTAGATATTACTTCACTGTTGTAACTAGAAGCACAAGCATTAACATCTGCTGTATGTGACCAATAGGATTTGGTTTGATTTGATTTGATGGCACAGTCTGGGAGGAAATTTGCTCTCTTGTTAAGCAATAGAATCTATTTAGGGCAAACCTAATCTTGAATGAGCACACACCTGTCTCATGAGTCTGAATCAATAGACTGCAGCCAGTGAACAATAATTTGTTTAATGTCAACCAGTGTTTCCAACCCTTTTTAATTTATTTCTGCCCAAAATTATTGAGGCATGTATCTTTGTTTTTTGAGGTTTTAAATGATGTGTTCTATATCTTCAATCAAATGAAACATGTCCACTGTGACATTAAAATGTTTAATGGTATTTTTCATCAGTTGTTTTATATGAAATGTCATTTACACCACACTCTGTCACTACCACAACGCTAAGTCTTTACCATCACGCTACATATTTTTGAGGAAAATGTGTATTAAATTACAATTGATTTGATGATTTTTCCCAAATGTGAACCATATATGCTTGTTATTAAGATAATTTCTAAAATAATGTAAAATATTGAGAATTTGATGTAGTAAGTACATGTTTCTGAGTATTATCAAGGCATATATGGACATTTAGACATGACAATGATGAATACATAGCAATAAGAAATAATAATAATAATAATGTGAAATGTTATATAATACACCGTAGGCACAATTTCTGTAATTTCCTTTTCAACTAAAATAGCGCATTTTATGACGTAGTGGTAATGACATTTCCCCTCGGGTATTTGGGGAAACCAATAAAAATCTTTATATTCTTAAATAGTATGGCCTCAGCCACTATTAGATATTGTTTCCAGACAAATATTCAGCTAGATAAAAAGCAGTTTCAAGAGATTTCATTTTCAATAACATTCAACATCCATTAGTGCCCGTTTTTGCAAAATCAACCATATAATTTACTTTTAAAGGAGGCACGCCAGTGTTCTATGAGATTACTCAGACTGGTTGTATGGGCCTTGATAAAGTACATTTATTGTTTCTGAACAGACATTAGCTTTAATAACTGCATACCTTGTAGGATTGTATTTACTCAAGCATATCCCCTGTTTTACAGAGAAAAATGACTCAGTAGAGCTCTTTAGACACTGAGCTTTTTGCGGTACTATGGCAACCTTACAGGAAAATCCACATTGCAGTACTATACAGCAGGTGACAATAGCAGTCATCACCATTGTCATGCATTAGAAAATGTCTCAGGTGATGACAGCATGTGTCATTGGGACACAAGGGAGGTCACTGTACAGAAGACCCTAACAGCCCAAAGACAAACCCATGTACTGTATGTTTAAAATACACAATTCCTGGTTTCTCACCAGCAGTGTCTGTAATAATAATAATAATTTGGGGATGCTTATATTTGTCCTGTTACACACAAGTATGTAATGGGAATGCGTTTCTTGCGTATCCTAACTTTCCCTGATACACCCGCAGGGAGTGGGGTTACGGCCAGGGTCACCATTGTACAGCGCCCCTTGAGCAATTAGGGTTAAGGGCCTTGCTCAAGACCACAGCAACAGATTTTTCACCTTGTCTGCTCCAGTATTTGAACCATCAACCTTTCGGTTACTGGCCCAACACTGTTATCCAACCACAGTGTAAACCCTGCAAGAGGCAGAGCACTCCTGCAGGCCCTACATCTAGCTGTCTCCACACTTTGATGAATGATACCTGTGTGCACTGGTTCCTCCTGACAAAGGTTTGCGTGTGAAGAGGCGGGCTGCTGCTAAAATAAGACGGAAGGTGTTCAGAGGCCTGCCTTAGCTTGCAAAACACCTGTATCTGACTCAGCCTGTCCTAATCACACACCTCTACACAGTACAGCAGACAACCACCCGCCTCAGAGAGAGAGAGAGAGAGAGGGAGAGACAGAGAGATATATAGAGAGAGAGGGAAACGAAAGGAAAGGAAAGAATGATAGACAAAATTATAAAGAGGTAAGTACACTGAAAAAATTAAGGTTCTTAAATGGTTCATCCTCAGCTGTTAAGGTTCCTTAGAGAACTTTTGCCCGATAAAGAACCTTTTAATTAAGTGTGGGGTTCTTGACGTGGCATCTACGGTTCTTCAGAATTCTAAAAGGTTCTTGAAATGTATGGAAGCGTCCAGATGTGTCCCTTTCATACCACAACACCAGATTGTCCAGTGTTAACTCGTGTTGATTTTTCAGTGTAACATTTCAAGTGTAGATTCAAGAGTTAACATCTTAAATAAATGGACACTGTAAATTGTTTAACCCTTGTGTGATCTTCGGGTCTGTGGGAACCATTTTCAATGTTTACTAAAAGAAAATGATGCAATTAATACTTTTTTCCACCTGAGACTCATTGGCCTTGCTCATTTTCTGTGAAGAACATGTAAAATAACACATTTTCATTGAGTGCACCCCCTTACACATTTATATTGCATATGTGGTGTTAGGTCCACTGGACCTGATAGTAATAAAAGTGTGGAAATGTGTGTGTGTAGGTGAAAACATGTAGAAATTAAACAAAAAGGTTTGCTGTGTACCTTCACTCTGTCTTTCACCTCCCTGGGCCTGCTGTTTCAACAAAACACCAATAACCTAATCTGTGTCCCTGCCTGTCTGCTTGTCTCACGCTTTTCTCGCACTCTTTACCCTTTGTATTGTGTGAAACTACACAGTCTCTTACGGAAACCTGCACAATGTTATTACAATACATTATTTCAATACATTATTTCGATACTGTAATCTGTATTTTCCCCACACTCTACCCCAGCCAGGTGCAAATTGAGAGACACAACAAATAAATAGCTTTGCATGTGTGGCTACTTACCTCAATCAATCAGTATGGCGAAAATAATCTCTGCTCAGAGGGCCTTGGATTTTTTTTTTGCAGAGGCAGAAGCTAGTGTGGAAGGAGCGTCTTCCACTTTGGAAGATGAAGAATTTTCAGAATATTAGGATCATGTCTCTGTCAATTCGAAGTCTGACAGTGAATTGGAAGAAGAGGATGAGGTTGACTATCAACCAGCCCCAAGACCAGCCCGTCAGCAACCAGTTGATCAGCAGCCTGCAGGATGAGAAATATGGATGTCAAAAAATTGTGAAATTGAATGGTCTTCTTGCCCAAGGAATGAGCCACCCCGCTTGGCTGCCAATGTGATAAGGATGCAACCAGGGCTGACGCAAATGGCGGTTACTCATGTGCAGGACATAAAGTCTTCTTTTGATCTGTTCATTCCAGACACCATCCAGAAAATCATTCTGGACTGCACTAATTTGGAGGGAAGGTGTGTTTTTGGAGAGAGATGGAATGAGATGGACCAAACTCATTTACATGCATACTTTGGGGTTCTTATCCTTGCTGGTGTTTTCAGATCCAATGGGGAATCCACAGAATCCCTGTGGGATGCAGAAACTTAAAGAGAACCTTTCCGTACAACAATGTCTCTGGAAAACTTCCACATTATTTCCAGGATTATCCGATTCGATAACCGAGACACCAGACCAGCTTGGCAGCAGAGAGACAAGCTAGCTGCAATCAGGTCAATGTGGGACAAGTGGGGGGACCACCTTCCATGTGGGGCCACCACCTTCCTGCTCCCTCCCTCCCTCTGGCGCTCGACTTCGCCGGTCTACTAACCATCGATCCTGGAAACCCACATTGCATACACCTGGCAACCATCATTGTGCACACCTGCTCATCATTTTCTCATTGATTACTCCCCTCTCATTTAGCCCTCAGTTGTCTTCAGTCACTAGGTGTTATTGTTTTCTCTCACGTTATGTACGCTCCTCATGTTTGTTCATTTGCTTTAGTTATTTATTAAAATCACCTCCTGCACCTGTTTCCTGACTCTCTGCGTATACGTTACATAAAGTAATTATTTCCTCATTACTACCTGTCCCTATGTGCTGATCCCCATACAGGTCTGCTGGTAAAAGGCTGTAGTGGATTAGAAATTGAGTGGGTGAATCAGGGAGTGGTGGTTGGTTGACCAGCAGCATCCATACCTAACTGAGTGGGATATACAGTATGTGATGGCTACATTACTGTGGTCCTGCCAGTGCTATGTGATATGTGTGTATGAAATATGAATGTGTGTGTGGGTCTCAACATACACAGTCATGTGACCGTCGTCTCACACTTTTCATTGGCTGCTGATATTGTCAGTGGGTGTGGCTTTTCCCAGCAGCTCTAATGATGTGATGCTCTCCCAGAAGTTTCCATCTCAGTTATCCTTGGAAATACATCTAGCCGATTGAGAAATTAACTATTGAGACTGTTCAAAGGTTAAGAAATGTTATTTTTGTGTGAAAGAGCTTGCTTGTACTTTATGTAGTTGTTGGTGACTGGTGTTTGTAGAGTGAGGAAAAGTGTTTCTGAGTTTGTTATGTCATGTTGTACCATGTACAGTATTGTATTTTATTAACGGGAAGGTTAGGGTGTGTGGTGTGTGTTTTATGGATGTAAAGGGGAGTGTGTGGCGGGAATAGAGCGACAGGTAGCCTAGCAGTTAGAATGTTGGGCCAGTAACTGAAAGGTTGCTAGTTGAATCCCCAATCCAACAAGATGAAAAATCTGTCAATGTGTCCTTGAGCAAGGCACTTAACCCCCTTTTTCTCCAGGGCCGCTGTTGATAATGGCTGACCATGGCCGTGATCCCACTCTCCGAGTCAGTTTCAGGTGGAGTTGGGATATGCAAAAATCACATTTCCATTTCACGTGTATTAATACACAGATATACATGTGTGAAATAGGACAAACATAAGCACCCACAAAATGATTATTCATACAGTTGATGGTTCGCGGAGTGTGTGGCAGGAAAAAAGTTGATGCTTGACATGCGTAGGCTAGTACTTGGGCTGTATGTGTGGGTGCGGAGGGGGAGTGTGAGGTTGGGGTATGTTATATGGTTAACGTGAAGAACATGTTGGTTGTATGTGTGATTGTGTGTTGGAGAGGGGTGTGCTAGAGTGTGTGTGGTGGGTGGGTGGTAGAGAGGGGGTAAAGTGGATAGTTGACTCCACTGGAATGCGGCACTGACTCAGTTTGTCTGTCAACCATGGCCTTGCTCACTCTGTGGACTCATTCACACTCTGCGCCCCCCTTTTGGGACTGTGGGGGACGGGGAATGACTCTTCCCTCATGTCGGATTTCCGGCAAGTCTCTTGGAATTTTAGGGAACAGAGCTCCAGGAAACCCTGGAACGCTGGGACACTGCCTTGTTTGGGTTATAGTCTAGTCTGGCCTCAGTTCTCTGCAGGAAACAAACCAATTCCTTGGTTACTGCTGTATACAGTATATCATAACAAAACAAACTCACTCACCACTGTGTGTCTCATAAAATAGTTAAAGCCTCATTCAGTCTTAAAGGCATTTATTCTCAGTGCTGGTGGTTGGTAGTACTATGATATAAGTAACTCTGTTCCAGCAATGAGAAAAACACGCTGTCTTCTCTCAGTCACCCGCCTGTCCCATCACCCACCATGGACAGACAGAGAGACCTGCTATGTGTCTCCCTCTACATGACCATTGGCCACCGGCCCGCCCTGCCTCACTGCTGCTGGCCAGACTGAGAAAATCGTCTTTCAGCCAGGGATTACCTGGGTCTCCTCTCACTGGAATGTCACAAAAACAAAACATGCTATCACACAGCAGAGGCTAAGTTGTAATATACTCAGAGGAGCTTCTGACTCATGCCAATCATTTAACAGACATTGACCTAGATTCATGGCAACCTCTTAGACTCCCTTAAGAATGACTTTAGTTATAACTGCATTCACGTATACCAATGCATTCAAATGTCAAAGCTATAAAAAGATCCTAAATCAACCATACAGCACGTTCTTGAAATCGACTCTGAAGGATCATTGTCAACCCTCAAACACATGATCATTTCTCATAGCACTTCTATTTCAACCTGCCAGGGACTGTGAAACAGCTTTCTAGAATGTCTCTAGACACTGTGCATTACTACTGCCGGTGCCTGCCTAGGAAGTGGCAAGCAAATTAAATTAATCACACAACTGACTACAGTGTATGGTAATATCTATATTTCATACATAATCATGAGTGTGTGTGTGTGTGTGTGTGTGTGTGTGTGTGTGTGTGTGTGTGTGTGTGTGTGTGTGTGTGTGTGTGTGTGTGTGTGTGTGTGTGTGTGTGTGTGTGTGTGTGTGTGTGTGTGTGTGTGTGTGTGTGTGCGTGTGTGCGCATGTGCATGCATATGCATGCATATCTGTCAGCATTGTGGAGCCTTCCTGCAGTGCTTTGTACACTGACAGAATGCATTTTGTGGCACACTCCACTTTGAAAAACACACACACAGTAACCCTGGGGCACAATGCCAGCAGGCAGATGGAATGTGACCTGATGACCTTTGCCTGTAGACTTCCACATGGAGCCCGGACATTGGGATGGTGTGCAGGGGAAGGGGAAGCCTGAATAGACATGGTGTCCAGTAACGGGAAACACTCTGTTTGTAAACTCTGACAATATGACACATGTAGACAGATAACACTGAAGAAAGCATTGCCCACTTACAAACACACACACACACACACACACACACACACACACACACACACACACACACACACACACACACACACACACACACACACACATGGACCCCCAGTGCACCCAAACATACAGTTGAAGTCGGAAGTTTAAATACACTTAGGTTGGAGTCACTAAAACTAGTTTTTCAACCCCTCCACAAATTTCTTGTTAACAAACTATAGTTTTGGCAAGTCGGTTTAGGACATCTACTTTGTGCATGACACAAGTAATTTTTCCAACAATTGTTTACAGACAGATTATTTAACTTACAATTCCAGTTGGTCAGAAGTTAACATACACTAAATTGACTGTGCCTTTAAACAGCTTGGAAAATGCCAGAAAATGATGTCATGGCTTTAGAAGCTTCTGATAGGCTAATTGACATAATTTGAGTCAATTGGAGGTGTACCTGTGGATGTATTTCAAGGCCTACCTTCAAACTCAGTGCCTCTTTGCTTGACATCATGGGAAAATCAAAAGAAATCAGCCAAGACCTCAGAAAATAAATTGTAGACCTCCATAAGTCTGGTTCATCTTTGGGAGCAATTTCCAAACGCCTGAAGGTACCACGTTCATCTGTAAAAACAATAGTACGCAAGTATAAACACCATGAGACCACGCAGCCATCATACCGCTCAGGAAGGAGACGCGTTCTGTCTCCTAGAGATGAACGTACTTTGGTGCGAAAAGTGCAAATCAATCCCAGAACAACAGCTAAGGACCTTGTGAAGATGCTAGAGGAAACAGGTACAAAAGTATCTATATCTACAGTAAAACAAGTCCTATATCGACATAACCTGAAAGGTTGCTCAGCAAGGAAGAAGCCACTGCTCCAAAACCGCCATAAAAAGCCAGACTATGGTTTGCAACTGCACATGGGGACAAAGATTCTACTTTTTGGAGAAATGCCCTCTGGTATGATGAAACAGAAATAGAACTGTTTGGCCATAATTACCATCGTTATGTTTGGAAGAAAAGGGGGGAGGCTTGCAAGCCGAAGAACACCATCCCAACCGTGAAGCACAGGGGTGGCAGCATCATGTTGTGGGGGTGCTTTGTTGCAGGAGGGACTGGTGCACTTCACAAAATAGATGGCATCATGAAGTAGGAAAATCATGTGGATGTATTGAAGCAACATCTCAAGACATCAGTCAGGAAGTTAACGCTTGGTCGCAAATGTGTCTTCCAAATGGACAATGACCCCAAGCATACTTCCAAAGTTGTGGCAAAATGGTATAAGGACAACAAAGTCAAGGTATTGGAGTGGCCATCACAAAGCCCTGACCTCAATCCTATAGAAAATGTGTGGGTAGAACTGAAAAAGCGTGCATGAGCAAGGAGGCCTACAAACCTGACTCAGTTACACCAACTCTGTCAGGAGGAATGGGCAAAACTTCACCTAACTTATTGGGGGAAGCTTGTGGAAGGCTACCCGAAACGTTTGACCCAAGCTAAACAGGTGTATGTAAACTTCCGACTTCAACTGTAAGTATGTTCAAAATAAATGAGAGGGAAAGAGAGAGAGCATGGAGTGGAGAGAGGTTTGAAATCAGTGGGTACATCTGGTCTTGTACAGCACTTAGTGAACCTCGCAGCCACACATTTTTCTGATTTCATGAATCCTGACTTACCTGTTTGACGTTTGTAGTTTTTTTGTACACTTGCTCAGTTCAGTGAGCGGCTGTGCTTGATTCTTTCATCCTTAGAAATAACTTCACCTACAAAACCCCAAAGTGGTGGTGAAAGTGTCCAGGTAAATATGGCATAATGCATCCACACATTCATGGACAGACTGTACAGTCACTTATGACAGTACACATGTGCACACATTCATGCACACCCTCAGACACACAGACACACTCTGAGGTAAATATAAAGGCAGTCTACTGCATGATGCTGAATGCCTCCCATAACAGCTTGCATTGGGGTGTCCAAACAGTCATAAACTTCCGTTGCCTCAAATTAACTGCACGACGACAAGGTACTGGACATGTTGTGTGCCTTTGATTTGAACTGTAAAGGATGCTTTACATCATGAAATAACCTTATAGGTTTAGAGATCTGAATGCCCAGCCCTGTAGGTGAGGTACGTATTTGTATGTGTTCTTATTCTATTGTATATAGAAAGGGGGGACTCTCTTATGTTGTCACAAACAGAACTAACTATAGAAAGAGCTCTATTAGTGTAAACCTGTAGTGTAAATCCTTATTACTATACACAGACAGGGCATAGGTAAACCCCACCCTCTGTGCAGGGAGAAAGGACACTGACACATCTGACAGATCTGGTTCAACCAGTCACAGATGACAAGCCTTTGGATTTGCCCCAAGTACATATGACTCAAGGGTGTACCGTCTCTGAGTGTGAAATCACACTTATGAAACACCATTTGCATTTGTGCCACAAGGTCAAAGACCTTTTAACCTTCATTTGATGGATGACCTATTTTGATAGGCATAAGATGAGGAATCCTGTACTGTGGGAATCCTGTACTGTGGATCAGGGTTATTAATTTCAATTGATGGGATTTTTTGTGTGACATATCTAGGTTGTGTACCTGTTGGATATGATTCTCTCTGATTCCATTCTTTCCCTGACTTATGTCCACTCATACTATTTAGATATCAGGTCCACAGTTGATACTAACCCGTGTTTTTTGTCTTCTACACAGCACTTGTTACTCACATTGCATCCATATGAGTAAGGAGAGACTCAATCTGCGTGAGGCAACTGGTAACTGTCTCCAGAGCTCTGTCTGCGTGGTTGTCTGTGTCATATCTCTCCTGTTTTATGCGAGACAGACAGGCTGGTGCCAAGGGTCCACTGAACAATCAGGAGGCAGCCATATATCCCTCCTGCCTATCAAATAGCTAACAGAGCAGAGACGGGCCCGTTGTGCCAGGTCAAGGAAGAACAAACAATAGTGCCACTGCCCCTCTCTGGTCCCTCAGTCCCTGTCACGAGAGGGCACAGAGACACCCAGTCTTCCTCCTCACAGTATAACGTTACCAATCCCATTCTCACAGCTCTCAGACTGAGTGAACATTATGTACTGATCTAATCTATACAAGGCCCTCACTTGTCCCCCCTTTGGCAAATCAGATCATGACTCGATACTCCTGCTTCCTGTTTACAAGCAAAAGCTCAAACAGGAAGTACCCATGACGCGCTCCATAGAGAAATGGTCTTCAGAGGAGGCTAATCACCTCCGTCACCGGCTTCATCAGGAAATGCATCGCCGACGTTGTCTCCACAGGGAAGGTTCGCTACTTCCCCAATCAAAAGCCTTAGATTAACACTGAGGTACGCGTTAAACTTAAGGACAAAGCTACGGCACACAGGGCTCTCGCAGCCAACCCCGAGGCTACGGCTGAGGACACGGACTCGCACAAGAAGTCCAGCTACGACCTCCGCAGTGTCGTCAAACAGGCAAAAGGACAATACAAGGTGGAATCCTATTACACCGAATCCAACGCTCGAAACATGTGGCAGGGGCCCATTACGGATTATAAAGGAAGACCTAGCCTTGATCTGCCTAATGATGCCTCTCTACCAGACGAACTCAATGCATGTTTTCGCTTTGCCATTTGCCATTCGCTTTGCCATTATGTTTTGATTTACTTTCTAAGGCACTGTATATATACTACACTGAAAAAAAACGTAAATGCAGAAAAACCTTATTTCTATCAAATGTTTTGCAGAAATGTGTTTACATCCCTGTTAGTGAGCATTTCTCCTTAGCCAAGATAATCCAGCCACCTGACAGGTGTGGCATATCAAGACGCTAATTAAACAGCATGATCATTGCACAGGTGCACCTTGTGCTGGGGATAATAAAAGGCCACTCTATAATGTGAAGTTTTGTCACACAACACAATGCCACAGATGGCTCAAGCTTTGAGGGAGCATGCAATTGGCATGCTGACTACAGGATTGTCCACCAGAGCTGTTGCCAGGGAGTTGAATGTTAATTTCTCTTCCATAATCCGCCTCCAACGTCATTTTAGAGAATTTGGCAGTACGTCCAACCGGCCTCACAAGAGCAGACAACGTGTAACCACGCCAGCCCAGGACTCCCACATCTGGCTTGTTCACCTGTGGGATCGTCTGAGGGGTGGTGGGGGGGTTCAGTATATTGAAAGTATAAAAAACATTAGGAACACCTTCCTAATATGTTTGCCCTAAGAACAGCCTACATTCCTAACACACACAGGAAACTGTTGAGTGTGAAAAACTCAGCAGTGTTGCAGTTCCTTTCACACTCAAACCGGTGAGCCTGGCACCTACTACCATACCCCGTTCAAAGACACTTAAGTCCTTTGTCTTGCCCAGTCACCCTCTGAATGGCACACAAACCCAATCCATGTCTCAATTGTCTCAAGGCTTAAAAATCCTTCTTTAACCTGTCTCCTCCCCTTCATCTACACTGTTTTAAATGGATTTAACACATGACATCAATAAGAGATCATAGCTATCACCTGGATTCACCTGGTCAGTCTATGTCATGGAAAGAGCATGTTCCTAATGTTTTGTACACTCAGTGTATACTTGCGTTCTCGTGTTTTTTTCAAATGATTATTATTTGTGTTATATTTTCTATTATTAGCCATATCATTATTACTATCACTGCATTGTTGGGAGAGAGCTCTCAAGCTAAGAATTTCACTAGACTGTTTTACACCTGTCGTATCCTGGGCACATGGTGAGTAAACATTGAAACTTGAAACTTGGAAGGGTTTACCCAAGACACAGCAGGGGAAAATGATAGAGTGCTGAAAGTGAATGAGCTAGACAGGCCAAAAGAGCTGCAGCTCTTATTCTCTGGTGCTGCAAATCTGTTGATGCATACAGGACTCTGGCTCTCAATCTGATCAGTACCCTAGCTATACATCCACCTGGAGATTTGGTATTAGGGAAGCCATGAATATGGTCCTGGCATGGATGCTTGCAAAAAGGACAAATGTATAAATGTGTAAAGGTTCTACAAACGCACAGAAAATAATGCTGACTAGGGCAAATACCATAAGAAATGACTGTCTTTTGTTGGGCCCTATTCGGGGTTGTTATGGGGGGGAGGTATGTACATATAAAAGATCCTGCACAGAACAAGCCGAGCTCAACTCTTACCCTGCTTCTATTCAGGTCAACTATTGAGGGATGACTCTACTGTATCACTAGGGCAACACGTCAAACAAACAATGTGTGGATGTGGATGAAACCCTAGACCCAACAAAATTGAATGCCTCCCCACAAAATATATTGAGATCTGAAGTCATCACAGAAGACCAGAGTAATTAGTAGACTCTAACATAAGTATTGTTCCTTAGAACAAACCAAGCGTGTGGGTGGAAAAGGTTTCTGGGATAAAGACTGTTTACCAGAATGGTGAGCTCTGTAAATACAGGATGTGCCACATTATTATTCTCCCAAGGCTTTGTTTTCTCGTCCTTGGCTCATTGACTGGCCCACACAGCCCAGTGAGGAGGAGGAGGAGGAGGAGGAGGAGGAGGAGGAGCAGGAGGAGAGCTGTGGAGAGGTTTGGTTGAGTTGGCTGCATACTGTTTATCTATTCCCAGGCCTTTGGGAGGATTAGGGGACAAGAGACATCACAATTCTGAGATTTACGACCGTATAACCTCTCTGAAACGTAGCCTATTATATAATATTTTGCATGTTGCTACACTGCAAAGCATTTTTTGGGATTCAACGTACAATTGTTGGCAACCAGCTGCAATAGGATTGTGAGTTTGCTCAACATTTGGGCATATAGCTGAACCAACAAACATTCTCAAGTTAAATTGTGTGTTCACTCAACTTAGAATTGTTTTGCATATTTCCCAGTATAAAATGTATCTCTTTAAGACAATACATTACATGTATCATAAGGCCTTTCTTTAAGAGCCTAGTTACACCCTAAAGCAGTGGTATGAAACTCCTGGTTTACAGGCCACATCAAGCCTGCAAGTCACATTATGCTGGCTTGCAAAGTGATATGTAATTCCTATTGGAATCCAGCCAGAGTGAGGATATCCAACAATTTGAACTTTTAATCACCCGCAACCTGCATTGAGAATGACTGCTGTGGTAGGAAAGACTGATTATTGCGAATACCTAAATCATATAACTTGAACAGCTGTATCAGTAACGGCAAAAAGTCAAACTATTAACAGATTTTTTTTTTTTGTGTAGCGTAAGATTAATCAATCAATCAATGTACGTGCAAAAACACAGGTATTGAAGAAAACAATTCTGAAAATCAATCTGTAATAACGCATACTGGAAAATATAATAATGACAATGTGGTTTTGAGCAAACATTACCTTTTTCTTTCTTTTGAAGTCCACTCAACTCACATAATAACGCTGATTAAAGGGATTCTTCGGGATGTTTCTCCAGAGTCAGATGAACTCGTGGATACAATTTTTATGTCTCTGTGTCCAATATGAAGGAAGTTAAAGGTTGTTTTGTGAGCCAATGCTAACTTGTGTTAGTGCAATGACTGTAAGTCCAAGGGTATCTGTTAGCATGTTTAGTAGACACCCATAGACTTCCAGTCATTGTGCTAAGAAAACACCTTAGGAAGCAACCTGGTCTCAGAGCATTTCATATTATTCTGTAAATAAATCCAAGACAACCATTTAGTATGATATGTTCCGTTTGGTATGGTTACATTAAGACAAAAAAACAAAAGTAAGGTGGTTGGTCAGAGTGGGTCGGTGGACGTATAATGCAAATGTCTAGAATCCCAAAGGTTGCGAGTTCAAATCTCTTCACGGACAACTTTTAGCATGTTAGCTAATTAGCACATTTTTAACTATTTGCTACTTTTTAGCTACTTTGGAACTACTTAGCATGTTAGCTAACCCTAACCTTAACCTTAACCCTTTTAACTGACTCTAACCTCAACCCTTTAGCCTAACCCACCTAGCACGTGACGTCCACGTAAGGCACATTGGCTATATCAGGTCCGCCCGTCATGGACTTTGTTTCGCCCAAAATTGTCTTCCCAAAAAGGTCAGCCTGATCAACTTGTACTCATTGAAATGCATGAGATACACGAATACAATTATACAATATTGCATATAGTAATTCCTAAACTTAACCCTATCCCCTAACCCTCATTCCTAGCCACCTAGCTAAACATTTTTACATATCATATGTTTGCAAAGTCATAACATATTGTACGTTTTCAAATTCTTAACTCCTCGCCAATCACAAAAAAAAATCTATGTTCAGAAACATTAATCAATTTCTTCCAGTGGTTGACTGATAGTCACATAGCGAGACCTGCAATTAGTCAAATCCGGGGCTAACTCAATGACAACTGAGTAAGAGTTGTGCATTCCATGAACCGAGTGGGTTCTTACTCTGTGCGTCACTCTGTTGCTTCCCTAGCCAGAGGAGATTTCATCTTGTCCCATCAGTAAATACACTG
The DNA here is from genome assembly GCA_030435695.1 of Brachymystax lenok tsinlingensis. Classification (NCBI taxonomy): domain Eukaryota; kingdom Metazoa; phylum Chordata; class Actinopteri; order Salmoniformes; family Salmonidae; genus Brachymystax; species Brachymystax lenok. The sequence goes on from CM059813.1 coordinate 35,690,820, forward strand.
GAGTCTTCCAGTGGTCTTCCAAGGTCCTATTTACACTATGATAGATTCTCTAGAGGTTTCGATAAAATACCATCAACTAGACCTTTTAATAAAGTGTAAACTTGTGAAATGCTCACGTCTCCTACGCCACCTCCAGAGGTCACGGATCGAGACTGCAGTCAGATGTATTGTCTCTTTAAGAGAAATGCTCCAACCGTAAAAATCCTACTAGTAGATAAATGTTTTTTAAACAGCTGAAATGTATTCCTTATATTTAAGACTTGTTTTATTCAGTTTTTACCTAAAATTGCTGTAACAACCTGTTACATCTTGAAATTCTGAAACTAATATGAAACTACAGACTGGGCATTGGCCGTTCAACCTGTGGTGTCATCAATAGGCCTTATCTGGTTGTCCGTATGAGAGCTGAGTGGTTATCAGTCCTGCTGGGTGGGAGGTAATAGGATGTTCTAAGACGCTGAGGGATTGTAAACACACTGGAGACACAGAGGTAAACAACTAGAAAGCGGAAGCTACTGTACAGGCGAAACAAACCCAGAAGAATAGGAGTTATTGTAAACTCTTTGGACACAAAGGAAACAACAATGAGGGATTTAAACTCACTGGAGACAGAGAGGGGCCAAAACAGATGAGAAACAACATGAGCATTAGATATTAGGGGGCAGTGGGAGAGTGGAAGCACATTTGGGACAATGTGAATAGTATATTCAGGGACACAGTTTTCGTTTTTTTGTAAGTGTGAATGGATAATGGGGAGATACACAACATTCGTGTTGTGAGGAAAATGTGTTAGAGACAGTGCAGGTCTAAGTAACTTGTTTCTCTTCCTGTAGGTTAGTGTGATTTCATTGGAAATAGAATGAAACTTGAAGTGAAAACCAACTTGAATGTGGATGACTGTCAGTACTTAATTAATGCACACTACCGTTCAAAAGTTTGGGGTCACTTAGAAATGTCCTTGTTTTATAAAGAAAAGCACATTTTTGGTCCCTTAAAATAACATCAAATTGATCAGAAATACAGTGTAGACATTGTTAATGTTGTAAATGACTATTGTAACTGGAAACTACAGATTTTTTATGGAATATCTACATAGGTGTACAGAGGCCAATATCAGCCACCATCACTCCTGTGTTCCAATGGCATGTTGTGTTAGCTAATTCAAGTTTATAATTTTTAAAGGCTAATTGATCATTAGAAAACCCTTTTGCAATTATGTTAGCACAGTTGAAAACTGTTGTCCTGATTAAAGAAGCAATAAAACTGGCCTTCTTTCGACTAGTTGAGCATCTGGAGCGTCACCATTTGTGGGTTTGATTACAGGCTCAAAATGGCCAGAAACAAAGAACTTTCTTCTGAAACTCGTCAGTCTATTCTTGTTCTGAGAAATGAAGGCTATTCCATGCGAGAAATTGCCAAGAAACTGAAGATCTCGTGCAATGCTGTGTACTACTCCCTTCACAGAACATCGCAATCTGGCTCTAACCAGAATAGGAGGAGGAGTGGGAGGCCCCGGTGCACTACTGAGCAAGACGACAAGTACATTAGTGTCTAGTTTGAGAAACAGATGCCTCACAAGTCCTCAACTGGCAGCTTCATTAAATAGTACCTGCAAAACACTAGTATCAACGTCAACATTGAAGAGGCGACGCCATTTCCTCTGTCCAGTGTCTGTGTTCTATTTGCCCATCTCGATCTTTTCTTTTTATTGGCCAGTCTGAGATATGGCTTTTTCTTTGCAACTCTGCCTAGAAGGCCAGCATCCCAGAGTTGCCTTCTAAAGAAGGCCAGTTTTATTGCATTATTAATCAGGACAACAGTTTTCAGCTGTGCTAACATAATTGCATAATGGTCAATTTGCCTTTTAATATTATAAACTTGAATTAGCTAACACAACGTGCCATTGGAACACAAGAGTGATTGTTGCTGATAATGGGCCTCTGTACGCCTATGTAGATATTCCATAAAAAAATCTGCCGTTTCCAGCTACAATAGTCATTTATGTCTGCACTGTATTTCTGATCAATTTGATGTTACTTTAATGGACAAAAAACAGGTACATTTCTAAGTGACCCCAAACTTTTGAACGGTAGTGTAGGTGTGGATTCTCACTGTCTAAGAAAGTACATGACACAAAGCAGGTTTATTGGCCAGTTTACGTGGTGTGCTCTTTGAAGAAAGAGGATGTCACACTGCTCTAGACAGTGCTGGATAATGTTTAGCAGGGAATGGCCCTGTTATGTAATGTGAATATGACAGACTGTGGAAACAGAGGGAACTTCAATAACAAGCTAGAACACAGTGTGCTAGATGTTGAGGTAATGCAAACAACCACCTGACATAAGCAATAATATACTGTATTTACAGTACGGAATAGTCCCAACGAGTGGTGTAAAGTAACTAAGTAAAAATAATTTGAAGTACTTTTTAAGTCGTTTTTGGGGGGGGGTATTTGTACTTTACTATATATTTTTTTGACAACTTTTACTTTTACTCCACTACAATCCTAAAGGAAATAAATACTTTCTACTCCCATACATTTTCTATGACACACAAAAGTATCTTGTTACATTTCGAATGCTTGCCATGAGAGGAAAATGGTCAAATTCAGGCACTTATCAAGAGAACACATGGTCATCTCTACTGACTCTGATCTGACAGACTCTTTTTCCACCACTGGTCCCAACCTACCACACATACCATGAATCAATATACAAGTGCAATGTATGGAAGGCCGAGCACAGGACTTAACAATCATTATTGGTGCCTGGCAGCTTAATGTTACACCCATAACCAAGTGACATTCATGACCCTATGCTCTGACACTGTATTCTCCACGGTCACCTCCATGTTGATCTTGCAGTAGTTTTGGCTAGCATTACAATATAGCTGGTTTCAGAGTGGGACCTGGGGTATGTGTTTAGAGCATGTAAACTGAGGGATCTGAGGCTTAGGCAGAGCTGTGTCTCTGGGCTGGCCAGTGTTCCCCTGCCCTAGTCTTGTGTGCCAGGCAGCCAAGCTATGAGTCAGACCCTCTGTGGTCAGTGTGGGAGGCTGCTCTCCTTGTTTCACCCCAGTGACTAGTCTCCTCTCCCCATTCCTTCCTTCTCTCTATCTATCTTTCCTTCTTTCTCTTTATCTCCCTTTTCACTCTGAATCACCAGGGAAGTCAACGTCTGCTTGGCCACATAATATAACTACCACCAGACACTGAACATGCTTTGATTCATTATCTGCTAATATTACTGTACAGTACTACACCACTGGAGGAGGATGACGTAGTACTGTTTTCCCTTGTCTTATAAGGAGCCTCTACGTCACAGTGAGGACACATGTGCCGGTGCCCACGGGAGGGAGTGCCCTATTTATTGTGCTGTGTGTGTGAGGTGTTAGGCACTGGTCAGCACGTCTCTGAGAATCCTTTCTCATCCCTATCTATCTCCACCGAGTCTGCCGACCTCCCTCGGTTGGGAAACACAGTGTTACTTGGTTGCCCAGAGTGACAGGACAAGACCTGGACTAGGAAAACATGACTGCACTAATGTAATGTCTCTTCAAGGACCTGTTTTCTCTCCCAGTGTGTTTTATCAATATGCTGACATGCTTCCACAAAGTGCCCTAACTCTCTCGGGGGTTGTCCATCCTGTGTTGTCGTTGTTTGTACAGTAGTATCCCGCTGCCTCTCCCACACTACTGTCTTAACACTTAGCAGGATACTATGTCTCCTTCCCGCTGACACAACCCCAGAGCAGTGTTCATTTCGTCAACACTAACTAAGGAAAATATTCTTCAATTTCCACATTTTCCTTACAATAATGAGGCGAGATGCCCTGAAAAAACAATAACTACTACAAATTACTTTTAATTTTAGTTGACGAAAACGAGACGAGAATTTCACATGAGACTAATGGGCATTCAATTTGACATGAAGCTCATTTTCATCTGTTCTGTCAAATCATAAGCATGCATGCCTTTGCAGAATATTTAATGCAATCGTCTCATTAGCCGATAAAGTATTTCAGTTGTGCATGCTGCTTGAGCAGAGCCGGATCTATACACACACAGCTCCCGGGCGGTCACTTCAATCACTCTCTCTCTTGAACTGATGCGCAGGCAGAACACTTCAATTGTAAATTACCTAAATTAGAAACAATAATGTCTTGATAATCTCTGCTTTCATATAAGCTATTTTAACTCCGATCACATCATTCATCTGGGTTGCTTCTCTCGCGTTCCGCAAATGCCAGTTGCGTTAGCGAGGAGGCCATCGAGAGACTCAAGGTGAACTCATCACTTGATTGATTGATGAATAAATTTATTTATTAATTTATTGATTAAGTAATTCGTTAATAATTCCCATGAAACCCTCTGTCCCACATATTGAACACTGGGGGGGATGCACAACCTTTTGTCATATTTTTGTGGATTTCATCAGGAAACAGAGAAAATCATCGCTGAGCTCAATGAGACCTGGGAGGAGAAACTTCGCATAGGCTATTTGCTGAATTTTAGGAGTACAGAAATACTTCTGGCGTTGTTGGAAAGCTCAGATTCTCCCCTTTTCAAATTACTGTTATTTACCTCCCTTTGACGGCTATGATGGGGAGAAAATCGAAGCTGTGAATTGTTTAACCTGTAGCCAAGGCTATAGCCTATAGTGGTTAATTATGGCTGGCATTGGTTACAATCTGCCACAGAAGCAATGAGGGGATAATAGGCCTAGTTGGACAAGGCTATCTGAATGTGCACATGATGGAAGTTAGAGGTAAATGTACCTTATTTTTTGGAGAAGAAATGTACTGACTATTATGTGACTAAAATGACTGTGACTCAAACTAGACTAAAAGTATCCAGAGTTTTAGTGGACTGAATATAACACTAAAAGGCTAACACTAAAAGGTATTTTAAGACTAAAACTAAGACTAACACTAAATCTGAAATAGCTGCCAAAATGAACACTGCCCCAGAGCAGGGAACACAGAAAGCCGAGGGAAGTGGAGCTGTTGTCCCTACTCTGGGCTGGGCGCTCCGGGCAGGGTGCTTCCTGTCCTGATAGAGGGACTGAGAGGAGGAAGAAATAGCCGTGAAAGGCGTTGTTGGAAACGGGAGGAATAGCTGGGCACCGCTTTCAATGGCTTACAATCTTATCTGAGCGTTGTGGTATGCTTCCACTAGTACAACACATCAGAGTTTGGAAGAGGGTATTGGTGCCTCTTGGCTTCTCTACCCACCTCTAGCAATGCGGCTAATGAGATAGAAATGTTGACTAGTTTAGGAAATAGGAAAATATTGAGTAACGTAAGACCCCTATCAAACTTTCTAACACACACAACTTTGTATTCTGCCTCGAAATCTAAAAACAGACATGTTTTCATCGTTTTTTAAGTGGCATTTCAAACGAGTTCGGGTCAGAGCTGTAATTAGTATGGCCTTGATGATATCCCGCTGGTGGGAACATTTTACATGCAGATTTCAAAAGGATTCAAATTAACTGGGAAGACCTCAAAATACATGTCTTACAGTGTACAGTACAGTATGTTTGTGTTTTATGGAAAATGTCTGTTTTATCAGAAACCTTTTTGAACATTCTTTATGCATTCGAAATGCCTGTTTGGGTATTTTGATGTGCACTTTAAGTCAGTAAGGATAGATAGAGACACTTACCACATAGGTTTATGTAAGTCATTTTTGTGTCTGTCATTTCGATAGGACCAGTCAACTCTAACCCACCCACAGTCTATCTTTGTCGTTCCCTCCCACTGTCATGGTAAGAAGTACGTGAAATAATCCAGTACCATCATTCAAGATGGTTACCTGTCTCTTCTACAAACAATCTAAAAAAACATTTGGATGGAGCCTGCCTGCCTGTCTGTCGGTCTCTCTTCCATTTTCTCTCTCTCTCTTTAGGGTGGTGGTAGTCACATTGATTGTGCCTGTGGGAAAAAGCTGTTCTATCTCTGGTGGAGCTATATGTAGACATGACCTCCACTTTCTCTGGATCTCTGGATGTGGCTCCCTGGCCCTGGCTCCTTGGCTCTGACTTTGGGTTGATAGTTGGACTTGGTATCATAAAGTGAATTTAGGAAGTTTATCTTGTCAGGACAGTTGTGGTTATCCTGTTGAACTTCGCGGGACTCTTTGTTGGACTGTTTAATTTGTCATCTACACTATACTAATTTCTTCCTCTTGTCAGTACTCTATTGACCCAGAATGTAAGTATCACACACCTCCTTTTTCTGTGAACTAGGTCTATGTTGGATAAAACAGATGTTTTCACACACACACACACATACACACACCTGCATGAACACACACAAACAAACTAAGCCTGTCTCCATACACATAATTGTGGTTTTGTACAGAAGTTAGATGGTAGCACAGCCTCTTAATTAGAGGGGAGACATAATGAGAATGTAGGAGTCATTTGGGAGCAGACTTTCAAACAGAAAGAGGGGCTTTTGTCTGAAGTCTGTTGTGTTTGATCTCCCTGAAAACCAAAAGTGAGAAACATAAGCCAGCTCAGAACAGAAGCTGTTCTCAATACTTTCTCTGTAGTCATGGGAATACTCTCTTTGAGAGTGTAAAGAAGGGCACACTTTATTTGGGACAAACGAAAGATAAAGAAATGATACAACATTTTGCTGTATGTATGTTGTACTGCTGGTCCTTTGAAAAAGCTGACTCAGAGTGACCACAATGACAGGTAGTGACAGACAAAGTGGAAGATTTCTAACACAAACAAATAACCAGTGACACACAACCTCCCCCCCGAAATAAGTGTAATTAATGTCATCATCGGTGTCAGCCATCACAACATATGATACAATATACTTTATTGTCCATGTGGTCTCTATTTACAGTGATCCCAGGTCAGAGGGACACATCAGTGGGTGTGTAACCCCTTTGAAGGACTGAGTTTGACCTCTTTGGAGTGAGAGAACTAGACTGCTTTAGTCTGGGACATTTATTTCAAAGAGCATTTATTGTCCGTCCACCATTATGCAATAGTTACCTTGATATTTATTCAAAAGATTCCAGCTAGGAATCTATTTTATTTTTGGAGTAAGTGTACATTTGGTGTGTACAGTGTGTCTGTTATTTTGCTCTATGGTAACTGAGCTGTGCCCTGTGGAAACCTCCCACACGCCCACACCTCCAGGCATCAGAGGAGAGGCCCAGTGTGTTTGGGCCAGAGTAGGGCCAGGCAGGGCGGCTCAGCTCCCCCGGCTGGTCTACTTCCTGCCAGGGACCACGAGGCTCATGTCTAAACTAAAGTTGTTTAATTTACAGGACCACCAAGTCCATACTTCCATACCACAGGATGTTGGTGGCACCTTAATTGGGGAGGATGGGCTTGTGGTAACGACTGGCGCGGAATTGTGGAATGGTATTAAATACAGCAAACACATGATTTCCATTTGTTTGATGCCATTCGCTCCGTTCCAGCCATTATTGAGAGCCGTCCTCCCCTCACCAGCCTCCACTGTCCCATATTTCAAACTGGCTTTAAAGCAAAGCTCCCACCTTTGGTGATATGGGCCAGATGTGTTTGTTTCACTGTCTGTTTCATGCTTGCACAGGCAGCATACTGTATCATTCAATCCACTTTTAGTGGGCTGTATATAGCGTTGATATTGTCCTGCACATGACAAAACAACAGAGCCTCTTCAGAACAAAGCATGTTCTGTACTGTTTCATGCTTTAGCTGGTAAAAAGTTATGGTAGGGTCTTGGTTTAGAAGCACATAAAATGATTACCGTATTATTCATCCAACTCTTTTGTTACATAATAAAAAAAGAAGATGCATAGCAACAACAACAACCCAGAGAGAATTGGTGATAACTGCAGTCCTTCTCTGCAATGCTTGTCAATTCTGAGGTATCAATACTAAACTCAGCAAAAAAAGAAACGTCCCTTTTTCAGGACCCTGTCTTTCAAAGATCATTTGTAAAAATCCAAATAACTTCATTGTAAAGGACCTTCATTGTAAAGGGTTTAAACACTGTTTCTCATGCTTGTTCAATGAACCATAAACAATTAATGAACATGCACCTTCTCGAACGGTCATTAAGACACTAACAGCTTTCAGACGGTAGGCAATTAAGGTCACAGTTATGAAACTTAGGACACTAAAGAGGCCTTTCTACTGACTCTGAAAAACACCAAAATAAAGATGCCCAGGGTCCCTGCTCATCTGTGTGAACGTGCCTAAGGTATGCTGGAAGGAGGCATGAGGACTGCAGATGTGGCCAGGGCAATAAATTGCAATGTCCGTACTGTGAGACGCCTAAGACAGTGCTACAGGGAGACAGGACGGACAGCTGATCGTCCTCGCAGTGGCAGACCACGTGTAACAAGATCAGTACATCCGAACATCACACCTGCGGGACAGGTACAGGATGGCAACAACAACTGCCCGGGTAACACCAGGAACGCACAATCCCTCCATCAGTGCTCAGACTGTCCACAATAGGCTGAGAGAGGTTGGACTGAGGGCTTGTAGGCCTGTTTTAAGGCAGGTCCTCACCAGACATCACCGGCAACAATGTCGCCTATGGGCACAAACCAACCGTAGCTGGACCAGACAAGACTGGCAAAAAGTGCTCTTCACTGACGAGTTGTGGTTTTGTCTCACCAGGGGTGATGGTCGCTTATCGTTGAAGGAATGAGCGTTACACCGAGGCCTGTACTCTGCAGCGGGATCGATTTGGAGGTGGAGGGTCTGTCATGGTCTGGGGTGGTGTGTCACAGCATCATCGGACTGAGCTTGTTGTCATTGCAGGCAATCTCAACGCTGTGCATTACAGGGAAGACATCCTCCTCCCTCATGTGGTACCCTTCCTGCAGGCTCATCCTGACATGACCCTCCAGCATGACAATGCCACCAGCCATACTGCTCTTTCTGTGCGTGATTTCTTGCAAGACAGGAATGTCAGTGTTCTGCCATGGCCAGCGAAGAGCCCGATCTCAATCCCAGTGAGCACGTCTGGGACCTGTTGGATCGGAGGGTGAGAGCTAGGGCCGTTCCTGCCCAGAAATGTCTGGGGACTTGCAGGTGCCTTGGTGGAAGAGTGGGGTAACATCTCACAGCAATAACTGGCAAATCTGGTGCAGGCCATGAGGAGGAGATGCACAGCAGTACTTAATGCATCTGGTGGCCACACCAGATACTGACTGTTACTTTTGATTTTGACCCCCCCCTTTGTTCAGGGACATATTATTCAATTGTCTGTGGGACTTGTTCAGTTTATGTCTCAGTTGTTGAATGTTAATTAAGTTCATACAAATATTAACACATGTTAAGTTTGCTGAAAATTAACGCAGTTGACAGTGAGGACGTTTCTTTTTTGCTGAGTTTATCAGCTGTTCCACTGTTAGAGAGAACCTCTTTGAAATGTGGAATAGGGTTCCTTCCTTGGCCCATACATGATGCATTGTGTTTTGATTGAAACACCATGATTCTATTAGATCCAGGTGAGCGACTTTGGTTTGCGGAAGGCCAGAAAGAAGGCTAGAATCAATTAATGTTGTTTAATTTACAGGCCCGCCAGGGCTGACCACAAAGGCTATTGTGGCACAGGTTTGGCTGTTCATCTATATTGGCTTTCAGCATGTGACCCTTCGGTTCATAGTCTCCAGTCCCTCATGATTGGGTTCAGTACGAGACCGCGCATTTGCACCCTCTCACAAACCCTCTCTTGAACACGCTCTTTCCCCTGAATTAATGCATCCACACAGCCTTACCGCTGTACATGGATGGAAAATGAGAGTAGGGCCGTGACAACATGCTCCTAAGCCCGTACCCCTACCCATTAAGGAGTCTAGTGAGCACTGATCCAAAGCAACTCCAGTGTCAGGAATTAATGTGGATGCAGCCCTGCATCAGATCAGGTAGCCTCTCTGACTTCACAAGAGGGCTTAATTCCAGTGGAGAATGGAACAAAAGCAGTCCTGACAAGGCACATACTCTGCCCTGGATGAGTCAGACACTGTCATCAGGCATGCCGGCCTGCCCCAGCCCAGCACACACCAACTGACATTGTTCACTTGACTTATCATAGCCAATCTGATGCTTCAGATATGTTCCTCTTCTTTGGGAACATGTGTTTTTCTCCCCACAGGGGAATGTCAAGCTCATTGCTTTTCTAACCTTGAGGTTATTGATCTATCCCTCAGTCCGTTAGCTCTGCCCCTTTGAAGGTATTTACTCTCCCACTCCCAAATGGAGAGAACATCTGAAATCTTTATCAGTGGCACAAGGAGTAGGGGACCTAGTGTGTGTCTGTGTTTGCTATATCTCCCATGAGAGGGCATGAATCAGGAAGCCAGGAGAGAGCTGACTCTCCTAGCTATCAGATCTTGCTTTAGATGAATAGGTCGCTACATTAGCAAAGCCTTGACCTCATCATCAGAAGACTGCCATGGGAAACACAGGAAAATCTGGAATACTCATTGGCTGCGTGCCAGGAACTCCTGGGTTAACCATTACAACACCAACGTAAATGTTATAACAGTAAAGTGTTAGTGAGAACATTTTTAGATTAGGGAGTAATAGATGACCAATACTATTGCATTTTTAAATGCTATTGAGATGAATGTTCGATCATCTTCGACAGCCTGTAAAACATATTGAATAGCCCATAACATGTAGCTACAAAATAGGCCTACTATTGTAAAAGTGTGGCTATTAGGTCAAACTGCTCCGGAAACAAGGCCTTCTAGGGATATACTTACATCTGTGTCAGTGAGTCTTACTGAATTCCTTTGGTTTTGCTGTGAGCTCAGTTGGCTGTGAACCAGAGGACTGACAGCTTCTCCCCAGAATAAACATTTAGGTAGTAACATCATCAGACACACTGGACTGTGTGAATCTAGCAGGAAGACCACAGGCGAGGTGACAGGATGCACGCTCCACCCTAGTCATCATCACTTCAACCCCCAACTATCCCAACAGTGTAGTGCAGACAGGTGGCTTATACAATAGAATGATGGATGCTCCTTTGTATAAATCGTAAATGAAAGGACAGTACTCTGTGGAGGCGTGTTTATGGGTGTGTTGAAGCCCAGGGGTCATTATACCCCCAACTGTGAAACCACGTTAAAACACACAAAAACACACACATACACACACTCATACAACACACACACATGCACACAGTTTGGAGACAGCATACAGTAGTACTGTAATTTAATGCATTTCTCAAAGACAAACTACTCATTTTGCATACCTTTCTTCTGTTACCAAGACCATTCTCTACCCACCACTATCTAATGCAGGCTGTGGCAGCACTCATAGAGCTCAACATAATGGTGAAGAATGATGCAATGGGAGTTGCCCATACCACATTTAATCCTACTAAAATGGAAGTACCATAGAAGTAACTGCTGTGGTGGCGTACTCTGAAATTCCTCAGTTTCCCAGAAAGGAAGTGATTAATATCAGAGGCAGCTGGAGGTTTCTTGAATGTGTGGTTTGGATAATGGCTAGAAGTGTTGTAATATGGTCATATTTACATTTTAGTGAGAGATGACAGCCTATTACAGGCTGTTGCCTGGGGACTTGTGTTATGTTTCCAAGGCAGAGGCTTGAAATTGTCTGTGTGGGTCTGAGCAGAGCCACTCTCCTGCCAAGATACATGAGAAGAGATGTCTCAGAGTCAGTCTCATCCAGGGATCTGACCTCGCTCCCCCATCTGGACTGACTGAGCACAATAATATGCTTCAGATTGGCCCTAGACCTGCTAGTTTCTCATCACTATTTACTACTGTAAATGTTGGGTAAAACATTGATGTCCCTACATTTATGAAAATACTTTACAAGAGAAATAGGACAAAAACTATGTATTGGCATGACAATGTGTAGGTCTACTAATGTATGCAGTTTATTCTCTCTTACTACCATAGAAAAATGTCCCAGCTTGCCACAATAACAAAACATTATTTTTTACATCATCCTACTATCAGTGTCCAATGACACCCTTTCTACTATTCCAGGTGAACTTCAAACTCACAGTGAAAATACACGTACGAAACAGGATTACCGCAACAGGTAGAGTTCATCAACCTGATGACCTCCATAGTGGATGAGTCATTTTCAGCTATGATGTTTTCTCTTTCTCTTCTATCTGGCACACCCCACCCTTCCTGCTGGAAAGAAAGCCATAATAATCAGCTGTGAGAATGTAACATCATTCCACATAAATATACTGGTGTTGGAAATGGTGAATGATAATGTCAAATTCCCCTCAGGTTCAAAGAAAAGCAGGTAGGTATGAGTTCTGGCATACTTGAAGAGGATATGGCAGGGGATTTAACCTACGCCATGAAAAACTATATGACAGACCCATAGAGTAAAGGCATGTATTTCCTCTTGTGTGAACCTGATAGAGGACTGTGTTCGGGTGTAAGACATGTTGAGTGCCTGTAGCTTTGTCAGTACTTTTTTCATATACTGTCTCAAGCACTCACTTCTCTGTGAATGTGTTGACTGCCTGCCTTCCTGTCCGCCTGACTGACTTTATAAGGAACTTCCTGTGTGGTGACATCAGGCACGCACCAGAGTGAAGAGGACGGCTCTGTTAGGGAGGAAGCAGTGGTGGGAGAGGAGAGGGGCGGGGCATGGGGTAATCATATTCAGCACACAAAGTTCTCAAGTCAATCCTATCCATTCACATTATCTTTCCAATTGTAGTATTTTCCCATTTCATTCTCTTACACAGCAATATGCTTCTTCTTTAGTGTGAATACGAAATCACTGTAAACAGGTAATGCCAACAAAAGCTGGCAAAATAAACAAAGCAATATGTATTGATTTATGCAGTTGCACAGACATCACAAGTAACACACAGCTCCCAAGCTCACCTTCCGATCCACAAACACCCATGCGGTGATCTAATCTCACAAACCCACCATTCTTGCCCTTGAGCAAGGCACTTAACCCTAATTTGCTCCTGGGATGCCGTACTACTATGGCTGACCCTGTAAAACAACACATTTCAGTTCACCTATCTGGTTTACGTGACAATTTAAAAAAGATATATTATTAAAGGGGATTAGAGCGAGCCTGGTCCATCCAGGGCAACATATCTAATGATAAGCCTGTTAGGTCCGGGGGCCAAAGCCGGCTATAGGGATTTACCAAGTCAAGCAACAAGCACACTCTGTTCCCACCACGCACCTCCATTTTCTGCCTCTATTTATTTAGCACTTCACTTGTTTCTAGTCATTGTATGGCTATGTTTGGTTAGCATGCATGGCTGTAGCTAGTTAGTTTAACCTAGTTAGGTTGAAGGGACACACACAACGTCTTTAATTGCTAATAATGATAATAATAATTTGGTGGGTGCTTATATTTGTCATATTTCACACATGTAAACGTGTATATTAATATGCATGTGTTAATAAAAAGTGTTTTTTTTTCCCAACCCATGAGACACCCTTGGAGAGTGGGGTCACGGCCAGGGTCTGTTATTAGCAGTGTTGGGGAGTAGTGAACTACATGTAGTTAATGAAACAACATTTTGCAGTAGCTTGGTGGTAGTTGAACTAAATTCAAATCTAGGTAGTGTTTTCAGTAGTTCATTACTTTTCTTGCCATGTAGCGGTGTAGCTAACTACTGGAACCACACACTGCTTCTTTTGGAAAAATTAAATAAAATATGGGTGAAGTAGGCAAGAATGTCCTTTCTTTTTCAGCTTCAGACCTGCCTAATTTTACTTGAAATATCCTTTTTGTGTTTAAAAGGATAAATTACACATTTTGTTGGTCAGAGTTGTTTCAGCACACATTGTAACAGACATAGTGTGAATCATTTTGTAAAGTAAATAAGTAATGCAGTGTAATAATTGTGTAATACATAAACAGTGTCATAAAGTCATAGCTTTTTCCAGTACAATGAAACACGTCCATTATAATTCATTCACATCTAATTTGACTTTATAGTGTCAGACTTGAGTGACTGGCATGGGACTTTATGACCAGAGTAAAGTCTATAAAGACTGTTGTTCCATCATCTGAGCTGCCCAGCCACTTCTGGCAAACACAGAGCAGGTCCCAGGTAAACAAAAATGTCCCACAGAGATCAGATAAGGAGCAGTACCCAGACAATGTGGGCACCATTCAGTTACCATGCAAGAGAAAATACTGCAGAGATTAGAGTGTTTCTGTGGTGTGTTTGCTGTGCCTGCCTTGTTATCTCCCCTGGAGCCATCCCCATTACCCACTCCTTTTCTCTCCTTCTCTCTGTCTCCCTTCAGCCTTGTGTGTGAGTGTTTTACATTAATTGTGTCTGTTCTACTGAGTGTATGTGGAAACGATACAGCTACAACAGTGTTGATGGAGGTAATGGTACCTCCACAGTGTAACTAACAGAGGTATTCCTTACGCCAAAAACACATGCTTTCATGTGATCATGTGATCTTATGTGAAGTTAATGTGATAACGTGACAACATGTAAAGCAACATGTAATAACATGAAACTACACATCCGAAAACATGTTTTCACATGATGATTCATGTGATTTTCCATATGTGAAATCATGTGTTTTTTCTGTAATGGATATATGTATGTATGTGTCGTATTCTCTGAATTTCAATTTCAGTCTAGGGTCCTCAAACAACCTCTCTCTGCCCAGCCACTGTGGCGTCACAAGAGGCTGTGAGTCCAGAACAGTTTGTTAAATCCGTACCTGAGTTTCTAACAGGAATGACCTCATCTTTATGTTGTAGTACAACATGCAATTTAGTGAACTTACTGTACAAAATATATATTCCCCTCTCTCCAGTCCAACTAATACTGTACAAAATATATATTCTCTCCAGTCCAACTAATACAAGAGTGTAGGACTATGGTCTCCAAATGCAACAATGTGTGCTGTGTTTATTTGTTATTGATAAGCACTAGAAACACGTATTCCCTGCATAATTTGTAACAATTAAAACACTGCAACACCCAATATACAATGTGCAACACTCAAGTACTGTAGATAAAACTGACTGGTGTTATGTCAGATGATAATGTATCATAGCCTATTGTACAATAAAGCAATGACACAATTTCTACCAATGTTGGCCAACTGTTTATTACATCTTCATAAAATATCTGTAAATCTATTATTCCTAGTATAGCCTGTAAAACACATATAATCCCCCTATAAATCCTTTTAAGTATACATTATTAATGTAAAGTGAAACAATAAAATATTCATACATTTAGTCTACTGTGCTGGTGCTGTGTGTACAAGCCTCTAAATTGAAAGCTATGTCTTTAAGAGCTGAGTGAAAGGCGGAGCCAGAGTGTTCTTGTGTTGTGCCGTGGAGCTTAAAAGAACATCGCTCACAACAATAGTATTGAGAACTCTCCCAGAACACAGTAGTTATAGTGGCAAATGTGCTGTCCTTGATTTCGGCTTAGTGCCATAGAAGACTGAAACTTCTAGATTGGCCCTACTAATGTCTACAGCAAAACAGGGGAGCTAGAACTGTCGGCAATAGAGGATTCTAAACGGTTGGAGAAGTGACAGCTGATGTGAAAACTGCGAGGTTGTAAGGTGAGCTCTAAAAACTTGGTTTGACTTGACATGTAGGTATTATTCTTTTTATTGTGTTGATGTCGACAGCAGTGATTGATTCAGTCCCTCTTATATTCCAGCCGATAAATGGTGTTATACATTGACATTGTATCCCCCTATTATAATACCGCTATTTTTATGCCTCTCATACGTAAGTCAATATGTTAAGCAGTAAGCAATTTAAAGTTGGAACAAGTTGTTCTCCTTGTATGGTAAACATTAACATTTTAATGTCATAATGTCGCTCTAATCAAGATAAGATGGATCCTTATTTCATCACGTATTTGAGATCTGGAAACCTATATTATGGAGCGAGTCACCTTCTTAGAAAGCTCTTACAATCGATCCTGTAAAGCGATGGGGTGTGCGCGCTGTTTGGTTGTAGCACAGGTAGAGCGAGTATGGTTGCTCGGAAACCGCTGCAGGGGTGTTATAAGTGGGGTGTGAACTTCTAGGTGTTGCTGTGCCTATGTGTCACGAGCTATAGTAAGGTATGTTCGAAATGTCACCCAATTATTTTATAGAGCTTTTGACAAAAGTAGTACACTGCGAGGAAAAATGTGATTTCAGACGTGCACAAAAGGGTTAATATTGTTGGTGTGTAGCTCATGGTGTTTAACCATACCTCTAGGTCTTGGTCTTTTGCTAGTAGGCTATGCATGTCAAATAGAGATGGTCAGATTGTCATCATCACAAATGTGATTACCATACCTATTTACTTCCCACACAACCAAAAATGATCTGTTCTCTGAAATATATTGCCTGCAACGTTCCCATTCATTATTTTCGCTAACTACCCATTTGTTTAATCCTGTTGCCTCTAAATACACTCAATGTCAACTATGGTTAACCACTGCGTGTATTAACTGTTTTTACACCTGTTGCCAGAGGATGTGCAAGCCCCTAGGTGTTCATTATTGAGGATCAAGTTGCTTCCTATCCCCTCTGAATCAAATCCAGGGCCCTAGGCAAGGGATGGAGAGATGCCATGGTGGACAATTTTGCCTGAGCTGACATCCTGGGCATTCTGTTGTTCCAGAACTTTGTTTCTGAATGACCAGCAGTCTGGGCAACACCTCAGTCTATCCATTCTCTAGCCCTGCTAGGGTCTTAAGATCCCATGGATGTGTTCTCACTTCCTGCTGATTAATGGTTGAAGATGGATATACAGTATATTGTTCTGGCCATTTGTTGTTCATACAATGCAGCAAACACATTGGATGAACTATTCCTCCAAAGGAACATCTCTACATGGCATAGACTTATGTGAAGTTGTGGTCTCTAACATTTGGGCAGAGATGACCCCTAGGTCAGATCTAGCCCACATGTTGCCACTCTACTCAAAGGAAGTTGGGGGCTATGGTGTGATGCACTCATTCCCCTCTTCTTCTGCCCACAGACTCCTAATTCAAATGACTGTCACATGTCTATGGTCCATACAAAAAACGTCAGGGTGTTGTGCAGGCATGACAATTACTGGCTATTACTAGTCTGACCTGGGATGAATGTTCTCCTGAAGACTGAATACATTGGAACATTACTTAATGTGCTGGTGTTCTAAATGGTGGCATTTAAATTAGCATATTGAGAAAGCAAGAGAAGACTACTTTGCAGGGTATGTGAAATAAGATATGCCTGAGTTTTGGCACATCTGTAAAACAAAGTATCACTTATTATTTGTTTACACTATTTGTTCCACAGATGTGACTTGATTTCCTCCTTTCTGATACATGCTTGCATTATTAACTCAGCCCTGACACACATTAGACATGATATGAACATCCAGGTCATCTGACATGGGGAGTGCTTGCAACACCAGGCATATCTCTGGTTACAGGAACAGTCCTGTCTAAAAGAGATCTCCAGCACTGCAGTCAAATATACCTGCCTACTGGGGCGCAATCTACACTGCTGTTGTATAAAGACACTGTCAGTGTTTTCAGTTTAGAAGAAAATTCAGGCTTTCTTTTTTTCTTCTAACGGACACAATTCAGTAGGAAGATGTATGACCAACTTTACTTAAAGCCAGTAGGTATAATGCTTGTAGTAATGATCTATTATTAAAAGGCTTATCATATCGTATTTCGATGCTGCAGTTTTTGAACTAACTGTAAATTGCTGTTTAGGCTAGACCTCATTATTACATGATACTAAGACATTTAATGTGAGTATACATGCTTCTAAAAGTCTTGCAAGGCATTATAGCCACATCATCAAAACACATTATACCTGTTGTATAATGAACTGTAGTATGCATGATCTTATGTTTAACAAGAACATTCATGTCACTAGCAGTTTTCCTATTTTGTGTTCTGTTTCCTCAGTGTGAGAAAAGGAGTATTGTTTTGTAGTTTGTCTGTACTGTGTATAGCATGTACATGTTGTCTGTAGCAACTAAAGAGAGCATTGTATGACATGGCGCTCTCTGTCCTGAGGGTGTGTAGGGGCACAAGTGTCTTAAAGTCCCATCAAACTGAACATTTGTCATTCCACAGCCAGAGGAGCCAAGGATGTTTCTCCATGTTCTTTTTGAAAACTACTACCGGAGTGTGAGGCTCAAAGCCACAGCTCTTTAATTAGTGAGAGAGCAGGCTAGCAGCTCTGGGGAAAAGAAAGGGGGAGAGGAGGGGGTGCTTTTTGGGCTCCTGTCAGGATTTCTTTCTACTACATGGAGAAAGCTTTTAGGTTCTGTTATTCATAGCAAAATACAGCACCAGAGGACACCAGTCATCAGAGGATTGTGTCTCATGTTGGTGGAAATTTGTCAATGAACAAAATGGATCATATCTAATTGTGCGTTTATAACTGTTTCCTGCCTCAGACCCTCTTCGCTTTCACTCATGTTCCTGTCTCTTGGCTGTGTTACAGGTCCAGCAGCAGTAGCCAGCCGGGGCTAGCCGAGCGTTTCCTGGCTTTGATGCGACCCGATTGTGCCTGGAGCATGTCCACAGTGGGCCTGACTGCCCAGGAGATCTGTTTACCCGCAGACAGCCCCTTCCTGCGGGCTAGTCACTGTCTCAGCATGGCTGGAGCCAAGCCCTCATGGAGCCACCACCATGAGCTGGACAAGTAAGTCTGCTACGTGCAGGGTTGATGTAACTGATGACATGTATTTAGTTGCATGTAATCTCATTACAAAAAATATCTAACTTATCAGTTATGTTTCCAGAGAAAAATATTATAATCAGATTACAGATACTTTTGAAAAACTAGATTACTTATTAGCTTGCTTTTCAATTAAAAAATGATTTTTGCAAAAAAATACATTGACACCTTTCTGTTTTCTCAATGACATTCAATTCTGCATTGAAAAAAATCATACGGTTGTTAAGGGAGGGACCACTATGATGGAACACCAAAGTGTTTGATGGATCCCTTGTCTTCTAATGCCTCTTAAAGGGAAAGTAACTGAAAGTAATCCGATTGTTACTGAGTTTGGGTAATCCAAAAGATGTGTTACTGATTACAATTCTGGACAGGTAACTAGTAAATGTAATGATTACGTTTAGGTAGTAGCCTACCCAACCCTGCCCACGCCTGTCCCCTGTTACTAGAATATGATTTTTATTACAGTTAATATTTTACCAAGGGTATTCCTAAAGGGATGGTTGGAATTATTTTAACCACATGCAGCTTGGACAATTACTCAACAATGTGCGTCATGTCATTTTACAGTTTGTACTTCAGTATGGATGCAGCACCCACGGAATACAACTTTCAATTTCAGCAGCAGGTGCCACCATCGCTCAATTCTGAGAGTAAGTACTGGACCCAGCCACTGTAGATTCTATTTCTATGTTACCAACAACCCCTTACACCCACAATCCATACATTTTGCCCTCTGCCTTATACACAGCCTTACAAGGAGGGATTTAATACTATGCCTCTGAGCCAACTGGTCAATGTTTACTGGGAGGTTTTCCTGTTTCTATAATAATAGAAAGCCAAGGGCCTGACCTGCTCTAAATATATCCTGGGGAATGTCTAACAAAACCCTGAGAGAAGTGCTTTCAAGTAATTGAGGTGTGCCTCTGTTGACCTCCACTCTTTCAGGAATCTTTTAACCTAAAGGCACTGCTGGGAGCCTGGCGAAAGTTAATTAGTGATGTACTATGGTTGTAATTGTTCTCTGGTCATGGCCAAATGTCAATATTGATATCTAATTGGTTTTCTAACCTCCTCTCTCTACCTCTGCAGGACAGAAACATAGCCCTGGTGCACAGCGGTTACCCCCAAAGAAGTCCCGTCCCACTCATCTGTCCCTGTCATCCAGCGCTGAGCCCTCCAACCCTAGCCCTGCTGAAGATGACCAGGTGGTCCCGTCCTTCCAGAGGTTGTCTGTGTACGAACGCTGCAGTCCCCCACACACACCCAGCCGGGGGACCAAGCCCCTGCCCCCTCTCCCTGGGCGGGAAGACCTTTCCCCTGACCAGGCCATGGACAATGAGGTAGAGTTCTTCACCAGTTCAGATGACATCCGTTGCTTGGTTCCCGAGCAGTGTCCCCCTAAACCCTCTGCCTTCCGCTACGGAGCCCCCAGCCGCAGAAGCTTCAGGCACTGTGGACAGATTAACTATGCCTACTTTGAAGGGCCAGTGGGGCAGCAGAGGCCACAGGAACGGCAGGAGCAGCAGCGGATACAGGAGCAGCAACAAAGATTGGAGCAGGTAGAGCAACAGCCATCGGAGCAGCCAGTGTGTCCCAGACAGCAGGACCGAGCCCAGAGGAAGCTGCGGCGCTCTCATTCCGGCCCTGCTGGCTCCTTCAACAAGCCCACGTCACTGCGCCTGTCCTGCCACCACCGCCACACTCAGGGCATGGACAAACCAGAGGTTCCCCACCGCGTGCCCATCCCCCCACGGCCCATCAAGAATGCAGACTACCGCCGGTGGTCAGCCGAGGTGTCCTCTGGGGCCTACAGTGACGAGGACAAGCCCCCCAAGGTGCCCCCCAGGGACCCTTTGTTGTCTCAAGGCAGCTCCCGTACCCCCAGCCCCAAGAGCCTCCCCTCGTACCTCAACGGTGTTATGCCCCCCACGCAGAGCTTTGCCCCAGACCCTAAGTACGTGAGGCGGGGTTTACAGAGGCAGAACAGCGAGGGGTCTCCCTGCATCCTGCCAGTCATGGAGAATGGCATGAAGGCCAGCACCACACACTACTTTCTGCTTCCACAGAGGCCTGCCTACCTAGACAAACCTTACTTGGAGAAGTTCCTCCGGGATATGGACTGCCCGGCCGGTCGCAGTAGAGGGGCTTCAGACCCAGAGTGGGATTGTCAGACCAGGAGGAAAGCACAGGTGGATTTAGTTTGAGCTGGAGGAGACAAGTTAGGGAAGGACTCCACTGGACACAAGCAAACAACCTGAAGCCTTCAAACGTTTACTGCTGCTTTAACACTGACGATGTTGGTAGTTTTACCTCAGTATTCTAAAAACATAGGGTATTTGACATACCATTTAGAGTTACTGGGACATTTGGAATTACAATCAAAACACATGAGCTAAATGTTGTCTAACTAGTGGGGGGGATATTTAACGATTTTAGAGTGATTATTTTTGTATATGATTTATTTCCTTACATTGAGTATATGTAAATGTTTTGCTGATAGTTGTTCAGATTTAGGGTATAAGCAGGACTTGTCCCTCATGTTCTCAGTGTTGTGTGTCTCACAGGTAGAGGACATTTTGTGAGGTGTATATTGTGTTTTGATATTGCTTGTGTGTCTCAGAACTTAGGGACAAAGGGTCAGTAAAGCAATTATCTTGTATCTATGAAGTCTAAAGAGCCCAATGTATTTAAACACTTTAAATGAAGGATTCTCCATCTACATCCCCACCCTAACTCTTATTTTGTATAAGCATGAAAATAGGAATGCACATGTCCTACCTTGTTGATATTTCAGTCTTAATCAGGCCACTATGTTTATGGATGGCAGTGTTTCCCTCACTGGACGTACAACTCTGTACCCAGTGGGGGGAGAATATTGGTATGCATATCCAGTGGAATGTCTAGTGCAGCTTGTTCTTTGTGTTAAGCATGTGTGTACGTGGTGCAAGTGTGTTTGTTTTCTCTGCTGTTGTTGTGACTTTTCTACCATATTGTAGAAAATTAGGTTAACAATATTTGTTACTGTTCTCTGCCTGTTTTCATCACTGCTTCCAAATACATGGTTGTGAAGTGTTTCCTCCCTAACCCCTATATTACTTTCTTTCATTCTCCAGAATTTTTTTGTTGAACATATGTGAATGTATGCTTTTCTTAACTGAATTGTATCAAACTGTGTGGGGAGCTCAGTTGGTCAAGCTGTGAGTCAATGTGTGGAACTAAGTACCTTCAATACAACCTCACAGAATACAAATCAACATATTACCCAACATTATGTGGTCTGTAATCCTAAAAGAATTAGAATAAAAATGATAATTGAAACATTGCCAAATATTTCTCAATCCCTTATGAAAATCCAAACCACTACTTCACTCAGTCAATTTACCACATTTTAGAATTTTAAACACAATCAGCCCTTTCATTATATATACACAAGTGATCACGGATCACAGAGATTGTTGGGCACACGTGATAACATAGACCTATATTATGCAGACTGCGTGGGGCTTACCTACCTGACAGACTTTCCTGTTCTGCTCGTGCATTCCTGCCTGACATGATTGCAGTGGGTGTAGTCCAGAGACTTTGGCTGCTGGTGGCCAGGAAACAATATAGATTTTATTGTTATAGATTATTCAAGAACCATCGTGATGACGTAGCAAGTGTATGGAAGTAATCCTGGATATAAAACATGCTGTTCCAATCCATATCAGATTAGCTCTAAAGTCAAATGGTCACTTCAGTATATTTTCCCTCTAGGGAAAAGAAACCTAGCAGAGGCCATGTTTTTATATTTAATGTATAAGAAATTGTTTACATAGTACACTGTTATTTAACCTTAATCTATTCCCATGTCTTATCGGAAACAATGAAATCAAATGAAGACTTAAGTTAATTGAGAATTGACATAATCTGCTGTGGTGAAACAAATGCACTGGGAGTAAAGAACCGTATGCTGTGTCACAGTATTTAACATAATTCCAGTTGTCATTATGAATAGTTGATCAATGTATCAGTCTTTTAAAGGAGAAAATAAAATTATTTATGAATCGGTCTTCTGTATTTTGTTAGTTGCATGCGTTGAATAGTGTGAGATGAACTCTGATTCAGCTGTTGGGCCTGTTTTATCACCCCTACCCACACCCTCATGCATCGCCTCATTACAGTTGGCTGCAGTCCAAACACAAAGCAGAGTGACTTACTTAGACAGGTATACATTATCTTCCCCTTCCTTGTTGAAAGTATGACTCTTTCTCGCCTGGTTACCTGTTGAGCAACTCAGAGGCTACGTGTCCTGGTGGCTCAGGTCTTCAGTGCTTCATGTTTCACTGTGGGAGTCCATAGCTTGAATAATGACTTATTTTATTTGAAACTATTTGTCAGTGCAGTCACTCATTTATAAGACCGCTAAACACAGAGCAGAAGGACTGAAATGATTAGTTAGTGAGTCCAGAAGAACCCAAGTTGTCAAAGATCCACACTAGAGGAAAGTTTTTGTTTATCATTCTACAGTACACCTGTCAATCAACTGATCAACGCATCCCACTTCATGCTGTAGGCCAATTAATAAGGTGGTAATACAAGACCGTTCATTGTCATAGTGACAACTGCAAATAATACTTAACTGTACAGTACCAGTCAAAAGTTTGGACACACCTACTCATT
This sequence comes from Brachymystax lenok tsinlingensis, assembly GCA_030435695.1. Lineage (NCBI taxonomy): Eukaryota > Metazoa > Chordata > Actinopteri > Salmoniformes > Salmonidae > Brachymystax > Brachymystax lenok. The sequence continues at coordinate 35,714,160 of CM059813.1, forward strand.
CAAGGGTTTTTCTTAATTTTTACTATTTTCTACAATGTAGAACAATAGTGAAGACATCAAAACTATGAAATAACATATGGAATTATGTAGTAACCCCAAAAAATGTCAAGAACTTTGAACGTTTCTTCAAGTGCAGTCGCAAAAACCATCAAGCGTTGTGATGAAACTGGCTCTCATGAGGACTTCCACAGGAAAGGAATACACGGAGTTACCTCTGCTGCAGAAGACAAGTTCATTAGAGTTACCAGCCTCAGAAATTGCAGCCCAAATAAATGCTTCACAGAGTTCAAGTAACAGACACATCTCAACATCAACTGTTCAGAGGAGACTGCGTGAATCAGGCCTTCATCGTCGAATTGCTGCAAAGAAACCACTACTAAAGGACACCAATAATAAGAAGAGAACAGATGATCTTTGCGTGTGCAGTTCCCACTGTAAAGCATGGAGGGGCAGGTGTGATGGTGTGGGGGTGCTTTGCTGGTGACACTGTCAGTGATTTATTTAGAATTCAAGGCGCACAACCAGCATGACTACCACAGCATTCTGCAGTGATACGCCATCCCATCTGGTTTGCGCTTAGTGGGACTATCATTTGTTTTTCAACAGGACAATGAACCAACACACCTCCAGGCTGTGTAAGGGCTATTTGACCAAGAAGGAGCGTGAAGGAGTGCCGCATCAAATGACCTGGCCTCCACAATCATCGACCTCAACCCAATTCAGATGATTTGCGATGAAGAAAAGCAGCCAACACGTGCTCAGCATATGTGTCAACTTCTTCAAAACTGTTGGAAAAGCATTCCAGGTGAAGCTGGATGAGAGAATGCCAAGAGTGTGCAAAGTTGTCATCAATGCAAAGGGTGGCTACTCTGAAGAATCTAAAATATATTTTGATTTGTTTAACACTTGTTTGGATACTACATGATTCCATACGTGTGATTTCCTAGTTTTGTGGCGCAGCGGTCAAAGGCACAGCATCTCAGTGCTAGAGGAGTCACTACAGATCCTGGTTCGATTCCAGGCTGTATCACAACCGGACGTGATTGGGATTCCCATAGGTCGTCGCACAATTGGCCCAGCGTCGTCCGGGTTAGGATTTGGCCGGGGTAGGCCGTCATTGTAAATAAGAATTTGTTCTTAATTAAGGATCGGCATCCCGTCAACGGAACAGTTGTAAATCATGCAGCGTATTATGTCAAGATCACAGATTTTAGCGAAACAACAAATGTCGGTGCAAATGTTGACATACACCTTAGCCAAATACATTTAAACTCAGTTTTTCCACAATTCCTGACATTCAATTCCTGACAATTCCCTGTCTTAGGTCAGTTAGGATCACCACTTTATTTTAAGAATGTGAAATGTCAGAATTACAGCACAGAGAATGATTTAATTCAGCTTCTATTTCTTACATCACATTCCTAGTGGGTCAGAAGTTTACATACACTCAATTAGTATTTGGTAGCATTGCCTTTAAATTGTTTAACTTTGGTCAAACGTTTAGGGTAGCCTTCCACAAGCTTCCCCCAATAAGTTGGGATCTTTGTCCCCATGTGCAGTTGCAAATCGTAGTCTGGCTTTTTTTATGGCGGTTTTGGAGCAGTGGCTTCTTCCTTGCTGTCGATATAAGACTCGATTTACTGTGGATATAGATATTTTTGAACCTGTTTCCTCCAGCATCTTCACAACATCTTTTGGTGTTGTTCTGGGATTGATTTGCACTTTTCGCACCAAAGTATGTTCATCTCTAGGAGACAGAACACGTCTCCTTCCTGAGCGGTATGATGGTTGCGTGGTCCCATGGTGTTTATACTTGCTTACTATTGTTTGTACAGATGAACGTGGTACCTTCAGGCGTTTGGAAATTGCTCCCAAGGATGAACAGAGGTCTACATTTTTTTTTCTGAGGTCTTGGCTGATTTCTTTGGATTTTCCCATGATATCAAGAGGCACTGAGTTTGAGACACTGAGTTTGAAGGTAGGTCTTGAAATACGTCCACAGGTACACCTCCAATTGACTCAAATGATGTCAATTAGCCTATCAGAATCTTCTAAAGCCATGACATAATTTTCTGGAATTTTCCAAGCTATTTAAAGACACAGTCAACTTAGTGTATGTAAGCTTCTGACCCACTGGAATTGTGAAACTGTGAATTATAGGTGAAATAATCTTTCTGTAAACAATTGTTGGAAAAATGACTTGTGTCATGCACAAAGTAGATGTCCTAACCAACTTTCCAAAACTATAGTTTGTTAACAAGAAATTTTTGGAGTGGTTGAAAAACGAGTTTTAATGACTCTAACCTAAGTGTATGTAAACTTCCAACTTCAACTGCATATGTCGTAAAATGTAGCTAATAAACTTGTACGACAGCATGCCTTTTAATTTTGAACAAAAATCACGAGGATATTCAGAGTTATGAAGTTATGGAAACTGGTTGTTTTGCAAATGTTGAACTTATAAGTCCAAGTATACAGATTTGACGATATTCTTGCAGAAATGTTTTATATGAATGCGAATGTCTCCTTCACGATTTGCCCAAATGTACCTGGGGACTTCACACTAAAAGTTTTGTAGTTCACTCATACTTAAATTATCCATCTGAAACTTTGCACATACACTGCTGCCCTCTTGTGGACACTATCGGAATTACAACCAGAGTGATGGCTAGAACTTTGACCTTTCTCTTGCATTTCTAAGATGGTGGTAGAAAAAGATTATATTTTCTTATACCATATATATTGTGTTATATTCTGCTACATTCAATGCACATTTCCACAAACTTCAAAGTGTTTCCTTTCAAATGGTACCAAGAATATGCATATCCTTGCTTCAGGGCCTGAGCTACAGGCAGTTAGATTTGGGTATGTCATTTAGGCGAAAATTGAAAAAAAGTGGGCTATCCCTAAATTAACTGACTTGCCTAGTTAAATAAAGATTAAGTAAATAGAAAAATAATAATAATGGCCAGTGTTGGAGAAGCTACTATGAAAATGACCAAGCTACCAATTACTTCAAGCTAGAAGAAGTAGAAAAATATATTTTACTTAACTAAAGCTACTTTGAAAAAGTAGTTTACTACATCCAAATTGCAAGATCATATAACTGTTGTCAAATGTTAACAACATTTGTAATTTATCCTTTTAAACACAAAAAGGATCTTTCAAGTAAAATTAGGAAGGTCTGCTTTTTTCTTCACACATAATGAACATCACAATTGTCATCACATTGTTATTATTGTCATTTCAATTTCTTATTTTGTCTTGAATTAGAGAGAAGACGAGTAGGCGGCCAGCACAATGCAATAAACTTTAGTGAACTATTAACAGATATTTTTGAATTATAAACACTACTACAGATCCTTTTTTTCAGTCTCTTTTTTTCTCAATTTTTCAGTATAGTCTTTTGAATACTGGTAGTGTTTTGGCATTCTGGTAAGTCTTCCATAACGAGTTGATTTCACTGGTGTGTCAGTGGTTACTTTGTTGCTTCCCACTGTTTGTTTTGGTATTGTTGGAGCTGGAGAACACACAGGTGAGTAGTTATCTTCCAGGATGACACTTGTTTCAGGTTTTCTTTCCACAGGAAAAGGCAAGGAGAAGTATGAGCGTAGGCGGTTTCTGCCTTCTGATATTGTCTGAGGTCTCCTAAAGAGGAGACCTTACAGTTTGTCATAACACAATTTATGAACCCTTTAAAAGGTATGAGGCCTTGGTTTAACCCCTTCAGAAGCCTAGGAAAAGAATACCAACAACCGCCGAAACATCTATTCTATACGTCAACCATGACGCATCCATTATGAACACAACCAGAGACCTTCTGTCGATTGACTCTTCAGCAGACGGACCGGCGACCACAGAGAGAGACAACAAGACATACACTAATAAATATGTAAATTGCATTTTCTTTTCGAATGAGCGGTCATTCATGTAAGGTATTAGCAATTTCTATGAGTGTAGTTATCAGCTATGAGTTTCCCGCTCTCTGGAGCGGTCCACACCCCCTTTCCTTTGTCTACCAAGCCGTCATTTCGGGTTCGTCCGCTACTGACTTTTTCTTTGTATTATGTAATAACACACACAATTTGTTCATACATGTATGTTTCGTGTATTTCTGTGATTTGATTAGTTAGATAGTAAATAAATAACTACGCCAATTTGTATATCGCTGATTCATAATTTATGCTAGGGTTCATGCAGATTTCCAAAGGTTTGCGACGTTCAGTAATGAGAACTAATGAGGTACAATTCACTTATAAGTGACTGTTTTGATAAGATATGAAAAGTCGATTCGGGAAATAGAGACTCTATTTTCCCGTGGTTCCATGACTTCCTAGTTAATTAAAGTTTACATGATTAGTTTAATCACAATATAATAATAATAATAATTACACATAGAGAATTGATTTGATAAAATAACAGTCTTCACATTTAATGATAGTCAAAGACACAACACTATATATGACCTTCGCTGGCCATGTTTTCCAAGTACAATTGGTGGTTGCCATTAGTTGTCTTGTCTGATCCTGACTCGTTCTCCTTCCTTCATGAACAAAACTTTACATGTGCCTTGGTCGAGGTAGTGTTTTTGTCTCTGTTGTCTGCTTGTGAGATGGCTCCTGACATGCTGATAGAGTCCTGGCTTTAACAATCTCTTTGATGTGGGAATCTTTGTCTTCAGTCTCCTAGCCCATTAGTAGCTGTGCAGGAGAGAGACCTGCTCCATCCAGGGGTGTGTTTCTGTACTCAAGGAGAGCTATGTAAGGATCTCCGTTGCTGTCTTGTGATTTTTTCAACAGGTTCTTCAGTCTGAACTGCTTTCTCAACTTGGCCGTTTGACTGTGGAAATCCAGTGCTCAAAGTGACATGCTTGAACTCCCAGCTGGTAGCAAAGTCTGACATTTCTTGACTCACCAGCTGTCTTCCATTGTCAGAGCACAAAACGTTGGTCACCCCATGCATTGTGAAGATTGACTTTGGTGCTGTAATGATGTTTGTTTGTTGTCCCACTGAGCTTGGAGATTTCTGGGTATTTTGAGTAGTAATCCACACGTATTAGATATTCTGCATCATTTTAATGGAAGAGGTCCACTCCAACTCTGGCCCAAGCTCTCTCTGGGATTGAATGAGAAATGAGGGGCTCTCTTTGTTGTTTTTGTGTGTGTTGCAGACTGCACATTTTGCTACATCTTCAATCTGTTTAGCCATGCCTGTCCAGATCATAATTTCTTCTCTCATTTTCTGAGGAATTACAAGTTTTGAACTTTTGAACAGTAGTCTATCTCAGTATGTCAAGTCCTCTCTGAAGGTCCAGGAGTGCTGTATTTTATTTGCAACTTTGCTTCTTGTGTCTGGCCATCCTTTAACTTTCTGTGACCAGTCTTAACTCTTCATCTTCTGTTGTTGCTGTTTTGAATTGCTGCAGTTTCTCTTCTGAAAAAGGAAGTTGATGAGCGATGAAGTTTACACCCAGCTCACCATCCAGCAATTTCTTTCTGTTCCTCCAGGTATGTTCGACTCAATGCATCAGCGATGTGCATCTCTTTTCCTGGTTTGTATGTCACGTGTAGACTGTTTCTCTGCGGTCTGTCTGGTGCTTTCTGGAGCGACTTCCAAGGGCTTGTGGTCTGACTCCAGCTGGATCTGTTTTCCAAAACAGTATTGATTAATCTTCTCACAGCCATTCATTATCACCAGTAGCTATTTTTCAATTTGAGCATATCTCTTTTGACAGTCTGTGAAGGACCTTGACCCATATGCGATTGGCTGACCATCTAGCAGGACCACGCCTCCCAAGCATTCTGAGTTTGCATCCACAGATAGTCTCAGTGTTTTTTTCACATTGTAGTACTTTAACACTGGTGCATTGCTTTCAAGTGTTTTCAAGCTTTTGAATCTCTGTTTCTGTACAGACTCTCAGTGTCACTGAACGTCTCCTTTCAGCAGTTGTCTCAGTGGTGCGCTGACATATGAGAGATTTAGGATGAACTTTGCTAGATAATGCAACATTCCCATGAACCTCTGAAGCTCTTCTTTGTCCTCTGGCTCTGGCATTTCTCGTATTGCTTTTTGGAGTCTGGTTTCAGGCCTTCTTTTCTTAACACATGTCCAATGTAGCAGATTTCTGTCATTCTGATTTTGCACTTGTCCTTATTCAGTTTCAAGTTGATGCTTCTCAGTCTGTCTAGTAGTTGTCTCAGTCTCCGGTTGTGCTGCTCTGTGTCATCACCCCAGACGAGAATGTAATCCATGATGTTCACGACACCTTCCAGACCTTTCAAATGCTGGGCGAGGCACCTCTGGAACACCTGTGGAGTGGACAAATTCCGAACGGCAGTCTTTTGAATGAATACCTCCCAACCGGCGTATTGAATGTGTAGAGTCGGGAGCTCTCTTCATCCAGTTGGATTTGCCAGAATCCTTGGTTTGCATCAACAATTGAAAATACCTTAGCGTTAGGAATTTCAGCAACTACCTCTTCAATGGTACGTGAAGGATAATGTTCCCTCAATGGTTTTATTTAAATCCTGTGGGTTCATGCATACCTATATTTTGTTTGGCTTCACGACTGTCACCAAGCTGTTTACCCATTCCGTAGGCTCAGTTTCCTTGACGACGACATCCATCTTTTTCATGCGGTTCAGTTCCTTTTCAAGTTTTTCTTTTAGCGCTACAGACACTTTTCTATGTGAGGGAACCACTGGTGTGACTTCTGGATCTACCTGTATGTGATGAACTCCTGGAACACATCCAAGTCCTGTAAATACATCTTCATACTCACAAAATGTTGGTCTCTGTCTTTTGTTCAAGCTTAAATATCCTCTGTATTAATTCCATTTCCAGACAAGCTAATCTTCCAAGTATTGCAGGTGCATCTTGTTCGATCACTTGAAATTCCAGTTCAAACACTTTCTCTTTGTATTGGCATTTGAGCGTTCTCTTGCCCTTTGGCGCCATCTAGTGGCCAGAATACGTCACCAGCTTGCAGTTGGATTTTTGCAGGGAATCGCCACTCACTTTACACTTACTTTTTATTTTATTTATTTAACCTTTATTTAACTATACAAGTCAGTTAAGAACACATTCTTATTTACAAAAAGGCAAAAGGCCTCCTGCGGGGACAGGGGCTGGGATTAATAATAATAATAATAATATAGGACAAAACACACATCACAAGAGAGACACCGCAACGCTACATAAAGAGAGACCTAAGACAACAACATAGCAACACAGCATGGTAGCAACACATGGTAGCAACACAAAACATGGTATAAACATTATTGGGCACAGACAACAGCACAAAGAGCAAGAAGGTAGAGACGACAATCTACCAATTACCTACTGTATCCATCATAATTTCGCTCTCAATGCCATGAGTTTTCTGTGTGCGCGTGAGGAGCACATTTTTGCTGAATGATTTTTCCTGTGACACGCTTTGCATATCTGACCTTATGCAGGACCCTTTTTGGTTCAAGTTTGTACCCACAACGTGAACATTCTCCCTGCAAGCTCTATTTACCTGGCTGTGCACTGTCTTTCTCTTTTGTCAATTTCTGTGTTTTGTTTTGCATATGCACTTTGTGAACGGGTACCTCGACTCGACTTCGTCATGAAGCCGAGCCAGCTGGCTCTGGCTCACTTCACTTGCACGGCAAATGTCTATTGCTCTAGCTAACAGATCAGGTTTCTCAGTAATCTGCCTCGCACTTGGTCATTTGTCATTCCACACACAATTATGCCCAGCATCAGTAGCTATGTTTCCATTAAGTTGTACAGTGATTTCTTTGGTCGACATTTAAACAGATGCGACAATTTCCTCCTAGGGTGCGTTCCCATTTACCTAGCTTGTAGTGATGGGTCGTTGGGGAACTTTGGGAGCCGTCTCGCATATCAGAAGAGACAAATCTATTTATAAAAATAAAATAAAATTAAGATATAATAATCAAAAGATTTAAATGAATAGAATTAACGAATTCAAAGAACGAAAAAATAAAAATAATAAAATAGGCCTAAATGCTCAAGCGCACACCTTCATTCTGACTGTCTGCTCAGACTAACAGCCTCACCTGCTGTTCCTGTCAATCAGACACGCAGTGTCAACCAATGAACCAAAGATGCGTGAGGGCCGAGCCAACTCACTCACAGTCACACAGTTAGCAGCCTAGGAGAGAGAGGAAGGACAGCTGTGAAAACAACAGCTGGAAAATGAGTCGGAAGCACAGTAGCATTTGGATGCATTTTAATAATGTAGACAATGTCAGTGCACAGTGTAGAATTTACCAAAACAAAATCTCATATAAAGTCGGTTCTACATACAACCTACACCGGCATATGCGAACTGTGCACCCAACTGTGAAGCTAGCTGTAGAGGAGCTTCAAGAAACTAGTGGGCCTGCTAGTGATAGTGGTGGAACCAGCACCTCCACACGTGGAGATGTATTCACTCAGTCAAGTAGGCCTACTCCGCAACTCCTACTCCGTGGAATTCAACATTTTATATGTTGAAGCGGTTTCTTGAGTCAAAGGATGCCATCATCTTTACCCTGGCCATTGTCAATGCCCCTGTTGATGCTCTGACCCAAGAGGAATGGGAGGGGGCGGCAGGTAGCCTAGTGGTTAGAGCGTTGGACTTGTAACCGGAGGGCTGCAAGTTCAAATCCCCAAGCTGACAAGGTAAAAATCTGTCGTTCTGCCCCTGAACAAGGCAGTTAACCCACTGTTCCCCGGGCGCCGAAGACGTGGATGTCGATTAAAGGCAGCCCCCCGCACCTCTCTGATTCAGAGGGGTTGGGTTAAATGCGGAAGACACATTTCGGTTGAAGGCATTCGGTTGTACAACTGACTAATAATGGTGACTTTGAGGTGGTGGAGGAGGTGTGCAGAGTCCTGGAACCCTTTGAGCAGGTCACTGTGGAGATCAGGGGAGAGAGTTACAGTAAGCAGTTATTACTACATCATTATTTAATACAGTATTATATATGTACATGAGCAGTAGATGAGAATGTAGTATCAGTAGACAAAACATGAACCTGAACTAATAAGTTACTGTTCTCTCTTTTCAGCTATGTGACAGCCTCAAAAACGATACTCCTGTGTAAGGGTCTGCAGCGAATCACAGCCAGCCGCCAGAGAGAAGCAAATGTAACCACAGGACATGACAGAGTGGACAGAAAGTTCCACAGAATGGAATATAATCACGTGCTATCAGAAACCGCTGCACTTGACCCCAGGTTTAAGAAGTTAGCCTTCAGTGATGCCAGAGCGATTGATGAGGCTCTTCAAAGAATAACCTCAGCAGCAGGGAGGGACAGCCCCAGCAGTCAGCTGGCTCAGGCACCAGGGCAACAGGAAGAGGAGGGATCAGATGGAGCAGAAGCACCAGCAGTAGTGCCACAAACGTCTGCTGTTTGGATGCTGTTTGACGAGAGAGCAACTGGGGATGCAGCACGAAGGAATCCCTCAGCAGATGCCATAATGGAGGTCTGATCCTATTTAGAGGAGCCCCTCCTCCTAAGATCTGCAGATCCTCTGAGCTGGTAGAAGAACAAGGCCTCTGTCTACCCACAGCTTACTTAAGTCATGACAGGGAGACTCTGCATAGTGGCCACATACGTTCCCTCTGACAGTGTCTTCTCGAAAACGAGACAAATAAATACTGAGAGAAGAAACCGAATCAGCCTCTCGAAAGTTAGGCAGCTTGCATTTCTGAATGCAAATCTCTCATAAAAGCAAAATCTGGTCAGCATTGCTGTGTGCTGCTGGTTATAACATGGCAATAAAGAAGAGAGAGAAAAGAGGGACCAGTTGAATGTTTTAAGTGAGATGCTGCAGTTTTACACATTGTTATTTATTTTTCTTTGATATGGTGCAATATTTTATTATTATGTTGTTCAGATTGTATTCATTTTGAATTGTTACATTTATATCCGCTTTGTTTATATACATAAAAAAAGTTATACTTTAAATGCACATGTGTAATAGTATCCTTATTTTTACATTTATTTCAATTTGTGGGATGCTACAGTTTTGCAAATTGTTATTTATTTTTCTTTGATATGGTGCAATACTCTATTATGCTGTTCAGATTGTATTCGTTTTGAATGGTTAGATTTATATGCCCTTTGTTTATATCAACTCAGCAAAAAAAGAAACGTCCCTTTTTCAGGACCCTGTCTTTCAAAGATAATTCGTAAAAATGCAAATAACTTCACAGATCTTCATTTTAAAGGGTTTAAACACTGTTTCCCATGCTTGTTCAATGAACCATAAACAATTAATGAACATGCACCTGTGGAACGGTCGTTAAGACACTAACAGCTTACAGACGGTAGGCAATTAAGGTCACAGTTATGAAAACTTAGGACACTAAAGAGGCCTTTCTACTGACTCTGAAAAACACCAGAAGAAATATTCCCAGGGTCCCTGCTCATCTGTGTGAACGTGCCTTAGGCATGCTGGAAGGAGGTATGAGGACTGCAGATGTGGCCAGGGCAATAAATTGCGATGTCCGTACTGTGAGACGCCTAAGACAGAGCTACAGGGAGACAGGACGGACAGCTGATCGTTCTCGCGGTCGCAGACCACGTGTAACAACATCTGCACAGGATTGGTACATCCGACATCACACCTGCGGGACAGGTACAGGCAACAACATTGCCTAATAAAACCAAGCTAAAACATGTATGTAATGCAGATACAAGAAGCATGAGTTGGAATGAACTGCCCATTACAGAGTGTGATGGAGAGGAGTCGGCAATGGCCTATACTAGCAACGGAGTGATGGGCCTGAGTAAGTAAATAAGTAAAACATGAATGTGTGTTAATTTATCATGGTGGCTTATTCCCTTTCATTAATGTTATTTCTACAGTATTTGACCATTTTGTTCTATCTTTTATATTTCATTTATTCCGTAAAATCACTGCACCTACACTTTATATACAAAAGTATGTAGACACCCCTTCAAATTAGTGGATTCGGCTATTTCAGCCACACCCGTTGCTGACAGGTGTATCAAATTCGAGCACACAGCCATGCAATCTCCATTGGCAATAGAATGGCCTTACTAAAGAGCTGTTACTTTCAATGTGGCACCGTCATAGGATGCCACCTGTCCAACAAATCAGTTCGTCAAATTTCTGCCCTACTAGAGCTGCCCCAGTAAATTGTAAGTGCTGTTATTGTGAAGTGTAAACGTCAAGGAGCAAAAACGTCTCAGCCGCAAAGTAGTTGGCCACACAAGCTTATGAGACCACCGAGTGCTGAAGTGCGTAGCACATAAACAGATGTACTGATGTTTATTGTCTGAATAAATATCCGTGAGGTATTTATTCGAGTTTTGGAAAAATTCACATCTTGTGTGAATCCTGATCATTCAAAAATGCAGGTAATTTATCCATGAAAATTGTTTTGTTCAGATATTCATGAAGCCAATATATGGTCATATTGTCTGCAACTATTGATCGATCCTCCAACATTAAATGCTCAAACCTTTTGAGACAACTATACATTTTTTCCAGGTACATTCATCCCAATAATTAAACTCACTGTCTGTAAGAACAACCCTAACATTTGGAGTTGTAAAGTATTTGCCTTCATCATCATAATAGCTACCAACATACGAGCTATAAGGAGCTACATATTTTAAATCTATACCTTCTTCCATTTGTAAGCAACCATAGATGCTTGAGCCCAAATATCCAGAATGGGTCAGGATCACAAAATCTTTTGTACAAGTATTTGTTAGAAATGGCCCACAGTACGTCTTAAAGAAGTTGTTAATCGGCTGTTGTTAATTGGTTCCTCTTTTTTTGTAACACGACCATGAGCTCCTCCTACACTGCAGAGATTGTAGTTTTTAGAATTGTCCTCTGGTTCTGGAACCTTCATGCCGGTCAGCCCTTTTCACGTCTTCCATTCAATGCCAGAAATGCACCAAAGATGGTGATATTGTACAAGAAGCAGAACAGGACAGCTGTGCCTGTATACATACAAGAGGATTGTACAGAACCACTAGGCGGCAAGTAGCCTAGTGGTTAGAGCGTTGGACTAGTAACCGAAAGGTTGCAAGATTTGAATCCCTGAGCTGACAATTAAAAAATATGTCATTCTGCCCCTGAACATGGCAGTTAGCCCACTGTTCCTAGGCTGTCATTGAAAATAAATGTTCTTAAATGACTTGCCTACTTAGGGCTAGGGGGCAGTATTTTGAAGTTCGAATGAAAAATGTGCCCAAAGTAAACTGCCTGTTACTCAGGCCCAGACGCCAGGATATGCATATAATTGGTAGCTTTGGATAGAAAACACTCTGAAGTTTGTAAAACTGTTAAAATATGATATGGCAGGTGAAAACCAGAGCAAAATCCATCTGGGATGTCTGAATCAGTCATGTCGCACTGTTTTCAATAGGCCAGCTATTCAAAGCCTTTTTGTTTAACCCCCAGTTTGCAGTTCCTATGGCTTCCACTAGATGTCGACAGTCTTTAGAAAAAGGTTAGAAGCTTTTATCTTGACAATCAAGGGAGTAAGACCACTTCTTCCTGAGTCCACGTCAAGTGTCCTGTTTTGGATTTTGCGTGTAACAGGGAATGCGCGCTTAGTTCTTTTTCTCTTCTATTCAGCAGGTTATATTCCGTCTGAAATATTATAGTTTATATTCATTTTAGGGTATCTGAGTATTGATTACAAATGCTGTTTGACTTTTTTCGACGAACTTTACCGGTACTTTTGGGATATCGTTTGTCTGCATGGATGAAAGCCTTTGGGCAGGTGGATTACTGAACAAATGCGCCAACCAAACAGAGCTTTATGGATATAAAGAGGAACTTTTATCGAACAAAATAAATGTTTTTGTGTAAGCTGAACACTTGGGTATGCCATCATATGAAGATCATCAAAGGTAAGTGATTTATTTTATGCTATTTTTGAGTTTTGTGACAGCTCTGCTGGTTATGTTATTATGCTAGTTGATATATTTGAGTGGGGCGCTGTCCTCAGACAATCAAATGTTCTGCTTTCACCGTAAAGCCTTTTTGAAATCTGACAACGCTGTTAAAATAACAAGAGTCTAAGCTTTTGAAGGGTGTGCAGCACTTGTATTTTCATGAATGTTTGTGAGGGTTGTGAGGGTTTATGTTTCCTCCTGCTCGGTGTGCGCTCAGTGTAAGGCTCCTAGACACCTGCCCAGAGGTAAGCTACATCCCTTACCCGTTCCACAACGGCCTTGGTCACACCTGTCGTGGATTTTCTAAAGAATGTTCCTCCCTCACAGGGAAACACGACGATCCTGGTCGTTGTGGATCGTTTCTCTAAGTCCTGTCATCTCATTCCGATGTCCGGTCTTCCTACGGCCCTACAAACTGCGGAGGCCCTGTTTACACACGTCTTCCTGCACTACGTGGTGCCTGAGGATATAGTGTCTGATCGGGGTTCCCAGTTCACTTTGAGAGTCTGGAGGGCGTTCATGGAACGTCTGGTGGTCTCGATCAGCCTTGCCTCGGGTTTCCACCCCGAGAGTAATGGGCAGGTGGAAAGAGTGAACCAGGATGTGGGCAGTTTTCTGCGGTCCTATTGCCAGGTCCGGCCGGGGGAGTGGGTGGCATTCGTGCCCTGGGCAGAGATGGGGCAAAACTCGCTCCGCCACTCCTCCACTAACCTCTCCCCTTTTCAGTGTGTATTGGGGTACCAGCCGGTTCTGGCACCGTGGCATCAGAGTCAGACCGATGCTCCTGCGGTAGACGATTGGTTCCGGCGCGCGGAGGAGACCTGGGAAGCCGCCCATGGTCACCTCCATCAGGCCGTGCTGCGCCAAAAGACCAGAAACCTGCAGGCCGCGCTGCGCTCTTGACCCAAAACCGACCCGAAACCTGCCCCTCCGCCTGCCCTGCCGGAAGGTGGGTCCGTGGTTTGTGGGGCCATTTAACCTCTCTAGGAGCGGCAGCTGGGGTGATGGTTTTGGAGCGTCTGGCGTGCCCAAAGTAAAATGCTTGCCACTCAGGCTCAGAAGATAGGATATGCACATAATTAGTACTATTGGATAGGAAACACTCTGAGGTTTCCAAAAGTGTTAACATAATGTCTGTGAGTGTAACAGAACTCATTTGGCAGGCAAAAACCAGAGAAAATTCCATCCGGAAATGTCATTCTGGTGGCTTATGGCCCACTTTGAGACAGTGCCTATTGAAAACTCTTTATATCAAGACACTGAATGTAGTACCTATTGCTTCCACTGGATGTCAGCAGTGTATATATAAAGTATCATAGCAATCGGAACTAATGTGTTCAATAGGTAGGGGTTTTGGTGAGAGGAGCTCTGTCGGTGTCGGCGCACTGCTGGAGCCGCTGGCGTCAAGGGGGGGGGGGGTACTGTCACGACTTCGACTGAAGTCGGTTCCCCTCATCGTTTGGGCAGCATTCGGCGGTCGACGTCACCGGTCTTCTAATCATCACCGATCCACTTTTCATTTTCCATTTGTTTTGTCTTGTTTTTCACACACCTGGTTTGCATTCACCATCATTATCTGTTGTGTATTTAACCCTCTGTTTTCCCCCCATGTTTTTGTGTGTGATTGTTTATTGTTAAGCCGTTTCTTTCCGGCTGGTGCATTTTATTTATGCCTCGCCTGTTTTGCGTTTGGCATGTGTTATTGTATTACGCGTTTAGCATTTTGTTTGATTCATTGTTTGAGTAAAGTGCTTTGCTCACTCAGTATTGTTCTCCTGCACCTGACTTTTATGCACCAGCTACACAAGAGTCCTGACACTTACTTTTGAAGATCTTCCTCTGTTTGCAATCCCAAGGGTCCCAGCTACAACATGAATGGTCGTTTTGTTAGATAAAATCCTGCTTTATATCCCAAAAAGTGAGTTTAGTTGGCGCCATCGATTTCAGTAATCCACTCGTTCAACATGCAGACAAAGGAATCCAAAAAGCTACCACTAAACAAGTCAAACAACGTTTCTATGTAATCCTCAGGGTCCCTAAAATGTAAACTATAATATTTAATCCGGAAAGTAGTATGTTCAATAGGAAAGTAAAATTAGTAAAGCGTGTGCGCCCTCTTCCACGTGCGGCAAAAGAGTGATATTCTTCCGTTGATCTGTTCTTCAAATTCTTGCTCGTTTTTCAAAAAAACAAGCCTGAAACCTTGAATAAGGACTGTTGACATCTAGTGGAAGCCATAGGAATTGCAATCTGGGAGCCGGAATTACATTGGAGCAATATGTTTCCATTGGAAGCCTGGGACCTAAAAAATAAAGAATATTTGGTTGGATTTTCTTCTGATTTTCTTCAATTCTGTTATAGTCTCAGACATTATTTTAACAGTTTTAGAAACAAAGTGTTTTCTATCCAATGTTACCAATTATATGCATGGGCCTGAGTAACAGGCAGTTGACTTTGGGCACGTCAGTCAGGCGGAAATTCAGGAAACTAGACCCTATTCTGAAGAAGTTCAGACCAATACAAAAAGCCAGTGCATCAGTTAGTGTTGTGATGGTGATATAAACAGCTGCATCTTTGTGGCTGCCATACGTTATTCTACCTCGTCAAGAACTTGAGTGTGCTGCCAGCAAGAAATCATGATGAACATGTTGCCTACGCCAATTCCTGGGGATAACATTTTCAGACATTTTGCTAGGAAATGTCAGAATTTGTTTATACCTGTGCTGTGATAATGTATGTCATAATCTCAGCCAGATCTGAGTTCTTTGCATTTCAGGTCTAAACACGATGTCACATTGATTTATTGTATCATAATGAGAGTTTACAAGTTTGCCCAGAATGAGAAATTGAGCTTTTGCCACAGTCATAGCGAAGGGCATCCCACAGTACAGCAACAATCCAAAACTGGACAACACTGCCATACCAGCTGAGAGGACACCAAAGGTCGCCACCCACACCTTGTTCCTCACACAGTCAAATCTGGAGATCAAAAGCATAAGAACACAACATACTCGCATGTAGGTAAATGCAGTTTTCATTAAATAGTGTTTTTTTGTAATACTGCTTTCTGGTATGCCTTTAAAAAAGTAATGTTGGTCACAATGTGGTTTCGACTGAATATATCCCTATATCTAGCTATAATGGTAAACACTGTCATTGTGATTTTCCATCGCGCTGTCCTATATTAATTGATAATAAAAAATGTTATTGAAATCAGAAAAATACCTCATACAAGACGTGACTTAAAAAGTGATGGCCAGGGCATATGTCATTGAGAAGAGATGGAATGATAGAATCAGAACTCTTCTCAAACTCTTCATCCCTTGATATTGATGTAAAGTAAAATATTGTCATCTGCAAAGACAAGAAATGAACTTTAACAAATGTAAGGTATCCAGTCAACATTTTAGTAAAACAACTGGCAACACTTTACATTAAATTGCCCTTATTACTATGTAACTACATAGTAATAACTGTTGTAACAACATAGTAGTTATATAAGTATTGCTATGTAACTACATGGTAATAGGGTTTAGCGGTATTGGTTATTACACAATTGGAACTGTATCTAATTACACATCGACTTGCTGAAGTTTATTCCGCATGTGTAATTACTGATGTTATTACATATTTCTTGTTCCACTATGTAACTAATGATTAGTAATTACACGTGTTCCTTGTTACAAGTGTTGTTACCAGGTCCTAGTCTATTAAGATCCACATCTCAAGGCCATATCAAGCCTGGGACGACCTGGGTTTTTGGTTATACTGGCCCTGTGTAGTTACATGTAGCAAGGTCACATTTTGGTTTGAGTATTTAACGTGGTAATTGACAGAGATGCAGATAACGCCTTTCAAACATGGAATTGCAGAACATTAGTTCCATAGTGGAACAAGAAAATATGTAATAACATTAGTAATTGCACATGTTGAATAACCTTCAGCAAGTGGATGTGTAATTACACAGCCCTTGTTCCAATAGTGTAATAACTGATACCGCTAAACCCTATTACCAACAGTTATTACTGTGTAAAGTGTTACCAAACAACTCAAGATGTTCCAATAATCAAATATTGACACTACATGGTTTCTGTGGAGCTTAATGTGAAGTTTGACCAATTAGGCAGTACACTTGGCGAGAAGACACCCATCATACAAAAAATCTGACAAAAGAAATGGACATAAAATGTTGTTTCATCCCTAAAACTGTTTACTCTCGCCTTCTTTTTGCATCTTGCAGCCACATGGTATTTCTGGTCTGGTTGTCTTCTTCTAATTGCCTTTGCGCTTCCAATTGCTTCAGTTGATCCAGTTTTCAGTTCCACGCCACCAATTTGAGATGCAATGAAAATGTTGTCATGATCTGGGTAATTAATAGTTGTTTTGGCAACATCACTAGGAGTTTTTACAATATCAAAGATTAAATTTGACACACACACACACACCCTTTCTTAACATGGCGTTTTGTAAAATTAAATGTTTCCACTTCAATCTTCCTCACATCAACATCCATTTTAACTATTTTTGTAAAAGCAGAGTCCATGAGGACATTGTCTACAGTAATTTTGAGAGATGCAAAGGTTCCTTCCGTATAGAGTCTCAAACGAGAGAAGTCGCTATCATTCTGTAAAAAGTATTCTTTAACTACTAGTCGTTCATGTTTGGCAAATCCATCCATAGGAGTAAACATCTCTTCAATGTCATTTGCTTCTCTCTCTGCAAGGAAGTAAAATCCTCCGCCAAGACCCACAGAGATTAACATGGGAAGAATTAAAAGCCAACAGGGGTTTTTTCCCAACAAGCGCCCAAGTATTTCAAATCCCCTAGGTATAGACTTCTCAACACAGTCTGTGTTGCACCCAGCCATATTCTAACTTGTGGTATTTGAAAAATATCAGCCTAGAATGATCTATGTTGACATCACAGTCATAAACTATACGGCATCTGAACATGGCAACATGGAAAACTTCCTTGACAGCCCTGGTGTCTATGTGATCCTATAACAATAAATATGGTTACATATTAACAAACAAGCTGGTTTATCTATCCAGTTTCCTTATTATAGTCATGGTGTACTTCTCCAGTTTCCTTATGATCGTTAAGTTGTTAAACTGACTCAAGCAGTGGCGTGTATTCATGGCTGCCAAAGGAAGCCAGGCTTCCCAAAAAAATTGACCATGAAAATATTTATGAACATAAAATAATTTGTCTTCCATCTCTCTGTATTTCGTAATTGTCCTTCAATTGGCAGGAGGCTGAATGTATCTCATAGGAGAAAGCAACCGAGCAAGCGAAACAATGCCCCTCTGTCTCTTTACGTGTAGGCCATCTACCTGATGCTGTATGGTCCAAATGAGTATGACATTGTTGCCGCCCGTAACATTGAAGGCAAGGGAAGCCAGCTAGCATCTGCCAGCTTGGATTTGGTATCACTCATATCATATTCCATTGAGAGCATATGTGTGCTGTGTGTACTGTATGACAGAGTAATAGACTGTTTTGTCAACATGAAAGCAAGGAGGAGGTCATTGGCCATTCTCTACAAGTAGGGTGAGTCAACATGTTTTTCTAGGAACGAGCATGCACACATACAGAAATCAGAACCATGGACAGCCACATCATATTTAGCTTGCGTTCGTCTGACTAAATAGTTTTTGGTATCTTTTAGATGTCACTGTATTAAACTAAGGAGAGGTGATTTGATGATTTTTGAAATGTTGAAGTTGAAATGGTGCTGGAATAATAGAGGCAGCTCCTGATTTCTTTGCAACTTGAGGTAACTCTCTGTAGATCTAAATCAATAATTGTTTAGTAGTCCGAAAATGTCGGAAACATTCATTTTCTTGACCATGCTGTAGGTCATGTAGCTGTTTGTTACATGCAATGTGCTTTGTGGACTAAACCGGACAGAGGTTGCTATCCCGTTTTGTGATGAATCAAAGGTGTCTTCTTATTGTCTCGGCCTTTAGGCCTATATATCTTGGTTGCACGGCTTGGCTTCCCCAGAGATTTTACCCATGCACCACTACTGGACTCAGGCACAGCATGCTGAAGTGCTGACTCACAAGTTCATTTGAATTTTGGATAACTCAAGAAATAGGAGAGAAGATATATAAAATCATATAAAATAGGTAATATCAAAATGTACATGCAAAGTCTGCATTGTTCCCAACCTTAATAATAAAACCCATTATTGATGTGAAAATAATCACTGAGAACATTTGCTGTATGAATAAATATGTAAAAGAAAAAATATAATTAGAGATAATTGTATTAGCTTTTTAAAACACAAGTACAACTTAAAGGGGGGACTGTTTTGTGAGCACCTAATGGAATATGTTTCGGGATTCATCAAATGGCATTGAGGAGTATACCACCTCAGTCATCGGCTTCATAAATACAGTAAGTGCATTGACGACGTGGTCCCCACAGTGACCATACGGACATATCCCAACCAGAAGCCATGGATTACAGGCAACATCCGCATCTAGCTAAAGGCTAGAGCTGCCGCATTCAAGGAGCGGGACACTAATCCCACTATACCCTCAGACGAACCATCAAACAAGCAAAGCGTCAATACAGGATTAAGATTGAATCCACCTACATCTGACGCTCGTCAGATGTAGCAGGGCTTGAAAACTATTACGGACTACAAAGGGAAATCCATCCGCAAGCTGCCCAGTGACGCAAGCCTACCAGACGAGCTAAATGCCTTTTATGCTTGCTTCGAGGCAAGCAACACTGAGACATGCATGAGAGCACCAGCTGTTCTAGAAGACTGTATGATAACGCTCTCGGTAGCCGGTGTGAGCTAGACCTTTCAACAGGTCAACATTCACAAAACAGCGGGGCCAGACGGGTTACCAGGACGTGTACTCAAAGCATGCGCGGACCAACTGGCAAGTGTCTTCATTTTCAACCTCTCCCTGACCGAGTCTGTAATACCTACATGTTTCAAGCAGACGACCATAGTCCCTGTGCCCAAGGAAGCGAAGGTAACCTGCCTAAATGATTACTGCCCTGTAGCACTTACGTCGGTAGCCATGAAGTGCTTTGAAATGCTGGTCATGGCTCACATCAACAGCATCCTCCCGGATACCCTAGGCCCACTCCGATTCACATACCGCCCTAACATATCCACAGATGATGCACTCAACACTGCCCTTTCCCACCTGGACGAAAGGAAAACCTATGTGAGAGTGCTGTTCATTGACTACAGCTCAGCGCTCAACACCATAGTTCCCACAAAGCTAATCACTAAGCTAAGGACTCAGGGACTAAACACCTCCCTCTGCAACTGGATCCTGGACTTCCTGACGGGTCGCCCCCAGGTGGTAAGGGTAGACAACAACACGTCTGCTATGCTGATTCTCAACACTGGGGCCCCTCAGGAGTGTGTGTTTAGTCCCCTCCTGTACTCCCTGTTCACCCACGACTGCATGGCCAAACACGACTCCAACACCATCATTACGTTTGCTGATGACACAACAGTGGTAGGCCTGATCATCAACAATGATGAGACAGCCTGTAGGGAGGAAGTCAGAGACCTGGCAGTGTGGTGCCAGGACAACAACCTCTCCCTCAATGTGAGCAAGACAAAGGAGCTGAATGTGGACTACAGGAAAATGCGGGCCGAACAGGCCCCCATTAACATCGACGGGGCTGTAGTGGAGCGGGTCATGAGTTTCAAGTTCCTTTGGTGTCCACATCACCAATGAACTATCATGGTCCAAACACACCAAGACATTTGTGAATAGGGCACGACAACACCTTTTCCCCGTCAGGTGACTGAAAAGATTTGGCATGGGTCCCCAGATCCTCAAAAAGCTCTAGAGCTGCACCATCGAGAGCATCCTGACACCGGTTGCATCACCGCCTGGTATGGTAACTGCTCGGCATCTGCCCGTAAGGCGCTACAGAGGGTAGTGCATACGGCCTAGTACAACACTGGGGCCAAGCTTCCTGCCATTCAGGACCTATATACTAGGTGGTGTCAGAGGAAAGCCCAAAAAATTGTCAGATTCCAGTCACCAAAGGGCTCCTTAACAGCTTCTACCCCCAAGCCATAAGACTGCTGAACAATTCATCAAAATGGCCACCAGATTACTTACATTGCTGCTACTCGCTGTTTATTATCTATGCATAGTCACTTCACCCCTACCTACTGTACATGTACAAATTACCTCGACTAACCACCTGTACCCCCACACATTGACTCGTCACCGGTACCCCCTGTATATACAGTAGCCTCGTTATTGTTACTTACATTTATTTGGTAAATTTTTTCATAGCTCTTTCTTGAACTACACTGTTGGTTAAGGGCTTGTAAGTAAGCATTTCATGTTAAGTTCTACACATGTATTTGGCGCAGGTGACAAATAAAGTTTGATTTGATTTGAGACCGGGGTTGGTTACCACACTTTTTACTCTCGTGTGTATGTCTCAGCACCAGTACAAGACTCTTTTAAACATGAATAGAAAGATCAAGGTCTTGGGTTGAAATGGGGATCCTTTTTATTCTCATATCTTATTCCAACATGGAGTTATTAGCCATCAAACACACTCCATTTGTGACAAACAGACCCATTGCGAGGTTGGATGTCACACAGTATGGGGTAGTAGCTTATTCCTTTTGTAACAAGAAATGAAACAATATAGCATACAAAGTCTTAGGAATAGCCAAGCCTTTCGAATAATATCCCTCGTCACAGCTCGGGGTTTCCCAAACTTTATTCCATCTTGGATCCCTTTTTTAAAGCAAATGAATCAGGGACCCCCTCATATCTGAACACAACTTGTAGTTTAGAGTGTGATAAAAAATACTGAACAAGCTCTTTTACTATGACTTCTGCAGTTCATGGCCAGACTAATAAAGAACATTTTAAAGGCTCCTCCCTTAGCATCAGAAAGGCAATTTTGAGATTTTAAAGCTAATTTCGTGCAAATCTAGACAGGAAATCTTATCTCTAGAAGGTGCAATAAAATATAATGTAGTATTATTTATCCACAATTTATGTTCTTAACCCTCAGATGCACAACATGGGCCTGGGAGGCTCGTATGTTTAGAATTGCAAGAAATTAACTTTAAATCTTCTGAAGATTTTACAGATTTAAAGCAAATGTATTGCCATTCTAAACATTTTGCAATGAGTCAGGGTGTGTCATTTGAAGTTTTAAAGCTGAAATTCCAGTGCATTTATGTTAAAAACTAGATTTTGTGGAAAACAAAAATAATTTAGTTAAAAAAATGAATCATTGATGGATTACTGTGGATACCAATATCCCTGCGAGCCTCCCTGGCCCATGTTGTGCATCTAAGGGTTAAGAACATAAATTGTGGATAAATAAAACTACATTGTGCTGTACTGAACATTCTAGACTTTTCCCACGGATCCCTTGTCGAAACTGTGGTTAATCAGTTGTTGCTAGCAATATTCATGAAAGCATTTAATTGTGTGTGTGTATATATACAGTACCAGTCAAAAGTGTGGACACCTACTCATTCCAGGGTTTTTCTTTATTTTTACTATTTTCTACATTGTACAATAATAGTGAAGACATCAAAACTATGAAATAACACATATGGAATCATGTAGTAACCAAAAAAGTGTTCTTAATGCGCTTGAGTTTGATGCGTTTAATGCGTTTGAGCCAATCAGTTGTGTTGTGACTGAGTAATCAATTGTTTGAAGCCTGAGTAGTTCTGAAGTAAAACCTATGAAAAGTTTTTATTATTTGTTTATAAATAATACACCAAATTATTATGCCAACTAGATTACCATGTAATTACCAACAAAAGTCACAATTGTGTGCCTTTGGAGCAAGGAATAGATAAAGCTTCATTAAGGCCTACACAACCAAAACAACCACTCTGATGGTGGCTCGATAATGTTGATGGAAAATCTGATTTTTTTTGTCTTGTTCCACCTGTATTGCAGTGCCAAGTGGTTAGGGAACTATATTGTCACGTATCAGTATTTAAATAAATATAATCTTTGAGTTGTCAATGGCTATATGACTATGTAACACAAAAGTGAGACTATTGAAGTTGGTGGGACTATTGAATTACCTTGCATGTAGTACAGCATGTGAGTATTCTATTAATTCTATGTAGGCCTAAATATAATTTATTTGAATTTAAAAAATGCACATCAAGTTTTTATTATTTCAATTCACAGGATTCATACAATACATTTAGAGATATATATTTTTTATTCCACCCACCGGCAATCTGATAGCATGTCAAATAAATTATGAGATAAAAACAAATAAATTAATATTACATAGTAAATCTGCTGAACAATACATCATATAGCCTCAGAAATAATGGCAAATTATTGATACACATTCATGGGTGTTTTTTTCCATGTGTCAGGAGTGGACACCTTGGACCTGTGGATCCTGGCCGTGGAGAGCTCCGTAAGAACAATTCCTTAAATGTGAGCAGCCATCGTTGCAATGGTAACTGATGAGGTGGAATCCACCTTTGTACAATAATTTTCTTAGCAGCTGTGGTTCCTGCCAACCACACTCTCTGTTGGCGTTCTGACAAGTGCAAATCAGAGTCAACACAAAGCAACATCATTATTGGATCTAATGGCAGTATTTTATATATAAGTTCAGAGATGACATCGTTGACTTTCCCTCAGAATTCAACCATCCCCGGGAATTTCCACAGCACATGCTGAAAAGTACCAAGGTCCCCTGTGGTGCAGAACTCATAATGGCGATGGACTAATACCATGTGATGTCTTTTTTGAGGTGTTAGATAGGTTCTATGGCAATTTTTTTTTAAATAATTAATTGGTGATTGTTAATTATAATTAATTGGTGAGTTCCTAGATGATCAAAATATATTTTTCCATACTGTTCCCATACAGTGGATAGAGTTAATGGTTTTTGTGCTGCTAGAATTAATTGACTATAGATATTAGAAACAACTCCTTTTGAGGGGTGTCTGTCCGTTAGAAGTTTGACCAATGGGTGAACTGCTAGTTCTGCTCGCCAGGGGACCCCATAGACTCGCATGGATAGGTGGAGTTGAATGTAAAGACGAAATGATGAACCTGGGACATTAAAACATTGGCGGATTTCCTAGAAACTGAGGAGTCCTTTCAAATTGAATATGCCTTTGAAAGTATGAACACCCTTCTTAGACCAAGAATCTGATATAAATGGTTTCTTACACGCTAAGAATTATTTTTTACGCCATATTGGAGAGTATGAATGACATTTAAGATTAGATCTCATGTGCTTCTATGTAGCTTTCCACACATTTAGTGACTATGCTATAATACAATATAGCACGTTTTAGGAGTCAATACGGAACATAATACATCTTGTAGTCTAATTGGTGAAACTATTGACTCTTCTTTAGCATGCCAAGGAACAGAAGCCTCTGGGTTTAACCAGGTCTTCAGGAGATTGATTTGGAATGATAGGTGATACAATTGTAGATTTGGAACTGCAAGTCCACCTGACGCTTTTGTTCTCTGTAGGGGTGCATATTTAACGAGTCAAGGAGCAGTGGGTCGCTAGCGGGCTCATCCCGACACTACCAGCGACAATGTAAAGCGCCAAATTCAAAATCTGAAAGTTGAATTATTAAACATCCACCAATATACAAGTGTTCCATACTCATCAAAAGCTCTGTTTCTTGGCAATATCACAGCGTTGTCAGATTTCAAAAGGCTTTACGTAAAGCAGCACATTCATTTGTTTGAGGCTAGCACCTCACATATTTTCCAATAGCCATGTATCGATTAGCCATCATGGCACACACATAACACATTTCACAGCGAAAACAAATCAATTACCTGTTGAAGAACTTCTGCTGAGGTCATCCTAAGTGTCCAACGAGGACAATCCATGGTTCTTTTGTTAGAAAAAGTAACGTCTTTTATCCATAAATCCTCCATTTGGTTTGCGCGTTATAATCAGAAACGACAGCTTCCATTGAAACGCGGCGCGAACTCGTTCAACTTAGACCTATAAACTTGTCCAAACAATCAAACATAGTTTTAAATGTATCCTTAGGAACACTTTTACGTATATTTACTATTATAAATCAGCCGGAATATAAACTGAACGCTAAAGACGATAAATAAAACACGGCGTGACTTCTCGTGCGCGCCAAGAATGTGAACAGTTTTCATAAAGAGGGGTCCTCATGGTTTCGTCGTTTTCTCTGGGATAACTCACCCAAAATGGAAGAAAACACCATCTCGAGGCTGGTGACATCACAAGGAAGCGACCTGTACTGCATTCATATGCCTATATATGGTCATTTTCAATAGGGAGGGGTTCCCAAATGAGCAATGTGTCAAAATCACTTTTTCCAGGACAGAAATTCCTCGGGGTTTTGCCTGCTATATGCGTTCTGTTTCACTCACAGACAAATGGATGACAGTTTTGGAAAATTCAGAGTGTTTCCTATCCAATGGTACTAAATATATGCATATCCTATTTTCTGGGCCTGAATGGGAGGCATTTTACTTTGGGCACGCCAGGCTCTCCAAAACAGTCACCTCTGCTGCTGCTCCTAGAGAAGTTAATCTGTGGTCTCAACTCCCCCATATTAACTTCTTTATGACAGAGTCAATTCCGTGGTAACATGGAACTCATAAAACTGATACGAGGGAGGACATTCATTTTAATAATTGAGATTCTAGCATGCAAAGAAGTGGCCAGAGCTGACCATATTTGTATGTCTTTTTGGATCTTTTGAAAAGTTTCTAAGTAGTCTTCCTGCAAGTAGTGTGAATAAAGGGTGATATGGTAGTTGCATGCTTCCCTTAGCTGAGTTAAGAGGTAGTAGAGCTGATTTGGACCAGTTGATCTTGTAACCAGACCATGAGATAAATTCTGTGAAAATGTACATTATTGGCTGGAGGGATTTCTGAGCATGTGCGACGTAGAGCAGAATGTCATCTGCATACAGAGAAATTGCTTGTTCAGTTTGTTTGATTTTGATATGTGAGGAAGCCTAATTTTATGCATGCTTTGTGCCAGCAGTTCAAGAGAGAGAGTAAATAGCATAGGGGAGGCGGGACAACCTTGTTTACATCCTTGTTGTATGATAAATGGATTAGAATGGGTAGTGCCTGTAGATATAATAGAAGAATGATTCACATATATGGTGCGAATCACATGTATAAATCTAGCCCCAAAACCAAAATGTTCAAGAATAAGCCATAAATATTCCCACTCTAAACAGTCAAAGGCTTTCTCTGCATCTAATGATAACACAGCACACAGGGTATCCAGATTGGAAGCCTCAGCAACCAAATGAAACAGGCGGCGCATGTTATTGGCTGCCTGACGACCCTTAATAAACCCTGTTTGGTCAGGATGTATGAGATTTATCTAGGCGCATGGCATATATCTTCATTTCTGTTACGATTAAACTGATTGGCCAAAGATTTGCACAATTTGTGAGGTATTTTCCTTTCTTAGGGATTACGGATATAGCTGTATTGATGTCTCTGTGGAATTGTCCTTTTTCAATAGCAATGTTAAGCGATTCAAGAATAACTGCTCCTAGCTCAATCCAAAAGTTGAGAATGAGTTCAGGAGGTATTCCATCAATACCAGGCGCTTTATCTTTCTTCATATTTAAAAGAGCAGCTTTCAGTTCAGAGAAAGTGACAAGTTCCTCAAATCTTCTTTTTGAGAGAGTTTGGGCAAAGATTCTCCAGGAACTGCCGACAAGCAGAAGTATCAAAGTGATGTGAGGAACTGTATAAATCTGAATAATATGCTCTAAAAGTGTATTTATTTCTGTAAGATCAGATATGCATCCTTTAGTAGGGGATCTGATCAGCTGTATTGATTATGTTTCAGCATGTTTGAGCTCCAGCTCCAGTAAGTGGCTAGGCCTACTCCCTTGAAAACAGTATTTTTGTCACACCCTCTGCAAAATGAATTCTGCTCTACGTCACAAGTCATTAAGTTCCAGTCTACTTGTTTTAAGCTCAAATTCTCTCTTTGTTGAATAGTTGTTTTTAAGAGTCTTCCTTCATTTTACAATGATTTTACAATTCACTGATCTTCTGAAGTCTTAATTTCTGTAAATTAGAATAAAAATGTGTAGTGTTTCCTCTCATTAAACATTTTACAGCTAACCATACCATAGTTGAGTAATGTTTTTCAAAAAATTATTTTAAATTGGATTTTAACTGAAAGATTAAGTCAGAATTCTGTAGTAAAGTATTATTGCTTTTTCAAAAAATTGGATTATGATCAGATAGAATGCCCGGTAATGTTTTTATAAATTCCAAGTTACCTGTAATATCAGTAGATGTTAAAACGTAGTCAATTATCAAGAAAGTCTTAAATCTAGTAGAAAAGCATGTATAGTCCTTAGTTATGGGATTATAACTTTCCCAACAGTCATTAAGATTAAGATCTTTAAGAAATTGTTTAAGTGCATTGGAAGCATTCACTTGTGTTGAGCTATGAGAAGGTCCACATCTATCAAGCTCAGAATCAAAAATGTCATTCATGTCAGTTCCAATAATAAGTGTATAATCCGATAAATTGAGCAGGCTTCTGGTTACAGTAGGGAGAAAATCTTTGTCAAATGAGTTAGGAACCTAAATAGATACAAATGCTATTTTCCTTCCATACAGAGTGGAACATATGTAAGTAGATCTGCCCTGTTTATCATTTCCACTTTTTCAATTGTAAGGGGTAGACTGTAGAAATGTAGAATAAAATGTTAATAAAATTGTATTTTTCACATGCGCCGAATACAACAGGTGTAAACCTTACAGTGAAAGGCTTACTTACAAGCCCTTAACCAACAATGCAGTTTTAAGAAAAATACAAAAAAAAAAATAAGAATAAGGAAATAAGAATAAGCACCCCTTTAGATGTAGATATGAAGCCGGAAGCAGCTGCCAGTTTGTAGTATTTGTTTTGAAGTCTATAGACATCACCCTCTAAAAGACGTGTCTCTTGCAATAGAGCAATGTCAACTTTATTCCTATGTAATAAATCAAGACATTTCATTAATTTATTTGGCTCAATAGCACCCCTCAGGTTACAGGAAATTATCACTAAATTAGCCATGATCCATCTGTGGTGATGTAAATAGCAGTTTGATGGATAAAAGGGGGGTGGGTAACTTATGATACCTATAAAATGACTATTCAGTTGTAAACCTGATATTTCAGAAAAAAACAGTAAAAATGTCCATTGTTGGATATAATTATATATAAAATTACAAAACCCTTCAGATTGCCATTCCACCCCAATAACCCTGCAAAATGTATCAAAACAATTGAAACAAAGAATACCTCCACTCCCTGACAGGTTAGGACACAACAGTCTGCCCTCTCCACTCAATGTTAGAACCGTGACTGAACCCAGCGGTGTCTATCACTAAAACCCTCCCAATACCCCTTAAAACTACTTAAGGAGAAGCGGCGCGCTAGCGGGCTGCTCCCGACACTACCCGGTGAAATGTAAAGCGCCAAATTCAAAATCCAAAAGTTGAATTATTAAACATTCATCAATATACAAGTGTTGCATAGTCATCAAAAGCTCTGATTCTTGGCAATATCACAGCTTTGTCAGATTTCAAAAAGGCTTTATGGCGAAAGCACAACATTTGATTGTTTGAGGATAGCACCTCTCCTATTTTCTACATTAGCATAAATTCATATCCAGCTCGGGTCACACAAAACCCATATAAGAGCTAAAATAAATCACTTACCTTTCGAAGAACTTCTGCTGAGGGCTTCACAAGTGTCCAACGAAGACATCCAATGGTTCTTTTGTTAGAAAAAGTCATTTATTATATCCATAAATCTCCGTTTGGTTGGCGCGTTATGATCAGAAAATCCACCGTCGTGTCACCCATTGAACCGTGAAGAGAACACGTTCAAATTATACCTATACCCTTTCTCCAAACAAATCAAACATTATTTTTAATGTATCCTTAGGTATCCTTTTAAGTATATTTACTGTAATATTTCAACCGGACGATAACGTGAACGATAGGAAAGGAAAATAAAGTGGGGCTCGCTTACAATCTCGCGCCCGTGAAACGTTGTTGACAAATGTGGTCCCCTGACTGTTTCCTCTTCCTATCTGTTCTGTTTAGTGCTAGAGCCTCCAGACACTGTATAAAGACTGTTGACGTTGACATCTAGTGGAAGCCATAGGTACTGCAGTCTCAGTCCTAGTTAACATAGAAATCAATAGGCAGCCTGGAGAAAAAGGTAATCTACAAAACAAACTGCAAATCCGGATGGATTTTCCTCGGGTTTTCGCCTGCTATATCAGTTCTGTTATACTCACATACATTATTTTAACACTTTTTAACACAACTTCAGTGTTTCATATCCAATAATACTAATTATGTGCATATCCTATTTTCTGGGCCTGAGTGGCAGGCATTTTACTTTGGGCACGCCAGACTCTCCAAAACCGTCACCTCTGCTGCCGCTCCCTCTCACTCTATTTCCTAAATATCTTGCATTAACTGACACAATGGAGATATGAGAATGGCAAGAAATGCTCAATTGACTGAATGACTGAAAGCCTCAATGTAGCACAAACGCTGGAGAAGGGTGCTCTTCACGGATGAATCCCGGTTTCACCTGTACTGGGCAGATGGCAGACAGTGTGTATGGCGTCGTGTGGGAGAGCGGTTTGCTGCGGTCAACTTTGTGAACAGAGTGCCCCATGGTTGCAGTGGGGTTATGGTATGGCCAGGCATAAGCTGTGGACAACAAACACAATTGCATTTTATTGATGGAAATTTGAATGCAGAGATACCATGATAAGATCGTGAGAGCTGAGGCCCATTGTGCCCTTCATCCGCCGCCATCACGTTTCAGCATGATAATGCACGGCCCCATGTCACAAGGATCTGTACACAATTCCTGGAAGCAGAAAATGTCCTAGTTCCTCCATGGCCTGCATACTCATCTGACATGTCACCCATTGAGCATGTTTGGGATGCTCTGGATTGACGTGTACGACCGCATGTCCCAGTTCCCAACAATATCCAGCAATTTCGCACAGCAATTGAAGAGGAGTGGGACAACATTCCACAAGCCACAATCAACAGCCCGATAAACTCAATGCGAAGGACCAACAGATTAATATCTATACTCTCAGTCGTGTGAAATCCATAGGCTAGGGCCTAATGCATTTATTTCAATTGACTGATTTCCTTTAAATAAACAAACTTTTAAATCTTTTAAATTGTTGCATTTATATTTTTGTTCAGTGTAATTTGTAAAGAAAAATCTAAAAACATGTTTTCACTTTGTCATTATGGGGTATTGTGTGTAGATAGGTGAGGAAAACATCTATTTAATCCATTTTTTATTCAGACTAACACAAAATGTTGAATAAGTCAAGGGGTATGAATACTTTAAGGCACTACGTTATTACTCTCCTATGTTTGACGGACTTAAATATTGCATGCACCATCCAACAGGGTCACACTTTAAATAAAGTACAACTTATACAGCACACAAATGTTTCATATGCACTACATACATGCTTCACAAATCATCTATACGCGTATGTCGTGCTCTATAAATGGTGCATAAACATACACAATGAGGTATGTGACATTTGGCAATTCACCCTACAGTGTGCATGGTTATGACACCCTTTATTCATCATTTATAGAGTATGACATACGGCTTAGATTATATGTGAAGCATTTATGTAGTGCTTATGAAGCCTTTATGTAAAACATATGTTGTTCTTTCATTTAAAATGGGACCTCAAAAAGGTTAAATGATTGTCCCACAGGGGCCTCTATGCAAAATACATCCATATTAGTTTCATCTTGGCAGCATGACAGTAGTGGAATATCTGTAACTACAGTTGAGCGGGTTAAGCCCAACTGTAAACCAACTTAAACAAATTGTTCCTTGCTTTTACCAGCATTTGATAAGCGACTGAGCTAATATAAAATACTTCCTGAAAATCGTATTAAAAGCCTTAACTGAGCAATTTGGCATTTAGCCAATGTTATGTTAAAAACGTATGATTTGGAAACATTGAAAGTATCCCAAACACAATGCTAATTTATAACTTTAATTGACCACAAAAAAACAGTTCATCAAACAAATGTTTTTGCTATTGAGATGTGAATATGTAGCCCTTATCATAATGGTGAACAAAAAAAAGAAACATTGTAGGAAAAGCACTGCTTATGAATATTCATAGTTCACATAGAACAAAGGCTTTCACTAGAAACAGTTAACCTTTTGGGAGGACAATGGCATTTATAGCTGTCCTTCGTGTACAGTAACCACATCCTGCTATGCTTGACAGTCCCCCACACTCCAGCACAGCAGATCTCACAGTTTCTGCTGCTTAACTCCATCCTCCAGAGCTGCTTCCTCTGCTAGTTCTGCCAGGGCCCTGTGACGCTCTGTTTCTGTCACAGTCATGGGATGCAGGGGGAAGAACCCAGCCAGTCCTACAGGAACAGACATGGGAGGGTTGACAGTATCTTAGACCACATAGATTCCCAGGTAGCATTGAGACTTAATTGGAAGTTTTGATTACATTTAAAAGTATACTACACTGAACAAAGTGTTGGTGTTGGTCCCATGTATCATGAGCTAAAATCAAAGTCCCTAGAAATGTTGCATATGCACAAAAAGCTTATTTCTCTCAAATTTTGCTTAACAGCACCATCCTCATTACACAGATGCACCTTGTGCTGGGGACAATAAAAGGCCACTCTAAAATGTGCAGTTTTAACGCACAACACAATAGGGCCTCACAACCGCAGACCATGTGTATGACGTCATGTGGGTGAGTGATTTGTTGATGTCAACATTGTGAACAGAGTGCCCCATGGTGGCAGTGGGGTTATGGTATGGGCAGGCATAAGCTCTGGACAATGAACAAAATTGCATTTTATCAATGGCAATTTGAATGCACAGAGATACCGTGACGAGATCCTGAGGCCCCATTGGGGCGGCAGGTAGCTTAGTGGTTAAAGCGTTGGACTAGTAACCGAAAGGTTGCAAGATCGAATCTCTGTCGTTCTGCCCCTGACCAATGCAGTTAACCCACGGTTCCTAGGCCGTCATTGAAAATAAGAATTTGTTCTTAACTGACTTGCCTAGTTAAAAGGTAAAATAAAAAAAATTGTCATGCCATTCATCCGCCACCATTACCTCATGTTTCCCAGTCATGTGAAATCCATAGAATTGATTTCAATTGACTGATTTCCTTACATTAAACTGTAACTCAGTTAATTCATAAAAATTGTTGGGTTTCTATTTTTGTTCAGTATAGTATAGTTCATGAACCTGTGATTTAGTGTTCTTTTCCATGATGTAGGACTTACACTGGTCATTTCAATAAACCTGTAAAGTGTGTGTTGTCATGTTGAGGGTAGAGGGAACACACCTAGAAGTTTGGCCACAGGCTTCGTCGGATGTGCACCACAGCCAATCCAGTACTTGATCCTGTCGGAGTTGATGCTGACCAGTTTCTCATTGTAGATGTTTGGCAGGGGGTCGTAAGAGCCTAGCTGTTCTATGTATTTACTGTCTCGTGCTCGCTTGTTGTAAGCTGCCACAATACGGTAGAAAGGTCTGTTAGACTGTTTGTGGCCAGCCATTGCCAATCTGATGACAATGTGTCCTCCATGGTACGTCTTCAGTAGGAAGGATGCTGTAAGGATAATACAACAAAATCAGCATTGTAATGTTTCGTTAAAAAGTGAAATTCATATGCAACTAAATTGGCTGAAAAAAAGAACAGCATTTGAAGTTGGATGTTGTCGGTCAAAGAGTAAGCAATTAGTTGTGACCACAGTTCAGGTGGTGTGTTTTGTCAGGTACATAGCTAGGTCAAAGGTTATCAGGTGTTTAGCCAGGTAAATTAGGGACTCACATTGTTTTTACCACTTACACACCACAACCGCTCCAATAACACTATGCTATCTGCAAAATACTTGAATCTGGATCGCCACCCACAGCAACGGTAATTTAACATGCTGGAGCTCTCTTTTAACATAATCTGCAATAAATGGTAACACCACACACCCAACAGTATTTCATGTCTGGACAATAACTCGTTAGCAAGTGGCCATCCCATAATACAAATAACACTCAATGTCTAGCTAAACATTACTTATCAAAAACATCATTGGTATAACTACTAGCTAGCTAGACACCATAATCATGGCTAGGCTCGTCAACCGTAACGTTACAGACATTTCCGGCTAGCTAATAAGCGTACCACCAACTTGCTAGTTAGCCCATGTTTACAGCGTTAGTTAAATAGCAACCTGATCATACTTACATAGATGGACCATGTTTAGGTATACCCTGCAAAAGACGTCAAATGAATTCGTAAAATATCGAAACCGTTTTCAACATTACAGAAAAGAGCACTCCTATTGTCTAATGTGACATTAGTAAGGGTGCAGCCATTTTTAAACAGGAAGTGATGTTCTTCTTCGTGTAGTTTTTTGTCACTAGACGCTGTGTATTGCTGCCCTTCGCAGGTCGGAATGCGGATTGCACATTTTTGATGAAACGAGCCACTTACGATTCATCATATGGCAAACTGGTCATCAGGAATCACAACATGCTGACTTCTGCCCCATGGAAGCACACACATCACTTTCGTGACGTTGTCAGCTAACCCATCCAGCTATACACATGCCACGTTCAAGTGCAAGTTGGAACTAGGAAAGATTTTGCTAACCGGTTGTAGTTATAGAGTACCACAGTATAAGTCATAATACCCATAAATCCTAGCGGTCAAACAGGGAAATAGTTCAAATAATTTTAGAAACACATAAAATGAGGGCTGTGTTTCGTGTAGGCTTACTCTTGTGTGATGTTTTGATAAACGTGTAAGTCTTTCTCAGACAAGGGGACTCTTACCAATATATTCACCTGTATTTACTCCCAACAAATGAAATGCTAATTAGCGGCTAATGTGGCTATCATAAAGAACTACAAATGCCATGAAGATCTGAACGAGACTGCAGAATCGAGGCAAAGGTAAGAATCTCTGGATTAACTATCTAATGTTTGATAAATGTAGTTATCGTGGTTATCAAAACGTCACGCCAGGTTAAGCCTACACAAAACACAACCCTTATTTTAAGTGTTTCTATTGGGAAAATGAATAATGGTAAAACGATTGGAACCATTTAGCTGTTTTTTTATTATGTGTATTATGACACCTCCACTGCGGGGGTCTATTCACGTGCTGTGTTCAACCAGTTAGCAAGTCGTACATTTCAGAGTTTCCTAGTTCAGACAAGCACATGAACGCAGCAACAATCCCCCCAAAAAACCACCACCCCACTGAAAGTGATGTTCCTTGAAGCGTTTCCTTTAATTTTCGTAACTGTCCACCCGATGGCGCCAGTGGACTGTAATTGCACTGTCAGAGCTTTTAAGTGGAATGATCATCTCCAACAAAAGAGGACAATTTTGCATGTAAGTTGTTATACACTTTAGCAACACTTATGATTGTTTAAATAGACGGTCATACAGTCACACACATCTAATAATACATGAAAAATAATCATCATGGCCCACGATGTGTATCAAAATCAATATATAATCTTGATTGAAATATTTACATTGGCTATCTAATTGAGGTGACATGTTCAGGTATTTTTCAGACATTAATTTGGTATTCGGTATTTATTAGCCACTGCAAAAGCATCAGTTAAAAGTCAGACCAATGTGATCCTCTCCTTACTCTAGATGTCTTTAGATGATTACACAAGTTCTACTCTCGCTCCAGCCACTGCAAATGCGGAGTAGAAACATTGATTTCCTGAGAGTGACCCATGAATAGAGGGGTCAGTGCTTTGCATGATGTACACTGGGTGCACTGATATTTGTTCCCTTTGGGAGCTCCACTCCCTCGCTGTTTGAACATGGTGATTTCACACTCCTGTGTGTGTGACAAACACATGGTTTCTCTGAGGAGGGGTCAGACTCTGAAAGCCCTTTGTCTATGAATGAACACATAGTTATATTTGATAGTGCATATGTTCTCACAGCACATACAGTTGAAGTTTAAATACACCTTAGCCAAATACATTTAAACTTAGTGTTTCACAATTTCTGACATTTAATCCTAGTAACAATTTCCTGTCTTAGGTCAGTTAGGATCACCACTTTATTTTAAGAATGTGAAATGTCAGAATAATAGTAGAAATAATTATTTATTTCAGCTTTTATTTCTTTTATCACATTACCAGTCGGTCAGAAGTTTACATACACTCAATTCGTATTTGGTAGCATTGCCTTTAAATTGTTTAACTTGGATCAAACGTTTTGGGTAGCCTTCCACAAACTTCCCACAATAAGTTGGGTGAATTTATTATTCCTCCTGACAGAGCTTATGTAACTGAGTCAGGTTTGTAGGCCTCCTTGCTCGCACACGCTTTTTCAGTTCTGCCCACAAATGTTCTATAGGGTTGAGGTCAGGGCTTTGTGATGGCCACTCCAATACCTTGACTTTGTTGTCCTTAAGCCATTTTGCCACAACTTTGGAAGTATACTTGGGGTCATTGTCTATTTGGAAGACCCATTTGCGACCAAGTTTTAACTTCCTGACTGATGTCTTGAGATGTTGCTTCAATATATCCACGTAATTTTCCTTCCTCACGATGCCATCTATTTTGTGAAGTGCACCAGTCCCTCCTGCAGCAAAGCACCCCCACAACATGATGCTGCCACCCCTGTGCTTCACGGTTGGGATGGTGTTCTTCGGCTTGCAAGCATCCCCCTTTTTCCTCCAAACATAACGATGGTCATTATGGCCAAACAGTTATATTTTTATTTCATCAGACCAGAGGACATTTCTCCAAAAAGTACAATCTTTGTCCACATGTGCAGTTGCAAACCATAGTCTGGCTTTTCTATGGCGGTTTTGGAGCAGTTGCTTCTTCCTTGCTGAGCTGCCTTTCAGGTTATGTCTATATAGGACTCGTTTTACTGTGGATATAGATACTTTTGTACCTGATTCCTCCAGCATCTTCACAAGGTCCTTTGCAGTTGTTCTGGGATTGATTTGCACTTCACCAAAGTACGTTCATTTTTAGGAGACAGAACGCATCTCCTTCCTGAGCGGTATGACGGCTGCGTGGTCCCATGGTGTTTATACTTGCGCACTATTGTTTGTACAGATGAACGTGGTACCTTCAGGCATTTGGAAATTGCTCCCAAGCATGAACCAGACTTGTGGAGGTCTACAATTCTTTGTTTTTTTTAAGGTATACATCCACAGGTACACCTCCAATTGACTCAAATGATGTCAATTAGCCTATCAGAGGATTCTAAAGCCATGACATAATTTTCTGGAATTTCCCAAGCTGTTTAAAGGCACAGTCAACTTAGTGTATGTAAACTTCTGACCCACTGGAATTGTGATACAGTAAATTATAAGTGAAATAATCTGTCTGTAAACAATTGTTGGAAAAATGACTTGTGTCATGCACAAAGTAGATGTCCTAACCAACTTGCCAAAACTATTGTTTGTTAACAAGAAATTAGTGGAGTGGTTGAAAAACAAGTTTTAATGACTCCAACCTAAGTGTATGTAAACTTCCGACTTCAACTGTAAGTCTACAACACAGAACAGGGACTCCTGGACTGTTACATGTTCTCTTATTACTGTGAGTCCTGTCTGCAGGAACTCGACAGCACTGTTTTTCTTATGTGATCAAGTTTATCGTTTTCTCATCCTTAATACACAATTTGTACAAAAAAAGAGAGAGCTCTACATGCATGATCACTTTTCTATTTTAAATCATCACACAGTACAAAATTACAAAATCACCCATTGTCGTCCATTGAATTAGCTTTTGTAATGTAAATTATATTTCTGTGGAAGAGATTATTCTGTATTTAGTTATAATGTTATTAATGTCCCTGATTTATTGTACATTTCCATCATATGAATATAATACTGTACACCTAGTGACTGGATAGGACATGTTATAGTTTGGTTATTTATTGTATGATACACAACCACACATGCATAATGGTTTGAATATTATTCAATATCAAATCAAATCAAATTTATTTATAAAGCCCCCCTTACATCAGCTGATGTCACAGAGTGCTGTACAGAAACCCAGCCTAAAACCCCAAACAGCAAGCAATGCAGGTGTAAAACGGTCTACTACTAAAGCACATGCCCCAAAAATGATGCAGGTTAGATCATTGTGGTTAACCAGTTAATTTGCATTCCAACAGGCCCAGTCATGTGGAGTTGTAGACTGCCCAGACATCCAACACACATAAAGTTCCATGAAAGGACTAGAGATGATATACGGGGAAACAACGTCATTATTGCGCTGACCGCTTTTCTGTGCAAAATCGGAAAATGAATAGACACTTTACACAGCTAGACAGCAAGCAAAATGCATCTAACATGGGGAATCTGCAGTGCATGATTAACTGAACACTGACGTTGAGTCCAGTGGTAGCTGATACTCTCGTGAGGACCCCATGCTCTTTGGGACAGCAAGAGGAGTTGTTCCTGCTGTAATCGTCTGTGACAGTTCAGTTAGAGATGCTCAGATGACCAGATAGTGTACAAGGAAAGAGACAGAAGGAACCCCTTTAAGACATGGCCTTAAATTAAATGAATTCATATTTTGTGATAGAAGTTGGCCACCTTCAGAAATTATGATTATGTTTAAAAAGATAATAATGCCTGCAAATAACACATACATGCACATAACTGATAACTAAGCCTTTACAGGTCCCCTCCAGTCGTTTGAAGCAGACACTGGGCTTGATGAAAAGACATGAGTCAATGAGCTCTCACAAAGATTGAACAGCCCATGCCCACTCAGAAAACAGAGAGGTGGGTGAGATGAACTGACTCCGTGTAGGACCAGTAAGCCAGTTTCACACATTCATTGGGAAAACATTTATTAACCAGCAATTCTGTCCCAAATATTTATTTTATCAAGCAGATTATTGAGGAGAGGGGAGGCCAAGGAGGCCAGATGAAGCTTCACAGACTCTCCCATGACACCCATCCCTAACATGATAACCAAAGCATGCTTCTTACCCATTCTCAATTAGATTATCTGTTCTGCTAACATTTGTGTTTCACATCTTGACTGAAACCTCCACATTGTCTTCAGTGTGATTTGCAAGACATTTTAGAGTTTGCGCTAGAATTTTTCAATCAGATTTCTTCCATGTGTGCACTACCGGAGCTTGAACTGAAACAGTAAAGCACATCTTGTTTTAGGGAAAAGGACATGAATGGACATTTTATTATTTTGGAACATAGGAAAATATGGAACCACACACATTTGACTAACTTTACTTGAGAAGTATTCAGATGCCAATCCACATGTTGTCTCTAGATGGACCATACCTGCAGTTTAAATTAGTCTCATTAAAAATAATCCCATGTCATCACCGACAAGCTTCCCAGCCTTGTAGAACACATACAGTTTTGAACACGTTTAATCAACTACCCACATAAAGAAATGTCTGATCATCTCCTCAGTCCATTGTGAGGTCTTGAGTCTGACTTAGTCCCCTGCCTGCTGTCTCTGTCCAGCTACAGTGGTGCCATCCATCCTCTATGAACCCATGGACCCAACAGAGACAGACAGAGGGACATTTTGTCTCTCATGTTGGGGATCAAATTCTGTCTTTTTCCACTGATTGATCTCTCAGATGGATTCAGTGAGACTAATTACGGCAGCATGCAAAATGGAGGCTGTTACTTTCATCTTCATTAAACAAAGGACTTGCTTTCTTCCGTCGGCTTTTTCAAAGAGATGCTTTTAACTGATTAAGAGCAAAACAAGACTAGTCTATCACATGCTGCTAAGAGTTGAAGAATTGAAGAGTTTTGTTGCTAAATGGATGGATCTGTCTCCAAAACAAACAGCATCAATATCGTTGTTAGACAATTCGTAAATGGTCAAATGGCCTTCTGTTGTCTTCTGGTGTACGTGCAGCACAACCTTGAGACAAATATTTTTGAAACATTCTTTATTACAATGACTTGAAAAGGACTGACAGTGTTTTAAAGCATTGGCCGAACAGAAACAGGAATTATCCTGGAGGTGAATGGGAACTCCATTGGTTTGTGAAGGCTATGAAGAACATGCAAGTGTTTTTGAATGGTCTCTTTAGTTTTACTCTGAGATGTATTGTTCCTTCAGTCTGAGATGTGCCTGTAGTCTGGAGTGGTGCAGACAGTAAATGGTCAGTAGTTGGTCAGGATAGTCACAGCTTGTTAAAGGAAAGATGTTTGGGGAACACAGTCCACTCACTGTGACTTCTCCTTAGGTGTCAGGGGTCATGACCTCCACACCATCCCAGGATCCACTGATGGCTGCTGCACGGGGTGATGCTGTAGAGCCAGGATGGTTGGTTGGGTGAAAGGACAAGAGGATTTGGCATGCACATCAGACCGTGATGCCACAGCATGGGGTTCTATCACATGTTGTACACACACGTCACACACACACATACAAGCACACGCACCCACCCACGTGAATATGGGGCACAACTCCTCAAGTCTATTTGTTAAACCGTACAATTTACAGTGTGGTACATAGAGCACATCATTTTGGTTTCTAGTTTGTTGCTTGTTTATCACTGTTGTTTCTTACTGGAGCTCTGATGCCTCTCAGGTATCACCACTACAGCAGGTTACACAATGTCGCAAGGGGAAAGTGGAGTTTGATTTGATTTTTAGATTATAAATATTAATTAGCTAATACAAAAAAC
Source organism: Brachymystax lenok tsinlingensis (assembly GCA_030435695.1). NCBI lineage: Eukaryota > Metazoa > Chordata > Actinopteri > Salmoniformes > Salmonidae > Brachymystax > Brachymystax lenok. The sequence continues at coordinate 35,753,845 of CM059813.1, forward strand.
ATTCAGGATCTCTTGTATTAATATTCATAGGGATTTTGTAGAATTTATCAGACATCAACGATGACGCATTCATCAAATACTTTTCATGATTTCCACTTAAATTAGTCACAGAAATATTGTTTGAAATATTCATGCTCATGAAATGAAATATCATGCTCGCTCTGATCTTCACTTTGCGTTTTAGTAGTAATATAATTTTTATAAACTAACTCTTACTTAGCAATTATAAATAATTGATGGCCTCTTCAGAGAAAATTAAATGGTGATAATGGAATAAAATGTATATACAATATAGTCACACGGTCTAGGTCAAGATTCCGGGATGTGTTTGCAATAATAAATAGAGAGTGTTTAATCACATACAAACATTACTAGGTAATATCTGCTCAATGTTTGATTCCCCCATAAATTATCTTCGATTAGGCTTTCAGTGATACAACAAATAAAACGTTTTGGCCGACATGGTCGTCCTCTGGTCAGGTTTGTGTCATCTGAGGGCCCTGACAGACAAATCAACAGGGTTGTTATCTGAGTGGCGCTGCATGTGTTTCTCCTACTCAATACAGCAGGAACAGTCATGACTTGTTTCACACCATCTACTATTTACTATTATCTTGTGTGATGGTGGGATGCAAATCCTCAAAGACTTGGATGTATGCAATTCAACACAGAGGCTATAGTATAATACCTTGCCTTACAGATCTATGGGGAACAGGCATGATACCACCACAACACTTACATACACAAACAAAACAGACACTGAGACTCAAACTGGAGGGGTATTTGAAGTAGATGTATATATTGAAGTGCAGTGACATTTGACTGTAGAGGGAAACTAGGGTAGTGTTGGGCTGTTAACTGAAGAGACAGGTGAGCTCTGCCGCAAGGGGATAAGAGCCTTCGGTTATGTCAGAATCGGTTTGTTTGTCCCTCTGTGGGTTGTTTAGTGAGGACAGCTATTCCTCTCTCTTTCTCAGTGGCAGGGCTTTAGCATCCCGCACCTTGCACGCAAACACATGGGCAGCCAACACTTTCAGGTACCCAAAGTTTAAATGTCCAAAAACAAACTAGTTGGACAGGCTCTTCATCTCCCAAGCCTCCATACTGTCAGTGACATGTCTACTGTATACCAATCTAGTGAGCTAGGGGTTTTAGGATACAACCGGATTCATGCAATAATGAGCAGTGACAGGATGTCACCCACGCTGCCATGGATCACCCTCCACCCCCCACCCACCCATCCAGCTGGGGACACCTGCTGCCAGCCTGATGTCACCTCCACTCCCCCGCTCCCCTCTCCTCTCAGGGGTTACTTAGTGATGCTGCTGATCTGGCTGTGAGAGAGTTCACCTGCCCTCCTCTCCACTCCACTCGGTCATGGTCATCTCTATCTTGTGGGCACAACATCAGCCTATCAGAGCCCTAGCTGTGTCTGTCTGTCCAGTGTCTCCCTGAAGCATATGTCTGTTTGTACTAATGAGATGAGTATCTCTGAGCAGCACCCTCTAATTAAGTAAAGAAAGCAGCTCTCCTTCCTCTTACGAGACCGTTTTATATACTATCTCTCTCTGCATCCTGATAAAAATAATTCCCATAAGGAAGCAATAACACTTTTTGATAATTCCAAGCAGATGTGAACATGCCCCAGCAAGTTAACAAGATTCTGCTGGATTTGCAGAGCAAAGCAAAGTAGAAAGTGTTAGTGTCTGAGCTGCAGCACCACGGTACACTCTAAGTGGGAGGACCTGGCACATAACTAGCATTGTCCTGGCAGTAGTCTGCTCTGCTCTGCGGCAGTCGCACCTGTCTGAACACAGTCCAGGCCACTCTAGGAGAGATAGAGACCATTCTGCCACTCTATCACCTCTACATGGACATGAAATACTTTATAAGAAATGTTTGTTTTTTTTTCAAGATAGTAATTTATTAAAATATGGCTCAAATTGAAAGACAATGCACACCAAGGCAGAGACTCCAGAGAGAGGAAAAAAGTGCTTTGTATTATGAAGGAGTCTTATCTTATAGTAAAGTAAAATAACAAGAACCTCTATGATTTGTGTTTTTCAAGTGTTGGACATTGATAAAGGACCCAAGATTTGCTATTTTACTTAGTGGAAAATATTTGCACTGGTAGTCTGTATCAAATTTAGTTGTATGTTGCAAATAGCTTTTTCTCATTTCCAGTGGGTACTTCTATACAGTGTGCAATTTGTTTAAACTCTGTAATGTACACATTTACACATCAACAAAAGGATAAGCATTCAATTTTTTTCTGAAGATACTCTTTAACATCAAAGAGAGAATAGCACTAGGAAAATAGTATTATGTTAGGGAATTTTAAATTATGTTAGGAACATTTTAAAGTAATGCTTCAAGATGGTATCACCACATACAAGATGTCATTAAAACTATATTCATTAAATACTTTTACTTTGTTCAAACTATGATGGTTGAATAAGCAATGCCTCTTATCAAAGGTAGGCTTTCTTTGTGTACTTCCAACATGAATAGCTAAAAATTGTACAAGGCACTATGAGTTGATGCAGTATGGAGATAGGATGCCTTGCAGAGAAACAGCAGTATTCACCTACAAGCTAAAAAGAAACTTGGGTAATTGCCATGTCACAAATAATGAGAGGCTTTGTAGCAAAGTGTTTGAAGAACAACCCCGATCAAGATAAGATTGGAGACAATATGTTAAAAAGGGAAGTGTTTTCTGTCTTGTGAATTTGATAAAAGAAACAAGTGACAGTCCCTTATTGGGATCAGATGCAGAGACGTGTGTCAGTGTGGGGCGGGGGGGGGCTGTGTCAATCAACTGTCACAATGAGACATTTTTCTCTGGACAAATATACCCAATATCACCAGAAATTCTCCTGCATTTAGTGTGCTGTACTTTCATCAGCCATTCGTTTACCTCGTGAATATAGGGGACATAGAGAGGGCATGTAAAATAAAGATCGTCGCCCACTAGTGGACATTAGCGTACATCATTGCGCCATCATGAGAAACGCGCCTAAAAGTATAGTATTAAGCTGATCATGCAGCCAAAATGGCAACACAATGATAGTGTGAATGATATAGCCCACCGTGCTTAATGTTGACTCACCTACAAAAAAGTATTTTGGTGTCATGGTTTGCCAAGAGTTCAGAATCTCAGTTAGTGAACAGGAGCGGGGATGCGTTTCTTGCAATGTGTTTGTCCTTATATTAAAATGTACAAAATAAACTTATACAATCTAGTGTTATAATAACTTAATTTAATAATAAAAGGTAACGGTGTGCTGAATTTGTAATTTGATCACAAAAGTTAATTGTGGCTGTGGATTGCAAATAAATCCATTGAGTAAATAATGCATAGCTATTTCCTTTATTTTTACATACCCCTTATTGGAAACCTCAAAGCAAGTGAACCAGACTAAAGTCACTTTTATAAAGATATTTCCTGATAGGTTGATATTGACATTGTTAGGCCTAATACTATATTATGTGTAACATTGTTTTAAATAAAATTAACCATGATAATGATGATAATATTGGTTATCAGCATTATTATGGTTATCAACATAAAGATAGGGCTCTCAATATCAACCAAAATAGCCCACACTAAAGGAAACCAAAGTGAAGATAGAACAAAATGTGAATGTTTACTGTTTATTGATTTTATAATACATTATTATGATTGTATAATACATTATTATGAGGTTTGAAATTAGGTGATTTATATTTGTATTTTTATCGAGAGAGAGAGAGAGAGAACTTATTGGTAACATACCTCCTCGCTAAAGGCAGTAGAAAGACAGCCGATGTTCCCATCTAAAGAATGTTTTTCTAGAAAACTCTTTTGTTTGGTTTTCACGTGATTGATGCTTGACTTAATCCAATGCTCGGTGAGTCTTCCAACGAGGGTGAGGCGGGCTCTTTGTGCCTTCTATCCCATGTGAAGCAAACCAAAGCGGCAGGGTTAGGGTCATAGCTATTCCGTAGGGTACCAGGTCCTCCCCATCCGCGCATCTGCATGTGAAATCGCCATTTCACCCCTCCACACTCCCTAATTGTTGCAAAAATTATTTGTGAAATTGCCTTCCACCAGTAGTGTTTTCCACAGCAATTGTATATGCACGGCAGGCCCACAGACTTGACACGCGACTTTCAACGTAGTCTTCTTTCTTAAGCTACTTAAGAATTGGCTTTAAGCTATTGCTATTTGAAAGGTCCCTCTTGTAAATGTTCTCTACGCCTACCTGTTAGGCATCGGCCTACTACCACCATAGATAGGTGAGATTTCTGTAATACTCAGAAGCTTGCACGTTTAACTGAAAATGATTTGATGTTCTCAACACGCTATTTTCGGCCTAATTTAAGTTAAAAGGTTAATATCCAAAATAGAATGTCTTCATCTATATTGTGCTATTGAATTCCACGTATGAAATAGCAATAGCAATAGGAAGCTTGTCTGTATGAAATATGCTACCGCAAACTCATACAGGCCTATCCTACAGGTGTTTTCTGCAGAAGAGAACGCGGGTGATAGGCTAACTAGTCTATTATATTGTTATCAAATCAATAACGCTGCTGAGACCGTTAAGGAAACCCCCTCTCATTCCCTAGAAATTTGCTGAATTAGCTTACTCTGCTGAATCCAGTCTGTGAACAAACTCAAATATATCTTTAAAAAAAGTCTTCAGCATGATTTTTAATAATACATTCCTGTGAGCTATACTTAAAAAAAATCACCTCTAATACATCCAAGTTAACTTTTTGGAATATTCTATTTATATTTATTCATATTATATTTATATTTGTATTGTTTGTATATTTGTATTGTTTCCAATCAGATAGGCCTAAATGTTTAAATTCTGCTTTGATCATTATAGTCTATTACAATTACTTCAGTCTGCAATTGAAAAGTCGTAAAAACAGATATAAACCAGATAGGGTCTTTACTAATCTTGATTATTGGTCATTGCATGAGTTGCAACTCTCAGTTAGGCCCCTTAGGATTCGCTTGTTGGGCCTCTTTCTACAATTTATAATGGCAAAGTTATTCCAGATTTCTTTTAGCTTGCTGAAGCCCCTCAATGGTCAGTCAGTCAGTCCCTCAACGTAAAGGTCGAATCCATCCCCATGGAAATGCGGGTGACGATGAGCGAGGGAATAGGATTGCTCTTGGAGTAGGCCTAATATTCAGTTAACTTCTTTAACCTTTCTTGCACTTTTCATTTAGTCTTTTTCCTATAGTGTTGAACCTCAAATTACTATCTGATATCATAAAAAGTTTAAGCCAATTTGACCAGAGCAAATAATTATCTCCAAGTTTCAACCAGGAATTTAGGCTACTAACGTCAGTCTTTTACACGCACATAAGCATTCCCACATACATACATACATACATACATACATACATACATACATACATACATACATACATACATACATACATACATACATACATACATACACACACACACACACACACACACACACACACACACACACACACACACACACACACACACACACACACACACACACACACACACACACACACACACACACACACACACACACACACACACACACACACACACACACACACATACATTGGCAGGTAGCCTAGTGGTTAGGGCGTTGGACTAGTAACTGAAAGGTTGCATGATCGAATCCCGGAGCTGACAAGGTAATAATCTGTCGTTCTGCCCCTGAACAAGGCAGTTAACCCACTGTTCCTAGGCCGTCAATGAAAATAAGAATTTGTTCTTAACTGACTCGTCTAGTTAAATAAAGGTAAAAAAAAATACATACATACAATGTGGATTTGTGAATATTGTACTTATATACATTAACACATCTTGTTTTGAAGGTTTCACGTGTGTGGACAGAGCAAAGAAGGAGTCGAGTTTTATTCAGGTATAATGATTACCATCACATCTGTTTGGTTTTGTTTCTTAGTTTTGTAATGTGGAGGGAGTGATTCAATGAATTCAAAACCGCATGAGTGCGTTGCTTCCCATGCCGTTGTCTGATTGGTTGACAAGTCCACGGCTATACCCACTCTCCCCGTCATGAATAAAATAAGGGCCATCGAGCCTATCCGCGCGCTCCAGTGTCTCCTCTTACAACGCGCGCCAAAGTTGGCCACTTATTTTACTTTCAACCAGCAAGCAGACGTTATTAAAACTAGCTGACAACGTATATCAAGGTAAAGAATTAAATAAAAGTTGCCCATTTACACATTTGAGTTCAAGGTGCATCCCCTCCCTTAATACTACACAAAACCCTTTACTAAAGGGTTCTTCTTTTACCCCACCAACTCACCAACCAGGTGACGAACATCACCACTTTTCTGTTGGAGCGGTTTTAGTATTTAGGAGTTTCTCTGACTGGGACTACGATTTTATTGTCTGCTTTTTATCCTTTTGAGAGGAGACATTTCGTCACATCCTGTCGGCTTAGACCTACATTTTCTTGTCTGGACTTTGCACGAGTAAGAATTTGGTACCAGTGCTCACTCGGTGTTGCTTCAGTAGCTAGAATGGCTACTTTACCAGGAACAGTGCCTCGAATGATGCGCCCTGCGCCAGGCCAGAACTACCCCCGCACCGGATTCCCTCTGGAAGGTACGGCATCTTTTTAACTTGGAAAATCTTTCTCGAGAGTTGCAACAAAAACTAACTCGTCATCTTAAAGGGAGGTTATAGCTCATCTTCGTGAAAGATTAAGAAATATCAGGCAATTGTGTTTTGATTTGTTGTAGTTCATCTTTGTTAAATATTAGACCATTGTGCTGTCTATTTGTCTGTTTATTTAGGCTTAGGCTACCACACAGGGAAATTGAAATTGCTATGTTACAGAATAGACAGCCAAACATTGCTTGACAGGCCTTGATGTTGATTGTAGAAGTATAGGCCTACTTTAAATTGATTATTTCTAGTGTTTGTTATGTTTACCTATGTCACTGACAATATGGATGATCAAAATGTTACTTCATATAATTTTTAAATGCGTAATAGGCCTATCCTCCTGATTGATTAGTGATCTTTTTATGCAATTAAAAACGTACTAAACCAATGGTGACATGATTGCTAAGATAACTTAATGAGTCAAATTATAAACTATGCGAGGAAAATTATCTTAGCAAATGCGCGGAAAAATACCAATTGGTATTTGCATGTAGGCCTATTTATGGGAATCGGTCCCAATAACAGCCTGTTCGTGCTCAAGAGCTTTTCACGAAAATGCACTAAACCAAAAGCTCCAGGATTTGTTGAAGTATCCTGTTGCTGCAAATGGAAACAAAATACACAGCAAAGAGATAGCTCAAAGGATCACATCAATATTTGTACAGCATGACTAGGAATAATCAAGGTGGAAAGTACCACACTCTTCAGTGCCTCTTGAATACGAAATTAGATCCTCAAGTGCTCTATGGCACTAATGATATGTCCTGCCAGCCAGGCTGAGTGGGAATGAGTGTGGCAGGGTTCTACTAAGAATGGATGGGCTGTGGGATATGTTTGGAATGTGCCTATATTATAGTTTAGTATAATAAACCTTTGCTGCTACCAGCTCTCACAGTCTAATGTCAGAATTAGACGTTCATCCATTCGACACATCCATACAATTATTATTACTGTGTTATTATCACGGTTGTGATGACGATAATTATAATTCATATTATTATGATGATTATTATAGGCGCATGTGAGTATATGATAATGGAATTTGGATCGACAATTAATAGTGAATAACTACAGGTCTAGGCCTACTCATTTTGTATTGAATTGTCTATGTGAAATAACTCTTAAGATATCAATTCATTTAAAGTTGGCCTATATAGTACCAAACCAATTTCACATCAACATATTTAATTGTTTATCCTTAACGTAATTTCACATTGCTCTCTGTCATTGCATTGTTGTCTAACTTGATCTCTTGCGCATTAAACTTTAACAATTACAATATATTCAGGACAATATACAGGACCTGAATATGTTTATTGTGGAACAGTATCAACCCCCCTGGGCCAAGGTCGGGTGAACCAGCTCGGCGGAGTGTTCATCAACGGGAGGCCGTTGCCAAATCATATCCGACACAAGATAGTAGAGATGGCCCATCATGGCATCCGACCCTGCGTAATCTCGCGACAGCTACGAGTTTCCCATGGTTGTGTCTCCAAAATCCTCTGTCGGTACCAGGAGACCGGTTCGATTCGTCCCGGGGCAATAGGAGGCAGCAAGCCTAGGGTGAGTGGAGGACTATAGTTTCTACATTATTTCACAATCGACTTTAGCTAGCCTACACTTTGACCTGCAATCCGTGTAAGACTATCAATTCTTCTTCGTCAGTTATCATGTCACGTGCATTTTACGCACCTTTATGCCTGCATGATGCAACCATTTCCACATGCAAACATTACGAGTTATAGCCTATAAATTATTACTATTGCATGGAGTGAAAGGTAGCCTATGAAGACATTAACCATACATCTCGAAAACTAGGCCTTCAATTAGGAAGTGGAGTAGCCTAGGCTATAGTTTCATGGCTAGAAGGTATCCAGTTTTTGTCGAATTAACGTCAGATGTGGCTTTTCGTAGAAGGATCAGAAAATTTACGCAGCAGGTTAGGAGAATTGACGTAGCAGGTTAGGATAATTGGGGTAAGGTTAGAAAATGGGTTAGGATTAGCTAAAATGCACAATAGAAATCTACTTTTGACGTTAATTTAACAAAATGACTGGGCTATAGGCCTTGATTTCGCCTACATTTCAAACTCCCCATCAGGGAAACACGGAAGGCTATGTTAGGCTATTTGTATTTATATCCATATACATTACAATATCATGTTCTTCGTGTGAATTAAAAGTTGTTTCGACTTTCCTTTCCTTGTGTCTGGTCGTTGCACATTATAAAACCCACAGCAGGTATCATCTCCGGATGTGGAGAAGCGGATTGAGGAGTACAAGCGAGAAAACCCAGGGATGTTCAGTTGGGAGATCCGGGACAAGCTGCTGAAGGACGGGGTGTGCGACAGAAGCACTGTTCCTTCAGGTGAGGCTTCTGGTAAGCAACTTTTCCTTCTTATGGTGATTAATGTAAGGGGATGAGACATGAACCCCTCCACAGTCTGGTATTTGATGTGCAGTTTTTAGGTATTGTACTTCTATTTTTGTAACTTTATTATTTTTCACCTTGTCTTGACATGAGCTGATGAGCATATACATATGAGGAAATATACCATTCATTTACCACACAAAATACCGTAGGAGTTTTTTTTTGTAATCCAAGGCCTATTTCGTTTTCTCTCAGTGAGTTCCATCAGCCGAGTTCTGAGGGCCCGATTCGGCAAGAAAGATGACGACGATGATTGTGATAAGAAGGATGAAGACGGGGAAAAGAAAACAAAGCATAGCATCGATGGCATTCTCGGTGATAAAGGTAGGCCAGCAAAGAAAAACATTGTTTACTTTGCTAAAAATTGTGACTAAATCGTGTCATTCTTATTTGTCTTATTAAACAATAAAATGTTAGGCGTACTTTTATCCTGTACACACACTTCCATGATAATGCTGTACTAGGCCCATGCTTATTCCAATAGCAACATCATCATCATCATCAACAACTATTATTTTATTATTATCGTTATCGCTATTGTTGTTATTATTACATTTTAGTATGCCTACACCCTATTCCTATTAGGCCCATATAATTAATCATTATTTGATTTATTATTATTTGGAGGTGAAGCTACAGTTGTTTTTATTATCATATTAGAAGTTTCAATTAGGTCAACAATTGATTTAAATATATTTTTCTATGGGCTATATCTCTTGGGAATACTTTTATGGTAAATCAGAAAATCCTCTCGCAGATTGGCTCATTCATTCCTGCTTTTAAATCCCATTCAGTCTTTACTCAATTACTCAATTATTTATGTGAGCCCTGACGGAAGGTAGCCTATTTAACTCCAGAAAATGTATTTGTTTTACAAATTCCTCTCCCGCTCTTTTAACGATCTTCCTAAACGACAGCTGACAGTTGACCGGTTTGACAATCAATGTCAGTTTAGAAACACTACATCACGTGTCAGTTAAACTGAGACGAGGAGGGCATCTTCTCTGCAGCCATATCCCCGCAATACTCCTGGCAATAATGTTAATGCTTGCACACATTAACTAGTTGGTAACAAATGTTTTTGAAACAAATTATTAACATTTTAAAATAACAACGCTTATTGTGAATATTAAAATGTTTAACATTATAGGTAATCGGAATACACGACATTATTTATTTAGCTAGTATTTTAAGATATTTTAAAATTCATATTTTTGTATAGCCTAAGTCTATATGAAAAATGTAATTCAGTTAGTGTTATTGTGCCACTTGTCAGTGCACTCTCTGTCATTGAATATAGAGGGAGAGAGAAAATCATAGTGCTTATACAAACCTGTCCTGAAAGAGACAAGGGTCGCCATTTAAGAAGATCAAACATCATTGAATATAGTTTATATAAGAGTTCACAAAAAGCTTTCCCCATAAAATACGCTGCTAAACTTATTCGAACTTGAAGATGAACTTCAGTCGCAAAACCTCTCTCCAATGACGCTTTTCTAAAGTGAAGATTCCGAGGTAGGTCTACAAAGGCAAATCTTAGAAAGCAGGGAAGCAAAAAGGGGAATTGTCAGGTCCATTCTCATTCAAAAACCCGCAAACAGAGAAAGAAAATAGTTTGGACAAAGGGCAAGGGTACATATAAAGGGAAATGAATTATTCAGTATACCCCGCTGGTAGATAGTTTAGTAATATTACGGAATAATCTGTTGGAGGAGAATAGCCAACGCATTTCATGGTGCAAAACGGTGCTTTCTTTTTTAAATGGTTTGTGTCCATTTATCCATTTAGAGGTCGGATCATTGTGTTTCTTAGCTGCATGGTGTAATGTTGGCGTTTCAGTTTGTAAACAGATAGCCTTTGGCTATAAGCACTTCAAGCTAAATTACCCGTTGGTAGAGCCAGTAATATTTCGGTTTCTGATTTCAAAGGGATTTTATCTTGTTCCATTCCAAGGTTAACTTGTTGCCGAATGTTTAACTGCAAATTTTTCTAATTGTTTGCTATTTTTTTTATGATGATGATTGTTCTTATTCGATGCTCAACACACGAATAGAAAACAGATGTCCGTTATGACCATGTTTACATCGAAGATTTGTTTGGCCCATCCCCTGCATTCTGAAATATGAATTTACTTGCAACAGTGTCATATCAGAATGTTGGAAACCTTATAGAGGCCTACGAATGAGCGTCAGATCTGTCCTCGTGAACTCAGAACATACCAAGGTTGCTTTTTAATTCTTAAAAAGATTTGTCCTTATACAGTTTCAATCCGGATGGCATTTAATAACGTTAATACTTATTAGCGCAAGTAATGGAAACGTGTCTGTTGAATAGGTGGCTGTGTTGGAGTGGGGTGTAATAGCTTGCAGGCATGGTAAGAAATGTATTTATCCCCAATCAGCCCCTCACTCTCTGAGTTGGAAGCACAAACGTTATGTTGAAGGGTTTTAAAGCAGATTAAATTGAGCCTTTTATTTCTTTTCACTTTCATCTCTGAGCGGAGCTCACAGTGGCTCGCCCTGGTGACACATTTACGAGATTTCTGGTTTACTTCAGAGCTCTCTAGATTATTAAATGTGTTTATTTATTTGTCTATTTATTCACAGGCTATATTTGAGTGCTCCATCACAGATTTATCTTCTGTGTAATCCGAAATGATAAAACAAGAAGGCTATTTTCAATGTATAATTTCAAGCAAGTTGCAATAGGCTATTTTATTTATTTAACCTTTATTTAACTAGGCAAGTCAGTTATGAACAAATTCTTATTTACAATGACGGCCTACCCCGGCCAAACCCTAACCCGGGCGACCAATTGTGCGCCGCCCTATGGGACTCCCATTCACGGCTGGTTGTGATACAGCCTGGAATCGAACCAGGGTCTGTAGTGACGCCTCTAGCACTGAGATGCAGTGCCTTACACCGCTGCGCCACTTGGCGTAGTTTAATGGAGATAGATCACCATGGTGTGTGGAGATGATATATAAGAGTATTTAGAAAGCTATACACCCACTGTCTTGGTATCCCTAAACACATGTGTTTATAAACGGAACGCAGCCTTAGCCTATGTCATTTTGATAAGAATATCCATCCATTTATGCTTTCCACCTGCCATCCTCAATAACGTAATAGTGATAGTGAGGTGCTGCGATGACCCTGACAAGTTGAATTAGGCGACCAACGGGGTAGTGGGGTTAGACAAAGCGCCACACGTGCATGTTCGTAATCCTGGAGAAGGTATATTGTTTGTGCATGACTGGTCAGAACGCCAGGGAAAGAATGAATCCGCCCATTTTAAAGGGACCATCTATAATAACTAAACCAACAAACTGTCCTCTGTAGCCTCGATGAATTGGCGAGGTGGAGGCAAGGGACACTTCAGCAAATCTTCGGATTACCTGCGGTTCTCAATATAATCAAACAGAGGTCAGACGAGCTTTCTAGGCGTTGGGAAGGGATCATGAGAGAGAGCATTGGAGAGCCACTGAGGTGTCAGGCAATCCGAGGCTCCAGGCTCGCTTTCTCTGTGTGCATATTCAATTAAATGACCATGGGTGTCGATTAAGAACAAGGATGTTTTATGCAAAGGGTTAGAAAAGAATCACGTCATCTATGAGAACTGAGAACGACAGAAACGGGCAAAACAATTTAAAATGTATAAAGACCAAAAATAAAGAAAGCTTTGAAATTAGTGTGTTCGACTCATGCACGCACAAACACACACGCGCACGCACGCACATACACATCTCCGGAAATATGATGTAGCTATATTTCGGGTCTAAAGCCGTGCTGAATGAGAAGGACAGGGGAATGAAGTAAGAGACAACTTCAAACAAATCCATCTGGAATAGTGTGTGAGAGAGATTTAATGAAAGTATGGGGAAGTTATTTAGCTATTAATAAAAAAAAATCCTCAGGCATTGAGAATAACTCCATATGCACTTTCTTGCAGCTATTTGGCTGGGTTGAAATTGAGGGAGACCCAAATGTTGGGAAGAGATAACACACCCATCATAGCCCAGACCATGCGCTGTGCTTCACTGCATTAAACTCGGATTAACCTCCTCGAAGCCCGCTTTCGCCACATTTCACTGGAATTTACATTGGTAGATTTCTTACACACAGAGGGCAAAAGCTGAAAACCCCCGCAACAGCTAATTATATAATCGATTACGATATTATTGACAATAACAATATAATATAATAATACGAATAGCCTAATAATAGCCCAATAATAATATTATTAGACATTAATAATACTAATATGTTCTGGTTCAAAACAATATATTAATTGTAATTAAGAAATCACATTGAACTATTTAAAAACGTTTGTAAATATTTTAAATCAATTATAGCCTACAAAAGACAATAGGCTACCAATTTCTGTCAAATAATGCAAATTAGAGACTACTGTAAGCATGCATGGTTATTTTATGGAAACGGACAGTCAAAATCACGATAAATACCATGGTGTAATCCTGGAACCAATCAAATTACCCAAGCCGGTCATAATTAGAATTCAAATAGGTTTGTTAGGAAAGCTTTGTCTTGATTTTGACAGGACACTGAATTTTGAGACTCAAAACGCATAAATCAGTCACTGACATAGGCTAAAGACTCCACGCTCTCCAAAACTAACACAATCATTGGTAATTTATGCTAAATCGTTTGCACCGAAGCCGATTTCTTCGACAGTGAACAATATTTAGCAGGGGTCATGGTTTACAAGCTTTTATACAATTAACAGTATGGACCCCTTTAATCGTTACCCGCCACTGTGATAAAGGAACAATATTTTCACACCTCGTGTTGGTATCTGAACACACGGTGATTTATAGCCTATGTCACGGGGCTGATTTCTAAATAACACGTCAACCGATGGTAATGACACGTTAAACGGATACAGAAAACATTTGAACGATTATGTTTCGATTCGTTCTCTCCTCCGGAGGAGCGTTAACGCGCAATTTTATCCACTGTTTTGGGTGACCTGTGAATTTGAGGGGGACCCCGAATTTGTCATGTGCAGGATTTTCGTTCTCTGCAGTCTTGTTAATTTTTTTATATAAATAATAGAGAGCAAGCCAAGGAAATATAGAAAGTAGATGAGGACAACTCGTTCCTTATGCTTATCGGAAACATTATTGTTGCGGCACAAACACAATGGTGGTTCATCGAATTACAAACTGACAGACAATGTTTAGACAGACTGGTCTTTTAATTAAGCAATGTTTGCCACGCGGGACAAGTCCTATCACGTGCACACTACTTAGGAGAAAGGTTTTTCGATTTATTGTGGGATTCTCCAAAATTGACAATCTTCCTTCTACAGCTATTTTAAGGGACATTGAGAAGTGTTGAAGAAGACATGGGAATTTCTACCTCGTTTATAAAGACGAGTTCATAATCCTTTCCTGCTTAATAACTTAAAAGGATTTCATTTCCCCGCTCATTCATTCACTGTACATTGTTATTGGATGCGATATAGCAGTCCAAGGTTAACATGTCATGCTTGAAAAATATAAAAATATTGGCCTATACTGTGATTCATCCGTTTTTCAAAACTAAAGTAAGATACATCATCACTTTAGGACCTTTTAATCCGTGCATGTTTTCGTCGTCCTCCTTGTTGTTTATGTTGTTGTTGTTGTTGATGATGATGCTCTTTTTAATCTAGACTAGACCACTCACTTCACATTTCCCTCATGTACTCGATACTTTTACAGGCGTTTTGTTAGCACCACGGTATTTAGTGTGCATGGGGGTTGCAGAACAGATTTTCTGACAAAAACCATATGGTACAAATGATGAAGAATTGCCCTCAAGGCCCCGCTTATAGCGATAGGGTGCAGGATGTTCCAGTCATTTCCGCCTGTGTTTTACTTAACCTATTTTCACTAGAACTTGTGTTGACCCTATCGCACGTTTATTTTAATGAGAATGTCATAGTATAGTGTTTTCAATAATTATATAGTTATATGGTCTGTCTTGACACTGGTTATGTGTGTCTCTTATGTGCGTTCACACACGCACTTCAGGGATATATCATGCTCGAAAAACAGGTATCCAGAGATATATGATGTTCCATGCATAATGGTGATGGGTGCTCCAGACACTTGAGTCAAGTTCTGTTTTGGTGGAATGCTTTGTCAATACCCTTGTTCCAACATAATTATGTCACAATTAAAATAGAAATGGTTGTTTTTATCAAAATGTTATTTTGGTGGATATTGCCTTTCCTGTATTGCTTCAGTTACTTGCAACAGGTGGGCTGCATGCAATTATGTATATAAGGCATCATTGGCTGGATGCAGGTACACAGGCCTGGACTGAAAATCCTGGACAAAAGGAACACCTTTGTGAGAACACTGTTCATTGACTACAGCTCAGCATTCAACACCATAGTGCCCTCCAATAAGGACCCTGGGATTAAACTCTTCCTTCTGCAACTGGATTCTGGACTTCCTATTGGGCCGCCCCCCAGGTGGTGAGAGTAGGCAACAACACATCCGCCACGATGACCCTCAACACGGGCCCTCAGGGGTGCATGCTTAGTCCCCTCCTATACTCCCTGTTTACCCACGATTGTGTGGACGCGCACGACTCCAACACCGACGACGGTGGTAGGTTTGATCACCTATGACGATGAGACACCTACAGGGAGGAGGTCAGAAACCTAGCAGTGTGGTGCCAGGACAACAACCTCTCTCTCAACGTCAGCAAGACAAAAAGCTGATTGTGGACTACAGGAAACAGAGGGCTAAGCACTCCCCCATTCACACCGACAGGGCTGTAGTGGAGCGGGTTCAGAGCTTCAAGTTCCTCAGTGTCCACCATTAAGGAACTATCATGGTCCACACACACCAACACAGTCATGAAGAGGGCACGACAATGACTCTTCCCCCCCCAGTGGGTGTTGCATTCATATTTTTGGTCAGTATATAATGCCAAATTTTCCCAAACTAGTCGCTAGTTTAAAGCTATTGCATGACATATTTCAGTTTCATTTTTTTGTTTTTACTTGAGCATGGCTGGTATAGACCCTGCAATTCGCAAGAGGTTGAATGTATCTCATCGGAGAGAGCATCCGAGCGGGCGAAACAGCACCCTTCTGTCTCTGTATGTGTAGGCCATCTATCTGATGTTGTCTGGTCCCAAAGAGTATGACATTGTTGTCGCCAGTAGCATTGAATGCAAGGGAAGCCAGCGAACATTTGGACTCCCTTAATAAAACATTTAATAATAGCTAATCAGCGTTGAATTAAACTGAGCGAGCTGGTCCTGGCACACCAAAAAAGTGTCAAGGGAAGCCAGTTTGGATTTGGCGTCACTCCTATCAAATCGCATTGAGAGAGTAGGTCAGAAACAACTTGAATTGTTGCATCTCGTTGTGTAGTCATCCTCCGGTGACTAGAGATAGCTAAAATTGTCCCTTTCCTATATTAGCCATGGATGGGGATAGGGATTTGGACTTGTGGTTTTACTTAGTTCTCTGTACTGGCCAATGATTATAATGGTGATTCTGATCCAACCATTAATTTATACATTGTGCCCCTGGCCTGAGAGGATGGACATTAAATATGTAGCTAGTAGAAGGCTAATGTTAACTAGCTAACGTTGCCCATGAAAGGAAGTTAGGCTAGCGAGCAATCATTTTAGCCAGGTAGCCTAGGACAACAACAAAAAGTATGTACTGCATGACAGAGTGATAGACCGTTTTGTCAACATGAAAGAGAGGAGGAGGTCATTGGCCCTTCTCTACAAGTAGGGTGAGTCAACATGTTTTTCTAATTGCACGAACGCGCACGCACACCCACACGCACACACACAGATATCAGAACCATGGACAGCCACATCATATTTAGTTTATGTTGATTGGACAAAATCGTTTTTGGAATCTTTTAGACTAAGCATAGGTGATTTGATGATGTTGAAATGTTGAAGTTGAAATGGTGCTGGAATAGTGGAGGCAGCTCCTGTTTTCTAATTGCGACTTGCGGTAACTCTCTGTGGTTCTAAATCAATAATTGTTTAGTGGTCGGAAAATGTCGGAATCATTAACTTGCTTGACCATGCTGTAGGTCATGTAACTGTTTGCTACATGCAATATGCTTTGTGGAATTCAGCAGACAGAGGTTGCTCTCCGGTTTTGTGATGAAACAAAGGTGTGGTTTATTCTGCCACTGTGTCTTCTTATTGTCTCGGCCTTAGGCCTATATATCACGGTCGCAAGGCATATGAATTAACAGGTTATAGAGCAAACAACGCAATTATCATTTAGGTTGTAATATGGCTTTCTTTTCTAGCTTAACGCTACTGCCTACAAATCCAGCTCATTGCAGTTCCCCCTGTAATTTATCTTGGTATCCCATAGAGAGGACCCCATGTAGGCTTACCCAAGGTAGGCTGTCTTAATGCTTTCAGACAACTTTTCCAAAACTTGTCTCCAATAATGCTGCATGACGGCGCCACTGCAAGAACGCACCGTTTTCAGTCGAAAATATAAACTACAATGTAGGATACTGTTATTACTATTGACCTATCACTGAACGAAAACAAAATAACGAGATTCTCATTAACATAATCCAGCGATTCTTACATTGCAATGCACATGGCTGGGGAATTTATATTGTAGGCCTATTCATTGAGCAGGTCGACACAAATATGAAGGTGTCGGCCTACCATATATTGTTCACCAAAAATAATATAATTCGGGACATATAATATTATTTGGTCTTTATATTTGGTTATGTTTTTCTTGCTGCTAATGTTGAGCATGGCTATGCATAAATCTACAGTAGGCCTATAATGCTTTTAAAATTACATGATTCTTCTTCTTATTATTATTATTAATAATAAAGGTATCCATTATTAATTAGCAATAAGATTGATGGATGTTGCCTTCTGTGGCATTCTATGAAAGGCTCCATTATGTGGTGACTGAGACTACTGAGTATGACAGGGGTAAGCTAGGGATCAAGAGTTTGACTCGGAAATTATAACTTGACCAGCTTTTCCTTTTCTAATACTAACTCGTTTAACTTGTCAGATCTAATTAGGGCGTTTAAATGCTCAAGTGCATCGGTGGGAAATGTGCATCGGCGGGAAACAGTAGGCGGTTGGTCAGGGCCAGCCAATGCGGCTTTCAAGCCTTTTTGTGGAGACCTAGAAAGGGATGATTATGAGAGCGCTTCGAACTGGACTGCTCGATGGATGATCTTTTTTCTTCAAAAGTTTCTACTACTGCGTCAATTATGGCCATCAAGCGGGCTAAACAGGGCAGTTCGCGCATGGACTGTGGCCGTGCGTTCTAATTAGGTATGAAATTAATTAGAATAGACATCTATTAAAGTCTTTAAAGTTTAAAGCAAAAATTAACACAGTTTTAAAAGGTGTAACAGTGGATTAATGGCTTACAGCCAACATGACATTTTATTGCATCCCCATGATTTGTGCTGCCTGTCTAATGGATGTCTTAGACATCTTAAACCGCCCAAATATTTATTAACATCTTAATATGCTTTTTCAATAGTGTGTTTTTCGATAGAGTGTTTACAAAATTGTTATTTCAAAACTCAAGTGTAGGCTATAATTTGCTGACTGATCAGGCATCCCCATGAGACTATTATATTATCTGAGTTTGTCTGTGTTTGTCTTTTGAATCTAGTTTTGTGTTTTCCATTGCGTAATATATTTTGGAGCTTGTATCATCCTCTCTCTGGTTTAGAAGAAGTGGAAATTCGATTGTCTCCATTCCCTTTTTGAAAGCATTTTTCTTTTAATTGAATACCTTTTTTCTTGTATTGGGACTAAACCCCTTCTGATGTCTGACAGCCTAGTCTCTCCATTGTCCACCGAATGGCCACTAGAAAAGGAGGAGAGAAAGAAGAGGGAGGAGAAAAGAACCTTCTGTTATTTTCTGTCTTGAGACTCGCTGTATAGGCTATTCAGGCGAGTTGATGAACTCCTCCAAAAAGTTTATTAAGGGGCTGAAAACAATAAGAACTAAAGCCTTTAGGCGCCCAGGCAGACAGTTTATAAACTAGCTGCTATTGTGTCTCAAAGGCAGATGCATGAACACTTTTGAATGGGGCCTTCAAACTGACACGATCCGGCTGGACAGCAGCAGTTTAAAAGGAGAGGGTTCTTCTTCTGCAGCTCAGATCTCTCCTTTCCTGCATTAACATACATTGCAGAAGAGAGGGAGGGAGAGAAGGATCTGGGCAGGCACTGACTGTCATGGCCAGGGTGATTTTCTCCCTGCACACTTAGATATACTACACATAATAGCCAGGCAGTTTAATATTCTTCAAATTCATTCAACTTAATGACAAATTGACAATTGTCCTCTTCCATATGAAAAACAAAAGTGCATTTTCCCATTCCTCAGTCAGTTCTGTAAGAAAATTGCGACTACTGGTAGTGGTAAGAATCTAATAGTAAACTAAATGTTATTTTTTACACCCATTCTTATTTTCTTATTTCCACTGTAGACAAAGAGATCAGCTAGCAGTTTTATCTCAGACAGATGCAGTGTTAAACAATGTGCTGTGGTTAGCTGTGTTTTAATGTAATGGAATTATTTAAAAACTATTTTTTTTAAGTTTTTGCTCTGGTGGAAAGCAATCTTTAGTTCATATTCTGTCTGGAACACTGTTAATGTTCTTAACAAATTACTGAGATTACTGTTAATGTTCTTAACAAGGAGATAGCAGATTACTGAGGGGCTTTTTCTTTGAATTACCTGATGCACTGATTTACTGCAGGATTTTGAGAAATATCACAATAATGTTGTTGTATACATCAAAACACATTAGTCCCCTTCCTTTTATTTGATAAAGATGTGTCACTTTCTACCCCCTCTCTCTCTTACTACCTCTAGGCTTTTTGTTTTTTTAACACATCTTTATTTATCAAGTTCAAAAAGTTCAAATATACATTATAGAACACCATGTGAACAATCCTTGACATCATGACCTCTCTTTCACTGTCTTTCTCTGTCCAGCCCTTTAGCCCAATCAGTCGCTGGATCTCTGCCTCCCATAATCAGAGGGAGTCCTGTGATTTGTGACCCCTGGAGCATCCAGCTCGTAGAGCGCAGGGCAGCAAACAGACCCGGCCTGATCTGGCAGGTGTCAACATTAGCAACACAATCGCACCCCAGTCCAGTGCCCCTTACCCTAGCCCCAGCGCCACATTGAACCGAAACTATGTGAGGCCCAGTGAAAAGAAACACATAAAGGGAGTGGGCAGGGGAGGAGAGGAGAGGGGGAGGACAAGGGAGAGATTACACTCTCAGACAGCTATTAGCAGGGATGAGGCAGTTCTAAACAAACAAAAAACGGGACGATCAATACTGTGTTAGTTTACCAAGTGGAGTCATGATGGGCTCTGGAGTATTTCTCTCTTCTTCTGTTGTTTTTCTCAACTTCTCAAACGTCTGTGGTTTGGTTCGTAGTGGCAATCCAATTTAGTCTGGAGTCCTTGGAGACCTATTTCTTTTTGTGGCCAGTGATTTGTTAATGGTTGGTTTGCTCCAGCCCGTAGCTAGTTCATTCATAGATTTAGAGCTGTAATGAATTCTGGTTGGAGGGTATTAACGCTGATAGTGGACAATCACTGGGCTGTCCAGAGGAAAGCAGCATTCAGTGATGACAGGATCACTGGCTCTCAGGGACCACAGCCCTTCTCTCTCATTAGACAGAGACAGAGGTGTCACTTTAAACACACTAGAGGGATTGGAAAGAGAATGAGTAGACATTTGGACTGTTGCTGCTCTTGAGTGGGTATCTGTCTTGACAAGAAAAGCAATGTTTTTTAAAGCCCATTTATTTCTCACTCACTGCTGATTCTAGGCCAAGCCACCAG
Organism: Brachymystax lenok tsinlingensis; assembly: GCA_030435695.1. Classification (NCBI taxonomy): domain Eukaryota; kingdom Metazoa; phylum Chordata; class Actinopteri; order Salmoniformes; family Salmonidae; genus Brachymystax; species Brachymystax lenok. The sequence goes on from CM059813.1 coordinate 35,774,825, forward strand.
AAGAGACCAGGGTTCTCCTCAGTGGTGGAGATTAGTTGGAAAGGTTTCAGTAGTAGGAAACCTGTAGTATTTGTTTTTAGAGGAGACAACAATCTCATTTAATTGTTTGGTTTGATATATCCCCTTGACACCCTCTTCCAGGGCTCTTGAAAAAGAAAATATGAGGCCTTTTTTTAAAATCTTTTTGGTGTGTGTAGCATGTACTGATTCTGGGGTGCATTCAGTTGTACAACTGACTAGGTATCCCCCTTTCCGTTTCCCTACTCCGCAACTCTCATGTAGAGGACCCAGTAGTTGTGGTGTTTGTTGGGTGGCGCTCATTGTTTCTGCGGTAATGATAAATCAACACAAACAGCCCCTGGAGAATATCTCTTTGGAAGCTTCCATTAACACAACCTTGGCTAAGCCCTTACCATTTGCAGCAATAAACAAGCACACATTAACCCACCCAATGACCTCCTGAAACAATGGGGTTTGTTGTCATGAAATACCCATCATTAGTGTTGGCTAGCAATAAACTGGTCCTAGTCGTCCAGGGTATTGAGAGATCACAAACTAGTGGGAAGTAGCCCCCTGGTGTGGCCTAGTACCTCTGCCCTATCCAGCAGACAAGGTCAGGGTCAGAGGGAGGAATAAGGGACCTTTCCTTAAAGGGACAGACAAGTTTCATTACTTGATCAAAATTGTACCAGGTCTTTTTATGAAATTCTTTCAAATAATGTTTTTGATTTAAAAAAATTATACTGTACTTGAATTTATCTTGCTCTGAAACCACATAATAGTTGCTCAATGCTGATGGATAGTGACAGACAAGTAGACCATATACATTTTGTTACATGAATGGCCCGTGAATCTGTAAACGGTCATTATTATTTTCGATCTCTGTTTTTATAGCATGTCTATGCAGGCCTTACAGATCATGAGCCAAGCCAGCATGCAATGGCATTTCTGCCTTAAAGCTTCCATCAGATAAAATACTGTTCTATTTAGTATTTATGATCCCATTAGACTGAACACCTGTCTCTATAATGTTCCTATTGGTTCCTGCCCTATTGTGTTTTATATGAGAGCATGCATTACAGGACTGCGCCCGTAAAACCAGCAGCTCTCACCTTTCCCACTCAAAGCCCCCCCCTCCGTATATCTACTTTGCTTCAAATATGAGCTAGATTTAATGAATACCAAGAAATCTCGGTGTCTATCAAGTTTTGCTATTGTTTGCTTGTGATTCACAGTCATGTAATTTGACTCAAGATTCATTGCTAGTCCATACATCTTTTGTCTCACTCAGTTGAACATATTGGAATCGGTTGTTCTTTTTCACTTCCAATTGTCCAGTCTTGTTTTGTTTGGATTTGGTTATGACTGTGTAGACTAAGTTTAGATGGTTTGTGTTGCTGAGGAAAATATGCAGTGATGACCAGCACATGAATCCCATGCCTATAATCATAACAAAATATGAAGGCGGACAGTGTAATAACTGGAACCATTGACACAAATAGATCTTTCCTGGGTGATTAAGTCATTGTTATTTTGACAAACAGTAGAATTGAGAGTGGCTAGAGAAATGATGAATGCATATGACATATGAATGAATACAGTACAGCAGGCTATCTGGCTTCCTTTGTTGTGTCCTCAGTGCATTTTATAATGGATGTGCTGTTCAATTCCTCAGAATTTATTTTAAAACGTTTCTTCCGATTTGCCTTGGCTGTCAGAATCGTCAGTGTTTGACAGCTGGCACAGATCAGGACAGTGTGTTGCATTACACCAATGTGTTGCATTAGAAAACACAACAAGCATTTCTGGCTAATTTTATTACAAAACAGGAATAGCCCCCATAATGTGCAACAGTAATTACGTTTAGAGCACTGTGCCCAGCTCTCTTAGTGATGAATGAGAGACATTGACCATGGTCTGCTAGTTTAAAAATCGCCATTAGCCTATGCTACTTAGGTCCAGAACATTTCCCATTTTATGCTCCTAATCTGCCTTGCAACTGCAATCTTCATTTGTTTTAATTGTGTGTGAGGACATTTTTTAACACGCACAAAGACAATAAACATGTTCCCGTAAGTGTTGCAAATCAGAATTGTGTTTTTTTCCACCCAGTTAAAATGTTATGGAGAGTTGAAACGGTGGGGTGGTGCTGCCTGCAAAATAACTTCAAATTATGCCTGGTCCTCCATTTTCAACTAATGGGCTTATTTCTGCATCCTCTGTCAATCTCTCCTTGGGGAATATGTACTCTCATTTCAAAAAGCTTTGCTTCTCCGTTACATTGTAAAGCCACACTATGGAGCACAGATTTCAAATGTTAATATCAAGCACTGTGACGACTTACTGATGTCCCCCTCCAACCCTCTGAACAGGAAATATTATTTCTGGATCCACAGGAACTATTTGGAAATATGCTAGTGTTTGTTCAGTTAGAATTTACTGAATCTCATTCAAGTTTATGAAGCAAAATGAAAGAGTGAATTATCGGTTTCACTTCTTTAATTCTTGCTTATATTATCTTGAGATAGTCTGTCTTTCACCTGTCGGCACAATCAATTGTTTGTTTATTTATTTGTTTACAGTGTTTGTACACGTAGGTTATTACCTCAGTAAGTCAGTGTCAGACTCATGCCCAGCATCATGATCCATTAGGTTTCCTATTTAGGCCTTATGGTTGCTGTGTCCCATGTGTGTAGTAATAGAGGCATCATTAGTATAGGGGTTAACCCCCTGGGACCATTAGGTAGTTATTGTCAGATGTATGGTGTGTTGTGTAGTGGTATGTCCCTTGAACAAGACTGCCAACATGTTTTAAAATGGTGGACGTTGTTGGCAATTCTCCACTGTGTTGTGTTTATGGATTATGGGTATTATGTTTGGGAATTTTGTACTTTTATATTCCCTTGACTGTGATAAAAAAAAAGACTTCACTTCACAGACACCATCACTACTCTTCCAGCTGTAGCTTGCACCATAAAAACTTGCACAATGAAAAATGTTTACGGTCTGACATTGTCCAGAAAATTAAGAAGCATTCCTGGGGCATGAAAATTGTCTGCTGTGCATTCCTATTCTGGGTAAAGTAATCTCTCCTTGGCTTTGTTGAGAAAATGAGTTGTTCCTCACAGATACCTCCACTCATAGCCCTGAGTTACTGTTTGATTTCCTGGGTAGGTTCAGGAGCCTTTGTTGGAGGACGGGGGCTCTAGTTCCAGTGCCAGTTAGCAGGGACCATTTCATTACTTTTACTGTGACCTCAATTAGCATGGATCCCAGGGAATGACTTCCCATTGGACACCAGAATAACTGGTGTGAAGCTGGGCTCAGTAGCAGAGAGTGACACCGCTTTAAGGGGAGAGTGCATTTTACTCCTGGCATCATAGTCACATAAAGTTTTTACTTGTTACTTAGCTCCAAGTTAAAGTTCTATTATGTCTAACAGACTTTTTTGTGAAAGCTTTTCAAAATATCCTTCAGAATTGAAATATATGTTTTTGCTTTGAAATACTCCAGCTACAATAACTTTTGTTTGTTGTTATTTGCACAAAGACAAAATTAACAATGTAACAAAAGGGAAATCTTAAGTTTTTATAAAAGTATGAATATACTAGTTTACTCGCTTTCTGAGAAACAGCATTTTCTCCCACACAATAAGGCATTTCTGAAAAGGACTACGATCATATTGTTAGCAATATCCCACGTCCAACTGGTAGAATGTATGTATAAAAAAGAAGAATCCGCCCTTCATGCCCTTCACAGTTTCACACTCAGGCAGAAAGAGCAGAGAAGAGGCCTGGGGAGTCAATATGTCAGCGTTTATGGATGCCCCGCGGAGCTGCACAGGGCTGTCAGGCCTCTATTCATGCTCTAATGGCCCCCTGAGGAGTCTGTCTCTCTGGGCTGAAAGGGCCCGGGAGGCCCAGTGGACGCCCTGTTGTTGAAGGTGAGCGTGTGCTCTCATGGACGCGCTGCGCCTTCATCCATATGACAAGAGCCATAAAAGAGCATAGCTTTTCGCTGCTTCTCCCTCTCTTCTCTCCTTTCTCCACCCCTCGTTATTTTTTGCCCGACCTCAAAAAAAGAAAATGGGGCTAATTGTTTCTTGTGAGAGCCAAAGATTATAGAGCCTCGCGTCTTTTTCCTCCCCTTGCCCTTTTCTCCTGTTTTGCAGGCGCTCTCTCCTTTCTAAAGAATGTGATTCTATCCCAGAGCAGAGAGAAGAAAAGTATCGGAATTGTCCTTTGGAATGTAGATCGGAGGGAAAATAAACACATTTTTGACAGTTGCAATGAGACACAAGAAAACAGTCGAAGGTCCGATTTTTGTGAGGCTCAGGTTTAGTCCTAAATGAATGAGGAGGGGGTTATAGTGAGAAGCTATGGGCCTCTAGATCATAGTACTCTTGTGGTATGAGATGTACAGTGGTGCGAAGGATCTTTTCCCACTTACTGTTGAGTCTCTCGGGAGACACCTGCCCTTTGTCCTAAGCCACCTGTTAAGCAGTGGACAGAACTGATTGTACGATTTGAGAGAAGAGGGGAAGATCAATGCGATGTAGTTTAAGTATATTTATACAGTCAGTGCTTGGTTGAGCGTCCATTGTTGACTCTCAACCACACTCATAATCTAAATTGTGCAATACTGCAACTGTACCTTTTTCATTTAGAGTAGTTACTTTTGTTTATTGCAAGCAGATAACAGTAGTCATACTAGTGACTGTTGATCATCAACTCCAGATTCAATTTGTGATAAATGCCAAGCCAGGCTCTGAAAAGGTCACTGGTACCTGGGGAAACGATGATAATTCAAGTTGATTTCAGCATATTAACATTAGGTAGGTACATCCTTGCCATATTATCATATTCTCCTTGCCATATTCTCATGTTGGAGCTGTTTTCTGGTTGGCGACTGAGGTAACTAACAGAGGAGATTCTTTATGAAGTATTCTGCTAAATTAACCATTGAGTCTTTTTATTTCAGTCTCTGGCTCATTGTCTAGCTGAGTGAGTAGTTCCTCTTGTCGCTTGTTTTCATGGAGTACTATAAGGTTTGTTTTCATGAAGTACTATAAGGTTTGTTTTCATGGAGTACTATAAGGTTTGTTTTCATGGAGTGCTATAATGTTTGTTTTCATGGAGTGCTATAAGGTTTGTTTTCATGGAGTACTATAAGGTTTGTTTTCATGAAGTACTATAAGGTTTGTTTTCATGAAGTACTATAAGGTTTGTTTTCATGGAGTACTATAAGGTTTGTTTTCATGAAGTACTATAAGGTTTGTTTTCATGGAGTACTATAAGGTTTGTTTTCATGAAGTACTATAAGGTTTGTTTTCATGGAGTACTATAAGGTTTGTTTTCATGAAGTACTATAAGGTTTGTTTTCATGGAGTACTATACGGTTTGTTTTCATGGAGTACTATAAGGTTTGTTTTCATGGAGTACTATAAGGTTTGTTTTCATGAAGTACTATAAGGTTTGTTTTCATGGAGTACTATAAGGGTTGTTTTCATGAAGTACTATAAGGTTTGTTTTCATGAAGTACTATAAGGTTTGTTTTCATGAAGTACTATAAGGTTTGTTTTCATGGAGTACTATACGGTTTGTTTTCATGGAGTACTATACGGTTTGTTTTCATGGAGTACTATAAGGTTTGTTTTCATGAAGTACTATAAGGTTTGGTTTCATGAAGTACTATAAGGTTTGGTTTCATGGAGTACTATACGGTTTGTTTTCATGGAGTACTATAAGGTTTGTTTTCATGAAGTACTATAAGGTTTGTTTTCATGGAGTACTATAAGGTTTGTTTTCATGAAGTACTATAAGGTTTGTTTTCATGGAGTACTATAAGGGTTGTTTTCATGAAGTACTATAAGGGTTGTTTTCATGAAGTACTATAAGGGTTGTTTTCATGAAGTACTATAAGGGTTGTTTTCATGGAGTACTATAAGGTTTGTTTTCATGGAGTACTATAAGGTTTGTTTTCATGGAGTACTATAAGATTTGTTTTCATGGAGTACTATAAGGTTTGTTTTCATGAAGTACTATAAGGTTTGTTTTCATGAAGTACTATAAGGTTTGTTTTCATGCAGTACTAAACTGTTTCTCCAGTACAACTGAATCATCTCCTATGGCTCTCCTAACTTGGCAAACACGGAGGGGCACACAGGGCAGTGCATTCAGGAGAAATACTGCCCCATTCTCTGAAGAATGCAAATGGAGAAGTTGTCAGCTATTTGATGTTGCTGCATGATCCCCATCCCCAGAAAACATCCCTCCTCTCCAGTATGTGGGGTTGAATCCCATGCAGTCTTGGTGACAGGAAGAGATGTTTATATTCAGGCCTGGAGCAGGAGAGACAGCACAGAGACAGATGGATGTCAGAGATAGCAGATCCCATCTCAGACATTTGCTGCTTATCATTGGGCCTGTTTGCATAATTAGGCCTTTTGATATTCCTCTCCTCTGACTGACAAATAGTATAATTGCAACATCAACTACGACAAAAGGCATGCACAAAATAAACAAGTAAACATAAATAGAGAGAAAAGATGGGATGTTATTTTCGTCCTGTGGGAATGAATGAAAAAAAGACTACCAATAAACAAAATGTGCTGTCAGTCACAGTCAACTGGTGTGACTGGGTGCTCTGAGGCTGGTCCTGTGAATGCCTGCAGAACACTGAGCGTGAGGCCTGATTGTAATTATGCTGGAACTAATATGCTTTTCAAAATGAGCCATTATGAGCTAATACTGCACTGCCAAAGCCCTGTCTGTTTTTGTCCCTCTATCTTGGGTAGTTTGGAAAGGTATAGCTGATATTGAGGCCATTGGTTTTGGTATCAGAAACAGCTTGCATGGGACAGGGATAGGGATACACACCATAGTGTTGAGATAATACTGACTCAGAGGCAATCTGAGAGATGAGGAATGATGCTTCCACCCCATGTGTCATCATGGAGGCTTCTTAATCACCTGTTATCGTTAAATACCTCACAGGTTTAACATGCATAGTACAAGTATACATTTCTGACCTAAATTTTCAATATTTTACCTAAATATTCACACAATGTTGATGTGATTATATTGTTTCATATTTGACCATATTAGACATCTTGGCATTGAGGATTTTTGTGTTGTCATGTTGAAGCGTTACCTTTAGCCTCCTGTGTTGTGGTGATCAGTTATAGCTGTGGGTGTTGGAGTGCAGCCTAGATTCTGTTTTTTGTGATCATTTTCTAGACTGTCATTGTATGTTTTCTCTGTCCCCTTCAGTGCTAATAGACATTGCTATTGTATGGCTTGTCGTTTATTATAGCATAATGTTCTTGTGGAGCATTGGAGCCAGCAGTCTTTATTGACTGTACAGCCTTGGACAGAAATCCATCTAAGGTCCATCTAAGCCGTATTACCTCAGCCTCTCTCCCAGGGGGAACAGAGAGAGTAGGGGCTCCTCAGAAGGAGGATGGGAGGAAGAGGAGAACAGAGTCCATAGGGTTGGCGGGCTGTCCGGGAGGGGGTTTGGACAGGTTTGCGTGATGAGTATTCCATCTGCCTGCAGTCTGAGCTCTGAGCCGACCGTGGGGTCAGCAGTGAGGAGCATCAGGAGAGATGGAGGACCATCTTTAAACCTCACACTAAACTCACCGCTAAACTATTAACCAACTGCTCAGCTTCTCAGAGACAAGACCACTTTTGTTGGTTGGGTTCTGGCCTGCGTTGTCATTCTGTCCGACTATGGATACTGTTAGAAATAGTAGTGCTTTGTGAAAAAGCTGTGATTTTGAGAGAGGTAACAGAGAGCTTAAACAATCTCTTTGGGAAACATATGGCTCCATTCATAAGTAATGAGATTTAATTAAATTATGTCAGTAAAACCATTTGCTCTTCCGGTATTACTTGTTTCCCCTTTTTACTTGAAACGTTAAAAGACCTTGTTAATACCTGGTTAATTTCTGTTTAAACAAAGCTGTATTTTTAAATCAATATTGAGCAGGCCCTGAAGGAGGATACACGACTGTCTAATCATACCCACTGGATGGTATTCATAATTAGGCTCTAATTGCTTTGATAACTGATGAGGCAAGGCACAAGTGCTTTATCAATATCCTCAGAACCTTCCAATGGAATTACTGCTGAGGCATTATACCCAGGTCTAATCAGGATGTACCTTATTGTTTTAAAGCATCAAGAAGTGTTAGAGAATTGACCTCAACGCCCACAGGGATTGAGTTTATTCCAAGGTAGTAGGCTAATCATCCACCGTTTTGTCCTGTATCAACATTGACAGATTTGTAAACCAAGGAGACATGTGTTATTCAAATTCAAAAGCTTTGTTGTCTGGGAAACAGATAGTAAGTGTTTATTCTTCCATAATTTAGGCCGAGAGGCACTGCATCTATAAATATCAAACAACCATTAAATAAAAAGATTTGGTGCAGAGTCCGTGATCTAGCGGTAACGCTCCCGGCCAGTCACAAGACCGGGGTTCAGTCCCCGTGTCTACCCTTCCTACTGCTCTCCTACTTGCCTGTCTCCCCCTTTGTTTCCAGCTGTCTGAATAAAGTATTACATGTTAGACATATTTTAAATTAAATGATGTGGATACTGTGTAATCCACCCAGTGTCATTATATTTAGACTCGTTTGTGTATGTAGATAGTCTTATGTTGTCTGCTGAAGGGTTTTACCTGAGAATAGGGTGGCCAGTAAAATACGTTAACCAGACAGCCATGCAACTCTGTGTTGCACCAGCAATGAGAGGAACCATACAGTACGTTTAACTGAAATTCTGTTTATGTCACAACCCATTTTGGTACATGTGGGGGCCCCAGTGTTGTTGATTAATCTTGGCATCCCGTTCAGAAAAATGTGGTCTGGATAGAGATGGTTTGCTTCTCACATCCCTGTTTCCCAAACTCACTACTAATAGGGCTGTTGACCTTCACCCAGAGCGTGCTGCCTGCTGCCTTCATGCACACAAACAGACGTGTTGGCTGCGTGTGCCATGACACATGTCACTATAACCAGGGCTCAATGACAGGTGGCAGTACATACTCATTAGTCTTGTTTTAAGTACTGGCTAGCCTATATCCACTCACACAACTTTCAATCCAATCACATAGATAAACAAAGGAAGAGAAATATGAGCAAAATAAAATAACTCAAGTAGAGTTCTGTGGTGTCTGTTTGGTTTTAAACCGCTGAGCAGCCCTCCGCTCTGCCCGCATGGCCCCCCTGGCCCCCCCCCGTAGGACACAGAGGTGACTTTGAAAAGTGATCTATAGACCGCTGTGCCGGTCTCAAGTGTTGTCATGGCGAGTTAGCGGCAAATCGCTGTGCGCATCCTCATGAAAACCAACAAAGGGATATGCCATATATGTACATATTCAACATTGTATGTTCAAGGCTGTTCTCTGCAAAAGTGGGAGCCAGTGTTGGAGAATCAATCTTTATTAAAAAGGGTTAGACGAAAGAATTGATTTAATGAATGCGGCCTCATGTCCTGCGGCCGCATGTAATCCGCAGAGAATCGTTGAGCGTGAGCTCAGGGGGACAGAAAGACGTTCTCAGAAGACTCATCGAGTGGTCTGTAATGATAGTCACCATATAATCCCACAATTCCTTGTTTAATTAAACTCCAGAGCCGGCCTTGAGACCCAGCCAGATTTGGTTGCTCTTTTATTCTCACAGTTGTTATTTGAAGGCTATTTGGCTTCCGTTTGTCAATGTGGTATGTTGAAATATTCGAGAGGGCTTTGTTGAACTGAGCTTAGTTGTGCCCATAGCCAATGCAGGGGATTCACCTGGGCTAACTTTCAGAAGACCATTATGGTTGTCATTATAGTTGGGGAGAAAGCGTTTCTGTAAGGGACAATGAGTTCTCCACAAAATCTTTCGTTCTATAGACTATCTCTCGTTTTTTGTTCTTTACCCTTCTCTCCTTCTGGACTGTACATGTCTGATGCAATCCAGCGAGGCCTAGAGCAACACTGGCTCGTCAATGTCTCAATGAGCACATTTGTGAAAATATGCATTTTATAACAGGACATGAAAAGGGCCATGTAGTTTGAATAGACATGCAGAGGAGGTGAAAATGATGCAATTTCCTAAATTCAGTTATAATGGTAATGTGCTGTGGTAATACATATTCGCTGTCAGAAACATTCCTCTTGGCCAGGATTGGTTGGCTTTGTGCAGTATCTATATTCCTCAAGAGAAAATGCAGCAGCTTAGTTGAATGCATAAAAGTACTGTAAGATATATTGTAATTCATTTATTGACAGCAGTATCATAGAAAGACAGAGTATGGGACTGAATGGTTCTGGTGGGATATTGTTGTAGTGTTCTGTATATTCTGGCTGTACGTTTTTTTTTTAGCAGCAGTGTGCCCTGGGCCATTGTGAGAGAATAGTGTGGTGAGGAACAGCAAGGTGGCCTGCGTAGATTAACCCTTCCACCCAGCACCCCCTTCCCCTCCTGCCCCCAACCGCCTGCGGCCCTTTGCCTCCAGCCTCTGGCGCCTCGCTCCCCCGCTCGCGCTCTCTCTCACACACTCTCTCTCTCTCTCTCTCTCTCTCTCTCTCTCTCTCTCTCTCTCTCTCTCTCTCTCTCTCTGGCAGGTTTGGGTATCAGGCCTCTTATATACTGTATAAATATCCCCAGATTAAGATAATATTTTCTCTGTTGTGCTCGGAGAGAGGGAAAGCTGTCATTTGAAGGTTCTTTGCAGCCTCTCCCCCTCAAGCGACATAGCCTCTGATGTGGGTTGTGTCCCTAAACTACAAAACGTGGCTTTTAGGGCTTGTAATGACCATTTCAGGGTTTCATCCATCCTTTTTATTAGGGCTGGGATGATACCAGAACTGCGATACTCGTCAGTATCGTGACCAGGAAACAAAACACAAAGCGGATTTCACTTCTTCAGGAAAACAGCCCTAATGTTGGAAACAAAAATCATTATGTTGTCATCCAGAGTCACATTTATTTCGCCATGGAAAAAATATTGCGATACTGGTATCGTCACAGCCCTATTTTTTTATTGACTTTTCAATGATATAGGTTAATCAACAAAAAAATTGACTGATTGCTGCCAGAACAGAGACATGAGGGTAAACACAGACACACCAGCCCATCTGTAAATTGCACACCCAACTACCTCATCCCCATATTGTTATTAGTTTTTTTGCTCTTTTGCACCCCAGTATCTCTACCTGCACATCATGATCTGCACATCTATCACTCCAGTGTTAATGCTAAATTTAAATTATTTCGCCACTATGGCCTATTTATTGCCTTACCTCCCTAACCTTACTACATTTGCACACACTGTATATTGACTTTTCTTTTGTGTTATTGACTGTACGTTTGTTTATCCCATGTGTAACTCTGTGTTGTTGTTTTTGTCGCACTGCTTTGCTTTATCTTGGCCAGGTCACAGTTGTAAATGAGAACTTGTTCTCAACTGGCCTACCTGGTTAAATAAAGGTGAAATCTATTTTTTTATAAATAAAGACAACTGAAGAGATGAATAACTAACTGATAAAATGGACTTCCTGTCCATTGTTACTAAATTCCCTTGTATTATTTTTGTGTATTTCCTAGTATTAACTGAGCTGGCCTCTCCCTCTTCCCCTTTGGCCCAGGTAATCGTACAGACGAGGGTTCAGACGTAGAGTCGGAGCCGGACCTTCCCCTGAAGAGGAAGCAGCGTCGCAGCCGCACCACCTTCACAGCCGAGCAGCTGGAGGAGTTGGAGAAGGCCTTTGAGAGGACACACTACCCAGACATCTACACCAGGGAAGAGCTGGCCCAGAGGACCAAGCTCACTGAGGCCCGCGTACAGGTTAGTTAGACACACAAACAGTCAATGCAACACACACTCTCATGGCTGCTGAGCATTATCCAGGTGTTTATCACACTAATCTGTTTTCCTGTACATGACAAACATTAGTTTTTATATCCTGCTATAGTCTTACAAAATAATACAAATCAACCCATCTACACAACCTACTCCACATTTTCAAAGTGAAAGAATTTGTAATAATAATAATAATAAAAGAAGACATCTTGATTACGTATGTCTTCACACCCCAGAGAAAATCTAATGCTGACGTTTTATTGGGGGGGGGGACAATTATACAACTTTTAATCAATGATTCCCATCCAAACGTACTGAGCTTGGATATACTGTATGTTGCCCTAACACAGAACCCAAACTGGCTGCGTGCGTGCGCCATCGTGCGCCATCGTGCATAAAAAATTGTTGTCCCCCCACACCAAACGCGATCACAACACGCAGTTTAAAATATCAAAACAAACTCTGAACTAATTACATTAATTTGGGAAAAGCATTAAACATTTATGGCAATTTAGCTAGCTAGCTTGAACTTGCTAGCTTATTTGTCCTATTTAGCTAGCTTGCTGTTACTAGCTAATTTGTCCTGGGATATAAACATTGAGTTGTTATTTTACCTGAAATGCACAAGGTCCTTTACTCCGACAATTAATCCACACATAAAATGATCAACCGAATCGTTTCTAGTCATCTCTCCTCCTTCCAGGCTTTTTCTTCTCTGGACTTTATATTGCGATTGGCAACTTTCATAAATTAGGTGCATTACTGCCACCGACCTCGTTTGTCTTTCAGTCACCCACGTGGGTATAACCAATGAGGATATGGCACGTGGGTACCTGCTTCTATAAACCAATGAGGAGATGGGAGAGGCAGGACTTGCAGCATGCGACGCGAGCGGTGTAGTCAGCCTTTAAGAGTTGTTCAAAATTGGTATCATCTTATTCAAAATGATGAACAGCTGTAATGGCTGCCCAAGGTTTACTCCACTCAGGACCTGCCTGACAGCTTGTGTACCATGTGGTTTTATGTAACACTGAAGGAAAATACAGTAGAGTTATAGCAGCAGCTGTTCAGAAGGGAGGGAGGGAGGGAGGGAGGGAGGGAGAGAGAGAGAGAGAGAGAGAGAGAGAGAGGAAATGCATTCCTGATGGATTTCTCATTTCGGCCTTTGGCCAGCATCTCTCACTTTCAAGCCTGCCGCCGCTTGTAAAACCATGCGCATATCATGGAGGGTCCCTCATCCTCTCCAGGGACCCCATGCCCTGACAACAACATTAATCAATCAGATGCTAGTAAAAAAGGGCAACCCTCTCTTCTTACCACAACCCCTCGCTCACTCCCCTTGAACCTCCCAAACTCTGAACCACCCCGCGTGCTAACTGTTCCTCACACTCCAAACATGCGGTTAGGGGTAACTGATTCCACACATGTCTTTGTCTGTCTAGCAAACCCTCCAAACAGAAAGATGTCTAACTGGTTGCTGTAGCACTCAGTGGAGGATGCTGGGAGATTTATCTCATGCATATTTTCTTGCGCTATATTACATTTCAGAATCTTTCAAATATGCTTATGAGACAAAATTGAACATGAGATTGGGAAGGTTATTATTTGATTAATCACTTTTTCTGAAGATTCTCCTCCATTACAGTGTAATGGATGTCTCATGAAATACATCTGGAAAAGACATGCATGTCTAATATATTTGGAGTTATGACAGATGGGTTACAATGCTTTGTATTTACAGTTTCATTTGGTATTTTTTTTTTATTTAGACCTTGTAGAGTGGAGCTTGTAAAGCGCATTGTGATTGGTCTCGAAGATGAAAAGATCCAGCAAACCTGTGTAAGATTGGTTGAGCAGAGTGCCATGTGGGCTAGAACAGGGGTCCCCAAACTTTTTTGTTTAGGGGACCACTTTAGCGATAGCAAATGTATTATGGACCCCCTCATAATATCAGAACACAACACCTACTTCAGAGTGCGATAAAAATATATATTTTTTACTATGACTTCTGCAGTGCATGGCTGCACTAATTCAGTCTTGGGCTCTGGGGTAGGTTTTTTTAAAAGCCCCCTCTTTGCATCAGAGTGAAAATATTGCAGTTTTAAAACTTAAATTACAGTGCATTATGTGAACAACAAAAATGGGTGGGGGGAATACAATAATACTTTTTTTGGGGAAAATATTATTAATTGATGGAGTTCTGTGGATAAGGGTTCTAAATCTAAGGGTTCTTATTCTAAAGGTTAAGAACATACATTTTGGATGAATAACATTGTATCGCAAACTTTCACTGATCCAAAATTCTGTTAATCTGTTGTTTAATACACATAGAAATACTAATAATTTAGTTCTACCCCACTGGGAACCCCTGGGCTACAGAGCATAGAGAGTCCTCTGTCTTGTCCATGTTACAGGCACTTCACAACCATATTTGTAGGTCAATTACATTGACATTTTAGAGAGAATCCCTTCAGGCATTTGCCTCTTTCGAGAATTTCTGGAAATGTATGGTAATTTGAAGTCTAAAAATGAAGAAAAAAAACGAACAGGGTTAAAAACCTAAAGGACACTTTCTCTCCTGCGAGATAATAGAGCTAAATGATGTCATGTGAAAACCTAGGTATTTAAATCATGGACATCATTTGTTAATGGAGTTTTCCTCATAATTTAATTTTGAAACGCTTTGAAAGTCTCCGAAGATCAAATCAAACTTAATTTTCTGAAAAGGTCACCCCAAGAAACTGACTCCGGTTAACCAAAGTAAATAATGGCCATCGGTCTTCAATGTTGCTCAGCGGTTTGGCAAGTGAGTTGGGAAGAGGATTTAGGATGGACTATGGAGCCCATTGTAGAATTGTCATGTGTGTTTTTTTTCATTGGCTCTGCTAGAGCACTGCCCCATTGCATCTGAACACCAGGGACTTACCCTGCTCCTCATCAACCTGCTAAAGTCCTCAGACACATCCTCAATAAACAACCACACTGACCACTGGAAACATGTTGATATAATAACAACTTGATGAAGCCTCTTCTCTAAAACTGCTCCAAATTGAATCAATACATTTAAAAAGAGATTGGGCCAAAGGCTGGATTTAGGTGTGTGAACTTGACAGTTTTAGTGTCAGTACGTTTTGAAGATGTCAGCCAGCTGGGTTTCCACATAGGTACCCAAATGGTCCATCTCTGGGCAGGACTGAAGAACCTTTGGCCTGAGAGCTGACCTGCTCCAGCACAGCTGCAATGACGCATCTTCCAGATGTCAACGAGTGGGGAGGCTGAGAGGGCAGTGGGGTGAGGGAGAAACCCAGCAGAAGGGCGGTGTTGTAGGGTCTTAAAGATCTGTCTCTTCTTCAGTAGGATTTGAGGTGGGGGTTACGGCTTACCCTGTAGGTTGTTTTTGATCTCTAGGTGATCATCTATAAAGCAGGGTGTGTGGTATACACTGCAGTCAGTAAAAATACTATTATCTGTGAGGGTATATGGGCCCAATCCAGGCGGAGAGCTCTTGTGTGGAAGGGTGCTCAGGAGGACTCCTGGTTTAACGAGAAGTGACAAGTGTTTGGTTTACCAGTGACTCCACAGCCCAAACTCACTGCCCCATAAACTCAGCCAACCCAAACCCTCTCTTCCCTGCCCCTGCCTGCCATCTTGTGTCACACTATCTCATCCATCTTCATCAGGCCCACCACCCCCTAAAGCACAGCTCCCAGCTGCTACCAGCAGCCCTTCCCCGGCCCCACCACTGTTTTATCACCCCAACTGACAAATTGTGGGATCTGATCCATATCTCACAGCCATTAGTTCCAGGTTACCCATCCCTATAAATCTAGCTACCTGTCTCCTGCTCTGAGCACTCCACTCTCTGTGCTGCCATTCTGCATTTGAAATAAAACACTCATTCCTGACTGGATCAAGCAGTGGAGTCCTTCCAAAGACTATTAAGAAGAGAAAAGAGCATCACTTGTGTCTATCCTTCAGAAGTTTGGGCCAGGTGGAGGGGGGTTGCTGTTGAGCAAGGGAGGGAGGGAGGGCAGAGAACAGAGGGAGGGAGGGAGGAAGGCCAGAGCCTGGTTCTTAGCGCTGTAAATCAGTGCTCCTCTCCTCCTCACACATGAAGTGAATTACATTATCTTCTATTTAGGCTGAAGTTTTTACGAGGCCGACTCTACCTCTTCTGAGGAGGCTCATCTGAGCGGTGGCGGCGCTGGCTGGCTCACATAGATCCCCTTTCATTACCAATAAACATTCTGCATGTAGCTATTATAGTTAGAGGATTCTAATAAGGTATAAGCATATCCTTTTATGAAGCATAGAAATCAATTTGGGAGTACGTTTTTCTCTATCTGGAGAGAGTGCTAGGCTTCTGATGCTAGCCGCGACACAGAGAGTAGAGGGTCCTGCTCTGTTTGTCTCTGTGGTGCCCTGCCTCTGATCTCTGAGGCCTCTATGGAGAGGCTGACGAGAGATCCCAGCACTACCTCATAGTGTCACAGTCTATAATCTATCCTATCTATTGAATGTCTTCTTTTCATGTTAAACAACCAAATCTTGCAGAGTTCCATCTTGACCCATCTTGTCAATCCCCCAAAACTGAATGGGACATATTGTCACACATTCATCAAAGACAGATATATTCATTTTATGTAGTTTAGGATAAACACAATGACGTTATAGAGATGTATCATGAAATAGAGATTTACCAGGTTGTTTCTATGCTAGGTGATTACCAATGGCAGGAGAGAATGGCATAGTTTGATTCAGTAGTAACAATAGCAGAGCCCACCCAACCCAACAGGCATCCATGTTCCTACCAGTCTGGTTTTATGTCGGTTCCATAAAGGAATGGACAGGGTTTATGTAGATTGTGGAGGAGAAATTGTTGCAATGCATCCGTGTGAATGTTCTAACAGTTTCTTATTATTAGAATTTAAATGACTTTCCTTCAGTCCCTCTGTATTCCTGATACTTATCGAGCTAATCCCACTCTCCTCTCAAATTCACACTCCCAGCTACTCTAATTAGCATAGTGTAAGTCTGGCAAGCAGGCAGAGAGAGAAACAGCCAGAGCCAGTGAGGGTGGGTAGCGCATGGTATAAAACCGATGAGGATTTCTATGTTGTTTTTCCTCTTTGCACTACTGTGTTCATTGTGTTTGTGGAGTGCACCATTGAGAATACATGAGAAGAAGGGTTCATCCTTGTTTTTGTAGCGCATAGTTCACTTTGTGAAATCTGTACACGTGGCACCGTTGTCTTAAGAAATGTAGAATTGTTACAATAACTTAAAATGTAGACAATTAGATCCTATTGAGACAAAGGGTTTGAATGCAATGTAATGTCATGCATTGCAGTGTTGTGTTTGTGTTATAGTAGATCAGTGATAAGCGAATGCGATCCTCAGCTCTTTGGAGTCCATTGTGTTGTGTTAGTGAGTGAAGTCTAGAGAAATGGTGGAATACAGACCCAGGCCACTCTCTCAGATAAGAGATTCGATTCCACTGGGCAAAGACACTAGTTCAATTTCAAATTTTCATTGAAATTTGGTTGAGTTGTCAACTAACATGAATTCAACGTGAAATCAACAAGAAAATGTACCATGTCCTTGGATTTAGGTTGGGTGAAAAAAATGCTAAATGGCCTTTTTTTATCCAATTGGTTTTCCGCATTGATTCAATGTCATTACATTGATTATTTGTGTTGGAAACAATGTTGGTTCAACCAGTTTTTGCCCAGTGGGATTAAAGGATACACTGTATATGTGCCACTGCCAAATCAAAGCTACATAAAAGCGACTGTTGTTAACACATATCTCTCCGAACCTTCACTTCACTAGAATAGGGGACATGTTTCCAGGACCTTCAACTTGCCTGACGTTCGTTCCAGCCTTCATTTCCCCAACCCCCTCTACAGTCCCATGCCACCCCCTCCATGTCTGTGCTCAGCTCAGCCCAGTAGCTCAAAGCGGGTCTCTTTTTGTCTCCCAGGCTCCACTAAGCTCTAGTCCTAAGAGATGTGGTGGTGCCCCAGGTTTTCTACCCTCCCCCCACCCTCCAACTTCCTCCAGTATCTTGCAGGGATACTGAACATAGTCCATGTTAGCCCAAGTGTAGAGGAAGCCAGGCAACCAGCAAACCTCTTACACTGACAAAACAGGACTGCAATGGATGCTGTAGTAGCAGACTTTGAGGTGAAATGGAGGAGGGATGAAGCTCTCTCTGTAGTGCAGAGTAATTCAAACGGATTGGGGAGAGCAGTGGAGAATCTGTGGTCCAAGGTGACTTTGTGATCGGGTTCCAGAGTACAGATTCAAATCCTCCTCCGTGCGCATGCATATGTGCGTGCATGCCTGTGTGTATGTGCGTGCATGCCCTGTTTATCTCAGTGTCTGCTGTTGTAGAGCCCATGGCTGCTGGAGAAAACATTCCATCTCCTCTGAAGCAGCAGTGACGCATGGCCCCCTCTCGCCCAACAATACAGTATTGACCTGGTCACATTGGGCCCAATGTTTGCCAGCTTTAACTCGATAGCGGTGCAGCCTTTGGCATTTTAGTTGACTTGAGTAGCTAGGCGTCGCAGCGGGCTCGTTCAAAGCCTCGGAGTAAATTCACTTAGACAGATGCGCTTCACAGACTCCTCTCTCATTAAAGTGTATGGGTGACAATGGGGACCGCAGGGCATGGGAGACAGATGTTGAGACATCACCCTGCACCACTCTGAACATCCTATTATGTCATTATGAATCAGAAAATGTTGTAAATTATGTGTATCGGAGGATTTCATAACAGTGTTAAGAAAGACCAGAAATGTAGAGTTTCATATTGTGTTTATGTGAGAGAGAAAGAGAGAAAGAGAGTGAGTGTTAGAAAGAGAAAAGTGAAGTGAAGGAAAAATAAAAAGTGGCCAAGGCATTTCTGTTTGCCATGATAGAACACCTGATAGAACACCTCCTCCATGATAGAACACCTCCTGCCTGTGGCTTGGGTGACAAAAATTAGGAAGTTTAATGGAACATAAAAGAGGGGGGGGTGAGGTTCAAAGGTCAGAAGTGAGGGTGGCACTGCAGGGCTGGGTGATTGGACGTGTGTGGAAGGAAGGGGTGTGTCCCCATGGCAGGCAGCTGTTTGTCCAGCCCCACCAAGATATCACCAGCTCCAGCTCAGATCCAGCACTACGCTCCACTAAATCCCAATAGCAGCCACATCAGTGAGGCCAGCAGGGAGCCCTGAGCCATCGCAGTGTTTTATTTGGTCTAGAAGAGCTTGTTTGTTGAATGGAATGTGTGAGGAAATGATCTGCTTCCAGAAGAGGTTTCCTGTCAAAGTCAAAGTCACCATTATTAGTCAGTTGTACAACCAAATGCCTTCAACCGAAATGTGTCTTCCGTGATTTAACCCAACCCTCTGAATCAGAGAGGTGCGGGGGCTGCCTTAATCGACATCCACGTCTTGGCGCCCGGGGAACAGTGGGTTAACTGCCTTGTTCAGGGGCAGAACGACAGATTTTTTCCTTGTCAGCTTGGGGATTCGAACTTGCAACCCTCCGGTTACAAGTCCAACGCTCTAACCACTAGGCTACCTGCCGCCCCCTGTTGGTTGGGGTTAGGGTTAGAAGTTGAGTGACTTATTTCATCACGAATGCTTGAACAGTGGGGTATTATTATCTCAGTCCCTTTTTATCACGAGATGCTCTTGATGAGGCAGACAATCAAAACAGAGATTTTTCTTAATGTGATTGAGATCTCTGTGTATGTGAGTTAATGTGTAGCATTTGTTTGTGTTCAGGAGGAGAGGCCTCAATAGCAGTGAGTCTGTCCCTGTGTTAGTCCCTTGAAAGTTAGGCTCTTTAAGAGCTGTTTAAAAGGGACGCCCCTTCTTTGTTCACAGTGTTCTGACTGGCGTATGGAATCCCTTTTGTCCCCTCCTTTCATCTGGCTTCACAATAGGCCAGGCCGTTTGAAACACAACAGCAGATGAACTGCGCTGACAGTGTATTAAACTCTGATGAATTGCCAGTGCGAGGCATAGATCAATGTCCTTCAACCTTTAGCCCACATTGGGCCTAGGCCTTGTCTTGGTTAAATGGAACAGGTTGCTGGCTGTATGGCTGCTCTTTTCAAAAGGCCTGATTATATTCATGTTTTGTTAAAGCAGAAGCCTTTTTAAAATGTGTAAATCACTGCAGTTAAAAAGGAGCCTCTTTAGTCACTCCCATTCAGGGAGTTGACATTGTGCATTCGTAGTTGAACGTTGATAATGTTGTGTGCATTTTGATATAATTCTACGTTTTATTTAGCTACCAAGATGTAAACAATGTGCCGTTAGACTCTGAAAAATAAATATTCATGTTTTTTGTTGATTACAGATAAACTGCTAAATCCATCCACTTTGTATAATATAATTTAAATAGTTCACTATGTATGTATTTGCAGAGAGAGAGAGAGAGAGAGAGAGAGAGAGAGAGAGAGAGAGAGAGAGAGAGAGAGAGAGAGAGAGAGAGAGAGAGAGAGAGAGAGAGAGAGAGAGAGAGAGAGAGAGAGAGAGAGAGAGAGAGAGAGAGAGAGAGAGAGAGAGAGAGAGAGAGAGAGAGAGAGAGAGAGAGAGAGAGAGAGAGAGAGAGAGAGAGAGAGAGAGAGAGAGAGAGAGAGAGAGAGAGAATTGACAAGAGAATTGACAAGAGAGTATGTACCACTGTGGTGGCATTCTTTATGGCCTCCAAGTGTCTAGTAGGTTCACAAACATACTTGAGATGTCTGATATGCAGCTTGTGGCCCCTACTTCTGACCCCTTAATGACTTCTTAGGGCAGACTGTTGACACAGATCACAGCTTCAGCCACTTAAGAAGAACAACAGGGCCAGGCCACTGGACCTCCATGCAGGCTCTGGCTCCTACAGGGTCTAGCTAGCTCGACCACCACCATCTCTCACAGCAACAGGCAGATGAATCACAGGTGATAGGACTACACACTCAATTCATCTGGAGCATTCTGGAATCATAGATCCATTTGATAATATATACATTGTGTTAATATATTCACCTATTCCTTTGCACAGAACATGAAGAGAAAATGATGGCTATTCTGGTATACACAACCTTGTGCTTGCTGAGAGTTAGAGGGTGCTTCACTATTACAGACGGCTTATCATAGAGTAGCTAAACTGAGTGGAAGGTAGACTCTCTCTCTCTCTCTCTCTCTCTCTCTCTCTCTCTCTCTCTCTCTCTCTCTCTCTCTCTCTGTGTGTTTGTAGTTTGTCCTCTCCATCCTCCTCATCAGTTATTTTCCCTCCAGGTGTGGTTCAGCAACAGAAGGGCCAGATGGCGCAAGCAGGCAGGAGCCAATCAGCTGGCCGCCTTCAACCACCTGTTACCTGGAGGCTTCCCGCCCACTGGGATGCCCAGCCTACCTACCTACCAGCTACCTGAGTCCTCATACCCCGGCACTACACTGTCACAGGGTAAGACACACACACATACCCGCACACACACCGACACACACACATGCGCACACACTCACACACAAGCCTCCACATTTGCTTATCCCAGAGGCTCTGTTTTGGGCTCAAATGTTTGTGTAAATGGGCGTGTTTTAATCTAGGTATCACTTGGGTTACAAATATCTATGGTATGTCTGCTACACGTTTAGAACATGTTAACAGAATGTTATATCATAAAACAGTTATATGCTAAATGTAGGATCTATACAGCAACTAGCCTTTGTTACACAATGACAGGGAAACTGCCTAAGGCTTTAATAGAGTTTCAAATCAAATCAAGAGCAGGATATTTCTAAGCTACATACAGTATGAAAAGGGGTCACATTATGCCAGAGCCGGCATAAGCCACTGCTAAAACATAATTTTATCTCCTTACTTTTAGTGTTTGATCTGAGTCTGGGGGTTTGAGACCATTAAGGTGCAATAGGTTGCTTACAAGGCTGAGGTTTGAGAACAGTATATTTAGTCGTGGTTCTCTTGTCTCACTTCTTTACCCATGTTGTTATTGGTTCAGATGGCAGCAGTACGTTGCATCGGCCCCAACCCCTGCCTCCGTCCTCCATGCACCAGGGCGGGCTCTCTGACGGCAGCTCCCCATACGGCCTCTCGTCCAATCGCCACAGCTTCTCCAGCTACTCAGACACCTTCATGAGCCAATCAGCTGCCAGCAACCACATGAACCCGGTCAGCAACGGCCTCTCCCCACAGGTCAGTTCAAGGCCAAGGGCACGTCTCCCTTATTTCCTCCCTGTCTCGCCTCTTTTGATATGGATGTGTACCGTAAGCTACATAAAGATACATTTTTACAAAAAATGCTTCTGATATAGACATCTGACCATTTTAATGATTCAATGACCCAAGGTTAAAATTGTGTATATAATTTGCTGAACCACCACTCAATTAGAAAAAGCAACTCAGTAATAGGCTACTGTGTGCCGATCCATCGTCTTTTATTCTAGCTTCTAAAGCTCTGGGTTTTCATTGGCTCATTTAAATTGCTACAATTGTAAAACAATTGGATTAACATCAACAAATTAAAATTAATCTTGATAGAGGCACATCTGCTCCAAAACAGCGGTTTCCACTTTCCTGGGACATCAAAGTCCTACTCCGAACATGAGAAACACATGTGAATTAAAGAATTAGCTAAAGCTTAGAAATGTAGGCACTTAATCTTCTTCAAGTAATTGTTGAAAGTTTTTAGACCTTACTATTATATGGTATTCCATTAATCTTGTACAACAGTCGTCTTCAGCTCTCAGTCTGGGCTGTGTGCAGTATCTGTCTGTAGAGGAAACGGCTGCATAGGGCTGCCCTCCATGGCCTCCTAACCCCCCAGTCATGCTGCTTCACCTTCCCTCTCCTCTTCTCTCTGCTCGGCCCGCCACACAGTGAAAGTACTGTGGAGCATTAGAGTAATTAGATGCGTCGCTGTTCAAATTTGAGTTTGAATTAATAGGCATTAGATTCCCTTCTAACCGAGCAATTCTCTTCTGTCATAGAAAATACAATTGCTTTGCCCCTGTGTGCATGTGTGTGTTAGCTTGTGTGTGTGTGTGTTAGCATGTGTGTATGTGTGTTAGCGTGTGTGTGTGTGTGTGTGTGTGTGTGTGTGTGTGTGTGTTAGCATGTGTGTGTGTGTGTTAGCGTGTGTGTGTGTGTGATGTGTTTCTGAAAAGCTGGAGATTCCACGTTATCTTCTTTGGTAAACCTCATTAAGGAGCATTTAAAATGTGACTCTATGTAAGGGGTTGAGCCTTAAGAAAGTAGCACAGAATGGAAAATGATTTGTATTGATGCAAATCGTGTGTAAGGAGTTAATTATACACAATTACCCATCAATACTGGCCAGTCTTGCCCACCCTCACCAACAAGATGTGGTTAACAAGCAGAAAATAAGATAGAAATGGTATGTAAAGAGTTGAAAATTAATTTCATTACTGCCCCCTCATTCGCACGTGTTTTATTGGGAGTTTTTTTCTTTCTTCAAATATTTCTCAAGCTGATTGGAAACATTCTTGGTATTACCCCTCTTTCTTCGTGGAAGAAAGAATTAAGGATTTTGGTGACAAAAAATTAGATTTTCTCTCCTGCTGGAGCGTCGGAGGATAACATGGAGGCTCACAGGGTGTTTGATTGTTAGTCGTGGCACAG
Organism: Brachymystax lenok tsinlingensis; assembly: GCA_030435695.1. Taxonomy (NCBI): domain Eukaryota; kingdom Metazoa; phylum Chordata; class Actinopteri; order Salmoniformes; family Salmonidae; genus Brachymystax; species Brachymystax lenok. Next base: position 35,798,325 of record CM059813.1, read on the forward strand.
GGGCTTTAAGTGCTAATGCTCTCACTGCAAACCTGCAGAAAACACCAGGATCGCTTTTTTCATTAATGGCTCTACAGTACTGAATACGGGCTGACAATACAGCAGCTCCCTCTCTCTCCCTCTCTTCCCAAGCATTCCATTATGTGTTTGGATAATACACACTTCCTGTTTAGCACTGGGGATTAGAACCTTGAATAACTGTAGAAAAGGATTTTCAATATTCAATAATTAAATTAAGTCGGTTTAAAAAATAATAATTCTAAGCAAAAGGTGGTTTATTGTAATACATATTTGGGTTGTTAATAAGACTGGTATTTGACAGGTATGCTTTAAAACCAACACAGAGGTATAATATTTAACCCCTCACAGTATAGCCATGTGACATTCCTTTCACTCTCTCACTATGTGGTGATGGATGTTCTCTGACAGAGGATTCAGAGTTCACACTGCCTCAATGTTCTGCTGCTCACACACACACACACACACACACACACACACACACACACACACACACACACACACACACACACACACACACACACACACACACACACACACACACACACACACACACACACACACACACACACACACTCTCAGCCTGTCTAACTCTATCTGTCTGTAGTTAAACAGATGTCGCTTTCAGTTCTCTCAAATGCATCTCATCTTGAATGTTGTTGTTGACGTTGATTTAGTTTCACTTTGATTGGGACTGTGATTTTTTTTGTATTAGATCGTTTCTATACTGTGTTTTCACTCTCCTGTCTTCCTCCGTCTATGTAATGAAATAACAAACCAATACGAATACACTCTCCATCATGATGGAAATTATAATTTTATATTGTGGGTTTTCAGACAGCGTCTGTCCAGAGGAGATATGCCTGTGTGTTGGTATGTGTGAGCTATTTTCCCTAGTGTCTGGTACTGATGGGTTACCCGTTACTGGTAAAGATTGACAACATTCTGTGATTCCCAGTAAATGGTCTGTGGTGGCCAACTGCCAAGTCTGTAATGGAATCCTGCTGCGTTCAGCATTGCCGACAGGTGCTTGCACCCATCCCAATCCCATAACGTTTCCCGACAGCACACGTTTTCCCATTACGGCCGCTGGAAAAGCCATCCACACCGGCACAGGGGTTGTTGTCATGTGGGATATAAGTTTGGCTGGTTTGAGAGAGAGGCGCTAGCTATGTCAGGGGTGGGGTGGTGGGTTAAGCTGTGCTTGGCTGGGCCAGAGGTATGAGAGCAGAGTTGTTGTGTTGGCCCTGTTTCATTTGGTGTCACAGCAGGTGTTGGATAGAGGCCAGGAGTATGAGGCGGAGGCAGGGAACAGAAATATCAGCAGCGACTGAAAACATTAGTATTGCTTTTTTGAGGGAGAGAATTTTGTGTCAATCACCTGGAACTCTCTTGCTTTGAAGACCTGAGAGGATGTCATTCACAACAAATATTTCCCAAATGTTTCATTTGTGAAACATATTTTGGAAGTCTTCATAACATACCCACAATGACATACAAACTATAAGTGGCACACCTGCTCCCACGACCCCTCCGTGGTGCTCCAGGGCGCCATGCTACCAGTCATTATACGCACCTGTTACCATCATTACACGCAGCTGCGTTCATTGGACTCACCTGGACTCCCTCACTTTGTTGATTGCCCCTGCATATATGTCTGCTCCTCTGTGTTGTTCCCTGTAGTAGCATTGTTTGTCGTGTTTATGTCCAGACACTGTCCCTGTTCCGTTGCATGTCCGTCTATATTAAATATTAAATGCACTCCCTGTACCTGCTTCTCATCTCCTGCGTTGGGCGTTACAATAAGTTGTTACGAGCTATATAAACAAGTATGCCATGCTGTGGCGAAAGCTTCAGCTGCGATTCCTTTTTACAGTACCTTAACTTCTTAAGGAGCAGCAAGGTGCGCTGGGGCGCTAGCGCCCCACTCCCGACACTACCAGGTGAAATGCAAGGCGCCAAATTCAAAATCCAAAAGTTGAATTATTAAACATGCATCAATATACAAGTGTTTCATAGTCATCAAAAGCTCTGCTTCTTGGCAATATCACAGCGTTGTCAGATTTCAAAAAAAGGCTTTACGGCGAAAGCACCACATTTGATTGTTTGAGGGTAGCACCTAACATATTTTTACCATTACCATGAATTCAAGTCTCCACGGTTCACAGAAAACACATTTCACAGCGAAAACAAATCAATTACCTGTTGAAGAACTTCTGCTGATAGCTTCCCAAGTGTCCAACGAAGACAATCCATGGTTCTTTTGTTAGAAAAAGTAATGTATTATATCCAAAAATCTCAGTTTGGTTTGCGCGTTATAATACTACAGCCTCCACTCGTCCATTGAAACGTGAAGAGAACTCGTTCAACTTATACCTATAAACTTGTCCAAGAACAATCAAACATCCTTATTAATGTATCCTTAGGAACACTTTTATGTATATTTACTATAATAATTCAACCGGAATATAAACTGGGCTATAAGAAAGGAAAAAACCACAGAGCGCGCCTGGCGAGAGCGCGCGTCCTCTTCTATTGACATCTCTGGGGACACTTCCTTATTCGTCTTCTTCTCTGCTCTAAAAGCATCTAAAAAAATCTGAACACTGTCTCGAGACTGTTGACATCCAGAGGAAGTGATAGGTACTGCATTCATATGCCCTTATATGGGCATTTTCATAAGGGAGGGGTTCCATGAGCAATGTGTCAAAACCACTTTTTCCAGGACAGAAATTCCTCGGGGGTTTCGCCTGCCATATCCGGTCTGTTTTACTCACAGACAAATGGTTAACACTTTTAAAAAATTCAGAGTGTTTCCTATCCAATGGTACTAAATGTGTGCATATCCTATTTTCTGGGCCTGAATGGGAGGCATTTTACTTTGGGCACGCCAGGGTCTCCAAAACGGTCACCTCATGCGCTGCTCCCTAAGAAGTTAATAACCAAGACGTGACTGAAGAACTCAGTGACAACAACTTAGCTCTACGCATTTCCTAATGGCTGTCTTGCCTACTACTTACAAAAACTACATACTGTGTACGAATAGTACTACAGACTATTTAGAAAGTACTGTTTGGTAAAAACACACGCAGTAAGCAACAAATAGCAACATATTACTCATCCTTGCTGAGAAGGCGTCATGTAATGCACAATCGCGCGTTCCCCGCCTTTCATTCATTTTTGTAGATCTTGCCCCCTATTCTGATTATCAGCTGTTGTCAAACACATGTGGGCGTGAAAAGACGATTCTCTTCCTCAATAGTGTGCAGCAAAATTCTACTAAATGAAAAGCCAAAATTAGTACAACATCCTGGCATTTAAAGCATACTCAGGTATCAAACTTTCACATACTATAAAACTTTAAGTTTTCGCATACCTAAAAGCCTACTATTTAGAATGCAAATATTGGCATTCGGACACGGCCAATAACTTATAGCAAAAGAAATAAAATTTAACATTTGTTCTAATGAAATGTAGCCTTGCATTTGTTCTAATTGGTCCAAGTTCCGACAGTCTATCTGTTATCCATTTTAAGCACAGGCAACTATATTTTATTTACAAGCCTACGGTACCTGGTTATGGCATGATGAACCAGCACTGTAAAAGGAAGTGTAACCATAGCTTAGTTGGTCTACATCTTCACCAGAAACAGTATCAGGTCATAGGACACTCCATATAAGCCATTTAAGCACTAGCTGTTCTTGGGAGATGTGTTCTTTGGCAGCCGTTTGGGATGAATTCCTCTTTATTGCATGACAGGGACACCTGCTGGGAGAGGAGAGAAAACAACTGCTCCTCATGAGGCTTCAACAGTACCAAGAGTGAAGAGTTTGTGTTCTAACCTACTTCTAAAGGAAGAAGCCCTCTGTAAAGAAGTACAAACATTGCAAAGTGTTTAGACAAATCCCAGGGATGTTGAAGTTGAGGTTAACATACAGCGGGAAACTATGCATTGTCTCTCTCAGAGCGAAAAAACATACAGGAAAATATTGTCAGTTGATCAACCACACTCAGGGTGTATTGGGCTGTTGATCATACTACAGCTGAAAAACATGTCTATACCTGCCAGTTATTACTGGGAAATAAATGAGTAGTAGACATATTTGACCATTTGGATCAAACAGGTCCACAAGAGGACTGATTAAGAGGACTGGTTAAGAGGACTGGTTAAGAGGACTGATTAAGAAGACTGATTAAGAGGACTGATTAAGAGGACTGATTAAGAAGACTGATTAAGTCAAAGTTAAGTGATGCAGTATGTGCATAGTAAGGCAACCAATCCAAATTGGTTCAGCATAAATTATTTTCAATGTATTTATTTATTTTTCCCAAATGGCAAAACGTATAACTAAGATATTCCACAAACTTAAAGGGTTATGTGTGTTAGGATTAAATCATGGTAGTTAGTTAGCGTTCCGTTTTACCCTGTTCTTGAAGGGATGTGTGTTTTGGAATTCGAGGGCCCATGTGTGTGAGGAGGGCCTGTGGTGCTGTTGGAGTGGGCTGGGCCTACACACACACACACACACACACACACACACACACACACACACACACACACACACACACACACACACACACACACACACACACACACACACACACACACACACACACACACACACACACACACACACAGGGGATCAGAGGCAGGCAGAGCGGCTCTCACCCCTGCCTCCCTTTGATCTGTGTCCCCAGGCCTGCCTGGCTGCCTGCTCTGCACCGCACCACGCACGCTGACACAAAGCACGCTGACACAACACACGCTGACACAATGCACGCACGCTACGCTCACAACGCTAGCGACTTCCCCAACTGTCTAACAGAGATAAGCCAGGGGAGACTCCAAACTGCCACTGCCGCTCTTCTCTTCCATTAGCGAGCACTGACGCTTATTTAAAAATGGGATGAATTCTATTTAAGACGCCAACATTAGTCGTTGCCAAAAAAGAGGGAGAGAGAGAGATGGAGGGAAAATGGAGGGAACAATCTAGAAGCTCTCTCCATTCCGCCTCCCTCTCTGACTTCTAACAAGACATCCTGCACCTGAATACCAATGAGAGCGGGAGATTTCATGTAGTCCCCCACATTATTAAAAGTTGGGCATTAAGCCTCTCACCAGGCACCATGTCAGCTGGCAAGCTCCACTGACAAGAAATCAAAGGGGATGAGTACATAGCCTGCATTCATAGCTCAGCCTCTCGCAGAGCAAGAGGGGAATACATAGACGTTAATTAGAACTCCCATTAAAACAAATACTGTTTCAATTTGGCAAGTATAAAAAAAGATATAAGAGGCTTAAAAAAAAAGAGACCTGCTCTTGGCAGCTGCCAAGAAAATCATGAGTGTAAATCATATCCACTGGCTATATGTTTTAGCATAGATTATTAGGGCTTGCTGCTTGTTTAACACGTCTGAAGTCGGAGGAAAGGATTGCTGGTATCACAAATATACAAGTACAAACATTGGCGAAATGGGGCTTTGTCTGTGTGTAGCTACAGTTGAAGTCAGAAGTTTACATTCACTTAGGTTGGAGTCATTAAAACTCATTTATCAACCACTCCACAAATTTCTTGTTAACAAACTCTAGTTTTGGCAAGTTGGTTAGGACATCTACTTTGTGCATGACACAAGTAATTTTTCCAACAATTGTTTACAGACAGATTATTTCACTTATACTTCACTGTATCACAATTCCAGTGGGTCAGAAGTTTACATACAGTTTGGAAAATTCCAGAAAATTATGTAATGGCTTTAGAAGCTTCTGATAAGCTAATTGACATAATTTGAGTCAATTGGAGGTGTACCTGTGGATGTGTTTCAAGGCCTACCTTCAAACTCAGTGCCTCTTTGCTTGACATCATGGAACAATATAAAGAAATCAGCCAAGATTTGTAGACCTCCACAAGTCTGGTTCATCCTTGGGAGCAATTCTCAAACGCCTGAAGGTACCACGTTCATCTGTACAAACAATAGTACGCAAGTATAAACACCATGGGACCACGCAGCCGTCATACCACTCAGGAAGGAGACACATTCTGTCTCCTAGATATGAACGTACTTTGGTGCGAAAAGTGCAAATCAATCCCAGAACAACAGCAAAGGACCTTGTGAAGATGCTGGAGGAAACAGGTACAAAGTATCTATATCCACTGTAAAACGATCCAGACTACGGTTTGCAACTGCTCATGGGGACAAAGATCGTACTTTTTGGAGAAATGTCCTCTGGTCTGATGAACCAAAATAGAACTGTTTGGCCATAATCATTGTTATGTTTGAAGGAAAAAGGGGGAGGCTTGCAAACCGAAGAACACCATCCCAACCGTGAAGCACGGGGGTGGCAGCATCATGTTGTGGGGGTGCTTTGCTGCAGGAGGGACTGGTGAACTTCACAAAATAGATGGCATCATGAGGATGGAAAATTATGTGGATATATTGAAGCAACATCTCAAGACATCAGTCAGGAAGTTAAAAAGCTTGGTCGCAAATGGGTCTTCCAAATAGACAATTACCCCAAGTTGTATCAAAATGGCTCAAGGACAAAAAAGTCAAGGTATTGGAGTGGCCATCACAAGGCCATGACCTCAATTCTATAGAAGATTTGTGGGCAGAACTGAAAAAGCATGTGCGAGCAAGGAGGCCTACAAACCTGACTCAGGTACTCCATCTCTGTCAGGAGGAAGGGGCCAAACTTCTGACCCACTGGGAATGTGATGAAAGAAATAAAAGCTGAAATGTATCATTCTCTCTACTTTAATTCTGACATTTCACATTCTTAAAATATATTGGTGATCCTAACTGACCTAAGACAGTGAATTTTTACTAGGATTAAGTCAGGAATTGTGAAAAACTGAGTTTAAATGTATTTGGCTAAGGTGTATGTAAACTTCCGACTTCAACTGTATGTATCAGATGGAATGGTGTTTTAGGTGCTTTTAGCGTGGGTATTTTATATGATGCAAAGGTCAAATGTTTTTCCCAAACAGGCTTGTACTCTCTAAACCAGTTAATGGGCTCTCTATCTGTGGTTGGTTCCATGCCTGCGTTCTCTATACCTCAACCTCTAACCCCCCTAGAGCAGCTAAGTGAAACCAATACGCTCTTTGCCTCTCGTTTCAAATATCTTTGGATGTGGTTTCATTTATTTATTATCTACCAACCTTTCCTCTTGCCGATAGTACGTCTACTCTCTCTCTCTCGCTCTTTCTCTCTCGCTCTCCCCCTGGAGAGGCAGCTCTTCTCCACACACCCAGATGAAAGGCTATGGCGGACAATAAAAATGCTATTTAAATGCAAGGGTGTTTGTGTGCGGGTAAGAGATATTTCCTGCAGAAAGTGAGCTGTTGCATTCTGATAAATAGTCAATATAAGGGAATGTGATTTACATTTATCTTGCAGAGGCAGCCAAAATACATTTCAGTAAATTCTAGAAGTTGATGATTTAAGTAGGAAATGACTGAGACGGATTCACATGTGTGTCCCCGCAGACAAAATGCCTATAAGATGGAGAATGGTATTGCCTTTATTAAGGTGTAGGCACATTGATTCTATCTTGAATACCAATTACACACCGGCGTACACTGTGGAACATACTGAAGAAGTTTTATTCCATAGATTTGTGGAATTATTTCCTCTACTCTATTTCATAATATTATAACCAAGTGTTACTATTATTTTTTACATATTCACAGTCTCTTACCTTCCACTTGTTTGAGCGGGAAGTGTTGATGCTGAGGCAGGTGAAGTGAAGTCTGGTGTATGAGGTATGCTGTGGGAGGGGTCAGGGGGTGGCAGGGTCGCAGCACGGCCAGGCTGCAGTCAACCTGCCCTGCTAGCCGTCTGGAGGTTGGGGATGTTGTCTGGCTGCATGTGTTTCCTGTTAGTTCCAGATGCCTCTCTGACAGGTGCATGGACGTGATTAATACTGTCTCTGGTCATATCTCTCTCTCTCTCTCTCTCTCTCTCTCTCTCTCTCTCTCTCTCCTTCATTGGTACCCTACATCACTACATAAAAATAGAAAGTGTTACTTAAGATACAGTATTTGGTAAACATCACATATAAACATTCTTTCTCTCTCTCTCTTCCTCCTTGTCGTGGGCCAGTGAAATTAGAATATGCGAGGGGGTTTGTTCCCCAGCTGGTTGTCTGGTGTGGCAGCCTATTCCTCTCAGTATCCAGCTGAGAGCTATTTCACTATTTATTTACATGTAATTATGACTATGAGGTGCAGATATTAACACTGTCAAGAACAATTTGACCTGACATTTTTCACGAGGCCTGGCACCTGCTGGTTTTAGCAAACAACCCCTCCCGCTCCCTGATCCGCCTCGCTTTCCTCTCCGAGCTGCTCCCTCACACACACAGCCCTGCCTCGCTGAAACCTCTCTGCTGGAATCAGAAAATCTGCCGTTTAATTTGGCAGAGGCGGCGGTGCGAGGTGAGTTGCAGTGTGTGTGTGTGCGTGTGTGTGTGTCTGTGTGTTTGTATTGGAGTGGGTTGCTCTTGTTCCTGGTGGCTGAATCCATCCCATAGTAACTCAAGCATATCACTAGCAGAGAATAGAGGATTGCTCCCCACACGTTCTCCAATTGCAGCCTAATAGAAGTAACCTCTGGTTAGTGAGGGGCCCTGCATACACAGTGGGCCGTTTAAGAGGGAGGGAGTCCTTTCTCTGGCTAGTAGCAGGCAGCTGTGCTCCATTGAACACAAGGATAGAGAAGACGCGTGGGGGCGGGGAATGGGTCAGAGAAGAAAATGTATTTATCAAATCTATTACAAAGCTATTATTCTCCAATTACATCTTATGAAATTTTGCTTGCTACATCCATTTGATGACCAAAATATAAGCTTGTTTTACTACAATGTTTATGAACAACATAAATGTAAACAAACACTGAATAGCAAAACATGGTTAAAATTATACATTTGATATCATAGATGGTCAGTCCTTGTAACTACAGCTCTTTCTTTGAATTTGAGAGTGGTTAAATTTCTCCAGCCCCATTCCTTAGCTTTTTTTTTGCAAAACAGGGTGTGGGGAGCATGCTTTGTAATGGTTTCAATTAAGGATTCTAGCTTTAATATCTTGTGGAATTTCATTTGATATTCTGTTTGTTTAGGTCTCCAGTTTAGCTGTTTGATAAAATGGTGCAGCTCGGTGTTTGTGGGGAGAAGTGTTAGAGAGCGGAGGAGAGTCTGGGGGACACTGTGGTAGTATGGCTAACATGTTGTGAGAAGTGACAGCTTGTTCCAATGCCCGCTAATCATCCTCATCTGTGCCCGGCATGTCAATGCCCAGATTCTGTCAGTGCCAATCAGGCACTTAATTGAACACAATTAACACCCCCCTTCCCTGCCATACACCCCACACTCTTCAAATACCTATTTCTCTCTCTCTCCCTCCACTCTCTCTACTCCCCTTCCTCCCCCTCTCTTCATCCTGTCTCTGTTTCTCCTTAGCATTGGCAGCGGAAGACACTTTTCACTTTTGATTAACGTGCCGCGGCCAATTAACGCGCTGACACGCAGGCCAGGGCCCGTCATCTGCTGTCTGCCACCAACGCAGCCGTCTGCGTCCTGGCCCCACACTGCTCCCACCACCTCCACTGTGACCAAAACGCTTTAATTCAATTTATGCAATCTCTGTTATTTTTAAATAGTCATTTTGTCTGCTCAGATGAGGGGCCTTACTGCCCGCTGGGCTGCCCCTCTCATGTGAGAAGGAGGGATGAGGGGGAGGGAGGGGTGGACCTGGGGTTGCACTGGTCTATTGACTCTTTAGAAAAAGTCCTTGATCTTTAAATACCTTATTTTCTTTCCTAGTTGTTTTCAAAATGAAAGAATTTATGCTGTTTATTTGATTTGTAAGTTTGATTTCATTTTGTTCATCGCAAAATCATTTTACCCTGCATTCTTGAATTGATCAGTAAAATAAGGTTTCAATTAGATTTGGAGTATAATGGGATTCAAAGTATTTTTTGACCAGTTCTCAGAAATCATTTTCAAATATTCCATATTTGATATGGAATATTTCTAATCATTTTAGTCGTTGCACAAGTTTGAATTATTTTCTATTGACATGTATTTGGTTCCTCAATCAACCAACACTAACCACACAGTATACTCAATGTACTTGACTTATAGGTCAGGGAATTCAACCATACATTTAATCTCAGTAATCACACCCACAGGACTGGCCTTGAAAAATCGACCCAAATCTGGTGTCATCATTATCCCTGATCTTAAGTCATTCCCAGCTGAGGCGTGTATCAGCCAGGCAGATCTGCAAAGGTGTGAGATGTTATTCTGTGCCCCTCGGATAACTTCCAGACATTTGGAGTGCTTATTTTCTCCTCTCTGCCCCGGTGACCTCTGCCGAACTTAAAGGTACGTCTTGCGGGCATTCGATTTGGGCAGAACGGGAGCTATCGGTGACAGGGGAGCTAATCCAGTCTTGCGCAGATTAAGAGCAGAGTTTGTGGAGTGGGGTGTATTGGCGCGGGTGCTGGAGCCGGGAATGGAACACAGGGCTGTCCTATCAGCTCTCCAGGCAGACTGGCCCTCAGGCCAACTTTAGTCCTAGAGGAGTCTTTGTACTTCCAAATCCTCTCTCTCACACTCTCTCTTTCTGTCTCTCTCCTCTTCCCCTTCGCTTTATTTCTCTTTCTCTCTTTTGCTTATACTGTATCACTATTTCTTTCAGATGCAAAAACTTTGTCTAAAATATTTGAGTGAAAATGAAAAAATGTACAGGTATAGTGAACATTATCATCTGTCTGTCGCTAGTGCAGGTCACTGGATAAACAGTGAGCACTGGGGCATTCTGACCTGATCAAATTCAATTAAATGTTTATGGTCACATGCTGTAGAGTAACAGTGTAATGCTTACATACAGGCCCTTCCCAACAATGCAGAATCCAGTAAAATAAAATAATAATAATAATAATAATAATAATAATAATTGAAAAAATATATATAGATATCTCTGCTATATACATGGGGTACCAGTACTGTGTTTATGTGCAGGGGTACGAGGTAATTGAGGTAGATACAGTTGAAGTCGGATGTTTATATACACTTAGGATGGAGACACTCATTTTTCAACTTCTCCACAAATTTCTTGTTAACAAACTATAGTTTTGGCAGTAAGTATTTTTTCAACAATTGTTTACAGACAGATTATTTCACTTATAATACACTGTATCACAATGGGTCCAGTGGGTCAGAAGTTTACATACACTATGTTGACTGTGCCTTTAAACAGCTTGGAAAATTCCAGAAAATGATGTCATGGCATCATTTCAGTCAATTGGAGGTGTACCTGTGGATGTATTTCAAGGCCTACCTTCAAACTCTGTCCCATGATGTCAAGCAAAGAGGCACTATCTAAATAAATCAGCCAATACCTCAGAAAAAAAATTGTAGACCTCCACAAGTCTAGTTCATCCTTGGGAGCAATTCTCAAACGCCTGAAGGTACCACGTTCATCTGTACAAACAATAGTATGCAAGTATAAACACCATGGGACCACGCAGCCGTCATACCGCTCAGGAAGGAGACGCGTTCTGTCTCCTAGAGATGAACGTATTTTGGTGCAAAAAGTGCAAATCAATCCCAGAACAACAGCAAAGGACCATGTGAAGATGCTGGAGGAAACAGGTACAAAAGTATCTATATCCACAGTAAAACAAGTCCTATATCGACATGACCTGAAAGGCCGCTCAGCAAGGAAGAAGCCACTGCTCCAAAACCGACATAAAAAAAGCCAGACTATGGTTTGCAACTGCACATGGGGACAAAGATCGTACTATTTGTAGAAATGTCTTCTGGTCTAAAGAAACAATAATATAACTGCTTGGCCATAATGACCATCGTTATGTTTGGAGGAAAAAGGGGGAGGCTTGCAAGCCGAAGAACACCATCCCAACCGTGAAGCACGGGGGTGGAAGCATCATGTTGTGGGGGTGCTTTGTTGCAGGAGGGACTGGTGCACTTCACAAAATAGATTTTTGGTTTTGGCCAAAATTCACCCAACTTTTTGTGGGAAGTTTATGGAAGGCTACCTGAAACGTTTGACCCAAGTTAAACAATTTAAAGGCAAAGCTACCAAATACTAATTGAATGTATGTAAACTTCTGACCCACTGGGAATGTGATGAAAGAAATAAAAGCTGAAATAAATAATTCTCTCTACTATTTATTCTGACATTTCACATTCTTAAAATAAAGTGGTGATCCTAACTGACCTAAGACAGGGAATTTTTTACTAAACTGAGTTTAAATGCATTTGGCTAAGGTGTATGTAAACTTCCGACTTCAACTGTATGTACATACAGTGCATTCGGAAAGTATTCAGACCCCTTGACTTTTTCCACATTTTGTTACGTTACAGTCTTAGGGTTGTTGTCCTTTTTGAAGGTGAACCTTCACCCCAGTCTGAGGTCCTGAGCACTCTGGAACAGGTTTTCATCAAGGATCTCTCTGCTCCGTTAATCTTTCCCTTGATCCTGACTAGTCTCCCAGTCCCTGCCGCTGAAAAACATCCCCACAACATGATTCTGCCACCACCATGCTTCACCGTGGGGATGGTGCCAGGTTTCCTCCAGATGTGACGCTTTGCATTCAGGCCAAAGAGTTCAATTTTGGTTTCATCAGACCAGAGAATCATGTTTCTAATGGTCTGAGTCTTTAGACGCCTTTTGGCAAACTCCAAGCGGGCTGTCATGTGCCTTTTACTGAGGAGTGGCTTCCGTCTGGCCACTCTTCCATAAAGTCCTGATTGGTGGAGTGCTGCAGAGATGGTTGTCCTTCTGAAAGGTTCTCCTTTCTCCACAGAGGAACTCCAGAGCTTTGTCAGAGTGAACTTCAGGTTCTTGGTCTTCTCTCTGACCAAGGCCCTTCTCCCCCAATTGCTCAGTTTGGCCGGTCGGCCAGCTCTAGGAAGAGTCTTGGTGGTTCCAAACTACTTCCATTTAAGAATGATGGAGGCCACTGTGTTCTTGGGGACCTTCAATGCTGCAGACATTTTTTGTTACCCTTCCCCAGATCTGTGCCTCAACACAATCCTGTCTCGGAGCTCTACTGACTATACCTTCGACCTCATGACTTGGTTTTTGCTCTGACATGCACTGTCAACTGTGGGACCTTATATAGACATGTGTGGGCCTTTCCAAATCATGTCCAGTCAATTGAATTTACCACAGGTGGACTCCAATCAAGTTGTAGAAACATCTCAAGGATGATCAATGGGAACAGGATGCAACTGAGCTCAATTTAGAGTCTCATTGCAAGGGGTCAGAATTCTTATGTAAATAAGGTATTTATGTTGTTTTATGTTTTATACATTAGCAAACATTTCTAAAAACCTGTTTTTGCCTTGTCATTATGGGGTATTGTGTGTAGATTGATCAAGGGGTCTGAATACAAAATCAAGGGGTCTGAATACTTTCCGATCACTGTAGGTAGGGGTAAAGTGACTAGGCAACAGGATAGATAATAGACAGTAGCAGCAGCATATGTGATGAATGTGTAAGTGTGTGTGTGTGGCGAATGTGTGCCTGTGTGTATGTGCTATGTGTGTGTGTGAATCAAATCAAATTTTATTTGTCACATACAGATGGTTAGCAGATGTTAATGCGAGTGTAGCGAAATGCTTGTGCTTCTAGTTCCGACCATGCAGTAGTATCTAACAAGTAATCTAACAAATTCACAACAACTACCTTACACACACAAGAGTAAAGGAATGAATACGAGTATGTACATATAAATATATGGATGAGCAATGGCTGATCGGCATAGGCAAGATGCAGTAGATGGTATGGAGTACAGCATATACATATGAGATGAGTAATGTAGGATATGTAAACATTATATAAATGCATCGTTTAAAGTGGCTAGTGATACATTTATTTCATCCAATTATAATTATTGAAGTGGCTAGAGATTTGAGTCGATGGCCGAACGGCATAGGCAAGATTCAGTAGATGGTTTAGAGTACAGTGTATACATTTGATATGAGTAATGTCGAATGTGTAAACATTATATACATTATATACAAAATTGTTTAAAGTGGCTAGTGATACATTTGTTACATCCAATTCCTATTTTTAAAGTGGCTAGAGATTTAAGTCAGTATGTTGGCAGCAGCCACTCAATGTTAGTGATGGCTGTTTAACCTCTTAAGCATTCTCAATTACCAGTGGGTCGCTAGCGGGCTCATCCCGACACTACCAGCTAAAATCTAAAGCGCCAAATTCAAATTTCGATATTTGAATTATTAGACATCCAGCAATATACAAGTGTTCCATACTCATCAAAAACTCTGTTTCTTGGCAATATCACAGCGTTGTCAGATTTCAGAAAGGCTTTACGGTAAAGCAGCACATTCATTTGTTTGAGGCTATCACCTCACATATTTTCCAATAGCCATGTATCGATTAGCCATCATGGCACACACATAACACATTTCACAGCGAAAACAAATCAATTACCTGTTGAAGAACTTCTGCTGAGGTCATCCTAAGTGTCCACGAAGACAATCCATGGTTCTTTTGTTAGAAAAAGTAACGTCTTTTATCCATAAATCCTCCATTTGGTTCAAGGCGTTATAATCAGAAACGACAGCCTCCACTCCTGTTTTGAAACGCTGGCGCCAACTCGCTCAAATTATACCTATAAACTTGTCCAAAAACAATCAAACATAGTTTTAAATGTATCCTTAGGAACATATTTACGTATATTTACTATTATAAATCAGCCGGAATATAAACTGAGCGCTAAAAACGATAAATAAGGCACAGCGCCTTCTCGTCTTGTAGCGCAATCTGAAGAGTTTTCATAACGTGGTGTCCCCATTCCATGCTGTGTATCAATGGCCGAAATTCCTCCAAGATGGAGTAAAACACAGTCTCGTGGTTGATGACATCATAAGGAAGCGACGTGCACTGCGTTCACATGCCTATATATGGTCATTTTGGATAGGGAGGGGTTCCAAAATGAGCAATGTGTCAAAATGACTTTTTCCAGGACAGAGATTCCTCAGGGTTTTGCCTGCCAAATGCGTTCTGATTGACCCACAGACAAATGGTTAACAGTTTTGGAAAATTCAGAGTGTTTCCTATGCATATCCCATTTTCTGGGCCTAAATGGGAGGCATTTTACTTTGGGCACGCCAGGCTCTCCAAAACAGTCAGTTTTGCTGCTGGAGCTTGTGAGGTTAACAGTCTGACGGCCTTGAGGTAGAAGCTGTTTTTCAGTCTCTCGGTCCCAGCTTTGATGCACCTGTACTGACCTCGCCTTCTGGATGATAGTGGGGTGAACAGGTAGTGGCTCGGGTAGTTGTTGTCCTTGATGATCTTTTTGGCCTTCCTGTGACATCGGATGGTGTAGGTGTCCTGAAGGGCAGGTAGTTTGCCCCCGGTGATGCGTTGTGCAGTCCTCACTACCCTCTGGAGAGCCTTACGGTTGTGGGCGGAGCAGTTGCCGTACCAGGCGGTGATACAGCCCGACAGGATGCTCTCGATTGTGCATCTGTAGAAGTTTGTGAGTGATTTTGGTGACAAGCCGAATTTATTCAGCCTCCTGTCTGTGTGGGTGGACCAATTCAGTTTGTCCGTGATGTGTACGCCGAGGAACTTAAAACTTTCCACCTTCTCCACTACTGTCCCGTTGATGTGGATAGGGGAGTGCTCCTTTTTCTGTTTCCTGAAGTCCACGATCATCTCCTTTGTTTTGTTGACATTGAGTGAGAGGTTATTTTCCTGACACCACACTCCGAGGGCCACACCTCCTCCCTGTAGGCCGTCTCGTCGTTGTTGGTAATCAAGCCTACCACTGTAGTGTCGTCAGCAAACTTAATGATTGAGTTGGATGCGTGCTTGGCCACGCAGTCATGGGTAAACAGGGAGTACAGGAGAGGGCTGAGAACGCACCCTTGTGGGGCCCCAGTGTTGAGGATCAGCGGGGTGGAGATGTTGTTTCCTACCCTCACCACCTGGGGCCGGCCCGTCAGGAAGTCCAGGACCCAGTTGCACAGGGCTGGGTCGAGACCTAGGGTCTCGAGCTTAATGACGAGCTTGGAGGGAACTATGGTTTTAAATGCTAAGCTGAAGTCGATGAACAGCATTCTTACATAAGTATTCCTCTTGTCCAGATGGGTTAGGGCAGTATGCAGTGTGATTGCGATTGCGTCGTCTGTGGACCTATTGGGACGGTAAGCAAATTGGAGTGGGTCCAGGGTGTCTGGCAGGATGGAGGTGATATGATCCTTGACTAGTCTCTCAAAGCACTTCATGATGACGGAAGTGAGTGCTACAGGGCGATAGTTAATTTGCTCAGTAACCTTAGCTTTCTTGGGAACAGGAACAATGGTGGCCCTCTTGAAGCATGTGGGAACAGCAGACTGGGATAGGGACTGATTGAATATGTCCGTAAACACACCAGCCAGCTGGTCTGCGCATGCTCTGAGGACACGGCCCGAGATGCCATCTGGGCCAGCAGCCTTGTGAGGGTTAACACATTTTAAACGTTTTCATCACGTTGGCTGCGGTGTTGGTGAGTCCGCAGGTTTTGGTAGCGGGCCGTGTCGGTGGCACTGTATTATCCTCAAAGCGAGCAAAGAAGTTGTTTAGTTTGTCTGGGAGCAGGACGTCGTGGTCCGCGACGGGGCTGATTTTCTTTTTGTAGTCCGTGATTGACTGTAGACCCTGCCACATTCCTCTCGTGTCTGAGCCGTTGAATTGTGACTCAACTTTGTCTCTATATTGACGCTTAGCTTGTTTGATTGCCTTGCGGAGGGAATAGCTACACTGTTTGTATTCAGTCATGTTTCCAGTAGCCTTACCCTGGTTAAAAGCAGTGGTCTGCACTTTCAGTTTTGCGCGAATGCTGCCATCAATCCACGGTTTCTGGTTGGGGAAGGTTTCAATAGTTGCGGGAGTGAGTAAGTGTGTGTGTATGTGTTGGCGTGTCAGTGTAAGTATGTGTGAGTGTGTGGGGAGAGTCCAGTGTGTGTGCATAGAGTCAAAAAAGATTTAATGCAAAAAAGGATCAATGCAGATAGTTTGGGTAGTTTTGATTAACTGTTCAGCAGTCTTATGGCTTCAGGAGCCTTTTGGTCCCAGACTTAGCACTCCGGTACCGTTTGCCGTGCGGTAGCAGAGAGAACAGTCTATGACTTTGTTGGCTGGAATCTTTGAACAATTTTAGGGCCTTCCTCTAACACCGCCTGGTATAGAGGTCCTGGGCGGCAGGGAGTTCAACCCCATTGATGTACTTGTCCGTACACACTACCCTCTGTAGCGCCTTGCGGTCGGATGCTGAGTAGTTGCCATACCAAGCTGTGATGCAGCCAGTCAAGATGCTCTCAATGGTGCAGCTGTAGAACTTTTTAAGGATCAGAGGGCCCATGCCAAATCTTTTCAGCCTCCTTAGGGGGAAGCTGTGTTGTCGTGCCCTCTTCACGACTGTGTTGGTGTTTTTGGACCATGAGGTTCTTAGCGAAGTGGACACCAAGGAACTTGAAGCTCTCTGTGGTCAATCAAGGGTTAAGATGGGCATAGCACATTACATGACTGTAAAGATATAATGTAAATATTGTTTAGGGATATTACATTGGGTGCTTCATAAGTAGTGATAATGAAGGGTATTAAATAACATTGTGACATAAGGCATCTCTTTGAAACTGTGGTTTGAATATGTCACTGTGGGGAATTTAGTGAGTACTGTATGTAAGAAAATTATGATTTTTTTCCATCTTTTGTTGTAGCCTAAGGAAATATTGCCTTTCGCTTTCTCAGTCAGTCAACTTCCTCACAGCAAGTAAAATGTTATTCTGGAAGCAAATCCAACAAAGAGCAAAGGCTCGTCAAACATTTAAGCAGACACAAAAATATAATTTGACTCTTAAGGAAATTATCAGGGTATGAAAGAACCTATTTTTGTGTCACAAATGCTCTATTTGTTTATCTGAAAGGATGCACATTGTATCAACTTCCAGAGCTCCATTCACTCCGCCGCGGGGCTGGAGGGCTCAGAAGTTGAGAGAATTAATTAGTTTTTTATTATTATTTATAAAGTAATCTATCTGTAGAGAGCGAGGCAGGGAACGCCCTGGAGCAGTGTCCTTTAAACTGCTCCTGGCTCACATTATCTCCTCCAACAGCCCTAGCACAAAGTCAAACAACAAACGAACACTGAGGACGCTGTACAGGGGGAGGGAGGCAGGGGTGTAGTGGAGGACTGTTCTGAAAGGGAGTGAGGGTGTTAGTTAAGTGTGTATTGAGTGGTGTTGTTCTGGAGCAGAGCAGGTATAAAGGCCTGTTGAGGGTGTGTTTTACACCCTGCAGCTGATACTCAGCATCATCCATATCTCCACCCACATCAGATAATAAGGGGAAGTGGTGAAATGGCATTGATTTTTGTTTAGCTGTGTGGAAGCAGAAAGACATTACAGCTAGCTAATATGAACCCGGCTCAATCGAGGAGCTTACCTTTCCCCCTCCAGCAAAAGTTAACCAAAATCATCTGAGGGATTTTAGGAAGGGCATCTCATCTCATACAACCTTCCAGACAATGCTCTCTTTTTTACAACTGCAAACTTCTTTGCAATCTTGACGGAAAAAAATCTATTATAAAATTGTCCATGAAAAGTAGCCTTCTCTATTGAGGAACTAGTTAAAGCTATGAATAGTAATAAGGCTGATTCGAGCACAGCCCCTGATTGTTGGCCACTTTATTATTTCATGTGTTTAAATAAGGAAGTGATGTAATCAAGCTTCAATTAACTGATGACTATATCAAGCTTCAATTAACTGATGACTATATCTGGCCCACCCCTCCAGCTGTCTCCCTGGACCCCCGACTAGCACTTCCCCACACCCACGTCACATGACCAGCACATCTTAGCCCAGCACAGCATAGTAAGTACATCACAGCCCAGCACAACACAGCAGGGGACAGGAGGTTCCACACTGAGTCAGTTCTGCAGCTCCGTATGGGAGGGAGCATCCCATGTGTCCTGCATGCAGAGAGCCATGAATCTCCCTCTCATGGATACATGTCACATGTTCTGTATGAATAAGTGGTGGGGTTGGAGGAGGCTGGGGGTTTCCATGCTGATAGAATTAACATGAGGAAATCGCTAACCAGCCTTTATGTCTCTGATGTGCCTCAAGTGCTTCATATTTCCTCAGATACTTTTTTTTCAGAATATGATTAATTTGTGGAATAAAATCCATTTTCCCTATGCGGTGTGTGTGTCTGGCTATGCTTTGCTGAGCAGTATGACTGCATACATATGCAGTGAAGAGGTTCTACAGTATAAAGGTTTCTTAGATGTCCACTCTGGAGATTGACTGAAGCCCTGTCCTTCTGTAGGATATTTTTCACCACAGCATCAGCTCTGTGAACTGTGTTTAAACCTGTGTGTGTGTGTGTGTGTGTGTGTGTGTGTGTGTGTGTGTGTGTGTGTGTGTGTGTGTGTGTGTGTGTGTGTGTGTGTGTGTGTGTGTGTGTGTGTGTGTGTAACCACCTCCATGATGAGCTAATTGGTTTAGCAGCCAAAGCGCCAAAGGCCAGCCCAGCGTAGCGAGACACAACGTGAACCTGATGTTGGGGAGGATGCTTCCATGCAATAGAAGGGAAGCATATGTGGGACCAATTCCCCCATTCTGCCCCATTAACAGTCTCCCCCTCTGCTTTCCTAAAAGGGAAATATAAGTTTCATTCAACATTTTCAGTTTAGGGCAGAAGCTCAGTAGAAACCTCCATCTACACTGCGTTGTGGTGATGCCTGTGCCTCTAGTGCCTCTAGTGCCTCTAGTGCCTCTAGTGCCTCTAGTGCCTCTAGTCTAATGGAGATATTCATAGCACTAGTGGATTGTTATTTGTTAACTCATGATTGTGACAGATGTAGGATCTTAATTCGCGCCAGTTTGCTACAGTAGGAACATGATCCTACAGCAACAGGAAATGTCAATTATTATGTGGATTATAATTAATATACATTTTTTGTAGGATTTGATAGGGCAAACAAGTCTGAAATTTCAAAGTGGAAATTACAATCTTACAATCAAGGTTTTTAAACCTCAAATACACTGCAAGTTTGCATTTCCTGCTATGCCTACATCTGTAGATTAATATGAAATGATCTTGCAGAGTATTAAATAAATGTACTCATGCTGTATAAATAACACTCCTAATAATACTTACCCTAGCCATAACTGTAACTCATACTAGCAGTAGGCCCTTCGGTGAGGCTTGTGGAGCCTATTTCTGTGGGGATCTGATCTAAGGGGATCGTTTACTGCTTCCAACTCCATTACTATTCATGAGATGGCTAGGCTAGGGGCTGGGGATTAAGGACTCCCTCAGTGCTTGTTGTGGTGTGTAGGCCTCAGGCCTCCTCCAGCCCCCAGGCTATGGGATATACAGGGGCTGTCTGGCACTGCTGGTGGTTCTATTATCACCCTGAGACCCTTCTGTCCCTGCGCTGTCCCCGTGCTATCCCCGCACTGTCCGCGCGCTATCCACACGCTGTCCACGCGCTGTCCCCATGCTAAACACTGAACTCACTGGCACCTCTTTCTTTCCCTCTCACCCCATCTCTCTCTCACCCCATCTCTCTCTCTCTCACCCCATCTCTCTCTCTCTCACCCCATCTCTCTCTCTCTCTCTCACCCCATCTCTCTCTCTCTCACCCCATCTCTCTCACCCCATCTCTCTCTCTCTCTCTCTCTCTCTCTCTCTCTCTCTCTCTCTCTCACCCCATCTCTCTCTCTCACCCCATCTCTCTCTCTCACCCCATCTCTCTCTCACCCCATCACTCTCTCACCCCTGTCCTTTTTTTGTGACTTTAAGACTTTTTTGTTGGTCCATGTTTCAAATTTAAATGGTGTTTTTTAAGCTGCCTCTGTACAACTCAGTAATGTGATAACTCCCAGTGTTTGCTGCAACTTGCTGGTGTTGTCACTCAATCCCATAAATGTGTTGTTTAGGACCTCGGCCTCTATAACTCCCCTTCTGTCTCCCCTCTGCCCTCCCTAGGTGATGAGCATCCTGAGTAACCCCAGCGCCGTGCCCTCCCAGTCCCAGCATGACTTCTCCATCTCCCCACTCCACGGCAGCCTGGAGTCCTCTAACCCCATCTCAGCCAGCTGCAGCCAGCGCTCAGACTCCATCAAGGGAGTGGACAGCCTGGCCTCCTCTCAGTCCTACTGCCCCCCCACCTACAGCGCCACCAGCTACAGTGTGGACCCCGTCACCGCCGGATACCAGTACAGTCAATATGGACAGAGTAAGTACTGCATCTGCATTTGTGTGAATGTGAGAAAGTGTTTGAATGCCTTTCCTATCTGCCCTCCTTACCAATACAAGGCTCCTGCATGTCTTCCACCTCATATGAAATGGGACCAGTGGTACTGTAATTATAGGAAATGGTGCCCACCACCTCCTGAGCCGAGCTGCCCCCTGACCTTTGACTCCTGGTCTGTCTGATAAAGGCCTATGATTCACCCTCCGGTGCTGCCTGGCTTGGTCACACCCCACTCTGCTCTGCTTAGCTGGGAACAAGGAGAGGGCCACTTCAAAGATACTAACACACCCTGAGGGGCACCCTGTCCTCTTAGCCACCCCTCTCTCTGTCTCTCTCTCACACACACACACACACACACACACACACACACACACACACACACACACACACACACACACTAACACACCTCGGGACAGGAAGCAGGCTGATCTATTAGATTAACATAATTATTGACTGATGCTGTCACAACCCTTCATAAGGGGTAAACTGAACCACACTTCCCCAGCCAGCCTCCCTTTGGTCCTGTTGTATACCTGTGTGTGTGTGCGTGCGTGTGTGTGTGCCAGTAGCGTTATTATCAGCCAGCTTGCAGAGCAGAGAGACTGATGGAGGTGTGGATGTGATCTGATGTGTGCTTAATTAAGACAGTGATTGAGCACAGTTGCTGGCTAATGAATTGAGGAGAGAAGAGAAAGCTGCTGTCTACTGATGAAAATGATCCGGGATAGGGAGTGTGGAGGGCATGAAATCAGAGATGCCAAGTGTAATGAAGACTGGCACACACGACACACACTGGGAACATGCTGACTGATAGCATGGAGACTCTATGAGGTGGCACATGCCCTGTGCCAAGTCTGTGTCAACCTCAGACAGGGCATGGGAGAGAGAATGTTTTGTTTTCTAATTATTTCTCATTTTACTCCACTTGGTTCTGCCACAACTCATTTTGAACGGAGTCAGAAAGAAAAAGAAAAATACATTGAACAACAAGGACAGAAAGGGGTGTGTTTGAGGAGTTGGCCACCTGTCAGTGTGTATGTGTGTGTGTATGTTTCTTTGTGCGTGCCGTGCATGCATATTTATGTGTGTTTATCCCTCACATGTTCACGTTTATCTGTGTGTCTGTTCTCTCTAGCTGCAGTGGACTACCTGGCTAAGAACGTGAGTCTGTCCACCCAGAGGAGGATGAAGCTGGGAGACCACTCTGCTGTCCTGGGACTGCTGCAGGTGGAGACGGGACAGGCCTACTGAAACACCCCAGCCTCCACCTGGCTCCACCCAGTCTAAACTCAACACTTCTTTAACATATACAACCCTGCTGCTGTCCCCCCAACCCCCCGCAGCTAACCACTGCACCACTCTCTCCCTCTCCCCACCCTGCAGGCAGTCGGGATGTCTCCGTGTATGTCAGAGTGTCTTTTTGCCTCTTGATTATGAGAGGACTTGTCATTAGAACTGCCTTTCCATGGATAGCCAATAGGCAGCCCGATCCTATACCACAAGACCCCTAAACCGTGGATCTGCGACTCCCCTGTGCCCTCCTCCCTGATTGGCTCTGCCCAGGCAACCCAGAGATGATGGCCCCAGCCAGCATGGAGAACACGCTGGGTGCACACTGCAGTCCAGACCAGCACAACACTCAGAGCCACTTCCAAATGTACTTTGACCTTGTTGTTTATAATAGTTCACTAAGCCAATATCATTCAAATGATTATCACTCTTGTTTTTTATATCAATATTGTTAATATTATTATTGCTGTTACAATAATGATTAATGTTTTTGTTTGTTATTCCCTTCATAGTTATTTTCTCTCTCCGTGTGAAATACTAGAAGATGACTGAGGTGATGTGGTGGGTTGCGGGGGTGTGTGTGCGTGCGTGTGTGTGTTTGTGTGTCGGTCCAGATTGTTTTCCAGGCTGTGGTTCCTCCGCCTGTACCCTGAGCTCTAATGTTCGTGAGCGATTTGACCTTCCCGCTTTCATATTCAACTTGACATTCCTAAAGAACTTGGCCACTCAGTGGGAAGTCTGGCTGGGCGGATTCTACTGGGAATTAGCAGCGGTTTGGCGGCCAATGGCTTCCCCCCTCCCAGCATCCATCCTTAGCTGTACTCCATGGGGAGGAGGGCATTGTTTGTAAAAACGGGATTGGGGAAATTAATATATTTTGTTTAGAAATATGGACCTTGCCAAGGAGGACTAAACCCCCTAACCAAACCCCATCTGCCACAGAGCTCTATGTGACTTTAAAAATTAAACAACACCAACATAGTGTCAAAGCTAATTCTAAATTGCCCTTCTCATTACCAGCCAGGTTTTATATTTTCTTTGTTTAATTAAGACATAAAAGCACATGTAGCTGTTTACCATGTTGGTTTGGACCAAGTGTGCATTCCTCTGAAACATTCCTCCAGCATGGCTGACTGATGCCAGTTGCATTCCTTCTCTGCCCATGATGAGATTAAGAGTAGGCAAACTGTGCCATTCACATGCACTTTGTTAAATCAAATAATCCTTTCAATTGTGAAAGGGCACAGGTAACAGCCCTGGCTGGCCCCCTCTCTGGCTCTGACCGGATCCACCCCCTTCTAATCCCCTGGACATTCAACTCCTGCTTTGACCGACACACTCACATTTTTAAAGAATAGCTAATATTAAACATTTGTGTAGTACTCATAGTTGACTTTTGACACAATCTATTTTGGGCTGAATTCTAACTTGAACTTTCACACCAATCTCTCATTTATATCAGTGTATGATTTTTGCTAATTTTTGCAAAAGTTGGAGTGAGTTACGTATGCATATTCCAAGTCAGGATTTAGCCCTTTGTCGCTTTTAAATGGAAATTGTACAGTAGCAGGTTGTGTATTGTTTGTTTATAAAGAGTATGTTTTATACTAAAACAACAACAATGTTCAGTGGTAGTTAAGCAAGGGATCTGCGGAAGTCAATGTATTTTATAGTTTCTTTACTGATTTCCTTCTGTTGTTTTTGGTTGTGTTATATTGTATGGATTTCTTTAAACCAAAATGCAGTGTTTTGAGCCAAGCTAAGTAGGGAATTCTGTATATTAAATTAGGAGAAACACATCTGTCTGACCTCTGACCTCTCTCAGTGTGAAACATTGTCCAGGGGTTCAGCAGCACAGCTTTGATGCCATGCAGGATGGGGACCTCTCCTGTCAGGGAAAGGGGTCAGAATAGAACAGTGGACCTGCCAGTGTGTTCTCTGGCTATGTGTGTGTACAGCCAGGCTCCAGACCACACATCTCCAGTGGAGAACACCTCACTAAAAGGAATGATGACTGAAGCACTGAAACCAGGCTGGTCTAAAAGCTCTGTTTAATCATTCCCCATTATTGTGTATATAAAAAAACAAATATTACTTTTTTGTTTTTGTTTACGCTTCTAGTGTATCAAATCCATTTCTAACACCTGACTCCTAACCTGTTTACTTGCTTTATGGAATCTGTGTTTTGCTTTATCCCATTTCTGTTCTACATGTGTGTATATTGCCATGGTATAATTTATTCTGCTGTATGAAGTATTAGAGTAGTGGTATTTACTACCTTCAGCCTGTTGGTGTGTTTACTGTAACACTGGCGTAACTGTTATCAATTAAAGAGCTAAAAAATATGAATCGCTTTGTCCTTTTTTGAGGTTTCATATCAGTTTGAATACAGTAGGAAGGTGTCAAATAAAGATTAAAAATGTGTATTTTTTGATGTAAGAAAAATCATTCCCTCTGAAGTTGTGTATTCAGCCCAGTGGGGATTAATCTGGACTTCTCACCTCTCTCTTCCCTACAATACACACTTGCGTTGTGTGTAGTACACACGTGTGCATGCATGGCACACGCACATGTGCGTATTACATTCTATGGGTCTCTGGACCACATCTGCTTCCATCCCAGTGAGCGGTGTGTGGGAGAGAGAGCTGAGCAGTCCCAGATCCTAGTGGAGAGAGGTGCTAGCTGGGGGAGCTGGTCAGGGCTGCTGCAGGACACAGCTGTAGGAAGTCATTCATTCTGTACACTTTCCAGCTATGATCTCCTCTCCACCCCTGTTGTCTGTCTGTCTGTCTGTCTGTCTGTCTGTCTGTCGGGCCCATGTGCTATGCTCTGGAATGGTGTCTGTTAATGATTGCACACAGTCACAGAAGATCGTGGTTGTATGCTAGGAGCACTGAGGAATCCATCCAGTGTGGCTTTGGGACAGTCAGCTGTGCTGTATATTAAAGTCTAGTGAAGCTCCTCTTACCATTACCACTTTTAAATGGCATGTAGATAGCGATTTAGGTATGTTTAAAATGAAATCCAATAATTTAGGAACACTTCCATATTTCAGCAGTCCGTTATCTTAATGTATTATGCAGTTTTATTGATAGAGACAGATGGGAAACGAATGAGAGGATAAATGAGAGTTACATATTGTAGGTAGTGAAATGGGGAACTTATCTCTGAGGGGCAATACGTAGTCTGGATTTGGCAGTGCTCCAGTACCACTAGATCAAACTGAACTATCCATTCTACCTTTTTCAAAATGCATTATTAAGGACAAATCACCAGCAGGGTAGGACTACTTTAGATCAATTCTCATACATGAATTAACAAATTTTGTTCTAAAAAAAAAAATATACCACATACAGTACGGTTTCCTACTTCTTTATAATTCATTATGCTGTATTTTATGAAAACACAATGAATGGCGTTCTATGCATATTTATTCTCATCAGGAATATTGTGCGTTTAATTAATTAATTTGCAATTAAAACACATTAACACATATTAATATATAATACATGTAATTCTAAAATGTTTTATTCAGTGGTTATTCAAACCTAAAGGTGAAGAACAAAGAATGAATTGAAGATTAGAGGCTCAAGCCTTTAGCTAGAATCAAACAACAAAGAAACAAAAAAGTTGTTTTGACAGCCAAATATTCTTAAGAATGCTAACAGTGTATCAGCTTAAAGATTGCTGCACAGTTAACAGGTACTGTATATGTGAATAACAGTATATCATTTGAGGAAATATTGTCAATTTGAAAATATATGTCATATGAGAAATAAAAAGAGTTGTGTGAGAATGAGAGAATGTAAGGAATTGGTCATTTGGGGAATTTATGTTAAGATTTTAATTTAATGTATTTAATTTGTTGAAATAGGAATTCAGTAAATTGTTAGACAAGAGGACAGGAAATTGTACTATAGTAAATTTTTTAAGAACTGATACCAGACCTAGTTGTCATATATGGCTCCTGAGTGGCGCAGTTGTCTAAGGCACTGCATCTCAGTGCAAGAGGTGTCACTATAGTACCTGGTTTGAATCCAGGCTGTGTCACAGCCGGCTGTGATTTGGAGTCCCATAGGGTGGCACACAATTGGCCCGGTGTCGTTGGGGTTTGGCCGGAGTAGGCTGTCATTATAAATAAGAATTTGTTCTTAACTGACTTGCCTAGTTAAAAAAATAAAAAAATATGCCACTGGATCTTGATGGATAGGTCCTGACATTGTTCCAATATGTATTGTTATCAGGATCTTTCCTCAGTGTGTGTCATGGTTAACCCTATCCTTCTAAAGTTTGTGTTGTGGTTGTCCAGATCAAACCCATGCATGTGTTCTGACTGTCCCCTCTGGTCTGACATGTGGTCCTGAAGTCCCAGCCTGGTCCTGTTGTTTCCTCTAGGCTACTGTCACTCAGACAGGGATGAGGGCCGAGGTGGCAGCCCCAGCCAGCGGTGGTGGGAGCAGCTTTGTGACACTTCACTCTTCTCCTCCTTTGATCCGCTAATTGATTGACTACAGGAGCAGGGGATGAACAGAGCCCACAACAGCCGGTTCCCCTCGCCTCTCTGGAATGGCTACAGGAGCAGGGGATGAACAGAGCCCACAACAGCCGATTCCCCTCGCCTCTCTGGAATGGTTTAGATAAAGTGCAGAGGGCTTGACTATACAGCTCTCCAATACAGACGTATGGCCATTGAAGGTGGCTGTGCGGTGTGCCACGGTGGCTTAACTCTGGGCTGTGTCTGTCAGTCAGTCCCTTGGCCCAGGGTTTGGGGCTTGAGTCCTGCCCTGTGCAGAGCTACGTGGCTGCTGAAGGTAATGGGTTTGTTTAGATCACAGGGATGGAAATGAAACTCCTGAGCCTCAGAGTGGAGAGAGGGGACCAAGTGCCCTATCACTCAGGAGGCAGTCAGGGACGGATGGAGAAGTCACTGCAACAGTACAGCCCAGAGTGAGTCATAGAGGCAGTGATTTAGATCTCATTTAGGACCTTAGCCATGCTGTAATGTAAAACCTGCAATTGAAGAACGAGCGGTTGAGAGGCGTGGAGAATGAGAAGGGAAGGTAGGAAGGAAACAACCAGTGAGAGGTCTCCCTCATGAGGAAACCTTCTGCCTGTAATCGGTCCCAGAAAGTTTATGGAACAAAAATACAAATAATCATCAAAACATAATCTAAATATGGTCATAAGACGTTCAAAGAAATCTAAATTCCATAATGATAGATGATTAATCTGGAATATGAAAACAGTATTCTAATAGTATTCTCAACTGGGGTTCAAAGCCTTGTGTAGGTACATGCTGAGGAATGATTAAGACAGGCTTTAGGAAGACTGGGTTTTATTCTTTGAGCTTATGCGTCATAGGGACTAAAAAAGCTCCCAGCTGTCACCATGAAAGCACTTACAGTATAATAATCCCCCAAATCCTGTAATTATTCCAGCATAGGCTGTGTACCTGAGCCGCAGCTTTCTGCTCGTCACCTCTAGGATCCATCCCACAGACACACACAAACACCTCACATCTCACACACACACGCACACACACGCATGCACACACACACACACACACACACACACACACACCTCCCATGAAGGAGTTTGAAAAGGAGATGAGGGAGAAAAAAGGCCAAGTGAAGTCATAAATATAAGAGATGGGAATGAGATAAAAAATCACTGTGAAGCCCAGCTTCATTTACATTTAAAATCTGTGCTGTGCTCTCGGACTAATTAATATTAATAACAAAAATGGAAATGAGTGCAGACAGTGGCGGCCCCTAAGTAAAGAACAAACTCGGTGGATTCAGTCAGGAGATACGTACATAAGTCCTTTCTCAGGAGAAGTGGGCTCCTTACAGGCGTGACGCCTGGGCATAGACCACCATACACAGAGACAATTTCTCTAGATAATAGCCTATCACGCAGGATACAATTTAAATTAAAAAATGCAATTTTCACCTTGAAATGAACAAATGATTACAATTTCTATACAAATGAAAGCATCCAGGCTGTGCCTCAGTACTGTGCCAGGGCCATGAAACTTGACATAATTACCATGAAATACATTTTCAAATATTTGTATTTTGTCCATCGCTTTAAAACATGCCACTCTGCTTTCTGTGAGTTTGTGATCTCACCTTCTGGGGAAAATACATACAAAAGAGAGAAAATCATCAGAGATGAAAAGCTCTTCAATGCCAGAGATAAAAACATTTTTACAAAAAAAACAGAGTAAATCAGCGGTGGGGCTCTGCACAGCGGCCCCCGGAGCTATCTCTAAAAGCCAAATTACAGCTCCTAATCGGGGGAATCATATCTACTAGCTATCTGCTCCTGTCTGAGATAGGCTCCTCTCTCTCTCCCCCAGCTTTGCTCTGTTCTGCACTCATCGACACAAATGCTATTTACTTGTGATTACGAACACCCTTTGAATAAAATATGGTTGTGTTTGAGATCCAAAGTTTCAGTCGATTCTGAACTCAACAGATTCTTGAAAGAGGAGGGTGTTGCATGGAGAGAGCACCTTCTTTGGGCAGTGATGTTGGAGGTGGTCTGGTGAGGGAATGAAAGAGAAAAAGGGAGACAGAGAGAGAAAGAGAGACAGGAGGAGAGTGAGAGAGGGACAAAAGTGTAGCCCATGGGAAATGTGAGACCTCAGTCTGTTATGTTTGTATCATATACAGCTTTCTTAGAGGATTCATACAGAGATTGAGCGTCCAATTGAGAATAGATTAAGAACTTGAATCAACTTTTATTTGGAAAAAGTACCTCATCCAACTCACATTTTCAGTAGAAGTGTTATTATTTAAAAATTATTGAATGCTAGGGTTTAATTTATGCAGACTGTTGTCAGTCATTTTCCCATTTTTTGGGAATTTGTTTTATTCACATAATGGTACATCTTTTAGATGATGGCTTCATGCTAGTCAATCAAACCTGGACAGTGGTCCTTATTGGTAGGAAACAGTAAAGGAACCCAGCCCTAGAAATGTTCACTCGAAAATAGATTGTATCTTTACCCTCCCTGGCCCTGTGGCCGGTCTGGTGCAGTCCAGAGGGGGCTTATAAAGCCCTCCATCCCCCTTCTCCCCTTCTCCCCTCCATCCCCCCTTCCCTTCTTCTCGTTTTCCTCTCCATCTGTTAGACTCCCTCAGCCACAGAGGTGCACATCAGATTTCAATAGTTGACCTCTTAATGCAGGATCAGCGCCACACCAGCAGCGATTTCACACTCAAGATGAAAGGGAAATGAACAGAGAGGACACTGGGGGTGATATGGGGCCCTGACCACGCCGGTGGACGCCACTCTGACCGCTTCACTGTGGCAGCCGCCAGGGCTCAGCTACACCGGGCCAGATAGGGTGTATGGAGCGAGAGAGGTACAGCAGTACAGACCTGGGAAACTGACACTTAACAGCTCACTGACCCGCAAAAAACACTAGAGAAACAAGAAACTGACCTACAATCACAGCTACTGACAATTGGACCACAAAGGTGGTAAGCTACAGCCTTACTCAGCACTGCAGAGGCAACACACAACCTAATGGAGAGTGAGTCTGACAATAGTTTTTACTGTAAAGACCCACTGTATCAGGGAAATTACACGGGATGTGTTGGTTTAGCCTCTCAATGTCATGGCTCATGTGTGAAAGAGCCTTTCCCTATGAATTAATTAATAGTTGGGAAAATAAACAATAATAGGAAACCAAAAATAGTAAATCAAGATGTAAGAATCTGTATGTTATAATTAGTTGAACCTTTGCATGTTATAATTTATTTATTTTCAGTATGAATATGGATTATGTGTTTTCTGAAGGAACATCGGTTGAATTGACAGTTTGGTGACACAGCCTTCTGAGTAATGTATTACTTAAGTGGCTGTCAGGTTCATAAAGGTTGGGTGAAAGTGTGTGTAAATAGAGTGTCAGATCAGCACCCCATGGAACAGAAATGAGGAGTGTGTGTGTGTGTGTGTGTGTGTGTGTGTGTATAATGACAGTTCATCCCACCTCACCAGTCCCCAGAGCCCTGTGTCTGTCCCCTCCTCTCCTCTGTGTTCCAGGCCCTGGCTCTCTCTCTACCTTTCCTGCCTGCTCCTCACTGCTCCCAACTGGGCACAGCTGGAGAGCAGCTCCTTATTCATTCATGAGAAGAGCACCGGATAAATAAAAGGTTCATTACCACGCTAAAGTGTTACTAATGACATGTACCTGCCACTGAGCACCTCAGAAAATCTAATGTGACACACTAGAATGGAAAATCTATTCCGCTGCACTAGGGCCCCCAGTAATGCCGCCGCATACTCAATGGAAATTTCCCTGCGCCTGCCCCTCATTTGTGTCTCTCTAAAACCAATATTTACAATCCCATAGCCATTATGTCCTACCAGGCCCTGTGCACCCGCTGTCACGACCTCCATATTAGCTGGAAATTGGACTTTGCGAACTTAGCAGGGGAGGAGAGCCTCTTCTCTCAGATGAGAGGGGGCAGCACCAGGGAACCCAGCATGGTGCTGGGGCCATATCATATGATATTCAACCTCACCTCTCTAAGAAGAGAAATGAATACCCCCTCTCCTCCTAACCCACCTCATCACACAGCATTCCATCATTTGGCAAGTTAATGTCACAATGCACAGTGATGTACAGCCTACAAATGGTACACAACTGCTTTCATCATTTTGTATCTATTAAAAAATACTTTATTACTGACGATTCATCAGGCACTTTTTTTATTTATTCAAGAGATGTATTGTGAAATTTTTATCACAAAATGTTTTCTTCACAGGTTATAAAAATGTGTCAATAATCTGGTGCACTTGATACCCTTAGAGTTCTATGTCATTAACTTATGTAAATAGGCCACCTAGCCCAGTGTTTAACAGCAACCAGGGTGTATGCTATTGTAATTATCTCATTAAGACAGTTAAATGCCTACTCCAATTGTTGTTACAGAAGCAATGCTGCATGGAGAAAGTTGTGTGGCTGCCATGGTAACGGGGCTTAAGAGTCTTTTATCATGCACTTGAGAGAAATGGTGCATAAGGCCATGGTAAATTACCTTCTGACAGACACTTGCCAGCTCCACAGATGTTTAACACAACATTCATATATTTTTTAAGAAAATAGAAAATACTTTTGTATGCAGATATTGTAGAATCTGATAACAAATATTAAAATGGATGTGTTGCACCAGATCAAGTTATCTATCCAGAGTTGCATTATATGATTGTTTTTTTATACAAACTGTGAAATAATGATTGTATTCTATGCAAAAATGCTAAGAAAGTGGACATGACCTGTGGAAATAATCAATGAGACTAAAAAGAAATTAACTAAGGAACAATATATTCAAAATCAATTGCACATTAGCCTAAACATGAAAATGTTATCACAACATAACAATGATTTGTTATGTTTTATTCACCAATACGTCATTATGTGTTCTATTTATATTTTCATGAAAAGAACCAACAATTAATTAATAATTAAGTCCACTGTTATTTCACTTCAAACGGTCAACCATATGCAGCTGCTGCTCCTGTCAACAATTAAATAATAAGTGATGTGCAGTGAGCAGCCTGGAACGTACAGTACAGCATCGTGCTCCTCGCCTGTCAGTCTGCATTGGGTTCCCCTGCTAGCCAGCTGCATGTTGTTGTCCTCCCTGGGCCTCCCAGCCTAGAATACCTGTTGGTGGAGTCTTAAGGGCCCTAATTGAATCAGTGGCCCCATCAGCATCTCAGCAGAGACTCAAATGACTGTTTCCTCAACATGTCTGCCATTTTGACTGATTAATTCATACCACGCCAAACTAAATGTTCTGCCTTGTTTGTCATATTACAACTCAGCTCTACACTCTCCTCCTCCTATCAATTGAATGTTTTCTGGCTCTGAGACTGTCTACATGAAGCATTTCTGGAAAGCTCAAATTATTGTTATAAGACCTCTAAAGCAAACTTCATTTCTCAGAGTAGATTAGCTGTTAATTGCAACTATTTGAAATACTTCCAGGGAGAGATTAAGATGAGGTTGTTAACGTGAACGCGTGATTTTCACATAACCCACTTAGAATATTATCAACAGCGGCAGGTAGCCTAGTGGTTAAAGCTTTGGACTAGTAACCGAAAGGTTGCAAGATCGAATCCCTGAGCTGACAATGTAAAAATCTGTCATTCTGCCCCTGAACAAGGCAGTTAACCCACTGTTCCTAGGCTGTCATTGAAAATAAGAATTTGTTCTTAACTGACTTGCCTAGTAAAACAAAGGTAAAATAAAAACATATCTTGTCTTGACCAACATGGATAGAATACTGTAGGGCAGTCCTGGCCATGAGATTAATGTAAGCACCTTCTTTAAAAGATACACGTATGATGATAAATAAAGGTACAAAATACACTGAAAACCGAAAGTTATATTATTTATTGTAGGTGTGTTACCATTACAGGCATGATGCTACATTGCAGTAATTGTCCGAAATGGAAGAGATAACTGTGGCGTAATAGAAGGATTGCCGATTGGTCATACAATTATCAACACCCTCTGGTTCAAAATCATTCTGCCATTTTGTTACTGTAAACCTGGAGACATACAGTAAGGGAACTCTCAAGGCAAAATGATATTTATGCATAGCTCCTACCTAAATGTAGGAGGACGTTTTCACCACTCTTCATCACTACACACGCAGATCCCTAATTATGCCCATAATGGAAGGTAACTATGCTCTGTGCCGCCAGCATCTCTGCCAGGGGGGATATCCTCCCTCCACTCGTCTGCTCTGCTGAGGACTATGGGTGTATTTAGCGGTGTGTGTGTGCGAGTGTGTGTGTGTGTGTGTGAGAGAGAGAGAGAGAGAGAGAGAGAGAGAAAAAAAGAAAGAGAGAGAAAGAGAGAGAGAGAGAGAGAGAGAGAGAGAGAGAGAGAGAGAGAGAGAGAGAGAGAGGGGGAGCAGAGCAAAGCCCATGTATTGGCCAACTCTTCTCTCCTTGGCAAACAGGCACAATAAGAAGAGGAGAATGAGAAATGCTCAGTGTTAGTTAAACACTCTCTGTGTTGTAAGATCACAGAACTTAAATGACAGCCAAGGAAAACATTTTCCCAAGTGCTTCCTTAGGGTCCTATAAACCACATTAGACACTCCAGCCAGGAAGTTCATTTAGGCTTATATTTGGGGACCGCCACTGAACACGGCAACAAGATCTCACAGTCAAACTGCACAATTAGACATTTATCCACGTTTCTTCAAAAATAACATTTCTAAGTTGCGCCAAACGTCAAATTTCGAAGTGTTTGTGACACCCAGGGTTGACTCCTCGTCAAATCAAATTTTATTTGTCACATGAGACGGATACAACAGGTGTAGACTTTACTGACTGGGACAAGGAAGACTAAAAATGTAATTGAAGACACTTGCCAGCTGGTCTTAACCTGTTTAAGTTTTACACACATCAGCCATAGAGAGAGAGATCACACAGTCATCCGGAACAACAGGGGCTTTCATGCTGGATTCTGCGTTGTTTTCCTCGAAGCGAACATAAAAGGCATTTAGCTCATTTAGGAGTTCTGCGTCACTGGGCATCTCATGGCTGGGTTTCCCTTTGTAATCTGATATCGCCAGCAAGCCTTCCCACATCCGACGAGCGTCGGAACCTGTGAAATAGGATTCCACCTTCCTCCTATATTGTCCTTTTCATTGTCTGATGTCTCGTCGGAGGTCGTAGCAGGCTTTCTTGTATGCATCCATGTCCCATTCTTTCTAAGCGGTAGCTCTAGCCTTTAGCCCTGCACTGAGGATATTGCCTGTAATCCATGGTTTTTGGTTTGGATATGTTTGTCACTGTGGGGACTATGTCGTCTATGCACTTATTGATGAAGCCCATGACTGATGTGGTAAAATCCTCAATGCTATCGGAGGAATCCCGGAACATATCCCGGTGTGTACTATCAAAACAGTCGTGGAGCCGCGCGCGTCTGTTTCATAGGAGCACGTATTGAGCTCGTAAGCAGAAAGTCACCTCTGGGTGTGTGGTTTCAAGTTTTTTCATGGCCCCATGCAGTTTTTGAGTGCCAAAGTGGTGTTGGCTTGTGGAGACAGCCTGTTCAGTATCGTTCCGTTTCTCCAAAAAGTCAAAATTTGAAGTTGCTCCAAACATCAAATTTAGAAGATTAAGGGTTAAAGTTTTGGATAGAGTTAAAACATGAAGTTTAGGCAAACATTCTAAATGGTTAACCCTTTAGACCCCAATATAGTTCAAGAATGCTGCTTTAGATTACTGAGAATTTTCAAGATAAAGCTTATTTTCTCACACATTTCAAACAGACATAGCTCAAAACAAAGCAGAAATTACAAGTTAAGTTAACTTAGTTTTAACGAGCACATCCGCTTCCTTAATATTACACTGCAGTCATTTCAATAGAAATAACACAATTTCTTTCTTCCATTGTGTAAAAACACTCACTATCAAAAAACTATTAACACTCAACACAACAGCAACAAAAATACAATATTAAATTTTTTTTTAAATTGACTAAATTACTCACTCAAACTGAACCAAGTGTAATATATTACACTTTAAAATATTTTAACAATTTTCCAAAATGTGACCAGAGGACAATATTCTGAAAGTACAGTACCTGTCAAAAGTATGGACACACCTACTCATTCAAAGTTTTCCTTTATTTTGACTATTTTCTACATTGTAGAATAATAGTGAAGACATCAAAACTATGAAATTAAAAAAAGTTAAACAAAAAAATGTATATTTTATATTTGAGATTCTTCAAAGTAGCCACCCTTTGCATTGATGACAGCTTTGCACACACTTTACATTCTCTCAACCAGCTTCACATGGAATGCTTTTCCAACCGTTTTTAAGGAGTTCCCACAGATGCTGAGCACTTGTTGGCTGCTCTTCCTACACTTTGTGGTCCAACTCATTCGAAACCATCTCAATTGGCTTGAGGTTGGGTGATTGTAGAGGCCAGGTCATTTGATGCAGCACTACATTCTCCTTCTCGGTCAGACCAAAGGCCATATTTCCACCGGTCTAATGTCCATTGCTCATGTTTCTTGGCCCAAGCAAGTCTGTTCTTCTTAATTGTGTCCTTTAATAGTGGTTTCTTTGCAGCAATTCGACCATGAAGGCTTGATTCACGCAGTCTCCTCTGAACAGTTGATGTTGAGTGTCTGTTACTTGAACTCTGTGAAGTATTTATTTGGGCTGCAATTTCTGAGGCTGGTAACTCTAATGAACTTATCCTCTGCAGCAGAGGGTCTTCCTTTCCTGTGGCGGTCCTCATGAGAGACAGTTTCATCATAGCGCTTGATGTTTTTGCGAATGCACTTGATGAAACTTTCAAAGTTCTTGAAATTTTCCGCATTGACTGACCATGTCTTAAAGTAATGATGAACTGTTGTTCCTCTTTGCTTATTTGAGCTGTTCTTGCCATAATATGGACTTGGTATTTTACCAAATAGGGTTATCTTCTGTATATCAAGCCTACTTTGTCACAACACAACTGATTGTCTCAAACGCATTAAAAAGGAAAGAAATTCCACAAATTAACTTTTAACAAGGCACACCTGTTAATTGAAATGCATTCCAGGTGGCTACCTCATGAAGCTGGTTCAGAGAATGCCAAGAGTGTGCAAAGTTGTCATCAAGGCAAAGGGGGGCTACTTTGAAGAATCTCAAATATTAAATATACTTTGATTTGTTTAACACCTTTTTGGTTACTACATGATTCCATATGTGTTATTTCATCGTTTTGATGTCTTCACTATTATTCTACAACGTAGAAAATAGTAAAAATAAAGAAAAACCCTTGAATGAGTAGGTGTGTCCAAACTTTTGACTGGTACTGTATACATTTAAAAATTCCCTGTCTTAGGTCAGTTAGGATCAACACTTTATTTTAAGAATGTGAAATGTCAGAATAAATAGTAGAGAATGATTTATTGCAGATTTTATTTCTTTCATCACTATCCCAGTGAGTCAGAAGTTTACATACACTCAAGTAGTGTTTGGTAGCATTGCCTTTAAATTGTTTAACTTGGGTCAAATGTTTCAAGTAGCCTTCCACAAGCTTCCCACAATAAGTTGGGTGAATTTTGGCCCATTCCTCCTGACAGAGCTGGTGTAACTGAGTCAGGTTTGTAGGCCTCCTTGCTCGCACACGCTTTCTGCCAACAAATTTTCTACAGGATCGAGGTCAGTGCTTTATGATGGCCACTCCAATACTTTGACTTTGTTGTCCTTGAGCCATTTTGCCACAACTTTGGGAGTAAGCTTGGGGTCATTGTCCATTTGGAAGACCCATTTGCGACAAAGCTTTAACTTCCTGACTGATGTCTTGAGATGTTGCTTCAATATATCCACATAATTTTCCATCCTCGTGATGCCATCTATTTTGTGAAGTTCACCAGTCCCTCCTGCAGCAAGGCACCCCCACATTATGATGCTGCCACCCCCGTGCCTCACCGCTGGGATGGTGTTCTTCGGCTTGCAAGCCTCCCCCTTTTTCCTCCAAACATAACAATGGTCATTATGGCCAAACAGTTATATTTTTGTTTCATCAGACCAGAGGACATTTCTCCAAAAAGTACAATCTTTGTCCCCATGTGCAGTTGCAAACCATAGTCTGGATTTTTTATGGCGGTTTTGGAGCAGTGGCTTCTTCCTTGCTGAGCTGCCTTTCAGGTTATGTCTATATAGGACTCGTTTTACTGTGGATATAGATACTTTTGTACCTGATTCCTCCAGCATCTTCACAACGTCCTTTGCTGTTGTTCTGGGATTGATTTGCACTTCACCAAAGTACGTTCATCTCTAGGAGACAGAGCGCGTCTCCTTCCTGAGCGGTATGACGGCTGCGTGGTCCCATGGTGTTTATACTTGCGCACTATTGTTTGTACAGATGAACGTGGTACCTTCAGGCGTTTGGAAATTGCTCCCAAGGATGAGGTCTTGGCTGATTTCTTTTGATTTTATCATGATGTCAAGCAAAGAGGCACTGAGTAGGAATTGTGACACAGTGAATTATATGTGAAATAATCTGTCTGTAAACAATTGTTGGAAAAATGACTTGTGTCATGCACAAAGTAGATGTCCTAACCAACTTTCCAAAACAATAATTTGTTAAGAAGAAATTTGTGGAGTGGTTGAAAAACAAGATTTACTGACTCCAACCGAAGTGTAGGTTCGCTTCCGACTTCAACTGTAACACATTAGATCTGGTAAAAGATAATACAAAGCAAAAAACATGCGTTTTTCTGTAGTTTTTTTGTTCAATCAACTTTGAAATGCAAGAGAAAGGCCACAATGTATTATTCCAGTTCAGGTGCAATTTACATTTTGGCCACTAGATGGAAGTAATGTATGTGCAAAGTTTTAGACTGATCCAATGAACCATTGCATTGCTGTATCAAGTCTGCCCAAATGTGCCTAATTGGTTAATTGATACATTTGCAAGTACATAACTGTGCACTCTCCTCAAATAATAGCATGGTGTTCTTTCACTGTCATAGCTACTGTAAATTGGACAGTGCAGTTAGATTAACGAGAATTTAAGCTTTCTGCCCATATCAGATATGTCTATGTCCTGGGAAATTTTCTTCTTACTTACAACCTCATGCTAATCACATTAGCCCACGTTAGCTCAACCGTCCCATGGGGGGGTCACTGTTCCCTTAGAGGTTAAAAAATGATTTTCTTCTGAGATAAATGAATTGTGCATAAGAAGCTTTGGCTCAGCATGTGGTTGTGTAGCAGTAGCCCTCTACCCTTTTCTCCAATGGTCAGCCTTATACCTCACACTGACTGGCTTCCTCCGGACATTTAGTTGAGAAAGGAGCCCATGACAAATCCCTTACTCTCAGCAGATAAAGGAGAAGGGCATAAACTTGTTACAGTCAGCTTCTCACCTGGATCATAAGAGCTCCCACTCAGGCCATGCAAACCAATCCCCTCTCTTTCTCTCCCCAGCCATCTAGGATCCTCCTGTATAGTCCTTCACAAAGGCCTGGTATAAAGTCCCCTCCGTGTTCGCTTATTGAGTTACCTGTAGCTAAGCTCTGAGCGAGCACACACAATGGCAGGCGGTAATGACGGTGCAGGTCCTAACCCCTCTTTCCCGGCCTTTCCCCCAGCCTCATTTCCTCACAGCGGCTGCCATTTCACAGCTGTTAGCCAGCGACTCTCTTTGTCGCGATTAGGGACAAATTAATAGATGCCTCCTGGTAATCAGCTTTCACTAGGCCTGTCAAAGCGCCAAACGCCATTCGCTCACTGCCACTGGACACGGGGCAATCACCTCCCAGCCCCGAGACACTACAACAGGCAGGCTGCATGAGGAAGTGCTGTCCACTGCTCTCCACTGCTGTGTCTGTGTCCTTGGTGTGGTTAAAGAGTGGGTAACCAGGGCATTAGCACACTCCTCAATGGCACAAGTGCTAGTAACGTGAGCAATAGCAGCAGTGCTCTGTATGGCGCTGCTAGATGGTGGTCATTGTGGGACTGGTATAAAGACTGGTCTTTCTGCTGGGGTGTAATTGGGCTCCGCATGTTCCAAATGGACTGTGAAATGTAAGGGGGGTCAAATAATAGATGTTCCTCCGAATGCAGAATCCAGGGTAGGGCTGTGTCATTTACAAGAGCAGTTTAAACCTGGCTGGGCTGACTGGCAAGCAAATCTGAGGATTGTTCCAAGGGGCTCAGACAGAGATAACACACACCTGAGACCCTGGAGCAGACGACCAGGCCAGACACTCCACTACGGACAAGACTGCAAATGATGCACGCACACACACTCTACCCTCACATACAGTAAAAATATGTTAATTCCATGCAGGCCCTGGAA
This sequence comes from Brachymystax lenok tsinlingensis, assembly GCA_030435695.1. Taxonomy (NCBI): domain Eukaryota; kingdom Metazoa; phylum Chordata; class Actinopteri; order Salmoniformes; family Salmonidae; genus Brachymystax; species Brachymystax lenok. The sequence continues at coordinate 35,837,792 of CM059813.1, forward strand.
GTGATGAAAAACAGGTCAGGATTCTTTTGAATAATTCAGACTTTTGAATAATTCTGACTTAAATATTTGGCCTATTCAGTTTGTTTAAATTACATTGCCCAAAATGAACCAACTCATCTCTCTTCCAGTAAGTTAGTGTGACAGACAGAGGAAGTAATTTTAGGATGCAGATTAGCCACAAAGGTCCTGTTGCATAGTGCATGACCACCCCCACCTGCTGGAGAGACAGAAAGGATTGGAATGGGGATGGATGGGGTGTGATGATGATAAAATGTGGAAGGCTGTAAGACAGGATATTTGTATTTTTTTTTATTTAACTAGGTAAGTCAGTTAAGAACACATTCTCATTTACAATGACGGCCTATTGGGGAACAGTGGGTTAACTGCCTTGTTCACGGGCAGAACGACAGAGTTTTACCTTGTCAGCTCAGGGATTGATCCAGCAACCTTTCGGTTACTGGCCCAACGCCCTAACCACTAGGCTACCTGATATACCCTATTTAGGGATTCTTCTCCACTGGAGCCCGAGACAACTCAGACAATAGCTGCATGTTAGCCAGCCTAATCTAATTTAACTGACCAACGTAACAACAATAAATAATTTCATTTATTGTGCCAACATCGGGCTCAAAAAATGAACAAAAGCTAATTGGAAAAATCCCATTTCTAACCCATCTTTATGGAGAAAATCAGTTTCACCTCTGATTTGATGAATTTCATGTAAAGAAAAACTAAATGGTGATTGTCCAATTGCATTTACATTTCTATAATTGGAATTTATGGGACTGCTTTTTACTGCTTGCTGTTTAGCTTTCTCAAGGCATGCTTTTCCAGCACAAATCGTGGCTGGTGGTCCACCTTAATCCAAGTGAAAATTGCACATTGCAACAGTACATGTCTTTGTACACAGTGCCCTGTGCTTTTGTTAGGCATGTTAGAAATTACATCAAACAATTGTCAAGATCTATTGTATCATCAAGACAATGGACACAAATTCAATTTATTCAAACCCATATTGTGTTAGAGAGGGGCCTGTGTTTGCATGAAGGCAATTACAGTGGGATTTGATGTTGTGATGTGCCCAGAATACCCCGGCTTTAGATCAGGAGCTGGGTGCCCATTAATACCACATATGGGAAACCCAGCTGTGATCAGAACTGGAAGAGCGAGAGGGAAAATCGATTTCATTTGCAGGATTATTGGTAGAACTGAGATGCTGTTTCTATGAAACATAAAGTCTAATTTCAGAGGTAGATCGAGAGGTCTGGAGTGTTTGTTTTATTCAATAAAACATTAATGAAATTGAGAAGCCTGTATAGAATATTCTGTTGTATGTGCCTCTTTTAAATGCTTCTACATTTAACATAATTGTATCAATATCTTGGAATAAACCATCCTTGTCGCTTAACTAAAAGCTTATGCCACACATTTGGATTGAATCATGGGTAAATATTATTGTGTTGTTGTTCATTTCATTTATTTTTTACCTTGGCCATTAAAAGTTACACCACATGACCAAAAGTACGTGGACACCTGCTCGTCGAACATTCCAAAATCATGGGCATTAATATGGCATTGATCCCCCTTGCTGCTATAACAGCCTCAACTCTTCTGGGAAGCCTTTCCACTAGATGTTGGAACATTGCTGCGGGGACTTGCTTCCATTCAGTCACAAGAGCAATAGTGAGGTCGGGCACTGATGTTGGGCAATTAGGCCTGTCTCGCAGTCGGTGTTTCAATTCATCCCAAAGGTGTTCAAAGGGTTTGAGGTCAGGGCTCTGTGCAGGCCAGTCAAGTTCTTCCACACCGATCTCGACAAACCATTTCTGTATAGATCACGCTTTGTCATGCTGTAACAGGAAAGGACCTTCCCCAAACTGTTGCCACAAAGTTGGAAGCACAGAATTGTCTATAATGTCATTGTATGCTGTAGCGTTAAGAATTCCCTTCAATGGAACTAAGGGGCCTAGCCCGAACCATGAAAAACAGCCCCAGACCATTATTCCTCCTCCACCAAACTTTATAGTTGGCACTATGCATTCGGGCAGGTAGTGTTCTCCTGGTGTCCGCCTAACACAGATTTGTCCGTCGGACTGCCAGATACTGAAGTGTGATTCATCACTCCCGAGAACACGTTTCCACTGTTACAGAGTCCAATGGCGGCAAGCTTTACACCACTCTAGCCGACGCTTGGCATTGCGCATGGTGATTTTAGGCTTGTGTGCGACTGCTCGGCCATGGAAACCCATTTAATGAAGCTCCTGATGAACAGTTATTGCACTGATGTTGCTTCCAGAGGCATTTTGGAACTCAGTAGTAAGTGCTGCAGCCAAGTACAGACAATTTTTCTGCACTGCACGCTTCAGTGGTCACGTTCTGTGAGCTTGTGTGGCCTACCACTTCATGGCTGAGCCGTTGTTGCTCCTATATGTTTCCACTTCACAATAACAGCACTTACAGTTGAACAGAGCAGCTCTAGCAGGGCAGAAATTTGACAAACTGACTTGTTGGAAAAGTGGCATCCTATGAAGGTGCCACGTTGAAAGTCACTGAGCTCTTCTGTAAGGCCATTCTTCTGCCAATGTTTGTCTATGAAGATTGTTATTCTTTTTTTGAACTAGGCAAGTCAGTTAAGAACAAATTCTTACTTACAATGACGGCCTACCCCGGCCAAACCCAGTCGACACTGGGCCAATTGTGCACCGCCCTATGGGACTCCCAATCACATCCAGATATGATACAGCCCGGAATCGAACCAGGGACTGTACACCTCTTGCACTGAGATGCAGTGCCTTAGACTGCTGCGCCACTCAGGAGCTATAACTGCATGGCTGTGTACTCAATTTTATACACTTGTCAGCAACGGGTGTGGCTGAAATAGCCAGATCCGCTAATTTGAAGGGGTGTCCACATACTTTTGTATATATAGTCTATCTGTGGTATTACAGTACTTCACATGTAACCCTTGCCAATGATATGAGATAGCCATTTTGGCAACGAAGAGAGAACTACCACGTCCCTCCTCTCCCTTGTCCTCCACCTGTTAACTAGGGTGTTAGGAAGTATTCAGGCTGGTGCAGTGGGGAGGTGCTACTGTTCACTATACATGAAGTACTACAGTGTCAGGGCCTGCATGGCAAGATGAGAGAGAGAAGACTTTCCCAGGGTTCTGACAGCACAACAGCTGGGCCTCTCCACTCCACTCCCTCATTTCTTTCCTCCATCCTCTCTCACTCTCACTCTCTCTCTGTCTCTCTGCCTCTCTGTTTGTGCCAGCTCTTTGTATTTCCCACATGCGTGAGACAGAAGTGGGAGTGATGCCATGCCAGGTGGGTATAGCTTTGCAGTGGGGACAACAGGGGTTTTACCACAGCACATGCTCCTACAGACATTGGGGACATTATGAAACAATAAACTTAACAGGCATTCTTCTAGACAGCCCATTCTCTGATATGTCTACATACAGCCCTTTCTCTGAGGTGTCTACATACAGCCCTTTTCTCAGAGGTGTCTACATACAGTCCTTTCTCTGAGGTGTCTACATACAGCCCATTCTCTGATGTGTCTACATACAGGCCTTTCTCTGATGTGTCTACATACAGCCCTTTCTCTGATGTGTCTACATACAGGCCTTTCTCTGATGTGTCTACATACAGCTCTTTCTCTGATGTGTCTACATACAGCCCTTTCTCTGATGTGTCTACATACAGCCCTTTCTCTGATGTGTCTACATACAGCCCTTTCTCTGATGTGTCTACATACAATCCTTTTCTCTGATGTGTCTACATACAGCCCTTTCTCTGAGGTGTCTACATACAGCCCTTTCTCTGATGTGTCTACATACAGCCCTTTCTCTGAGGTGTCTACATACAGCCCTTTCTCCGAGGTGTCTACATACAGCCCTTTTCTCAGAGGTGTCTACATACAGCTCTTTCTCTGAGGTGTCTACATACAGCCCTTTCTCTGATGTGTCTACATACAGCCCTTTCTCTGAGGTGTCTACATACAGCCCTTTTCTCAGAGGTGTCTACATACAGCCCTTTCTCTGAGGTGTCTACATACAGCCCATTCTCTGAAGTGTCTACATACAGCCCTTTTCTCAGAGGTGTCTACATACAGGCCTTTCTCTGAAGTGTCTACATACAGCCCTTTTCTCAGAGGTGTCTACATACAGGCCTTTCTCTGATGTGTCTACATTACAGCCCTTTCTCTGATGTGTCTACATACAGCCCTTTCTCTGATGTGTCTACATACAGCCCTTTCTCTGATGTGTCTACATACAGCCCTTTCTCTGATGTGTCTACATACAGCCCTTTCTCTGAGGTGTCTACATACAGCCCTTTCTCTGATGTGTCTACATACAGCCCTTTCTCTGAGGTGTCTACATACAGCCCTTTCTCCGAGGTGTCTACATACAGCCCTTTTCTCAGAGGTGTCTACATACAGCTCTTTCTCTGAGGTGTCTACATACAGCCCTTTCTCTGATGTGTCTACATACAGCCCTTTCTCTGAGGTGTCTACATACAGCCCTTTTCTCAGAGGTGTCTACATACAGCCCTTTCTCTGAGGTGTCTACATACAGCCCATTCTCTGAAGTGTCTACATACAGCCCTTTTCTCAGAGGTGTCTACATACAGGCCTTTCTCTGAAGTGTCTACATACAGCCCTTTTCTCAGAGGTGTCTACATACAGGCCTTTCTCTGAGGTGTCTACATTACAGCCCTTTCTCTGATGTGTCTACATACAGCCCTTTCTCTGATGTGTCTACATACAGCCCTTTCTCTGATGTGTCTACATACAGCCCTTTCTCTGATGTGTCTACATACAGCCCTTTCTCTGAGGTGTCTACATACAGCCCTTTCTCTGATGTGTCTACATACAGCCCTTTCTCTGAGGTGTCTACATACAGCCCTTTCTCCGAGGTGTCTACATACAGCCCTTTTCTCAGAGGTGTCTACATACAGCTCTTTCTCTGAGGTGTCTACATACAGCCCTTTCTCTGATGTGTCTACATACAGCCCTTTCTCTGAGGTGTCTACATACAGCCCTTTCTCTGATGTGTCTACATACAGCCCTTTCTCTGATGTGTCTACATACAATCCTTTTCTCTGATGTGTCTACATACAGCCCTTTCTCTGAGGTGTCTACATACAGCCCTTTCTCTGATGTGTCTACATACAGCCCTTTCTCTGAGGTGTCTACATACAGCCCTTTCTCCGAGGTGTCTACATACAGCCCTTTTCTCAGAGGTGTCTACATACAGCTATTTCTCTGAGGTGTCTACATACAGCCCTTTCTCTGATGTGTCTACATACAGCCCTTTCTCTGAGGTGTCTACATACAGCCCTTTTCTCTGATGTGTCTACATACAGCCCTTTCTCTGAGGTGTCTACATACAGCCCTTTCTCTGATGTGTCTACATACAGCCCTTTCTCTGAGGTGTCTACATACAGCCCTTTTCTCAGAGGTGTCTACATACAGGCCTTTCTCTGAAGTGTCTACATACAGCCCTTTTCTCAGAGGTGTCTACATACAGGCCTTTCTCTGAGGTGTCTACATACAACACTTTCTCTGAGGCTTTCTCTAAGGTGTCTACACACTTTACAGCTACAGTACTGTCAGTCTAAATGTAGCCTCATGACAGAGAAGCCGAATAGCTGAGTGCGCATGTAAGATTTGGTTTTGGATGCTGAGATTAAGGCCTGTTAAGTTTATCATTTCATACTGGTCCCATCTGTGAAGTTCTGGTGTTGAGGTGGTGGAGACTAGAGAGGTTCAGAAAGGTGTGAGGTTAAATTGGTAGCCAGAGTTATTTTACCCAGTAGGGGGTTGTGGGTCTTTCTTCCTCATTTCATTTCCTTTGTTGAGAGCAGATGTTGTGAGTTTTCCACTGTTAGTTGTGGGCAGTGTAAAATCAAGCCTACACATGTTACTGTCAACATACCATTACAGCTGGAGAAAGAAGTTATGTCATCAAGGGACAGCTGGCTCCAATATATACCACTGTGAGAAAGTGTGTGAGCTGCCCGGGGTGTAACCATTAGTCCTGTTTTGTTGTTGCACATTGTCCTTATTATCCAAAATCTTGGGACACACACACACTTGAACACACACACTCACATTCACACACGGACGTACATACGCACATGCATGCACGCCACAAAGGCACGCCTCAAAGGCACGCATGCACACTGTTTTTCAAGGAATTGGTCCCACTGCCACTCCTCTTTGTGCGTCCAGTTTGTTTTCAGGGGTAATGATTATTGGTTCAGCCAACTAGAAATAGGCTTGGTGCAGATGATAAAGGAACTGCAGAATACCAGCATGCTGCCTCAGTATTTTGAGAGGGCGAAAGCTGAGTCAAGTGAAAAAGAGAGTATGCAGGCCTTTGCTATGAGTGAGGGGCCAGTGTTTTGATATGGGTCCGCTATGGGCTAGGTGGAGAAAGAGAGAGAGAAAGAGAGAGCTGTAAAGAGGGCTCCTGTCTGGGAGAAATAGCTGATGCTTCGTTATGGGGCTTAAGTCTCCATCCATTCTAATAAAAAACACTTAAGCCAAACAGCCCCCCTCACGCTATCTCTGCGTCTGGTCCTGGGAGCTACCTGGAGGCCCTCCACAAAGCCTATTTAATAATGCTCTCCTGCAAGCACTGTGCCGTCACATGGATTGCTGGCTGGAGAGAGGGCCTGGGGTTGCACTGGTGCACTCTGGGAAGAAGGAGGACTGTACTGGGCTTAAGGCAGTGTTGTGGTGAGTGTAGAGGAAAGCTAAATATATCCATCTTAACAGTCACAGTGTTTATTCATGAGTCAGATTTCATGTTCGATACAGTATATCGATCCCCCCACTATAGATATTTAAATGCTGTACAAATGTAATACAACTAAATAATATTCCAGAAATACTGTAGTAGTCCTTAATTATTTTCTGCTTACGTCTTGATATGAATGGGTGCGCCACTTACACAGTAATGAAAGACTTGTGAGGTTGTCGCTGTTTAACTGGAATGAAAAGTAGCATTCCTTCTTTGTTTTGCCTGATGTTTGACTGTGGATAATGCAGACAATCAACAGCAAGAGGAGTTAAGCGTATTATACATTACGGAGAGCTACCTCACTCCTAGCCCTGATCCTGCTACTGCTGCTGCTGCTGCTGCTACTGCTGCTACTGCTGCTACTGCTGCTACTGCTACTGCTGCTGCTACTGCTGCCACTGCTGCTATTGCTACTGATGCTGCTGCTGCTACTGCTGCTGCTGCTGCTGCTACTGCTGCTGCTGCTGCTGCTGCTGCTGCTACTACTGCTACTGCTGCTGCTGCTGCTGCTGCTGCTACTACTGCTACTGCTGCTGCTGCTGCTGCTGCTGCTACTGCTGCTGCTGCTGCCACTTTGGGTTATGTTCAGAGTAAAGTACTTTAACCAGGGACCAGGGAGCACTACAGACTGCAGACCTCCTTTGTATATGAAGTAAACAGCAGTATAATATGGGGAGCCTCAGCCAAACCATATGACTGCACTGTACGCACATTGATACACACACACAGGTTAAATGAAGGGTTAATTAAGTTTTTCCACTTTAGGATGTTGAATGTCCTCTCACTGGGATGTCTTCTCACAAAAATATGTGATACGGAAAGGTGGATGTAAGGTCTTAGCGTACATTGTAGTGGTGTCTGAGATCCTGTTTACATGTATACTTTTATGCCAACTATACAATTAAAAAAAAAAATGTTTTGTGAAATACAGACAGGCTTGAATAATACTAGACAATTCTAAATATTGTAGGAGAGAACAGAGTACTCTATGCTTAAACACTTTGTTGAGGTTCTCTTCTCCATGTCCTCAAGCCTTAAGGTGAAGATCCATGACTTTTATTTTCATCTCAAAGCGTCTCAGAGCCCAGCAAACAAACTGTTGTATGGATGTACCATTGATTTCACATTCACACGTCCAGACTTAAAGGGACTATGGGATTGCCCATGAATCCCAAATCTGTGTGCAACCAACCCATAGTCTGTCAAGTCGACAGCCACTCTCTTCTGTAAACTGGCAAGATTATTCACTCAACAGGATCTCCCTCCTTTCATCCTGCAAACTACTGTACAGGCCAATCCGGCCACTGACAGCCCAGTGATAGCATACAGATGGAAATTAAGTGGAGTGGTTGGAGTGGTATGGTTCGGTTTGTCAAGCACAGCAGGGCCGGCTGGTTGGCTGTGGAGTCTGATTCCTCGCAGTACTTTACAATGCGTACTACGGCTAATCACTCAAGACAATGTACACCACACAGCTAAACCTAGCACACACAGTAACACAGCTCATTACTTAAACATCCATTAAGGCCTACTGTTACCATAAAGGTAACACTCACAATTTTACACCTGTACACCTACAGTAACAGTTTTAAGACAAATCATTGTATAGTTATTCATAGAAGACACCGAAGCAGTACTCTACATTTTGACCTGAAAAGTGAAATGGCAGAGCTGGCAAACGCAAAAGGGCCAGTTGACCTTTGATTGACCAATTAGAATACATGTTGTGGTTTTCTTATCTGTGTAGTTATCACTTTCATCGGGAAATGCTTTATTGAGCCATGTGAAGGACATCTTCCTCCATACATTTATAGTCCGTATTATTTCAGTGGAGATTCAGTGGAGTCATTGTTCTCTGTCCATCAGATTCCACCATTGGTGGAGTAAATCACTTTTGACCGTCTCTGAAAAATTGACCATCTCTAAATAATGATTTAGGTCTATTTGAAAGTTTTTCTCTCCTCTCTCTTATCAGTAAACCGAGCGTTTTCCTCTTTTCTTAGGGGTTGAATGAAAGGCCCCAGCTTTTTTCTTGTGAATCAAGGCGGAGGAGAGGCCTTGTCCTGGACTGATTCATGTCCACACACTAGCGGAATATTATGCCTGGATAATTGATTGTGGGAGCAGCATGGCCCCCGTTGGATCTTGATGTTGCTGACGAAATGTCACCATACTGATGTTACAGCGTTGCAGATATTAAAGGCACTGCTCTCAAAGGCTTCCATCCCAGCCTCGTCCTCTCCCACTGTGTCTGGGAAGACAGCGCTCTTCTGTTTGTCAGGGTTTTATTTCAGACAGGCACATCTCACATGGCCTTATCTGCACAGGACAGCACACCCGCTTTGAGAAGAAGCATTGAACACTTCCAATCATAGGAATATATCACCTTTCTCTTTTAAGTGGAAATCAAAAGTATGGGAATAGTAAGAAAAAACAGACGTAATTGAGATGCCACTGTATCTGTCCATAGGTAGTTTATATCCAAATGCTGGAGAAATTACATTCCAAGCTGAAAGTGTCCATTCCAACAATAATAAAAACAGCATTCATTTCAGGAAAACATTTTCATGCTAGTTTTGAAAAGTTGTTGAGCGAAAATTGTTTGAAAATTAGAAATTGAAGTCACATTTACTATATAAAAAAGTATGGGATTAAGTGCAAGGATTTCAGTTAATTTGAGCTGGAGTTAGTGGATAGAATACCAAAAGCATGGCAGGGACAGGTAAACTATGTTAATCTTTAAGGCTTATACTGGTAAAAATAGAATAAACCTGCATGCTTCTTCACTTGCATAAAGCCCCTAAAAAGCTGGTTGAGCTCAACCATTTCCAAAGAAAGTAAAAAACTTCAGCCCCTATAAATAATAGCTGGGGTACCTGACCCAGCTATATCATTTGTAGAACCAGCTTACATACAGACATGCTACTCAGTCAGGTAATATATATCACACTTTACTGTGATCTACATTTTATACAGTCAATCTATACTATATGCTCCACTGTGGATAGGAAAAAAGCAGAGGAAGTGAATTGAGGCCTGTTTCCCTGCCTCTCAAATAGACTGTGATCAACATTTCGTAGCATACGCTTTGTCATATAATCAAATGTAAATGAACATGTATTAACAGAATTTGGCCTTTCCTCCACACACACTGAACCTTAATGGTGTGTGAATCCTCACTAGCGTGACTGAGGTAAAAAGCAAACAGGTTGAGGAGGGGAAAGGATCTGAAACAAACTAGCGGGGAAAGACCATAATATTGGGGGTTTGTAGAGGAGCAGAAGGAAGGAGAGCATTGATAGTCACCATATGTGTGTAGCGCATAGACTGGGGGTCTATAGTAAATTACATTACTCAACCCACAACAATGAGCCAACTAAGAGATGTGCGTAACGTGGTCTGAGACAGCTACCGTGTGAAAAGTGGGCCGCTGGGTGTGAGAGCCATGCCCTAATCTGTCACACTGTGTTCTAAGGCAGTAACATGGTAGCAGCAGCTGCATGGTTCACCTGTCCTGTACCGTACACGGCTCTACATCAACCCCGGCTCTCTCCTCTTCACCTGTCCTGTACCGTACGCGGCTCTACATCAACCCTGGCTCTCTCCTCTTCATAGGCCCAAACCTTTAACTTGTGTATAACTAAATGAATCTCACATGGAACACTTATCTTATGTGACAACATTTACAAGATACCAGTCCCACTGTTTTGCAGACATGTAGAATGATATGGTTTTGATATGTGACCTCCATCAAAGTCCCCTGGTTAACAGCAACAGTTATGTACTCGTAAAGTCTAATACAAAACAAAACCACATGTTAATTGAACATGCTTTCTCACTGCACAGGAAGAATGTTGTCAGAAACCCTGGACAATCTAGGAAATAGAGAATTCAATTGTTTTCGCATACATTTCCTTGGTTAAGGGTAGATACTCACAGTACTTAAATCACTTAAGACTACTGTCACTCTGCCTCTCTAATTCCAATATTATAAATGCACCCACTCAGAGTCTATCAGCGAGCCACAGAGTACCCCGTGAGAGAGGAGAAAGAGCAGACCTGAGAAAAGCACAGGCTGGGGAGACCCCAGCAGAGAAGAGCAGGGTTGGGGAGCGGCCCGTGGGCATGGCCTCTCTCTCTGGCACCACTTCGTTAAGCACGCAACACTAATCCTGCCTGTGTCTTTATTACCCTCTCTTTGGAAGAGCAGGCTGGGGGTGGCTGGGGGTGGGGGGTACTGCTGCAGGGACCAGTCATCAGCATTAGTGTTTGAAGATAGGCCATACTGCATGGCATTGGGGGATCTAATAGAGGCAGAGAGAGAGAGACTCACAGAAAGATATACTACAGAAAAGGGGATAGAAAGAGTGAGGGGGTGAGATAGGCAGCGTGTCACTTGAACCCCCCTCAAACGAGTTTGGGGGAGGGAAGGGGGGCATAGTCTGAGGGCAGGGAGATTACTGCATCCAGAAATAGCTCTAGGGCAATTGTGTGTTTGAGTTGTTACACTTACACTCTAATCAAAACAGCACATTCATGAGCTGCAGACTCAATTTGCAATATTGTCTCTTGGTTGTAAACAACACATTCCCAACTGGATTTAAATGAATATCTTTCAGAACATAAAAGCCTGGGAAAATAATTGTTTATGTGAGTGATAAAATTGTATTAATTTAAACTTTTCCCTGTTTGACTTGATGATAACTAATATGTTGTTTATAACTTATGTTAGACAAAGGGAGTAAGTGACCTTTTGTCCTGGAAAGGAGTTTTATCCATTGAACTGCACATAATAACACTGCCAATATTGAAGTTCTGAAATTCAAGTTCCCTGAAATCGAGGTTTCTTGTTGAAAGTTGAAGATACTGAGCTGAGGCCATCTTGTGTCTGTTGAATGACCATCTGCTAACCTAGGTGTTTAACGTTCACTCACAGTCACCTTGACCCTCAGATTCATCCACACAATTGGCAACATGAGGTAATATCGTTGAGATGATATCAAGATTATATACTTGTCACTCATCACCTGCTCTCGTGGCTCACAATGCGTGAAACAGCCACAAGATAAAGCCTGGGCACAGATGGGCAGATAAAATGTCCCTAAATATTAATCCCATCTTCAACTGTAGTGCTTACAAGCCCCTCAGAACTGTCTCTTACTGAAAAAACCTCAACCAATAGAACTTACCATATAGTTGTTGATGTATGATCTGAATCACACCACCACAGTATGACTGAAATGTAGCAATTCAATGTGTTTTCAAAAATCTTCTCAAATGTTTTAATCTCTCCCCACAGAACCAATTTGACTGTGACCATTTTGAGTAGTGGCACTTCTTTCCTGGGAATCTGAAGCAGGGTTTGCTGCTGTATATCTTAACCGAACAGGGAACTTGTATATAATAGGGAACGCATGTATATTCTCGTAGTAAATGGAAGTTTATTTCCATATTTACACCGTTTCATATTCAGAGCAATGGTAACAGGATTACTTTTTGACTAACAGTAATTTGTGGAATTCCCTCCTTTCTGTCTGTGGATTCCCTTTTTTCTGAAAATGATTCTGCAATGTAGAATCTCAGTGGTTGGGTTCCAGAAACCCGTCAGGTTTGTGAGTAGAACTCTGTGGTGGGCCAGATAAAGCAGAGCAGAGGGAAGGCCTGGAATGGCCTGGCATGCAGGAGGCAGAACTCGCTGGGGAATATTAATAAGATAGAGTTCACTGATCAACACTCAGTCTCCTGCTCCTCTCACAGACATCGACAAGAACATCTCATTTGTGGCCCAATGAGCAGAACACATACCAGAGAGAGAGAGAGAGAGAGAGAGAGAGAGAGAAATCTAAGAAGAAAATGTTTGGTAGTTCTGCCAACCGAGGATGAAAAGGCCTGACACTTGTTTATATCCCTTGTTAGTATTTGTTTCTTAACAGATTTGAGGCATTCAATCTGGTTTAAAGTAGTATCCATAAGCTCTTTGTTGGAGGAATATAATGTTGGGTTTCTGTGGCCAAGTGTCAGTGGCCATTTGTGCTCCCATTTGAAATGATGGTATATCATCAGAGCCTTCCTGATCCTGACTCTCTTGAAGTACACAGACCACTAACTAGAAACACTTGTTCACATGATCTTACAGTAGAAATTATTTTCACATTTCCCCTTTTGTTTGTTTAAATGTTATGAATTGTTTAAGAAAATTAAAGCAGTTTTTGAAGGACTCAAATATTCAAATATTTTCTTATAGTAAGCCTTTTTTGTTTATTAGAGTTTGTTTTACCAAGTATAATTGTGCAAAACAAACTCTAATAAACAAAAAAGGCTTACTATAAGAAAATATTGGAGTTATTGTGGCTTTGCACAGATGGTTCAGAGACTGAATTTGCATTGTCAGTGTTTCTGATACTAATCCACATTTCTGATACTAATCCACAGCTGTTGCGGACGACTGTATGATCACGCTCTCCGCAGCCGATGTGAGTAAGACCTTTAAACAGGTCAACATTCACAAGGCCGCAGGGCCAGACGGATTACCAGGACGTGTACTCAGAGCAACTGGCAAGTGTCTTCACTGACATTTTCAACCTCTCTCTGTCTGAGTCTGTAATACCAACATCTTTCAAGCAGACCACCATAGTCCCTGTGCCCAAGAACACTAAGGTAACCTGCCTAAATGACTATCTCCACGTAGCACTCACATCTGTAGCCATGAAATGCTTTGAAAGGCTGGTCATGGCTCACATCAACACCATTATCACAGAAACCCTAGACCCACTCCAATTTGCATACCGCACCAACAGATCCACAGATGATGCAATCTCTATTGCACTCCACACTGCCCTTTCATACCTGGACAAAAGGAACACCTATGTGAGAATCTTATTCATTGACTACAGCTCAGCGTTCAGCACCACAGTGCCCTCAAAGCTCATCACTAAGCTAAGGACCCTGGGACTAAACACCTTCCTCTGCAACTGGATCCTGGACATCCTGACAGGCCGCTCCCAGGTGGTAAGGGTAGGTAACAACAAATCCGCCACGCTGATCCTCAACACGAGGGCCACTCAGGGGTGCGTGCTCAGTCCCCTCCTGTACTCCCTATTCACTCATGACTGCACGGCCAGGCACGACTCCAACCCCATCATTAAGTTTTCTGATGACACAACAGTGGTAGACCTTATCACCGACAACGATGAGACAGCCTATAAGGAGGAGGTCAGAGACCTAACCGCGCTGTACAAGGACAACAACCTCTCCCTCAACGTGATCAAGACAAAGGAGATGACTGTGGACTACAGGAATAAGAGGACCGAGCATGACGGGGCTGTAGTGGAGAAGGTTGAGAGCTTCTCATCGACGGGGCTGTAGTGGAGAAGGTTGAGAGCAAGACAGTCGTGAAGAGGGCACGACAAAAACTATTCCCCCTCAGGAGACTGAAATGATTTGGCATGGGTCCTCAGATCCTTAAAAGGTTTTACAGCTGCACCGTCGAGAGCATCCTGACGGGTTGCATCTCTGCCTGGAATGGCAACTGCTCGGGCTCCGACCGCAAGGCACTACAGAGGGTAGTGTGCACGGCTTAATACATCACCGAAGCCAAGTTTCCAGCCATCCAGGACCTATATACCAGGCGATGTCAGAGGGCCATAAAAACTGTCAAAGACTCCAGCCACCCTAGTCATAGACTGTTGTCTCTGATACCACACGGCAAGCGGTACCGGAGTGCCAAGTCTAGGTCCAAGAGGCTTCTAAACAGCTTCTTCCCCCCTAGCCCCTCTATTGTTATTTACTGCTGCTCTTTTATTATTTGTTATTCTTATCTCTTACCTTTTTTTTTGTATTTTCTTAAAACTGCATTGTTGGTTAAGGGCTTGTAAGTAAGCATTTCACTGTAAGGTCTACACCTGTTGTATTCAGCGCATGTGTGTCAGGTGCCGGGTGTAGCTGGTGCAATTGAGTCAGGCGCAGGACAACAGAGATGAGCAACACAATGTAGTTTACTCAATAGAAATAACAAAGTACCAAACAATACCATGCCCACCAAAAATATGGACTGACAATCACAGGAACAATAACACACACAAACATGGGGAAAACAGAGGGTTAAATAATGAACATGTAATTGGGGAATTGAAACCAGGTGTGTATAAAACAAAGACAAAACAAATGGTAAATGAAAAGTGGATCGGCGATGGCTAGAAGGCCGGTGACGTCGACTGCGGAACGCCGCCCGAACAAGGAGAGGGGCCGACTTCGGCGGAAGTCGTGACAATGTGACAAATAACATTTGATTAGATTTGATTTGACATTCTTACCAGGTTACCTGGTTTGCAAATCACTCTAACAGGCGTGTCCTTAGTGTGATCATTAACATACTATGAGCTCTTTCTGTAAAGAAATAAGTAAATGGATAAATAAATGTATGTTTTAGGCAAATGAGCTTGTATACCACTGTGGGTCTGGCTAACTTGATCACCACTGCCTTTGGATTGGCTCACAGGCACGCAACAAACAAGCTGCCGCCAACACCCCCAAAGCTTTGTCTAATCTACTGTTTCACTGGGCTCTTGTTCCTCACACAAATATGAACGTGAATCTCTGCAGCAGAATGCACAGCGGCAGATTGAACTGGGAAGGGTGCCTGCACACTAAAGCCAGAGACATTAAGCCTGGGATTTACACTGATATATAATTCCCAGGGGTGCCTTAAGAGATGTCTTCCTCTGCTGGAGAATGCAGAAGTTCTCAGACAGAGCTTCAAGAACTTTATGACCTTATTTGACCGCTCATTTCAGAAACATCAGGGATTGCCTAGTTAACCTTCATTTAACTAGGCAAGTCAGTTAAGAACAAATTCTTATTTACAATGACGACCTAGGACCAGTGGGTTAAAAACTTCATAGGGATTGCCGTCCTGTCAACGGGACAGCTGTAAATCATTCAGCGCCTTGTGTCACCATCGCAGATTTGAGAGAAACAACAAATGTCGGTACATATAAGTGTCTTATCTCGGCTGAAAGCTTAAATTCTTGTTAATATAACTACACTGTCCAATTTACAGCAGCTATTACTGTGAAAAATGCCATGCTATTGTTTGAGGACAGCTCCTAACAACAAAACACTTTTTTCATCTCTGAAGATGAAATGTGTACTTACATTCTGAAATCTTGCTCTGATTTATCATCCAAAGGGTGTCGTTTTGTTAGATAACATATTTTCATATCCTAAAAGGTCCATATAGCATGCAGAATTGATTTTGTTTTTCCACTCGTTCAATTTGCAGAGAAAGGAATCGGTGAAAATCTCACCCTAAACGTTGTTTCAACCAGTCAAATCGAATTCATATGTATTCCTCAGAGATCCTAGAACATATCGAGACTTCACTAAATCATTAGGGGTGTAGTACAGTGAGGGGAAAAAAATCCAGAAAAACGCATGTGAAAAAATTTATAAATTGATTTGCATTTTAATGAGGGAAATAAGTATTTGACCCCCTCTCAATCGGAAAGATTTCTGGCTCCCAGGTGTCTTTTATACAGGTAACGAGCTGAGATTAGGAGCACACTCTTAAAGGGAGTGCTCCTAATCTCAGTTTGTTACCTGTATAAAAGACACTTGTCCACAGAAGCAATCAATCAATCCGATTCCAAACTCTCCACCATGGCCAAGACCAAAGAGCTCTCCAAGGATGTCAGGGACAAGATTGTAGACCTACACAAGGCTGGAATGGGCTACAAGACCATTGCCAAGCAGCTTGGTGAGAAGGTGACAACAGTTGGTGCGATTATTCGCAAATGGAAGAAACACAAAAGAACTGTCAATCTCCCTCGGCCTGGGGCTCCATGCAAGATCTCACCTCGTGGAGTTGCAATGATCATGAGAACGGTGAGGAATCAGCCCAGAACTACACGGGAGGATCTTGTCAATGATCTCAAGGCAGCTGGGACCATAGTCACCAAGAAAACAATTGGTAACACACTACGCCGTGAAGGACTGAAATCCTGCAGCGCCCGCAAGGTCCCCCTGCTCAAGAAAGCACATATACATGCCCGTCTGAAGTTTGCCAATGAACATCTGAATGATTCAGAGGACAACTGGGAGAAAGTGTTGAGAGACCAAAATGGAGCTCTTTGGCATCAACTCAACTCGGCGTGTTTGGAGGAGGAGGAATGCTGCCTATGACCATAAGAACACCATCCCCACTGTCAAAGATGGAGGTGGAAACATTATGCTTTGGGGGTGTTTTTCTGCTAAGGGGACAGGACAACTTCATCGCATCAAAGGGATGATCAAATCTTGGGTGAGAACCTCCTTCCCTCAGCCAGGGCATTGAAAATGGGTCGTGGATGGGTATTCCAGCATGACAATGACCCAAAACACACGGCCAAGGCAACAAAGGAGTGGCTCAAGAAGAAGCACATTAAGGTCCTGGAGTGGCCTAGCCAGTCTCCAGACCTTAATCCCATAGAAAATCTGAGGAGGGAGCTGAATGTTCGAGTTGCCAAACGTCAGCCTCGAAACCTTAATGACTTGGAGAAGATCTGTGATTGCCAACAAGGGTTTTGCCACCAAGTACTAAGTCATGTTTTGCAGAGGGGTCAAATACATATTTCCCTCATTAAAATGCAAATACATTTATTTAAAAAAATTCACATGCGTTTTTCTGGATTTTTTTGTTGTTATTCTGTCTCTCACTGTTGAAATAAACCTACCATTAAAATTATAGACTGATCATTTCTTTGTCAGTGGGCAAATGTACAAAATCAGCAGGGGATCAAATACTTTTTTCCCTCACTGTATTTGGTCAGAGAGCGACGCCTTCATGGCACGCCGATGACGCGGGCAGCCATCACTTGAACGACTCTAACTTTGTAAAATGTGTTTATTTTTATTTCACCTTTATTTAACCAGGTGGGCCAGTTGAGAACAAGTTCTAATTTACAACCAAGAAAAAGCAAAGCAGTGCGACACAAACAACAACACAGAGTTACACATGGAATAAACAAACGTACACTCAATAACACAATAGAAAAAAATCTATATACAGTGTGTGCAAATGAGGTAAGATTAGGGAGGTAAGGCAGTAAGTAGGCAGTAAATAGGCAGTAAATAGGCCGTAGTGGCGAAGCAATTACAATTTAGCAATTAAACACTGGAGTGATAGATGTGCAGAAGATTAATGTGCAAGTAGAGATACTGGGGTGCAAAGGAGCAAAAAAAAAAAAATAACATTAGGGGGATGAGGTAGTTGGATGGGCTATTTACAGATGGGCTATGTACAGGTGCAATGATACGTGAGCTGCTCTGACAGCTGATGCTTAAAGTTAGTGAGGGAGATATGAGTCTCCAGCTTCAGTGATTTTTGCAATTCGTTCCAGTCACCGGCAGCAGAGAACTGGAAGGAAAGATGGCCAAAGGAGGAATAGGCTTGGGGGTGACCAGTGAAATATACCTGCTGGAGCGCGTGCTACGGGTGGGTGCTGCTATGGTGACCAGTGAGCTGAGATAAGGCGGGGCTTGAACTGAAGCCAGTGGGTTTCGGCGACGAATATGAAGCGAGGGCCAGCCAACGAGAGCATACAGGTCGCAGTGGTGGGTAGTATATGGGGCTTTGGTGTCAAAACGGATGGCACTGTGATAGACTACATCCAATTTGCTGAGTAGAGTGTTGGAGGCTATTTTGTAAATGACATCGCCAAAGTCAAGGATCGGTAGGATAGTCGGATTTAAGAGGGTATGTTTGGCAGCATGAGTGAAGGATGCTTTGTTGCGAAATAGGAAGCCGATTCTAGATTTAATTTTGGATTGGAGATGCTTAGAGTGAGTCTGGAAGGAGAGTTTACAGTCTAACCAGACACCTAGGTATTTGTAATTGTCCACATATTCTAAGTCAGAACCGTCCAGAGTAGTGATGCTGGACGGGCAGGCAGGTGCGGGCAACGATCGCTTGAAGAGCATGCATTTAGTTTTACTTGCATTTAAGAGCAGTTGGAGGCCACGGAAGGAGAGTTGTAATGGCATTGAAGCTCGTCTGGAGGTTAGTTAACACAGTGTCCAAAGAAGGGCCAGAAGTATACAGAATGGTGTTGTCTGCGTCGAGGTAGATCACAGAATCACCAGCAGCAAGAGCACCAATCGGGGTCAAACAAAGCTAGCTAGATAACCAATGAGCTGGGCTTTACGGGAGTATCCGGAAACCATGTATCTGTCGTAAAAAGTAGCTACTAATCTTGTATGACAGTACGCCTTTTCATTTTGGACAGAAATTCTAAGAATATTCAGAGTTATGAAAACTGGTTGTTTTGCAAATGTTGAACTTATAATGTGGCTACCAATACTGGAAAAGCTAAATCAAAGTCCAAGTATACAGATTTGACGATATTCTTGCAGAAAAATGTAATATGAATACAAATGTCTGCTTCACGATTTGCCCAAACGTACCTGTGTGACTTCACACCAAATGTAATGTAGCTCGCTCATACTTCAAGTCTGAAACTTTGCAAATACACTGCTCTCATCTTGTGGAAAATATTGGAATTACAACCAGAGTGATGGCTGGTACGGGGACCTTTCTGCTGCATTTCAAAGATGGTGGTAGAAAAAAAAAGTTTTTTGGGGGAGGGTATTTTATTTTACCAGATCTATTGTGTTATATTCTCTTACATTCACATTTCCACAAACTTCAAAGTGTTTCCTTTCAAATGGTACCAATAATATGCATATCCTTGCTTCAGGGCCTGAGCTACAGGCAGTTAGATTTGGGTATGTCATTTAGGTGAAATTTGGAAAATAAAGTGGGCCTTGTTCAGCGGCAGAACGACAGATTTTTACCTTGTCAGCTCGGGGATTCGATCTACCAACCTTTTGGTTACTGGCCCAACGGCTAACCACTAGGCTACCTGCCGACTCATTACTGTATAATAAACATTAAAGTTTCGAATAATGTATTGAATAATATAAACCTCAATCGCACTTGTAAGATTATTATTACTTTAAAATCTGTAAGGCAAACAAAGGCTCAAAAGTGAAGGCTTATTTTATAAACACCTCTATTTACAATAGCTTTATTGAAAATGTATGGGTCAATGCCTCCCCCTGGTGGATGTAATTGAACCTACCAGTGCAGAGTATGTTGCGTTTAAAAGTCAATGATGTTGCTTATATTTAGATTAAAATGAATCGTCGAATATATGCAATAGTGTGTTTCATTTGATCAAATTACTTATTTGAAATGATTTGATAAATTCAACCATGCACGCGTTGTGTTTGTCCTATCAACGATCCCGTAGCTGTAGTGTAGCCATGTGTGTTCCTGCAGAGAGCTCTGCTTAATGACAAAATAAAAGTCCTCTGACAGACATTTGCTGTCTTGTTGTGACAGTCACTCACCCAGTCGCTCAAGAATGGCAGGCAAAAAGGCATTAGTAATCCTCTCTAAAGGTGCAGAGGAGATGGAAACTGTTATACCTGTGGACGTCATGCGTAGAGCTGGGGTTTGTACATTTATCGAGCTAAACTGGATGTTAGATTAGCTAGCTAGGTAGCGCAACATACACTGATCTCAATAGAGAATTGGCTAGCTGGCTCCATTTAGCTATCTAGCGAAAAGCTGCACATTACAGGTAGTTAGTATTCTAGCGGCTATTTTATTTACCTAGCTAGCCACAGTCAAGCTGCAGCCCAAGCTAGTTTGACAAATGCATGCAGATCTGTCTTGCCATAGCTAGCTAGGTAGGTAGCTGGTTAGCTAGCTTGATGTTGATATACATGTCGGCTAGCTAGCTCTTATAATCTAGCCTACATACAGACATGATTAACAACTGCAGTATGCAATCCTTATCTATGGTTAATAAGTTAGCTAATGCGTTGGCATATCTTAAAACATGTGAGTATAAGGCCACTGCAAATGTCAAAGGTGACTGTAGTGCAGAATAGGAAGTAGATTATATTTTTCTAATTAAAAGTCACATACTCATATTTGAGTAGTTGGATTTTATGATTAATTTAAGAGGCAATGACTAATGACAGTCTATTGAAGTAGTTGTACTTTTTGTTTGTGTCCACATCCTGCAGATTGCTGTGACGTTGGCAGGGTTGACAGGCAAAGACCCTGTGCAGTGCAGCAGAGACATCTACCTTGTTCCTGATTCCAGCCTGGAGGATGCCCGCAAGCAGGTCAGAACCCTCTCTGCCCTCCTGCCTACATACCCTTCAATCACATTAGTCCACAGAGCAGGCTGTTCTCTGACTTCATAGAGTTTATAATGCACTTTAAAACGTTCTTCATTAATTCATGTTAAAGATTGATGCATCTTAAATTGGTAATAAGAATTTGTTATCTGTGACCTTGTATCTTTTGGGTTGCAGGGTCCGTATGATGTGGTTCTTCTACCAGGGGGAGCTCTCGGAGCCCAGAACCTGTCAGAGGTAGGAATGCACTTAATATTAAGCATTCATTGCCAGAACTTTTAGCCGCTGATTCATCTCTCCTGTGTGTCCCTGGCATTTCCAATGTAACATTGCAGGTGCATACTGTAACATACAAAAACTATAGAAGTCCCATAATTTTCCTTCATTTAAAATATAATTTACTTTTTATGATCTTATGATGATTATTGTTTATAAAAACAAGCAAATATACATTTATGCAGTATGACACCATGATACTAATCCACATTTTATTACGGTTTTAGCCCTTATAACTACAAGTTCTGTGGCATTGTCCCACAATACATTTAAATTATGTTTTTTTTTTGTCATGCTGAAAACATAGACACATCTATGACATTTTTTATTATGTCCACTGCCATTTCATGGGAGTTCATATTCCCTCTAGCAGAGGAGCATTTACTGCAGTGTAATAACACACATTCTACATGATAAAGTAGAGTGCCTCATCTCTCTGTATGTGGCCCCCATGTTGTTTCTCTTGTAGTCCCCTGCTGTGAAAGAGGTGTTGAAGGACCAGGAGGGCAGGAAAGGGCTGATTGCTGCTGTCTGTGCAGGTACTGTTCCTTCTGTGAGAACACACACATCCATCTCTAGTACATTGCAGCTAACACACTCCAGAATGCATCTGTGTCAATGATGTCTGCTGGGGCAAGATTGCTTAGAACATAATCTTGAGTTAAATCGGCAACCGGTAATTTCTGTCAGCCAGTGAATGTAGTATAAGATTGGGACTTGGTCACATTGCTGGCCTTTCCATTATTACTGAGCAGGAAACCAATACAGAATAAGATGTTCTATGATAGACTATTGTATTATACTTTTACACACATTGACCATTGAAGCTTAGTTTAAGATCCACATATAATTGCCATTGACAAAGCCCACTACCCCTGAGACTTTTTTCCCGTCTGCCCGCCTGTGCTGATGAAGGGCACTGGAAGGACGTTGTGAATGAGGACATGGGACCCATTTGGCAGAGTGGAGTGAAGGGCGTCCTAGAAAATGGCTGATGTCCCCACAGGAATATATAATGAACCTGCCAAACAGAGAATCAGCAGCAGTGTCACATTGTGCTCTGCTAATGTGAAAATAATGCTTTCTATTTCTAATGTGAACAGAGGCGTGAAAAGTGCTTGACTCAATTCCTCCATATATAGTAGGTCTATAAATGCCATAGACCTTCCTGTCTCCCATTTCATACTCCCTTCTGGAACATATCACTGGTTTGTCCAAGACCATCCATTTATGCATTATTGTTATTATAAGCCAGGAGTCGTCAGAGAGAAGGGTGCACTACCTCCCTCTTTCTCAGCCCTGGCCTGTCTCTGGAGATGGTCGTTTTCCCAGTGTTCCCTTTCTATTTATTAACAGTCTGAGGATGAGCTCAATGCAGTGCTAGGACATTGCCAATGCTAATGCAGCAGACATAAAGCCCATTATTTTTCGTCTCTGGTTTTCCCTTCCTCTAAAAATGGCGTGCAGTGGTGGATTGAAACCATATGTGGTTAGTTTTAGATCCTAGTTCATGGTTCTACTAATGAGTCTGACTTTTAGTGGTGATGTCACCTCAAAGGAAAACAAAAAGTTGTGTCAATCTGCATGTGAAATTAAGATGTATAGATAGACTCCTCTGGGTTTTTATGAAGAAATAATTTGAGACCTTTGCTGTCCAATGTCCAGAGACGGCCATGTCAGTTTTCAACAGTTTGACTACAGAGAGAACAGTGTTGGTCTAACTCTCCTGTCCCCTACTCACCTCAGGTCCCACGGCTCTGCTGGCACATGGTATTGCTTACGGCAGCACGGTCACCACCCACCCTGGTGCGAAGGACAAGATGATGACTGGAGGTAAAGTAAAAACAACCTGATTACAGGGCTAAGGTTCAGGCTGATGAATCTCTACTACTGTACATAGCTTGGTCACAGGATAACACAGCCACTGTGGTTTTATCTGTATGATAACTCAGCAGGCTCAGTGTGACAGGAAATGCAGCTTATTCTTGCAGTACAATGACCACATCCAAATTATCGGTACTACTGAACAATGACATAGGACTGTGGTCTTTTGTGTCCAGCAGATGGTGCTATAAATTATTTCCATACTTTATGGTAATCATTAATACAAGGTCTTTATGCAGTCTCGTAAACCAGACCCTAGGTCAGGGTTCCTCAACTGGCAGCCCATGGGTGATTTTATTTGTCCCCCCAAATAAAATTGTTAGACATAAAAGACTGTAAAAACACCAGCAAGTCAGCTTCAATTAATTTTACATTTTGGAAATCTGTTCGAAAGTATTCCCACGCATAATAGATATGTGATTGTATACAAATGTAAACCAGGTTTGAAATTATTATTTTTAGTTAAATATTATATCTGTTTGGGCTTGAGGTCAATTTGCAGTCTACAAATTGTTTGTAATTATGTTCCAGCCCCCTGACCATCCGCTCAAGAAAATATCGGCCCGTGGCTGAATTTAGTTGATCCCTGCCCTAGGCTAAGGAGCGCTTGGAAATTGTGGAAGGCAACAAAAATGAGTCATCTGATTTGAAGCAGTACTAAATGATCTGCATTTGCAGACTATTATGCATAACGATAGTGTCTCTTTCTCTACTCACCACTGTTCCTCTCCACTCCCTAGGCCACTACAAGTATTCAGAGGCTCGGGTCCAGAAGGATGGCCATCTGATCACCAGCCGCGGGCCAGGAACCAGCTTTGAGTTTGCCCTGGCCATTGTAGAGGAGCTCATGGGGGCTGAGGTTGCTGCTACAGTCAAAGCACCCCTGGTTCTGAAAGACTGAGTGGTGTTGAGTGTTCCGAGCTGAAGCACTGCAAGCAGCATTATCAACTTCACCCCAACTACTCAGCACTGTTCGTTATGATACACAGGCCAATCATTGTGAACAAAGAATAATGGTTGACAGGATAATGTATGACAGTAATAACATGGAATTTATTTTTGTCTCCTTCTCTTTCCTTCACTCAGATATGTTGCCCAGTGAAGACCAGTAGTTTAGAATGTAGCCACAGCATGAAATAAAAATTACATTTGTGTTTCATCATCACACAGAAAATAATACAAAGGTTATGGATTAATAATCTTACTGAATCGACAATTATAAAATTGAATTGGTAACGTTATAGTGCTGATAATGGTAGTCTCGATGTTTGAGGGCTACGTCGTAGTCTACAGCAGTATGTAGGTAGGCTAAACAGCAGATTCGAGATCCCCAAATAAATATGATTTGACGGATTGGTAAAAGGGATTGCGAAATCACTGGTGGGCGCGGGAAACCTAGATGTTCAGTTGATTGACATTGAGTATGGCCAATGAAAATCGTTGCATGGGTGTGTCTTCAGGTAAATAGCCAGTGAAAGCGTCAAATAAACGGGCTTGGGTCTGAAGCAGCGTGTGTTGGAGACGTCAAAGCGGTAAAGACAAGGGGCTGTTGTTTCAGAACCAGAGCAGAGGATTGTTGACTTGACAAGGAACATAGGTAGGTGCTAGCTAGCTTCTCTATACGGTACCAAATCATGTCTGCATGCGAATGGCGTGGCAATGTAGTCTGGTACTTCCAAGTTATTGTTTACTCACACAGCCTCAAGTTATATCAAGCAAATGAGTGGGTAAGCTAGCCGGGCAGTTTAGCGCGCTTGCTTGCTATTACACAGTATGATGCTTAATAAACCAGCTAGCTAGTACCCTACAATTATTATTTACCTAACCGATGTGTAAATTAGCATTCATTGCTCATTATTTGTGATTTGACTGAGTGTGCATAGCTAGTACAATTTTTGCCAGACCACGACAGTAAAATACCGGTGAAAGAGAGCCAGCTATACATCGTCATTGACAAAAACGCTGTTCATCATCGCTGCCTTTCTATGTTTTGTGTGCATACGGTAATCGTAGTAAACTCGTGATTGATTATTCAAAGCAAATGTAAACTTCTTGACAGCTCATGAACCAGAGCCATTATTGTCTCTGTCTTAAGTCTGAACCTAAGTCTGCAGATTCACACATTCTGAAGATATTTGTTTCGTGTGATTAAGCTAGCACATTCTATTTGTGCCAGGATAAGATCATTCAATATGACTGGCACCAGACTAACTGTAGCCCAATGCAAGGGTGCCTTAAATTGGTTTAACCTACATTTAGGTAATTTGTATATTTAGCTGTTAACACCCATCTTGGGGAAAGGAGTGTCCTAGCAGTCGCTACTAACATTATTTGTTGAAAACAACATTCCTTCAGTCAGAGAAGCCTGTATTGGATTTTCCATGCATAGAAATGCAATTTCTTGTGTAGACCTGGTTGACCAGACACCTTGTCTTCATGGACTGCAGCTGTGCACCCTAACAAGTGGAATCTCAACTTCATTGTAGACACACTAACCAATTTCAATGCTTAATAAACCAGCTGCATGGTTGGCAACCGACTTTACCATAAAGTTTTACCCAAGCCAGTTTGCTGCCTTCACACATAATAGCTGATACATGTTTGTGTCATAACAGTGTAATGCCAGTTGTCATAAGCAGACAATAACAGTACTAACCGACCGTCAATATCATGAACATTTTATGATGGAGGGTTGAAGGAAAATGAGCATTGCTGTACTGTACCTAAATTATACTAATAGGTGACCCTTTTGAACTACTGTATTCACACCATTTGCTTACTCTTCAGTTGATCCTTAATACTTTTTCATTTCTGCTTTTGTGCTCTTTTAACACTCATATGAGATGTATGATGATTATATAACTCCTATTTTTAACTCAAGTTAACTTTGATGCAGTATGCTTTGTGATGTTTGTACTTGTTTTGAGAGTTGAAGGAAAACATGATTGAAAATAAGTGTTATTTGTTCTCAAACAGCAAATAGTTTTTAGCTGACTTGCATCTACACTCTTTCGTGGTATCCTCTGCAACAGATAATGGGAAACGACTATAGATTCCAGTGTCAGATAAGCATCTACAATATAAGCAGAGCAGTCAGGAGTCATCCAAATGAAAGGGGAGCTTAAGCATTTTCCTCATACAGTACATAACATAGGCCTAAAGAAAGTCATTGTCCTGTTGGAAGGTGAACCTTCGCCCCAGTCTGATGTCCTGAGCGCTGTGGAGCAAGTTTTCATCAAGGATCTCTCTGTACTTTGCTCCGGTCGTCTTTCCCTCGATCCTGACTAGTCTCCCAGTCCCTGCCACTGAAAAACATCCCCACAGCATGATGCTTCCACCACCATGCTTCCCCATAGGGATGATGCCAGGTTTCCTCCAGATGTGACGCTTGGCATTCAGGCCAAAGAGTTCAATCTTTGTTTCATCAAACTAGAGAACCTTGTTTCTGATGGTCTGAGAGGCCTTTAGGTGCCTTTTGGCAAACTCCAAGCGGGCTGTCGTGCCTTTTACTGAGGAGTGGCTTCAATCTGGCCACTCTACCATAAAGGCCTGATTGGAGGAGTACTGCAAAGACGGCTGTTCTCCCACCTCCACAGAGGAACTCTGGAGCTCTGTCAGAGTGACCAACGGGTTCTTGGTCACTTCCTTGACCAAGGCCCTTCTCCCCCCAATTGCTCAGTTTGGCTGGGCAGCCAGCTCTAGGAAGAGTCTTGGTGGTCCCAAACTTCTTCCGTTTAAGAATGATTGAGGCCATTGTGTTATTGAGGACCTTCAATGCTCCAGACATTTTTTGGTACCTTCCACAGATCTGTGCCTCGACGCAATCCTGTTTCGGAGCTCTACGGACAATTCCTTTGACCTCATGGCTTGGTTTTTGCTCTGACATGCACTGCCAACTGTGGGACCTTAAATAGACTGGTGTGTCCCGAGTGGCACAGCGGACTAAGGCACTGCATCTAAGTGCAAGAGGCGTCACTGCAGTCCCTAGTTCGAATCCAGGCTGCATCACATCTGGCTGTGATTGGGAGTACCATAGGGCTGCGCACAATTGGCCCAGCGTCGTCCGGGGTAGGCCGTTATTGTAAATAATAATTTGTTCTTAACTGACTTGCCTAGTTAAATAAAGGTTGCATGTGTCCCTTTCCAAATCATGTCCAATCAATTGAATTTACCACAGGTGGACCAATCAAGTTGTAAAAACATCTCAAGGATGATCAATGGAAACAGGATGCACCTGAGCTCAATTTCAAGTCATAGCAAAGGGCTGAATACTTATGTAAATGTGATATTTCTAAAAACATGTTTTTGCTTTGTCATTATAGGGTATTTATTGTGTGTTGATGAGTGTTACGAATCCCTTTTGCCCCGCAGTCTAGGGGGGGATGGAAACGAGACCCTCAACATATCCAAGCAAATTATAACAGCGAAAAGGAACAGTGAGAACTAAAAGAAATTCACAGACAACTTAAACCTACCGTCAAACACTTTCTGGTTTATTTTTAAACACACTGTAATGGGGTGTGGGGAAAAGGGGCTGAGCTGGACCCAAGGAAAGAACTAATAAATATCCAAAAACCCCTAAGCTAATCTACCTGCTTAAAGAACACCTAGCTAACTAACCAATAAAATACAGTGGGTGGTCCGAAAATAAACAATTTCATTAATTTTAGAATAAGGCTGTAACGTAACAAAATGTGGGAAAAGTCTGAATACTTTCCGAATGCACTGTACATAAATGTATATGATATGTTATTCAAGCTTATGCTAAAATTCAAAAGCAGCGAAACTCAAGCGCCATTAACATCTGAATTGATGCCAGGATAAGGCTTCAAACATCATCAGACTTTAACGCTGAGGGTACCCTCTGGCACAGTCTTATTCATGTCACTACCTTGTCGTCTTCCAGTTGGATAGCCTATTTATGACATGTTACATGTTTTTGCTGTTGCACATGCATGGTAGCATGTATTATTCTGCTTGAGCAGCTGTACAGTAGAGAGCTGGAGGCCTGTATGCCTTCCTATTTCTGGACTGGTTGGGGGAGGGCCAGGGTGAAGTGACATTGACTCATTCGTTAAATGATGCAATTATAGAAATCTGTGAATCACCTGATTAGACCCCCCTATAGAGAAATGAAGAGGTTCTGCTTGTTTTTTCAGGTAGGCCTAGTGAACTCAATTGGCCAACCATTTGCATCAGATACGCTACACAAGAGATGGTCACATGCAGAGGATCAACATCTCAATGCTACATGAAGCATTGAGATGTTGTTTATCTTCCATGTAGGCACTAAACATCAGTAAACAAACTGACACAGTTTTGACTGTGGTGCACATCAGAGTTCACTGCCTGGCATACCATTGAAAATGGGGTTATTGAAGAAAGCAGAGCACCAGTTGAGTTGACATTGGCCTACCACTTCACAACTGCACAGTATGACACTCAGGCTTTGTTTTTGGTTGTGTACAATATTTGACACAAAGTTATCCCCGATAGGCTAATTAGCATAGACTTTGAAGCCCTTGATTGGGAACATTGTTTGGAGGGCTCTTTGAGTTGTGGCGTCTCCAGAGCAGGATGATCAAGTACTTATTTCTGGAGATGTTATGACAAGGTAATTGAAGCGATTCATTAGATTTTGATCTAGAACATTTCCAATTGCAGGGGTTAATGAGAATGGCTGAACTCTATCAGTGGGTATGGCACTCATCACTATATCAATTATTAGCCCGTCTGCTGTGCTCCTGTGATAATGTAATTAGGATTTGCATAAGGGAAATATACCAAGCCAGACATTTATAACTGGAATTCTATCATAATAAATTGTAAAATGGCTGCCATGTTTGCCTTTACAGCTCAAATACTCAAGGGCAGCCCACTGTAGCGGGCTAATATGTATGAGGCTACAAATGTGTTAGTGCTGAGTGATTAACCACCATTTTGGGGGTTATTAAACAACTAATGGACTGACATCGGTTCAATTACTTGAATTCCATTTTATTCCGTTATTTTGTGTGCCCAATGTGTGTTTTCTCAAGAGTGAAATCAAATCATTCACAAGAGAAATCTGAGTAATCAAGTCAAGAACTATGTGGGACACTAGGCTTAAGGGAGTTGTTGTTTGCATTAAGAAAATATTCAACCTAGTTCGGTGCAGGAACGTGGTAATTAACTGCAATGACCATAAGCCATTGCCCCAGTTTTTTTCAGTCTCAAGAGACTG
The DNA here is from genome assembly GCA_030435695.1 of Brachymystax lenok tsinlingensis. Classification (NCBI taxonomy): domain Eukaryota; kingdom Metazoa; phylum Chordata; class Actinopteri; order Salmoniformes; family Salmonidae; genus Brachymystax; species Brachymystax lenok. The sequence goes on from CM059813.1 coordinate 35,867,176, forward strand.
ATCAGAGAGGAAGAGGCGACTCTCACCAAAATCTGTACAAAATAAGCACAATGCGTTTCAATGGGCTTATTTTGGACCTAAGCTTGTCGCTTGCCTTCCCGCCTTCGGGAAAACGACTCCCATTGTTAGGGCATAGACATGAACATCTCGTCACTATATACAGATCATGTTAGGTTAGATGCATAAACCTGCATGAGAAAGGAATGTACACAACACAACAAAGAGGGGGCCAGAGACAGCTTGTGAAAGTATACCTTATCTTCTTTGAAGAACTAGTTAAATTATTTCGTCAGACAGCTCTGCAGAATACTTTTATTTAACCTTTATTTAACTAGGCAAGTCAGTTAAGAACAAATTCTTATTTTCAATGACGGCCTAAGAACAGTGAGTTAACTGCCTTGTTCAGGGGCAGAACAACAGATTTTTACCTTGTCAGCTCAGGGTTTCAATCTTGCAGCCTTTCAGTTACAAGTCCAACACTCTAACTACTAGCCTACCTAGGCTACCACTAGGCCACCACTAGGCTACCTGCCGCATACTTAGGCAGGCTAGCTAAATAGTATGACTAAAGACAGTTCAATATGGGTAGCACATAACGTTAGATGGCCTGGCTTGCTGACTGCTACTGCCTGAGCAGAGATGAGATTATTACTTTAAGGAATGAAAAATAATAAAGTAATCAAATAAAAACAAAGTAATCTACACAATTTAAATATTTTATTATTTCATCTATTTTACTATTTTTATTTATTTCACCTTTTATTTCACCAGGTAGGCTAGTTGAGAACAAGTTCTCATTTACAACTGCGACCTGGCCAAGATAAAGCAAAGCAGTGCGACACAAACAACAACACAGAGTTACACATGGAATAAACAAGCGTACAGTCAATAACACAATAGAGAAAAAAAATAAAGTCTATATACAGTGTGTGCAAATGGCGTGAGGAGGTAAGGCAATAAATAGGCCATAGTAGCGAAGTAATTACAATTTAGCAAATTAACACTGGAGTGATAGATGAGCAGATGATGACGTGCAAGTAGAAATACTGGTGTGCAAAAGAGCAGAAAAGTAAATAAAAACAATATGGGGATGAGTTTGGGTAGATTGGGTGGGCTATTTACAGATGGGCTATGTACAGCTGCAGCGATCGGTTAGCTGCTCAGATAGCTGATCTTTAAAGTTAGTGAGGGAGATATGTCTCCAGCTTCAGCGAATATATATATATATATATATATATATATATATATTTGCAATTTGTTCCAGTCACTGGCAGCAGAGAACTGGAAGGAAAGGCGGCCAAAGGAGGTGTTGGCTTTGGGGATGACCAGTGAGATATACCTGCTGGAGCGCGTGCTACGGGTGGGTGTTGTTATCGTGATCAGTGAGCTGAGATAAGGCAAAGCTTTACCTAGCATAGACTTATAGATGACCTGGAGCCAGTGGGTCTGGCAACGAATATGTAGTGAGGGCCAGCCGACTAGAGCATACAGGTCGGATAGCCAGTTTTACTAGGATATGTTTGGCGGCGTGAGTGAAGGAGGCTTTGTTGCGAAATAGGAAACCGATTCTAGATTTAATTTTGGATTGGAGATGCTTAATATGAGTCTGGAAGGAGAGTTACCTAGGTATTTGAAGTTGTACACATATTCTAATTCGGAACCGTCCATAGTGGTGATGCTAGTCGGTTAAGCGGGTGTGGGCAGCGAATGGCAGGTTCAACCAGAAAGACCAGGGAGGTTTTCCAATGCCTCGCAAAGAAGGGAACCTATTGGTAGACTGGATTGAATATCCCTTTAAGCATGTTGAAGTTATTAATTACACTTTGGATGGTTTATCAATACACCCAGTCACTATAGAGATACAGGCGTTCTTCCTAACTCAGTGGACGGAGAGGAAGGAAACCGCTCAGGGATTTCTATGGTGACTTTAAAACAGTTACAGAGTTTAATGGCTGTGATAGGAGAACTGAGGATGGATCAACATCATTGTTGTTACTCCACAATAGTAACCTAAATAGATTGAAAAGACTGAAGCCTGTACAAAATATAAATATTCCAAAACATTTATCCTGTTTGCAATAAGGCACTAAAGTAAAACTGCAAAAAAATGTCTCAAAGAAATTAACTTTATGTCCTTATGTTTGGGGCAAATCCAACACATCACTGAGTCCGACTTCATATTTTCAAGCATGGTGGTGGCTGCGTCATGTTATGGACATAGGTTCCCTCTAAACTGCATGTGGGCGTGCAGTAGCCCCAAGACAGCCATGCAGCTCCCTGGGCCTGCAGCGCAGAATAAATATCACACGGAGAGAAGTACGAGATGGAACTTCAGTTTTCCCTGTTAGTTAACACTATCAACGTTTCCCTTTTACTGTGGCGATTGTGATCGAATCAACGCAATGTTAGCCACTTTCAATGCAACATACCGAAACAAACCAACTATGAAAGAGATGTTGTTGTAGGCAGAACACATCGGAGTAGGATTCTATTGCATTGACACTCAGGACTCAGCCTGTACTCTACACTGACCGGTGCGGCATAACCAATCAGAGCTGTAGTAGGCCTATATGCAAATATACCATCGCCATGGATCTGTGCGTTTACTTTGAACTGAACTGTTTACAGCATGAGAGGTCGTGAGTAGATGCACTTGTTTGGAGATCAAAGCGAGAGCTGCATGTAGCTACGTGTGAACATTTTGTTAATAAAAAGGGAAAGGGGGATACCTAGCCTTCAACTGAAATGTGTCTTCCGTATTTAACCCAACCCCTCTGAATCAGAGAGGTGCAGGGGGCTGACTTAATCGACATCCACGTCTTCGGCGTCCGGGAACAGTGGGTTAATTGTCTTGCTCGGGGGCAGAACAACAGATTTTTACCTTGTCAGCTTGGGGATTCGATCCAGCAACCTTTCGGTTACTGGCCAACGCTCTAATATCCTTTGCTAGTTAGTGAGTTATTAGCCCAGTTATAGATCATTTGTAGTCAGCAATGTGTAGTCGCTTTGAAAAGCGAGTTTTTTTTCTTCTTAAAGGGCAGTGTTATATTATCTTGAATAAGCTAAGTAGCCAATAGGCAGACGGTAGCATAATTTGTCTGGTTCTCTGGAATAATAATTTATTTTATTTTCTAAAGTGGCTTCTTGCATCAAACAACACAACATTTTCAGTCACCTCCTTCTCTGAAGGACAAGTGGATAAACAGGTTAATGTCAAGCCCTGCATGTTTTTTTTCCAAAGGTCTCATGGAATGTAGGCAGGACTACATTGAACACCACACATTGGCTGCTACTGCAGGCTGAATGATAGAACAGCTATTTCCCTGTTAAAATGTTATGGGATGCATTTTTCTCCATTGTTTTTGATGGAAGGCCACTCTGGTAGGCCTACATTTTGATCAAATAGCCACAGTAGCCTACTTGGCCACTGTTAAAACTGTAACTTAAAGTGGGTACAGCCTCCGTGTTCACAGTAAACGCTCGCTGGAAGTTGCACAGAATTTTCACAACTTTCAAGTTTGCCCTCAGCAGACCTGAAATTACCTCAGTGCCCCAAAAAATTAGAGGGAACATTGGTTATGTGTATGCTTGTCATCGGCAAGGACTATGGAGTTTGTTTAGGATAAAAATAAATGTAATAGAGCTAAGCACAGGCACAATCCTAGAGGAAAACCTGGTTGTCTGCTTTTCAACAGACACTGGGAGACAAATTCACCTTTCAGCAGGACAATAACCTAAAACACAAGGCCAAATATACACTGGAGTTGCTTACCAAGACGACATTGAATATTTCTGAGTGGTCTAGTTACAGATATGGCAAGACTTGAAAAAATTAGTCTAGCAATGATCAACAACCAACTTGAGAGCTTGTACAATTCAGGTGTGTAAAGCTCTTAGAGACTTACCCAGTAAGACTCACAGCTGTAATCGCTGCCAAAGGTGATTCTAACGTGTATTGGCTCAGGGCTGTGAGTGCTTATGTAAATTAAATTTCTGTATTTCATTTTCAATAAATTAGAATAAATGTCAAAACATGTTTTCACTTTGTCGTTATGAGGTATTGTGTGTAGATGGGTGAGAAAAAACTCATATTTAAACCATTTTGAATTCAGGCTGTAACGCAACAAATACTTTCTGAAAGCACTGTATATACCATACACCGCGGTATTTGGAAATAGCCACGGGATGGTTTTTTCAATATCGATTTAAACTATTTCTATAAATTTGAATATTTGTATCTACTTTTTAAGTAAATATCTGCAGTCAACATGGGCAATAATTCAGGATATAAAGAAGATTGCGTTCTTCATTTTACCTGTCACATAATTTTTTGTTATGAAGCTTTGTGGTGTTTGGTTACAAGCACACAATGTTAAGAGACCGAAGCCTTGAGTCACTAACGTTTGTGCAGTACGCGCCAGGCAATCTAGTTATAGTATGGAATTCACAACTAAGTGTTTGCCAGCTAGATAACTTAATAGTTATAAGTTAACTGTCTAAAATTAGTAGTTAGTTAGCTATATAGCTAAATGGTTAGGTTCTTGTAAAAAAAAAAATCTAGCTACGTATGATAATAGCACAGAATCCTCTCCTGATCAAGAGCCATGCTGTCTATTTGTTTTGTGCATGGAGCAAACTGTGAGTAGCGTTTTGGATTTACTTGTATAACTTTATGAGCTGGGATGTCTGTCCTGCATATAGTTTAGAACAGAGACTATAAAATGTTCGCAATGCGCTGGTTAGCATTTAGTTAGCATTTAGTTAGCATTCTCTATGGGGTTTTACATTTACTTGTTAGCATTGCTAACCTTCGAATTACAGAGGCTCAGTGGGGTTTGAAAATGTGTTCAGTGCTGGTATTACCGAATATCCCAGTATGGCACAAGATTGGAATGGAGGTATAACAATCTGGATACCGCCCAAGCCAACTCAGGAGCAATCCTTTTAGGACAGCAGGCTCACTCACTCGCCATGATGCATCAGTCAGAGGCACTGATGAACAACTCAACCTGTTTTCATTGATTTGCGAAGATGCAATCTAAATGTCCTCATCTACTGTACATAGCTAGAGTTTGACCGTTCCTTTTGTTTTTGTAATAATGAGTAAATGAATCTAGCTGTTCAATGGTAGCCTAATGTAAATTAATCTGACCATTATAATCAGCCAATCTCTTCTAATATAATTGAACACAGCAGGCCATACTAATGAACCTATTTCTACTGAGTAGGCCATGCTGAGATGAATCCCATTATACTGATGTATAGGCTATTATTATACGTACCATCATTAGGCCCTAGAGCTATATGCGAATCCAGATAAACTAATACGAGAACATTTTGGTCTGGATCCAGGTAATAAATCCAAGTCTCAGTTATGAGCCTTGCATTTCTGTGCTTGTCCCTGGGTAGTGAGTGAGGGGTTAGTGTAAATGGTTGGGCTGTTCTGAAGTACCCAGCTGCTAGTGAGGAGGGCAAACACTTAAGCACCTGGCAGGAACAGGAGCCGCGCCCAGCCCTCCCTCAGTGGTGCTGTCTGGCTCCGATTCAGAGCGGAGCATCCTAATACACTTCAGATACTCACTCTGGTTACAGAGCAGCAGACAGAACACCAGCACCTGGGAGCAATGGAGGTGGAGATGGTGATTATGTAAGAGCAGCAGGAATGGAGGGAGCTGCAGTGGAGTAGCAGGAATATAGGTCAGTTTAGACCATTTCTGAATCGTGTCACTGAATCAAGCTAGATCTATTACACGTTTATCAATGTGTAATATGCAACTTGGCAGAAACCATTTTCCTTCCTGAGTCATATTGAAGGATATGGGATTGTAGAAGAAGCCCAAATAGCGTTCTCCTTGACCTATCTAGGGTTCCTCAAACTACCCAATGAAAATGCATGGATCTGTTCTGATTCAGCATGGCACAGTTCTTCTGGATGCATAGCTGTCTGAGTGACACCCTTCGCTGCTGGGACATGTGAAAAGGGTGGAGTCGTGGTGGAGCTGCTGGAACAGAAGCTGGCGAAGTCGTGACCGGGCTTTAGCTCGGAGAGAGAGGCCAAGGACAGTAGTGCGCAACAGTGGAGCCACATTAGTCCCCTGGGGTTCTGGGCTACACACACACTGAGGCACACTAACACAATCAGGGAAACTGAGCTGAAAACCATAGCCCCACAAACATACGCAGAGAATATAAACAAAAAGAGGAAGAGTAAAGCAATGAATTAGATATTTTGCCAAGTTCCAAATGTAGGCTTACTGACCTGCTCTTATTCATTTTGAATGGCTTGTTTCGCTAGAATTGGAACTTGGCCTGCTATTGAGCTTCATTGGTCAGTGCTTTCCTATGGTCTAGATAACGTTTGTAAATTACTAAATCACCTAAGCACACATACGCTTGATCAGATTTGCCAGTCTTTGAACCCAATCCATGGCTTTTTTTGTGCTTCAGTGATAAGCTACACAGCCTTGTCCTTCTGTCTGAGAAAATGGTTCCCTGCCATCAGAAGGCTGAAAAGGCACCCGCTGCTATTGTCTCCATCCTCTCCAATCATCATTACATTAATATTGGAGGAAGCTGTTTCCCACTTCCATCTCTTCTCCTCACCTTCTGTCTGTCTCTCGCGCTCTCCCTCTGTTCCTCCGCATGCTTACTCTAGCGCTGACAGTGCAAAGGGAGGTGTGTGTGGGAGGGAGGGAGTGCCTTTAATGCATCTGTTCTCATTGACTCACACTGACTCTCTAGGTTCACTCATCACACACACACATTCATTCTCTCTCTCTCTCTCTGTCTTTCTCTCTATCCCTCCCTCTCCTTGTCTCTGTCTTTCTGTCTCATGCTCAGACAGACATGTCCATTCTTTCAGTCGCTCAGACACACAGCCACTGACACAGGAACACATACTAGAGGGGAAGGCATCCACCAGTCCTCTCATTCCTCCTCACTCTTCACTCCTCTCGTCTCGCTGTGTTTTTCTTCTTGGAAGCTGGCTGTACCATCCCTGCTCTGCTCTACTTCCATCCCAGCCCTGCTTCAGGAGGCTCAGATCGCTGCGTCAGGAATCGGCAGCAGCCAGCGCACTGAGCAGAGGTGGGTGTTAGACTAGACTAGATCATCATGGCTGAGGCTCCACTCTCCAGCATCTCTCCCTCTATCTCTTCTCCTCCCTCTCCTCTGAACGACTGTGTAGGTGTGTGTGCTTGTAGCACAGAGCAGATAGCATACAATGCTGCAATATTCCATCTTTGTTTATACCTCTTTCACGGTCTCTGTGCTTCCTTCTATATCTGTCCATCCGCTGGTTTGTTGCTCTTGCTGCACTGAGAGGCGTCTGTGCATACCACATTACACTGGGTGTATTTCTGCTCGGTCTCCCCCCCTCCCTCTGTCTGCGTCTGTCATGTTTTATGCATGTCCTGTTCTCTTAAATTAAACCCGGGGACTGGCCATGGTGTCAGAATTATAGAGAACCACCTTAAAATAGCTTTGCATTGAGGGTACACACACACACACACACACACACAAACAGTCTGTGGTGAGTTTTGAGCTGGAACCCTTACCTGCTCCTGTAAATGCTGCAGTGTCCATCTGTTGCAACACACTCCATCTAGACATGTAAATAAACTGTTTTTCTAATGTTGTAGTGTTTGTGGCCCAAAGGTTGTGACAGTTGGCTGTGGCAGGCTGGCTGTGTGTTATTCTATCAATGTGTGTGTGTGTGTGTGTGTGTGTGTGTGTGTGTGTGTGTGTGTGTACTCATGCTGGGGTTGTAGCAGCGGACAATGATGCTGAGGCTGCTTTTGAGCTGTGGGCTTTGGTCCAAGGCGGGGGCGAGCAGCACTAGGGGGAGGTGAGGAGAGGCAGGCTGCAGGGGGTTGGTGCAGTAAGTTGTTTCATGTAGCTAGCAGCAGCAGAGAAAGGAGAGCAAGGCAGATCTGTGTTGATACTGAATATCCTTAGGTGAGTTTTACGCTAGCCGAGACCAATATGACAAGATGTCAAAACGGTTATACTGGTAATCTAGTCACTCTGGATACGAGGTTATGCTAAATGACCCCCAAAATGTTTTATGACAAAGTTGTGAATGCTTTGTGTGACTATTGGGATGACGATAGACTATGCGAAGCATTTGTCCTACATTAACAGAACTGTAAAGATGTCCTTCATAAACTTCCAATGTCCTTCATAAACGTTATGTTCTGTCCACCTGGAAAAGGCCTACTATAGGGCTTTGGAATTACAAGTAAATGTTTAAGGCCTAATGTCTGATCTCTAGTTACAAGCCCACAGTTTCAGAGACTGATGTAACTGTAGTGCAGCATCAGACGACAGGGGGATGACCAGACTGATACACAGTACAGTAGTCATACAGAGGAGAGCTTCTTGGATTCTTCTGAGGGAGTCTTCCCTAAACAGAGCTCTTTAATCATCCTCAAGTCAAGATGTAGTGGCCAGTCTAGCTTCATAAGAGCTGTTAGAGAGACACACACACACACACACAATTGTCATAGAAAGTTACTCAAGTGGAAGTCACCCAGTAAAATACTACTATTTGGTTCTAAATATACTTAAGTATCAAAAGTACTTATATTAAGCAAAGCAGACAACACCATTTTCTTTTCTTTTTTTATGTACGGATAGCTAGTGGCACAGTCCAACACTCAGACATCATTTACTAAAGATGCATGTGTGTTTAGTGAGTCTGCCAGATCAGAGGCAGTAGGGATGACCAGGTGTTCTCTTGATAAGTCTGTGAATTGGACCTTTTTCCTGTCCTGCTAAGCATGGTCTAAGGCACTGCATCGCAGTGCTAGCTGTGTCACCAGAGATTCTGGGTTCGAGTCCAAGCCCTGTCACAGCCGGCCGCGGCCCGGGAGACCCATGGGGCGGCGCACAATTGGCCCATCGTCGTCCTGGTTAGGGGAGGGTTTGGCCAGCAGGGATGTCCTTGTCCCATTGCGCACTAGCGACTCCTGTGGCGGGCCGGGCGCAGTGCACGCTGACACGGTCGCCAGGTGTACGGTGTTTCCTCTGACACATTGGTGTGGCTGGCTTCCGGGTTAAGTGGGCATTGTGTTAAGAAGCAGTGTAGCCTGGTTGGGTTGTGTTACGGAGGACGCACGGCTCTCGACCTTCGCCTCTCCCGATTCCGTACGAGAGTTGCAGCGATGAGACAAGACTGTAACTACCAATTGGATACCATGAAATTGGGGAGAAAAGGGGTAATATATATATATAAATAGTCAAGTACAATTACCCCAAACAACTACTTAAGTAGTACTTTAAAGTATTTTCCTTAAGTAGTTTACACCACAGCACACACACACACACTGGATGTGAGACTTTTAGGCAACCAACAATTGATAGCTATTTACCCTTACCCCTAAGCCTAATCTAGCCTTTTTACAAGTGAGGACAGGCAAAATGTCTTCACTTCTCAACATTTTAGTTGGTTTACTATTCTTGTGAGGTCTTCTGGTACTTACATATAGTAAAATGTGTGAATAAACACACACACACAGTGTGAGAACCTGTGTATTTATCACACGTCTCTTCCTCTGCAGCAGTGTGAACTGATGCACAGTAGTCAGAAAGGCAACCTGCTGTGTGAGTGGTTTATATGTTCCTGTTAGGTGTAACATGCAATCTAAAGTGAGTCACAGTATTCAGCAGAGCTGTAAACCTTGTTACTGTTACACAGCAAACTTAATGCAACTAAATGACCCCCTTGCTCTGTCAGTTCTTGCTGCCTACGGTACATCTTAACAAGACAGCTCTGCCTTACCTCCTATTGGTCACCCAAATTATAGGTGGTTTGGCGAGTTTTCCAGTCTTTTTCTCACCATGACCTGCACTTTACCTTTCTCCATCCTCACTGAGGAATCCCCTAGCTAGCCTCAGATGGCCCCAGTTTGGCTCCATCCTCACTGAGGAATCCCCTAGCTAGCCTCAGATGGCCCCAGTTTGGCTCCATCCTCACTGAGGAATCCCCTAGCTAGCCTCAGATGGGCCCCAGTTTGGCTCCAGCTCTGTTGGATTTGAGCACGGTGTTCTTCCAGATGGTGACAGACTTCCTCACACTGGTTTGTCTGTCTGTGATGATGATGATACTGTTTTTGTGTCCCAGGCTGGCTCTGTGTTTTCTTCTAACTATGGATATGATATAGCCAGGCTTAGTTTGTGTTGATAAAGATCTTGTTATGCTTGCTATGAATTGTACTGACTGTAAAGTGCCATGATACTAGGCCTATTGATTCCGTTGCCTCATCCAGTATCTCCAAAATGTTCCTTCTAGTCGTGCTGGATTCGCTGTAGGGTTTGGTCCCTGTCAGCGGCCCTTACTGCAGTTTGTCATCATAATGCTGTGCCAGTGGACTCTGTCTTTATAGACTATAAAAGCACCCTCATGGCAGTGTCCCAGGCTCAGAAATTTGGCCATACAGTGGCGGTGGATGCAGGAGGAAGGCAATCCTTGTTCTGATTTTGTCTACCTTGTCTACATTGGCAAGTAGTATAGTCTGGAGAGGTGCGCGATGTGCCCGCCTACGGAGCCTAATCAGAACACCGCCCCGTCTCCCCCTTCTCCTCCGCCGCCGTTGTTTTGGGTCGCCGGCTGGGATCCAGTCTATTGTCCTAGTTGGTGGACCAAACAGAGGATCTGCTTCGGGAAAGTCGTATTCCTGGTCGTAATGTTGGTAAGTTGACGTTGCTCTTATATCCAATAATTCCTCCCGGCTGTATGTAATAAAACTTAAGATTTCCCGGGGTAACAATGTAAAAAGTAATCCATAAAAAAACTAAATACTGCATAGCTTCCTGAGAACGTGATGCAAGGCTGCCATCTCTGTCGGCGCCGGAAGTCTTTGTACGTGGCTGTTCTATCCCCTACCATTCAGAAACATGCAGAGCTCACCAGAAACAGAAGAGTTCACACCTCACAGGGGGCCTAGCTGTATCGCACTGCAGCAGAACAGGCCCTGCACACAGCAGCTATCATCTCTCCGCTTCCACTTGTACTTTCACAAGTCACAGAAGTAACAATGTCATTGTCAGAAATTCTCACCCAGCTTCTACGCATATGATGACTAACTTGTCTGTTCCAATGCACAAAGTGATGGAATAGTATAGAGCTAATATTTGAATACATATACACAGTGATTTGTGAATTAGACTACTGACGTATCAAAGCCATGTGAATTCTGATTGTACGTCATGGTACTACCTGGTGAATTACAATGCTAGGCAATATTTTATGTTTGACACTGAATAATGATCTAGTGCTGTGAGGTGTGACTTATGTGACACAGTGCCGTTTGAGATGGGTGAGTTATGACGGTCATTTCTGCTCCTGACGCGGTGGTGTTAGATTGAGTAGAACAGCTCAGTGTGGGGCTGTGTGTGTGTGTGCTCTCTGGGTCTGTTCTAGGATCTGGTCCCCCCTGTCCATGTAATCATTGTGATCTAAATTACAAAACTGTTCCTAAATCAGCCCTCCTACTCTGAGATGCTTGAAACATATGGCCCCTGCTCTTGCTGTGTCAGTCTGGTTTATGCTGGCCCTGGGTAGTGTAATGCAGTGCTCCGTATGTATGGGGGGGTTGAGGTTCACTCACTCCTCCTGAGAGATAAAGGCGATGGTCTGATATGTACAGAGCAGATGCCTGGTTTGTAACTGCCATGTGTGTTTGCCCCGTGCTGTTTACTTTGTCTTTCTGTTGTCTGGTGCTCAATCCAAGAGTCTGGAAAACCTCTCACTCTCCCTTTCTCTCTCTCCCTTTCTCTCTCTCCCTTTCTCTCTCTCTCTGCCTCTCTCTCTGCCTCTCTCTCTGCCTCTCTCTCTCTCTAATCTCTCTCTCTCTCTCTCTCTCTCTCTCTCTCTCTCTCTCTGCCCCTCTCTCTCTCTCTCTCTCTGCCTCTCTCACTCTCCGGTTAATGTCACCTCTCCCAGCTCTTACTGTCACATACCCATGAGCCCCTTCTCTTTCTATTTGCTGTAACCAGCATCCTCACCCACTGAGCTACAACCGACACTGGACGTCCATGGATGTTGAAAAGTAGTTGAAATTTGGCCAGTCCACTCTGGCCTTGACGTTACCGTCTGTGGACCAGAATGGACAAAATCAGAACCTATGTTTCACAAGTTTGAATAGCACAGTACACCCGACACCTGCCGAATGCAGGTAGATTTTGTCATTGGGGATAAGAATGTATATTTCACCAGCCAAGTAAGCAGGTGGTCACGCAGAGCATTTGGGATTATTATTTTTTTAAATCCAAAGCCCACATGTAAAAAGCCCACATGTTGGTCAAATTTACAAGAAAGGCTACTAAAGTGTAAATTTGTCCTCGTGTTTTTTGTTACATCGTTTTGGTCACATGCTAGGTTGTTTTGAGTTTGCTGCAATTGTCTGCTGCTAGGAAGACATCGTAGTCTGAGATTTCTTTCATCACAGACAAGCCAGTGCCCAAGTTACCAGGATAATGGTCCGTCCCTTAACTTCTTAAAGAGCAGCAAGGTGAGCTGGGGGGCTAGCGCCCCACTCCCGACACTACCAGGTGAAATGCAAGGCGCCAAATTCAAAATCCAAAAGTTGAACTATTAAACATGCATCAATATACAAGTGCTTCATAGTCATCAAAAGCTCTGCTTCTTGGCAATATCACAGCGTTGTCAGATTTCAAAAAGGCTTTACGGCGAAAGCACCACATTTGATTGTTTGAGGATAGCACCCCACATATTTTTCCCATTACCATCAATTCATAAACCATGCGGTTTACACAACACATTTCACAGCGAAAACAAATCAATTACCTTTTGAAGAACTTCTGCTGAGGGCTTCCCAAGTGTCCAACGAAGACAATCCATGGTTCTTTTGTTAGAAAAAGTAATGTATTATATCCATAAATCTCCGTTTGGTTGGCACGTTATATTTTCTTTCCAATCGTCCATTGAAACGTGAAGAGAACTCGTTCAACTTATACCTATAAACTTGTCCAAGAACAATCAAACATAATTGTAAATGTATCCTTAGGAACACTTTTATGTATAAATAGTATAACATTTCAACCGGAATATAAACTGGGCGATAAGAACGGAAAAAAAACACAGAGCGTGCCAGCCGTGAATGCGCATTTACTCTTATTGACATTCTCTGTGGACACTTCCTTATTCGTCTTCTTCTCTGCTCTAAAAGCATCTAAAAAGAATCAGAACACTTTCTCGAGACTGTTGACATCCAGAGGAAGCGATAGGTACTGCATTCATATGCCCTTATATGGGCATTTTCATAAGGGAGGGGTTCCAAATGAGGCAATCTGTCAAAACCACTTTTTCCAGGACAGAAATTCCTCGGGATTTCGCCTGCCATATCTGGTCTGTTTTACTCACAGACAAAATGTTAACACTTTTAGAAAATTCAGAGTGTTTCCTATCCAATGGTACTAAATGTGTGCATATCCTATTTTCTGGGCCTGAATGGGAGGCATTTTACTTTGGGCACGCCAGGCTCTCCAAAACGGTCACCTCGTGCGCTGCTCCCTAAGAAGTTAAAGGACCAACAGAAAATGTGTCTGACATAATGATTGTGCTTGATTGAGCATGGATCACTCCCAAACACTTTTATTCACTAACTTTTAGTCATTGTTCTCCTAGATGTGTTTGTGTGCTTCTACATTTCTACTTAGGAGCTCATCATGTACTCCTTGTAAAAAATGTCAGCGTAGAGCCCTGAACTATAATAATAATTAAGCCGTATCACTCAGCATTTTGTGGCAGGGAAGGCACTTTGTTGATTCTTGATGTTCAGTTGTAGAACTGTTTATCTGTTTTTATTATTGGATCTAATGCTTTATTTTAACATACATTGGTTAAAAGACGCAGGTCACGAAAATGAAATGAAATTAAGCAATATAACCAATATACTGTACCCCATTACTTCTTACTAGGAACACATTTCTTGTTTTTTAAACATTAGAAAGCATGCTTATCTGTTTTTTGTTTTTGTAATAATAAAAAAGAAAAACAATTGGCTGGTAAAAATGCTGAGTGGCTGGTATTTTTTTTGTTGTCTACCTGCCACAGTGGCTAGTGGACCAAAAAGTACATTTCCCATCCTGGCTGTACTGTACTCTACTGTGCTCTGCTGCGCTGTGATGTCCAAACTTGTGAAACATGAGGAGAATGACATTCATATCCATAATTAGGCCTATGCATTTATATACTGGAGAAGGACATTCATATGCATAATTAGGCTTATGCATCTCTGTGCAGTACAGATCAGAGACGGGCTGTTCCCGGACAAAAAAAAATCTTGGTCGACCGTAAGTCGTCTGTTCTTTTGACCAATCGATTGGTCTAAATTTAAAAAGTTTTTTTTTCCCTTAATAGACACACCCTATATATGCATTGAGCTTGTCTGATACTTGAATAAGCACACTGTTTGTTGAAATAAGACACAAATGACTCAAGAGGGAGCCATAGATCACAATAACCAGAAGAAAAAACCTTAAGCTAACCCAACTATTCTCCTCCCGCTTCTAATGGCTTTCGCAGATTCTGCCTGCCGTTACTCTCCTGAAGTTGCCGGTAATAGGCTACACGAGGAGTCTGCAAACTTTCTCATGTGGAATGCCAATTTATATTACAATTTCTACCGATCTGCGTGCCAGATATGGTTTTCAAATGCAATTTTTTTTTCAAATGCAAAATGCAAATCATATCTCAAAATTATTGTCATGTGGTTAATCAACATTCTATCCAAATCTAAATGAAAATTATACAAACCTAAAAAAGTACTTCTATTGCCAACTATGTAAAAATAGCCTTTAAAGCCAACAAATAAAAACATTGCAGCCTGCAGGTAGAAAAAATATCCTATAAATCACTTTGGCTACACATGGTCTGTCTGCAACAAACTTGAAACATTGTATCAACTTGGGTCAGCCTGAAGCTCTTAAATGAGCTGGAGACAGAAACAGCTGTAGGCTATTTGAGCAAGGGATAAGAAGTAATCAGGTAGGGCTATTTTATGATGTTTCTACTGGATCAGAGCATCAACATTTTCCCTTTCAATCTAGGTGGTTAACAAAAGGGATTTTTTTTCTTCAAATACATTGAGGAACTATTGTCATTCTCAATGGATATAAAAACATACTTTTGTTTGCTATATATATATATATATATATATTATACACAGTACCAGTCAAATGTTTGTACACACCTACTCATTCCAGGGTTTTTCCTTTATTTATACTATTTTCTACATTGTAGAATAATAGTGAACACATCCAAACTATCAAATAACACATGGAATCATGTAGTAACCAAAAAGTGTTAAACAAATCAAAACATATTTTAGATTTGAGAATCTTCAAAGTAGCCACCCTTTGCTTTGATGATAGCTTTGCACACTCTTGGCATTCTCTCAACAAGCTTCATGAGGTAGTCACCTGGAATGCATTTCAATTAACAGGTGTGCCTTGTTAATTTGTGTAATTTCTTTCCTTATTAATGCATTGGAGCCAAACAGTTGAGTTGTGACAAGGTAGGGTTGGTATACATAAGATAGCCCTATTTGGCAAAAGACCAAGTCCATATTATGGCAAGAACAGCTCAAATAAGCAACGAGAACTTTTAAAGTTTCACGAGAACTGCCACAGGAAAGGAAGACAGAGTTACCTCTGCTGCAGAGGATAAGTTAATTAGAGTTAACTGCTCCTCAGATTGTAGCCCAAATAAATGCTTCACAGAGTTGAAGTAACCAGACACATCTCAACATCAACTGTAAAGAGGAGACTGCGTGAATCAGGCCTTCATGGTCGAACTGCTGCAAAGAAACCACTACTAAAGGACACCAATAAGAAGAGACATGTTTGGGCCAAGAAACATGAGCAATGGATATTAGACCGGTGGAAATCTGTCCTTTGGTCCAAATTTGGTCCAACCGTTGTGTCTTTGTGAGACGCAGAGTAGGTGAACCAATGATCTCTGCTTGTGTGGTTCCCACCATGAAGCATGGAGGAGGAGGAGGAGGTGGGATGGTGTGGGGCTGCTTTGCTGGTTACACTGTCTGGGATTTATTTATAATTCAAGGCACACTTAACCAGCATGGCTACCAGAGCATTCTGCAGCGATATGCCATCCCATCTGGTTTGCGCTTAGTGTGACTCATTTGTTTTTCAACAGGACAATGACCCAAAACACACAGCCCTTACACAGCCTGGAGATTTGACCA
Source organism: Brachymystax lenok tsinlingensis (assembly GCA_030435695.1). Lineage (NCBI taxonomy): Eukaryota > Metazoa > Chordata > Actinopteri > Salmoniformes > Salmonidae > Brachymystax > Brachymystax lenok. The sequence continues at coordinate 35,883,405 of CM059813.1, forward strand.
AGAAGGAGAGTGATGGAGTGCTGCATCAGATGACCTGGCCTCGAAAATCACCCGTCCTCAAGCCAATTGAGATGATTTGGGATGAGTTGGACCGCAGTGAGGGAAAAGCAGCCAACAAGTGCTCAGTATATGTGGGAACTCCTTCAAAACTGTTGAAAAATCATTCCTTATGAAGCTGGTTGAGTGCATGCCAAGAGTGTACAAAGCTGTCATCAAGGCAAAGGGTGGATACTTTGAAGAATCTCAACTATAAATATATATTTCAATTGATTTAAAACTTTTTTTGGTTACTGCATGATTCCATATGTGTTATTTCATAGTTTTGATGTCTTCACTATTAATCTACAATGTAGAAAATAGTAAAAATAAAGAAAAACCTTTGAATGAGTAGGTGTGTCCAAACTTTTGACTGGTACTGTGTGTGTGTGTGTGTGTGTGTGTGCGCTACTGCTCTACCAAATTAAATCTGGGTTGGCCAACAGCCTATCGACCAAACAATCGACCAGTCGACTAATTGGGGTCTGCCCTATCAGAGACCCATGATGTAATTCTATTACACTAATTCAGTTACCGGGTGTAAATCCACTTTAGTTCGTTAACCAAAATATATTTTTTCAAATTCAGTGTGTCATGTCATAGCTGACACCCACTTCTTTCTGCAGACAGCTTTCAATCTTAATTAGGCATTTTTGGAAAACGTGGACGCATAAAAACCTTGGACTACCCTAATTCCGTTACCAAAGTTTCATCTGCACAGTTCTTCCACTAAATTCGTTTTTGTAAAATTTTCCTTGTTAATTGTTAAAAGTAGTCCTTGTGCATAGAGTTGTATGGTTTGTTAAACTTTGAAATAAATAGTTTTTGATTGGCAAAGATGAGTGAGTCAAAGCTTCATTCCTTTATTGTGTAATTGCCCTTATCTACAGCATGTCATTCCCTGTGGCAATCCATACAGTAACCTCTAAAGAGACACTGGCTCAGGATTCAGTAAAGGCTGAAAGAGTTGTTTATGTTGACGCTGACAGACCCAAGACCCATGATGGAGGTCTCACAGGTCTACTGTATGAAGGTTTTTTTAATACTCTGCTACAGTGTGAGTCTAACGAGAACATACTTTACAATGGAGTGGGGAGAGGGGAACACAGTGAGAGAGGTCTAGCAAGTGTATGAGAGAGAAATGGAGAGAGGTAAAGAAAGGGAGGCTGGTGGAGGAGTAGGAAGAAGGGGGCAACATCAATCAATCAATAAAATGCATTTATAAAGTGCTTTTTACATCAGCCGATGTCACAGTGCTATATAGAAACCCAGCCTAAAACCCCAAACTGCAAGCAATGCAGATGTAGAAGCACGGTGGCTAGGAAAAACTCCCTAGAAAGGCAGGAACCTAGGAAGAAACCTAGAGAGGAACCAGTCTCTGAGGGGTGGCCAGTCCTCTTCTGGCTGGGCCGGGTGGAGATTATAACAGAACATGGCCAAGATGTTCAAACGTTCATGACCAGCAGGGTCAATTAATAATAATCACACTGGTTGTAGAGGGTGCAGGAGAGGGAGGGCCTGGGAGAGGGATAGAGGACACATTGAAAGTGCAACCCCATAGCACTGGCTGGAAGACTGCTGACTCTGAGACATGTGGAACGCAGCCTGACAGCACAGAGGATGGTTAACTGATGTTCACACAGTGATAGTCATACACACTGATGGATACACACCTTGTCTGAATACAGTACAGCTGCGCAGTGGGTTACTTTCTGCACAGATACAATTCACTTTCATGCAAATAGCCAACTTTTTTGTGTGCTCTGAAACTGACACTCACAAATTCCCTTTGACTTACTAGCCTTTCACATAGAACATATCCAAGAACACTGAACAGTGCTGCAAAGTAGCATTCACCTTGTATCAGACAGATGTTACATTTGAGGTACATCAGTGTCACTCTCTTTGTCCAGCGTTGGGGAAAATTGTGACATAGTACATTGAAATAAAGTGACAGTTTGTGTTGTAAGTGTGTGAGGTCTGGTCATATTACAGTACTGTCATACTACCCTACGCTGTTTCATTATAGACTTACTAACACACTGACACAGAACAGTGGCACATACTCTTACACTGTAGAACACACAGGCATGTACTCTAACTCAGTAGTCATGCTGTAATGTTAAGGCCCAGAAATAGACTGGTAAACAAACACTTGCCTGGTCTCACACACATTGATTGTCTGTGACACAGGTTACAGGCAGGCCTCAGGCACGTGGCCACAAATATACACAATGATGATGACGTTAACCCGTAAGGAAGCCTTCCGTTTCTTCAACACTCATTGTGGACCATGGCATACGCACAAAGACTGTGCTACTGGGGGTACCAGCTTGGTTTTCCGTTGGCACCGTTGACCTTTGTGTGTGTGCATCAAAGTGCCCTTCCTTTGACAGTATAGCCCATTAGTGCATGCTCTTTTAATACATGTTTAAGGAGGCTCAAAGATGAACCCAGTCACTTTCTGTGTGATTCCAGCATTATGGACGTTACATTTGCATGCAAAATCCCAACTTTAATGTCTGAGAGAATGGACAAACAAAATATACATTTAACTTTTGATGCGTGTGTCTATAGTACCCCTTGGGGAATGTATACCCAAGAAAAATTACTTCTAAACTTTGGCATGTTGGAGAAATAAAGAAAATAAGAAGTGTTCAAGTGTACATGATCAAGGTTTTGGGAGAGAATTAACATATTAGCAAAAGTCTGAGTTTGTAAGTCTTAGGTCAAAACCTGGATAGCCATTTCGAAGGAAGGGCTTGGCTGGTGAACACAAATTATACTTTTGAAAATATTTTAAATTCCATTTTTACTTTAGAGTGGAAAAACAACCTTTATGGATATTAGTCTGAAATAGACATTCAAATCTTAGATTTCATGATCAAAATCTATCATAAACAAATCAGGTAAATACATGATTTTCCTCTCACAGAGCTCACTGAGGGGAGTGAGCCTCTGGGTCATACACTATCCCAGGATAGGTGCAACATTAGAGATGACGTACAATGGTTCCTGACACTACCCCACACATCCTGTCTCAGACCTTATCTCCCCCAAGGCCGAAGGAGGGAGTGACTGGCTACAGACATTGTGGAGACAAGTAATTGGTTCCCCATTAATCATGTCATCCTTTCACATGGTTTGCAATAGGTAAAGACACATATATTCACATATGGATCACTGTTCCCTCCTGTCCTCCTTTGCCCTATTCTCTTTCTGATATTCTGCATATTAACAGGGACATGTGATAGACAAGCCTGACTTCTCCCCTCTCTGGGCCCCAGGTGACTGAGCCCCATATGAGGGAGGAAGTGCAGCTGTTAACACCAGAGTCCGAAGGAATACATTCTAATAACAAGAGTTCAACAGTTCAATCATATAATCATATTATGCAGATAAGACATCTTAATTATCTATGTTACCGAGCTAATTCTGATTCTTCCGCCACAGTACACAATTGTCATACTTGAGTCAAATGAAAAAGATACCTTAAAATAATTTATTTTATTTTACCTTTATTTAACTAGGCAAGTCAGTTAAGAACAAAATTCTTATTTTCAATGACGGCCTAGGAACAATGGGTGTTCAGGGGCAGAACGACAGATTTGTACCTTGTCAGCTCGGGGAATTGAACTTGCAACCTTTTACTAGTCCAACGCTCTAACCACGAGGCTACCCTGCCGCCTCAAATGACTCAAGTAAAAGTGAAAGTCACCCAGTAAAATACGACTTGAGTAAAAGTCTAAAAGTATTTGGTTTTCAATATGCTTAAGTATCAAAACTAAATGTAAACACTAAAATATACTGAAGTATAAATCAAACCAGACCTGATTATTTATATAAAAATATGCATAGCCAGGGGCACACTTCAACACTCAGACATCATTTACAAATGAAGCATTTGTGTTTAGTGAGTCCTCTAGATCAGAGGCAGTAGATGACCAGGGATGGCCTCTTAATAAGTGTGTGAATTTGACCGTTTTCTGTCCTGCTAAGCATTCAAAATGTACTTTTGGGTGTCAGGGAAAATGTAAGGATGCCAAGAGTGTGCAAAGCTGTCATCAAGGCAAAGGTTGGCTACTTTGAAGAATCTAAAATAAATGTTGATTTGTTCAACACTTTTTTGGTTATTACATGATTCCATATGTGTTATTTCATTGTTTTAATGTCTTCACTATTAATCTACAATGTAGAAAATAGTAAAAAATAAAGAAAAACCCTGGAATGAGTAGGTGTGTCCAAACTTTTGACTGGTACTGTAGCTGGAGCCCTGAGCTGGATATAATTCATTAGACACATCTTAGATTTATAATAGTTATACTTATAGTTATAAACAGTGGTTATAAGCAAACAGTTTTGAAAATCATACCGTCGGTATTTCAAAATACCCCGGTATGCGGTATAAAAGGTATATCGCCAAAACCTTGATGAGTAATGAGGCCTTGTCACGTCCTGGCCATAGATAGCCCTTTTGGCTGCTCTATGGTGGTTTTGGTCAGGACTTGAGCAAGGGTGTTTTTTGTTCAATGTTTTATTTTCTAGGTTGGTTTGTTGATGGTTCCCAATTAGAGGCAGCTGAGTGTCGTTACCTCTAATTGGGGACCATCTATATGTGTGTGTGTGTGTGTGTGTGTGTGTGTGTGTGTGCGTGTGTGCGTGTGTGCGTGTGTGCGTGTGTGCGTGTGTGCGTGCGTGCGTGCGTGCGTGCGTGCGTGCGTGCGTGCGTGCGTGCGCGCGCTACACCGTCGTTACGGTCAGGTTGTTGTTTTGTACGTTCCATACAGTAATTAAAAGATGTGGAACTCAGTCCGTGTTGCACCTTGGTCCAGTTCTTTACTCGTGACAGGCCTGCCCTGGAGACACCCAGGAGGGAGTGATGCATGGCCCTAGCCTGCCTGTGTGTATTTATAAAGCCAAGCTGCAGCAGCACAGGGCCTCCATCCAGACCAGACTGCTCTCAGCGTCACTCAGAACAGCCTCTGCCTTCCCAGTCAGCTCTTTCCCACAATCTCCCCTCTACTGCATTTTTTTCTATTTTTTTTTCCTCTCCCATTCGTTTTTCTCTCTTTCTCCTTTCCTGTTTTTTCCCCTGGACTGTTCCCCTCACTAGGTGTGTGTTGGCCAGTCGCCACAGGCTGCTTCTCCTGGGGGATAGAAGTTCAGAGTCGGTCTGCTCAAAAAGCTGCCTGGCAGCTTGCTGCATTGGCTGCAGATTTCATTAGGAATTCTGGACCATTCTCTCTGCTTTTACCCCCTCAGTTAGCAACGACACTTGTCAGAGTGGTGGTGTTGTACTGTAGTATAGTAGAAACCTGAAGGAAGATTCTATCCCCCCTTATCGCGCTGGCAGCTCCTGTGGATTATGCAGAATAGAGGACAACAACAGCACAAGGAGTAGAGAGCTGCTGCTGTGTGAATAATTTAGGAGCAGATGGCTGTGTTTTAAGAGACAGCAGTGTAATTGTATAAATAGAAGAGCAGTAGAACAGAAGGGATGTTGTATCGACCGTCTCTCTCTGCCGCAGAGGCCATCTCTGCTCTCACAGGGATCCTTCGCTGACTTCACAAAAGCTAAAAACAACCAGCAGATGTTAAACAATAATGCTGGCCATTATGTCAGAACCACCCTCCTCTCCCTTCCATGGTTGTTGTTAGATTAGCACACAGCAGGGATATTCAACCTGGGGTCCACAAAAATATATATTTTTTAAAAACGACACTTACCAGTCGAGTACCAGTCGCGGCAAGTGCCGCTGGCTGCTAGTAAGCTTCCTTGACTTAGACATTTAAAAAATATATAAAATAAATATTGTCCCCAAGTAGGCTGCCCACGTTGGTGCATCGGCTCCACATTGGCCCCCAAGGCATTAGCCCACTGTGGGCAGCCCATATGTGACCCACCACTTGGATTCGGTCCTATGAAGCAAAATTTGAAATTGTGATTGGATAAAAGTAAAGACTCAGAACTAGAAAATGGTATATCATACACTGCAGTTGAGGAACAATGGGAAAGCAATTCTGCTTTGAAAGTTGATAAACTTGTAACCCCACATTTGGGAAAATGGCCCTTGAATGTTTTGGTACACCTACTGGATAGCTCTTCTTTGTCTACACCCATTCAACGTCTTTGACAATTTTAGGGCCTTCCTCTGACTGTCTGGTATAGAGGTCCTGGATGGCAGGAAGCTTGGCCCCAGTGATGTACTGGGCCGTACGAACTACCTTCTGTTGTGCCTTACGAGCAGATGCTGAGCAGTTGCCATACCAGGTAGTGATGCAACCAGTCAGGATGCTCTCGGTGGTGCAGCTGTAGAACTTTTTTGAGGATCCATGCCAAATCTTTTCAGTCTCTTGAGGAGGAATAGGCGCTGTCGAGTCCTCTTTACGACTCTCTTGGTGTGTTGGACCATGATAGTTTGTTGGTGATGTAGATACCAAGGAACTTGACGCTCTCGACCTGCTCCACTACAGCCCCGCCGATGAGAATGGGGGTGTGCTCGGCCCTCCTTTTCCTGTAGTCCACGATCAGCTCTTTTGTCTTGCTCACGTTAAGGGAGAGGTTGTTGTCCTGGCACCACACTGCCAGGTCTCTGACCTCCTCCCTTAAGGCTGTCTCATCATTGTTGGTGATCAGGTCTACCACCGCTGTGTTGTCGGCAAACTTAATGACAGTGTTGGAGTCGTGCTTGGCCACGCAGTCGTGGGTGAACAGGGAGTATTACAGACTCAGTCAGGGGAGAGGTTGAAAATGTCAGTAAAATCACTTGCCAGTTGGTCCACACATGATCTGAGTACACGTCCTGGTAATCTGTCTGGCCCCGCAGCCGTGTGAATGTTAACCTGTTTAAAGGTCTTACTCACATTGGCTACAGAATGTGTGATCACACAGTTGTCCAGAACTGCTGGTGCTCTCATACATGCTTCAGTGTTGGTTTGCCTCGAACCAAGCATAGAATGCATTTAGCTTGTGTGGTAGGCTCGCGTCACTGGGCAGTTCGCGGATGGGTTTCCCCTTTGTAATCCGTGATGGTTTGCAAGCCTTGCCACATCCGACGATCGTCAGAGCCGGTGTAGTTGGATTCAATCTTAGTCCTCTATTGATTCTTGCCTGTTTTATGGTTCGTCTGAGGGGATAGCAGGATTTCTTATAATCGTCTGGATTGGTGTCCCACTCCTTGAAAGCGGCAGCTCTAGCCTTTAGCTCAGTGCGGATGTTGACTAATCCATGGCTTCTGGTTGGGATATGAACATACGGTCACTGTGGGGACGATGTCATCGATGCACTTTTTGATGAATCCAGTGACTGATGTGGTATACTCCTCAATGCCATCAGATTAATCCCGGAACATATTCCAGTGGATGCTAGCAACAGTCATGTAGCTTAGCATCTGCGTCATCTGACCACTTCTGTATTGATTGAGTTACTGGTACTTCCTGCTTTAGTTTTTGTTTGTAAGCAGGACTCCAGAGGATATATTTCTGGTCATATTTGCTAAATGGATGGCAAGGGAGAGCTTTGTACACGTCTCTGTGTGTGGAGTAAAGGTGGTCTAGAGGTTTTTTCCCTCAGGTTTCACATGTGACATGCTGGTACAAAGTAGGTCAAACAGATTTAAGTTTTCCTGCATTAAAGTCCCTGGCCACTTGGAGTGCCGCTTCTGGATGAGCCTTTTCTTGTGCAGTCTTAGTGCCAGCATCGGTTTGTGGTGGTAAATAGACAGCTACGATCTACAGCTTATCATGAGGTACTCAGGCGAGCAAAACCTTGAGACTTGGTTCGTCTTCCTTATTAGAGATTGCACACCAGCTGTTATTGACAAATAGACACAGACCACCACCCCTGGTCTTACTGGAGGTAGCTGTTTTGTCTTGCCGATGCACGGAAAACCCAGGGGGATTTGGGCCTGGTCCGGAAGCAGCAGTAAATCCTTTGCGTCAGACTCCTTTGTCCAGTTCGAAGTGGGTAATTTCTGTTCTGATATCCATAAGCTATTTTTGGTCTTAAGAGATGGTAGCAGAAAAACATTATTTACAAAATAGCACAACTGGTTAAGAGCCCGTAAACGGCAGCCATCCCCTCCGGCGCCATTATCATAGATATTCCCATATATTATTAAATGTAAAGTTTCATGTCACATGCACAAGTATTTTTACAGACTTCATCATTGGCAGTGTACAAGATGTTTTGACATTACACAACAGAGCACTTAAACTGGAACGACACTCTCAGTAATGGTTGCACAAAAATAACTTCTATCTTAAAAAGGATTCGGAGATAATTAGCTTTAATGTTCCCGAACCCTCATTGGTTTGAATGGTGTCAATAATTTTGATCTTGTATTCTTTTATAACTTAACAACATGAATTGGGGAATTTGCAAACCACGCCCCCAAATATTCTAACAAGCCTCTACATTATGAAGTAACTGGACTTTTTGTGAGATAGCCCGCGCTGGGCTTGATGTGGGCTGGTCCGTGCTGGGCTTGATGTGGGCTGGTCCGTGCTGGGCTTGGTGTGGGCTGGCCATGTTGGGCTGGTGTCCACTAGCCCGTGGTGGGCTGTTGTAGGCTTGGTGGTTGAAAGCCCATGCTGGGCTAGCTCATGTTGGGCTGGTTGTGGGCTAACCTGTGTTGGGCTGGTGTCCACTAGCCTGGGTTGTACTGGTGTAGGCTAGCCCGTGCTGGGCTGGTGTGGGCTTGGTGGTGGAAAGCCCATGCTGGGCTAGCCCAGTTGTGCTGGTTGTGGGCTAACCTGTGTTGGGCTGGTGTCCACTAGCCTGGGTTGGACTGGTGTAGACTAGCCTGTGCTGGCCTTGGTATGGGAGTGGTGTGGGAAAGCCCATGCTGGGCTAGCCAATGTTGGGCTGATGTGGGATTGCTGTGGGCTAGCCTGTGCTGGGATGGCTGGTGTGGGCTTTGTGTGGGCTAGCCACATACTCACATGGGACCAATGAGGTCATGTTTGCTGGGTAACCTTTGTTTAACCAGCTAAACAGCTGCTCTTAGCAAAAATGTGTTTGGAGTTAGCCTATTCGCTAGAAAGGTATGTTAGAGTTTACATTTCCTCTTCCAATTATACTGAAAAAAACAAAGTGTTGGTCCCATGTTTAATGAGCTGAAATAAAAGATCCCAGAAATGTTCCATACACACAAAAAGCTTATTTCTCAAAAATGTTGTGCATAAAGTTGTTTACGTCCCTGTTAGTGAGCATTTCTCCTTTGCCAAGATAATCCATCCAGCTGACAGGTGTGGCATATCAGGAAGCTGATTAAACAGCATGATCATTACACAGGTGCACCTTGTGCTGGGGACAATAAAAGGTCACTCTAAAATGTGCAGTTTTGTCACACAACACAATGCCACAGATGCCTCAAGTTTTGAGGGAACGTGCAATTGGCATGCTGACTGCAGGAATGTCCACCAGAGCTGTTGCCAGATAATTTAATGTTCATTTCTCTACCAGAAGCCACCTCCAATGTTGTTTTAGAGAATTTGGCAGTGCGTCCAACTGGCCTCATAACCGCAGACCACGTGTAACCACGTCAGCCCAGGACCTCCACATTCAGCTTCTTCAACTGCGGGATCGTCTGAGACCAGCCACCCGGACAGCTGAATAAACGGACCAATATTTCTGTCTGTAATAAAGCCCTTTTGTGGGGAAAACCTCAATATTGGCCTGGCTCCCCAGTGGGTTGCCTGGCTCCCAAGTGGGTGGGCCTATGGCTGCGCCCCTGCCTAGTCATGTTAAATCCATAGATTAGGGGACTAATCCATTTTTATTAACATTTTCTTAAATTAACTTTAACCCAGTAAAATCGTTGAAATTGTTGCGTATTGTGTTTCTATTTTTGTTCAGTATATAATGTGGGGAGCTTAAAATAATGAAAAATTATACCAAATCTATTCATTTTTAAATATCGATTACTTCTCCTTGCCATTATCATTCAACTGATAAGACGTGACATTTTTTGGGGCTTGTTAACATATGATGGGGATCCCTGGGTCGGTGGTTTGCCAGGGTGGGGGTCCCTGGGCAAGAAAAGGTTGAAGACCCCTGGCACAGAGGACGCTCAGAGGATTATAAAGAGAAGTGGGGGCCTCTCCTAGGGTGCTCAGGTTCTTATATAAGAGGGCAGTGGCAGTGTTCACAGGCTGTGAGTGTGCGCGCGCCCAGCACAGAAAACACCGTCCTCTCTGGCACTACACAACACGGGATTTTACTCTCTCTCTCGCTGTCGTTTTATTGTCCTGATTTAGATATTATCGATCTCCACAGTATACGTGTGCAGGATACATTTGTATATCACCTCTGACTGTGCCTTTTGCGCACCTATGCATAAATCGTACACCTTCAGTCTGTCTCCTCTGCTCTGACCTCTCTCCTTGCTGCAGTGTGTGGTAGTCAGTGGTGCTGTAAGGTGTGTGTGTGTGTGTGTGTGTGTGTGCGAGATACTAGAATGAAGTCAAAAGCAGTTTGAAATGTAAGGAACCACATTACTCCCCTTTGTCCCCTGCACAATGCTCCAAGACACACTACCTAATATCACGCCTCTCCTTCTATCTCTTGCCCCTTGATGAGAGAGAGAGGTGGGTGGGATGGATGGACCCATAGAGATAAGAGGGGTTTCCCATTTCTGCCGCAGTCTTCTCTGTGATGCTGCTGCAGTGCAGGCTCGGCCGGGTCTCACTTATAACACAGCCTGAGGTTATCCATACATTCAGTACAGCTCCATAACAAAGGGACAAAGCAGCTCTCACCAGCCACTTTTAGCCACTCTGACTGCTGTAAGACAGGATATCATCACAGCCTTAATGCGCACAACAGCATCAGTGCCATGTTTGTCCAATTGTTACAGTTGGTGGAAGGGACAGATTTGCCTCCCATTACTGTAAGACCTACTGTGCACTGACTGACTGGTCTCTGTGTGGAAAGCACCCGGCTTCTGAATGTGGAAGCTAGTGTGTGTGTGTGAGCTAGCTAGCACATAGTACAAATGGCATGTGGTGGTTTGAGTGTGGTGTGGTGTGATGTAAGTAACACACATTACACATGATCGATTTCCAAAAGCTGAGGAATGGTGTGCTGACTGAATTCTTTTTGGCCTGTCAACTGTTGTTGACAAACAAATGGCCTACCAAATATCTGAAATTATAATATGGCCTAACAAATGTTGGAAATTATAAGCAGAAAATTGTGTAAATTAGGGGTGAAAGTAGGCTATACGGTACAGTTCGGAGTATCAGCAAAATAAATTATTATGGAATTATGGTGGATGGAACTGCGCCTACTTTTTGAAGTGATTTGTTTGACAACCAGATGAAAACATCTTCACACAACATCCATGATATGTGAAACTGAGTCTGAGCATGCCGTGTAAAACAACAGTAAACGGGATAGGATGTTTACATGCCACAGTATCCCATCTAAGATCACCATATCCCATGTATCTTATCCGGGTTTCTCATAACCGAGACAAGCCTTTTCGGGTTATTGATGTTTATGGTTAACTCAAAAACAGAGTACTTGAGAATCCTTTAATCCCAAAGAATAATGGGATACTGCAGTAAACGTGTGCAAGTAAACATGGTCACTGTTACTCTGTCTCTGCCTGTCTTTTTGTCTGACAAGGACAACTTTACATAATTTAGCAAATGATTTTGACTGCTTCGAGAACCATGACATGAATGTAGCCATATAGGGATCCTCTTTGATTCTGCCTCAGATCTTTATTTAGGCCTATATCCATATTATTATTCACCAATCTGCGTCACCAATCAGAACACCCCTGGCAGTCCTCGTCTGTCATTCTGTTCCTCTTCTCTTCCTGTGCCATCTATTGGCATCTGTGTGTTTCCTGCTGCTAACACTGTACTGTACTTTCCAGGCCAGCACTGCCTACTTATGTAAGCCCGGTCTGAAGAGGAATCTCTCTCAGGCTGGGTGTAGGTGTCAGTTGCCTTTGGTGACTCCATGTTGCATTGTGTTGGACAGGAATGAAGGTAGCAGTATGTAGGTTGCAGTATGTAAGACTGGCTAAACACTAAACAGGCAATACTAAGGCATTCTTTCTTTTTGTCTTTATTTCAACCTCTCCAGTGAAATCCATCCTCACCCTGTCCGTGGGGCTGTCCTCCTTCACACTACTCCTTTCGTTTACTCTCCCTGCTGTCCTGTTGCTTTTGGATCAGCATGTGGTGGTGTCAGGCCAGAGGGTGGTTCTGATCCGATAAGGGTCTGTCCAGAACCTCCATCACTCTGTCTGCCACCCTGCAGTTTTAATCTGCAGAGTGCACCTTGGCCCATTAGAGCAGTAAATCTGAGCTCAGCTCTCCAACTTCTGCTGCCGGGACAAGTCTGTACCGCAGTGCTGCAGTAAGCATCCTCTCCCTCTCTTTCCTCTCTCTCCAACTGCAGCACAGCACAGCCATCTAATGTGGGCTTCAAGCACCCGAGGAATTTGATGCACCAATAATAAACTGTCAAAGCAAAGGAGAAACACTCAGCCTAGCCTAACTTTTTTGGGGTGTGCTGTGAGCATAACACTTCACTGACTAAGACTGTATGTCTGAACTTCAGTATAGGCTAAATGATATGTGCTACACTTTAGCCTTGACTCCAGTTGTTCGGCAGTACAGTGTGTTGCGGTCTGGTAGCACAAGACCATACACCCAGACAGCAGCCTCTGAAGCAGGATGGGCCACCAAATCCAGCAAGACAGCTCCTGTGTCCTCTGTTAATGATCAGTCAGTCGGTGACATTAGATACATGACTTTCCAGCCAGGTGGAGTCCTACAGAATCCCCCTGTCAATGTAGATCTACAACACAGCCATCTTCATCTGGCCATCATGACGCCAACATCATCATCACCTTGTAGGAGAAGGGACTAGCTAGACAGGCAGCGTCAGGTAGGCAGGGGCTTTTGTTCCGTCCTGCCTGGCATGATTGAAGTGGTGTGACCAGATGGCATTAAATGAGTCCTTGAAAAGGGGACACCTCATTTTCTGTGTCTGTGATTGATGTGAGGAGAAAGTCACCTTCACGTCCTCGTCATTACCACATCTGTTTCTGTTACCAGCAGACCAGCGAAAGCTCATGGCTCACGTGGTTACCGTAGCAGTGCAGTCCTATGTAGACTATAATGTAGAGCAAGGCTGTCAAACTCATTTTGCCCTGTGGGCTGCATTCAGTCTTCACCGAGGTTCAGAGGGACGCACTGAATTTTACAAATATTTTCTTGCAGTCAAAATGTGCCTAGTTTTCAGATTTTTTTTGGTTCTCCTTTACTGTTGTTAGCAAGCTGGACAAAGTGAAAAGACTAAATGTAGGTTGATTATCATTTCTATACAGTTTTAGATAAATATTTTAATCAAACCTCTCATCAGCTGCACTGAATCGGCCGGATTGGGCCCGCAGGCCATATGTTTCACACCCCTGATGTAGAGGGAAATGGTACATAGAGTATTTTTTTATTTATCTGTTATTTTACCAGGTAAGTTGACTGAGAACACGTTCTCATTTACAGCAACGACCTGGGGAATAGTTACAGGGGAGAGGAGGGGGATGAATGAGCCAATTGTAAGCTGGAAGTGCAAATGGGATGTTTTATTCTCCAGGCCCTTCTGTAGTCATTCTCCACTCCTCCCTCGGCCCCCAGCTGCCCGGCTCTCTTCTCCTGTTTTAGCCCCTTACTTCAGCAGTGCTCTCCTTCTTGGGCAAAGACTGTTGAGTTTCATAGAAACTAGTCGCCCCAAGCACACGCATATGACAGGATGCGTGTGTAGGATGACGAAGTGTGAGGACACCCATATCTTTGTGTGTGAATGTGTCTGCAGTGGGTCTGTGTGTGGTATAAGGCATACAAGGCTTTAACATGTGATCAGACAAGTGGCTCTGATTGGTCAAATAATCCCCCTCCGTAGTTTACAAAACAATAGTTAACATCCCCAGTTACAGCCCACTGAGCCCAGAGAGCACAGTGGGGTAATGGTGCCATCTAGTGGCTGATGGAGAGCAGTGACATCTTGAAAGGACTATTTGACATACAAAAAAAAGGAATACTGAAATCAGAATGGATACAGGTTGTCTTCCTCCTTATCACTATAACAACACAGAAGATATGCCAGTGTACAGACTTTGCTCCCTCTATCCCCTCCAGAAGCCCAGTTTGTTGAGAGACAGTCCCCTGTTGTCCTGGTGAGAGAGAGACCCTTCGGCAGGCTGGCCATACCCTCCCGCCTCCATGTATCCTGAATCTACCACAGACTCACCTGCCCGCCTCTCCCGACAGACTGGCTCGCCGGGCATGATCTACAAGTGAGTACACACACACACACACATTCATCGTGGCCTGTGTATGGGATCTCATGGTGCATGCAGTTTATTTCTCCAAACTGATAAAAATTAAATGTCCATACTTCATACCACTTCCATTCTATTCAGGACTTTTAAAACAAGCAGTCATGTACCTACTCGTGTCATCCCCAATCCTTTGTAATACAAAATAGATCATCAGTAAGCTTGTAGTGGAAACACTTGTTTCTGTTCTCTCATTGGTTCAAGCACAGCCCCTTTCCTGCTGTTCCACATGCCACTAGAATGTGGCACCAGAGAACCATTTGTTTAGTGTTACTTTCAGATAGAATTGACAGTATTTTACCTGTACATGTTTTTTGCCAATGTTTATTTTACACATTTTTACCACTTTCTTGCCGGTATACACCTTTTATACATCCCGCAGGGTTTCTGCTAATAATTGCCGGCTTTTGGCCGATTAAATAAATGAAAAGCCGATAAATTAAATTGTAGCCTGCCAAATTGTCTAGAGCTGCCCTGCTGCTGAGGATAGAGAGAGAGGGAGAGAGGATCCTTGGCCTAGGTTATTGTTCAATGCGAAGATGGAGACTTTTTTTCATTGGCGTAAAATGAAAGTTAGAGAGTATGCCTATAGTGAAAAGCCTACAAGGCAGGGCTCCAGACTGCGACCATTTAGTTGCATTTTGGGACCCTGTGACTTGGCTGTGCGAGTGAAAAAAGGTATTGGTCACATCGGTGCGTGCTTCACATTCATTCACCTCGTTCAAAACGTTCCTATTTTTTAGGAGGCTGCAAAACATCCTATTTTTTTAGGAGGCTAAAACCATGATTTGGTCAAACAGTAAAGTACATTATCCTCATGATTCCTGTAATGAACGTTTCTGCCTGCCTGCCTGCCCATGTACCTGTTTCACTGGGGCCTGCGAAAGAAAACTGTTCTGATTGTATGACTTAAAAGAAATTAATTGCGGGGAAAACAGTTATCCTGATGTCACAGATGGAGAGAGGATGTTCTCAGCTTTCTGTAGGTATACTTTTTATTTCTCAACTATCAATTTTGAGATCAATAGCAACTATTTTACAAACTATGGTCGTGGCCAAAAGTTTTGAGAATGACACAAATATTAATTTTCAAAGTCTGCTGCCTCACTTTGTATGATGGCAATTTGCATATACTCCAGAAGGTCATGAAGAGTGATCAGATGAATTGCAATTAATTGCAAAGTCCCATGCAAATGAACTGAATACCCAAAAAACATTTCCACTGCATTTCAGCCATGCCACAAAAGGACCAGCTGACATGTCAGTGATTCTCTCGTTAACACAGGTGTGAGTGTTGACGAGGACAAGGCTGGATATCACTCTGTCATGCTGATTGAGTTCGAATAACAGACTGGAAGCTTAAAAAGGAGGGTGGTGCTTGGAATCATTGTTCTTCCTCTGTCAACCATGGTTACCTGCAAGAAAACACGTGCAGGTCATCATTGCTTTGCACAAAAAAGGGCTTCACAGGCAAGGATATTGCTGCCAGTAAGATTGCACATTAATTAATCATTTATCGGATCATCAAGAACTTCAAGGAGAGCGGTGCAATCGTTGTGAAGAAGGCTTCAGGGCGCCCAAGAAAGTCCAGCAAGCGCCAGGACTGTCTCCTAAAGTTTTTTCAGCTGCGGGATCTGGGCACCACCAGTACAGAGCTTGCTCAGGAATAGCAGCAGGCAGGTGTGAGTGCATCTGCATGCACAGTGAGGCGAAGACTTTTGGAGGATGGCCTGGTGTCAAGAAGGGCAGCAAAGAAGCCACTTCTCCAGGAAAAACATCAGGGACAGACTGATATTCTTCAGAGGTACAGGGATTGGACTGCTGAGGACTGGGGTAAAGTCATTTTCTCTGATGAATCCCCTTTCCGATTGTTTGGGGCATCCGGAAAAAAGCTTGTCCAGAGAAGACAAGGTGAGCGCTACCATCAGTCCTGTGTCATTCCAACAGTAAAACATCCTGAGACCATTCATGTGTGGGGTTGCTTCTCAGCCAAGGGAGTGGGCTCACTCACAATTTTGCCTAAGAACACAGCCATGAATAAAGAATGGTACCAACACATCCTCTGAGAGCAACTTCTCCCAACCATCCAGGAACAGTTTGGTGACGAACAATGCCTTTTCCAGCATGATGGAGCTCCTTGCCATAATGCAAAAGTGATAACTAAGTGGCTCGGGGAACAAAACATTGATATTTTGGGTCCATGGCCAGGAAACTCCCCAGACCTTAATCCCATTGAGAACTTGTGGTCAATCCTCAAGAGGCGGGTGGACAAACAAAAACCCACAAATTCTGACCAACTCCAAGCATTGATTATGCAAGAATGGGCTGCCATCAGTCAGGATGTGGCCCAGAAGTTAATTGACAGCATTCCAGGGCGGATTGCAGAGGTCTTGAAAAATAAGGGTCAACACTGCAAATATTGACTCTTTGCATCAACTTCATATAATTGTCAATAAAAGCCTTTGACACTTATGAAATTCTTGTAATTATACTTCAGTATTCCATAGTAATATCTGACAAAAATATCTAAAGACACTGAAGCAGCAAACTCTGTGGAAATTAATATTTGTGTCATTCTCAAAACCTTTGGCCACGACTGTAGATATTTGATATGGCTTTTAGATACTGAGCGCGCAAAATGACTGGCCGTTGGGTTGCATTGGCCTCATTGGGCGGTAGGCTGCAACTGCAAAGTTGTTTTGGGGGGACATTAAATGTACGTTAGATTAATACATGGCTACTTGCAGTGGTATTATCTCTAAAGTTTGATCTAGCTAATGTGTTTTGAGTTTCCAGTTTTACTCAGGTGGTGAATTCGCCCCAAATAACAATGATATTAGAGCACAAACATATGCAGACAAATTCATCTCTATTGAACAAAAACATCTGAAAATTATGTAGCCCTATTTTAACAGTAAAATATAACAATAAGATAATTTTCCACCCCAAATGCATGACAATCACTGGATTAGATTGCACATTAAAATCCATTGTGATAAATGGCCTGAATTGATGCGATAACGATAAATAGAACGACAAGTTTCTAACAATGTGCACCATTTATTATACTTTTGGTGGTATAAGCGTTTATCCAGCTTACACGAATGTTGCGAAAGAAAATAGTATGATAGCACACAGTTACCGGTATAAATAAAACATTTTCATTGAGAAAATATCATACTTTCTCATCTTTTGGTTGCTATAGAAGCGACCCAGTCTTTCGTTCCATTAGTTGTATATTTATGGATGCAACCCAGTTGTTCGTTCTATATGTTCCGTTGCCATGCTTGCTGGCAAAGTTCTGATCCTTTGCTTGATAGCTAGCCAACTAGCTACAGCTAACACAGTTACAACCTCTGCAGCCATAATAACAGCAAAAGTAGCTGCATTTGCGTTTAAGTTGTTTTCTATTGACATTAATTTGGATACATCCATAACAATGAGGTGATGGTGCCCGATTTTGCCTTCTCGCCAGTTTGCATTACTTATCGTAATGAACGTTATCAGAGACAATGCCTGCGATAATTGATCGGTATGGTCAGTGTCCATCATTTTAGGGTTATCGTCCCAGCTCTACTGCATAGCAACCATTATTTGATTGCATAGCAACCATATTTTCCCCAGACTATTTCCTCTGGTGGAAGGATAAAATCGTATTAATTTTATTTTATGAGGCCATATACCACAGGCCTTATTGCTTAATTATAACACTGATCGCAAGGGAGAGAATTTTGATGCTTCAGAAGTCTCTGCAATCTCTTTTCCCGGTTTTTCAGTCTTTGCCCTTCCCTTCGTTTAATATAAAATTGCTTGATATGCATTCTGCACTCTAAAGTATTTTTCCAAGGCAGCTGTGCTCTACTATGGGTTTCCTCAGAGGTCTCTGTGTGGTTTGCATGCATGACAGATGTACCTCAGATGTCTGAGTGTCAGTGAATGGTATTTGGGGTCCAGTTCGTTGCTTGATACACTGAGCTTTCCTATTCCCTGTGAAAGTCTTTCTTCTCGCATGCAGCATGTCTTTTACTATGTTGTTCCCCTTTCTCTCGTGGCTTACGGTCCCCTCCCTTCTGTTACATGTTAATCTAAGCTGTACTCTCTCTTCCTCTCAGCGCACGCTATGGGAGCCCTAAACGACAGCTGCAGTTCTACAGGTATCTCTCTCTCTCGCTCTCTCTCTCTGCCTACTGTGGAACCTGGCTCTGACTGCTTTCCTATACTTCTCTATGTCAATCTGTATCATCTGTATCATCCTTTACTAGTCACTGTTCGCCTAGCTAGCAGCCTGATTTTATCTTTGCTGGACACCCCATTGTGGTGTTCGCAATGTTGTTCAGAGGCCATATTTGTAGTCTGCATTGCAGTCAGCCCAAGACCTTGACTCAGAGGGGATTGATCACGGCTTCACTCGCTCTCTGTCTGTCTCACACAGACTGGCTAGAAGTGTGATGGGACACTAAATAGACATGGATGTTTTTTGTGTGTTGACCTTATGTAATCTGAGAGAACTTTTGATGCATATTTGAGTATGCTGTAATGTTTGCCCACTAGGCTGTCTTCAGCACACATTCAGTTATGTCACGTTTTTAAACCAATTAGAATACCACAGTTTTTGTGGTTTCATATGTTTTTTTCTGTTTTCTGGGAGGCCTGGGATTCTAGCAGGATGGTAGTTAAGTACAGTGGAAAATACCACACAGTTAATAATCGAATACACTCACTGGTCAGTTTATTTTATATGCCATTTAGCAGACACTTTTATCCAAATGGATTTAGTCATGCATACATGCATTTTACATATGGTTGGCACCAGCGGGAATCAAACCCATGAGCCTTGTCGTTACAAGCGCCATGCACTACTCACTGAGCCACATACTGTAGGACCACATAGTTGCTGCTTTGTTACTCTGGTCAAGTAAGACAAGCCATCACCTCAGCACAAAAACACTTTGAGAACAGCATTGGTTGTTTATGTTGCAGTTCATGCTTCATTATGTCTGGACATTAGATATCTCAGTCTGATGACAATGTAGTCTGATAGTATTGCGGTCAAGAGGTCACAAGATATGGCCGTTAAATGTTTACAATTTTATACAGCAAGAGGCTTTTAGTATTTCCGTCTCTGAACCTCCGTAACCCTTTTACTATGTCCAGGGGAATTAGGTTTTTCCTGTCCACCGACCCCAAGCCTCTAATGTACTCTGTCACTCTGGTATTGATCCAGAAAAATCCGTATTGCAAATCCCGGCTCTTTAACTTTGAGTTTGATACTCAGCACGTACTTCTGGGTTTGCTCAAGTGTCATTGTATTACTCTCTCATACATCAAACGTGTGTGTAGTATTGTGTAGTGATCCTGATCTTGCCCAGGTGTTATCTTTTCGATATGTATTGCAAAAGATTTCTGACTGGCTATTTTGGGTGGGCATTTGTGAATAGCTTTTTTTCCTGTGTTTGCCCAAACACTTGCTTGAAGACAGTAGATGGCACAATATTCTGTTACAGATCAGTTATAGCCTGACATGTAGCCTAGTCCACCAGAGGTATGATGACTGCTAGCCATCCCGACCTCTCCTCATGGCTGACCCTCTGCAGCTGGCGTGTTTAAGGGCTACAGTACTTTGACCTGAATACACCAGGTCCTTCTGAGACAGATGCAGAAGAATAGATCCAATGTACTGTATCTGAGTTTTTCGGTAATGTAGGCAGTAGAATCCTGTGGTGTAGACTGTACTTTTGTGTGTGTGTGTGTGTACACACTGTACACACACTGAGGCCTCATTAGTTTCTGATTGCCTCTTAGTATTCCTTCCCGTGGAACAACAATCTGAGGCTTTTAGCACAAAAGCTTCTGCGAATAATGGCTGGTCTTCTACCTGATATTATTTGCTGCTTTTAGCAGAAACAAGTCGGGACTAAATGAAAAATGGATTTCCTCCATGAGATCTAACAGTGGGAGGTAGGGCACTTTCCCATCCACTAATTGGTTTAGACACTTCCTAGTAAGACACTCCCAGTTTGGGTGGACCTGCTGCATTGCTACAGGCAGTGTATTTATAAGAGCAGGCTGGCACCTACGACCCCTCATGAGCCGATCGCCTAGAAATCGGGTGAGTTTGAGCACAGACCATCGACCACTGCTTGCGTGTGTTTGAGTACACTGTGTGTGAGGGGTGGTGGCTGGATGAGTGTGTGTTTGTATAGTCTGGAGCGTATGCATGCTGCCTGGCCTGGAGCCTCTCGGTCTCTACGGGTGGTGGAGTCCACTGGACTGGGAGGACAGGGAAAGCTGGAGAACTGGAAGAAACCTACGCCCTTGATGGCAAACATGGACAGACTTCAGGACTATTCATGGGTATGGGGTATGGCGGGAAGGGATGTTCTTGTCCCATTGTGCACTAGCGACTCCTGTTGGGGGCTGGGTGCAGTGCACAGTGATGCGGTCGCCAGGTGTATGGTGTTTCCTCCGACAGATTGGTGCATCTTCCAGGTTAAGAGGGAATTGTGTCAAGAAGCAGTGTGGCTTGGCTGGGTTGTGTTTCGGAGGATGCATGGCTCTTGACCTTCGCCTCTCGACAGACCGTACGGGAGTTTCAGCGATGGGACAAGACTAACTACCAATTGGATACTACGAAATTGGGGATAAATAAATTAAATTGTATGCGTCAGTCAAGACTTTTATGGGATCACAAACCGTTTGCCTTCAGACTTCATTTGTAGACCTACATGGCAACATTTCCTGTGTCTCAGGTGCTGTAATGCTTACTGTGTTAGTTCACTACAAAGGCAGTGATGACAGGCTGACGGAACTCCCAGGCTGAAATGGCTAATTTGTCATTAGAAATATTACACAGTTGCACTGTGGTTCTTGTTTAGTGTTTGACCAGAACGAGGATGTAAGTTTAAAATTGTAATTTGAAACGCTTTACTTGAGATGCTTTACTTGCACTTTTTGGTTGGCTGTAGACAATGGACAGTATTCTTCAATATGAGATTAATTCAGTCACACTAGCGGAGACATGAATGTCAGAATCCAATAGGTTACTGAACATCAGCTTTTGAAAATGGCCATGGTATTAAGTTTTTCTACTGTAATGGTGTTTTAACTAGGCTATTTGTTGGACCAATAGTTTAATGTTTCTTATTGTTCTGCATTTATTTAAATTGATGTGAAATATGTTGCTTGACTTATCAATTCAAGTCTGCCCTGGTGCATGTCAATGTCTCCTCTTCCTCCTGCTGTCTCTTATACAGATATGCCTCTCGCATGTGTCCTCTGGTCCTGCTCCTTAGTTAACCACAAGGTGGTCACCTGAATGCACCCGATCAGTTTTACCCTGCCATTGTGTGCCTTTAATGGGGGGCGGTGCCGTGACTCTGATTACACCATGCATGGCTGTGTGGTACTGCTGCCCCGAGCAGAGCAGGAGAGCTCTTTCTTATGGGAGAAGTCAGGTGCTATTTAAGGAGGTGGCCGTGTCCTGGTGGCTCCTAGATCTGTCCCGGCCCCACTTTTCTTTTTCACTGAGCGGTGGGTTGCTGCGGCGACCGCAGGAGTAGGGGGGATGTTTGCGGGAGGGATAACAGGAGGTCAGCCCCCCGGGGCGGCAGTGAGGCGTCAATCCATGTACACTCATTCCGAAAACCTACAGATCCCCAAACCGGGCGGGCAGGGCAGTGGAATACGGAAGAGCAGCAGCGGCGGCAGTGGCAAGATGCTGTCCATGTCGTACAGCGAGAGCATGCGGAGCGGCATCAGCCACTACCACTCGGACCAAGGCCTGAACCTACCACGGCCCACTGGGCCAGGGGAACTGAGGCGCCTCAGGGAGCAGAGGCATGCTGCTCAGGTCAAGAATATGGAGGACTTCCTTAAGATGAACGGCCTGGTCCTGGAGGAGTGTGTGTCCCACCAAACTGGCATGAAGTACAGGTAAGGACCAGGGCACACCTGGAGAGACCTGGGAGACTCAGACTGGTTGGGGCTGGGTAGCTGAGACCTAAGTAGTGGCTGAGATTGGGCAGTTCAGACTGGTTTTTGGCTGAACAGGTAGCAGGGTGTATTAGTACGCAGCAGAGTGTAGCAGGGTGTATGAACGGAGATGGGGACAGGCATTGGGTGTGAGAAAGGTTCAGTGGAACACCTGAGGCTCAGGCAGAATGGAATTGTGTAGCCTACCTTGTCCCAGTGTGCTAAGGTACTGCTTACGTAATAGCTGTTCACTGAAAAAGGCAGGCAGCGTTTCTCAGCCAGTCGAAGTCATGAATCAGCTGGCATAATGTTTATGGATATATACAAAGAAATATCTAATGAAAAAAGGTCAAACGAAACGAAGTGCAGCTAGTTTGCAGTCTTCCCAGCTTCAGTTTGAGGTGATTGTGTTGGCTGTGTTGTTGGCTAGCTCCTCTGAATAACAGTGTCCAAACGAGAGAGCACATGTTCTATGCCTGGTGAAATCGCACCTCATTAGCTCATTGTTATGGATGTATCCAAATAAATGTCACTAGAAAACAGCTTAAAGAAATGCAAATGCAGTTACTTTTTTTTTCATTATTCTGGCTGCGCTTTTTGAAGTGACTAAGTTAGCTGTAGTTGGCTAGGTAGCAAGCAAGGGATAAGAAGGTTGCCAGCCAGTATGGCAATGGAACATTTAGAACTGACGACTGGGTCGCGTTTCTGGCAACCGAACAATTGATGAACGAAGAACCAGTTGGCTTGGGTAGCAACCCTAGATTTGTGTCAGGACTATATCTTGTGGAAAGATGAAATAGTATGAATAAATTCATCAAAATAGCATTTTTAAAGAAAATATGTCAATCATTATTTGAATATGTTGGTAACCCGCTGAATAAAAGTGATAAGGCCCTTGAAGCCGGTGTCTCGGGCCTAACAACACCCGTGCCAATATATCCTCCAAACACCGCCTTCTCGGGTATTATCATTTAATGTTGCATTAGTGATGTGTGGCTGTTTACTACCGTCCTCAGTGCAGTATTAGACTGTACTCTGGCCAGAATGCTCTTACTCCATGGTACTGGCTCTCATTTTATTTTTATCATCTAGGTCGCTAGCATATTTGCCCAACAAGATGGGAAGGACATCCGGTTCCATAAGGATTTACTTGGCCAGTTAAATCTCCCTCAAAGTTTTTCCCCTTGATCAGACTCTGCTGAGATCCCTCTCTCTCTCGCTCCACTTCACCACTCTCTCTGGTAGACAAATGGTGGTCACATTACACTGTTCTGAGAAGATACCTTTACCATGTGATAACCTACAACCATACGTATGTGTCTTACCCAGTCACACTTGCCCTAACCCTAGACTGCGGAGTCCCTAACAACCAGATGTTCTGGTTTTCAGGGGAAATGGAAAGAGCGCCTGGGACGTGACTTCTCCTTTTGGACGACACTTCATATGAACTCCTCCTCCACATTTACTGGATTGGTTGAACAGTGCAGAAGAGAACCTCACCCGACAGTTGTTTTCCTTCTCGTCAAGACCAGTATGTAGGGAATCTAGTTTCACTAGTTTCTTTTACGCTTGCTACGTTACCCTAACCCTAACACTAACCTTGACCGTCACAAGAGTAGGTGATATGGTCCTGAGATGCCTGGATGATGAATATTGAATGCATTGCATCTTGAGTCTCAGCACTGTCAGGTATAATAATGTGTGTAGGACGAAGCCATTTGACAGCAGTGTGGTCAACATCCTCAAAGAATGAGGAGAGAAGGCCTCTTCATCACTGCATTGTCACTAATGAGAAGACAAGGTCTGCAGAGCAGGGGTAGCCTACCTGCTGTTGTTTTGACCCAGTGCATGGATGGCTGTTTTGTCTGAAGACAGGTCTAGCAGCTGTTGTTTTGACGATGGGCAGGGATCCTGTATAATTCAGTTGGTAGAGCATGGCACTGGCAACGCCAGGATTGTGGGTTCGATTCCCAGGGCCACCCATACATAAAAATGTAAGTCGCTTTGGATAAAAGCGTCTACTAAATGGCATATATATATTATTACACAAGGAACTGACAAAAGAAAAGAAACACCAACACAAAGTGTCTTAATAGGGCATTGGGCCACCAGGAGCCAGAACTGTTTCCCTGCACCTTGGCATAGATTTTGCAAATGTATGGAACTCTATTGGAGGGATGCAACACCATTCTTCCACATTTGGTGTTTTGTTGATGGTGGTGGAAAACGCTGTATCAGGCGCCGCTCCAGAATCTCCCATAAGTGTTCAAATCAAACTTTATTAGTCACATGCGCCGAATACATGTGTAGACCTTACTGTGAAATGCTTTCTTACAAGCCCTTAACCAACAGTGCAGTTCAAGAAAGAATATTTACTTATTTAAAATATTTACCAAATAATCTAAAGTAAAAAATAATAAATAGTAACACAATAACATAACAGTAACGAGGCTATATACAGGGGCTACCGGTATCGAGTCAATGTGTGGGGGTACAGGTTAGTCGAGGTAATTTGTACATAAGAGTATAGATAATAAAAAGTGTAGTAGCGGGGGGGGTCAATGTAAATAGTCCAGTGGCCATTTTATTAATTGTTCAGCAGTCTTATGGCTTGGGGGTAGAAGCTGTTAAGGAGCATTGTGGTCCTAGACTTGGCGCTCCGGTACCGCTTGCCGTGCGGTAGCAGAGAAAACAGTCTTTGACTTGGGTGACTGGTGTCTTTGACAATTTTTGGGGCTTTCCTCTGACACCGCCTGTTATATTGGTCCTGAATGGCAGGAAGCTTGACCCCAGTGATGTACTGGGCCGTACACACTACCCTCTGTAGACCAGGCAGTGATGCAACCTGTCAGAATGCTCTCGATTTGAGGATCTGCGGACCCATGGCAAATATTTTCAGTCTCCTGACAGGGAAAAGGTGTTGTCGTGCCCTCTTCACGAATGTCTTGGTGTGTTTGGACCATGATAGTTTGTTGCGGATGTTGACACCAAGGAACAAGAAACTCTCGACCCGCTCCACTACAGCCCTGTCGATGAGAATGGGGGCGTGCTCGGTCCTGCTTTTCCTGTAGTCCACAATCAGCTCCTTTGTCTTGCTCACATTGAGGCAGAGGTTGTTGTCCTGGCACCACATTGCCAGGTCTCTGACCTCCTCCCTACAGGCTGTCTCATCATTGTCGTGATCAGGCCTACCACTGTTGTGCCGTCAGCAAACTTAATGATGGTGTTGGAGTCGTGTTTGGCCACGCAGTCGTGGGTGAACAAGGAGTACAGGAGGGGACTAAGCACACACCCCTGAGGGGCACCAGTGTTGAGGATCAGCGTGACAGACGTGTTGTTGCCTACCCTTACCACCTGGGGACGGCCGTCAGGAAGTCCAGGATCCAGTTGCAGAGGAAGGTGTTTAGTCCCAGGGTCTTTAGCTTAGTGATGAGCTTTGTGGGCACTATGGTGTTGAACACTGAGCTGTAGTCAATGAACAGCATTCTCATGTAGGTTTTCCTTTTGTCCAGGTGGGAAAGGGCAGTGTGGAATGTGATTGAGATTGCATCATCTGTGCATCTGTTGGGGTGGTATGCGAATTGGAGTGGGTCTAGGGTATCTGGGAGGATGCTGTTGATGTGAGCAATGACCAGCCTTTCAAAGCACTTCATGGCTACCGGCGTGAGTGCTACGGGGCGGTAATCATTTAGGCAGGTTAACTTTGCTTCCTTGGGCACAGGGACTATGGTGGTCTGCTTGAAACATGTAGGTATTACAAACTCAGTCAGGGAGATGTTGAAAATGTCAGTGAAGACACTTGCCAGTTGGCTGCGCATGCTTTGAGTACACGTCCTGGTAATCCGTTTGGCCCCGCGTCTTTGTGAATGTTGACCTGTTTAACCTCTCAGGGATTGCTGGGCTGCTCCCGACACTACCAGGTGAAATGTAAAGCGCCAAATTCAAAATCCCAAAGTTGAATTATTAAACATCCACCAATATACAAGTGTTCCATACTCATCAAAAGCTCTTTCTTGGCAATATCACATCGTTGTCAGATTTCAAAAAGGCTTTACGGTGAAAGCAGCACATTTGATTGTTTGAGGGTAGCACCTCACATATTTTTCCCATAGACATGAATCGATTAGCCATCATGGAACACACATAACACATGGGTTTGGGTTTCCCTTTGTAGTCCGTAATAGTTTTCAAGCCCTGACACATCCAACGAGCGTCAGAGCCGGTGTAGTGGGATTCAATCTTAATCCTGTTTTGACGCTTTTCTTGTTTGATGGTTCTTATAAACATCCGGATTAGTGTCCCGCTCCTTGAAAGCGGCAGCTCTAGCCGTTAGCTCGATGCGGATGTTGACCTGTAATCCATTGCTTCTGGTTGGGATATGTACGTACGGTCATTGTGGGGACGATGTCTTCGATGCACTTATTGATGAAGCCGATGACTGATGTGGTATACTCAATGCCATTGGATGAATCCCGGAACATATTCCAATCTGTGCTAGCAAAACAGTCCTGTAGCGTAGCGTCCGCGTCATCTGACCACTTCCAGAAGTCACTGGAACTTCCTGCTTTAGTTTTTGCTTGTAAGCAGGAATCAGGAGTATAGAATTATGGTCAGATTTGCCAAATGGAGGGTGAGGGAGAGATTTGTAGGCATCTCTGTGTGTGGAGTAAAGGTGGTCTAGAGTTTATTTTCCTATGGTTGCACATGCTGGTAGAAATTACGTAAAATCGATTTAAGTTTGCCTGCATTTTAGTCCCCGGCCACTAAGAACGCCACTTCTGGATGAGAATTTTCTTGATTGCTTATGACCTTACACAGCTGGTTGAGTGCGGTCTTAGTGCCAGCATCGGTTTTTGGTGGTAAATAGACGGCTATGAATAATATAGATGAGAACTCTATTGGTAGATAGTGTGGTCTACAGCTTATCATAATATACTCTACCTCAGGTGAGCAATACCTTGAGACTTCTTTAATATTAGACATCGCGCACCAGATGTTATTGACAAATAGACACACACCCCCGCCCCTCGTCTTACTAGACGTAGCTTCTCTGTCCTGCTGGTGCATGGAAAATCCCGCCAGCTCTATATTATCCGTGTCGTCGTTCAGCCACGACTCGGTGAAACATAAGATATTACAGTTTTTAATGTCCCGTTGGTAGGATAATCTTGATCATAGATCATCCATTTTATTTTCCAATGATTGCACTTTGGCCAGTAGAACGGATGGCAAGGGGGTTTACTCACCCGCCTACGAATTCTCAGAAGGCAGCCCAACCTTTTTCTGTCACAATCTCCTGAAGGGACAGACCAAGGCGCAGCGAGGCATCCAGTATACATCTTTTATTTTAGAACGATACTGGGAAAAACAACAAACAAAACTAACGAAGATCGTAACGAAACATAGACTTAACACACAAACAAAGCTATGCATAAACAATAACCCACAAAACCCTTCTGAAAACTACAAACATATATATGGTTTCCAATTAGAGGTAACGACACTCAGCTGCCTCTAATTGGGAACCATTACCCCAACATAGAAATACAACACCTAGAACAAAAAAAACCTACACCAAAATGAAACTAGACACGCCAGCCTAATTAATATCAGGCCTGCACGTGTTATTTTCGCCGTCTTTTCTTCGCAAATGATGGGGATTTGGGCCCGTTCCCGAGAAAGCAGTATATCTTTCGCGTCAGACTCGTTAAAGAAAAAATCTTCTTCCAGTTCGAGGTGAGTAATCGCTGTTCTGATGTCCAGAAGTTATTTTCGGTCATAAGAGACGGTAGCAGCAACATTATGTACAAAATAAGTTAAACAAATAAGTTCCAAACAACGTGAAAAACAAACAAAAAAGCACAGTTGGTTAGGAGCACATAAAAACGTCAGCCATCCCCTCCGGTGCCATTCTGTTGAGATCTGGTGACTGAGATGGCATATGGTTTACATCGTTTTCATGCTCATCAAACCATTCAGTGACCACTCGTGCCCTGTGGATGGGGGCATTGTCATCCTATAGGGGCATAGCCATGGTAGCCAAAATAATAGCCTGCCCAGCATCTTTATACATGACCCTAAGCATGATGGGATGTTACTTGCTTAAGTAACTCAGGAACCACACCTGCGTGGAAGGACCTGCGTTCAATATACTTAGTATCCCTAATTTACTCAAGTGGTTCCATTATTTTGACATTAACCTGTATATGGCTTGTCTGAAGTCCAGGATACTGCTGTTGTTTTGACTAAGGTAAGGGATGGTTGCTGTCTGTTGTCAGGGTTCAGAGGCAGGTGGGTGCAGTTAATAACAGACAGGGTGGCTACTGTTGTCTCCAGGCAGTGTTGTGTGTCATTGACATTGGCAGACAGCTGGGCCCATTGTTGCCTGTGCTGTAAAGCTCACTCACTGTTCCGTGGCGGGCTGACTGATATACAGCATTGTGATGGGGCAGGTAAGAGGGAGTCAGGTTAGGTTACAAGGAGCTCTATGGTGCTTTTACCATATTCAAACAGCCAACAGAGTCCCTCTGAGTGGTGACTTCATCCTTTTATCCTCTGCAGTCTATTGTCATTTTTCTCTAGTCGTCCATGATACGTTTGACTCGTTCTAGTCAGTGTGCATACACAATAAAGGGCTTAGTCAGGGGTTTACAGTTCAGTGTGTGTATATATAAACAATAAAGAGCTTAGTCTGGTTTACGGTACAGTATGTATCTACTGGTGTTTGTTTCTCACAGAAACAATACCTGATCTATTGAAGGGTAACCCAGCTAGCTCTTGTATCCTGATCAGTGTACAATTCTGTAATTAGGGCTGCAATTGGGTCAGCATCTACATGGAACTTCCGACTCCACTCATCATTATTTCAGGTCTATGGTCAGAGGCAAAGTAACAATCCTATTGAGCTGTTCTGCCTGACAGGCTACTACACCACATTACACCTGTGACCTGTGACCTGTGACCTGTGACATGAGTCCATGAGACATGGACAGATACAGGTAACTGCCAAAATAAAGGAAACACCAACATAAAGTGTCTGGAACTCTATTGGAGGGAAGCGATACCATTCAGATCTTAGCAATTCCTCAATTTGGTGTTTTTGTTGATGATGGTGGAAAACGCTGTCTCAGGCGCCGCTCCAGAATCTCCCATTAGTGTTCAATTGGGTTGAGATCTGGTGACTGAGACGGCCATGGCATATGGTTTACATCATTTTCATGCTCATCAAACCATTCAGTGACCAATGTCATCCTATGGGGGCATAGCCATGTTAGCCAAAATAATGGCCAAAATAAGGCCCTGCCCAGAATTTTTATACATGACCCTAAGTATGATGGGATGTTAATTGCTTAATGGTAATTGCTTAATTAACTGAGGAACCACACCTGTGTGGAAGCATCTGCTTTCAATACACTTTGTACCCCTCATTTACTCAAGTGTTTCTATTATTTCTGCAGTTACCTGTGTCCATAATCGGCATGTTTCCTTCTCTGGTGATGGCTAGGTGATGATGACATGACACACACTCTCTCTCTCCCTCTCTCTCTCACACACACACAATCTTTTAAATAGTTGCATGTTGCATTTATATTTTTGTTCAGTGTAATTTGTAAAGAAAAATTGAAAAACATGTTTTCACTTTGTCATTATGGGGTATTGTGTGTAGATAGGTGAGGAAAACATGTATTTAATCCATTTTTTATTCAGACTAACACAAAATGTTGAATAAGTCAAGGGGTATGAATACTTTAAGGCACTACGTTATTACTCTCCTATGTTTGACAGACTTAAATATTGCATGCACCATCCAACAGGGTCACACTTTAAATAAAGTACAACTTATATAGCACACAAATGTTTCATATGCACTACATAAATGCTTCACAAATCATATATACGCGTATGTCATGCTCTATAAATGGTGCATAAACATACACAATGAGGTATGTGACATTTGGCAATTCACCCTACAGTGTGCATGGTTATGACACCCTTTATACATCATTTATAGAGTATGACATACGCTTAGATTATATGTGAAGCATTTATGTAGTGCTTATGAAGCCTTTATGTAAAACATACGTTGTTCTTTCATTTAAAATGGGACCTCAAAAAGGTTAAATGATTGCCCCCACAGGGGCCTATATGCAAAATACATCCATATTAGTTTCATCTTGGCAGCATGACAGTAGTGGAATATCTGTAACTACAGCTGAGCGGGTTAAGCCCAACTGTAAACCAACTTAAACAAATTGTTCCTTGCTTTTACCAGCATTTGATAAGCGACTGAGCTAATATAAAATACTTCCTGAAAATCGTATTAAAAGCCTTAACTGAGCAATTTGGCATTTAGCCAATGTTATGTTAAAAACGTATGATTTGGAAACATTGAAAGTATCCCAAACACAATGCTAATTTATAACTTTAATTGACCACAAAAAAAAACAGTTCATCAAACAAATGTTTTTGCTATTGAGATGTGAATATGTAGCTCTTATCATAATGGTGAACAAAAAAAAGAACATTGTAGGAAAAGCACTGCTTATGAATATTGATAGTTCACATAGAACAAAGGCTTTCACTGGAAACAGTTAACCTTTTGGGAGGACAATGGCATTTATAGCTGTCCTTCGTGTACAGTAACCACATCCTGCTATGCTTGACAGTCTCCCACACTCCAGCACTGCAGATCTCACTGCTTAACTCCATCCTCCAGAGCTGCTTCCTCTGCTAGTTCTGCCAGGGCCCTGTGACGCTCTGTTTCTGTCACAGTCATGGGATGCAGGGGGGAAGAACCCAGCCAGTCCTACAGGAACAGACATGGGAGGGTTGACAGTATCTTAGACCACATAGATTCCCAGGTAGCATTGAGACTTAATTGGAAGTTTTGATTACATTTAAAAGTATACTACACTGAACAAAGTGTTGGTGTTGGTCCCATGTATCATGAGCTAATATCAAAGTTCCCAGAAATGTTGCATATGCACAAAAAGCTTATTTTTCTAAAATGTTGCTTAACAGCACCATCATCATCATTACACAGGTGCACCTTGTGCTGGGGACAATAAATGGTAACTCTAAAATATTCAGTTTTGTCACACAACACAATACCACAGGTGTCTCAAGTTGAGGGATCGTGCAATTGGCATGCTGACTGCAGGAATGTCCACCAGAGCTGTTTCCAGATAATTTAATGTTAATTTCTCTGCCATAAGCCGCCTCCAATGTCGTTTTAGAGAATTTGGCAGTACATCTAACCGGCCTCACAACCCCAGAGCATGTGTATGGTGTCATGTGGGTGAGTGGTTTGTTGTCAACATTGTGAACAGAGTGCCCCATGGTGGCGGTGGGGTTATGGTATGGGCAGGCATAAGCTACGGTAATTTAACATGGTGGAGCTCTCTTTTAACATAATCTGCAATAAATGGTAACACCACACACCCAACAGTATTTCATGTCTGGACAATAACTCGTTAGCAAGTGGCCATCCCATAATACAAATAACACTCAATGTATAGCTATTGTGTAGCTATCTGTTGTGAATTGCATGAAATAAACATTACTTATCAAAAACATCATTGGTATAACTACTAGCTAGCTAGACACCATAATCATGGCTAGGCTCGTCAACCGTAACGTTACAGACATTTCCGGCTAGCTAATAAGCGTACCACCAACTTACTAGTTAGCCCATGTTTACAGCGTTAGTTAAATAGCAACCTGATCATACTTACATAGATGGACCATGTTTAGCTATACCCTGCAAAAGACGTCAAACGAATACGTAAAAGATCAAAACCGTTTTCAACATTACAGAAAAGAGCACTCCTATTGTCTAATGTGACATTAGTAAGGGTGCAGCCATTTACACACACACACACACACACACACACACACACACACACACACACACACACACACACACACACACACACACACACAGGTGTGGTTAGTTGTGTATAGCACTCAAAGGAATTAAAGTGGCTATTGGCTTACATGTCCTAGAATAGCATGGTATCCCTCAGTGCTGACTCTTAATTTACATATGCATTGTGTTGGAAAGCACAGACTGGATGCCTGAACAACACAAGGCAGTCTGTAAAAAGAAACAAAGTATTTTCAGTGTGGGTGTCACAGGTCTCAAGTGTTTCATTTAAGAAGTTCTAGATTGCCTCAAAAGGTGCATTTCACCCAGTCTCACAATAGGGACATAATATCATACTAAGATGTTACTTCTCACAGGTTGTCTGAATTTCTTAAGGGTGGTGGGAATTTGTGGGAATTAGGGCTACTAAATTGGCCTCTTTTTCAACTGTATTTTTCAGCCATTTCAGGTTTGCTTGTTTGATATGATTCCATTGGTTGTTAATGGCCTAGTGCAGCCAAAATTCAGTTTTACCTGTCTTTTCAAATCAAATCAAATGTTGTTGGTCACATGTGCTTAATTCAATAGATGTCGACATTACCGTGAAATGCTTACTGAACCCTTCCCCCACAATACAGAGTTAAAAAGTAAGAAACATTTACAAAATAAAAAAAGAAATCGTAACAATAACGAGGCTATATACAAGGAGTACCAGTACCGAGTCAATGTGCAGGGGTACGAGGTAGTTGAGGTTATTGAGGTAACATATCATCTATCCCTCACAATCTCACGTCTGAATTAGATGTTCATCCATGTTTCCCAAACGTCAAGTTTCAAAGTTGTTGCAAATGTCAAATTTCAAAGTGTATAAGGCTAAGTTTAGGCATGAACTCCAATTGTTTTAGGTTAGGGTTAAATTTAGGCATTAACTCCAAATGGTAAGGGTTAAGGTTTGGGATAGGCATAAAACGGAATCTAAAAAACAACTTTCTATCGCTGGATTCAAACTTGCAACCTTTGGAATCAGATGCTTACTCCCATCTGCCATCCTCATCCACAACTTGTATCACGGGTGACCTGGTTGAACATGTACATGTAGGTAGGGGTAAAAGTGATTAGGCCAGCAGCGTATGTGAAGAGTATGAAAGTGTGTGTGTGTGTTGGAGTGTCAGTGTAGTATGTGTGAGTGTGTGGGTAGAGGCCAGTGAGTGTGCTTAGAGCCAGTGCAAGAGATTCAGTGCAAGAAAAAGGGGTTCATGCAAATAGTCCAGGTAGCCACTTGATTAACTGTACAGCAGTCTTACGGCTTAAGGGTAGAAGCTGTTCAGGAGCCTTTTGGTTCCAGACTTGGCTCTCCGGTACTGCTTGCCTTTCAGTATCAGAGAGAACAGTCTATGACTTGGATGGCTGGAGTCTTTGACAATTTTTTGGGCCTTCCTATGACACCGCCTGGTATAGAGGTCCTGGATTGCAGGGAGCAAGGCCTCAGTGATGTACTGGGCCGTACTCACTACCCTCTGTAGCGCCTTGTGGTCGGATGCCAAGCAGTTGCCATACCAAGCGGTGATGCAGCTAGTCAAGATGCTGTCGATGGTTCAACTGTAAAACGTTAAATATTTTCAGCCTCCTGAGGGGGAAGAGGCGTTGTCGTGCCCTTTTCACGACCATGTTTGTGTGTTTGGACCATGATAGGTCCTTAGTGATGTGGACACCAAGGAACTTAAGCTTGGGGGGCACTATAGTGTTGAGTGCTGAGCTGTAGTCAATGAACAGCATTCTCACATAGGTGTTCCTTTTGTCCAGTTGGGAAATGGCATTGTGGAGTGCAATAGAGATTGCATAATCTGTGGATCTTTTGGGGTGGTATGTGAATTGGAGTGGGTCCAGGGTGTCTGGGATGATGGTGTTGATGTGAGCCATGACCAGCCTTTCAAAGCATTTCATGGCTACAGGTGTGAGTGCTACGTGGAGATAGTCATTTAGACAGGTTACCTTGGCGTTCTTGGGCACAGGGACTATGGTGGTCTGTTTGAAACATGTAGGTTTTACAGACTGGATCAGGGAGAGGTTGAATGTTCTGAGTATGCGTCCTGGAAATCCGTCTGAAAGTTAACCTGTTCAAAGGTTTTACTCACATCGGCTACGGAGTGTGATCACACAGATGTCTGTAACAGTTGATGCTCTCATGTATGGTTCGTGTTCCTTGCCTAGAAGCAAACATAAAAGGTTTCCCGTTGTAATCCGTGATGGTTTGCAAGCCTAGAAACATCCGACGGGCGTCCGAGGTGGTCTTAATCCTGTATTGATGCTTTGCCTGTTTGATGGTTCGTCAGAGGGCATAACAGGATTTCTTATAAACGTCCGAATTAGTGTCCTGCTCTTTGAAAGCGGCAGCTCTAGCCTTTAGTTTAGTGCGGATGTTGCCTGTAATCCATGGCTTCTGGTTGGGATATGTATGTACGGTCACTGTGGAGACAACATCATTAATACACTTATTAATGAAGCCGGTGACTGATGTGGTTAACTCCTCAATTTCATCAGATGAATCCTGAAATATATTCCAGTCTGTGCTAGCAAAGCAGTCCTGTAGCTTAGTATCCACTTTTATATTGAGTGTGTCACTGCTACTTCCTGTTTGAGTTTTTGCTTGTAAGCAGGTATCAGGAGGATAGAGTTATGGAGTTTATTTTTCTTGGGGGGGAGCTTTGTATGCATCTCTTTGTGTGGAGTTAAGGTGATCTAGAGTGTTGTATGATATCATACAACAGCTGATGAAACTATCACTGTAACAGTGTGAAAAAATGTGATCAGTGTTATTATCCGATTGTTAGTTGCTGGTTGAAAATAGAATTTATACAGCACCTTGTAATCAACAGGTTTCGCATTGGTGGAGTTTTGGCTTGGTTGTTAACATCATCAGACGGTATAAGTTAATCAACTGATAAAAAAAGAGCTCCTAAACCTCTCTGCCAATAACAGCTAGTTTACAGGTGACATCCCTCCTATTAGGCCCCCACTCACAGACGTCTCTGGAACTCATTACCATCCCAACTCAGAAACATCGATTCATTTTCCCATTTCAAATCACAACTCAAAACACACCTGTTTAAAACTGCCTATCTCACTTGACGTCAATTGCTCTGCTTCTTTTGTTGTTTTTAATGCTGTTCTATGCATTTTAAATGTCTTATGTTTTCCTGTACGGTGTCCTTGAGTGTCGAGAAAGGCGCCTTAAATAAAATGTATTATTATTATTATTAGTCCTAACAATTCTTGCTTGAGAATTTTTGTTGTTGTTAAAAAGACATTTTTGTTTCTTTTTGACCATCTTAATGGAAAGCTATTACAGTAAGGTACTTAATTGTTATCCAAAAATGATTTGTTATGTATGCATTGGACCTTTTTAAGTATTTGTAAAAGGTGAATTCTCAAATTAAAGTCTGTCACCACCTAATGAATGTAGTTGCTATTGACATGTTGGAGTGGGAGATCAGGCTGAGCATGGTATTGATCTCTTAATGATTATCTTTCTTGGGGGGACATAATGCAGATGCATTTATAGATAATGTAGTATGTAGGCCTAACGTTGATTAATCCTTTTTGTATTTTATGTAATGGCCGTTGTTGGCCACTAGGTGATGCAGATGTTCCACCTCAGATTGTATCTACTACTGTACTCCATCCTGCACTCTAAAGCAAGGGTAGGCAACTAGATTCAGCCACGGGACGATTTTCCTCAGAGCGGATGGTTGGGGGGCCGGAACTTAATTATAATAATTTGTACACTGCAAATTGACCACAACTAAGCACAAAAAGAGATTGTATTTGAAAATAAGAATAATTTCATACCTTGATTACATTGAGACACAGTTCGTGGGAATACTTGGGAACAGTTTTCCTAAATTAAACTTTTTAGATGAATGCCTGGTGATTTTATTATTTCTCCCCAAAAAACTAAAATAGGTCATACTTTTTTTGGGATAGTCCGGATTTTCCATCTGTAGATACTCTACAGATGGCCATATTATCAACAAACTATCTGTTGATAAACATCTTCTTGCTAAGGTTACAGTTTGGGTTAGGTTTAGAATAAAGGTTAGGGTTAGGATAAGGCTTAAGGTTAGGGCTAGGGTTAGTAGATAGTTAGTTTAAATGTTATTGATAGTCCGCCTGTTGCCGATCCCTGCTCTACAGTACCCAGGGCAGTCATCTCATTTCAGCGCTAATGCTTCTTAAGTAGCCATCTGTGAGGATGGTTTACTGACTGTTTACAGGGGTTAGAAGACTGTAATTTTTTACTTTTATATTAGAAAATCATTTAAATAGCTTTACTGCATGTCCAGATTGTCCTCCGTGTCAGTACGTTCCTCTAGCTGGCAGTAGTGCTGCACAGATGTTTCAGTTAGCTGGCAGCAGTAGTGCTGCACAGATTGTTTCAGTTAGCTGGCAGCACTAGTGCTGCACAGATTGTTTCAGTTAGCTGGCAGCACTAGTGCTGCACAGATTGTTTCAGTTAGCTGGCAGCACTAGTGCTGCACAGATGATTTGGTGCTGTAGCTCTGATCCACTATGTTTTCTTCACTGGAGCTGAACATAATGGGTATCTGATGGGAAGTAGTCTCTGCTGTGACCTCTTATTACTTTGCTACCCCATCTCAGGTTGGCACAGGCACCCATGCCAGTCAGGAGTGGAGCGTGGGCAGAGAGCCCTGTCACTTCACCTCCTGTCAGCTTGCAATACTCCTATCACTCTTTCCTCTAACACTTTGTATGGTACTAAACACACACTTAACATGTCTCAATTGTGTGCGTGTGTGTGTGTGCTAACGTCTCTGTTCGAGTACTGTATATATTTTTAGGGATGGTCACGCTATTGTCGTCTGGGTTCTCTATGAAGTGGGTGGAAGAGGAGGCTGTGTGTGTTTGCTGCAGGGACATTACATTAGTATGGGTACACTGGAGTGACAGGGGGAAGTAGCTCCACTCTGCTCTTCCCAGCCTCTAAGATTCCCAGCTCACCCCAAGTTTCACTAGATGTC
Source organism: Brachymystax lenok tsinlingensis (assembly GCA_030435695.1). Lineage (NCBI taxonomy): Eukaryota > Metazoa > Chordata > Actinopteri > Salmoniformes > Salmonidae > Brachymystax > Brachymystax lenok. Next base: position 35,920,676 of record CM059813.1, read on the forward strand.
CTTGTACAATGTAAGCTACATTGTACAATATGTAAGCTACATATTGATAAGGCTCGGAATTGCCAGGGACCTCATACGATATTATCACGATACTTCGGTACCGATACAATATGCATTGCAATTCTCACGATACAATATTTATTGCAATTCAATGTCCCAAACATATTGCTCACCAAATGTCTGCTGCTGAGGGACGAGAGACCCATGAGAAAAGTGTGTTTTGGTTAGTCATGAAAATAAAAGTGCTATAAAACAAATTGACTCCCTATTTAAAAAGAAGATGGAGAACAAGATGTGAAGGAAAAATAACTTTTTGGTGCAGGTACAGCTGACTAGCGCAAAAATAATATTGCGATACTGTCAAAAAAAAAATTGCGATATATCGTCAAAAATAATATCTCAATATTGACAGTGCATTCGGAAAGTATTCAGACCCTTTGACTTTTTCCACATTTTGTTAAGTTACAGCCTTATTCTAAAATTGATTAAATAGTGTTTTTCCTTATCAATATTAACATAATACCCCATAATGACAAAGCAAAAACATGTTTTTAAATTGTAAAAAAATAATAATAATGAAATATCACATTTACATAAGTTTTCAGACCCTTTTACTCAGTAAAGGGAGCGGGATCGATTTGGAGGTGGAGGGTCCGTCATGGTCTGGGGCGGTGTGTCACAGCATCATCGGACTGAGCTTGTTGTCATTGCAGGAAATCTCAACGCTGTGCGTTACAGGGAAAACATCCTCCTCCCTCATGTGGTACCCTTCCTGCAGGCTCATCCTGACATGACCCTCCAGCATGACAATGCCACCAGCCATACTGCTCATTCTGTGTGTGCAAGACAGGAATGTCAGTGTTCTGCCATGGCCAGTGAAGAGCCCGGATCTCAATCCCATTGAGCATGTCTGGGACCTGGAGAGTGAGGGCTAGGGCCATTACCCCCAGAAATGTCTGGGAACTTGCAGGTGCCTTGGTGGAAGAGTGGGGTAACATAAGAACTGGCAAATCTGGTGCAGTCCATGAGGAGGAGATGCACTGCAGTACTTAATGCAGCTGGTGGCCACACCAGATACTGACTGTTACTTTTGATTTTGATCCCCCTTTGTTCAGGGACACATTATTCCATTTCTGTTAGTCACATGCCTGTGGAAATTGATCAGTTTATGTCTCAGTTGTTGAATTTTGTTATGTTCATACAAATATTTACAGTTAAGTTTGCTGAAAATGAACACAGTTGACAGTGAGAGGACATTTCTTTTTTTGCTGAGTTTAGATTTTCCCCCCATCATTACATATTAGCGGAACTCTCATGTTTTGATGTTGGATAATAATTGTGTTTTCTTGAATGTTCTGCTTGACATTAATTGGGTTTCTCTGAAATTCAATTTGGATGACATCCTCTGCTATTTATATTCCAGTCTTCTCTCCAGGCACATGTAGTCTACGTGACTAATACAAAATGGGGAATTCATTTATCATTGGTCCAAATTACCATGATTTTCTTTCTGTTCGATGTGTTTTATACGTATGGTATTAAACTGAGTCTAGTGAAGAATGCCATATTATTTCTCCCAGATGAGATTAAACCACTTTCCTATTGCCTAATTTCTCATCATAAAGTATGCCTCATTCATTCCCCTTGTCCTTCATCCTCTCAACCCTCGACATACCATCTCTCTATCATGGCAGGGCTTCGGGCTATTTTTCCTCCTTCGGCCCTTGTACTTAAGTACAGTGGTAGAAAATGTACTAACTTGTCATACTTGAGTAGAAGTAAAAAGTAAAAGTAGATGCTATACATTAAATTCCTTATATTAAGCAAACCAGACACCACAATTTTATTAATATATTTTTCATTTATTAAAAAAAAATTAAGGACAGACGGGCACACTCCAACACTTAGACATAATTTACAAATGCAGTATTTGTGTTTAGTGAGTCCGCCAGATCAGAGGCACTAGAGATGACAATGCGTTATATTGATACACTACATGTAGGCACCTGCTCGTCGAACATCTCATTCCAAAATCATGGGCATTAGTATGGAGTTGAACCCCCCTTTGCTGCTATAACAGCCTCCATTCTTATGGGAAGGCTTTCCACTAGATGTTGGAACATTGCTGCGGGGACTTGCTTCCATTCAGCCACGAGCATTAGTGAGGTCGGGCACTAATGTTGGGCGATTAGGCCTGGCTGGCATTCGGCGTTTCAATTCATTCCAAAGGTGTTCGATGGGGTTGAGGTCAGGGCTCTGTGCAGGCCAGTCAAGTTCTTCCACACCGATCTTAAAACAAACCATTTCTGTATGGACCTTGCTTTGTGCACTGGGGCATTGTCTGCTGCAATAGCCCATTCGTGACTAGGACCAACGGCGTTCCGCTTTGCTGTTCGGCACACCACTGTACTGCGCCCTTATTTGCCGGTCTTTCCATTCTCCTTCGACCTCTCTCATCAACGAGCTGTGTACGCCCACAGAACTGCCTCTGACTGGATGTGTTTTGTGTGTCGCACCATTCTCTGTAAATCCTAGACACTGTTGTGCATGAAAAGCCCAGGAGGCCAGCTGTTTCTGAGGTACTGGATCCGACGCTCCTGGCACCGACGATCAAACCACGGTCAAAGTCGCTTAGGTCACTTGTTTTTCCCATTCTAACTTTCAATCAAACAGTAACTAAATGCCTCGATGCCTGTCTGCCTGCTTTATATAGCAAGCCAAGGCCACATGACTGACTCTCTGTAGGAGCGAACCATTTTTGTGAATGGGGTGGTGTACCTAATAAACTGCATAAGTGCATGTTCCATGGTGGCACTTGTGACATTGGGCACCCTGCACCACCCTAGAGATGTCACAGAGGGTTACCCAATCAACAGCCGTACAGAGGAGAGCCAGCTGTCTCACAACCTCAGATTGACCACCACACAAAACCAGATGTAAACACACCAATATTCTGGTCAACGTAAGGGACACATCGCCCTACATTGGTTAGAGCGAGGGACTGGTCAGTGGTCACACCCGCCTGAGTGGGACATCCCAGATGGTTGGTTCTTTATGAGAGTGGCTTACCTTCAAGAGTTCAACACAATCTTCTCATGGGTTGTGGTCTTGGGTAGTACACTGTGACTAACATTTTAAGAGGCACTTTGTAAGTAAAAAGGAATTATAACTCCCTACACTGTGATTATAAAGCTCTTTTTATCTAGTCTTAATTAAGTGACTTACAAAAACCTGTCCACATGGTCTTACCCTGGAGAAGCATCAGTGCTGATAAACACCAGCAGGAAGGAGAGGGAATGTTCTGTGGAGAAGAGACAGATTATTCTGGTCCCTCTCTCTTTTAGGGAGGGGCATATTCCCCCGGGCCTGTGTAGTTCACTTCAGTTCAGTTGAGTTCAACTCCTCGCACCTTGTTACACAAGGCTTCACACTGAACGCTCGTCATGTCTGTCAGCTCTCCTCTGCTGGGCTGGAGCTGTAGTGGCCCGTCCATAGAATTAGTTAAATAGAATACTAGAATGGACATTAATTATGATGGTCTAATGGTCAGCCATTTTAGTCAACTGTTCTAGGGAAGCTTCATCATGTAAAATAATGTGACAGGTGAAATGAAGAACGCAATCTGCTTTCTCTTAAGGTATTGCATAAGTTGACTGCGGGTATTAACTTAAAAAGTAGCAACAAATATTCAAATGTGTAGAAAAAAGAAATTCTAAACTATCCCATGGTTTTTATTCATTTGCTCTGGCGGTGTTACATTTGGCTAGCACAGCAAATAACCATAGAGCTAGCGTGATGTGAATAGAAAATTTTTAGTTTACCTTGTTAGCCAGGCGGCAGCTAGATAGATTAATTTCTCTCATGACAGCCAACAATATAACTAAATGTAGCTCGCATACGAGTCCAATGTTTGATAGCCACATTGTTTACATCAAAAGTTAGCTAGCAGCAGTAATGTTAATTACCCCACTATCAACCTCTCTCTCCCCCCTCACCAATCTGTCTCTCCTAGCTTTTCGTCTGCTTTCTCACAAATTTTACCCATGTGTGTTGCCCACTTAGTTTCAATTAAGAAGCATACTGTAGTTTTAATAAACTGCTAGCTTGTGCTAGGCATGTATTATCGACCTCACGAAGACCTGGCTAGTGGTTTGTTTAAATGTAGACTAATATACAAATGCTAGCGCTGACTTATTGTGGTGATAATGTTCAACTGCATATGAATTACACCAGGATGATACATAACATGAAGAAAACGAAATGCAATTTTATTTCAAGCAAATTTTTTTTTTTGAAATTAAGTAAAATAACCTTAACATATTCCTTTCTGCACACCCTCATGATAGTGATATCTGCTAATAATGTCTCTCTTCTGTCATCCTTAAGGCCTACCTTCATTACAAGGGTATGTAAGGAATGACGCTGGAGAATAGAAGCAGGTACGGGGAGTAAGACATTTATTCGGGAACAGACAAGGAAACAAGACAGGAACAGCGTCGGGAACACGTGTAACACGGACATGAGACAATTAATCCCAAAGCAGGGAACAGAGCTTGGTAACAGACAGATATAGGGAAGGTAATGACACAAGTAATTGAGTCCAATTCTCGCTGATGCGCATGATGGGGGGAAGGCAGGTGTGCGTACTGATGGTGGCTTGAGTGCGTAATGCTGGGGATCCTGGCGCCCTCGAGCGGGGGAAGGAAGAGCGGGAGCAGGCGTGACAGGGTAGGGCTTGCACTAATCTATTTCATGATAGCATGCACATATTAGTTTGGTATCCTTCAACATGGTTAGCCTCATTAATTGTCTAATGAAAAACACACATACTGTCAGCCTTTTATTTTCTTATTAGCAAATTATTCCCACACACATACAGTTTGTTGTCCTTGCTTGGGGTTATTGTCCATTTGGAAGACCCATTTGTGACCAAGCTTTAACTTCCTGTAAGCATTTCACTGTAAGGTCTACACCTGTTGTATTCGGCGCACGTGACAAATAAACGTGGATTTGATTTGATGTCTTGAGATGTTGCTTCAATATATCCACATCATTTTCTTTCCTCATGATGCCATCTATTTTGTGAAGTGCACCTGTCCCACCTGCAGCAAAGCACCCCCACAAAATGATGCTTCCACCCCTGTGCTTCACGGTTGGGATGGTGTTCTTCGGTTTGCAAGCCTCCCCTTTTTCCTCCAAACATAACGATGGTCATTATGACCAAACAGTTCTATTTTTATTTCATCAGACCAGAGGACATTTCTCCAAAAGTACGATCTTTGTCCCCATGTGCAGTTTTTTATGGCGGCTTTGGAGCAGTGGCTTCTTCCTTGCTGAGCGGCCTTTCAGGTTATGTCGATATAAGGCTTGTTTTACTGTGGATATGGATAATTTGGTACTTGTTTCCTCCAGCATCTTCACAAGGTCCTTTGCTGTTGTTCTGGGATTGATTTGCACTTTTCGCACCAAAGTACATTCATCTCTAGTAGACAGAATGTGTCTCTTTCCTGAGCGGTATGACGGCTGCGTGGTCCCATGGTGTTTGTACTTGCGTACTATTGTTTGTACAGATGAACATGGTACCTTCAGGCATTTGGAAATTGCTCCCAAGGATGAACCAGACTTGTGGAGGTCTACAATTTATTTCTGAGGTCTTGGCTGATTTCTTTTGATTTTCCCATGATGTTAAGCAAAGAGGCACTGAGTTTGAAGGTAGGCCTTGAAATACATCCACAGGTACACCTCCAATTGACTCAAATTATGTCAAGAAGCTTCTAAAGCAATGACATAATTTTCTGGAATTTTCCAAGCTGTTTAAAGGCACACTCAACTTAGTGTATGTAAACTTCTGGAATTGTGATACAGTGAATTATAAGTGAAATAATCTGTCTGTGAACAATTATTGGAAACATTTCTTGTGTCATGCACAAAGTAAATGTCCTAAACTATAGTTTGTTGAAAAATGACTCCAACCTAAATGTATGTAAGCTTCCGACTTCAACTGTACATTTTCAGATGTGTGAGTGCTTTTCCTATTTCTAATAGTATCATTTCAAATGGAGAAAACATCTCAGTGACTTTCAACGTGGCACCGTCATAGGATGCTACCTCAACTGTAAGTGCAGTTATTTCTAGGAACAACAACGGCTCAGCCACGAAGTGATAGGCCACACAAGCTCACAGAACGGGACCGCTGAGTGCTAAAGCGTGTAAAATCGTCTGTACTCGGTTGCAACATTCACTACCAAGTTCCAAACTGCCTCTGGAAGCAGTGTCAGTACAATAACTGTTTGTCAGGAGCTTCATGAAATGGGTTTCCATGGCTGAGCAGACACACACAAGCCTAAGATCACCATGCGCAATGCCAAGCGCCAGCTGAAGTGGTGTAAAGCTCGCCGCTACTGGACTCTGGAGCAGTGAAAATTTGTTCTCTGGAGTGATGAATCACGCTTCACCATCTGGCAATCAGAAGGACGTATGCCAGGAGAACGCTACCGGCCCGAATGCATATAAGTGCATTTGACATGCACACCAGGCTAATACTAATCCCATCATATGAATTGGGCATGCATGCTATAAAGTTTGGTGGAGAAGGAATAATGGTCTGGGGCTGTTTTTCATGGTTCGGGCTATGCCCCTTAGTTCAGTGAAGGGAAGTCTTAACGTGTGCTTCCAACTTCGTGGCAACAGTTTTGAGAATACCCTTTCCTGTTTCAGCATGACAATGCCCCAGTGCACAAAGCGTGGTCCATACAGAAATGGTTTGTCGATCGGTGTGGAAGAACTTGACCGGCCTGCACAGAGCCCTGACCTCAACCCCAACTAACACCTTTGGAATGAATTGGAATGCCGACTGCGAGCCAAGCCTTATTGCCCAACATCAGTGCTCGACCTCACTAATGCTCTTGTGGCTGAATGGAAGCAAGTCCACGCAGCAATGTTCCAAGAGTGGAGGTTGTTATAGCAGCAAAGGGGGGACCAGCTCCATATTAATGCCATTGATTTTGGAATGAGATGTTCGACGATCAGGTGTCCACATACCTTTGGTCATGTGGTGTATATCCCATTGGAGATATACACTTCAGTCTCTCCAGGACTTGGGACTCTCTTTGCGACCTTCATCCACAGACAGGGTTTAGCAGCTTTCACAGTTATCTGTATCTGAGGTTAAGAAACATAGAAAAATTTGACCAGGACTTACTTCATTATTCCTAAGTGATACAACATTTGATATTTCGTTGCAATTCCGTATTTGTATTGTCGTACTTCTCTCTTTGGGACTGGGAATCTGTTCAGGAGCTAGCTAGCTAGGTAGCTAACATTGTTGTTTTTAGCAGATTAAGCTAACATTTGTGCCATTTAAAAAACAAGTATTGAATGGCTCTTACCTTATTTATATGTAGCTAGCTAGCTAGCTGATGTTACCTTGAATAGATGGTTAACTTGATAAACAACTTGCCCGTGTGGTGCAATACATCATACTGGTGCTGCCACCTCATACTGTCAACTGTTACGATCCATGCAGGCAATGCAGCCCCCTGCGATGCTTCGTTGGGAAATCTATTAACTTTCATTTTCAAGAATAGATTCGTCCCCGGACATAAGGACCATCCCACCTGCAAACACTATAGTCAAAATGCTGATTTTGACCTTGAGAAAACAACTAGACTAACTTAGCTAGTTTAGCTAGCACGGCGGAACAGCTGTTGTTTACAAAAGTTATTTGGGGTTCCAAGGTTCACTTCCACTCCTCCTTAAAAAGCTGCTAAAATGGTCTAAATGCCAACATTCTTATCAAACAATGTAGTCAATCCACAGCCATACACTGGCTGAAATCAGTTGATGATAGGACTTAGTTTTTCTGGATTATTTTATTGTTATTCTGTCTCTCATTGTTCAAATAGACCTACCATTAAAATTTTAGACTGATAATTTCTTTGTCAGTGGGCAAACGTACAAAATCAGCAGGGGATCAAATACTTTTTTCCCTCACTGTACATACATTTCTAACTGAGAAGTTCCATTACCGAAATCCCTCATTTTGTTTAGGAAAAACATTCCCAATTCTCTCAACCCTTGCTCTCTTAATGTGACACATGTATGCATGACAAAATAAACTCGAAAGGGGGGAATGCTGCTCTTTAATTGTTTGTTACTTTTATTGCTTTTTAGGTATTTTTCTTAACTGAATTGTTGGTTAAGGGCTTGTGAGTAAGCATTTCACTGTACGGTTAGGGTTGTATTCTGCGCATGTGACAAATAAAATTTGATTTTATGTTTAGATTACTGGTTCCTCAAGAGATAAAAGGGAAGTCAGATGTGTGGAATAAATTTGACTAATTGAGGAAAAATACGGGAGATCATATTATGTATGCCAAACAGGTTCTGTTAGATTACAATGTAAACAACACCAAATAAATGATATGTGTACCAGAGAGTGTTGTAACGGGTCTGTATACTATTTTTTATAAATTTGCCAAATATTCTAAAAACCTGTTTTGATTTGTCATTATGGGGAATAGTGTGTAGATTGAGGTAAATTTTTTATTTAATCCATTTTAGAATAAGGCTGTAAGGTAACAACATTTGAAAAAAGACAAGGGGTCTGAGTACTTTCCCGAATGCACTGTGTATATGGATGTTTAATAAAGCCAGGCACATTTAACAGTTAGGCTATTGATTATAGATCTAATTAAGTTGGTTTCCTCTCTCCTCACTTTTCTTAGACAATTACTGCAAGGGCTGTTTTCTCGTCTCCTCATTGTGCTGCTGCCTCCGCTGCGTTGTTCTCAACACCAATATGCTGGTTAACTTTGCTATTATGCACATAGCAACATGGTCTAGGACATGGCTGGGCCACTCAAGGACATTCAGAGACTTGTCTCGAAGACCCTCCTGCGTTGTCTTGGCTGTGTGCTTAGGGTTGTTGTCCTGTTGGAAGGTGAACCTTCACCCCAGTCTGAGGTCCTGAGCGCTCTGGAGCAGGTTTTCACCAAGGATCTCTCTGTACTTTGCTCCGTTCATCTTCTCTCGACCCTGACTAGTCTCCCAGTCCCTGCAGCTGAAAAACATCCCCAAAGCATGATGCTGCCAGGTTTCCTCCAAATGTGGCGCTTGGCATTCAGGCCAAAGAGTTCAATCTTGGTTTCATCAAACCAGAGAATCTTGTTTCTCATGGTCTGAGAGTCCTTTAGGTGCCTTTTGGTGAACTCCAAGCAGGCTGTCATGTGCCTTTTACTGAGGCGTGGCTTCTGTCTGGCCACTCTACCATAAAGGCCTGATTGGTGGCATGCTGCAGAGATGGTTGTCCTTCTGGAAGGTTCTCCCATCTTCAGAGGAACTCTGGAGCTCTGTCAGAGTGACCATCAGGTTCTTGGTCACCTACCTGACCAAGGCCCTTCTCCCCCGATTGCTCAGTTTGGCCGGGTGGCCGGCTCAATTTATGTATATATTTTTTACCTTTACAAATTCTTATTTTCAATGACGGCCTAGGACCAGTGGGTTAACTGCCTTGTTCAGGGGCAGACAAACAGATTTTTGCCTTATCAGCTCGGGGATTTGATCTTGCAAACTTTCAGTTACTAGTCCAACACTCTAACCACTAGGCTACCCTTTTTTTGTAATACGTTTGCAAAAATGTGTAAAAACATGTTTTTGCTTTATCATTATGGGGTATTGTGTGTAGATTGATGAGGAAAAACATTTATGTAATCAATTTTAGAACAAGGCTGTAACTTAAGAAAATTTGGAAAAAGGGAAGGGTTCTGAATGCACTGTATATGTGTATATAGTTGAAGTCGGAAGTTTACATACACTTAGGTTGGAGTCATTAAAACTAGTTTTTCAACCACTCCACAAATGTCTTGTTCTCAAACTATAGTTTTGGCAAGTTGGTTAGGACATTTACTTTGTGCATGACACAAGTCATTTTTCCAATAATTGTTTACAGACAGATTATTTCACTTAGAATTCACTGTATCACAATTCCAGTGGGACAGAAGTTTACATACACTAAGTTGACTGTGCCTTTAAACAGCTTGGGAAAATTCCAGAAAATTATGTCATGGCTTCAGAGGCTTCTGATAGGCTAATTGACGTTATTTGAGTCAATTGGAGGTGTACCTGTGTATGTATTTCAAGGCCTACCACTTTGCTTGACATCATGGGAAAATCAAATCAGCCAAGATCTCAGAAAAAAAATTGTAGACCTCCGCAAGTCTGGTTTATCCTTGGGAGCAATTTCCAAACGCCTGAAGGTACCACGTTCATCTGTACAAACAATAGTATGCAGAAAATGTCCTCTGGTCTGATGAAAAATAGAACTGTTTGGCCATAATGACCATCGTTATGTTTGGAGGAAAAAGGGGAAGGCTTGCAAGCTGAAGAACACCATCCCAACTGTGAAGCACGGGGGTGGCAGCATCATGTTGTGGGGGTGCTTTGCTGCATGAGGGACTGGAGCACTTCACAAAATAGATGGCGTCATGAGGAAGGAAAATTATGTGGATATATTTAAGCAACATCTCAAGACATCAGTCAGGAAGTTAAAGCTTGGTCGCAAATGGGTCTTCCAAATGGACAATGACCCCAAGTATACTTCCAAAGTTGTAGCAAAATGGCTTAAGGACAACAAAGTCAAGGTATTGGAGTGGCCATCACAAAGCCCTGACCTCAATCCCATAGAACATTTGTGGACAGAACTGAAAAAGCGTGTGCGAGCAAAGGAGGTCTACAAACCTGACTCAGTTACACCAGCTCTGTCAGGAGGAATGGGTCAAAATTCACCCAACTTATTGTGGGAAGCTTGTGGAAGGCTACCCGAAACGTTTGATCCAAGTTAAATCATTTAAAGGCAATGCTACCAAATACTAATTAAGTGTATGTAAACTTCTGACCCACTGGGAATGTGATGAAAGAAAAAAAGTCTGCTATTATTCAGACATTTCACATGTTTGAAAAAAGCGGTGATCCTAACTGACCTAAGACAGGGAATATTTACTAGGAATTGTGAAACTGAGTTCAAATGTATTTGGATAAGGTGTATGTAAACTTCAGACTTCAACTGTATATACAGTATATAAAATTGCTACTGCTCGACTAAAGAAATCTTGTTCGACCAACAGCCTATCAACCAAACAATCGACCAGTCGACTAAATGGGGTCAGCCCTACTTTCAACCCAACACTGTCTGTTTCCACAAGATGTCGTCTTCCTAAGAAAGTTGTAACATTACTGTTATTTTGGTTTTGCAAAGAAATTGCTGCAAAGCTTGACGCTTTGGTCAGTCATTTAAGTTGACCCCAAGTTGATCTGGCTGGCTTCACTCTATGCTCGTCTGATTTACAGTGGTGGACATTAACCTTAATTTGCCCCAGTTCCCCCCGCCTCAATGTTCCTCCCCTTGTTATATATGTCTAAGACAGGCACACCTGCCATCAATCCATCTGTCAGTCATTATAATCCACTCGAATGCTGCTCATTAAACTCTCAGCCAGTGGAATTTAAAGCTCTACTAGAAAACTGGCCAACATTAACATGGCCACCATGTCTCTCTACTATGCTCCACACTGCCATAACAAACACTGGACAGCCACACTTCTCCCTGTCGCAATGAGCTAAGAATTTTGGGGGAAGAGAAAGAGAATGAGCTGTTGGGAGGGAGTTCTATCTTTAGTTGTATATTTACGAAGCTCAGCGCTCCAGTTATTTTAAGACTATAATACCCCAACTTGATTGCAGGCTTCAAAGGCATCCTTCCTATCTGTGTCTGAGGATCTATGCAGTAGTCAGTAGTCACCACACAGACACAGTGGGCTCCAGAGACTGCCTGGCAGGGAGAGAGAGAGAGAGACACTACTTGACCAAAAGTATGTAGACACCTGCTCGTCGAACATCTCATTCCAAAACCATGGGCATTAATATGGAGTTGGTCCCCCCTTTTGCTGCTATAATGGCCTCCACTCTTCTGGGAAGGCTTTCCACTAGATGTTGGAACATTGCTGCGGGGGACTTCAGCCACAAGAGCATTATAGAGGTCAAATCAAATTGTATTGGTCACATACACATTGTTAGCAGATGTTAATGCGAGTGTAGCGAAATGCTTGTGCTTCTAGTTCCGACTGTGCAGTAATATCTAAAAAGTAATCTAACAATTCCCCAACAACTACCTTATACACACAAATCTAAAGGGATGGAATAAGAATATGTACATATAAATATATGGATGAGCGATAGCCAAGCGGCATAGGCAAGATACAATAGATGGTATAAGGTACAGTATATCCATATGAGATTAGTAATGTAAGATATGTTAACATTATTAAAGTGGCATTGTTTAAAGTGACTAGTGAACCATTTATTAAAGTGGCCAGTTATTTGAGTCTCTATGTAGGCAGCAACCTCTGAGTAAGTGATTTCTGTTTAGGAGTCAGATGGTCTTGAGATAGAAGCTGTTTTTCAGTCTCTCGGTCCCAGCTTTTATGCATCTGTACTGACCTCACCTTCTGGATGGTAGCGGGGTGAACAGGTAGTGGCTCGGGTGGTTGTTGCCCTTGATGATCATTTTGGCCTTCCTGTGACATCGGGTGCTGTAGGTGTCTTGGAGGGCAGGTAGTTTTCCCCCGGTGATACGTTGTGCAGACTGCACCACCCTCTGGAGAGCCTTGCGGTTGAGGGTGGTGCAGTTGCCGTGCCAGGCGGTGATACAGCCCGACAGGATGCTCTCGATTGTGCATCTGTAAAAGTTTGTCAGGGTTTTAGGTGACAAGACAAATTTCTCCAGCCTCCTGAGGTTGAAGAGGCGCTGTTGTGCCTTCTTCACCACACTGTCTGTGTGGGTGGACCATTTCAGTTTGTCTGTGATGTGTTCTCCGAGGAACTTAAAACTTTCCACCTTCTCCAGTACTGTCCCTTGGATGTGGATAGGGGGGGTGCTCCCTCTACTGTTGTGGGCACTTATGTGGGTCGATTAGGCCTGGCTCGCAGTCGGCATTCCAATTCATCCCAAATGTGTTAGATGGGGTTGAGGTCCGGGCTCTTCGACAAACCATTTCTGTATGGACCTTGCTTGGATTTCCCTACCTGCCCGAACCATGATAAACATCCTCAGACCATTATTCCTCCTCCACCAAACTTTACAGTTGGCACTATGCATTCGGGCAGGTAGTGTTCTCCTGGCATCCGACAAACCCAGATACGGCCGTCGGACTGCCAGATGGTGAAGCGTGATTCATCAGTCTAGAGAACGCGTTTCCACTGCTCCAGAGTCCAATGGTGCTAAGCTTTACACCACTCCAGCCAAAGCTTGGCATTGCACATGGTGATCTTAGGCTTGTGTGTGGCTGCTCGGCCATGGAAACCCATTTCATGAAGCTCCAGACTAACAGTTCTTGTGCTGACGTTGCTTCCAGAGGCAGTTTGGAACCGGTAGTGAGTGTTGCAACTGAAGACAGAGAGTTTTTACCCGATACAGGCTTCAGCACTCGGCGGTCCCGTTCTGTGAGCTTGTGTGGCTTACCATTTCACGGCTGAGCCGTTGTTGCTCTTAGATGTTTCCATTTCACAATAACAGCTTACAGTTGACCGGGAAAGCTCTAGCAGGGCAGAAACTTGAACTGACTTGTTGGAATGGTGGCATCCTATGACAGTGCCATGTTGAAAGTCACTGAGCTCTTTAGTAAGGCCATTCTACTGCCAATGTTTGTCAATGGAGATTGCATGGCTGTGTGCTCGATGTTATACACCTGTCAGCAACAGGTGTGGCTGAAATAGCCGAATCCAATAATTTGTAGGGGTGTCCACATACTTTTGTATATATAGTGTACTTTGTGGACACAGGCCTGGTCCCTGTAGTAATGGCTGTCGTTGTTGGCGCTAGCTAGCTACAGAGGGACTGAGGTGCATGAAAACCCCAGAGAACAAATTAGGCGCCACAAAGACTAAACCTCCATATTAACTTTTAATGATAATGTCCCTTTCAGTACATTGTTGTCCCAGTATTGGGGTGCTTATTAGGCTATTTTGTTTTTGCTGTGTTTATAGGAAGCGCATGCCTGAGAGTTAGATAGTTGGAGCTGACATATAGCATAGATTTTGCAGTAGAATTGATCATGGAACCTCCGTGGGCCACTAACTGGCTAGGCCTATTTCCATCCCTCCAAGGAATGGTGCAGCCTTCAGTAAGTAACCCCAAGTGGTCTCTGTCGTTGTCTTCCCCGGCAGCTAAGTAGACTGTCTGGAGGATTGGGATGAAGGGTCAGTGTTATCAGCAGTGACTCCCCAGAAGCGTCATTATGATATTGTTGCATCATCGATTGGCTAAGCTCCCTGCTGCCCAGGACTTTGAAGGACAGGCCAGAACCAGTTATTTGTCAGCTGGGGGGGTTTGAACATGTCCATGTTGTGTGGCTGTAGTTGGTCAGAGAAAGAGACTCTAGGATGTGCTTTTTCCCCCTAGTTTCGCTGTTCAACTCTATGCCTCTAAGAACATGTGATCAGTGAATTCCATGTGCATCATTGGCCTATTCGCTGCCTCTCACAGTGAGTGAAATGTAGGCCCTATCAGCACACTGCACTCTCTCAGAATGATTCAGTGTCCAGGAGGGATTGTAGCATCTTAGTAGATTTGGGATAGGCACTGGTTGAGCTCTTAATGAAAAAGAGAAGGCAGAGGGCACAACGCAAGGGAGGACGTGGGGCGTGGGAGGGAAGAGGGAGAGAGATAATAGATTTCTTTCTCTAGGTAGGGGCTTTGAATTGCTGACTGACATAGAAAATCAAATGCCATCAAGACCTTCTCTTCAACTCTACCCACAAAAGACATCAATAGTTGGTTCTTTGTTTAAGGTAAGGGTCATTCTCTCCCACCAGAACAGTGTGCTTTATCCTAAGATTAAAATATCTAGGGAAGAAATGTATCCCTTAGCAAGCCCATCAAAATACTTGAACACAAGGCCTGCAGTTCAGCAATGGAGGTTTTCTTAAGAAATGTATATATTATTGTTAAATCTATTCAGGCCTGCAGTGCCGGTACTCTGTAATAGAATAGGATTCATGGGTGGCAGGTAGCCTAGTGATCAGAGTGTTGGGCCAGTAACCGAAGGTTGCCAGATCAAATCTCCGAGCTGACAAGGTAAAAATCTGTCGTTCTGCCCTTGAACAAGGCAGTTAACCCACTGTTCCTAGGCCGTCATTGTAAATAAGAATTTGTTCTTAACTGACTCGTCTAGTTAAATAAAGGTTCAATAAAAAATTCTAATCATTCTTGTGTAATACAGCAGCACATAAAATGCTTAATGTGTGTGCCTCCTCCTGTGTATCTGTTCGGGTTATTTTATGTTTCAAGTCCCATATGGTTGATTTATTTCACAACTTACAGGAGTAGAGAGAAGAGGCATCGTCATTAGGTCTATGTGTTGGAGCAGAACACTGGGGAATGAATAGGAAGTGGTGATGGATGGTTACTACTGTAGGTCTATGTGGTGTTTGCCCAGTTCTGACCTCAGCTGTGGGTGTTCCATCCAGAATGTGGAGACAAGGGTAGGAAGCCAATTTGGACTATTGAAATGCTCAACCTGTGTGTGGGCATGCATATTTATTCCAACAGACTTTTGTTTTTCCATTTAGCCCTTTATAGACAGGCGTGCTTACTGTGTTACACTGACTAAGTGTGACTCTATTAGTGGAGAGTCACCAAAGCTCATCATGCTGCGTGTCGCTTTGGTTCCTGTCACCACCCTCTCTGTGCTGCGGCACTCCCCCGCTTTCTCCTTCCTTTCTCCTCCTTTGCATGTCTGCTATAGTCTAGTCTATTGGAGCAAGAAGCACATTCAATATGAACACTATAGGCCAGATGGGACCAAAGTGGCTTCAGTTAGACTTGATTGGTGCTTTGTGTATGATATGATACAGTAGGACTACAGTGTTGTGCAGTGACTTGTGTAGTGCTTTTGTCTGGCAGCTTTACATCTGAGTGTAAAGTCAGTACTACTACCTAACAATATTGGTCCCCAACATTCTTTGAAAAAAAACAGGAACGCTTGCATCTATTATGATTGCTAAATACTTCCACAAAACACGTGTAAATATTGGACTATACATTGTGTCTTCCTGTATTATACTTATGCTTAAAATGTTTGTTCTATTCTACTAAGCCATTTACTTTCTGTTCGTATTGTCTTTTATTATTTCTTATTGTTGCATTGTCCAGAAGGAACCTGGAAGTAAGCATTTCGTTGACGGTGTATACCATGTGTATCCCTGTATGACTAATCAACTTGAAAACTTCTATTCCACCTGGTTGTGTTTTACAATAAAAGCAAGTAGAAGAAATGTATCAAATTCTATTATTATATTGATCCATTAACATGATGGATTGCTGGCCTGTCGGATGGCGCATGCTTTTATCGATCTGTTTCGGTTGCACACATTCATGCCCTGATAAATCAACAGCCAATAAAAGCCTTATTTGGTGTAATGATTACAGCAGATCACTCACGTCTCAGCAACAATAGCCACGCCCAGGTCAGAGGCTCAGTGGATATGACCAGGTGGAGCCCCAGGGCAGCCTGAGCCCCTTGTCCCCTCCCTGTACACTGTCCCCAGTTTCTCCCCTGAGGGTTGTGGGGTGAGGGGTGTGGGGGCGGCTGCTCTCATGCTCTGTTGCTCCACCAGGATGGGAGAGGGCTCCCCAGTACCCTGCCCTCCAGTCAGGTACCATGACCAGAGCCCTGACCAGAGCCTCTAGAACAACCCTATGACACTGTCACTCTGAGCGTGACGCGGGTTGCAGTCAGGGACCCAACGGCCTCCCCCACAGCTGTTGCCGGGAATCACAATAAATATTTTGTAGAAGGAGCATTACAGTGGCCCATCTACCCTACACGGTCACTTTCAACAAGAGGAGATGGGACAGCATCTCTCCCTGGGCCTGTCCCCCAAAAGGCGGGCGTGAAATCCAATTTAAAATGAGTTGTATTAAATACGTTTTTACTCTATTTAAGTCCTGGAGCAAAAGGTTAAGGCTCTAAAATAGGCGTGTCAGTTGGCTGCAGCTTGTCTGCTGGATTCCTTTAATGGAGGTTGCTTCTCCACTCTACCTTACTGCTTGTCTGTTCCTCACAACATCTATTTTAATTAGCTCCTCCAGCAGAACCAACTAGCTGCATGGGCTTGGTTAAGGTTCAGTATTAGATTACTTGTAACACAAGCCTCTACTGTCTCCTTGCTCCTTCAACCAATAGTGTACTGTCTCTTATTACCACAGTGTTTACTGTGACCTTCCACCATTATTATATTAAGCCAAGCTCATCCACTCACTAAGTCCCCCTGAACACGGACATTGTCTTACAGATCAATTGCTTGTCGCCATGCAGGAAGTAATTGGATACAGGCTATGTTCTTTCTTATTTATGTAATAAAATAATTCAAATGAATAAATATGCCAGGAAAAAAAATATTTTCAGTTAAAGGGATACTTTGGGACTTTGGGAGCAACTTCCTTCAAACCTGTCACAGAGACATAAAAATGGTATCCACGAGTTCATTTGACTCTGGGGAAGTAGATAAAGGGCCCCCTTGCCAAAATCCCGAGGTATCCCCACAGATAGAACAATGAGACTGATGTTTTATCGGATGTATACACATTTCATGTGAAGCTGAAGATGAACTACTGAACCACATTGGACCTGACTGAACCTGATTGAACCACACTGGACCACTCGGAACCTGACAGGACCAAGCTGTACCATACTGGACATGACTGGACCACACTCTGCCACAGTGACAGAACCATGCTGAACCTGACTTAGCCATGCTGAAGCAGAGAGGTAGATGAGAAGTGGATCAAAAATACACCAGCCAGCCTCCCTTATGACAGCAGCTGTGGACACAGAGCTCTCTCTCTTGCCCCCTCCCTTCATCTCTCCCTCCCTCTATCTGTCGCTCTCTCACGCTCGCTCTTTCTCTCTTGTGCTAGTGTAACCCTCTCAATACTCCTCTCCATAGCATCTCTCCATATCCCTCCCACCCTCTCTCTTTCTCCTCCTCCTCTTCTCCTGCCTGCACTCACTTTGCCTCTTTGTACCATGCGCTAGGCATACACATGTAAGTGTAATCCGGGAGACAGCGGAGGGATGGGAGTCAGTGAACAAGAGGCTGCTCTCTGATTGAAAAACAGAGCTGCTGAGTAGTCACACAACCAGGACAGCTGCTGCTGCTGTGGACATTGTAAGGGATCAGAATTTTACCTCCTGGAGTAGTTCATCATCTCTTTGTGCTCATGTGTCTCCATTCTCTGTTATCTGTAGAACTGAGCTCCAGATTAAAAGGAAATTGCAGGACGATTGCATCTGCCCGTCAGTCTGTGATGAGCCTCTGATTACTACAGAAAACTTGAGTGAGACAGACGGATGAATCGAGGACAAGCCAGTCGAGACTGCAAAGGGAGATTCATTAAACTGCTCTTCTCATCGTAAGACACTGTACCTTTTTTGGAGGGTGCGTCTTCGTCTGTTTTTGTGTCTCTGCCGGGACCGAGACGGTGTTCCTGTGCCTGCAGTGTAGTTGGTTTCTGTAGAAGAAAAAGCAGAGAGACCCACACAGGCTGAGGCTGTGTTGAAGCAGGAAACCCTCCGAGACGATAATTCTCCTCTTGTCTCTGCAGACATAGCTGACTACCCTGACACTGACCTGACCAAGAGACTATCCAGACTGATAGGAGCCGTGTCTTAGACTGACCCACCACAAGCTTTAACCGGAGCACCTGAAGCCGTGCCGGGCGGCTCCCAGTCCCAGCCAGGATGCAGGTGTCGTTAGTGTGTACGGACCACAACCGTGGAGGGGTGAGCCGCAGTACAGAGGAACGGCTCAACCACCGCCAGAATGCCAACAGCCCCAACACAGGCACCCGCAGCAAGTTCAGGGCTGTGGCCATGGTGGCCCGTAGTCTGGGACAGCTCACTGTCCAGAGCCAGCCCACGTCCAGCGACCAGAGCATACGGACCGGCATGAAGTATAGGTAGGACAGACCTTAGTCACTGTAGACCTGAGACAGAGAATGAGGTGTAAGGACATTAAGATAAACTTAGTTACTGGTGTCCAGCTAGACTCTCGGGTGAAGGTGCAGTGTGGAAGATTGTAACCTGGATATCAGATGGGGCCATGGTATATAAATAATGTATGTTTCCTGGTATCAGATTGCATACAGGAAGTAGCATGGTTTCATGGTGAGCTGAATATAGTTACACTGTATGTTCATTTTCCCCCCTGACTGCTTGTTATCTTTTGCATATTAGTGATTACATATCACCCTCTACATGTTGTACAGGATTGATGTGAATCACTCCGACGTATGAGTTGATGGATGTGAATAACACAGCATTAAGATTGTTTTGTTGTGTATTTGGCAGTGAGCTGTGAAATCTGTCTTTTCAATACAATTCTTCTTTAAACAGCTCCGTACACTAAATGGGCTGCTTTCCAAAGCTTTATTATTTTGAGATTGATGGAAGTTGTTCTCTTAAATGATTAGAATCAAATTTTCCGCGGGCGATGTATATTAGTAATCCTTCCATGCTCAGTAAAGACGCCAAAATAGTGCAGGAGGGTCCCATCAGCAGAAACTCTCTGTTCTAGTGGTTTGAATAAGAGGGAACAACATTTTCAACCTTGTCAACTAACACCTACTCACCATTATTTCTGTTCTATGTTAGGCTGTATTGGAGACTCAAATAGGAAGCTGAGCTGTGTTTATATTGTAACAGAAAATTATTTTAGATTTTTATTAAATTTTTCCCATTTATTTTTTACATTCATCATGACTATGTCAAGGGAAATATAGTATTCTTTCTAACAATATTTCAGAATGTATCCCTGGAAATAATTAAATTTCATGATAGCATAATAGTTTTGAAAACATAGCACAACTTAAGCCGGATATGGGGTAAGTTGAGCCGCCTTGGGGTAAGTGGGTGATGGTGTCCTGTGACACCGGGTGATGGTGTCCTGTGACAGTGGGTGATGGTGTCCTGTGACACCGGGTGATGGTGTCCTGTGACACCGGGTGATGGTGTCCTGTGACAGTGGGTGATGGTGTCCTGTGACACCGGGTGATTGTGTCCTGTGACACCGGGTGATTGTGTCCTGTGACACCGGGTGATTGTGTCCTGTGACACCGGGTGATTGTGTCCTGTGACACCGGGTGATGGTGTCCTGTGACACCGGGTGATGGTGTCCTGTGACACCGGGTGATGGTGTCCTGTGACAGTGGGTGATGGTGTCCTGTGACAGTGGGTGATGGTGTCCTGTGACAGTGGATGATGGTGTCCTGTGACAGTGGATGATGGTGTCCTGTGACAGTGGATGATGGTGTCCTGTGACACCGGGTGATGGTGTCCTGTGACACCGGATGATGGTGTCCTGTGACACCGGGTGATGGTGTCCTGTGACACCGGGTGATGGTGTCCTGTGACAGTGGGTGATGGTGTCCTGTGACACCGGGTGATGGTGTCCTGTGACACCGGGTGATTGTGTCCTGTGACACCGCGTGATGGTGTCCTGTGACAGTGGGTGATGGTGTCCTGTGACAGTGGGTGATGGTGTCCTTTGACACCGGATGATGGTGTCCTGTGACAGTGGGTGATGGTGTCCTGTGACAGTGGGTGATGGTGCTGGAAGTTCAAAGTTTAATTCATGAAATGGGGGTGTGGTATATTGTATATCTTAAATGTATGCCTTCATTCAGATATAGATCTCTCTGTTCAATATCTTGACCAGTGCCCTTTTTCCCGATAATGATGAAACTTAGGCTTAAGAGTGTTTTAACGATCCATTTTCCTACAATGACAGAAGATGTAACATGCGTTTCCCAGAACACCATGCAGAGAGAATGGTCGCTCAGTGTGTCGATAGGATGGAAAGAAGGGAGAAGGCTGATCCGAGAGCCTTCTCCATTCAAGTTCTACCTTAACGTTATAATTATTTCACAATACTGATGACAGATCAGCTCATAGAGATATATTACCAATTACGGCTGCAAATGTTGAGGCAAGCTTATTCTAATGCTTACCCAATAAAAATTCACAAAATCACAGAGTTGGCACGTCATTGTGCATGTTAGGCTATGCATCATTAAATATATTGAGACAAACTACACACAGAAGCCTACAAGTAGCAAAATAGAACTCAATTGATTGAACATGAAATGTATTTCAATATGATTGAAATAGGTTTATAGCCTACTGTTTATATTTTAAGGCAGTCATCTCTATTTTCATTTGAAACGTATTTTTAATGTCACTTGTTTGTATGATTTGCAAGGACATTAGCAACTTTGTATTTGTAGTGAACTTTGTTATGAAGTTATCAGCGGTCCCAGATAGACGGATAAACCATGTGATTCTGTTTTTAGCCGAGATCATCTGTAAAGTGACACGGGAGGGCAACAAAACATCTAACAACGCACTTAGCTGTTTTACACTTGGTCTGAGGCAGGTGTTAGATTACGAGCATTTTTTATTTAACCTTTATTTAACTAGGCAAGTCAGTTAAGAACAAATTCATATTTACAATGACGGCCTACACCGGTCAAATCCGGACAACGCTGGGCCAATTGTGCACCGCTGTAGGGTACACTGGCCATAGGGCATTGTTTTTCCACCTGCACATGATAGTACTTTCCATTGTCAGCCAAGGGTGATTGTCTGGAGGATGTCCATCGCTGTCCATCGCTTCATATTCAATTGAGCTTTGCATGCATGGGTCCGTTCCAATTCCCACTTTAAAGCTGTGATCTGAATGAAAGATGACAGATCCATCCCTGGGGGCAGTAGGCAGCAGGCTGGTCACATGAGGCTGACCTCCCCTCCACACCGGACCAAGCATCCAAGTGTTCTTCTCAAGGTATGAAAAGAGAAAGAAATGTCCAGTAGCTAGCTACCAGAGTCAGAGCTGCTCCATTATGTGCCTGCACCACCACTCACTACTGGCAGCCCAGCCCGTGCCTCATTCTCCTCCTCCCAGGAATGATTAAATGTCTTTAGTCAGGACTGAATTAATGATTCACGCAAAACTGCTTATGATTATTTAAAGCAGCCCTTCTGGCTTCTCAGGGAAACTGCAGAATATCCAACTGGCTGGTAGGGCAGGTGGGGAGTTAATCCTATAAGATATAGAGCCAAAAAAAGCCTTTCGTGAACTAACACTCTCACTTGACTATTTTCCCCAATACTAGCTCTGACTTTGCTGATAGCTACTTTGAGAAAAAATGTACTTGCAATGACTGTGATATGGGGTTGTCCCTCCTAGCTGTCTTAAGATGAATGCACTAACTAACTGGTCGATCTAGATAAGTGTGTCTGCTAAATTACTAATATGTAAATGAAAATCAAATCAAATGTATTTATAAAGCTCTTTTTACATCAGCAGATGTCACAAAGTGCTTATACAGAAACGCAGCCTACAACCCCAAACAGCAAGTAATACAGATGTAGAAAGACGGTGGCTAGGAAAAACTCCCTAGAAAGGCAGGAACCTAGGAAGAAACCTAGAGAGGAACCAGGCTCTGAGGGATGGCCAGTCCTTTTCTGGCTGTGCCAGATGGAGATTATAAGAGTATATGGTCATTAAGGCCAGATTGTTCTTCAAGATGTTCAAATGTTCATAGATGACCAGTAGGGTCAAATAGTATTCAGTGGTGGTAGAGGGTGCAACAGTTCAGCACCTCAGGAATAAATGTCAGTTGACTTATCATAGCTGAGCATTCAGAGGTCGAGACAGCAGGAGAGAGAGAGCGAGGAAGAGAGCGAGAGGGAGAGCAAGGGTCGAAAACAGCAGGTCTGGGACAAGGTAGCACGTCAGGTGGACAGGTCAGGGTTCCATAGCCACAGGCAAGACAGCAGGATCTGGATCACCAGCAGGACCAGATGGACTGGGGATGGGGACAGGGACAGTCAGGAGTCATCAGGCAAGGTAGACTTGAGGCATGGTAATAGGGACCAGGTCCTCAGGGAGGGGAGGGGAGGAGAGGAGAGAGGAGAGGAGGTAGGGGGGAGGGAAGAGAGCGAGAGAATTAGAGGGAGCATGCTTAAGTTCACACAGCACACCAGATAAGACAGGAGAATTTCCCCAGATAGGACAGACTGACCCTAGTCCCTCCGGCACATAGACTATTGCAGCATAGATAATGGAGGCTGAGGAAGCATCAGAGTAGCAAGATTACATGGTGTGCCACGTTGTGTGATGATGTTAGGAGCCTCCACTACTTTAGTAGCAGCCATAGATTTCCTTGCTAATGGGATATTGGTTTGTGCAAGGTGGGGCAACACCTGTCAAGCACACTGATTCCATATCCACATTTCCACAATAATTTTTCTTCGTAGTCCAAATAGCATGGTTCTGAACTGTAGATCCCTGCAGTTGTCTAATTTGCCACGTCACCTTCCCTTCAGAAATGTTCAATGTAGAGTCAAGTTGCATAATTACATCAAGGCCGAAAATAGGTTGTTCAAATGAGCCTATCCACACCCTGCATCAGTCTTCATTGGACCAATAGAAATGTATCATTCTATTGGTCCAATGAAGATTGCACACCCCACTGCTGTTTCTCTCATCTTCTTGCCCGTGTACTGAGGAAATCTATGTTTTGCATAAGATATGAGCAATATAGTGACTTCATCACCTGTATCTACCAAAAAATCTACTGCAAAGTTGTTAACCATCATGTTCACATATATTCCATCCGATTTCATATGTACACCAGCTGAGATGGGACGTAACAGGGGGTCTATTAGTTTACCTCTACAGCATCCAACAAACTCTGCTGCTGAGCCGGAGAGAGCTTCTTAAATTTCTGCATCAGCATTGTCTCGTTGGGGCTGTTGTCTTGATTCCTTTTTCCATTAGACGGACCCTGCTTCTCCTGGCCACTTCTCATAGAAACACGTTTTCATTCCCGACATTCTCGTTGCCAGTGACCAGAAATCACGCAATAATGACATACACCAGGTTTCTCTTCTGCTGAACGAGTAATGTTGTTGGTTTCACTCAGAACCTGCACAACTCTGATAACAGCCGGTTTATTATGTTGATTGATGTCTCTGTCCAGTCGTGACAGTCTGTCGATAATGTCAACGTAGTTTTGTCTCTCCCAGTCATTAGTTGTGGAAACAAAAGTTTTTCACAAATCATCATGTATGGATTACATCAGCTGATGAGTGATTACACTCAATTCCTCCAAAAATGGGGCATCTTCATCTTCCATGTCAGGTAACCCACTGTGTCTAACCACCTCTGCTCTGAACCTTTCTTCAAATTCATCAAACGGTTATTTCGGTTTTTGAACACATTTGGTTCTCTCTTCCCAATTTGGTGGTTGCGTTGGTCAGACCCTTGAGGAAAACATGTATGGCTATCCATCCATCGGTCACATCTTGCTCTTCACCACCCACAGCTCTTCAAGTACACCATGTTCACAGTTGTTCAAACAAAGGCTAACAAAGAGTTTCTTATAACGCTTCAAATGGTTGCATGCTTTCATACCCACTTCTCACGGATGTTGCAACGTTTTGACCATTCATCCAACTGTTTTGGAGATTCTGATTTATGTGTGATTACTGTCACCTGAGGTTTGTCTTTACTACCCTTTACTGCCTGTGTTCTGGTTGGCCTAAGACATCAAATCAAATCAAATTTTATTTGTCACATACACATGGTTAGCAGATGTAAATGCGAGTGTAGCGAAATGCTTGTGCTTCTAGTTCCGACCATGCAGTAGTATCTAACAAGTAATCTAACAATTTCACAACAACTACCTTATACACACAAGAGTAAAGGAATGAATACGAGTATGTACATATAAATATATTGATGAGCGATGGCTGACCGGCATAGGCAAGATGCAGTAGATGGTATGGAGTACAGTATATACACATACAGTGGGGCAAAAAAGTATTTAGTCAGCCACCAATTGTGCAAGTTCTCCAACTTAAAAAGATGAGAGAGGCCTGTAATTTTCATCATAGGTACACTTCAACTATGACAGACAAAATGAGAAAAAGAAATCCAGAAAATCACATTGTAGGATTTTTAATTTATTTATTTGCAAATTATGGTGGGAAATAAGTATTTGGTCACATACAAACAAGCAAGATTTCTGGCTCTCACAGACCTGTAACTTCTTCTTTAAGAGGCTCCTCTGTCCTCCACTCATTACCTGTATTAATGGCACCTGTTTGAACTTGTTATCAGTATAAAAGACACCTGTCCACAACCTCAAACAGTCACACTCCAAACTCCACTATGGCCAAGACCAAAGAGCTGTCAAAGGACACCAGAAACAAAATTGTAGACCTGCACCAGGTTGGGAAGACTGAATCTGCAATAGGTAAGCAGCTTGGTTTGAAGAAATCAACTGTGGGAGCAATTATTAGGAAATGGAAGACATACAAGACCACTGATAATCTTCCTCGATCTGGGGCTCCACGCAAGATCTCACCCGTGGGGTCAAAATGATCACAAGAACGGTGAGCAAAAATCCCAGAACCACACAGGGGACCTAGTGAATGACCTGCAGAGAGCTGGGACCAAAGTAACAAAGCCTACCATCAGTAACACACTACGCCGCCAGGGACTCAAATCCTGCAGTGCCAGACGTGTCCCCCTGCTTAAGCCAGTACATGTTCAGGCCCGTCTGAAGTTTGCTAGAGAGCATTTGGATGATCCAGAATAGAACTTTTTGGTAAAAACTCAACTCGTCGTGTTTGGAGGACAAAGAATGCTGAGTTGCATCCAAAGAACACCATACCTACTGTGAAGCATGGGGGTGGAAACATCATGCTTTGGGGCTGTTTTTCTGCAAAGGGACCAGGACGACTGATCCGTGTAAAGGAAAGAATGAATGGGGCCATGTATCGTGAGATTTCGCCTTCTTCACCACGCTGTCTGTGTGGGTGGACAAATTCAGTTTGTCCGTGATGTGTACGCCGAGGAACTTAAAACTTTCCACCTTCTCCACTACTGTCCCCTCGATGTGGATAGGGGGGTGCTCCCTCTCCTGTTTCCTGAAGTCCACGATCATCTCCTTTGTTTTGTTGACATTGAGTGAGAGGTTATTTTCCTGACACCACACACCGAGGGCCCTCACCTCCTCCCTGTAGGCCGTCTCGTCGTTGTTGGTAATCAAGCCTACCACTGTAGTGTCGTCAGCAAACTTGATGATTGAGTTGGATGCGTGCTTGGCCACGCAGTTATGGGTAAACAGGGAGTACAGGAGAGGGCTGAGAACGCACCTTTGTGGGGCCCCAGTGTTGAGGATCAGCGGGGTGGAGATGTTGTTTCCTACCCTCACCACCTGGGGCCGGCCCGTCAGGAAGTCCAGGACCCAGTTGCACAGGCTGGTCGAGACCCAGGGTCTCGAGCTTAATGACGAGCTTGGAGGGAACTATGGTGTTAAATGCTGAGCTGTAGTCGATGAACAGCATTCTTACATAAGTATTCCTCTTGTCCAGATGGGTTAGGGCAGTATGCAGTGTGATTGTGATTGCGTCGTCTGTGGACCTATTGGGACGGTAAGCAAATTGGAGTGGGTCCAGGGTGTCTGGCAGGATGGAGTTCATATGATCCTTGACTAATCTCTCAAAGCACTTCATGATGACGGAAGTGAGTGCTACGGGGCGATAGTCATTTAGCTCAGTTACCTTAGCTTTCTTGGGAACAGGAACAATGGTGGCCCTCTTGAAGCATGTGGGAACAGCAAACTGGGATAGGGACTGATTGAATATGTCCGTAAACACACCAGCCAGCTGGTTCTGATGCTCTGAGGACACGGCCAGGATGCCATCTGGGCCGGCAGCCTTGCGAGGGTTAACACATTTAAATGTTTTTCTCACATTGGCTGCGGTGAAGGAGAGCCCGCAGGTTTTGGTAGCAGGCCGTGTCGGTGGCACTGTATTATCCTCAAAGCGAGCAAAGAAGTTGTTTAGTTTGTCTGGGAGCAGGACGTCATGGTCCGCAACGGGGCTGGTTTTCTTTTTGTTGTCCGTGATTGACTGTAGACTCTGACACATTCTTCTTGTGTCTGAGCCGCTGAATTGTGACTCTACTTTTGACGCTTAGCTTGTTTGATTGCCTTGCGGAGGGAATAGCTACACTGTTTGTATTCAGTCATGTTTCCGGTAGCCTTACCCTGGTTAAAAGCAGTGGTTCGCGCTTTCAGTTTTGCGCGAATGCTGCCATCAATCCACGGTTTCTGGTTGGGGAAGGTTTTAATATTTGCTATGGGTACAACATCACCAATGCACTTGCTAATAAACTCGCTCACCGAATCAGCATATACATCAATGTTGTTGTCAGATGCTATCCGGAACATATCCCAGTCCACGTGCTCAAAGCAATCTTGCAGCATGGAATCAGATTGGTCGGACCAGCGTTGAACAGACCTGAGAACGGGCGTTTCCTGTTTTAGTTTCTGTTTGTAGGCTGGGAGCAACAAAATGGAGTCATGGTCAGACTTGCGAAAGGAGGGCGGAGAATAGCCTTGTATGCATCACGGAAGTTGAATAACAATGATCCCGGATTTTACCAGCCCGGTGGCACATTCGATATGCTGGTAAAATTTCGGGAGCCTTGTTTTCAAATTAGCCTTATTAAAATCCCCAGCCACAATAAATGCAGCCTCAGGATATGTGGTTTCCAGTTTACCTAGAGTCCAATGAATTTCTTTCAGTGCCGTCGATGTGTCAGCTTGAGGGGGGATGTACACGGCTGTGATTATAATCGAGGAGAATTCTCTTGGTAGATAATGCGGTCTGCATTTGATTGTAAGGAATTCTATGTCAGGTGAACAAAAGGACTTGAGTTCCAGTATGTTGCTATGATCACACCACGTCTCGTTAATCATAAGACACACACCCCCACCCTTCTTCTTACCCGATAGATGTTTGTTTCTGTTGGCGCGACGCGTGGAGAAACCAGGTGGCTGTACCGACTCTGATAACGTGTCCTGAGTGAGCCATGTTTCCTTGAAGCAAAGAACGTTGCAGTCTCGGATGTCTCTCTGAAAGGCAACCCTTGATCTGATTTCGTCTACTTTGTTGTCGAGAGACTGTACATTGGCGATTAAAATACTCGGAGAGGTGCACGATGCGCCTGGCCGACGTAGCTTGACCAAAAGACCAGCGCTTTCTCTTCTCCGGCGCCGGTTGTTTTGAGTCGCCGGGTGCTATCCAGTCTATTGTCCTAGTTGGGGTAGCAAACAGAGAATCCTCTTCGGAAAGTCGTATTCCTGGTCGTAATGTTGGTAAGTTGACGTTGCTCTTATATCCAATAGTTCCTCCCGGTTGTATGTAATAAAACTTAATATTTCCCGGGGTAACAATGTAAGAAGTAATACATAAAAAAACGAAATACTGCATGGTTCCTGAGAATGTGAAGCGAGGCTGCCATTTCTGTCGGCGCTGGAACACAACAGGAGACATCATTCGTCACTGCTGTCAGTATCTGTTGACTCAAAGCCAGGCAGTGCTGACCATATGCTTGAAACCCGATCATCCTTGCGCTTCTCAGTGTGAGGGTAGATTGAGGGAACAAATGGTCCACAGGTGGGGGTCCAGTCTTTTTTTACGACCCTTGCCTGTAATTGTTGAATTTATTCTTTCAAGGTTTTAATCTGTTCACCAAGAGTCCTTAAACTTTCTTTATCTCTATTTCAATGTCCTGTCATGATTCTCCAGAAAGAATTTGTCATCCCGATTTCTTACTTTGGCTAAAACAGTTCAAGACCATCGTGTCTTTGTCAAGGAATTAGACGTTCTCTGTATTTTTCCCCAAGCTTTTTGTATATCAGACAGATTCCATATTCCATCTTTGTCAACAATGACATATTTCTTTATTATCTCTTGCCTACACTTCTCTACTTTGAAATAGTTCTTCATATCACTAGACAGTGAATTTAAAATCTCTTTCATGCTCAAATCCAGAGGAGCTGTTCCGCCCTTTTCCAGAGTGGTTTTCTCACTTAACAATGGCATTATATTAACTTTAAAAGTTATTATAATATATATCTCTATGTTTATATATTTATTTAACCCCAAAATGTATCCTCTTTTGATGATTCAAACCTCTTCTAGAACACATTGTCTCTGTAGGGCCTGGGTACCCATAAAAACATATGTTCACTTCAAAAAGCTTGTTGAAGGCTTACATTAACCACAAGTGTAAAAATTGCTACTCAACTAGCAACTCAATTCTATGTGACAAGAAGGTTTCAGAAAAAGAAAGGACTATACAATTTTAATAGAGGACTCGAACCCCTATAATAGAGAACAAAGGACTTGAACCTTAAACATCACAGATACGTATCACTCATTGCATACACAAATTTTAACCTGATTTGGTTCTTTTAAAATGATATTGGTCTAGACTCACCCAGCACTTCTACCATCAATCAGGAGATTAAGAGTTGACTCCCCAAAGTGGGTTGCACTCAGCCTTCTCTCTTTCTTCTGGATCAACACACAGTTGCGTTTTTCTTGTTGTTTTTCAGACCGGTTCATGGCACCAGTTGATTTTACTCTTCAATAACACAGACCCCAAAGCAAATCAGGGGGAGGAAAATAGTTTTATTCTTATTCAAAGAGGACAAATCATGCGGGGAGGAAGATGTTCATGTTCCCCTGTCCCGAGTGATTCTCCCCAGTGATTCTCTCCACAGAACAAAGGGACAGGATGTAGTTTATAACCCAGCCCTAGCCTGTGGTTGACCAATTAGAATTCCTTGCAATAAAACTGTGCCAATGGCCAAATAACAAGTATCCTATTTCAGGTTGGACCAATGAGAATACTATTTTTGTAAATGTGATACATTCATAACGAGCTACCAAGAAGCTATTTCAGGCTATCAATCAAGTTAGAGTAGCTAGCTTGTCAAACTATAATAGCTGGCATTGGTGTTCAAACAGCTAAATCATTTCTTAAGTGGCAACTTTATTTTTGAAAACTTCCAGTCTGGTTTTCGTGCCCACCACAGCACAGAGACGGCCTTATTTAACTACTTAGGGAGCAGTAGGGCGCTAGGAGTTGGGCTCTAGCGCCCCACTCCCGACACTACCCGGTGAAATGTAAGGCGCCAAAATCAAAACATTAAACATTCATCAATATACAAGTGTTGCATAGTCATCAAAAGCTCTGATTCTTGGCAATATCACAGCGTTGTCAGATTTCAAAAAGGCTTTACGGCAAAAGCACAACATTTGATTGTTTAAGGATAGCCCCTCTCATATTTTATGCTTTAGAATAAATCCTTAACCAAAGCGGGTCTCACAAAACGCATAAAATCGCTAATATAAAATCCCTTACCTTTCGAAGAACTTCTGCTGAGGGCTTCCCAAGTGTCCAATGAAGACATCCAATGGTTCTTTTGTTAGAAAAAGTCATTTATTATATCCATAAATATCCGTTTGGTTGGCGCGTTATGTTCATAAAATACAGCGTCCACTCGCCCATTGAACCGTGAAGGGAACTCGTTCAACCTATACCTATACACTTGTCCAAGAAAATCAAACATCATTGATAATGTATCCTTAGGAACACTTTTATGTATATCTACTATAATATTTCAACCGGATTATAAACTGTACGATAGGAAAGGAAAAAAACCTGTGAACACGCCTCCTCTTCTGTTTACATCCTGTGACTAGTTCGAAATTCTTCTTCTATTACCATCCAGAGCAACCTAACATCACCAAACACTGTCTAGAAATTGTTGACATCCAGTGGAAGCAATAGGTACTGCAATCTTACTTCCATATATGGCTGTTTTCAATAGAGAGGGGTTCAAAATGAGGCAATGTGTCAAAAACACTTTTTCCAGGACAGAAATTCCTCGGGTTTTCGCCTGCTATATCAGTTCTGTTATACTCACAGACAATATTTTAACACTCTTAGAAACTTTAGAGTGTTTCCTATCCAATAGTACTAATGTGTGTGTACTAATACTACTATGTGCATATCCTATTTTCTGGGCCTGAGTGGCAGGCCTTTTACTTTGGGCACGCCAGACTCTCCAAAACCAACACCTCAGCTGCCGCTCCCTAAGAAGTTAAAGTGGTAAATTATATTACAGCTAACACATGCCAAACAGCTCTATGTCATTATACTCTTAGTTTTAAGTGCTGCATTCGACACTGTTTTCCGTCTGGACAGACTGGAGAGGTGGGTTGGCCTCTCCAGTCCAGTTCTGAATTGGTTTAGGACCTATTTAACCGGTCGAGAGTTTGTCACCCGTGGTGAACATAACTCAGAGAAAATACATATCACATGTGGCGTTCGACAAGGTTAGAATTTGGATCCGGTACTGTTCAGTTTATATACCCCTTGGCAGCGTTATCAGAAAGCACAGCAATAATTTTCACTGCTACGCAGACGATACACAACTTTTATTTCTGTGTCACAAGGATTTTAGCTCCACAGAAAAATTGTTAGACTGTATTAGTGATTTAAATTCTTGGATGGCTTAAAACTTCCTCCAGCTAAATCAAGACAAGCCCGAGGTACTTATTGTTGGAGCCAAAGCACAGAGAGAGAATCTAGCCGCACATTTTAATTCACGGGCAATAAAGATAAAACACCTAGGTGTTATTTTAGATTTTGATCTAAATGTTAGTCACCATAGAAGTAGGCCTATAGGCTGCCTGGCCTGCATGCACATGTAGGCATATACATGTAATAAATCTAATATTATTTCTGATTGACTTAAGTTAAGAAGTTAAGGCAAGAAGTTAAGAAGAAGAAGTTAACAAGTCACCACCACTAATGACTTGTGGAGCTTCTCAAGGTAATGTTTTCTTCACATCAAACAGCTAGCAAATGAAGTCTGTTTTTACATCCATTGAGAATGACAATAGTTCCTCAATGTATTTGAAAAATCTTTCCAGCTCTCCCTTTCGATTACCACTCATCAAGAATAGGAAAAATGTCATGCTCTGATCCAGTAGAAACTTCATAAAATAGGCTTCTTATCAGTGCTTAACTTGGACTGAAATAGGTTCCGGTACTCATTTTGGCTGCTGGTACTGTTTATATTTAGGTGCAGAAGCTCCACAATACCTTTGAGCTAATATTGTATAAGAGAAACAGGAGCTCAAGCAGTAGAACATTTGAGGCCCGGTACTCAGCTCCGGTGAGCTCCTGCCTGAGTCAAGCACTTTCTTATCCCTTGCGCAAATAGCCTACAGCTGTGTCTGTCCCGAGCTCACTGGCAAGGGAAACTCTGAGGTCCCAGAATATTTTATACAATGTTGCAAGTTTGCTAGCTTCAGGCAAGAGCCAAGTTAATTGTTGATACAATGTTTCAAGATTGTTGCAGACAGGCTGTAACGTATATGCCGGGAGTCAGGAAGCAGGTGCAGAAGGTGAGTTTAATAATGAACCGATACAGATTAACAAACATGAGCCACGTACTGAACGTGAGAGAAAACAATACTACCTAATGACTGATGTTAACTGTGGGCTAAATAAAGGGCGAGTAATCAAGGAGAAAATGATGACCAGCTGTGTAATGATGGGAAACAGGTGTGCGTGATATAGTTGCCAGGGCCGGTGGTTAGTAGAACTGCGATGTCAAGCGCCGGAGGGAGAGAGCAGGAGTAGGCATGACCCACAGGGCATGTGTATCCAATGTGATTTATAGGATATTTATTTTTATCGGGATATTTTCTACCTGCAGGCTGCAATGTTTTTATTTGTTGGCTTTATGTAGGCTATTTTTACATTGTTGACAATGGACGTTACTTTTTAGGTTTGTATCATTTTCATTTAGATTTTAAATTTCGAATTTTGATTAACCACATGACAATGTTTACAAAGAAAACGATTGCAGGAAATGGGTGCAATTTACATGTGAAAGTTGCAACATGGATTAGGATATTGTTTAGGATATTGGCTTGAGACGTGTCAGGCTATATTTCAAAGTCATCCTACGTCTTTTGTTGTCAAGTGATTTGATTTAGGTAATCTCAGTTCTGTAGCTGTTTTTACCTCTCAGAGTTCCAAGCATGGGGTACATTGGCCTACATGTAGTATGGGTTACAAAGGGATTGGTTGTTTTTGATTTGGGTGTTGGCTAATCAGAATCACTTTATTCTCAGTAACATTTACACATAGCCAGAATTTGACTTAGTGAATAGATGCTGCCAGCAATAGACAATGTACAGACAGAATACAGACAGGGTCAACATAGTCAACATACAGGATATACAATATAAATACAGAGAACATAAAACACTGGAGTAAAACTGAGTTACAGTGAGGATATACAATTTACAGCGGGGAATATACAGTATATATATATGCAGAGGAAGGGATGTTGCCATGACAAATTTATACAGTGTAGGGCTGACCCCAGTTAGTCGACTGGTCGATTGTTTGGTCTTTAGGCTTTTGGTCGACCGAGATTGCTTTAGTCGAGCAGTAACAAGTATGTATGTATGTATATATATATATATATATATGTACACATATTTGCACCCATCTCAGTGAACTAATCCATTGCAGAGGCCTAGACTAAAAGCCGATTTATGCTTGATCTGAAAATGTGGTAGGAGGCTCCATATGGAGGGTGTGACGCAATAGCAGAGCCTCCAGAGGCATGCAGAGACTAAATCGAGCTCTGTACCACATCGCCATGCGCCTCCCAATTTCTGGAACATTGCAAAGGGCTCTGTATACCTCCGCATGGACATGATCGGTTGACAGTAGGTGGGGGCGGTACATCCTGTATAAATACAAACTCACTTCTTTGACAACAGCTCTGCTCCACGAATCGCAAGAAGTATGATTGCCCTGACTTCTGCTGAGGTCGTATCACAGTAAATGCTGCATGGCCAATGCAGACATCAGATTGACCATGCGCTCAGATGCACAATGCTCTTCTCTCTCCAGTATGTGCTCTCTCACGCCAATTTGTGCACATTCATTGTTTGCGTTTGATTGTTAGTGTATATCAATTCCCCATTACATTTATCACCAGTAGTACATGTACATTTCTATAATTTCTAATCTAGAATGTGTATTACTTTGGTTACGGTAATTTATTTTTATGCACTCAATATTATTATTCCAGTCTTCTTGTTCTCATTGTTGGAGTGGACACATTGTTTGCAGAGTGCACAACCTATGCTACACGTGAGAAAAGTTTTGGTGCGTGAGAGTCAGGCGCATGAGAGCAGAAATTAGTCAACAAAAGCACTTTACTGTGGCACAGTAACAGTCACTGAACGCAATAGCGTCACAACAACAATTGCCTACAGAAAACAAGTGCGGCAGCACAAAACACAAAAACAACAAGTCCAGCGCAAACCAGCCGGAACGTGCCACTGACAATAAACAATTACACACACAGACATGGGGGAAACCAGAGGGTTAAATACGTGACAAATAATGAGGGAATGACAACCAGGTGTGTGGGGAAACAAGACAAAACAAATGGAAAATGAAAGGTGGATCGGTGATGGCTAGAAAACCGGTGACATCGACCGCCGAACACCGCCCAAACAAGGAGAGGCACCGACTTCGGCGGAGGTCGTGACAGTGTAGCCTATTACCTTCAAGAGGAGAGTAATTGCAGAATCTGTGAAAGCCAGCAGGAGCAGGAGAAGAATAGTTGGGTCAGGTTTTTTTCTTCTGGTTATCTAGATCTCTTGCGCCATCTTGAGGCATTTGTCTTATTTCATCAAAGCGTAAGCTTTAAGCATCAGACAAGCTCAATGCACATAGTTGATTTCAGTAAAACACGCAGGGTGTGTCTATATGTGGAAAAATACATGTTTAAAAATGAAAAGATCTTTGATAGCAAGGTGCAGTGTTTGGCTCAAATGCAAAGTGTCTCAAATGCAAAGTGTCTCAATCTCAATCCCTCAATCCCTATAATATCCGGGTCATAAGGACTTCATTTTGCACTCAGAGAGGCTCTCTAATAGTGAGCCAGCTCTCCGTGGGCTTTACTCGTTCTTGAAATGTGAGAGGAACACCGAGCAGGACACTTAGGCCAACTGTACTGTAGCCGCTAGCCACTCCACCCAGTACAAACACAGATAGGACTTTATACTGCAGCCTCCAACTCTTACAGCCTCAGCTACAAACATAGGCTAGTGTTTAGAGTAAGTGGCTATCTTTAATGGACAAGGAAAGAACACTTGGCATCTGTTTGCTAGGGACATGTTAGGGTGAATTGCCAAACAGTGGAATTTGTATATATACGTGTGTGTGTGTGTGTGTGTGTGTGTGTGTGTGTGTGTGTGTGTGTGTGTGTGGTGTGGATGTCTGAGTGAGTGCACTATGTGGATGCGTGTGCGAGATGCTGATGGGAGCGTGTTTAGCTGAGTGGGGAGATGAAGACAGCTGTTTACTCCTTGGCTGACTGAAAGAGTTGAATTAGAGCCAGTGCTGCTGTGAGCTGAGCTGTGTGTTTGCTTTAGCAGCACTCTGCTCTCATCTCTCCATTTCTCTCCGTGTTATTGTCTTTATTAAACACAATGGACATCGATGTATTAATCCATCCTGCTATCTGCTGCCAGGAATAGACATTTAGCTTTCATTTCCCTCTCAACTAATCCCGTCAATTCACCGGCCAAGCCTATTTCATTTCAAATGTGTTTGTAGACATTTATGTTGACTATTTGCATCCTGTTTCTTGTGATTTTGCAGCATGTAGCCTATCCGTGTGTACGTCAATATCTAAGCTGATGAAGGAAACAGATATAATTGTGTTATGTTTTCCACATTGTATGACTGCGCTGTGTAGAGACCATAGGAGCTGGCAACCCCATCTGTTGTCGGTTGCTGTTACGACAGTACAGGAACTTACATTTGTCAATTATTATAGTTTTTTTTCTTTCAAGATCCTAGTGCACAGTATCATTCTGATCCTTTTTGAGGATCTGTTACTAGTGCACAGTATCCGAATTAGATTGTGTGTCAGTTATGTTGACGGTTGATCCTTATTGTGTTTCTCTGTGTGACATGCCTTTGAACTGTCCATATGACATCATGAGTGTTAAAGTGGAACTGACAGTGTTTTAGCAACATTAAATCTTATTACAATCTGTTCATATAAACCCCCAGGAAGAATAGGACTCCTTTTTCATTTTTTTAAACATTTTTCTGACAAGCCAGCACTCACAGTAGATATGGTAATTTTCTCATTTGCATAAATTCATAGAATGTTTGGGAATGACATAGAGTAAGGCATTTGTGAAAAATATATTTAATATAGAGTGGAAAAGTGGCGTGCGTTTGGACAATTAAGACACTGCAGTAAATACAACCTAATAAAAACATCTGTCTTGTCCAGGTAGACCAGTGCACCATAGCCAATCAGAGCTACAGTAGACCTATATGCAAATTAAAAAAATTCAACAGCCTACCATCATTGTCTTTGAACTGGACTGTGTGTTACAGACAGTAGCAACATGGGCCTGCCATCATTGTCTTTGAACTGGACTGTGTGTTACAGACAGTAGCAACATGGGCCTGCCATCATTGTCTTTGAACTGGACTGTGTGTTACAGTCAGTAGCAACATGGGCAACTTTAGATCATTGCCCTTGCTAGTTTGATTGTATTGACATTCACTGCCTTAGTTACAATCGTAAGTTTTTGTCCAAAATATTGAGTCATTGAAACTAAAACAGTGCATCCCGAAGGGATGGAGGCAGCGAACAATGTACCAGGCCTGCTGGGATTTACAACCTGATAGCAACTACACTTTTTTAAATTGAAGGGTTCACCAAAACTTTTCAAATGTTCAAATCAAAAGGCTATTGCACAGAAAAATGTGGACGGTCGGGTGCATCGCAAATTCAGAACCGCAGAACAGCAACATAATAAACCATGGGGTTGTTGGTCACCTCCCTGACCAAGGCCCTTCTCCCCTGATTGCTCAGTTTGGCCGGGCGGCCAGCTCTAGGAAGAGTCTTGGTGGTTCCAAACTTCTTCCATTTAAGAATGATGGAGGCCACTGTGTTCTTGGGAACCTTCAATCCTGCAGAAATGTTTCGAGTCTCATAAGAAAAGGTCTGAATACTTATGTAAATAACATATTCTTAGAACCTGTTTTTGATTTATCATTATGGTGTATTGTGTATAGATTGATGAGGGAAAAATATATTTAATCAATTTTAAAATAAGGTTGTATCGTAACAAAATATGGAAAAAGTCTAGGGGTCTGGATACTTTCCGAAGGCACTGTATGTGACCCTGTACTCGTTCTTCATCACAACTTGCCTTTCTACCCCACCGCTCTGACACTGTCTGATCCAGCCCATCCTACCTTGTTGACATGGTGAACACATATTGCAGCTCTCAGAGCTAGCGCCTCCCACCTCCCTCAGGGCCAAATATCAGGATAGGGAAAGAGTTGGACAGGGACGGTACAGCTGTCATCCATCTGGCTCCATCTAAATTCTAGACAGTCTGATCAGGTGCAGTGGATTTACGCAAATAACCTCTGAAAGACTTCTAAAGGCTCTCACACATCACACATTTAATTTAGCAGACACACCAAATGTGGATCTAGCGTTCGTCTGCCGATCGCTCAGCATGCTGTGTTTTAGGGACCACACGCTCTAGATGTCTGACTGCCAAAAATGTTGACGCGATTCTACATGTAAAATGGGTGCGCACTCGGTTCACTAATAACATTGAGGTGCTAAATACTCTTGGGCAGCAAACGCTAACTCACACCTCAGAAAACCCATAAAGACTGTGATGACCGCCGCTGTTTGTTCACTTTGAAACCAGGGGCTTAGTGAACCATGAGTCCACTGTGGTACAAACATCCCAGAGGCATCTCATCTACAGCCAATGAAATAACTCTCACACAGTCAAAGTGGTCACTGGGTCCACTCATAATGTGTTGAGGCTGACTGTAGTGTAGTATACCTCTGTAGTTCATCATTGAAGAGGGTAAGAGACGTAGGTGACCTTACTGTTCCAGGGAGGCATAGCAGCAACCTGACCCCAGATCAAACCAGCCTGCTACAGTACTGCTACCAGGTCCCTGCAGGGGAGGGGAGGTGAAGGATAGCCCAGGGCCAACATGCAGTATTAACAGCCAGCCTGGTAAAATATTCAGCACTACACAGAACTGACAAAGGGAAGTATCGTTCCTAGGTGAGCAAGGACAGAGACCGAACTCGGTGTCTGATCGGTTTGTTACTTTTTGTTTGTTTTGAAAAGGACTTAACTCAAATACACACCTGTCCTGCACTTGAACAGTACTGTGATTCTGGAATGACCATTTCTGGTGAAAAGTTGTGACTGACTGTTGTCCAGATACAGCTTTACTGTATGTCTCATTTCTGAACAGGCTGCACAGAGTGTGTGATAGCAATTTGCGCTGTTCTGTTAATCTTATTAAGCGTGTGTTTCATGTATAACACCTCAAACCATGACAACAGTCCTCACCTAATCGTTTCCCTCAAAGTTGGCGGTATGTCACGCACAGGGCTGTGGCGGTCACAAAATTTTGTCAGCCGGTGGTTGTCAAGCAAATAACTGTCAGTCTCACAGTAATTGACCGTTAATTAACATACATTCGAAGTCAGAAGTTTACATACACCTTAGCCAAATACATTTAAACTAGGTTTTTCACAATTCCTGACATTTAATTCTAGTAAAAATGGTGAAAGTAGCTGTAACTAGCTAAGGATCAGGGTCGATGTGGTCCTTTTCATCTTTCCTGAGAGACTCAAC
This sequence comes from Brachymystax lenok tsinlingensis, assembly GCA_030435695.1. NCBI lineage: Eukaryota > Metazoa > Chordata > Actinopteri > Salmoniformes > Salmonidae > Brachymystax > Brachymystax lenok. Next base: position 35,959,417 of record CM059813.1, read on the forward strand.
CGGGACCCTCCTCGTAGCTTGCCGGCCTTGATTGGTCTGTGTCAGCACGTGGTCCTGTGTGACGACAAATGCAAAATTGGAAGGCCACTCCACTACCTTGACTTTGTTGTCCTTAAGCCATTTTTCCACAACTTTGGAAGTATGCTTGGGGTCATTGTCCATTTGGAAGACCCATTTGCGACCAAACTTTAACTTCCTGACTGATGTCTTGAGATGTTGCTTCAATATATCCACATAATTTCCCTTCCTCATGATGCCATCTATTTTGTGAAAGTGCACCAGTCCCTCATGCAGCAAAGCAGGAGGGACTGGTGGGACTGCTTCACAGTTGGGATGGTGTTCTTTGGCTTGCAAGCATGCCCTTTTTCCTCCAAACATAACATAACAAGTTGTAGAAACATCTCAAGGATGATCATTGAAAACAGGATGCAGCTGAGCTCAATTTCATGTCTCTTAGCAAAGAGTCTGAATACTTATGTAAATAAAGTTTTTATGTTTTTTTATTTGAATACATTTGCTAAACTTTCTAAAACCCTATTTTCGCTGTGTCATTATGGGGTATATTGTGTGTAGATTGATAAGGAAATTTATTTTTTTAATACATTTTAGAATAAGGCTGTAATGTAACCATTATTCTGACATTTCACATTCTTAAAATAAAGTGGTGATCCTAACTGACCTAAGACAGGGAATCTTTACTAGGATTACATGTCAGGAATTGTGAATAACTGAGTTTAAATGTATTTGGCTAAGGTGTATGTAAACTTCCGACTTCAACTGTATGTGGTAGTGGAGTAGGGGCCTGAGGGCACACACTTAGTGTGTTGTGAGATCTGTAATGAATGTTTTGTAATGTTTTTTTAAATTGTATAACTGCCTTAATTTTGCCGGATGCCAGGAAGAGTAGTTGCTGCTTTGGCAGCAGCTAATGTGGATCCATAATGAATACAAATACAAATATTATGGTGCTGGTTTATTTTGAATCTCAGTCCACATGAAAAGTGGGCTTTTTGTATCTCCTTGCTGTTTCAGAACAAAATGAAGGGAATGTTTTGCTCTTAGTCACCACAGCAATTTAGCAAACCTACCATGGCTTCACAAGACACCCACACACTCATAATCCTACACGCACACATGTGTGCGCACACACACATACACACACACACACGTAACACACAGCCATGGACACACTCTCATACATAAACATAGTAAGTGCCATAATGTATATTCCAATAATACCTGCTTGCACACAATCATACTCTTACAAAATGACAGACAGACCTCCCACATACACCTACACACTCTTTCTCTCACACCATCCATTACATCATCTCATATCCCACATATCTTACTTACCTCTAGCAGAAGTCAACTCAAGGTACTCTACTCACAGTTTTTAGTTGGTATGGTACATTGTGTTTTAAGAATATCCCATTGGCTTTAAGGATCTCATATTGGGAATGGGTTCTTTGGTATTGGAATGGGTTGGGAATGGGTTCTTTGGCTCAGGAAGGAAAATATCACCATCGAGAGCATCCTGACTGGTTGCATCACTGCCTGGTATGGCAACTGTTCGGCCTCCGAACATAAGGCGCTACAGAGGGTAGTGCAAACGGCCCAGTACATCACTGGGGCCAAGCTTCTTGCCATCCAGGACCTCTATACCAGGCGGTGTCAGAGGAAGGCCCTAAAAAGTGTAAAAGACTCCAGCCACCCTAGTCATAGACTGTTCTCTCTGCCTCCGCACGGCAAGCGGTACCGGAGCGCCAAGACTAGGTCCAAGAGGCTTCTAAACAGCTTCTACCTCTAAGCCATAAGACTCCTGAACATCTAGTCAAATGGCTACACAGACTACAGTGGGGGAAAAAAGTATTTAGTCAGCCACCAATTGTGCAAGTTCTCTCACTTAAAAAGATGAGAGAGGCCTGTAATTTTCATCATAGGTACACTTCAACTATGACAGACAAAATGAGGAAAGAAATTCCAGAAAATCACATTGTAGGATTTTTTATGAATTTATTTGCAAATTATGGTGGAAAATAAGTATTTGGTCACATACAAACAAGCAAGATTTCTGTCTCTCACAGACCTGTAACTTCTTCTTTAAGAGGCTCCTCTGTCCTCCACTCATTACCTGTATTAATGGCACCTGTTTGAACTTGTTATCAGTATAAAAGACACCTGTCCACAACCTCATACAGTCACACTCCAAACTCCACTATGGCCAAGACCAAAGAGCTGTCAAAGGACACCAGAAACAAAATTGAAGACCTGCACCAGGTTGGGAAGACTGAATCTGCAATAGGTAAGCAGCTTGGTTTGAAGAAATCAACTGTGGGAGCAATTATTAGAAATGGAAGACATACAAGACCACTGATAATCTTCCTCGATCTGGGGCTCCAGCAAGATCTCACCTGCGGGGTCAAAATGATCACAAGAACGGTGAGCAAAATCCCAGAACCACACGTGGGGACCTAGTGAATGACCTGCAGAGAGCTGGGACCAAAGTAACAAAGCCTACCATCAGTAACACACTAAGCCGCCAGGGACTCAAATCCTGCAGTGCCAGACGTGTCCCCCTGCTTAAGCCAGTACATGTTCAGGCCTCGTTTCAAAGTTTGCTAGAGAGCATTTGGATGATCCAGATGAGGATTGGGAGAATGTCAGATGAAACCAAAATATAACTTTATGGTAAAAACTCAACTCGTCGTGTTTGGAGGACAAAGAATGCTGAGTTGCATCCAAAGAATACCATACCTACTGTGAAGCATGGGGGTGGAAACATCATGCTTTGGGGCTGTTTTTCTGCAAAGGACCAGGACGACTGATCCGTAAAGGAAAGAATGAATGGGGCCATGTATCGAGATTTTGAGTGAAAACCTCCTTCCATCAGCAAGGGCATTGAAGATGAAACGTGGGCTGGGTCTTTCAGCTTGACAATGATCCCAAACACACCGCCCGGGCAACGAAGGAGTGGCTTAAGAAGCATTTCAAGGTCCTGGAGTGGCCTTCAGCCAGTCTCCAGATCTCAACCCCATAGAAAATCTTTGGAGGGAGTTGAAAGTCCGTGTTGCCCAGCGAGACAGCCCCCAAAACATCACTGCTCTAGAGGAGATCTGCATGGAGGAATGAGCCAAAATACCAGCAACAGTGTGTGAAAACCTTGTGAAGACTTACAGAAAACATTTGACCTCTGTCATTGCTAACAAAGGGTATATAACAAAGTATTGAGATAAACTTTTGTTATTGACCAAATACTTATTTTTCCACCATAATTTGCAAATAAATTCATAAAAATCCTACAATGTGATTTTCTGGATTTTATTCCCTCATTTTGTCTGTCATAGTTGAAGTGTACCTATGATGAAAATTACAGGCCTCTCTCATCTTTTTAAGTGAGAGAACTTGCACAATAGGTGGCTGACTAAATACTTTTTTTCCCCACTGTATTTGCATTGACACCCACCCTTCCCCTCCCCTCTCCACACCACTGCCACTCTCTGTTGTCATCTATGCACAGTCACTTTAATTAACTCTACCTACATGTACGTACTACCTCAACTAACCAGTGCCCCAAGACATTGACTCTGTACCGGCACCCCCCTGTATATATTGTTATTTTTTACTGCTGCTCTTTAATTACTTGTTACTTTTATCTCTTATTCTTATCCGTATTTTTTTTAACTGCACTGTCTCGTAAGTAAGCATTTCACTGTAAGGTCTACACCTGTTGTATTCGGCGCATGTGACTAATACAATTTGATTTGAGTTGATATATAGATACATTCAATTGCTCTATTTATTTCTGTGGTGACAAGTGCAGCTCTCGAAGTTGTAGCCTAGCGATGCCTCTAAAGTCTTCCCCTGTGGTTCACTGTTCCGCGTCGCAATGACAAAACATGTTGGCCATGACAGAGCGGCCCTGGTGAAATTATATTAGCCTTGAATGCACCAGTCTTAAAGCTATGCAACTTGAGGCTTTCATTCTTTTGAATACTGCCAAAATGAAGAAATGCATGTGCTTGCGTAATGTTGACGTGCCAAAATTTGAATGATAAAAGACCTGACATGCACAGTAATGTACCCCAAAAAGATGGAGAAAATAAATATGCCTTTTGAGCCACTGAAGACTGAGCCAGTCATTGTGGTTTTATAACACTAGAAAAGTCCTTTACCTCCTGCAGGTTTCTCCAGTGTGTTTTCCATCTTTTACCTGTAACCTTTTAGACTGAAAGGTAAAAGTGAACACCAAAGCTGTGTACTATATGTCTGTCAGCGGTGGATTCTGTCTGAACGGTTAAGAGGTACGATGTGGAGTCTGTCTAATTGGTTAAGAGGTACGATGTGGAGTCTGTCTAATTGGTTAAGAGGTACCATGTGGAGTCTGTCTGTTGGTTAAGAGGTACCACGTGGAGTCTGTCTGATTGGTTAAGAGGTACCATGTGGAGTCTGTCTGATTGGTTAAGAGGTACCGCGTGGAGTCTGTCTGATTGGTTAAGAGGTACCACGTTTTCTCTGTGGACTGGGATTTACTGTGGGGGGTCGAGCTGGAGCCGAAGCTTGTGATTGGCTCTAGGGGATTGATGTGCAGGCCTGGGCGTCTTGGTGTGAACTGCAATATTCCACAGGAGTTCATGGACGAGGCCAGATTTAGACACTCTTCCTCTGTCAGCATTCCTGTGGCATCTCTAGCCACACATGCACACACACACACGCACATGCACACACGGACAGGCACCTGATCATACTGGTGGGCATCTGTGTGCCTGCTCCTCTCCACCTGCATCCAGAGGATACAGAGAGAAACATACTGTCATAGTCGTCAACTGTCATAGGTGTTACAACTAGGGTTGGGCAGTATGCCATATATACCGTATCCCGGGGTATTTCGAAATACCCATGGGATGATTTTCATATACCGTCAATAAAGTTGAAACTATTTCTTTGAAGTTTTTTAAATCTAGGGCTGACCCCATTTAGTCGACTGGTTGGTGGTTTGGTCGATAGGCTGTTGGTCGATGGAGATTTCTTTAGTCGAGTAGTAGCAAAAAATCAATAATAATAATGATAAACATGGTGTACAAGACACATGTCTGATTGGTGCCTGTCTGAGTGGACTGATCCATTGTGGAGGCCGTTGGGATGGCACAGCCCATCAGTCTAAGACATGCTGCTGAAATTGTATATGGTTATATTATGTAAGAACAATGGTGCAACACAAATACAAATTATTATATTTTATAGTAAATGTGTTTTTGTCCCGCTGTACGCGGTTCTGAAACATCAATGCGCTGTTGAATTGCCGTATTTTCCTAGACCATGTTGCTATGTACATAATAGCAACGTTAACCAGCATATTGGTGTTGAGAACAATGCAGAGGAGGCAGCAGCACAATGAGGAGACGAGAAAACAGCCCTTGCCGTAATTGCCTAAGAAAAGTGAAGAGAGAGGAAACCTCAACTTAATTAGGTCTATAATCAATAGCCTAACTGTTAAATGTGCCTGGCTTTATTAAACATCCATATATACAGTGCATTCAGAAAGCACCTTTTCCATATTTTGTTATTTTACAGCCTTATTCTTAAATTGATTAAATCATTTTTTCCCTCAACAATCCACACAATACCCCATAATAACAAGGCAAAAACAGGTTTTTAGAAAAATAAAAACCTGAATCACATTTACATAAGTATTCAGACCCTTTACTCAGTACTTTGTTGAAGCTCCTTAGGCAGCGATTACAGCTGCCTAAGTCTTCTTGGGTATGACGCTACAAGCTTGGCACACCTGTATTTGGAGTTTCTCCCATTCTTCTCTGCAGATCCTCTCAACCTCAGTTAGGTTGGATGGGGAGCGTTGCTGCACAGCTATTTTCAGGTCCCTCCAGAGATGTTCGATCTGTTTCAAGTCTGGGCTCTGGCTGGGCCACTCAAGGACATTCAGAGACTTGTCCCGAAGCCACTCCTGTGTTGTCTTGGCAGTGTGCTTATGGTCGTGGTCCTGTTGGATGGTGAACTTTCGCCCCAGTCTGAGGTCCTGAGCGCTCTGGAGCAGGTTTTCATCAAGGATCTCTGTACTTTGCTCCGTTTATCTTTCCCTCGATCCTGACTAGTCTCCCAGTCCCTGCCACTGAAAAACAGCATGATTCTGCCACCACCATGTTTCATTGTAGGGATGGTGCCAGGTTTCCTCCAGATGTGACGCTTGGCATTCAGGCCAAAGAATTCAATCTTTGTTTCATCAGACCAGACAATCTTGTTTCTCATGGTCTGAGAGTCCTTTAGGTGCCTTTCGGCAAACTGCAAGTGAGCTGTCATGTGCCTTTTACAGAGGAGTAGCTTCCATCTGACTTCTCTACCATACAGGCCTGATTGGTGGTGTACTGCAGGGATGGTTGTCCTTCTGGAAGGTTGTCCCATCTCCACAGAGGAACTCTGAAGCTCTGTCAGAGTGACCACTTGGTTCTTGGTCACCTCCCTGACCAAGGCCGTTCTCCCCCAATTGCTCCCCCAATTGGCCAGGCAGCCAGCTCTAGGAAGAGTTGGTGGTTCCAAACTTCTACCATTTAAGAATGAAGGAGGCCACTGAGTTCTTTGGAACCTTCAATACTGCAGAAATGTTTTGGTACCTTTCCCCAGATCTGTGCATCGACACAATCCTGTCTCTGAGCTCTACAGACAATTCCTTTTGACCATGGCTTGGTTTTTGCTCTGATGTGCACTGTCAACTGTGGGACCTTATATAGACGGGTGTGTGCCTTTCCAAATCATGTCCAATCAATTGAATTTACCACAGGTGGACTGCAATCAAGTTGTAGAAACATCTCAATGGATGATCAATGGAAACAGGATGCACCTGAGCTCATTTTCAAGTCTCATATCAAAGTGTCTGAATACTTATGTAATTAAGGTATTTCTGTGTTTAAATGTTAATACATTTGCAAAAGAAAAAATCTATACATTTTAGAATTAAGCTGTAACGTAACAAAATCAAAAGTCAAAGGGTCTGAACACTTTCCAAAGGCACTGTATCTGTACAGATCCCATTTCTTCCCCTGTGCTTCCCACAAGTGTTTTTTCCTCCTCTCTGTTCTTTTCCCTTCTGCTCTGTGTAAACAATAGACATGAAAACCAATAGATAGTGATTCCTATGGTGCCATTCCAATGGAAAACTCCAGATGGCGCATGAAGCGTGCCATATTGCTGAATGGCACCAAAAAAATCGCTAATGATCATGGTCGATGTGGTCCTTTTCATCTTTCCTGAGAGACTCAACCGGGAGCCTCCTCGTAGCTTGCCGGCCGTGATTGGTCTATGTCAGCACGTGGTCCTGTGTGACGACAAATGCAGTAGTCAGAATGGATCACTATGTCATTCAAATATCTACATTTCAACTTTAAAATAATTCACTGTGGGGATCGAACTTGATCATAATAAACACATTTTAGAGCACTTTAGGGCAGACCAGGCTTTTAACACTTTTGGTTGCTACACAGTAGCCGACCAGCAGACCTCATGACTTCACGCTCCAGACCGGACACTGGGGCCTTGGCGGACACGTGCTGCTTTTCCTTCAGACAAGCATGCATCACAACTTTGTTCACTTGCTCAATTTCTCTCATATACTTTCACTAGTAAATGTCCACACTCACTGAACATGGCTACTGGCTACTGATACGTTTATAACTTTATGAGCTGGCTGTGCCTGTCTTTGCAATTAGTTTATTCACATGAAGCATGGAACTACTTTAAACAAAGCTTGACTATCTCAAACCTACAGCACTAAAAAGCACAGTGCCATTATCAACACCATATTAATGCTAATGTATTCTGTGTTTTGACAGAAACCTTGGGAAGTCTGGCCTGAGGGTGTCCTGCCTTGGACTAGGTGAGTGGGAGAGGGGATTGGGGGCTAGCTGAGGGGCTGGGAGATAAACTGTGTTAGAGGTGACTTCACCAGTAAGACAAAGTGAGCCACAGAGGGAATTTATTTCACACCAAAGGCTTTTTCTAGCTGAGACGTGGGAGAGTGAGGATATGCCAGAAATACCAGCTGAGACCTCTATCTGTTAACTAACACTGTTGCTTTGGTTAACTGTACCAAAAACTATAATTAAGAAGCTACTGTAATCAGCATCACTGCTTCTTCAACACCACTCTCCGTATGTATCACTAATCTGATAGACTACTAACACAGTCTCCCTGTCGTCTCTCTGCAGGAACATGGGTGACGTTTGGTGGACAGATAACAGACGAGGTGAGAGCAGATGGATTGTGTTATGCTGTTATTCTACTTCTCTATCAGTCAGTCAACACTCCCCAGTTTCACAACTCTCTACATGCTCCTAGAGCCCACTGCTGCTCAGGAAGACTAGTTCTGCTTACACTGCATTGCCACGTAGAACGGCTAGAAAACCAACAAATGTGCCATATGAATGAACAATTATATGAACCATGAACGCACTGGCGCGTGTGCTTAAAGCCACATACAGGTTTTAATAATCGATCTCAGTGACGTCTCAACCCCTTCCCCTCCCTCCTCTCTCTTTCCTTTCCCTCGCGCCACCTCTTCGGCCAATAGATGGCCGAGCAGCTTGTGTGCCTTGCCTACGAGAACGGCATCAATCTGTTTGACACAGCAGAGGTCTACGCTGCAGGGAAGTGAGTATGATCCAGCCTGTCCACATCACATCCTCATCCAGACATGACTTAGTTCTTGTTGACCACCCAGTCCCAGTATCACACCATACACAGCCACATAGCCAAACAAAGCATATGCTAACATTTACTGTAGTGTGTTTGAATCAGCGCTGACTTAATCAGATCATTATGAGTCTGTTTATTAACGAGGTAGGGGACTCGTCTAAGGGATGTGGTGTACACTCGCATCTAGTACCAATGAGGCTGTTGCTGGTCTCCAGTCTCTCCAGTGTGGTTGTGATGATTTAGCCTACAGCACGTGGAGGGAGTCTCCCTGGCCATCACACATCTTTAGAGAGCTCATTAAATTTGATTAAACCTCTGGTTCATTAGATCTGAGGCCCCAGAAGCTCAGAGGAAAAACACACGGATACACTTACCCTGAGTATGCGCCTCTGCTGCCTCACACATAGGTACGTGGCAGGCATGTTAGCAAGTACAAGGCCATGCAATTTAATCCATGATGTGTCATGGACAGGGGGAACAGGTAAAGCCTGCAGAACTGTTTACATAAACATGTGTGATTACAGACTCTCGATTACAGACCTGAGGAAGATACACCTCATTTATAACGCTCATTATACTAAGCTTTAATGGTATTTTTGATGTAAGGTTAGGGGTCAATTATCCATGATAGCTTGAATACCAGTTAAACCCAAACACTGATATTTCACCAATACTACATTTAGCAGACGTTTTTATCCAAAGCGACTTAGTCATGCATGCGTCCATTTTTTACGTATGGGTGGTCGCGCAAATCAAACGCACTATCCTGGCGTTACAAGAACCATGCTCTACCAACTGAGCTACATAGAACAATACGAACCTTTTATAGGGCTTTATAAATCATGACATCTCTTCTGATAGCTGTGTACACCCTCCTGGATTAATGAAGCTTTGTTGTTATTTAGGATTAACTGAAATAATCTGAGGGATTATCCTTTTCCAACAGTACCTCAGATTAACAGCCTACAACTCCTCTCTAAACGCTTCGCCAAGGAAATACTGGGCTCTCATTGTGGCAATGTGCTTGGGCATATTTCCCAAGGTGTTAATATTGTGTAAAAGACTCATATTATGTAAAATACTGAAGAAAGAAAATAAAAGACAAAGAAATGTTATTTCAATGTTTCCCAATTCCACCACAGCCACTGCATGAATTGTTGATAGCTTTATCATTTGTGCTGCGTATTTGTGGCCTGGCACTATGAACATGTCACTGAAGCATATTGCCAGGGGCACGCGGTACGGTACATCGATTGACAGCTAGTTTATGCCACTGTCTAGCAGCGTAGACCAACACATGCTTACAAACATACTGTAGTGTGAGTTTAACACAAACTCCATGGCTTTAACAACCCACTCCTTCACACTCACCATCAACAAACATTGATATTGCTGGCTAATTAAATGAATGTCCACATCTCCGTGGCTCTGATGCACATAATTGTCTAAAGTCAATGTAAAGTGCAGGGGATGGAAATTCCCGCAGTGGAAAACAATCATCTGAGAAGGAAAGAAGAATGTGAAATCTATAAAGAGGACATAGACACCACCACCGTTGAGAGAATGTAGCAGTCAGAGGCTTTACCTCGATTAGGAATCTACTCTACCATCTGCTTTGTCTCTAAAAACACTATTTTTAGAGGAGCTGAGTACTGTATAGTATGTCACTGCCAGTATTTCACACATTTACATCAATTAGGGTTAATTGCCTTGCTTAAGGTCACATCAACAGATGTTTCACCTAGTCTGCTCAAGGATTCGAACCAGCAACCCCCGACGCTCTTAAGCGCTAGGCTACACGCACGTACGCACACACACAGAGAGTCAGAATAGAGGAGAACTCCATTCATGAAGAAGACATTGGTCTCCGGGGGGGAAGAGATGCAAACATCTGGCATTAGCCTACCAGAAATGTCCCTCCTCTCCTTCGGCTCTCCCTCTGCTCAAACCAGCAGTCTGCACGCACAGGCAGAGAGACATCTGATAAGAAGGGGGAGATGGGAGGGATAAGGCAAAGTGAAGCAGAGAGGGAAGAGAGGTGGCGGATCAGTCCCTTTGTGCGTGCTGTACAGTACACAGAGGTCCCATTACAGGAAAACATGTCATTTGTTAGCCATGCAGAGAGGTGCTCTCTTCCTCCCAGTGACAGGAGTCATCCCAGCCCTAATGGGCGCCACGTTGGGCCGAATTAGTACCCCTACTGCTGCTAATGACTGACTGACAGGGAGCTTGTTACACACCAGCCATAGGCCTTCCAGCCTGCACCCTGCCAGGCAGCCATTTACACTGCCATCTCTATGAGGTGAACTCCACACGCTGCAGGAGGGCTTTGTTACGAGTCTATAAAGACACTGGAAGTGTTGTTCAAGGTTAGCACCACACATTTGTGACGTCTTCCTTTTCAATGGCTGCTCTGTTTGTTTTGGTTGACTATGCTGTTGATTGACTATGATTATCTAATATCCATTCTCTCTCCCTCTCTCTCCCCCCAGGGCTGAGGTGGTGCTGGGCAACGTCATAAAGAAGAAAGGATGGAGGTACTCTCATAACGAGCCATGTTTTCATAACTCCTCTACCTTATTGGAGGAGAAGGGAGCTGTGTGGTGTGTTGTGCACCAGCAGATGGGCAGAGAGAGCGAGAGAGATATACAATATTAATGGAGTCAGGCAGGCAGAGAGAGAGAGAGAGAGTGATAAAATATTGAGAGAGAGAGAGAGAGAGAGAATGTTATTGGAGTCGGGCAGAGAGAGATACAATATTAATGGAGTCGGGCAGGCGGGCAGAGAGAGAGAGAGAGACACAATGTTATTGGAGTCGGGCAGAGAGAAAGAGTGAGATACAATATTATTGGAGTCGGGCAGAGAGGGAGAGAGATACAATATTAATGGAGTCAGGCAGGCGTGCAGAGAGAAAGATACAATATTATTGGAGTCAGGCAGGCGTGCAGAGAGAGACATACAATATTATTGGAGTGTCCCTCCTCAAAGCTACTGAATAATGGAATGGATGTGTCTCCTGTACTCTTTTACCTCGTCAACTGCGTGTGTGTACTGTACTCTCTTACCTCATCAGCTGTGTTTGTGTACTGTACTCTTTTACCTAGTCAGCTGTATGTGTACTGTACTCTTTTACCTCATCAGCTGTGTATGTGTACTGTACTCTTTCACCTCGTCAGCTGTGTTTGTGTACTGTACTCTTTCACCTCGTCAGTTGTGTGTGTCTACTGTACTCTCACCTCGTCAGCTGTGTATGTGTACTGTACTCTTTCACCTCGTCACCTGTGTTTGTGTACTGTACTCTTTCACCTCGTCAGCTGTGTTTGTGTACTGTACTCTTTCACCTCGTCAGCTGTGTGTGTGTACTGTAGTCTACTACCTCGTCACCTGTCTATGTCTCCTGTACTCTTTTACCTCGTCACCTGTGTGTGTTTACTGTACTTGTACAGTAGTGTGAGGGTCACTGGTCTGACCCTGGTCCAGGTCATGCTTACTGGCCCAAGGCAGTGTTGTATCTCATTTGAGTGTGTGTGTGTGTGTGTGAACCTAAAGGGTGTGTTACTAGGCGCTTTAGTCATCCTGCCAGTCACGACATCTGTTACTTCCGGCGCCGACAGAGATGGCAGCCTCGCTTCACGTTCTCAGGAAGCTATGCAGTATTTTGTTTTTTTATGTAATACTTCTTACATTGTTACCACGGGAAATATTACGTTTTATTACATACAACCGGGAGGAACTATTGGATATAAGAGCAACGTCAACTTACTAACATTACGACCAGGAATACGACTTTCCCAAAGCGGATTCTCTGTTTGGTACCCCAACTAGGACAATAGACTGGATCCCAGCCGGCGACTCAAAACAACGGCAGCGCAGGAGAAGAGGGAAACGGGGTGGTCTTCTGGTGAAGCTACGTAGACGGTCGCATCGTGCACCTCTCCCGAGTATTTTAATCGCCAATGTTCAGTCTCTGGACAACAAAGTGTACGAAATCAGAGCGAGGGTTGCCTTCCAGAGAGACATCCGAGACTGCAACGTTCTTTGCTTCACGGAAACATGGCTCACTCAGGACACATTATCAGAGTCGGTACAGCCGCCTGGTTTCTCCACGCATCGCGCCGACAGAAACAAACATCTATCTGGTGTGTGTCTTATGATTAACGAGACGTGGTGTGATCATAACAACATACAGGAACTCAAGTCCTTTTGTTCACCTGACATAGAATTCCTTACAATCAAATGCCGACCGCATTATCTACCAAGAGAATTCTCCTCGATTATAATCACATCCTTGTATATCCCCCCTCAAGCTGACACATCGACGGCACTGAAAGAAATTCATTGGACTCTATGTAAACTGGAAACCACATATCCTGAGGCTGCATTTATTGTGGCTGGGGATTTTAATAAGGCTAATTTGAAAACAAGGCTCCCAAAATTTTACCAGCATATCGATTGTGCCACCCGGGCTGGTAAAATCCTGGTTCATTGTTATTCTAACATCCGTGATGCATACAAGGCTATTCTCTGCCCTCCTTTCGGCAAGTCTGACCATGACTCCATTTTGTTGCTCCCAGCCTACAAACAGAAACTAAAACAGGAAACGCCCGTTCTCAGGTCTGTTCAACGCTGGTCCGACCAATCTGATTCCATGCTGCAAGATTGCTTCGAGCACGTGGACTGGGATATGTTCCGCATAGCGTCGGACAACAACATTGATGTATACGCTAATTCGGTGAGCGAGTTTATTAGCAAGTGCATTGGTGATGTTGTACCCATAGCAACTATTAAAACCTTCCCCAACCAGAAACCGTGGATTGATGGCAGCATTCACAAGAAACTGAAAGCGCGTACCACTGCTTTTAACCAGGTTAAGGCTACCGGAAACATGACTGAATACAAACAGTGTAGCTATTCCCTCCGCAAGGCAATCAAACAAGCTAAGCATCAATTTAGAGAAAAAGTAGAGTCACAATTCAAGGGCTCAGACACGAGAGGAATGTGGCAGGGTCTACAGTCAATCACGGACTACAAAAAGAAAACCAGCCCCGTTGCGGACCATGACGTCCTGCTCCCAGACAAACTAAACAACTTCTTTGCTCGCTTTGAGGATAATACAGTGCCACCAACACGGCACGCTACCAAAACCTGCGGGCTCTCCTTCACCGCAGCCAACGTGAGGAAAACATTTAAATGTGTTAACCCTCGCAAGGCTGCTGGCCCAGATGGCATCCCTGGCCGTGTCCTCAGAGCATGCGCAGACCAGCTGGCTGGTGTGTTTACGGACATATTCAATCAGTCCCTATCCCAGTCTGCTGTTCCCACATGCTTCAAGAGGGCCACCATTGTTCCTGTTCCCAAGAAAGCTAAGGTAACTGAGCTAAATGACTATGCTACGGGGCGTAGCACTCACTTCCGTCATCATGAAGTGCTTTGAGAGACTAGTCAAGGATCATATCACCTCCATCCTGCCAGACACCCTGGACCCACTCCAATTTGCTTACCGTCCCAATAGGTCCACAGACGACGCAATCGCAATCACAATGCCCTAACCCATCTGGACAAGAGGAATACTTATGTAAGAATGCTGTTCATCGACTACAGCTCAGCATTTAACACCCTAGTTCCCTCCAAGCTCGTCATTAAGCTCGAGACCCTAGGTCTCGACCTAGCCCTGTGCAACTGGGTCCTGGACTTCCTGGCGGGCCGGCCCCAGGTGGTGAGGGTAGGAAACAACATCTCCACCCCGCTGATCCTCAACACTGGGGCCCCACAAGGGTGCGTTCTCAGCCCTCTCCTGTACTCTCTGTTTACCCATGACTGCGTGGCCAAGCACGCATCCAACTCAATCATCAAGTTTGCTGACGACACTACAGTGGTAGGCTTGATTACCAACAATGACGAGACAGCCTACAGGGAGGAGGTGAGGGCCCTCGGAGTGTGGTGTCAGGAAAATATCCTCTCACTCAATGTCAACAAAACAAAGGAGAGAATCGTGGACTTCAGGAAACAGGAGAGGGAGCACCCCCCTATCCACATCGACGGGACAGTAGTGGAGAAGGTGGAAAGTTTTAAGTTCCTCGGCGTACACATCACGGACAAACTGAATTGGTCCACCCACACAGACAGCGTGGTGAAGAAGGCGCAACAGCGCCTCTTCAACCTCAGGAGGCTGAAGAAATTCGGCTTGTCACCAAAATCACTCACAAACTTCTACAGATGCACAATCGAGAGCATCCTGTCGGGCTGTATCACCGCCTGGTACGGCAACTGCTCCGCCCACAACCGTAAGGCTCTCCAGTGGGTAGTGAGGACTGTACAACGCATCACCGGGGGTAAACTACCTGCCCTTCAGGACACCTACACCACCCGATGTCACAGGAAGGCCAAAAAGATCATCAAGGACAACAACCACCCGAGCCACTGCCTGTTCACCCCGCTATCATCCAGAAATCAAGGTCAGTACAGGTGCATCAAAGCTGGGACCGAGAGACTGAAAAACAGCTTCTACCTCAAGGCCATCAGACTGTTAAACAGCCATCACTAACATTGAGTGGCTGCTGCCAACATACTGACTTAAATCTCTAGCCACTTTAAAAATAGGAATTAATGTAACAAATGTATCACTAGCCACTTTAAACAGTTTTGTATATAATGTTTACATATCCGTCAATACTCAAATGTATACATTGCACTCTAAACCATCTACTGAATCTTGCCTATGCCGTTCGGCCATCGACTCAAATTTCTAGCCACTTTAATAATAAAAAAGTGGATGAAATAAATGTATCACTAGCCACTTTAAACGATGCCATTTATAATGTTTACATATCCTACATTACTCATCTCATATGTATATACTGTACTCTATACCATCTACTGCATCTTGCCTACGCCGATCAGCCATCGCTCATCCATATATTTATATGTACATACTCGTATTCATTCCTTTACTCTTGTGTGTATAAGGTATTTGTTGTGAATTTGTTAGATTACTTGTTAGATACTACTGCATGGTCGGAACTAGAAGCACAAGCATTTCGCTACACTCGCATTAACATCTGCTAACCATGTGTATGTGACAAATAAAATTTGATTTGATTTTTCATATAAGACTTAGGGCACGCAAACCCTCACCTCTAGATACCGTCACACATTTTTCCAGCCCGGCCCTCTGCCCTCTCTGTAATGTCAGCCAGAGCACCTTGGAACACACTCTCTTTGTGCTTCATTGTCTGTGTACGTCCTGTGTACAGAGGGTCTCACATGTAAGTTTTAATGGGTTTTCTCCCCCATCTCTTTGTAGACGTTCCAGTCTGGTGATCACAACCAAGATCTTCTGGGGTGGAAAGTATGTTAACTCTTCTCTGGGTGCCTTTGTGTCCCAATGAGAAATATGCTGTTGTGTGTAATTTGTCTGGAGTTGTGAGTGACTGGCTCTGTAATGGAGTATCTATCTAATGGATTAGTAATGGAGTATCTATCTAATGTAGTAGTAATGGAGGATCTATCTAATGGAGTAGTAATGGAGTATCTATCTAATGCCCTATGGTTAATGTGATCATGTGTAATCCACACTGAATCTATGTAATGGGCTTTTAGTCAAGCTGAAATGTATATCATGTGATGTTACTGCGATGGACTAAATGATAAAGAGAGAGAGAGAGATGATATGATGGAAAGACAGCAACTGCTATAATTCAACAGTGGAATGTGTTTTTCACCCATAGAGCAGAGACTGAGAGAGGCTTATCCCGAAAACACATTATAGAAGGTAAGGAAGCTGCAGACGGACGCACGGAAAGACAGATCACACAGATCATGACATTGTCACAAAGTCAACATGTGGATGGTAGAGTGGTTGAGGAGAGAGAGAAAGGCTCCCAATTGCAGCCCATCTGCAGCTAATGACCTGGCTCTGTGTGTTAGTGCATGAGTGTGTTTGTGCTGTGTATTTGTGGCCTGGCACTATGAACATGTCACTGAAGCATATTGCCAGGGGCACGCGGTACGGTACATCGATTGACAGCTAGTTTATGCCACTGTCTAGCAGCGTAGACCAACACATGCTTACAAACATACTGTAGTGTGAGTTTAACACAAACTCCATGGCTTTAACAACCCACTCCTTCACACTCACCATCAACAAACATTGATATTGCTGGCTAATTAAATGAATGTCCACATCTCCGTGGCTCTGATGCACATAATTGTCTAAAGTCAATGTAAAGTGCAGGGGATGGAAATTCCGCAGTGGAAAACAATCATCTGAGAAGGAAAGAAGAATGTGAAATCTATAAAGAGGACATAGACACCACCACCGTTGAGAGAATGTAGCAGTCAGAGGCTTTACCTCGATTAGGAATCTACTCTACCATCTGCTTTGTCTCTAAAAACACTATTTTTAGAGGAGCTGAGTACTGTATAGTAGGTCACACAGATCAAAGACAGGACGAGAACTTTAAATGTTGATGGTCAATCAAACAAAATACTATTTTGAAAATCTGGAGTTTTATCTGCAGAGAAAGTGACACCTTATTACAATCACATTTATATTATATTGAGCACTACCTCACAATAGCATAATCAATGCGATATGGCTGCAATCATTTCCCTGAACAATAGCAGTGTGTGTAACTGTGGCTGTGATGCATGTGGTTGTAGGTTTAAAGGCCTCACTGGAGAGACTGCAGCTAGAGTATGTGGACGTGGTGTTTGCAAACAGACCGGACCCCAACACTCCCATGGAAGGTAAGGAGGAACATCTTGGTCCTCTTCTGTCACTGGCTTCTGCTGTCTGCCTCTTCTCTATTCCCCTGCTTTCTATTCCCTTGCATTCTATTCCCCTGCTTTCTATTCCCCTGCTTTCTATTCCCCTGCATTCTATTCCCCTGCATTCTATTCCCCTGCTATGTTCTCTCCATCCCAGAAGCTCACATGCCGGGATGCTGTAGGTTGTCTGAGCATTCTCTGACATGCCTATGTCCACCCTAACTCACTGGGCTATATACAGTGGGCTCCAAAATTACTGCCACCCCTGACTGGCAATGCACAAACAATACTTACAAAAATGTAAACAATATAATTATAGAGAGAAACTGAAAATACCAACATGTGAGAAATACTGTACTTTATTAATGTTTCAATGGAACCAACCAAAATAATTTATTTCACCAAAATCAAGGTTTCATAATTATTGGCATTTATTTAGTACTCAGTGCAACCACCTCTGGCAAGGATAACAGCATGGAGTCTTTTCCTGTAATATTTGACAAAGAACACATTTTGGACCATTCCTCTATGTAGATCCTTTCAAGATCCTTCACATTCTTTGGTTTGCGCTTATCAACTGACCTTTTCAACTCAGCCCACAGGTTTTCGATTGGATTGAGGTCCGTCAACTGAGATGGCCATGGCAGAACATTGATTTTGTTGTCACATTTCATTTCTGTGTGGGTCTTGAGGTATGTTTCGGGTCATTGTCTTGTTGGAAAGTCCACTTACGGCCAAGTCCCAGCCTTCTGGCAGAGGCAACCAGATTGTCAGTCAAAATTGCCTGATACTTGGTGGAATTCCTTATGCCGTCAATCTTAACCACTTCCCCTGGACCTCTGGAATTAAAACAACCCCAAAACGTCACTGACCCACCACCATATTTCACCATGGGTATGAGGTGCCTCTCCTTGTATGCATCTCTGTTTTCGACACCAAACATGCCGATGCTGTATCTGACCAAAACATTCAATTTCAATCATTGAATGGTCTCATCTGACTAGAGCACCTTCTTCCAGTCATAATTTAAATTACGTTTGACAAACTCCAAGCGCCTGCGTCTGTCTTGGGGTCAGAAAGGACTTTCTTCTGGCAACCCTTCCAAAGAGCCTGTGGTTGTGGAGGTGGCGTCTGATGGTGCTTTTTGAAACCTGGTGACCCCAAGACGCCACCAAGGCCTGCAATTCTTTCACAGTGATTCTTGGGGATTTTCTTGCTTCTCTCACCATCCTGCTCCCTATACTGGGGGGCAAAATGCATTTGCGTTTTTAACTGTTCCATATCTTTTGAATGTTTTAATAATTGACCTGGCAGTTTTCAGTGGTATATTCAATTGTTTGTGGATCTTCTTGTAGCCATCTGTCTCTTTTGAACTGCCAGTTACTTTTTCTTTGTGGTGTTGGATGACAAAGGGATATTGCGTGCATGTTACCTCATTTTTAGATCCTAGTGAAACAGGAAGTGATGTAATGGCTCAATATAGTTCCTTAAGACTTAGATTAACTTAAATAAGTGGAATTTAATTCCTGGTTTAATTTTGGTAGTTGTTATTTACAATAATCGTTAAGGGTGCCATTCATTGTGAAACCTTGATTTGGAGGACATAGATTTTTTATTAAATCAATAAATTATGTTGGTTGGTTCCATTGAAACATAAAGTATAGTATTTCTCACATGTTGGTATTTTGAGTTTATCTCAATAATTATATTGTTTATATTTTAAAGTATTGTTTGTGCATTGCCAGTCAGGGGTGCCAGTCATTTTGGAGCCCACTGTAGTTCACCTCACCCCATTCTTCCTCACTGGCAGCAGTCTAACACCATGGGTAGCGTTCAATAAAAGTGAAACACTTCTGGAGCTAAAACCTAAAGTTGAATACTGTCATTCTGTATTCATCTGATGTCCTCTACGGGCCATGCTACAGTAGGAAGGTTATGACACAACATACTCAGACTGTCCCTGGAACAGTTACTCTGCAGAGAGAGAGAGAGTCCCTATTTTGCTCTCTCTCGTCCTCATTCTGTTTGCATTTTCTCTCTTGGTTGCTCACAGGCTTAAACACAGCATTGGTCTCTCCACTCATTGTAGTGTGTGTATGTTATTTATTTTTTTTGGCAGAGACGGTGCGGGCGATGACCCATGTGATCAACCAGGGCATGGCCATGTACTGGGGCACGTCCCGCTGGAGCCCCATGGAGATCATGGTGAGACGGGCTGAAAGTAAGCCAGTACAGAGTACCGGCAAAATAAAGAAAAATGTGCCTATCACAATAATTAAAACAAAGATGTCAAGAAAACTGTATTTCACCACCATTTATCATTACCGCCTGTCAGCCGCATGAGAAATTAGCAAACGGACTACGGATAACAGGTGTATACACTCTAAAATGTGGTGTGGTTCGACATGAACACTATGGTCAAATGGCGGGTGCACTGTGTACTGTTATAGATGGTGGAATTATTTTAGTGGACAAACCTGCACAGGTAGCCTACTTTTTAAAGTGATTTGTTTGACAATCGGATGAAAACATCATGCCTGGTTGTGTTCATGCCACAGGAAAAGATAATAAATACATTTTTACAGTTAAATGACATTTATTTGTGCCCTAGCGCTATGAACACGTCTTTACTGTTAGGCCCATACATGTTTTTAGTGCATGTGCACATGGGAGGTCCCGTACCATAGAAGAAATGTAATCTACTTTCACCTCTGGGTGAGACGCACACACAGCCTCTTCTCCTTCCGGTCATCATTCTGCCCAGACCCAGTCTCACCACAGGCAATGGCATGCCACCACTGTAACGTCTCACTGACTGTGCTAGACTGACAGATGTTGAACATGACTTTCACAATATTGATTGATGGGCATAACAACCTTCTTCTGCTCCTGCTTTGATTAGCCGGTGGCCACCGTACAGTACTCTTCAGGCTGACGACTGCTGTTCCCTGTGTGTCCTGTAGGAGGCGTACTCTGTGGCGCGGCAGTTCAACCAGATCCCTCCTATCTGTGAGCAGGCTGAGTACCACATGTTCCAGAGGGAGAAGGTAGAGGTGCAGCTGCCAGAGCTCTTCCATAAGATAGGTGAGTGGAGCAGGTCTGGACAGACTAATACAACACAACAGTATTTCATACACAGGTATAGCTATTCAATGACTATTATTATAGTTCTGATACATCATTCTATGTTTGCCTAGATATACGTATGCTGCAGCTTACAAAGGTTTCTGTGGCAATGTTATGCTTTTAAATACAGTAAATACTTAGCCTTAAAAAAGAGGAAAGAGGACAGCAGTACCCAGGGATGGATGCTCTCGTCCGTCTTTTTGGAAAGCTCAGTCTAGACAGAACAGCATGGTGGTGATGGGGGCAGGCTGACCTCATGTTCCCATGTTCTCAGGTGTGGGGGCGATGACATGGTCACCGCTGGCCTGTGGGATCATCTCAGGGAAATACGACAGCGGGGTACCACCTTACTCCCGTGCTTCTCTTAAGGTAGCGTTACCCCCACCCCTCTCCTGGGACCCTGTTCACCTCTCTGGTTTCTCCTTTGGTCTCAGCTCGTATGTCATGTCAGCCCCTCTTCTCCCACAGCCTTCTTCTTATCCTGGCTCGTTCCTGTCCTAATATATATTTTCTGTGTCAGGTTCTAGAACTTGGTGTCTCCTAGATGTTTGTTTTTGAGTGCCCTGTGACAGCATGCACTGTGTACCAACTGTGTACCAACTGTGTACCAACTCTGTGTACCAATTTGACCACCAGCAGTTAGTTGACACAACGTGACAGGTTGTGTCAACTCAAGCAGCTTATCTCACATTTTCACACACACAGAGGCACACGCATGCACACACACACATACACAGATATTCATCAGATGACAGCAACATACACGTACTGCATCACAAATTCAGAAACTAGGGCATACTCTTTCCCTGTGTTGTCACGGTGGCATACAGGATTGCTGTAGGTGCTCTGAGCGTTCTCTGTGGCCCCAACCAATGTTCCCTCTAATTTGTTTCGGCACTGAGCAAATTTCAGGTCTGCTGAGCGCAAACTTGAAAGATGTGAAAATTCTTTGAGCGCGTTTACTGTGAACACTGAGGCTGTACCCGCTTTAAGTTACAGTTTCAGACAGTGGTCAAGAAGACTACTGTGGCTATTCGATCATAATGTAGGCCTACCAGAGTGACCTACCAGAGTGGCCTTCCATCAAAAACAATGGAGAAAATGCATCCCATAACATTTTAACAGGGAAATAGCTGTTCTATCATTCAGCCTGCAGTAGCAGCCAATGTGTGGTGTTCAATGTAGTCCTGCCTACATTCCATGAGACCTTTGAAAAAAACATGCAGGGCTTGGCATTAACCTGTTTATCCACTTGTCCTTCAGAGAAGGAGGTGACTGAAAATGCTGTTGTGTTGTTTGATTGCAGAAACCACTTCACAAAATAAAATGCATTATTATTCCCAAACCATTATTACAGAGAATCAGACACATTATGCTACCCTCTGCATATTGGCTACTTAACTTATTCAAGACTGTCTCAAAATAAAACACTGCCCCTTTAAGACAAAAAGCTCTTTACCTGACTCGCTTTGCAAAGATGTCTCGAAATGCAAGTTTGGTGCTCTTGTAGGAAGCAATCACTCCCACATTGCTGACTACAAATGATCTATAACTGGGCTAATAACTCACTCACTAGCAAAGGATATGAACAAAATGTGCACATGTGGCTACATGCAGCTCTCAAAACAAGTGAATCTACTCACGACCACAGCTCTAAACACAGTCCGGTTCAAAGTAAATTGCACAGATCCATATATGGCAATGGTCTATTTGCATATACAGTGCATTGACTTTTTCCACATTTTGTTATGTTAAAGCCTTATTCTAAAATGTATTACAAAAAATCTACACACAATACCCCATAATGAAAACGTGAAAACAGTTTTTTTTTAATATTTGCAAATGTATTAAAAATAAAAACAGAAATACCTTATTTACGTAAGTATTCAGACCCTTTGCTATAAGACTCGAAATTGAGTTGAGGTGCATCCTGTTTCCATTGATCATCCTTGAGATGTTTCTACAACTTGATTATAGTCCACTTGTGGTAAATTCAATTGATTGGACATGATTTGGAAAGGCACACACCTGTCTATATAAGGTCCCACAGTTGACAGTGCACGTTAGAGCAAAAACCAAGCCATGAGGTCGAAGGAATTGTCCATAGAGCTTCCGAGACAGGATTGCATTGAGGCAAAGATCTGGGGAAGGGCACCAAAACATTTCTGCAGCATTGAAGGTCACCATGTGGCTTCCATCATTCTTAAATGGAAGAAGTTTGGAACCACCAAGACTCTTCCTAGAGCATCTCTGGAGAGACCTGAAAATAGCTGTGCAGCGACGCTCCCCATCCAACCTGACAGAGATTGAGAGGATCTGCAGAGAAGAATGGGAGAAACTCCCCACATTTAGTTGTGCCAAGCTTGTAGCGTCATACCCAATAAGACTCGAGGCTGTAATCACTGCCAAAGGTGCTTCAACAAGGTACTGAGGAAAGGGACCTGAATACTTTTTAAATGTGATATTTCAGTTTTTTATTTTTAATATTTTTATTTTTATTTTTGCTTTGTCATTATGGGGTATTGTGTGTAGATTGAAGAGGGAAAAAAACGATTTAATCAATTTTAGAATAAGGCTGTAACGAATCAAACTGGAAAAAGTCAAGGGGTCTGAATACTTTCCGAATGCACTGTAGACCTACTGCAGCTCTGATTGGTTATGCTGCACCGGTCTGTGTAGAGTCTTGTGCAATAGAATCCTACTCCGATGCGTTCTGCCTACAACAACATCTCTTGCATAGTTGGTTTTGTTTCGGTATGTTGCATTGAAAGTGGCTAACATTGCGTTGATTCGATCACAATTGCCACAGTAAAGGGAAACGTTGATAGTGTTAACTAACAGGAAAAACTGAAGTTCCATCTTGTGCTTCTCTCTGTGTGATATTTATTCTGAGCTCTGCACGTCAGTCTCGGAGCTACTGCGCGCGCCCGCGAGCAGTTTAGAGGGAACATTGGTCTTAACCCTGTGCAGATAAAGGAAACCAGTTCTCCTTCTCGCTGTGAAGCTGATGTTCTCCTGAGTAGTGTTCATTCATATGTTGTGCTGTTGATTCCTGATTAGAGTTTCAACTTTCAACAAATTCTCTGGTTTTCCCAAAATCCCGGTTGGAGGGTCCCTGGAATTAGGAGGGAATAAGCAGGGAATCCAGCATACAACCAGGATTTATGGAAAACCAGGATTTTTTTTTGAAATTCCTGCAATTTTGCAACCCTATTCCTAATTAACAACGGTGTGGATGGCTGGTCCGATCACTGAAAGCTTGCTTGTTCCTGATCTGTCACTGTTTCAATCATTGGATCACATAGGAAATGAAATCCCTTTATCAAGGTAGCTTTTTTAGCCTACTGAAAAATATGTACATTCATAGATTTTCATAATACACATTTTCTTGGTGTTTACAATTAATTATACACAATTTTAACAAGAATGAGACATTTATTTCCTTCCTAAAACATATGTGCGTGTGTTTGTACCCTACTGCATGTGTGTGAAAAGTGTTGACCAGGTCGAGATGAGAGAGAGGGGCCTCCTCATCTCTGCCTGCTGGGGCTGTACAGTAAAAGAAGACTACAGTAGAGTCACAATGTTTACAGCTAGACCCTGGTCTACCAAACAGAGTCACGTGTTTAAAAGCAGGCCCTGGCCAACACAGGTGGTGCAGTGCATCAGTGTTGGGCAGGGCTGTGTTTTTGAGCAGGTGTGCTGTGTTTCAACAGGGCTACCAGTGGTTGAAGGACAAGATCTTGAGCGAGGAGGGCCGGCGTCAGCAGGCGAAGTTGAAAGAGCTGCAGGCAATCGCGGAGCGGCTGGGCTGCACTCTGCCCCAGCTCGCCATCGGTACGCCGACACCCACTGCCGCTCTCTTTCTTTCTGTCTGTCTGTCCGTTCCTCGTCCCTCTGCCTCTCGCTTGCCTCACGGCCGGATGGTCACTGCCAGACAGGCGGCTAACCAGATGGTTATCAGCTGTTGTATTGTGTGTGTGTGTGTGTGTGTGTGTGTGTGAGATAGAGAATGCTTGTTGTGTGTGTGTGAGATAGAGAATGCTTGTTGTGTGTGTGTGTGTGTGTGAGATAGAGAATGCTTGTTGTGTGTGTGTGAGATAGAGAATGCTTGTTGTGTGTGTGTAAGATAGAGAATGCTTGTTGTGTGTGAGAATGCTTGTCTGTATTATGTTGTACAGTGAGGGAAAAAAGTATTTGATCCTCTGCTGATTTTGTACGTTTGCCCACTGACAAAGAAATGATCAGTCTATAATTTTAATGGTAGGTTTATTTGAACAGTGAGAGACAGAATAACAACCAAAAAATCCAGAAAAACGCATTGTGAAAAAATTTATAAATTGATTTACATTTTAATGAGGGAAATAAGTATTTGACCCCCTCTCAATCAGAAAGATTTCTGGCTCCCAGGTGTATTTTATACAGGTAACGAGCTGAGATTAGGAGCACACTCTTAAAGGGAGTGCTCCTAATCTCAGTTTGTTACCTGTATAAGACACCTGTCCACAGAAGCAATCAATCAATCAGATTCCAAACTCTCCACCATGGCCAAGACCAAAGCGTTCTCCAAGGATGTCAGGGACAAGATTGTAGACCTGCACAAGGCTGGAATGGGCTACAAGACCATCGCCAAGCAGCTTGGTGAGAAGGTGACAACAGTTGGTGCGATTATTCGCAAATGGAAGAAACACAAAAGAACTGTCAATCTCCCTTGGCCTGGGGCTCCATGCAAGATCTCACCTCGTGGAGTTGCAATGATCATGAGAACGGTGAGGAATCAGCCCAGAACTACACGGAAGGATCTTGACCATAGTCACCAAGAAAACAATTGGTAACATACTACACCGTGAAGGACTGAAATCCTGCAGCGCCCGCAAGGTCCCCCTGCTCAAGAAAGCACATATACATTCCCGTCTGAAGTTTGCCAATGAACATCTGAAGGATTCAGAGGACAACTGGGTGAAAGTGTTGTGGTCAGATGAGACCAAAATGGAGCTCTTTGGCATCAACTCAACTCGCCGTGTTTGGAGGAGGAGGAATGCTGCCTATGACCCCAAGAACACCATCCCCACCGTCAAACATGGAGGTGGAAACATTATGCTTTGGGGGTGTTTTTCTGCTAAGGGGACAGGACAACTTCACCGCATCAAAGGGACAATGGACGGGGCCATGTACCGTCAAATCTTGGGTGAGAACCTCCTTCCCTCAGCCAGGGCATTGAAAATGGATCGTGGATGGGTATTCCGGCATGACAATGACCCAAAACACACAGACAAGGCAACAAAGGAGTGGCTCAAGAAGAAGCACATTAAGGTCCTGGAGTGGCCTAGCCAGTCTCTGTGGAGGGAGCTGAAGGTTCGAGTTGCCAAACGTCAGCCTCAAAACCTTAATTACTTGGAGAAGATCTGCAAAGAGGAGTGGGACAAAATCCCTCCTGAGATGTGTGCAAATCTGGTGGCCAACTACAAGAAACGTCTGACCTCTGTGATTGCCAACAAGGGTTTTGCCACCAAGTACTAAGAGATTTCCCTCATTAAAATGCAAATCAATTTATAAAATTTAACACATGCGTTTTTGGGGATTTTTTTGTTGTTATTTAGTCTCTCACTGTTCAAATAAACCTACCAATAAAATGATAGACTGATCATTTCTTTGTCAGTGGGCAAACATACAAAATCACCAGGGGATCAAATACTTTTTACCCTCACTGTATGTCTGTTTGTGGTAAACTAGTTCTTAGACTAGACACTAGAGTAACCAGGATGCTTTTCCTAAATCCAAACCAGCTTTATCAAGCCAGTGGTAATAACTTGCTATTAATTTTGTTTGTTAGTTTACTGTCTCGTGGTGTGTGTCTATATACAACGAGGAAGTTTCTCTTTTCCCCAAGTCAGCAGTTACATGGAATCCCAAACATAAATCCAGTGTGTGGCCCATATTGATTTACAGTCGAATGGGGAGAGGGAATGAGCCTGTAGACAGATTCCCAGCCCCATGGAGAGCTATTAAAGTGTTGCAGATAAGAGAGAGCCTACGTAAATCTAGGCCTACACAACACCTCACTCTGCATATCAAGGCACATTTTACACCCGACCAGTAATGCAGTGTCATAGATTAGGTTTCACGGCCCATTAGCAGACAGCTAGTACACTGTAGCTCCCAATCACTATAAATCCCTGTGGCACTGCCACAAACAGCCTGGACAGAGTTATGTCCTGGGACCACCATTTTACGTCACACGGGAGCAGTGGTATAAAGTAACTAAGTGAAAATACTTTTAAGTACTACTTAAGTCGTTTTTAGGGGTATCTGTACTTTACTATTCATATTTTTGACAACTTTTACTTTTACTTCACTACATTCCTGAAGAAAATAATGTACTTTTTACGCCATACATTTTCCCTGAAACCCAAAAGTACATTTCAAATGCTTAACAGGACAGGAAAATGTCCAATATTATCAAGAGAACGCACAATCATCTCTACTGCCTCTGATCTGGCGGACTCACTAAACACAAATGTTTCTTTTGTAAATGATGTCTGAGTGTGCTCCTAGCTATCTGTAAATGTAAAAAAAAAAACGTGTGCTGTCTGGTTTGCTAAATATAAGGAATTTGAAATGATTCATAGCATTTGCTTTTGATACTTAAGTATATTTAAAACCTTATACTTTTAGCCTAGTATTTTACTGGGTGATTTATTTGTTATTATGGTATCTTTACTTTTACTCAAGTATGACAATTTGGTACTTTTTCCACCACTGCCCGGGTGTCTCTACATTGGGAAAAAGTCAAGATTAAATACACATTAGGCCTCTTAGCCTGACCCGTGCTATTTTACACAGTTGATAGCCTAGCATTACAGCTGTTATACTGTAAAGTAGCAGTGTGACTTCATAGAGGATGTTGGCCAGGCCAGTGAGTGAATAATCTCTGTCATCTGTTAGACAGTTCCATGTAGACTACTACAGCCATCCCATCCTGACCTGAGGAAACCTTGATTGTCATATCAAATCCTGGAAAACCCCGAGTGTTGTTGGGTCAGACCTGTTTCTGGAAGTGGACTCTGTCTCATCATCACCACGGTGTCTGGAGGTTTAATCCCACACTGACAGTGTTTGAACCTCAGCACAGAGGTTTGAACACACTGGCACAAAGTCTCAATTTAGTAGTACACTATTCCTCTCATACAGTATCAAATATCCCACAACTAGATTAGCAAACACAGTGGGGTTGTGTTTTAGGTGTGTAGGGTTAGGATAGGGTATGTTTGTGTGTCTGTTTGTGTGAGTGTACTGTGGGGTGCATGTCTTTAGTAGTTCTATTTTTTGAAGGTGTTTGTTACATGTATGATGCAGTGTTATACTATACATGTTTTTGGTATGTTTGAGGCAGTGGTGTATGTTTTGAAGGGTGGGGAGGGGCAGGTTATGTGGGAGAGGAAGAGTTGTGTGTGTGTGTTGTATATGGGGGTAGCAGGGTTGTGTGTTTGCCATGGTGGGGGTGTCATTGCTGTTTACCCGTCCCCTACAGCGTGGTGCCTACGGAACGAGGGGGTGAGCTCCGTACTCTTGGGGGCGTCCAACACCGACCAGCTGATGGAGAATATAGCAGCAATACAGGTGAGAACACAGTGAGGGTCCAGGTTGGGGGTCTGCGCAAGAGAAAGTGTGTAGATTTGCATAATTTGTCAATGAGTATTGATATTGAATCAACATTTTTAATTGGTTCAAAATGCCATCTCTCGCTGTCCATAACCATCTATAATAGAATTGTTGTTGTTTTTGTCTCTCCTGGAAAGAGTGCTGCCTCCCGGCCAGTCAGTTTGTTGTAATATGCTTGGATGTTTTACTGTACAAGTTAATAAGGTCAGCAGAGTATCAATCAACAGGGACATTTGAGGCTAGCTTGCAGCACTGCTACTTTGCTAGATAAGATGCTCTCATTTAATGGGATTTTCAAACCATCAGGGTTTTATGTTCTTTCATCACATTATGTCTGGCTTGAGATAAGTTGTTTTCCCATTTCCTAGTATCTGCACTGTGTGTGTGTGTGTGTGTGTGTGTGTGTGTGTGTGTGTGTGTGTGTGTGTGTGTGTGTGTGTTTACTATCTTTGTGGGGACCAGAGGTACTCACAGGGATAGTAAAATAAAGACATTTCAAGTAGGGACATTTCACCGGTCCCCACAAGGAAAATGGCTATTTTAGGTTTAGGGGTTGGGTTTATGGTTAGGGTTACAATTAGGCTCAGGGATTAGGTTTAAGTTTTAGGTTAGGGGTTTGGAGTTAAGATTGAGGTTAAATTAAAGGGTTAGTGGTTAGGTAAAATAGGATTTTGAATGGGAATCAATTGTTTGGTCCCCACATGGATAGTAAAACCAATATGGGCACTCAGTGCATTTTATATTTTGTTTCCAAATGTTATGCCTACAGTACCAGGGGCAACATAGTATACTATATACATACGGTACGAAGTATGTGCAATCTATACATGTGAAACAATACCTTATGCATTCTGTTTCCTTCAATACATCTGTAATTTCTCCTGCAGGTTCTTCCCAAACTATCCTCCTCCATCACACACGAGGTCGATAGCATCCTGGGGAACAAGCCGTACAGTAAAAAGGATTACCGTTCATAACGCACCACCACGCCAGCCAGGGCTGCTCCAGGGCTGCTCCAGGGCTGCTGCAGTGCAGCCCCAAGCCCCACCTTTGCCTGATCTTTCGTTTGCTTGAGCTTTTACTGAATGAGACCCCGGCGCATGAGTCTGACCCCGCCTCAGCCACCCTGGGGAGCATCATGTAGACTTACAGAGGAAAGAAAAGGATGAAGAAATAGAGAGAGATGGTCACAGCTGCAGGGAAGGAAGGAAGGATAGATAGATAGAAGAAAGATAGAACAAGAGATTAAAGATATGCGCTCATAGATAAATCAGTTGTACATACAATTCAACCAAAACTGTATTTTAAAAACTGAAGAAAAAACAAGTAAAAAAAAAACATGCTTGCTTGGCAGCCAGATATTTCATTTTTTTGCATTTGTTTCTCTAAATACTGAATGCATACCAATGGAATTTAAGTTTATACAAATATACAACAAAAACTATGTTGTACATGTATAGCCACACATTTGTGAGTTCTGTTTAATATGTACATCACAGTTTCTCTGAAACAGCTGTTAATTTGTGTAGTCTACACATGATCAGTGTACTAGCCTCCTCGCAGGCAGAACAATCAGCACTTTAGTATTGTACAGTTCAGTCATTGAGATGCTGTAGAATACGTGAGAGGATGAATTAACTAAACCATATCACACACGGTGAGTCATTGCACTGTAGGATCTCCTCGCCTGTTTCAGTTTCCTACCTGTTCCCCTCAGTCAGTCTGATCTCCACAGTGCTGGTTCATAACAGACTGTTATTTGACAGTAGTCCCTGGCCAACGGAAACACTAGTTGGTTTTAGTGGCAGCCCTTCCTGCCCAATAGGAGTGAAAGCTCAGGGATCGGAACAGTATTTAATGTCCATGTCTTTCTTTCACGTGTGGACACTCGATTGGGACCTGTCCACTGTCAAACCAGGGACATTGGCTTGAGCCAAAGATATTCTTAACATCTTTCAACGCCACATCTAAGTGTGTGTGGCTTGTTGGAGGAGTATAGCGACCGTCTTAAAGCGTATACTATCCAGCTTATTAGCTATTGACTCTCTTCACATGTACAGTATAATCACTTAACCATGCCGTTCTATGCTTATACCCGCATTGTACACTCCTCTACTTAGGGAATGATACGTTGATTTTCAGAAGGCAGATGATAGTCTATACATTTTCAATAATCATATGCATTGCACATTGAAGACATCTGCCGCTGCCCTCGTATTCACTCTCTAGCTGTTAGGTCCTCTCTTACTGTGAGACAAAGCGCAAAGTGGATAGCATGTGATACGTCCTCCATGCATGAGCCTTCGTCCAACAGCCTATGGGGATTATTCTGACCAAGAAAAGTCATGCTTACAAGAGTAAACTAACAAGTGTAAATATAAGGAATACTCACTCCTGTTTCATAACTCATTCTCTGATTCAATGAGTTCAGTTTTCTAGTACTGTAGGCCAAGGTCACGCGTTCAATAAAAACTTGCAGTATCTTTTTTACAATCGGGGTCAAGTCTTAATGCTATGTATGTTTTTGTAGGTATTTGTTAGTTTTTGAATGCGATACTATCAAGTAAATGTTGAAATGTATCTTTCATGCAAACATTTTAATTAGTACTTGGTAATGGAGCCACAGCCAGTTAACATCTTTTGAGGGAGGTATATGCAAACCTGCATAATATGCAGTTCTTTAGTGGTAATCCATTAATGTAACATATCTGATAAAGTACTTAGCTGACTATATCAAGACCAATTTTGGTATCATTTGATGCAATATTTCATAATGAAAATACTGATAATACAAAGAGATGTCCGGTAACGGAGTTATTAACATGCAAAATAGCATATTGCAGTAAAATGATCTCTGGATCGATAATTCTAGGACAATTTCCTGATTGAATATGTGTCATGGAGCCATATGGGAGTCATAAAATGAATCAAAATTATGTAAAGTAAGTATTGTTTCATTTCGGGACAGCAGTGACTCCCATCACCAAGCACTAATCAATATTTTGCATGAAAGATATATTTGAACAATTACTTGTTAATAAGCACTAACAAATACCTACAAATATATATATATATATATATATATATATCATTAAGATTTGGCCCTGATTATAAAAAATATATTCCTATTTTTATAGTGGGAGTGTGACTCCGTTACCCTGCGCAAGGCCTTGCCCTTGTGTCATTGGATTGAAGTGATGTCAATCACGGAGGGGCAGTGCTTCGCCTGTCAAATTGAAAGGTGACGAGAATGAGGGGATATTTATATCTGTTTGGGACCCTGCAAGCTTGATCCTTCTGTTGAAGACAAAATACTGGAAAAATCTATGCATCAAAAATAAGATTTTATTACCTGTCTTAAAGCACATGACATGAGCAGATTCAAGTAAAACAGGTGATGTATTATATTTAAGCAATAAGGCCCGGGGAGTGTGGTATATGGCTAACATACCACGGCTATGGGCTGTTCTTACGCACGACGCAACGCGGAGTGCCTGGATACAGCCCTTAGCCGTGGTATATTGGCCATATACCACAAACCCCTGAGGTACCTTATTCCTATTATAAACTGGTTACCAACGTAATTAGAGCAGTAAAATAAATGTTTTGTCATACCCGTGGTATATGGTTTAATATACCACAGCTGTCAGCCAATCAGCATTCAGGACTCGAACCACCCAGTTTATTAAACTATAACAATAGTAAAAAATAAATATTACAGTAACCCCGTTACCCTGCAACACTGAACATAAAATAATGTACTCTATAGATACAGTAT
The DNA here is from genome assembly GCA_030435695.1 of Brachymystax lenok tsinlingensis. NCBI lineage: Eukaryota > Metazoa > Chordata > Actinopteri > Salmoniformes > Salmonidae > Brachymystax > Brachymystax lenok. The sequence goes on from CM059813.1 coordinate 35,991,458, forward strand.
AATGTGCGTGTGTATCTGCCCATCAGTCTTCGCTGGGCTTCCGTGAAGACAGAGATGTCTCATTCGAGTGCCAGCCATGGTAATAGGGGTGCTGTACTGTTATGGCTGACCCTGTAAAACAACACATTGCACGGCACCTATCCGGGGTATGTGACGGTAAAAACATCTTTCTTTTCTGGCTGGTTCAGGAAACACAAACAGGATGTTTTCAGAAACTTAAAACTGAAACTTAAAACTGCTCACATTCTTATGTTGAGAACATTTGTAAGTCAGTTACCAGTAACAGAGGTACAAGAAAAGACAAAGTTACCAAGATGCTCCGTGTCCATTGAATTACAAAATCTTTTTGCATATTAAACTACATACAAATATCCTTTCTTTTAGTTATTTAAATGTTTTTATGTCGGATACTTTAAAAAAATATATAAATTAAATCCATGAAATCATTTTTACACATTTAACCTTTTAAAACAATGTCCAATCATTAAATAAAAAGGATAATAATGTTCTAATGTACATATTGGAGATGTCATTTGCTGTAGAAAAAAGGGGAAAACAGTCGTACTTGATTTTGTACAAGGTAACACTTATGTTTAAACCATCAACTTTAGATAGAATCCACTTCCATACATGATGAAGTGTACTCTAGAAACTACACAAAGCCCTTTCTCATTGTGTATATGGCATCAAGTAACTTTAATTTTTGTTATGTAGATGCTAAACATGGTGTGACCTGGCCCTGTAGTGTCAGTGAGTAGGACAAAATGTAATGATGAGAGAAGTGTAGATGCTTCTCAGGCAAAGTGAAGAGGGGATTTGGAGAATCAAAATAAGTGAGGTGTGTATGTGTGGCCAACACCTCGGGTCAGACAACAAATACTTGGCATAGATACAGATTCAAAGTGTGTGTGTGGAGGGGAAAACAAATCTGTCTAGCCTCTGTGTTAAATGGAAACTATTTACATTTAGATTTTTCTGGTACTCTATGTCTTGAGGGAATTAGTGGCAAAAGCCAATGTGGTTTTCCCAGAAAGAAAAAAATGTCATAAAGTATCATGATTTTCTGTCTTACTGTCTTTCAGCAGGGTAATGAGCGAAATGACCGAAAATCGTGCAGCAGAAATGTTTCATAAAAGAAAAAGCTCAAAGGCACTGTCACAAGGAGTTTTCCCTAGAAATATTTGGTGGTCTTTGTCACACTATCAATTCATTGTCACACGTACATGCACAGAGCTGTGCACTGATTTGTCTGGTGATAACTGTGATGGTGTTGAATGTAGCTCCATCTCGCCCCCAGGTGTAGAGGGAGAGAGGCTACACTGTAGAGAGAGAGGCTACACTGTAGAGAGAGGGGCTGTGCTGTAGAGAGAGGGGCTGTGCTGTAGAGAGAGAGAGGCTGCGCTGTAGAGAGAGAGAAGCTGCGCTGTAGAGAGAGAGACTGCTGTGCTGAGAGAGAGAGGCTGAGCTGTAGAGAGAGAGGCTGAGCTGTAGAGAGAGAGGCTGAGCTGTAGAGAGAGAGAGGCTGAGCTGTAGAGAGAGAGAGGCTGAGCTGTAGAGAGAGAGAGGCTGAGCTGTAGAGAGAGAGAGGCTGAGCTGTAGAGAGATAGAGGCTGAGCTGTAGAGAGAGAGAGAGGCTGCGCTGTAGAGAGAGAGAGAGGCTGCGCTGTAGAGAGAGAGAGGGGCTGCGCTGTAGAGAGAGAGAGGGGCTGCGCTGTAGAGAGAGAGAGAGGCTGCGCTGTAGAGAGAGAGGCTGCGCTGTAGAGAGCGAGAGAGAGAGGCTGAGCTGTAGAGAGAGGCTGCGCTATAGAGAGAGGCTGCGCTGTAGAGCGTGATGAGGACCACAGAGCTCCTCTATTTACTGTGCTGAGAGAGAGAGGCTGCGCTGTAGAGAGAGCGAGAGGCTGAGCTGTAGAGAGAGAGGCTGAGCTGTAGAGAGAGAGAGGCTGAGCTGTAGAGAGAGAGGCTGAGCTGTAACGAGAGAGAGGCTGAGCTGTAGCGAGAGAGAGGCTGAGCTGTAGAGAGAGAGAGAGGCTGCGCTGTAGAGAGAGAGAGAGGCTGCGCTGTAGAGAGAGAGAGAGAGGCTGCGCTGTAGAGAGAGAGAGAGAGGCTGCGCTGTAGAGAGAGAGAGAGAGAGGCTGCGCTGTAGAGAGAGAGGCTGAGCTGTAGAGAGAGAGAGGCTGAGCTGTAGAGAGAGAGAGGCTGCGCTGTAGAGCGCGATGAGCACCACAGAGCTCCTCTATTTACTGGACCACTCTGGCACCACACCATGGCAACACAACAGCATGTGAAGTGTGAAGTGCACTCTTCGAAGAGCTTGCTCCTTACTGACATAGTGGATAATGCTAAACAAGCAGTGTGGATGATTTTATAAGAATTTGAGGTGTGTGAGAGTCAGGCTGTTTAGTGAGTAGACTCATCGTTGCAGGGTCTCTTGTCTCCCTGTCCAGTGTTGCCCTCTGACAGCCTCCCTTCACACAGCCACTGTACCATACATATCATAGTATTGATGTTACTATCAGCTCAGAAACCTATGAAACCAGCCCTGTAGATGAATGATGCTCATCTCACAGAATGCCGTATGTTAGAGATTATTTTTGTATGTTCTGGCCTTTAACGTAGAAGAAGCAGAAGAGGGAGAATAAAAGTTTATTTTCATTTTCAACATGCTGCATTTTCCTCTTAATATTGTATCAGTGTAAAGATTGACAATTTATTTATATTGTGTATGAATTGTGCAGAATGCTCTCAAATGAATGCAATGGCAGACTACCTTCTCTCAGTGACGATGCCCTAGCTAGTCATATCTCCTGTATGTACATAGTTTGACCTTTGTATATATTTATGGTTGTGGTCACCTCTGCCTTTTCTTTCTTTTCATTTGCAGGCATTGCTAACTGCACTGTGCTTCAATCTGAATTTAGACAAGATGTACAGCTTCATCTTTAATGAAATGACAATGAAAAAATAAGAATGTAAAAACAGTTTCCTGTGTTTGACTTTTTCATTCATTGATTGTTTTTGTTATTAACTAGGTGTCCAGGTTAGAAAATCCTCTTCACCTTAGTCATAGACAGTATACACTTACAAATTGCATTATATTGAACTGTATACAATATACTGTATAAAATATAAATATATGTAAGAGCACTTTATACACAAAAACAAAAAAGGTACTGTTTACCATAACTGGGCCTTGCCCACTGTTTGCTCAAGTTATATTGTGTCTCCTGAATCATTGTGCAATCCAATGGGGTGAACTCTAAACTTTGAGGATATGAATCAGAATCGCCCACTTAAACATACTGTAGTAAACAAAAATGTACTGACCAATATGTAGATAATATACTGTCTTCTGGTCAACATATAGTGGATTAAAGCGCCATAGCACCAACATTTTTATAACAAGTCGCTTCATATAAAGTACAGAATATCAAACATAACTTTATGGTATTCACTGCAAATATCATTGAAAGCGCTTTTCCAGGTGCTCTAATCACTTTACATTGTATGATAGGAATCACCTCACACTACTATTCAAAAACGATGTAGAAGTGATGGGATTTGTATAATAATGCCACATGTATACTGTTTATCCACAAATTCCATGAACATTTCAGGGGGAAATTACAAAAAACAAAACATAAAACACTACAGCATTGCCAAGTATACAAAACAAATACATAAAACACTACAGCATTGCATAGTATACAAAACAAATATCTCAAGTACAGCAGGGAGTCGGTGGATCTCTGAAATAAAAAATGAGTGTTAGTGTTGGAAGTTCAGCAACTGTCGCCAAACACATCTCCTATATCCCGCGTGTTGGTTGTCCAGGATGGGAGTGTGCAGAGGAGGCTGTGGTGGCTGTGGTGGGGGAGATCAAGGGCTCTATTCAATCCGTATCGCGGGAATTCAGCATTATAGCTTGATTTCAATTTAAAGGCAATGTTCCTGCTTTAGCAGACACTGCATTCAAGGTAAACGCTGCAGACGTCGGCCAAATAGGTCATTACCTTTAAATTGAACGCTTCAGCGATACACATTGAATAGAGCTCCTAGTCCTGGTAACCTCTGGCCGCCCTCTAACTACCAGAAAGGGGGTCACAACATACCATAGCTCATCACTGATGAGTCAGGCCATGCCTGAGTGGGAGATGCACATGTATACAGTACGCACATGAACACAAACAATGAAAGCCCTGCACAGTTCAAAGCATACACACACACCAAAGCATTATCCACCCTTGAGCAAACACTGAGAACATTTCTCCGTAGAGTCCATTTCTCCATGTCTGTCATCCAGCTCCTGTGGGTGCAGCAGTATCCTGTCCCGTTGGGGTGTGTATGTCTGAAATAATAATATCCATCCTTTTAATTCAGTTTGGCTTCAGCGAAGCTTGTGCTGCTGCCTCAGCCTCTTACAGTCGGAGGCTCATTGGTGATTGGAGCCTCCAAACCAAAAAGGGGCGCTATAACGCGTTGTCTAGATGAGTGTTATCCTCCCTCTTGCTTCTGTAGGGGAGGCGTGGAGGCCCACCTGAGGACCCACACAGATGGAGAGAAGCTGTCAGTTGACCCTGTATCTCAGCACACAGGACACACTGATTACAGACAAACGACAACACAACCAGAACCACCAGCGGAGGATATGTGTAACCTCAATGTGTTCGACCTCCCTACAGACAAAACCAACTCGGGAGAAACATTCAGTTCCAGTCAACCTTTCTCTCCAGTCCAGCTTCATTATACCCGGCCCTGTCACCAGCTACACTATGCATGCCGTGGTGAGGGCAGTGTGGTGTGTGTCAGTCACTCATCACTACCTTCCTGACAGGTGAGTCCGATCCAGCTGTTGAGACATGTGCAGCGGCCATTCCGATGGTCACAGTGAGCCGCGTTGTAACACACACAGCTCTCTGTGCAGTCTGGCCCGTAGCGGTTTGCTTTGCAGTCTGACAACAAACACACACACGCATAGGTAAGACGATACCTCATTAGACACCAGAACAGAATTAGAAAAAGGCTCTTAAACAGATCGCCACCTGTGGTACCATCACATAGAACGTTCTGAATGCCCCTCAGTCTTACCAATGTCACACCTGGGTCCAGTTTTGCCTGAGGTGCACAGACACCTGCCACTCACAGGGTCACAGGGCGTGCCCTCCTCACAGTCACATGACTTGGCACAGTTCACACCAAACGTGCCCTGTTGACACTCTGAAAACAGACGTGGGGTAAGAGCAACACCATATTTAGAATGAATAAATCCGGTCTGAAGGCCTACATTTCCAACTATATAAAAGTGATCATCACTACTAGGTACCAGCAGCTCAGTAACTGGACATAAGGCAGAGATCTCACCTCTGTGACAGCGGGAGCCATGGTACCCTGGAGGACAGACACAGAACCCAGTGGAGGGGTTGCAGGACGCCCTGTTCAGACAGTCACACTGGAGTTGGCACAGAGGGCCATGGAGACCAGGGGGGCACGCTGAGGACAGGCACAGGACACTTTAGATACAGTATGCCATGCCAGTGTCTTTCAATGTTATGCTGACGTGTGTGTGTGTGCGTGTGTGCACGAGTGTGTGTGTCACTCACCATGTTCACACTGATGTCCGTAGTATCCTGGACCACACTGGCAGGTTCCAGTCACCCTGTCACAGGTGCCATTGTTCCAGCAGTCACACTTCAGCTGGCAGTTACCTCCAAATGTCCCCGGAGGACATTCTATCACATAAGCAGACAGACAGACACAGAGAGGCAGCATAACTATAGTATATCATCTCCTGGATGAAAACCAGCACTGGGAGTTGAGTTATTACACTCATAGCTATTTCCTATGATTTTGTAAAGGTGTACTGCACAGTATCTCTCACCTGTGTCACAGTGAGCCCCAGTCCAGCCCAGACCACAGGTACAGCTTCCAGAGACAGAGTCACACAGTCCTCTGTTACTGCAGTTACAGAGGATAGCACAGTCCTCTCCAAACCAACCAGGAGCACAGCCTGCCAACACACAGATATTACACATTACAAACACACACATATTACAAACATACTTCAAACACAAACATATATTACAAACCTTTAACTTATAGACAGATAAACAATCCTATTTGTGTTGTAAAAATACTTCCACACATAGTGATCTGTTCAACTGGATTCATTAGAGAAAACCTACCTTGTCCACAGTCCTCTCCTCTTCGCCCAGGGCTGCAGTGACATCTACCAGTGACAGGGTCATTCTGTGCCCCCTCTCCACACAGTGTCACGCGGGCACAGTCCTGCCCATAACGACCAGCTGGGCACGCTGTCAACAGGGTACAGGAGATTAAGGACCATAGTTTTCCTAACATTACTTCAGAAGCTATGACTGTTGTGGAGGTGTTACATGATATTCAGTGCTATAAAAAGCTGAATATGAACTCACTGATGTTGCAGTGTGCTCCGATGAACCCTGCTGTGCATTCACAGGTGCCAGAGGTGGAGCTGCACTTCCCACTGTTCTGACACTGGCACTCTCGCTCACAGTTGGGCCCATACCAACCTTTCTGACACTCTGGGAACCCAAAACACATACCAAACGGTTTTAAGATAGAGTAATGACATCCCCTATGGAAGGTTATGAAGGTGTCATTACCAGCAGAGGGGGGTAATGTACAATACATACCCTGGTTACATTTAGGACCTTGGAAGCCTGGGGCGCAGTAACACAACCCAGTCACTGGGTGGCAGAGCTGGTTGGTCTCAGAACACTGGCACACCTGGTTACAGTTGAGTCCATATGTCCCTGACAGACAGGCTGGTGGTGCAGACAGAGAGGTAAGCAACATGAAAAGCGAGACATTACTGCTGAAAGTCCAGACTGACAGAGTATTTTATTTTTCAATTTGTTTATTTTACCCTTATTCACCAGGTAACTTGACTGAGAACACATTCTAATTTTACAGCAATAGTTACAGGGGGATGAATGAGCCAATTGGAAGCAGAAGAGATGGGCTGAGAGGTTCGTACAGGACTCACTCTGTTCACAGCCATTGCCAGTGAGTCCAGGGGGACAGCCACACTCCCCAGAGACATGGTGACAGGAAGTACCCTGGGGACAGGTGCAGCGTTGCACACAGCCCTTGCCATAGGTTCCAGGTAAACAGGCTGGTGGTAAAAAGGAGGGAGAGTCAAAATCCTTAACAGGTATGGCTAAAAATCCTTCAGGGATAATATTGAAAAAATATATATAATTAAAAGTAGGCTACCATTATCACAGTGGGGTCCCCTCCAACCTGGTGGACAGAGGCAGTGCCCGGTTACGTGGTGACAGGGGGCTTTATGCTCACACTGGCAACTCTCCTCACAGCCAGCTCCAAACAGGCCTGACCCACAGGCTGCAGTGGAGGAAAAGGACAGAGGAGGAACTCAGAGACCGGATGTGACAACAACCTTCACTCACAAGAGGGCGCTGTGTTGACTGTACAGCGGAAACCTGTGAATGAATTCACCTCACAACATGATGATGACAAAGACAGTATATGTCCACTTCTCTGTCACCCTATTCTGACCTTTTTCACAGCGCTCTCCGACCCAGCCAGGACCACAGTTGCACTGGCCCGTCTGTCTGTCGCAGTGGCCCCCGTTCTCACACTGACACTGCTGCTGGCAGTCGGCCCCGAACCGCCCTGCTACACACTCTGTAGGGCCAACCCACAGAGACATGGCAGGAAAGAACACAGGACATCGCATGTCAGAGCAGGCAAACCAACCACAGGCTAACATAGAAACCTATGGTGTTTCTGCTGAGGACAGCAATACCTTCTCCAAACCCTGTGGTTTGACCTAGCAGAAAGTTGGCACTAGGTGGTAATTAACCACTGAGGCGCTAGGTAACACAGCACCGGCAGCAGCATTAGAGGTTTCCTGTGCCTAGAGTAGGGTGGTGAGTTTGGCATGGAGGACCTGTTGAGAAGTTTATATGGGCGCTGTGGGAGGATAGTGTGTAGAGTACATTGGGGTGGTGAACTGCAGTGTCTGTGTGGAGTCTAGAGTGAGACGGTTACAGGGCAGACAGGAGACTGTGGGGTCTAGCAGACTGTCTGCAGTCTGAGGGGCAGCTCTGTCTCACACAGGCAGCCAGGGAATAGCACCAGTCAAAAACAAATGAGTTAAGCCAGGGCAAATTAGGACTGAGACTAATGTGGTTCCTGAATACAGTAAAACAAACCACTGTCCACTGTAATGTTTTCCTTAAGCAGGCTGTCCAGACTCCTCCAGTCAGAGTTTTCCAGTACCTGCATTTCTAGTAGAGCTGGTACTGAATGAGGATCATCCTGATTGGATAACGCTTTAGGTAAACAATCCCAGAACATGATGTGATATAGGTCTGAATAAGGCATGAGTAAGTAGGGTTAGCTAGGTTCATAGTGACTCTAAGCGTCTCTATGGCTTTTTCAGTACCACTCACCTAGCCCGCAGGCTGCGCCCATCCACCCTTTGGCACAGGTACATTGCCCACTGATTCGGTCACATTTGGCTCCATTCTGACACAGGCAGTGCTGACGGCAGTCCGCCCCATAGAAGCCCACTGGGCATTCTGGGAAAATAATGGTAGACCCATTAACACTACATTATGGTTTCCCTGTACAGAACTCATTCACTAACCTCTGTTCAAAGCGGTTGGACTCAAGCAATATTATAGTGCATAGTTAGTTAGGAGTACTACTCTAGTTCCATACTCACCCTGTGAGCAGTTGGGCCCTGTCCAGCCAGGTGTACAGACACACTGCCCACTCACCGGGTGGCAGTTGCCATTGTTATGGCAACCGCAGGTTTGGTTACAGCCCTCCCCATAGAAACCATCCGGGCATGCTGCAAGGCAAAGATAAGAAACTGTTTACTTCCAAAGAATCAATCATCAATCACACCAATGCAGAACACATATGTGTGATATGTCTGGGATTTGAAATTGTTTCTATTGCACAGGGTGCGTACTGGACAGGCTCTTTGAAGCGTGGGATGTCCAATACTCACTCAGTTTGCAGGTAGGACCGATCCAACCAGCTGGACACACACACATCCCAGTGACATGGTTGCAGTGACCTCCATTCAGACAGACACACTTCTCCTGGCAGTCCAACCCATAGAAGCCCTGGGGACAGGCTAAATAAACACAGAGCCTTTACTTCTCAGCAACAATACAGCAAAATAACCTGATGATTTCAATAGGCTAATTGTACTGGATTATAGATACAGTTCAGGCTATGATACGGTTATATAGTTTTGGTTGTGGTTACGTTTTAGGGAGTTTGGGAGGTTCTCTTACGTTTCTCACAGAAGGTTCCAGTCCAGCCCACCAAGCAGGTGCATGCTCCACTGACATGGTCACATGACCCCTTGTTGTCACACTGGCAGTGATGCCGACAGCCCAGACCGAAAGACCCCACTGGACACTCTAAGACACAGAGAAGACACAGCTTAACACAGCTACAGCAGGGCTTGACAGCTACATGCTCTGAGACAGTACTACAACTGTACAACAGCAATTTAAGAACACAGACCGAAAAGAAACAACCTACAAGCAGATATTTTGCTTGAGGACTCATACCTTCATGGCATTGTGTCCCTGTGTAGCCGGCCTCACAGTTACACTGGCCCGTCACTGCGTCACAGCTCCCATCCCCATTCTTACAGTCACATTTCTCAGCACAATCCACTCCCCAGTGCCCAGAGTCACAGGCTGCCAAGGAAACAAACAAACAGGAGACCTTTTAATAAAATAGTTTAGATTCAGTGAGAGTAAGCTATTTTTTTTCTTCTTTAGATTAATTTGAGACTCAATGGCACACCCACTCTACCTTTCCTGCAGTTATGTCCAGCCCAGCCAGGGTTACAAGTACAACGGCCCGTGACAGGATGGCAGCGCCCGCTGTTTTCACACATGCAGCGCAGCTGGCATCCAACACCAAACCGCCCTGTCAGACATGCTACAGCACACAGACACATGATAAAGCACTGTGAGTCAGAGAGTCACACACACTCTACGTACATACTGTAAACACACATATTGCAATACTGTACATGACACTGGTTGAAATGACATACAAACATCAAAAGGCATTTAACAAGAAAACCATGAGTTATACAGGAATAATATTTATCCTTCTGTGTGAAAACAGCTGATGAGAACATGGTTTATGACATGTCGGTGCCTCAGACAGAGGAGAATGTGGTGTGGTTGGTGTTTTAATGACCCACAAGAAAGGCCTGCTCATCATGCATTTAACATCTCTTTCTAAAATTAGACCAAAACTACCACAAACTACCACAAATCTTCGATCACAGTTCTACCATTGATTCACTCAAACTCACAGTTCTGACAGAGCCTGCCCATGTACCCAGGAGGACAGGAACACGTCCCGTTGTGTTTGTCACACACTCCTCCATTCTCACAGGCTGGACAGGCCTCACGGCAGCCCGCGCCCCAGGAACCCTCCACACACACTGCAGCACACAGCAAGAGCAAGAGTATGTGTTAGCTTCATCATCATTATCACAATGTTATGAGTACTATAGTATCACCAGATTTTTTCCTTACAATTCTCACAGCGTTTTCCTGATGTTCCAGCAGGACACTGACACTGGCCACTCACTCTGTCACATGGGGCCCCTGAGCAGTCACAGGCCTGAGGGCAGCCTGGCCCAAACCTCCCCTCTGGACAGGCTAGGAGAGGAGAGAGACAGTGGTAGTCTTCCTAAAAGAAGCCACATTCAGTACTGTAATCTGACCACCATGACATGAAATGCCTATCCCATGGGACCAACAGGACAACCTACCTTGATCACAGGTGTCTCCACGGAGACCAGCCGGGCACAGGCGTTGGCACTTCCCAGTCACATGATCACAAGACAGTCCAAGCGGGCACTCACACTTGTTCTCACAGCCTAGGCCAAACGTGCCTGGGTCACACTCTGAGGTGGGAGGGGGGAACGTGATTAGGCATCACTCAGAGTTAAACACATAGAGCACTACAGCACTGCTGGATATACTGTAGATCACTTTTGGTCCAGCCAGCACTGACCTTCCCTGCATGCATTGCCTTGCCAACCGGGCTTGCAGACGCAGGTGCCATGGCGACGGTGACACTCTAGAGTGTTCTTTTGGACACAATGACACTCCTCTGAACAGCCCGGTCCAAAGGCCCACTTGGGACATGCTGGATAGGGAAAGAGGGAGATAACATGTAGAATATTGAATGAGAACTGAATGAATAAGGTGGGCAATGAATATGAGTAGAGGTGAAAGGTGAGATGTGAGGGGTCAACAGTGAGTGACTCACGTAGATGGCAGAACCTCCCGTAGAGTCCAGGGTCACACAGACAGGCTCCGTAGGTGCGGTGGCAGCGCCCGTTACAGGCACAGTTACACTTCTTATTGCACTGTTTCCCATAAAAGCCCTTAGGACAGCCTACAGACAACAAAGCATTGTTATCAGGCAACTGAACTTTTAAATAGAGTGAATAACTGAGAGAGTGTTTTTGTACAGCATATGTTAACCAGTAGTTACTCACCATCCTGGCACATGTCTCCACTGACCCCAGGTGGGCAGCGACAGTTCCCATTAACAGGATCACAGGTGGCTCCGTTCATACACTTACAGGGAAACGAGCAGTTCTTGCCAAAGGATCCTTCAGGACAAGCTGTTAGGATAGGATAGAATAAAAGTTTATATATTTATCCATAATACAGAGATGTGTTGTTCCACAGAAAAACACACAGCCATAAGATTGATAATGTATAGTGTTGTGAGTGCAGTTTGTTTACTGTGAGCAGATACTGACTCTGGTTGCAAATGAGGCCTGTCCATCCATCGGGACAGTGACATCCATCTCTCCCTGGGCCACACAGCCCTCCGTTAGAACAGTCTTCACAGGTCAGACTGCAATCATGGCCAAACGTGTTGTTCAGACACACTGCATACAAGACAAAGGCATTATTGATTGTCACATTTCAGAACAAGTTTGCGGTTAGGGATTTGCCATCTTCAACTACATTCTTCCTAGCACAGCAACCCCAGTGAGATGACCTTAAATACTACAATACTGATTAATGTGTTTTCACATTAGTACATCAAAGAACAACACAAAACAGATAGCCATAGCCCCCCTGCCACAGTCTATAAGCTTCCCCATTACTACCCAGGTATGTCAAAAAAAATCTGCTAACCAATTTGCCACCTGCTGTGGGGTATTTCATTTCCCAGTAACTAGTAATTAAATAAGGTCTTGCGGTTTACCTCCTGTTGCTCAGACACAGAGCTAAATATGATACAGGACCATGTGTGTGTGTTCAGTGGCTCACCAAATGTCTCTGCTAGCGTGCTCTCAGCCAGCAGCTCTCCAGCATCATCATCCTCATAGTCATCATAGCGTTCCAGGGGCTGGTTGTAGTCCTGCAGCAGGGCGAGCTGAGGCTGAGGCAGGGGCCCCACAGCATCCTGGCCCCCACTATACGGGGCTTCAACTGTATTCTCCAGCGCTGCAGAAAGAGAGAGAGAGAGAGAGAGAGAGAGAGAGAGAGAGAGAGAGAGAGAGAGAGAGAGAGAGAGAGAGAGAGAGAGAGAGAGAGAGAAAAAAAGAGAGAGAGCAAGAGCCAGAGAGGGAGGAGATTGTATAAGGGTAAAAGGTCCAAGTGGGACATGATGATGGTTGTGTGGCTCTAAGCAACAACATCTCATTTGATTGGTGGAACTCACGTTCACAGGAGTGTCGGTCCTCGTCCAGACGAAAGCCTCGGCGGCAGAAACACTGGAAGGAGCCGGCGGTGTTCTGGCACGTGTGGTCACAGCCACCGTTAGCCGCCAGACATTCATCCACATCTACACAACACACACACAGTCCAGTCACTTTACAAAAACACTGCTCCTCAATCAGGTAAATTGATATAAATAGTCACTGACATTTAGCATTGAATCAATGTTCTTATGTAATAAACAATGTACAGCAAACCAAACATTACAGCCTCATATATACACATATTAGTTCAACTGGAAGCAATCCAGGTTCAACAGTTATATTATAATGAGTGCCCCATTAATCACTATTCTGAGGTTTTAGAGGGGAGAACATACCATCACAGCTACATCCATCTGAGTTGAGGCGGTATCCCGCTGTGCAGTAGCACTCATAGCCCCCAGGGTAGTTGGTACAGTCCTGCTCGCAGCAGGAGCTTCCCACTCCACACTCGTCCAGGTCTTCCAAACAAAACACACAATAAAAAGCATCACTGGGAGAATCATGATGTTGGGATATGTTTTGTCTAAAACTGATCTGAGGGATTGAGGTTAGTCTCTAGACTGGTAAAGGTTAGTCTCTAGACTGACCAGTAAAGGTTAGTCTCTAGACTGGTAAAGGTTAGTCTCTAGACTGACCAGTAAAGGTTAGTCTCTAGACTGGTAAAGGTTAGTCTCTAGACTGACTGGTAAAGTTTAGTCTCTAGACTGACTGGTAAAGGTTAGTCCCTAGACTGACTGGTAAAGGTTAGTCCCTAGACTGACTGGTAAAGGTTAGTCTCTAAACTGACTGGTAAAGATTAGTCTCTAGACTGAATGGTAAACGTTAGTCTCTAGACGGAATGGTAAAGTTTAGTCAGTAGACTGAATGGTGAAAGTTAGTCTCTAGACTGACCAACACAGGTCTTGAGGTCCTCCTCCAGTCGGTAACCCTGGTTACAGCTGCAGACAGGGAGCTCGGTGGAGTGCTGGCAGTGATGGGAGCAGCCTCCATTGTTGCTCTCACAGCTGTTGACGATCTCCATCTCAATTCCTGTCACACAGAAACACATGAGATGACACTCCCATTACTTCTGGTTGAGATATTTCAGATCATGTCAAATAATGAAAGAGATGGAGATGATTATAGGAGCCAAACTCACGATAGCACTGGCGACCGTCTGCTCCCATCTCGTAGGCAGTGTCACACACACAGGCGAAGGAGCCCAGGGTGTTGTGGCAGCCATGAGCACAGCCCGTCTGCTCCGACTCACACTCATCAATATCTGGGACAGATAAACAAAGTGTCTATACAGATCTATACTAGAACTTAAATACAGAGACATGATTGGCCCTGTATGAACAGGAGTGGTAAAGGTTAGTCTCTAGACTGACTGGTAAAGGTTAGTCTCTAGACTGACTGGTAAAGGTTAGTCTCTAGACTGGTAAAGGTTAGTCTCTAGACTGACTGGTAAAGTTTAGTCTCTAGACTGGTAAAGGTTAGTCTCTAGACTGACTGGTAAAGGTTAGTCCCTAGACTGACTGGTAAAGTTTAGTCCCTAGACTGACTGGTAAAGGTTTGTGCCTAGACTGACTGGTAAGGTTTAGTCTCTAGACTGACTGGTAAAGGTTAGTCCCTAGACTGACTGGTAAAGTTTAGTCTCTAGACTGACTGGTAAAGGTTAGTCCCTAGACTGACTGGTAAAGGTTAGTCCCTAGACTGACTGGTAAAGTTCCCATCTCGTAGGCAGTGTCACACACACAGGCAAAGGAGCCCAGGGTGTTGTGGCAGCCAAGAGCACAGCCCGTCTGCTCCGACTCACACTCATCAATATAAACAAAGTGTCTATACAGATATACTAGAACTTAAATACAGAGACATGATTGGCCTTGTATGAACAGTAGTGCAGTAATCAACAGATGGACATCTTTTTTACCCTCACAGGTCTTCCTGTCCTCTGCCAGCTTGTAGCCATTTCTACATTCACAGTGGGCCTTGCCACCATCAACAAGACAGTCATGCTGGCAGCCACCATTCTTATCTAGACATGGATTCTCCACTGTAACACAGGAGAAAATGATTAATGTTGAGAGCGCTTTATCTTGACGAACATCAATTCCGTACAAACACAATCAGTGTGGAATTTTTATCTAAAATTCAGAAGTACATCACATACAGTATACTGAACAAATACATACTGACATAACCACTCAAGACAAAAGCCCAAACTCTACAGTGGGCTGAGTATTTTTCTGTATAGTTGTGTCTGCAGAAATTAGAGGAAGCTGGTCCTGGCCAACCATTACAATGTAAAAACGTCTAAAAGACAGTTCTTATTGTAAAATCTTAATCCTCCCTCCCTGAGAGAGAGAGAGAGAGAGAGAGAGAGAGAGAGAGAGAGAGAGAGAGAGAGAGAGAGAGAGAGCGAGAGCGAGAGAGAGAGAGAAAAGAGGACTCTGCTGACCAGACATTCCATGGCTGAGCTTTGTGTTGCCATGTGAACTAATGTTGAGGAAAAACATGAAAGATGAGTCTTCAAATTAGGGTCTGATTCACAACAATTTAAGGTCTCATCTCCTGAATGGAAGGAAGTCCAACTTAGACATCCTGTTGGACATTAATTATTGGCAGCTATGAATCTAAAGTGTTATGACAAACCTTTGGACCTAAAGGACTCCTTGGATTCTCAAATACCCTTCCCCTAACACTATAAATAATGGCTTGTATCTTGCCTACACTCTCCCCTCTCCATCCATTCATCACATTGCTATTTGGGACTGGCATAGTTACAGCTTGAAGCTCCTCCAAGTATGGTTATCCGTCTTTATTATCTAGCTGCCTCTGGGTTACACGTCACGATTAGTTGAATGTCTGTATCGGGCTACTGTCTCTCTTAACTGCCTGTCATTCAACATGCACTGAAAGCTGCTCTCTGTGTCTGCACTCATGATTACCTCAGCCAAAGATTATGATCAGTAATGTAGCCCATATTTGTGGTGAAAAAGAGAAAACCACATGTTTTGTGACTTCACAGCCTGTCAACTTGCCCACTCTGCAGTCTTTCTACTAAACATACTTCATCTGCAGTTTCCCATGTCAAACCTGAAGCCCAGTGGTACACTGGGAGAAGGAAAGGAAACTACATGTAATGTGACATGGGAGCTTATTTCTTATTTGTTTGTAATTGGTCGAAATGTTGTTTTCTCACAAAGGACTTCACCTTGAGGGTACTTCAGTATTTGGCAGGTGCTTGGATATATTTAATCACCTGTGAGTGTGCATGTGCTGTCAGGTGCACAGTAGTGTGCAAAGGCCAGTGGATGAGGATACTCACACTTGCAGTGCTTGCCATCCTCAGCCAGCACATATTTGTCTCTACAGCGGCAGCAGAAGGCAGCAAGGGACTGCTGTACACAGAAATGCTCACATCCTCCATTACTGATTCCACATGATTGGACAGCTGGACACAGACAGACAGACAATACATTTTTAGAATACATTTTGAGAGAGGGCACTGTAAACACTGTTCCTAAGTTCCTTTTGAGTTTTGAAATGTATTCTTTCAGATATAAATCTGAATGGAGCGAGGCTTCTACCCTTCACTCTGCGTCCTTTGCTGTTTCTGAAAGGCTGCGAGCTCAGAAGTGCTACCAACACAAACACTGTGCTAAATACCTCAGTGAATTGTTCTGCTCTGAACGATTCAAGATCCATCATCATGCCTGTAGGGCCAATAATCACACAGACAGCGGATGGAAGGTCCTCAATGGCTGAAGACACTCCTCCTGAGCTGATGAGGTGAAGCCAGAGAGCCAGCACACTGACTGATCTCTGCTTTGTACATGTCTCTTTCTCTCCCAGTTAGCCACAGTATCTCAGGAGGAAAACACCAGGCCCAGCCTCTGATTGACCTCCTCCTCTAATGGTGTTTTGATAAACTGACTGACTGGACACTTTATGCATCCACATGCTCTGCTTGATAAGACTGACCTCTCCAGTCAAACCATATGCTGGATATAAAAAATAACTGATATGTTGAATTGATATGGGAAGACATCTGGTGTTCCATTACTCTACTGGCTCTGTGACTACTGGTATGCATATCTCTCTCTCTCTCTCGTTCTCTCTCTCTCTCTCTCTCTCGTTCTCTCTCTCGCTCTCTCTCGCTCTCTCTCATCCAGTGGTCCAGCACAGTTCCCAGACCGCCGTCAAGAGAATGATATGCAACCTCACAGATAAGCATCAACCCTGAGACAGTCCACTTGAGCACTGTGATTATTAGTGCAATCAGTCATTATCACCACACCGCAGCCGTCACACAACAGGTAGTCAGTGACACTAGGGTCCTCCTCTCTATCCTCTCTCATATCATATACATTTTCTTAAAGCCAAGAAAAGCAGCATGCATTTCCATTCTAAACGTCAGAGATGACGCTCTGTATACATTCCTTGCTGTGCAAGTTGAGACTGAGAAAGATGATCTTTTCAACTGAACTGAGACCTTTCTATACTGTAGTCTGATTCAGAGGGATTGGGCTAAATGCGGAGGACACATTTCAGTTGAATGCATTCAGTTGTACAACTGACTATGTATCTCCTTTCCTTTCCCTTTTATGAGGACTATACTTACTCATACCTAGGCCCTGGGTTTTCCAAAAGCTTCCACTGACTTGAATGACACAATATGTTTGTGGTTTATATATCATGATGATGATGCATAACATAGGGTTATCAGGTTCATGGGCCGCTGGTTGCTAATGTTACTCACCAATGCAGGTGCGTCCATCGACATGGAGTCGAGAGCCTGGGTTACATTCACAGTGATAGGAGCCCCTGGAGTTCACGCAGCCGTGCTGGCAGCCCCCGTTGTGGACCTGGCACTCATCAATATCTGCAGGGCATCCACCACACGTGCACAAATTAGAGCAATTGTCCTAAATGTTGTCTCATTATCAGCAAAGTACTCCTGGAGAGTAAACTCCAGAAAGATTCCATGATCTGAAACGGGAATTTAAACACAGCTTTAGGAGAAAGATACGCTCCTCTAAGAAGGAAGAGGAAGATGGATGAGAGGGTACAGGTCCTCAGCCAGCGCATCAGTGCCCAAACAAACACATCCTCCGTGTGTAACAAATACTGAACATTTAAATCCCCCCCCAAATTCCTTTACTCACTCTCTCAGTCTCAGGGGCATGGCTCATGTAAGGGTCAAAGGTAAACCAAAAAGCGTAGGCCAGACCCACAGTGAGATCAGAGGTGACCCGTTCTGTTTTGACTGATAACATTCTGTCTGTCACCACCAACACAGCAATTAAGACATTAATCCCCATGAGACACTCGACAAGAGAATACAGTACATCAAACAGTTGAAAACATTCCCAGTTCACACGTTACTTATCTCTCTCTCTCTCTCTCTCTCTCTCTCTCTCTCTCTCTCTCTCTCTCTCTCTCTCTCTCTCTCTCTCTCTCTGTCTCTCTCTCTCTGTCTCTCTCACACGCGCAAGCATGCACACATGCACACACATAATATCTGCAGTGTTCAGGTTTAGTACAGTAATTATATTAGGCATGTGAATCACTATGATGTATTTTTGGTTGTCAGCATATTGAAACATTAAAAGGTGAGTGTGAACAGTTTTTGGCCACACTGACTGTCTGTAAAATAAATAACACACCATAAAATGACTGATGGTTGGTGCCAGCTTAAATAACTAAGGCAGTGAGTTATGTGCTGCTCAGATGAGTTCAGTAAGTCCACTCACAAAGTATTTTTTTCAAAAATAAACTATTTCAAGAATTCAGCTGTACCTCTTGAAAAAACGAAAGGAAAGAAAGGAGGACTGTTTCTGTAATGTTACCCCCTCCCATTGTTTGCTTCTTATTATGTCATTGTGTTGTGCCTTGCATTGTGAACATTATGCAATTGTGAAATCATGTGTTATGCACAACTCGAATTACTGAAGGCAATTCGAGTTGTAATATTCAGCAATAATGAAGATTCATCACACATAAAATCCCCCATAACAACAACAGACTCCTCAATCAGAACAATAATGTATCCATTGTGGCTAATGTCAATACACTGTCATGCTGGCACATTCTCTTTTACAATGGTAACTTAACTGTGCCCAACATGATCAAGCGTTCTCTTTCATGCACTTGGAGCCATGGAGGAGGAGATGAGATCCAGAGGGACAGTACCAGAAGGAGAGAGCCCAGAGAACCCCCTCCCCTTCCAAAGTCCTGGCTGGTGGCACGCTATGAGGGATCTCGACTGGTACAGCTGAGCTCCATCGCCATCATTACACGCTACCCCAGAGCTGTCTGTCTGTCTTACATGAACTCAGCCAGAAGGACACACAAACAACCTGTGACCACCTCCAGAACAGCAATGATCACAGTGGGCCTGGGATTCTGGGAGGGAACAGCAGCCCTCCCCTGGGGATACAGTACCCACACAACAGAGGGGGAGATATTATGTATATTTCTTACTGGCCTGGCTGCTTGTAACAGAACAGATGTTAATACGGTATATTCAGAACCACATTTTATCCAAGCCATAGTGTGCACTGTGCAGTGGGTTAGAGAAGCATGCAACTATATCAGTCCTTACTGTACTGTACATCCTACACTACCAGTATTCCTCATCTCTAGCTCTGTCTATAGATGAACCCATCCACTCCCATTGGAGGCACCTCAGGACATGGAGTTCCCACATCTTTTACGATGGTGTTTTGGGAGAGAGTACATGCCTTACACATTACACCAATTCAGCTCCAAACTGCTGTCAAACTTCAGCTCGGTTCCATTCAGGAAAGCTGGCAGGCATACTGTAGGAGTGCTCTCTTTTCCGTCCAAGCAGCATGCTTTTGTTTGGTTTTGGTTTTTAATGAAATCACTCCAAAAATGTGGAGCTCTTTCCCGATGGACTTTAGCGTACTATAAAAGCCTTCCAGGCTGGTTTCCATGTCTAAAACATGACCCCACAGAGAAAGGAGCCAAAGCCTCAGCTGCCACTGGCTTACAGCAGCCATTAGGCCAGTACCCACCACAGCCTTGATCACACTGTTGTCTTCCCTCTTCATGGAAAAAAAAAAGTTTGGGGATTTTTCCATCATTTCTGCAATCAAGCATGAAATCTACATGGATTTCTAGCTGATTCTCAGTTTTGTGATATTAACCAAAAGCAATAAACTAGATGGTAATTATCCATGAAGAAAAATTGGTGGGACTTGCTTTAACTCTTTACAAGTATTTTTGGTAGTGGAAGAAGTTTTAAATGGGGGGGTGATTGTGTGTGTGATTGTTAGTAGTTATTGCTATTCTGATTTCAGATTTGAATATCAGATTAGACCAAGGTGCCATATCCTTTACGTTTTTGTCTATGACGTGTTGTTGAGAAAAGTGATCAAAGTAGCTGATTAATGTCAAAAGTCACAATGTTAACTCTTTGTTTAATGATTAGAATGCGCTCCCCGATTATTGTAATTTGAAAGTTCCATGGCAGTGCATTTAACAGTGGGAAGTTAGCTAAATGAGTTGATGTAGTTACTAAAACAGCTGTACCTCTTGGTTGGTAGCAGAGAAGTAGACCAAGACGTCATACCCTCTAATTTCTTGTCTAAAGTGCTGGGAAAGTGGTCAAAATGGCAGTTGTTTGAATTAAGACAAAAAGTTGTTGGTGCGTTTCCTAAAAGAGCTGTATCGTTATATCTGTATAAGATATTTCTGTTCAGATTCCAGATTTGAATAGCAGAGAAGTAGACCAAGATGTCATGCCCACTGTTTTTGTCTAACTTGTTGGAAAAGTGGTCAAAATGTCAGCGGTTTATAAAAGGTTATATAAAATGTTGTTGACGTGGCCACTTAAACAGCTGTAACGTTTGATCGGTACCAGATAATAATGTTATTATTTCATTTGATTTGAATAGCAGAGAAGTAGAGGAAGATGTCATTCACTAACATTTTGTGCAAGTGTTTGTCAAAGTGGTCAAAGTAGCTGATGTTGCATTTACAGTGAGTGGAAGTTGGAAGTGATGTTGAAAAAAGGCACATTAAAGTGAATGAAGAGAACAAAAACATTATAGTTTAAATCATATCAAATGGTTGTATGCAAGCACTGATCCAGACATTTGAACGTTTGAATGGCAGTACTAACTTAAACTATGTTTAAGCTGATTCAAATAAATTAAACTTGATGATTAGTTGATTACTTGAATAAGCTTTGTAGTGCTAGGGCAAAAAGCCAAACTTGCACACCTTGGGGTCCCGAGGGCCGAGTTTGGGAAACACTGGTGTAAGACGAGTAGCGTGCAGAAGAAGAAGAAGAAGAAGAAGTATGACAAAGATTCTATTTTTTGCTTCGCAAGTTCCACCTAAATAGATGTATGGTGCATCTCATTTATGGCGCCAGATATTGTGTGCATGTACATGTAGATGATTGGACCTAGCCACCTAAACCTGGATATGTCTGTCCATCTTCCAGAGCTGCAGTCATTACATTTACTGACAAGATCTGTCATATTTGTGTAATTATTACTAAACATTGGTTATCTCTCCACTGATAAGTGGAAGCCTCCCGTGTTCTGATCTTCTACTGAAGTCATGTGGGCAGTGCCAGGCTACACACAAGAGCACCAGCCCTGACATCTCTACAGTAGGAGTGGACTGATAACACTGAGAATCTGTCTGCTTTGCCGTGCAAGACATGACATTAGACATTATGCACAATAATACACCTGTGATCCAACTTAAAGTAATGTTCAGGCCTAGGTCTAATGATCTCGATCAAAATATTCTTTAGAGGAAAGCTTTACCCAGATCAGCTCTTAATCATAAGGTATCTTTTCATTCAGTTACAATGACTCCAAGCCAACAATAGTGTAACAGCCTGTACCTCCACATGACATAAACCCACTGAGATATCATTTACAGGCAGTATTGTCCATGCAAGGGTAGACATAAGCACATCAATGTGGAATGTACTGTAGCACTCACCTGGCACATGATACCCAATGTTGTACCCATTGTATGCATGGAAGCAGTTAGGCATATAGCAAATCCTTCTATGATAGCGGTGGTACACATTGTTAGAGCCCAAGACTGGTTCAATATGAGCCCCAAAACACACCACGAGGAGCATCAACCATCCTGACAACGCCATAACTAAGAACTACTAGTATATACTTTGTCTCGTAGATTAAAAAAGATCTTTATGCCCCCAAAATACTAAAATAAGCCCACATGCAATACACAAAATTACAACTAAAATACTGAGCTTGAGATACTGTAAAACGAGACATGAACTTTGAAATAATAACTACACTCTGTTAAGATCTTTCTTTCCAGTCACATATTGTGTGAGGCAGAACAACTTCTTGCTCCCTCTGCCTCTCTTGATTTGTCCTCCCTCCCCCTGTATCCCTCTCTCTTTTTAGTGTATCCCTTCTTCCCTGACTCCTCCATCATGTA
Organism: Brachymystax lenok tsinlingensis; assembly: GCA_030435695.1. Classification (NCBI taxonomy): domain Eukaryota; kingdom Metazoa; phylum Chordata; class Actinopteri; order Salmoniformes; family Salmonidae; genus Brachymystax; species Brachymystax lenok. The sequence goes on from CM059813.1 coordinate 36,013,689, forward strand.
TGTCTCCCATGTCCAACGCATTAAAGGCCCTCCTCTTCCCCCTCCTATTTCTCACTCTCCTCTCCACCTCATCGCCCCCTCCTCATTCTCCCCTCCTCTCCCCCTCCTCCTTCTCCCCTCCTCTCCCCCTCCTCCTTCTCCCCTCCTCTCCCCCTCCTTCTCCCCCTCCTCTCCTCTCCCCATCCTCCTTCTCCCCCTCCTCTCCCCCTCCTCCTTCTCCCCTCCTCTCCCCCTCCTTCTCCCCCTCCTCCCTTCAAGGTAGCCCACATGTCCAGGCCCATGATCACACATGTAATTGTATTTTGACAGAAAATGCATTATCCTGAGTGTTTAAAAGCCAATACAAAAAATGAGAGTGATTTATGAGTACAGTTGCCGATACTTTTCCTTTCACTTCAAAGCCTCATGCATGTGAAAGAATGTGATAGATTTATAGGACATGGCATGCAGGTACTATAAGGAATGTGAAAACGTTTCTTTTGATATTGAAATGTATGTAAGGAATAATCGTCAAAGTACAAGGGTACAATTTTATATTTAGAAACCAAACATCAGAGAGAAGAATTCATCTTGCAGTGACCCCATCTACTCAGGAGCTCAGGGCAGAGACTCTTATCCCTTGCCAACATATTGTAACAAACGAGACTCCCGCGGTTCCTCCTGCTCACCACCAGAGGGAACCCTCTCCTGAATATTAAGCCCTGAACTACAACTCCCACATACCTGGTTCCCAATCACCGTTACACCTGTCTCCCATTAGTAGACTATTTAGGCTCTCTCTCCCTTTCTCTCTTTGCGAAGTCTTGTTTCCCTGGTGATCATTTCTGAGCGCGTTTCCTCCCGTGTCTGTCATTTCGTGGTATTACTCTGGACTGTTTTTCCCTTTTTGATTCTTGCTGCCTGCCCTGGACTATATTCTTTACTGGACTGATTTTTGTAAGCTTGCTGCCTGCCCTGACCTAATGCCTGTACCTGGATTACGATTTGCCTTATCCCTGCTGTTGTGTTTGCTGGCGATTGACCCTGTTAAATGCGACCAAGATTGTAATAAAACTGCAAATGGATCCTCACTCTCATGGTGCTTCATTACAGAAGACTTCGCCACTTCGCGATCCAGCAGCTCTGGTCCAAATGTCCACGGAGATCTCCACTCAAGCAAACCAGCTCGCCGTTCATCAACAGCAGCTAACCCATCTAACTCACGGTAACGGAGGAACTCGTCCGGACGCTACAGAGGTTACAGATGTCGCTTCGAACTCAGCCCCTCCTCAGCCGAACGCAAGTATGGGCACCTCTTCACCACCGGCACCCACAGTTAACCCACGTCTGGCTCTCCTGATAAATTCGACGGTAACCCCACTAAGAGTAAGGGATTTCTACTGCAATGTTCATTATTCATTGATCAACAACCAGCGATGTATGTCACTGACACTAGCAAGATTTCCTGGTATGTTCTCTCCTCACTGGCAGAGCGTTAGAGTGGGTAACAGCGGTTTGGAGAGAGGATGGCACGGCTTTTCCCTCGTTCGGTGCCTTTCTACAACGCTTCCGGGAGGTATTTGAACACCCGGAGGGAGGCATGAGAGCTGGTGACCGACTACTCGCGTTGAACCAGGGCGGAAATACTGCAGCAGAATATGCCTTGACATTTCGCACTCTGGCAGCTCAAACCGACTGGGTTGAGAGCACGCTTAAACTGCTCTTTCGCAAGGGACTCAGCTTGGAATTACAGTCTGAACTGGCCTGCCGAGATGAGGAGATCGCTGAATCAATTCATCGAACTCACCATACAGCTTGACAATCTGATTCGATCACGGCGCCCACTCAGAACGGGACCCACCAGCACACAATGTCCCGTGACTCTGCCTCCAACCGAACCCATGCAGCTCGGATATACTCACCTGACTCCGGAGGAACGTGAACGCCGCATACGTCAACATCTCTGCCTCTATTGTGGTCAACCGGGCCATCTAAGGGCGTTTTGCCCCACAAGACCACCTCCTCGTAATCCCTCTTCGGTGAGTCCTTGTGTTCAAGCACATCACTCCAGCTCTTGCATCAAAGTGCCGATAGTATTATCTCTAGAGGACAATCATATAACCACATCAGCACTATTAGACTCCGGAGCAGCCGGCAACTTTATGTCTCATGAGTTTGCCCAACAACAACAATTTCCATTAATCACCTGTGACTCTCAATTGGCAGTGGAGGCGCTAGATGGACGACCTCTCGGCGATGGGAGGGTCCTGCACACCACCGTGGACCTTCGACTACAGACCGGGACCCTCCACACGGAGGTAATTCGTTTCTACGTCATCACATCACCCCATAACCCGGTAATCCTTGGGCTTCCCTGGCTACGGCAACATAACCCGCTCATCTCATGGAGGGAGGGTCGTATCATCAAATGGGACCCGTCATGCCACTCCAACTGCTTAACTGGCAGCCCTTCACTCCCCATTCAGGCCGTTACGCTAAAGGACGAGCCAGCTCTTTTCCCCACTCTACCCATTGAATACTCTGACCTCATCGAAGCTTTCAGCAAGACCAAGGCGATGGAACTACCCCCTCACCGATCAAGCGACTGTGCCATTGAGCTACTACCAGGTACAAAGCCACCCAAGGGCCGAATCTTCCCTATCTCAACCCGAATCAGAAGCCATGAAAGACTACATCGAGGAAGAACTGTCAAAGGGGTTCATTAGAGCATCGACATCACCTGCAGCCGCGGGCTTCTTTTTTGTTAAAAAGAAAGACGGTGGTTTACGCCCCTGTATCGACTACCGGGTCTCAACGACATCACAGTCAAATTTCGATATCCTTTACCGCTGGTTCCAGCTGCCCTAGAACAACTCCGCCAAGCCAAGTACTTCTCCAAACTGGACCTCCATAGCGCCTACAACCTCATTCGCATCCGGGACGGTGATGAATGGATGACAGCCTTTTCTACCAGCACTGGGCACTATGAGTATCTGGTTATGCCTTTCGGGCTGTCTAATAGTCCCTCCGTGTTTCAATCATTTATCAATGACGTCTTTCGGGACATGCTGAATCGCTGGGTAATTGTGTACATTGATGACATTCTCATCTATTCCAACACCTATGAGGAACACGTGCAACATGTGAGAACAGTATTGCAACGACTCATAGACCACCAGCTATACGCCAAAGCAGAGAAGTGCGAATTTCACCAGACTTCCACATCCTTTTGGGCTACATCATCAACCAGGAGGGAGTCGCCATGGGCGAGAAGAAGGTCAAGGCCGTTCTAGACTGGCCACTGCCAGTAACCTTAAAGGAGTTACAACGATTCTTGGGATTCGCTAACTTCTACCGACGCTTCATCAGGAATTTCAGCTCGGTAGCCGCCCCTTAACCTCTATGACTAAGAGGAACTCATCACACCTCACCTGGTCAACTACAGCACAAGAGGCTTTCGCAGAACTCAAGGCACGCTTTACATCGGCTCCCATCCTCCACCATCCTAATCCTGAACTCCGTTTACAGTTGAGGTGGACGCATCTAATCTGGGCATTGGAGCTATTCTGTCACAGCGGCACGGATCCCCACTCAAGCTCTATCCGTGCGCCTATTATTCCATAAACTTAGTCCAGCCGAACAGAACTACGGCGTCGGAAACCGGGAACTGTTGGCCATGAAAGCAGCTATGGAGGAGTGGCGTCATTGGCTGGAGGGAGCTAAACATCCCTTCGTGATTCTAACGGACCACAAGAATCTGGAATACTTGCGGTCTGCCAAGAGACTGAACCCTAGACAAGCGAGGTGGGCACTCTTCTTCACGCGATTTGACTTCACTGTCACCTATCGTCCCGGTTCTAAGAACACCAAAGCAGACGCACTATCACGCCAACACGACGGTGTAGCTCCCACTGAACCCAAGGAAACCCTGCTTCCAGAATCGTTAATCGTGGCCCCTATTCAATGGGACATCATGACAGAGCTCACCCAAGCCAATTCACAAAGGACCCCTCCGCCCGAATGTCCCCCCAACAAAACGTTTGTACCTCAGGACCTCTGTCAGAAAGTGCTAAAGCAAGTTCACTCCGTACTCAGCTCCGGTCATCCGGGAATCGCTGCCACTGTTCATCTGCTTCAGAACAGCTTCTGGTGGCCAACCTTGCGGGCAGACACCATAAAATTCATCAACGACTGCACTACCTGTAACACAAATAAACATCTCAGACAATTACCATCGGGCCTACTGCAACCACTACCAGTTCCCCACCGACCATGGTCCCATCTCGCCATAGACTTCATTACCGACCTCCCCAAGTCCAATGGGAATACCACAATACTCACTGTCATAGATCGCTTCTCCAAGGCTTGCCGGCTGATTCCACTCCCAAACTGCCTACGGCATTGGAAACTGCCGAACTCATGTGCAACCTGGTGTTCGCTTCTATGGCCTGCCAGAGGACATCGTGTCGGACCGAGGGCCCCAATTCACATCCAGAGTATGGTCAGCATTCTTCCAACAACTCAACATCAACATTAGCCTCACTTCAGGGTATCACCCACAATCTAACGGTCAAACAGAACGCCTCAATCAAGAGATCACCCGGTTTCTCAGATCCTACTGTCATCAGAACCAAGCAGACTGGAGTCGTTTCCTCATGTGGGCGGAGTCGCACAGAACTCACTCCAGAAACCCTCCACCGGTTTAACCCCATTCCAGTGTGTAATGGGCTTCCAACCTCCCCTGTTTCCATGGTCAGGGGAACCCACTGAGGTACCCTCTGTCAACGACTGGCTCCAGAAAAGCGAGGACATCTGGAGTCAGGCCCATACCCACTTGCTACATGCGGTCAGGAGACAGAGGTTGCAGGCCAATCGCCACCGCCGCCCCAACCCCGAATATACTCCAGGTCAATGGGTCTGGCTATCCACTCGAGACCCTACGCCTCAAACTCCCTGCAAGAAACTCAGTCCCAGGTATGTGGGTCCCTTCCAAATAGTCAAACAAATCACACCAGTTTCCTTCCGTTTGGCATTACCATCTAATTACCGTATCTCTACTACTTTCCATGTATCTCTTCTCAAACCCGCTGGTGGTCCGAGAGCGGAGGAGGAGGAGCAGACCAGTGAGCAGGGCCCCCACCCATCTTGGTGGGCGGCGAGGAGGTATATCGGCCGAGATCTACTCGATTCCAGACGCCGGGCAGGCTCCTCCAATATCTGGTAGACTGGGAGAGTGTACGGACCGGAGGAAGCGATCCTGGGTTAATGCAGAGGACATACTCGACCCGCACTCATGACTGAGTTCCATAGGACGCACCGGAGAAACCGGCCCCCGACCTCGAGGAAGACCCGGCGTCGTCGCCTCTTCGCGTCAGGAGCCGCTCACAGGGGGCTCTGTAACAAACGAGACTCCCGCGGTTCCTCCTGCTCACCACCAGAGGGAACCCTCTCCTGAATATTAAGCCCTGAACTACAACTCCCACATACCTGGTTCCCAATCACCGTTACACCTGTCTCCCATTAGTAGACTATTTAGGCTCTCTCTCCCTTTCTCTCTTTGCGAAGTCTTGTTTCCCTGGTGATCATTTCTGAGCGTTTCCTCCCGTGTCTGTCATTTCGTGGTATTACTCTGGACTGTTTTCCCTTTTTGATTCTTGCTGCCTGCCCTGGACTATATTCTTTACTGGACTGATTTTTGTAAGCTTGCTGCCTGCCCTGACCTAATGCCTGTACCTGGATTACGATTTGCCTTATCCCTGCTGTTGTGTTTGCTGGCGATTGACCCTGTTCGTACGACCAAGATTGTAATAAAACTGCAAATGGATCCTCACTCTCATGGTGCTTCATTACACATATACATCTAAGCAGTGGAGGCTGGATCAAGACAGGTCTTTATATAAAGAACTATGAAAAACTCTGAAGCTGCTCTGACGCTATATATGAGAGGTATTTCATGCACTCACTGTACTGCAGTAGCCGCATTACATACAAGCATCTCAGGAGAATCGTCAAGCCCAGACAGAAAACCGGAAACTGATAAAGTGGGAAGAACACACACACACACTGACTCACCTTTATCTCACACACGCACGCACGCACACACACAAACACACAAGGGGTGGCAGGTAGCCTAGTGGTTAGAGCATTGGGCTAGTAACTGAAAGGTCGCTAGTTCGAATCCTCAAGCCGACAAAGGGAAAAATCTGTCGATGTGCCCTTGAGCAAGGCACTTAACTCTAATTGCTCCAGGGTCTCTGTTGATAATGGCTGACCCTGGCCATGACACAACTCTGGGATATGCAAGAAAACCCATTTCCAATTCACACATGTGTATAAAACATACTTGCACATGTGTGGAGAAGGACAAATATAAGCACCCACACATATAGTGTGAAAACCTTTGTAATATCTGGAAAGGGCTGGCAGAGATTTCAAACATAAGTGGGTAATGCCAGGTAGAGAGTGGGAGCAGGCAGCAATAAGATAAGCATGAAAGAGGATAGGTCCTTTGAGCCCTATCAGTAAAATAAAGACCAAATGCAATAAATCCTGTCTGAATAACACATTCTATCAACACCCCTCCCTGTGAGAGACCTTTACTTTAAATGCCGTGCACTCACTAAACGAGACATGTATTACGTGTTGGTTTTGGAGAGAGAGAGGTGTGCCTCAATCTGCCTATAAAATGTTTCTAGTCTACACATTCATGCACACACACATATACACACACACACTCAGTGTCCAGGCTGTGCCAAGAGTGGGCTTACAATCCCCACACCCTCCCAACCGTGCATGTGCCCCTCTGCCCTCCGACATGCAGAGGTCATGACCGGGAGAGTGTTGACATGGCTATACCCAGCTCAGCATGTGACTGGTTAGTGTTGGCATACCCCTCTCTGATCTGAACCATTCACATCAGCACTGCTCATTCAAAACAAAGCACTGGCCAATAATAAGATCAGGAGCTTTAAAAAGGCAACAACTCTGCATTCTACATTTCTATTTTCATTTCAGCTTTTTGTTTTACTTCAAGACAATGAACTTTAAATAAGATTTTCATAATTACAGAGAAATCCAATAACATCCAATAGCTGAATGGCTTCGAATAATAAATATTAATTGTAAAAAGCCTTTGCCAATGCAGCGATGTGTGTGTGGTCTTCCAAATCTGTTAACTTTCTTCTTTCACTGATTGAATCAATTAGCTGTGTGTTAACAGAATGCTTCTGAGACAGGCCTGTAGACATGCCACACCTCAGACAGCTCAGCACTGTCTATAGAGACGGTCAGTCATACAGTAGGAATGCACTCACCATCCCTATAGGGTTAGCTACGCACATACATTGCCGTTCAAAAGTTTGGTCACTTAGAAATGTCCTTGTTTTTGAAAGAAAAGCAATTTTTTTGTCCATTTAAAATAACATCAAATTGATCAGAAATACAGTGCAGACATTGTTAATGTTGTAAATGACTATTGTAGCTGGAAACGGAAGCTACATTTTTATGGAATATCTACATAGGCATACAAAAGGCCCATTATCAGCAACCATCACTCCTGTGTTCCAATGGCACGTTGTGTTAGCTAAGTTTATAATTTAAAAAAATTAAAAGGCTAATTAATCATTAGAAAACCCTTTTGCAATTATGTTAGCACAGACTAGCTGAGTATCTGGAGCATCACCATTTGTGGGTTCAATTACAGGCTCAAAATGGCCAGAAACAAAGAACTTTCTTCTGAAACTCGTTAGTCTATTCTTGTTCTGAGAAATGAAGGCTATTCCATGAAACTGACAAGAAACTATTCCATGAAACTGCCAAGAAACTGAAGATCTCGTACAACGCGGTGTACTACTCCCTTCACAGAACAGAGCAAACTGTCTCTAACCAGAATAGAAAGAGGAGTGGGAGGCCCCGGTGCACAACTGAGCAAGAGGACAAGTACATTAGAGTGTCTAGTTTGAGAAACAGACGCCTCACAAGTCCTCAACTGGCAGCTTCATTAAATAGTACCCGCAAAACACCAGTCTCAACGTCAACAGTGAAGAGGCGACTCCGGGATAAAAATAAAAGATTAAGAATGACAAAAGAACACAGACACTGGACAGAGGAACTCTGCCAAGAAGGCCAGCATCCCGGAATCGCCTCTTCACTGTTAACGTTGAGACTGGTGTTTTGTTTTAAGTTGTGCCGGTGGTTGTGGTGGTGGTGGTGGTTGTGGTTGTGGTTGTGGCGGTGGAGGTGGTGGCAGTGGTTGTGGTGGCGGTGGTTGTGGTAGTGAATGGACTCACCTTGGCAGGTCCTGCCGTTGTCCTTCAGCTGCTCACCAGAAGGACACTTGCAGTAGAAGCTGCCGATGGTGTTGCAGCACAGAGCCTCACAACCGCCGTTAGTCTCCTCACATTCATTTACATCTGACAGGGACACACAAACAGAGATCGGTCAGTCACCCAGCAACATACTTTACATTGGTGTGACAGACTTCCGGGTTAAGCGAGCAGTGTGATAAGAAGTAGAGCGGCCAGGCGGGTCATGTTTCGTATGACTCGACCTTCGCCTCTCCCGAGCCCATTTAAGGGAGTTGCAAGGATGAGCCAAGGTCGTAATTCGTGGAGAAAATGGGGTAAATGAAATACACTTGTGGCCATACCACCCTGAACACACCTGCTCTTGGTAGCTAAGGGTTGGGCCTGGTTAGTATTTGGATGGGAGACCACATTTTTCTATAAAAAATGATGAGACATGAAGAACACCAGCTAGTCTCTTGGTAAGCTGAATAACTTCCCTCTAACCCACATTAAGTAGAAACAAGCTTTCTCTTTGATTTCATGTCAGATAGAGTTGAACTCCAATGTCTTCCAGGGATGAGTTTGGGTCTGATTTGTGAGGTTTGGAAGAGCTGCTTCAATGCTTACGGAAAGTCATGACAGCAATTATCAGACCATAATATACAGTTTCCATCTTTAAGCCTTTTCTCTCTCCAAATGTCCAATAGCATGAGGTGCAGCTATGTCGTACAACAACATCTTCACTTTCCAATGTAAGAATAATGACTCTCTCCGTAATCCAATTTGGGGCATCAGATTCGTATAAAAACCTTATAATGGAAAATATTTATGATCATAGCCTAATGTGAGCAGTTTTGACTTACAAACCTTATTGTGAGTATTCATGCAACTAACAGTCTCAAATATGCATTATAGTTTGAATATAACCACAAGCTTCCAAGACACCAGATCAGATATCTTGGTAACCATGAACAGAACCCCTGCCAGCGTCTGCATCAGCACATTAACACAGCACACACAGGTCTTGTGTGAGTCAGACGAGAGAAACTCATAAATTCAGCCAATAGAAATCAGAGAACCAGAGAGTTTGCCAATCACATCATCGCTCTGAAAAGCCACATTCTTTCTTTCTCATCTATATCCCATTCACAGCCTGTCAGCGCTGTCATTCAACTGACCACACATTCTCTCTCTACTTCACAGTCTACACACACTGACTCAGATCCTGATCAGGTGCTGACAGAAACACGATGTATCTTAAGTTGGAAAAGAGAACATCCAAAGGTCATTAAAATACAGTACGAGCAGGGTCTTGATAACTGTAAAATAATATAACTGTGAAGGAATGCTACAGTGCTGTGAGAGAATGGATGAGTTGGTGAGAGAATGGGAAGAGGAGGAGGTTATTTGCTTTGCACTCCTAATCATTTCATAGCCCCCTCTATGTCCATAAACAGAGGAGAGTTACGGAGCAATCCTGGCACTGACAGGGGAAATGGAGGCTAGTTGTTTTCCTGTTTCAAATCAAATCAAAATCAAATCAAATCAAATGTTTTTTGTCACATGCGCCGAATACAACAGGTGTAGACCTTACAGTGAAATGCTTACTGACAAGCCCTTAACCAACAATGCAGTTTTAAGAAAAATACATTTTAAGTAAAAAATAGATAAGTAAGAAATAAAAGTAACAAATAGTTAAAGAGCAGCAGTAAAATAACAATAGTATGGCTATATACAGGGGGTACCGGTACAGAGTCAAAAAGAGAGGGGACAATGAAAATAGTCTCGGTAGCCATTTGATTAGCTGTTCAGGAGTCTTATGGCTAGGGGATAGAAGCTGTAGCAGAGAGAACAGCCTATGACTAGGGTGGCTGAAGTCTTTGACAATTTTAGGGCCTATACCGCCTGGTATAGAGGTCCTGGATAGCAGGAAGCTTGGCCCCAGTGATGTACTGGGCCGTACGTACTACCCTCTCTAGTGCCTTGCGGTCGGAGGCTGAGCAGTTGCCAACCAGTCAGGATGCTCTAGATGGTGTAGCTGTAGAACCTTTTGAGGATCAGAGGACCCATGCCAAGTCTTTTCAGTCTCATGAGGGGGAATAGGTTTTGTTTCAGTGTATTTTTAGTGCATTCAGCCGTGGCCAGCACAAACCAGCCATATATCAGACCTTGTATTTCTCTCTTAGTTTATAACATCTGGAATGTGTAACGTCCAAAACACTGGGCTTTATTTTCCCCATTCACCAAACATTAAAACAAATACCTAATTTGTAGTTCAATTAATTCATAAAAAGTTATACAAAGCACACATCTATAAGGTAAGGACAATTGTCCACTCAAGGTGTTTCTCTCATCTCATTAATATAATAAAATAATATTTGCCATTTATCCAAAGCGACGTACAGTCATGCATGCATACATTTTACATATGGATGCCCCCGGGAATCGAACCCACATTTTAGGAAGCCATTTGTGTTACTCTGGTGCTGAAGTGTTGTATACAGTAGCAACACATGTGGGGGAATTAGTTTATAATATTATACATCAAATTACAGGTCTGTACAGAACATAATCGACCAGGGAGGGATCCCATTGATCATCATTGAGCAGGAATGCAGGCAGGGCAGACCCTAGTGGTAGCTGAGGGGAATAACACATTCCTGTCTCCTGGCTGTGAACAGAATGTGACCTGCAGGTCATGGACATGACTCCGGGGCCCCGGAGGAGCCCTTGTTGTTTTCATGTCAGTTTGTACGGGGTCAGGAAGAGTGGGGCTGGGGACCTGTATCCCCTTCCCCCCTGAGGCCACAGGTGTGTGGCTCCCAGGGTTCATGCTGGGTCAGGGTCACGGTCATGTGTATTTCTGCTCACTGGAAACCAGGAATGCTGAACTACTATGGGTCAAGGTCCTGTAAAGTGTTGCTCCCATGTTTCATGGGAAATAAATGCTGAAATAAAACATCACAGAAATTTTACAAATGCACAAAAAGCTTATTAAGCTCATACTTTGTGGACAAATTTGTTTACATCCCTGTTAGTGAGCATTTCTCATTTGCCAAGATAATCCATCTACATGTCTACTGTCCATGACAGATGTGGTGTATCAAGAAGCTGATTAAACAGCATGATCATTACACAGGTGCACCTTGTACTGGGGACAATAAAATGCAACAGATGTTTCAATTTTGAGGGAGCATGCAATTGGCATGATGACTGCAGGAATGTCCACCGGAGCTGTTGCCAGATAATTTAATGTTAATTTCTCTACCACAAACTACCTCCAACATCGTTTTAGAGAATTTGGCAGTACGTCCAACTGGCCTCACAACCACAACCACGCCAGCCCAGGGCTGGCGTAATAAAGCCCTTTTGTGGGGAAAGCTCATTTTCATTGGCTGGGCCTGGCTCCCCAGTGGGTGGGCCTATGCTCTCCAAGGCCCACCCATGGCTGCACCCCTGCCCAGTCATGTCAAATCCATAGATTAGGGCCTAATTAATTTATTTCAATTGACTGATGAACTGTAACTCAGTAAAATCTTTGAAATTGTTGCATGTTGCGTTTATATTTTTGGTTCAGTATAGATACTCACTAGAGCATGTTAAAACAAAAATGAGAGATACACTAAGTGTATAAAGCATTAGGAACACCTTCCTAATACTGAGTTGCACCCCATTCTGCCCTCAGAACAGCCTCAATTCATCGAGACATTGACTCTACAAGGTGTCGAAAGCGTTCCACAGAGATGCTGGCCCATGTTGACTCCAATGCTTCCCACAGTTGTGTCAAGTTGGCTGGATGTCCTTTTGGTGGTGGAGCCTTCTTGATACACACAGGAAACTGTTGAGCGTAAAAAAAAACAGCAGCATTGCAGTTCTTGACACACTCAAACCGGTGCGCCTGGCACCTACTACCATACCCAGTTCAAAGGCACTTAAATAGTTTGTCTTGCCCATTCACCCTCTGAATGGCACACGTCTCAATTGTCTCAAGGTGTAAAAATTATTCTTTAACCTGTCTCCTCCCTTTCATCCACACTGATTGGAGATGATTTAACAAGTGACAACAGATCATAGGTTTCACCTGGATTAACCTGGTCAGTCTATGTCATGGAAAGATCAGGTGTTCTTAATGTTTTGTAAACTCAGTGTACTGTATATCCTGATTGTCAAAGTATAACAACATTTAAGTAGGGAGAAGCCAAGAAGTATAACCCTACGCCAGACATGTATTTACTATTCAAAACAGGTCCTACGACGATGAACCCAGTGACCTGGGTTCATCGTCGTAGGTCACTGGGTTCATCGTAGGTCGAGTGGGTCGCCTAGTGATTGGTGCACAGGCTACACCCACACCTGACTCCAGGGGTCAGCAGTGGGATGCTATTGTCTACAGTCCTGGTGCAGGTAACCTCCATCCACAATGGACACAGATTACATGTACATTATCTCAGTGCTTTGTCCCAACATAAGAGAAACACGATAGCAATAGGCTACTGTCCTACATGTGGAGTTAAGCTGAAGATGAAATCTTGTATGAAGGATGGATGTGTAGGCTTTAGCTACTTTTTCTCTACCACTGACATCTGTAATGGGGACAGACAGGGATATATGATCATTTCTCCAGATTAGTTACTATGATGTTGCAGTATTCCTGTTTCTCTGGTAAAATGTCTGGCAAAAATGTCATCCAGTCCCTGGCACTGTCTGGACCTCCATAGAGTCAGAGCCACCAGCCACACATAGCTTCACAGTATTATCGTACTGTAGGACAAGCTGCCAATGTAAAGGAAAGGGTATTTTCTCTCAGGTGGTCATTGGAACAGTTCATTATACATTTCATGCACACTGATCCAACATAACTGTACCCTGAATCTTCTCCTAGAACCACTATTCATACACTTATTATTACTACTGAACGACAGCTACTTCTACTGCAACCAAGTTGTAAAACCGGGGGAAAGCACCGGCATCAAATGAACGAAGGATGACTTAAGCACACTTTCCGTGGAAGAGAAGACCCTTTTGAACATGATCAATGCCATCCCCACATGCTTTGTTCATTAGACAGTGGCCTCTTCCCTGGCCTAAAGCCCGGAGATCATGAGCCCTAGAGGGCAGGTGCATTTCCTATGAGATTATGATCCCTAGACAAAGCGGGCTGTCTGAAGGCCCAGAGGCCTGGCCCAGCTTGCCCATGCTCCAGGTCATGTTTAGAGGCTGGAACTCAGGAACAATATGACTCAGGCAGGCAGGGCAAAATACACAGCTATAATTACACATGATGGATGTCTGTGCATAGGTGACCTGGAATGAAATAAGAGGCAACACAGTCTCCTAGGGCTAATGGTATAGCGTGACATGGAATTTGGACACCAATACCCCATAGTTAAGTTAACCCCCTGTCCCGAAACAGCCTGTCTAGTCAAAGGGTTCTGGATGCTCAGAAGAACAGCCCACTTTCCAGAAGGGTATGAATAAACCTCTGGTTCTGATACACAGGAGCATATAAACATGTGTACGTCCACACACGTACACACAAGCACGTATATACATACACACACACACACACACACACACACAAAAAGGCCTGTGTTCTCTGCTCTAGCTGTGTGTTCAGCTGGATCTCATCAGGGCTGTCCCTACACAGTGGGAAGGCCTCAGTGAACTGTCCGTCCTATGGTCCATACCATATAACATTTTAACAGGCCACCAGCTGGACCCCCAGTGAACCTGTCCTCCATATATTCACAACCCATTTATTTTTACTGCCAGCCTGTGGCTGCTGGCAATCACTCAGACACACACAGCAGACCCCAGTAATATATCATATCACTGAACGTCTGTCTGCCCCTTTACTGTGTTCAACTCAGCAGGATATCTATACGTTTTACAGTACATGTACATATACTGTACAGCCACAAGTCAGGGCTCAACGTAATCTATGCTGCCTTGTCTATTACTACTAAAGTGAAAAACAAAACAAAAACAACACAAATATGACTAATATAAATTGTGTACTTCCCAGGAGTGGATATTCTGTTCCTAAATAAATCGCAAAAAAAAGAACAGAAAACAAACACTCTTTAACTAATCGCTACATTCAAAAGTATTTGGTGATTAACCCGCATGTAAGAGCTGGGTTTCATTCTTGGGCTTTTGCGACTTCCTGTGATAAGGACTACAGCCAATGTTCCCATGGGGCCTGGGTTAATGTCTGAGTTGGACCATAGGGGTCTAACACGAACACAGCACCATACTGCAGCTGGGACCAGAGCCAAAGACAACCACCAGGCCCTGATCCTATCTCCAGGGTCACAGGCCGGAACATTTGAGCATTCATCAAGAGAAAGCCATAGATAGCCCTGGCGTGTTTCCTCTTGGGTTTCAGATCTAAAAACCTGCTGCTTTCATCTGCTTGACTCCTCGTCCAGCAGAGCTACTCAGAGCTGCATTCACCAGGGGATAAGCTGAGATGAAGGTTGGGACACCAGCTCATAGGCCTCAAAAAGGAAAGGTCTGAGAGGCAGGATATTAAAACTGATGATGACTGAGGAGATTGGAGGGTTATCTCTTGACTAGGTCAAGTATTTGAACAGGGCGGTTTATGAGAACATGTTGTTAGACAATGTTAGGTATGACCGTACCTTAACCCTCCATAGACTTGTATGCCATTCCACAAATTCTACAGGAACAGACAACTACTCTAAATGGTTTGTGACCTTTGACCTCCAGTATAAGTGTAAGTGACTCTTGAACTGTTTATTGTAGAAGACACGTTTCCTGAGAGTGTCAAAATGTTGCATGAGAGAAATTCAGAAAAAACTTTGAACTCCACACTCATCAAACAATCTCGACCTAATCATAACCTTTACAAACTCAGCAGATCTCAAAAGATTGAAGTTGCCTACAATAGAATTTCACCCTGAACCAATTCAAAACGTATATTATCCTAGTCCTTTAGTGTCCCAGTACAGACTACATCAGTACTATTCCAAGTTTCGATGGTGTCTTTGTTGGACGAGTTATGACAATACATTTTGTTCTGTTTCCTTGTAATGCCTCCCTGCTAGACTGCTGTCTCACAACTATCTAAATATTTAGAGAGAGAGAGCTCAGCCAAAGCAGAAGACCTTAAGGGCGCAGGAAGACCCTCTCACCTTTCGTTTCCATGGACACGCATATACAGGTGAGGCCCGAACTGACACTTTGACCAAGGATGGATGACAGTTTTGATACTGATTATCACATCCACCAGCTAAACCAACCTGCCACTCTGTTACTAGCCGGTGTAGACAAGAGATGACTCATAAATGTCTGAAATAAATATCAGGCATTAAAGTAAGTATGGAAAGATACATACTTTTTTTTAAAGAGTCTGCTCTGCATTTCTGACCAGCATGTTTTGCTGAGAGAAGGTTAAAGAGAGTTGGATGGAGTCAATGATAGACAGGCAGAAACATGGAGAAACCAATCAAATTATAGATGGTTGGATTTCAATTCCATTTAAGAGGTTGATAGAATAAGCTATTTATTTAACTAGGCAAGTCAGATAAGAAAAAACTCTTATTTATAATGCCTTATAATGGCCTACCCAGGCCAAACCCGGATGACGCTGGGCCAATTGTGCGCCGCCCTATGGGACTCCCAATCACTGCCGGTTGTGATACAGCCTGGAATCGAACCAGGGTCTGTAGTGTTGCCCTTAGATCGCTGTGCCACTTGGGAGCTATGCATAGTACAACTCGTTTTACCTCCCCTAAAACACTGTCCCCTGCTGTTGGCCTTAGCCACAGGTCTGTGTGAGATGGTGTGGCTTCCTGCAGTGGTTTTGAAACAGAAAGCCTATAGTAAGCATAGTCATTTGGTGGGGGCATATCCTGGTCCTAATCTTAATAGCCATCTCCGTTATTCTATTTGCATATGCTTTGATAAGGAACACAGTCCAGAGAGACTACTGTTTGTGTGGGTGACATAATCCATAATGTCACGACTTCCGCCGAAGTCGGTCCCTCTTCGGGCGGCGTTCGGTGGTCGACGTCACCAGTCTTCTAGCCATTGCCGATCTACTTTTCATTTTCCATTTGTTTTGTCTTTGTTTTCCACACACCTGGTTTTCATTCCCAATTACTTGTATTTAACCCTCTGGTTCCCCCATGTTTGTGATTGTGGTTTGTTATTTGTCAGTACTTTGGTACTGGTATATTCGCCCATGGTAATTGTATTTACCGTTATTTTGGACACGGCTGTATTTTGTTTACTTTATGCTTTCGGAGTAAACTACGTTGTTCACTCATTTCTGCTCTCCTGCGCCTGACTTTATGCACCAGCTACACACACTGACCCTGACAGAATCACGCACCAATTTATGGAGTCAGCAGGAGCAGATAGCCCGGTAATAGGGGTCGAGGAGCGTGTCCAGCAGCAAGCGGCTATGATACAACATCTCGGCACCGCCATGGATCGCGTTCTTCAGAGTTTGGATCGCTGGGAGAGAAGAGGAGTTCCTCCAACGCTTCCACCAGCACCACCAGTTTCACCACTACTCACCACTCCTTCACCCGGTCCCAGTGGGATTCGTCTCACCCTTCCTAGGGAGTATGATGGGAAGGCTGCAGGTTGCCAGGGGTTCCTGCTACAGCTGGAGCTATACCTGGCAACCGTCCACCCAGCTCCTTCGGACCGTGAGAGGGTGTCCGCCCTCGTCTCCTGCCTCTCAGGGAAAGCCCTGGAGTGGGCCAACACCGTGTGGGGAGAAGGAGAAGCGGTGCTGGACCACTTCGAAGAGTTCACCCAGTTTTCGACCACCCACCTGAGGGTAGAGCGGCAGGTGAACGTCTCGTCCCGCGGACGTCCAGATTGGGGTCTGTCGTTTCCATCCCCCAGCACCACCGATCCGACTCCCATGGAGCTGGGAGGTGCTGCACTTAGGGAGAATGGAGGAGGTGCCATTGGAGAGGTTCCTCTGGGAGTCGAGGCAGCAGGCAGGGCACTCTCGCGTCACCCCAGGTGAGCAGGCACCATGCTCACCCAGAGCCCTCTGTTCCACACATGTTTTTGTACATACATTTTCCTGAGTTATCCCCGCATTCCCAGCATAAGGCGCTCGTAGATTCAGGCGCAGGTGGGAATTTCATTAGCTGATCATTTGCCCATATTTTAGGGATCCCCATTGTTCCAGTGGATATGCCCTTTCCAGTTCACGCCCTAGATAGTCAACCATTAGGGTCAGGGTTAAATAGGGAGGCCACCGCTCCACTGGGCATGGTGACGCAGGAGGATCACAAGGAGAGAATTAGTCTCTTCCTTATTGATTCTCCTGCGTTTCCCGTGGTGCTGGGCCTACCCTGGTTGGCTTGTCATGACCCCACTATTTCGTGGCAATAGAGGGCTCTCACGGGGTGGTCACGAAAGTGCTCGGGAAGGTGTTTAGGGGTTTCCGTTGGTGCTATTCTCCATTCCCCCTGAATATGCCAATTTGGCTCTCGCTTTCTGTAAGAAGAAGGCGACTCAATTACCACCCCATCGACGGGAAGATAGTGTGAGAAAACCTCCTGGTAGATGCAGCACTTCCCAGGAGTCACGTGTATCCCCCCTGTCGCAGGAGGAAACGGCGGCTATGGAAACATATGTCTCCGAATCCCTGGGGCAGGGGTACATTCGGCCCTCCACTTCACCTGCCTCCTCGAGATTATTTTCTGTGAAGAAGAAGAATGGAGGTCTGCGCCCGTGTATTGACTATCGGGGTATCAACCAGATCACTGTGAGGTACAGTTACTGTGAGGTACCTCTCATAGCCAGTGCGATAGAGTCAATGCACAGGGCGCGCGCTTCTTCACCAAATTGGATCTCAGGAGCGCTTACAACCTGGTGCGTATCCGGGAGGGAGACGAGTGGAAGACGGCTTTCAGTACCACTCCAGGGCACTATGAGTACCTCGTCATGCCGTACGGGTTGATGAATGCTCCATCAGTTTTCCAGGCCTTTGTAGACAAGATTTTCAGGGACCTGCACGGGCAGGGTGTAGTGGTGTATATTGATGACATTCTGATATACTCAGCTACACACGCCGAGCATGTGTCCCTGGTGCGCAAGGTGCTTGGTCGACTGTTGGAGCATGACCTGTACGTCAAGGCTGAGAAATGTCTGTTCTTTCAACAGTCCGTCTCCTTCCTAGGGTACTGCATTTCCACTTTAGGGGTGGAGATGGAGAGTGACCACATTTCAGCCGTGCGTAATTGGCCGACTCCCACCACGGTAAAGGAGGTGCAGCGGTTTCTAGGGTTTGCCAATTACTACCGGAGGTTCATCCAGGGTTTTGGTCAGGTAGCGGCTCCCATTACCTCACTGCTGAAGGGGGGACCTGGCGTAACTGATCTTCCTCCCTCACAGGGTAACACCACGATCCTGGTCGTTGTGGATCGGTTTTCTAAGTACTGCCGTCTCCTCCCTTTGCTCGGCCTCCCTACGGCCCTACAGACTGCGGAGGCCCTATTTAAACACATCTTCCGACACTACGGGGTGCCTGAGGACATAGTGTCTGATCGAGGTCCCCAGTTCACGTCAAGGGTTTGGAGGGCGTTCATGGAACGTCTGAGGGTCTCGGTCAGCCTTACCTCGGGTTTTCCCCCCCGAGAGTAACAGGCAGGTGGAGAGAGTTAACCAGGATGTGGGTAGGTTTCTAAGGTCTTATTGCCAGGACTGGCCGGGGGAGTGAGCGGCGTTCGTGCCCTGGGCAGAGATGGCCCAGAACTCGCTCCGCCACTCCTCCACTAACCTCTCTCCCTTCCAGTGCGTACTGGGGTACCAGCCGGTTCTGGCACCTTGGCATCAGAGCCAGATCGAGGCTCCACTAGCTTCCAGCCTGAATTCACCGCCATCCACACCACAAACGCCTTGTAGGCTGACACATCTAGGATGTTGAAGAGCACCACCATGGGCCAACGTGCCGGGTACTCACAGCAGCATCCCTTGGCAGAGTTGTCATCAGGAGCACATTCTTCTTTTTCTTCGGGCAGAAGGACACAAGAGTGTGTGTATCGGTGAAGGCACATTTAGAGGAAAAACTATGCCTGTCCTTGGTAGTGAGTAAGGCAGGAGGCAACTCAGGCTTGTTCCTTCTCACCATCACCGCCATGGTAATTCTTTGGGGAGCAGATCCTGACCAAGAGCATATGAGGTGAATAAATTGTCACATGTTATGTTGTGCCCCTGGAGACCTGCAGTCATTTCCAGGACTACCCACTTCCCTTGGTTCCTTTCGGGAACACCGTCAGCAGGTTTCCCGGTGTAAACCTGCACGTTCCAGGCATAACTTGTCCTGGCATCACATGCTGCCCACATCCATATTAAGATGGTTTGCTTGGCATGTACTGTTTTAATGGGCAGCGACCAGATGCTCATCCACTGAGAAGTCTGTACTTGGGTTATAGATGAGTGGCAGGCACTCCACCCACTTGTGCCAAACCTCTCTGATCGCTGCCAGCTTGTCTTGTTGACGGCGGCCTGGTCTTGTATCACGGTTGTCGAAGCAAATCACCCGTGACAACACGTGAAATGTCTGGAGTGACATAGTGGCACGAAAAAAACACCAGCCAAAATCAAGAGACCCATGTATGCTTCGATGTCTGTCCGGTCTACCTCCTTCCAGTTGTCTTTGTAAACGAGTCTCCCCTCCAAGTTGGTCATGTTTATCACTATAGTTTCGATTGACTCTGTCAGGAACAGTTTGAAGCAGGATTTTATGTCATCAACCCGGGATATGGCGTATCTAGTTGGCCCTGGGGTCATCCTGATAACATTTTCAGCCGACAGCGACCTCTCCTCTCAGGTGGGGATGAAGACCAGGACAAATTCCCATTCTTTGACCGGAATGTAACAACAACCTCAGCAGGGCCCTCTTCTTCATCACTGGATTGTTCCACATCGGTTGTCTCTTGGTCTGTATCATATTCTGTGTTGTCTTCAACTTATGACACTTCCTGCTCTAATGCTTCTTCACTGTCAGTTTCCTGGCCTCTCTCCTCCTCACCAGTGTCATGATCAAAGATATGATCAAGAGCCTCACATACAGTATATCGTTTGGTCATCGTGCTGCCATAGAATGAATTGTGAGCAAGGCCTCAAAAAATATTTATATACCAGAGCTGTGAGAAAAGTTCTATATATTATTGAAACAATGTTGCGATTGTTTGTGACAATGCCAACAGGTATGGTTCCCGTGGGGGAAAGATTCTATTGGGGAAAGTTTCCTGTGGGGGTTGCCATGGAAGCCAAGAAGGGGAGTGAGGTGTGTGAATGTGTGCACACACATGCATGTGGGGGTCTGGGAGAGCAAGTGTGTCCATCTGATGAATGAGCATGTGCCTGAACTCAATTTTTTTATACACTAATAGTAGTCTCACCCATTCATTTCTAATGACTGGTCATTTTTGACCGGGAACACCACAGTTGTACAAAAGTTAAATAAAACACCCAAAATGCTATGAATATTATCAAAATGTATTTTGTGTGTTCAGATGCCCTGTGTGGACAAAGCCATGGAACCTTATGACAATCAGATTAAATGAACTACATTTTTCAGAGAGAACTTGTAAATCGGTCCAATTCGACCGGAACACAACAGGAGGGTTAATTGAATATAATTACAATACTGCTGCCACAACACAATTTACCTTCAAATTGGACCACACTCCTTATTCAAAGCAGTAGGTGAAGCAAATATATTGAACAAAAATATAAACGCAACATTAAATAATTTCTAAGAGTTTACTGAGTTACAGTTCGTACACGGAAATCAGTCAATTGAAATACATTTATTAGGCCCTAATCTATGGACTTCACAGGGGCATTTGGCAGGTGCACAGCCATAGATGGGTCTGGGAGGGCATAGGCCCACCCACTTGGAAACCAGGCCCACCCACCTGGGAGCCAGACCCAGCCAATCAGAATGAGTTTTCCCCACAAAAGGGCTTGATTACAGACAGAAATACTCCTCAGTTTCATCAGCTGTCAGGGTGGCTGATCTCAGACGATCCCACAGGTAAAGTGGTAAAGTTGAACGCACTGCCAAATTCTCTAAAATGACGTTGGAGGTGGCTTCTGGTAGAGAAATGAACATTCAATTCTCTGGCAACAGCTCTGGATGACATTCCTGCAGTCAGCATGCCAATTTCACGCTCCCTCAAAACTTGAGACATCTGTGGCATTGTGTTGTGTGACAGAACTGCACATTTTAGAGTGGCCATTTATTGTCCCCAGCACAAAGTGCACCTGTGTTATGATCATGCTGTATAATCAGCTTCTTGAAAATGTCTCACCTGTCAGGTGGATGGATTATCTTAGCAAATGAAAAATGCTTACTAACAGGGATGTAAACAAATTTGTGCACACAATTTGAGAGAAATACGCTTTTTGTGCATATGGAATATTTCTGTGATCTTTTATTTCAGGCGATGAAACATGGGACCACCACTTTACATGGTGCATTTATATTTTTGTTCAGTATTTATTCACTAAGGTTAACCACATGGCCTCTACTGACATGACTAGCATATGATCATACAGGGCAGCCACAAAGATTCTCTAATGGTATGTGATGACTTCCGAATGGAGCTTCTGGCAATGTGTTCTCCTCACCAGAGAAGTTTAAAAATTGTGCATTTACTGTAGAGCTCACCACACACAGCAAACAGTCCTAGGTGATAGCCTACACATCTGACACTACACTCAAGGACCACTTAATCTTCCACAAATTCATCAAAACTCTTGGCGACATGATTAAACGGATGTGATTAAATGCTGGGTGACATACTGTATGCTTTTGTGATCATGTGATCAACAAAATGGAGATATAAGCAGAGTACTATATCTCTGCTATAGCTCACATTGATTTCCTTGACAAAAATGTAACATGCATGCATATTTTAACAATTTCTGATGGTTAAATAATACTGTAGATATAGTCATATTAGCTCTGTTGGATTGCATAAAGCTGAACCCTTGTTGTCGGGCCATATATTTCTCATGTGAAAGCTCAGATAGACAGAAACCACCCAAATACTCCACATATCTGCCTTTGCAAAACAGCTGTCTTTTGTTTTTACACAATTCTTCTTCCCAAGGCATGTGTTGACAAGACACCACAGACAAATAAGTGAGCCTCATCGTGGGGCTGAGAGGGACTCCCAGCAGTTCTGACTGCTGCTGCAAAGAGGGAAACTGAGAAACAGACTGTTCTTATTTCAGAGCATATCAATCAACAGCCTTGGAAGCCAGCAGTTGTCTCTATCCTCTCTATCCTAGTACATGAGCCATTGAGCTACTTGTGTATATGTAACCAGTAACTAACTACAGTACTTTGGGTTTATGGATGACATGATGTAAGACATGACATGCAAATATTGTAGTTAGATTTCTAAACAATCTGGTATCTGAATCATATATGTTTTGATGATCCATTTTAATGCACCATATTATCTGTGCATGTGTGTTTGTGTTAGAGCCATAGCTCTGTCTTACCCCCAGCAGCTCCAAAACCCAGTGCCTCCGTCCCAGTCACATAGGGGTGCTCCCCCCTCACCCCTTCCTCCCCTGAGACAAGGCTGGACTAAGCAGCACTAGGCTGCCTGTCACTGGGCTGAGCCACTGGGAACCAGAGGGGGAGATCCACCACTCCAGGAGATCCACCAACCTGGACTCAGAGCATTTCGTATTATTCTGTAAATAAATCCGAGACACTCCATTTAGTCTGATTTGTTACGTTTTATGTGGTATGTATTAATTTGTGGATGTCCATCACCCATTTGGTATGATATGTTACGAATTACAATTCATATTATATGTTAGGAATTTGCAAAATGTACAATTTGTTACGAATTTGCAAAACGTATGATATGTTACGAATTCCCAAAACGTAAGATACGTTATGAATTCTATCTAGGTGGCCAGGTGGCTAGGGGTTATGGTTATGTTAAATAGCTAGGTTAAAGAGTTAGGTTAAAAAGTTAAGTTTAGGGATAGGGATTTGGGATTAGCTAACATGTTAAGCAGTTGCAAAGTAGCTAATTGCAAAGTAGCTTTTTTCACTGTTGGTTAGAGCCTGTAAGTAAGCATTTCACTGTAAGGTCTACACCTGTTATATTCGGCGCACAAATAAACTTTGATTTGATTTGAAAATTAGTAAGTAGTTGAAAAGTGCTAATTAGATAAAATGCTAAAGTTGTCCGTGATGAGATTCGAACTCGCAACCTTTGGGTTGCTAGACGTTACACCCCGACCAACCACCCTAAGTAACCATCTGTCTTATGTAACTACACCAAATGTAACATATCATACTAAATGGAGTGTCTCGGATTTACGTACAGAATAATACGAAATGCTCCGAGACCAGGTTGGATCCACAGCACCAAGCCCTATGTTTTAGCTGAGATTCCAATGCTGAGATTCCTCCAGGGCACTGAAGCTTAGTGAAGGGTGGTAACATAATGGAGAATGTCTGACGGTGCTACGTTATGCCCTGGGAGTCACCAGACTTAACCCCCTGGCTGCGGCTGCCCAAGGCCTATTTGTATGTATCTCACTCTCTAGCGCCTCTCTTAGTCACAGGGCTGAGGCTGAATCTAGAAAAAAGTAGGCCACCTTTACGACTGCTGATGCTTGGCTCTCACACTAGCATGTGTTTTATGGTCTACATGGAGTAAATAGAGAAGAAATATGCCTTGCAGACCTCACGGGGAATGTCCTGTGCCCTTTAGCGTGTGCTTTTTCTGTACACTACCTGTTTTGGCCTGACTGTTTGACCTCTGACTAGGGGAGGGTTCTGCCAGGAGCTCTGGGACAACACGGAGAGGCCACAAGGATTCCTGAAATGATTGTTATGGTTTTCAACTTGACTCCCTGTTAGTATGTGCACAATGTTCAGCGGCATGTGTCCAAGTCCACAGAGGATGGAAAAAGCCCTGAAGCTATTGCTCTACAGAGGGAAAGACACAGCTCCATGACTGATTGTCATGTCCTATAGCTGCAGGTAGAGGGAAGCAGATGGGATGCCTGAACATTTCGTTCAATCTACTGCAGTGATGTCATCACAACATATCAGTTATGCACTGAAGGCATAAAATGGCATGTCAGCAAAAAAAAGTTACCCCTCTGTGAATTTCCCATAGTAATTATGACAATGATTTACATCTACAGTAACTTAAGTGTGGGGACACAATGTCTCCCAACAAACACTGGCAAGGTGAGTGACCCCGTTAAATTACATTTAAATCCGATTTACTTCACTCCTTCACACCTCAGCACACATCAGCAAAACATGGGCTCAGGGCTGTGGGCTGAGAAAAAAACAGAAGCTGAGTTAAGTGAACACCCTCAGGGACAAGATGGATTTTACATGAAGACACATGCAAGATATGCAGCAGGTGAATAGATAGGGCTAGAGGAATTGCTTTATGAGAACAGATGAGGAAAAACAGAAGATAAGGAAGAACAGAGACAGATAAGAAGAATCTAAGGGACACTAAAGGAGATAAGCTGTGGTTAAGGTGAGGTACACTGAGGTAGACAGAGAGAGGAGAGGGAGATTGAACATGTAGATTATTCTCTAACTGTATGTTGTAAACACTTGTCGACTCAGATTCCCATGCACTTTATGTTTTCACCCTCAGCATGACCAGGAGTGACCTTTCATCAGGGCAGCTGTAAAGAGTCTAATGAGCAAGCCCATACCCAGCCGAGACTTTTCCACAATTAGGAGAGATTAGGGAGCAGTGAAGGAGGGCAGGGGGAACAGGGGTATAGTACCCCTCTCATTAGAGATGGCAGTCCTGATTGGACAAAACCTAAGTGATGCTCCTATTGCTATTTTACCCTTTATCTGCTCTTACCATGGCAAACCACCTTTGTAGTCTCAAAATCAGAACATAACCGGCAGTCCCTCTAACCACAAATATCATTGGGGTTGAGATGTTCCTGCTGTGTAACTGCGGTGTCAGGACCGAATCCCCCCACGCACTTAGTCCTTGCACAAGTGGATGGACACACCAATCGGGAGGGACATAGTGCTGCAGCTGTAGATCCCGAGGCATCAGTCTTACACGAACCCTGATTATCTCTGGGTGGCTACCAGATATAAAACAGAGACACCATGAGTTATGAATGCATGTTAAGGCACTGGAGAAGACTACCCAGCCAACGCTTCTATTCTCACAGAGAGACAGACTTGTGGGCAAGACCATATACTAAGACCATGCACATGAGGCCTATTATGCTTTTTATAGCAGGAGCGAAAAAATAAATGTATAGTCTGTGACATCCATTCCATGCGGGCCATTTGCCATGGTGTGAGATTCAGTTATTTCTGATTTGAACAGTGGATTAGATTAATGGTCAAGGTTAATGCTTAATCAAATTGGCATAGTAAAGTGTGGGATAGTCAAAACCCTGGCGCTATATCAATCTTTGTTTGTAGCATGCAATTTCTCATTCTCATGTGGTTCTTATGAGCCCAGCCGAGTGGCTAGGGACTGAGAGGTCTCACACCTGCAGCCCCTGCTGGCTCTCATTACTCCACAGTACATCCATTGGAGAGAAGAGAAACACTACCACCACATTTCTTGACTGGAGCAGCACTGTTGCTTCACATATTAATACTGGAGTCTACTGTACTAATATTAAAGCAATACAGAGGCATTAACAAACAGAATGACAAGCATTGACATGTTTGACAGCCATCCACATTGGGAAACAAATCATTAAATAGGGGCACAAATCTTTCATGAAGTAGGAAGGCTTTAAGTGCTGAAATCTTGGAAAGGTCTTCTTCTCTAATGTTTTTCTTCTCTCCAAGTTAAAGCTTTTCAATAGGATTTAGTATTGAAGCATTTATTTTTACATTGCCAAAGGTACTGAGGCCAGAACACAATTTTCCTTGTTTTACATTCCGCAGTGCAGCAAGACACAGAGAGGGCAGACATATTTAGCAGCGGGAGGAAAAAGCATCATAGAATTTTCCTGTCAGTCAACAGTCAGTCAAAGTCCTACCTGCCAGGGCTAGAGTGTGGAATGGTTTATTCTAGCAGTCAGTTAGTCCAGACCTTGACTGGACAGCAACATGTGTGTCACTGCTGCTTGCTTACATCACCTCTAAATGGCCTGATGAATGTGGCGATGAGAGTTAACCTGTGTCCACAAACAGCATGTAACATTCCTGCCTTTATTACCTGTGAGGTCAGCCATGGTAAACTGCAGCTCACCCTCAGACCTATAGGCTGGGTCCAAATGCTGGGTTCACCTCTGACCTCTCAGCTCCCCTGCCATCCTCAGAGACAGCAGGGGGCCACACAAGTCAGCGCTGCTGCATAAATCCGGTCAGCTTTTACACACACAGCACACATTCACTCAACAATATTACGGATATGACTGCTGTCTGTTCTCATCAGTCTTAACCGGGCACAAGACTGGTTGGACTGAACAGCCACCATGGTCTTTCTTTGTGGTATTTCTTTAAAATAACAGGAGTAAGCCACAGTGCCTTCAGAAAGTTTTCACACCCCTTAACTTTTTCCACATTTTGTTGTGTTACAAAGTGGGTGTCACGTCCAGGCCTGAGAAGACAGGCTGGAGTGTTTAGTTTTGTTTTGGTGTAGGGTTTTTTCTGTTCTAGGTTATATATTTCTATGTTGGGGTAATGGTTCCCAATTAGAGGCAACTGAGTGTCGTTGCCTCTAATTGGGAACCATATATATGTTTGTAGTTTTCACTAAGGGTTTGTGGGTTGTTGTTTGAGCATAGCTTTGTGTGTCAGTCAATGTTTTTGTTACGATCTTCGTTTTCATTCGTTTTGTTGTTTTGTCCAGTTACGTGTATTAAATAAAGCATGTATACTGGATACCTCGCTGTGCCTTGGTCTGTCCCTTCAGGAGATTGTGACAGAATAACCCACCATAAAAAGACCAAGCTGCGAGAGACCCGGGAGTACTGGACCTGGGAGGAGGAATTGTTTAGAGACGGACCCTGGGATCAGCCTGGAGAGTATCGCCGTCCAAGAGAGGAGCTGGAAGCAGCGATAGCGGAGCGGCGATATTATGAGGATCGATATGGAGTATGGAACCCGGAGAAGGAAAAGTTTGTTGGAACTCGCCTGGCTAGGAAGCCCGAAAGGCAGCCCCAAAAAACTTTTTTTGGGGGGCACACAGGGAGTTCAGGATGGACTCCTGAGCCAACTCCTTCGTGCTCTCTGGAGGGAGCGTCGGAGGGAGCGTCGCACTGGTAAGACGCCGTGCTATGCAGTTCACAGCCCGGTGCGAGAGATTCCAGCGCCACTCATCTGTCAGGGGAGGGTGAGTGTGCAGCCTGGAAGAGTGGTGCCGGCTCAGCGCTCCTGGTCTCCGGTGCACCTCCTTGGACCAGGATATCCTGCACCGGTTCTGCGTACTGTGTCTCTGGTGCGTGTACACAGCCCTGTGCGAGAGATTCCAGCGCCACTCATCTGTCGGGCTAGGATGAGTGTGCAGCCTGGAAGAGTGGTGCCGGCTTTGCGAGCGAGGTCCCCAGTACACCTTCTGGGACCGAGATATCCTGCACCGGTTCTGCGTGTGGGGTCTCCGGTTCGCATCCACAGCCCAGTGCGTGACATTCCAGCTCCCATCATCCATGAGGCAAGGGTGAGTGAACAGCCGGGGAGAGAAGTACCGGCTCCACGCATCAGGTCCCCTGTAGGCTTAGATAGCCCAGTACGTCCAGTCCCTGCTCCGCGCACCAGGCCCCCTGTGCGCTTAGAGAGTACAGCACGTCCTGTCCCTGTTCCACGCTCCAGGATCCCTGTGCGCTTAGAGAGTCCAGCACGTCCTGTCCCTGTTCCACGCTCCAGGATCCCTGTGCCCGTCGTGGACCCAGCACGTCCTGTCCCTGTTCCACGCTCCAGGATCCCTGTGCCCATCGTGGACCCAGCACGTCCTGTCCCTGCTCCACGCTCCAGGATCCCTGTGCCCGTCGTGGACCCAGCACGTCCTGTCCCTGTTCCACGCTCCAGGATCCCTGTGCCCGTCGTGGACCCAGCACGTCCTGTCCCTGTTCCACTCTCCAGGATCCCTGTGCCCGTCGTGGACCCAGCACGTCCTGTCCCTGTTCCACTCTCCAGGATCCCTGTGCCCATCGTGGACTCAGCACGTCCCGTTCCTGCTCCCCGCACCAGAGTCCCAGAGCGCGTCGACAGTCCGGAGCCTCCAGAGAAGGTTCCCAGTCCGGAGCCTCCAGAGAAGGTTCCCAGTCTTGAGCCTCCAGAGAAGGTCCCCAGTCCGGAGCCTCCAGAGAAGGTCCCCAGTCCGGAGCCTCCAGAGAGGGTCCCCAGTCCGGAGCCTCCAGAGAGGGTCCCCAGTCCAGAGCCTCCAGACAAGGTTCCCAGTCCCGAACCTCCAGAGAGGGGTCCCACACCAGGGCCTCCGGTGTGGGACCCCGAGCCAGCACGGCCGGCACCGGAGCCGCCACCTGGGACAGGAAGGCCCACCCGAATACCCCCAATGGACTTTGGGCGTGGTCGGAGTCTGCGCCTTTGGGGGGGGTACTGTCACATCCAGGCCTGAGAAGACAGGCTGGAGTGTTTAGTTTTGTTTTGGTGTAGGGTTTTTTCTGTTCTAGGTTATATATTTCTATGTTGGGGTAATGGTTCCCAATTAGAGGCAACTGAGTGTCGTTGCCTCTAATTGGGAACCATATATATGTTTGTAGTTTTCACTAAGGGTTTGTGGGTTGTTGTTTGAGCATAGCTTTGTGTGTCAGTCTATGTTTTTGTTACGATCTTCGTTTTCGTTCGTTTTGTTTTGTCCAGTTACGTGTATTAAATAAAGCATGTATACTGGATACCTCGCTGCGCCTTGGTCTGTCCCTTCAGGAGATCGTGACAGTGGGATTAAAATGTCTTTAATTGTCATTTTTTGTCAATTATCTACATAAAATACTGTAAGTATATAAGAGCTTTGCAAACCTGGATTGTACCATTATTGTTCTTAAAATTTGTCAAGCTCTGTCAAGTTGGTTGTTTATAATTCAATGTCGTCTTTGTAAGTAACTCCAGTATATAATTGGCCTTGCGTTTTAGGTTATTGCCCTGCTGAAAGTTGTTTCTGTGTCCCAGTGTCTGTTGGAAAGCAGACTGAACCAGGACTTTGCCAGTGCTTAGCTCTATTCCTTTTCTTATTATCCTAAAAGAAAACTCACTAGTCCGTGCCGATGACAAGCATACCCATAACATAATGCAGCCACCACCATGCTTAAAAATATGAAGCATGTTACTCAGTGATGTGTTGTGTTGGATGTGACCCAAAGATAATGCTTTGTACTCAGGACAAAAAGTGTATTTCTTTGCCATATTTCTAGCAGTATTACTTTAGTGCTTTATTGCAAACAGGATGCATGTTTTTAAATATTTTTATTCTGTACAAGCTTCCTTCTTTTCACTCTGTCAATTAGGTTAGTATTGTGGAGTAACTACAATGTTGTTGATCCATCCACAGTTTTCTCCTATCACAGCCGTTTAACTATGCAACTGGTTTAAAATCACCATTGGCCTCATGGTGAAATCCCTGAGAGATTTCCTTCCTCTCCATCAAGAGTTATGAAGGACGCCTGTATCTTTGTAGTGACTGCGTGTATTGCTACACCATCCAAAGTGTAATTAATAACTTCACCATGCTCAAAGGGATATTCATTGTCTGCTTTTTGTTTTTCGTCTACCAATAGATGCCTATCTTTTCGAGGCATGTTTACTGCTGAACTTATTTAGGCTAGCCATAACAAAGGGGTTGAATACTTATTGACTGAAGATATTTTATTTTTTTATTAATTTGTTAACATTTCTAAAAACATAATTCCACTTTGACATTATGGGGTATTGTGTATAGATCAGTGACACAAAATCCAAATGTAATCCATGTTAAATTCAGGCTGGAACAAAACAATGTGGAAAAGGTCAAGGGGTGTGAATACTTTCTGAAGGCACTGTACTGTAAATACTGTATGCGTATTACCAGTATCCTCTAGGCAAGGTCTTATCATTCCTCTGAGAGGTAGGACAGAGGTCACTCAGTTTTTACAACAAGTCAGGACTGGTACAGATGCCAGAACTATAAACCATATTTCTGATGAACATTTATGGGACATGAACCAGAGCCTGTGCTTTTGCATCAGACAAGGGGGCCTTTCCTGTGACACACACGTGTGATCTGGATGTGGTACATAGTCATCCTGACTAAGGGTTAAACACTGCTAACATCTGGACAGTTCATGTTAACATTAACATCATGGTCAGAAGTTATTTCCCAGAGAGAGCAGGCGCCTATAATGCTCATTAAAGACCCAAATCTATTTATACGGTATCTTAAACAAAACATAACTTTGATTGCTTGTTTTCAATCTGTGCAGATTGTATCAAATAAAAACAAATAAATTAATGAAAACATGCTTGCTTAGAAATTCGATTTATTGAATAATGGGCTTAAGAGGGAACTGTATAGGGGGGAAAATGTAATTGACCTACCACTTAAAGAGGGATTCGAAGTTATTGGCATCCTTGATAAAGATGAGCAATACTGACTGTATAAAATCAATAATACAAATACTGAGCTATATTGTATGGCAAAAAAAGGGGAAATTATATTATTTTATACTAATACAATTGTTCAGACAAAGAGATTTTATTTAAAAAGTAATACTTTTTTTCTAGAAAAGGACAGCTACATGGACAGCTGAGAGGCAGGTTTTGACAAGTTATTGAACAGCTACTTTGAAGAGAGACCTCTATTCATCAGCTAATGGTGGACAAACAAAGATGGTGCAGACATTAAGATCTGAAACAACTCCGCTTGACTACGGTTCTTTTATTCAGGCAACACCAGAATATTATCAATCCAAGGTAAGGCTTCTTCTTCTTGAGAAGAGCTTCTCTGAACAGACAAAACATTTAATTGAAAAGGCCATTATCACAGCTGCAGAGAGACAGATGATTCCAGAATCCCAAAAGAAATCCAAACAAATTATCTGACAGGTCACCTCTTTAAAAGGACAGATAATTGTAAAACTCATCAGTTGTGCTGTGTTCAGCACTCTTTAATAGTCAAAGACCAAGTGCTCTTCATTAATAGCCAAGCTGTTTAGATGAACAAAAGATCAACAAAGAGAACTAGGGCTTTATTCTCTGTTCTCTAATGAGAATAAAAGCTGGTGTTAACAGTCCTTCTACTCATCCCTCTCCTACAAGTAGCCAAGAGCCCGTCTCTCTCTCCGGGTCTGATCTTGATATTTCTCCCTTCTATCACATTTTTCATCTATTTGAGATCATCACATCAAAGACACCAGAGTGAACTTCCCCTAAAAGGTTGCGATGACAGTATAATGTGGATGGGAAAAGGAACATTTCTGTTTTACAAGGAGATGCACAGAGATCATAAAAATTAATACTGTAGCACTATTGATCTCTGTTGATTACTAAGCAGATCCACTTGACGCAATTGTCTTTATGGCTGGCACCTGTGAAGCTGTTTTCTCTGTGTGAGGTCCACATCAGAGACGTTGGTCAGAGTGTGTGTGTGTATGTGTGCCAACTCAAATCCAAGTTTGGATTTGTACACAGATCAACAGATGTTAAAGCAGGTGCAGCAAAAATGTTTATGTTTCTATCTCCAGCAGTGCAGTAAATATTTAACAGTACAATACTAATACACAAATAATCCCAAGAAAAAAAGAAGACATAAGAGATTAACAAATATCAGAACGAGCAATATCAGAGTCCGGAATATAAATACGTGGTGTGTATCGACAGAACAAACAATATATACTGTAAGTAGGAAAAGGTATGCACAGCAGTAGTTATATAGGCTGAGCTAAATCCAGAATACAGTATGTACATATAACGTGAGTAATCAATTAGCTTTATTTCTCAGAGATCAAATTTAATTTCAACAGAGTAATGTTGCAGGAATCCTAATCTAATCCGTTTCTAACTACAGAAACGATTTACAGAACAATAAACATTATGTAAACATTATTAAAGTGAGCTGTGTCCAATGACTGTATGCACATAGGGAAGCAATTTCTAAGGTGCAGGGTAGCGTACCAGGTGGTAGCCGGCTAGTGACACTGTCTAAGGTGCAGGGCAGTTTACCGGGCAGAGGCCGGCTAGTGATGACTGTTTAACAGTCTGATGACCTGGAGATAGAAGCTGTTTTTCATTCTCTTTGTCCCAGCTTTGATGCACCTGTACTCTCCGCCTGCTAGATGGTAACAGGGTGAACAGGCTGTGGCTCGGATGGCTGAGGTCCTTCATGATCTTCTTAGCCTTCCTGTGATACCGGGTGCTGTCTTGGAAGGCAGGCACTGTGCCCCCGGTGATGCGCTGGGCTGACCTCACAACCAACTGGAGTGCCCTGTGATTACGGGCGGTGCAGTTGCTGTACCAGGTGGTGATACAGCCTGATAGAATGCTTTCGTGCATCTGAAGAAGTTCATGAGGGTCTTAGGGGCCAAGACAATTTTTTCATCCTCCTGAGGTTGAAGAGGTACTGTTGTGCCTTCACCACGGCGTCAGTGTGGAGGAACCTCTACACCCACTGCGAGCGACCCTGTCGATGTCGATGGGGGCATG
Source organism: Brachymystax lenok tsinlingensis (assembly GCA_030435695.1). NCBI lineage: Eukaryota > Metazoa > Chordata > Actinopteri > Salmoniformes > Salmonidae > Brachymystax > Brachymystax lenok. The sequence goes on from CM059813.1 coordinate 36,046,587, forward strand.
CTCTTTCTGCCATCTCCTGTAGTCCACGATCAGCTCCTTAATTTTGTTGATGTTGAGGGAGAGGTAATTTTCCTGGCACCACTCCGCCAGGGCACTCACCTCCTCGCTGTAGGCTTTCTCATTGTTGCTGGTCATCAGGCCTACCACTGTTGTGTCATCAACAAAACTTGATGATTGAGTTGGAGACGTGCGTAGCCAATCGCTCATGGGTGAACAATGAGTACAGGAGGGGACTGAGCTCCCCGTGTTGAGGATCAGCATGGTGGAGATGTTGTTGCTTACCTCCACAACCTGGGGTTGGCCCGTCAGGAAGTCTAGGACCTAGGTGCACAGGGAGGGATTCAGAGTGAGTGAGTGGTGTGTGTGTGTGTGTGTGTGTGTGTGTGTGTGTGTGTGTGTGTGTGTGTGTGTGTGTGTGTGTGTGTGTGTGTGTGTGTGTGTGTGTGTGTGTGTGTGTGTGTGTGTGTGTGTGTGTGTGGTCTCTGACTGATATCTGAGGTATGTGTAACAGTATTCCAAGACTGACGTACTGTCGAGAGGCTCTAGGTGATGAACCAGATAACCTGCAGTAAAACTGAACCAACCACAGGGCAGAGGACAGCGTGGTTTGCCAATCCCTACAGCTCCCCCACCTCAACCACCACTACTACCACAATACCATGCAATAGGCCGATTCCCCAACATAGAAACCCAGTGTCCTCTCTCCTCTGAAAGTGTGACCCAGCCAGACACTGAGTCTGAGTCTCGCCACTCTGTGCTGCTGATGGAGTGTGGTGCCACATCTCAGTGAGCTGCCACTGGAGTGTGGAGGACAGGCCTCAGCCTTACACTCTGTGCACGGATGCTCTGAGCAGAACCATTTGTTGTGTAATTACACACATTGTAGTGTTTTGTGTGTAACAGTTTAACTTCCATCCCTCTCCTCGCCCGCGGCCCTTGCAGAGCTAGGGGAACAACTACTTCAAGGTCTCAGAGCGAGTGACGTCACCAATTAAAACGCTACTAGCATGCACCCAGCTAACTAGCCCCCCCTTTTGACCTCCTCCTTTTCCGCAGCAACCAGTGATCCGGGTCACGGCACCAATGTAACAGTTTAGATTCCGTCCCTCTCCTCGCCTCGAACCAGGGACCCTCTGCACACATCAACAACTGACACCCACAAAGCATTGTTACCCATCGCTCCACAAAAGCCTTGCAGAGCAAGGGGAACAACTACTTCAAGGTCTCAGAGCGAGTGACGTCACCGATTGAAACACTATTAGCGCACACCCCGCTAACTAGCTAGCCATTTCACATCGGTTACATGTGCAACACAGACCTGCACAATGTTGCGTAACAGTGACCAACATGAAAACTCTTTAATTCTTGATCCATGTGGTCTTGAGTTGAAATACCCTACAGTACCTACTCTCTCAAACTGAACATCCTCTAAAATTCTCGTTACGGCCACTCCAATCAGTCCCGTTCATCCTGTTATAAGTGTAATGGTCTGGCCCTCAGAAGTGTCTCTCATGTCAGTCCTGTACCCTTAATTCTATAACCAGTAAATACCACGGGTGCCCTGCATGCCTGGCGTACTTTGAAGCGAAGATACTGTACATTACAGAACGATGATAATGATTATCACCACTACAACAAACACTATCTTGAGTGATGTCTGGAGCTGGTTGGCGCGCTTGGCATTGCAATGACCCCGAGCCCAGCCAAAACATGAGCTCCTGGTTCTGAAATAACTTACACAAAAAGGCAAAAAAACACAATTATTGCTCAATGAAACAAGGGTTTCACTGGGGCATTTCACAGCTAGGGGCCATGACAGGATCTATAGACAGAGACATAACAAACATTTAACTGGATCTCTAGATAGTATGTTGGCTCCTATTGGTTGTTTCTTTGAACCAATTCTCCGTCTATCCTCTTGAATCCTCTCCACGTCATCATGACAGTATACACTTTTCCTATTAAAAACACTGACATAAACTGAGTGTACAACACATTAGGGAACTCTTTCCATGACATAATACTGACCAGGTGAATACAGGTGAAAGCTATGAACCCTTATTGATGTCACCTGTTAAATCCACTTCAATCAGTGTAGATGAAGTGGAGGAGACAGGTTAAAGAAGGAATTTGTGGATTGTGTTTGGCTTGGGTTTGTGTGCCATTCAGAGGGTGAATGAGCAAGACAAAATATTTAAGTACCTATCACGTGTTCTCCCTCTCCGGCCTCTAGGTCCCCAAGCAGCTCGTATTGGCGCACACCTGTCACCATCGTTACGCGCACCTGCGAGTCATCATACTCGTCTGGACTCTATCCCTCCATGATTACCTTCCCTATATATGTCACTCCCTTTGGTTCCTTCCGCAGGCGTTATTGTTTCTGTTCTAGTTCATGTCTGTGCGTTGTTTGTATTACGTTTATTTATTAAAATACTCACTCCCTGAACTTGCTTCCCGACTCTCAGCGCACATCGTTACAGTACCTTTGAATGGGGTATGGTAGTAGGTTGCCAGGCGCACCGGTTTGAGTGTGTCAAGAACAGCAATGTTGCAGTTTTTTTTACACTCAACAGTTTCCCTTGTGTATTAAGAATGGTCCACCACCCAAAATCAAATCAAATTGTCACATTATTTGTCACATACACATGGTTAGCAGATGTTAATGCGAGTGTAGCGAAATGCTTGTGCTTCTAGTTCCGACCATGCAGTAGTATAACAAGTAATCTAACAATTTCACAACAACTACCTTCTACACACAAGTGTAAAGGAATGAGGACATCCAGCCAACTTGACACAATCGTGAGAAGCATTGGGCCAGCATCCCTGTGGAACGCTTATTGTCCATGTCCCGACAAATTGAGGCTGTTCTGAATATATATTAGGAAATTGTCCTAATGCTTTGTACACTCAGTGTCTTTTGAGTTTTCCAGATGACTCGAATGTTACCATTAACACCAATGAATGGCAGCTTAAGTAGCACTTAAAAGGCAGTTAAAGTCTGCTAGTGTTTTTATAGGACACAGAGCATTATTGTGTGTTCAGAGGCCAGATGTTGGCTCTGATGAAGATGTCTGCCAGGAGTCTGAAAGCCCTGGAAGCTCTGTATGTATCCCAGAGGGCACCACTTGCCTGGCGTTGACAGACTTGGCAGAGTATATACAGTACCAGTCAAAAGCTTGGACACACCTACTCATTCAAGGGTTTTTCTTTATTTCTTCTATTTTCTACATTGTAGAATAATAGTGAAGGCATCAAAACTATGAAATAACACATATGGAATCATGTAGTAACCAAAAAAGTGTTAAACTGATCAAAATATATTTTAGATTTTAGATTCTTCAAAGTAGTCAACCTTTGCCTTGATAACAGCTTAGCACACTCTGGCATTCTCTCAACCAGCTTCCTGAGGAATGCTTTTCCAACAGTCTTGAAGGTGTTCCCACATATGCTGAGCACTTGTTGGCTGCTTTTCCTTCACTCTGTGGTCCAACTCATCCCAAACCATCTCAATGTGTTTGAGTTTGGGTGATTGTGGAGGCCAGGTCACTTGATGCAGCACTCCATCACTGTCCTTCTTGGTCAAATAGCCCTTACACAGCCTGGAGGTGTGTTTTAGGTCATTGTTCTGTTGAAAAACAAATGATAGTCTCACTAAGCGCGAACCAGATGGGATGGCGTATCGCTGTAGAGTGTTATGGTAGCCATGCTGGTGTCACTAGCAAAGCACCCCCACACCATCACACCTCCTCCTCCATGCTTCATGGTAGGAACCTCACAAAGACACAGCGGTTGAAACCAAAAATCTCAAATTTGGACTCATCAGATCAAAGGACAGATTTCTACTGGTCTAATGTCCATTGCTCGTGTTTATTGGCCCAAGCAAGTCTCTTCTTATTATTGGTGTCCTTTAGCAGTGGTTTATTTGCAGTAATTTGTCCTGATTCATTAATAAGTCCTGATTCACGCAGTCTCTTCTGAACAGTTGATGTTTAGATGTGTCTGTTACTTGAACTCTGAAGCATTTATTTGGGCTGCAATTTCTGAGGTTAGTAACTCTAATGAACTTATCCTCTGCAGCAGAGGTAACTCTGGGTCTTCCTTTCCTGTGGCCGTCCTCATGAAAGCCAGTTTCATCATAGCCCTTGATTGTTTTTGCGACTGCACTTTAAGAAACTTTCTAAGTTCTTGACATTTTCCGGATTGACTGACCTTCATGTCTTAATAGTAATGATGGTCTGTCATTTCTCTTTCCTTATTTGAGCTGTTCTTGCCATAATATGGACTTGGTCTTTTACCAAATAGGGCTATCTTCTGTATTTCACCCCTACCATGTCACAGCATAACTGATTGGCTCAAATGCATTAAGAAGGAAATAAATTCCACAAAATAACTTTTTAACATTTTGAAATGCATTCCATGTGACTACCTTATGAAGCTGGTTCAGAGAATGCCAAGAGTGCAAAGCTGTCATCAAGGCAAAGGATGGCTACTTTGAAAAATCTAAAATCTAAAATATATTTTGATTTGTTTAACACTTTTTTGGTTACTCCATGTGTTATTTCATTGTTTTGATGTCTTCACTATTATTCTACAATGCAGAAAATAGAGAAAATAAAGAAAATCCTGGAATTAGTAAGTGTGTCCAAACTTTTGACTGGTACTGTATATATATACATATATACAGTTGAAGTCGGAAGTTTACATACACTTAGGTTGGAGTCATTAAAACAAATTTTTCAACCACTACTCAAATTTCTTGTTAACAAACTATAGTTTTGGCAAGTCGGTTTGGCAAGTCGGTTATCTATTTTGTGCATGACACAAGTAATTGTTCAAACAATTGTTGACAGACAGATTATTTCACTTAAAATTCACTGTATCACAATTCCAGGTCAGAAGTTTACATACATTAAGTTGACTGTGCCTTTAAACAGCTTGGGAAATTCTAGGGGACCACCACGGGACCACGCAGTTGTCATACCGCTCAGGAAGAAGACGCGCTCTGTCTCCTAGAGACAAACGTACTTTGATATATATATATATATGTATGTATTATACACACACAGATACACATAGCACCAACTGACACAGTCCCACAGGGGATATAGGGCTAAGGGTGGAGCATAATTGGACTGACTGAAGTGTTAGCTAATATTTTCAGCTGACATTTGTTTTATGTCTGATCATGGCCAACGGTTTATGTATGACAAAACTAGGTAAATGCCTGATTGTTTAGGCAAATGGTGGTTTCACATGCATTAATTTAGTTAATTCAGCTGGCCGATCAAAAAGTGATGAAACATTATTTTCCAATCGTTCCGTTCCGAGCAGAACCCCTATTTATTTTGTTCCATTCCAACTAGCATAATAAACTGAACTGGGTAGAACCCCAAAAAGTAATGGATCATATAGTTCCTTTTTGTCTTTTTTTTTTCCCACGAAATCAACCTTGTTTTTACATGATGAAGTTTACCATAGTTCCCCAGAACAGATGAGCCAGTCACGTGTTTGTTTGTAAATAGTACAATGGGAACAGGCGGGAGCAGGTCCAGCTGTGTATTGACAGGGTCGTGTTTTATATTGAAAGTCAACAGTGTTTTTTTGCTTCAATAGTGTGATCATGGACGTGCAACTATTGTTTCCCTTCACAGAAAATGAAATGTGTTTTATATTTTTTACTGCATAAAAAAAAAGAATTCTGCGTTAACGCAACCCCTAAGTTTAAATTACTTGTTATCTAAGAAAGTTACTGAATTAATAAGGTGTCGAGGCATCATATCGTTTAAGCTTTTTTTAAGTCAAAGCCCTTTGGATGAGTTATCTGTACAGCTGCCATTGCTATCTTTTGATATCCTTGCATTTTTTCTCCTTTCCGTTCTCGGCCCGTCTGCTCTTCCCCCATATGCTCCAAGCAGAACAGGCAGACCCCTTGCCCTAGCAACTCCAGACTACAGAAACAGAGTGTATACATGCTGCTACAGAGCCAGTACTGAAATTTCATGGGTGGGGAGAGAGCAAGAGAGAGTGGTGGACATGGAGGAGGCTTGGCTTGAAGCATTGAGCTTCATGACATGATGTGAATTGGTATGTGTTTAGTGTATTACTAGCATCATAACTTCATTAGGAATATTTTTGGAACAAAAATAACAAATGGTTCTCAAGACTTCAGAATAACAGTTCTGTTCTGGAACAGTAGAGATCACTTTTGTTCCTGGTTCTGTTTCAGTTCCTCAAAAAAAAAACGATCAGAAATGGTTCCAACAGGTAACGTTTATGTTAGCATTATGTGGCACCAATGGATGTATGAATAAAGATATGTGCTTGATGCACATGTTTAGTGTAAAAAATATTATGATGACTGTCATCACCCACTGCCACAGGGCATCATAGTAATTTTTACACTAAACATGTACATTAAGCAATGCTAAATATATATACTGAAGTACAATGGAATTGGAACTGCAAAACGCACACATCTGTCACAGCAGACTTGTATTGAGAGTGGAACATCACTCTTATTTCTTCTTAGTCCCCTCAATACAGAAACACACAACACTGACAAACACAGAGGAACCACATCAACGCAACAGGCAACAGAGAATCACATCCCACCGCACGCCATCGCATGCCAAAGGAAGAAATTCACAGACAAAAAGCTGAGAGGAAGAGACCACAGTAATTAAACGATGAGTGAATCTCGGTACAGAGTGTTGGTATGCATCAGGCAACATAACACTTGTATCCCGCAACAACGTTTCTCTGCTTATGTGTGAACATGTGATGACACGACAAAGTTGCACCAGTCTGACAGTTCTGAGAAAGCATGATCACCACAACAGAAACTTGAATCATAATAACAGCCTGCAAACAGGACACAGGATATTATCCACCAGGGGCGCAACTTTGGTTTTAGAAGGGGGGGGGGACATCCAGTCGGATAAACACTCCAAACAGCTTACCCGACCACTCGGAGGCGTCCACATGGTCCTAAAGCACACCGTTGCCTCGTTTTGTATCACATCATTCCAATGATAAAACTGTGTGGGACAAAAATGCAATTTCAGAATGTGGAGGGGGCGGACATGCCCCCATCCACAGTGAAAGTTGCGCCCTGGTATCCACACAAGCACCATGGCTCTTATTTCTTCTCTTGTAGTGGATGCCTGTTCTGGAAAGTGTCAGAGTTGCAAACAAGACATGGTGCTGCAGGAGGACTACCATGGGTCTCTACGGAAGTGAATTACAGAAACAGACAGCCATTATCTATTGGAAGCTTCATGTTATGGTCCCTTCTCAAATGGCCATATTGTGTAACCTCAGCCTGTACTGTCTTTGCCTGCTAGGCTGGTAGCTGTCATTAGGACTTGTAAAAGTCCAGTGGTGAACTACAAATGCCAGCTTGGAGGTTATCAGTGCCCATGTCAAGAGTTTCATTGCAAAACTCTATATCCATCTATTTTCACATTTGTGTTTTTTCATCAGAAATGAGTACCTTCATGTGTGTTCTCATATTGTTTTATAATAGATTTTAGATGTAGATTTTTTTTGCAAAACGCTATAAAACAATTGTTAGCTGGAATGGAATGTTGGTATCCTGTATATTTGACTGTGATATGTGGTTGTCTCACCTAGATCTTAAGATGAATGCACTAACAGTAAGTCGCTCTGGATAAGAGCATCTGCTAAATGACTAAATGTAAATATACAGATACAGATCTAATATTGCTGTATTTATTCATTTTATTGATGTCACAAATGTATAATTTGTACAGTTCTTTATTAAAAATGTAGTTATTTGTCACATTTGACTATTTAAAACCTAGCAGTACTACTTACTTCTCTGAGAGTGAGATGGATACATGTATATAGCGTTTTGCAACAAAACATGTTTATTTGTCTCTCTGAAATGAAACCATCAAGTGATAGATTTCCCAACAAATACTGTACATGCATGTCATTGAACAACCCCATGCCATGATTAGATAGTGAAAAAAATGCACCAATCTATTTCATAAGTTCTTTAAACAATAAAAGTTAATTTACCAACATTTCTGAAAATGGATGTATAGCATTTTGGAAAGAAACTCTTCATGTAGAACTCCTGCCACTGTAGGGGTTGCTTTAGGTCAGCCAGAGCCAAGCGTGGCGCACGCACTTAGGCCAGTGGTCTATTCGGTGCCAATCACATGGCAATATAACTACCACTCCATTCATGGGCTAATAGCCTAATAGAAGGATGGGGGGTCTTCTGCATAACTGTCCACCAGCTACAGTAGGCCCCTGGGTGCCCATTGACGACAGCTATCACTCACCACCCTGAACAGTGGCGGCAAGTCTTTACGTGTGTGAGGAAGGGGAGCTGGAGGGGGGATAGCTAGCTAGCTGCTGGTGTCTCCTCTGATGTTAAACACAGAGGCTGACAGACAGAGAGAGAGCAGCAGGGGACCCCCAGTGAGTCTCTGTGAATGGCCTGAGTTGATTATTTCCTGATGTTTAACCCTCTCTCTGTCCTTCAAAAGACGGATCAGCATGGGCAAGGCAAGCGATATGCTGCTTCACACCAGGCTAACCATTTACTCATACATCCAACACACAAAGTACACACTCTCCAGTCTTCTGAGGGCCCCTCACGGTCTGCAACCTTGTTCTCAGAGCTGAAGAGTAAAAAACCGTCTGGCCACCACAGACAGGAGAGACACTAAGCAGTGAGTGTATTCCAGTGAAATCACAGAACACGGCTGAGCTCAGAATAGCTTGATCAAACAAAGAGACAGAGCAGGTTGAAAGATGGGATTTGAAAGATGGCCTTTTCCAGGATCATTTTCACAAAGGAGTCAGGTCTTCAGCAGCAGGCTCTCCTTTCTCTGTCAGGTGGCTGTGGAGTGAGAGCCCTGGGATAAAGGGAGCAGGGCCGGAGGAGGACTGGGTCCTCTCCTCCACACTTCATCCCATGATACATCATGTCTGTCAGCGAGGTATGCGTTCTCACCACAGCCGTCTGGGATGCAGAGTCCAGGTCTGGCTAACTGATGAGCAGCTACAGGGAGGATCACAGGAGGCCTGTATCTCCTTTCACACTGCACAACCACATCAAAGCACATAGATGTCTATGCTGTACTGGGACTTTAACTCTGGACCCTTAACTTCTTAGGGAGCGGCTCCCGAGGTGACGGTTTTGGAGAGTCTGCCGTGCCCAAAGTAAAATGCCTCCCACTCAGGCCCAGAAAAAGGATATGCACATAATTAGGACTATTGGATAGGAAACACTGTTTAGTTGCTCTGGATGGTAATAGAAGAAGAATTTCGAACTAGTCATCAGATGTAAACAGAAGAGGAAGCGCATTCATGTTTTTTTCCTTTCCTATCGCCCAGTTTGTAATCCGGTTGAAATATTATAGTAAATATACATAAAAGTGTTCCTAAGGATACATTATCAATGATGTTTGATTGTTCTTGGACAAGTGTATAGGTATAGGTTGAACACGTTCTCTTCACGGTTCAATGGGCGAGTGGACGCTGTATTTTATGAACATAACGCGCCAACCAAACTGAGATTTATGGATATAATAAATGACTTTTTCTAACAAAAGAACCATTGGATGTCTTCGTTGGACACTTGGGAAGCCCTCAGCAGAAGTTCTTCAAAAGGTAAGGGATTTGTTTTTTCGCTGTGAAATGTGTTTTGTGTAAACCGCGATGGTTTATGAATTTATGCTAATGCCCCACCACTCCCTAAGTAGTTAAAGACCTTTGAGATGTCATCTTACTCCTCCTACCAGGCAGCATATCTCAATGGGCTTTGAATACAGTGTGTGCGTGCCCTGTATATTCCACAGACCACCTCAGTCCCTCTCAGTCCTGTGACAGCACCCACCAAAGGTCTCCAGCTGTGCTCACACCTCATTGAGGATGTGTGTTCCCAGAGTCTCCAGCTTAAGCAGACAGACAGATGGAAGCTATCAGATCAGCCATCGTAGACAGCTTGCAGTAAGTATATCAGTACTGGACCTGCCCCTACAGAGGAAAGCCCTGTGTGATTATCATCTGTTGTTGGTGTGTTTAACATCTTGTGAGAGCTGTGAGATCCCAGACAGAATGGGCTGGGTCTTGTTAGGGCACTTCATAAAGGAGACTCCTATTGTTCTGCACTTCCTGTACCTTTGAACTTGGGGGAGTGCCGATGTCAGCCACCAATCTAGGGTGTCTGAGAAGCCCTGGACTGTATGAGAGACAGGCGACTCTGGTGAAAGCCAAGATCTTGAAGGAATTTCCTGTCGTGTGTAGTGATAAGAAAAACAACAACATCCTCCACTCTAACACACCGCTTCGACGGCTTGACTTCCACAACTGCTGCTGATAACATAATGGCAACATGGCAACTGTTGATGTAAGGAGATTCACATTCATTCGTAGGGAAATGTGATCGCTCAAGTTGAGTTCAGTGAGAATGCGAAGAGATTGGGTTGATATAATAACACTTATCTGAGGTAAAATAAACAGAAATGGGTTTTTAATCAATTGACAAACTGCTCTCTGTTTCAATCGATTTTCAGTTTCCCTGCTCAATAGATGTCTGCTCTACTTACTACTGCCTATTCATTCACTGTGTGTGAAGCCCTGTTATTATAGCATAGTGTGATACTGTAAATGCTGTCTGCTAGTGATAAGGTAGAAGTAGTTCAACAGGGCTTGTATAATGGAAGTAGATGGAGGGGGGCCAGACATACATCCAGAGACAGACAGGAACAGCAGCACATACTGTACGAACTACATTAAACAGATAGTGTTGTACTCACCATACTGGCAACTGGGCCCATTGAAGCCAGCAGGACAGTCACAGAGCTGGGAGCTGGAGCGGGATCCCTGTCGACACTGGCCCCCGTTGAAGCACACGCCGTAGCTGCACACCGCTGGAGAACAGCACCGGGATGGGATGGACAGGGTGAGAGATGGAGCGAAAGAAAGAGAAGAGATGAGAGGAGCAGAAACACCTGGCTGCTGTCACAGGATGTCTACATTTGCAGTCCAGGACAGTTTGACCTCATTCTATCAGGGCCTCTTCAGCGCCCTGTTAACACCAGATTGCAAAGGGAATTTGATGCTCCTGATGTTACACAAACCACACTAAAAGGGCTCCCTCCACCAGTTGGCTCCCTTTAAGAAGGAGGGTGGATGTCAGGCACATTGCCAGGTGAAACACCCTTAATCTTAATGTTTTTTTTTGGGGGTGAATCAGCTGGGATGATTTATCCCTGAGTGAGAGAAACAGGCTACATCTCTGCTAAAGGACATACAGTAGTCAATCCCCCACCCCATCTCTCTCTCACTGGCATGTGTAAGGATCTTACGCAAGAGCGTTCTCATGTAATAACATATGACCATCTATCAAAACTGGTATAGTAAGGTCACAGTGATCTGCCCTGAAACTGAACATATGGCCCAAGATGAGGCAGAGAGCCACAGGGTGAATCAATCTAAGAGAGAGAATGGTTAAATCTGGTTAAATCCCCAGAGTCAAATTTCTTCTCTCATTAAAACGTGTGAAATTTCTGGAATCTAGGGGGGAATAAGCAAACACCTCAAACCACTGGGTAGCCTAGCCACGTGAATCCAGCACAGAGGTGTAGGCATCGCATTCCATACAGTCACATAACTCACATTCTATCTCTCCTTCACCTCCAAGCTAGTGTGTGTGTGTGTGTGTGTGTGTGTGTGTGTGTGTGTGTGTGTGTGTGTGTGTGTGTGTGTGTGTGTGTGTGTGTGTGTGTGCATGCATGCGTTAAGCAAGGTGTAGTCTTAGAAGGATTGGCGCTTGTGTTTGCTCACACCCATATTGGCACTGGCAGGAATTAGGCTCAGACAGAGATGTACAAATCACCTAATCATGGCAGGAATGCCAGCTCTCCTCCCATCCCTCCTCAGGTGTATAGATGTAGTGTCTGCCAAAATGCATTTCATTGCTCATCTAATCCAATTGGCAGCTGGATGACCAATTCACAATCTCTCCCCTTTTTGAGGCCATATATGAGCCCGTTATTAGCAGTAACGACATATCAACCAAAGATCAGAGGTGGTGCACAGTTCAACATTAGCAATAAAAATTATTGACAAGATATTCAAGTTTTTTTAAGCTACAACAAAAAGAGAAAAGGGTTTGGCAGTCTATAAATACCTTCCTCGAAAAACGATTAAAAGCACAAAAAAATTCCTTTCAACATTCTGCCTTAGGATATGTCCAATACATCTGTGTATGTCGTGATCTCGACAGGTGGTTTCTCTAGCTATAGCTGCCGTGTGTCATAGAAACAGCAGCTCCTCTCAATTCTGGACAGCTTCATAATGAACAGCCATTCCTCTCACTCACATCCCACAGGTGGGTGACATCAGCAGGAGAGGAGACAGAGATGGGAAATGGAAACAGAGCAGTTCATCTAAAGGAAACAGATGGTTCTGTCACCGATCTCCACTGGAAATACTGTAACCACTAGCAATGCAAGTTAGTAAGAGGCTGGCTCAGCAGACCTGGTAAGAACCTGCTGTGAAATCAATGACTGTATATCCCTGTAATCTAATCGTAAGGTGACGTTCATGTCCCCAAACACTGTTCTGCTGTATCTACAGTAGAGCGTACAGTAGGATTACTACAGTTCTGACCAGGCTGTGAGGTGCTGAGAGCAACATTACATGACTATAGGAAGCAACATTATTTAATGTTTAACAAGTAGCTACTTCTTTAATGACCTGAGAAAACCACTGGCAAGGAAACAAGGAGTCAAACAACCCTGAAGTTTTCAATATGCCACAAGTGGCAAACAAGGGGATTGTTTTTTTCCCCCTCCATAAATGGTAGACATGGACCTTTTGGCAGCTAACTAGGGAGGGCATTGCTGCTCACTCCCTGCCCCTTACACTGCTTAATCTCCCTTGAAATAATTCCTTAACTTGCCATGCAGTGTGGCGAACGGCGTAAGACTCACTCTCATCTGTCTCTGTGATTGCCTTCACTCTGTTACAAATACACCTTGTCTGAGGGGATTAGCTGCTTCCACAGAGACACAGGGTTCTATTTTCGCTAAAGGGGGTGTAAAGTGTAAAACTCACGTCAGTTTGCAATTTCGTCATGTAAAAACTGGCACACTGGGATTTTCCAGCCCTAACACCAGGTTCAGCAATTTATCTGTCTAACATCAGCTCGCTTGCGCTGAGGTGGGAGGGGTGGCAATCAGGGGTTGGAACCGGTTGAGGGAACAGAAAATAACCGAAAACCAGAAAATAACAATACATTTAGAGGAACAGAACCAGACCCGGGAAATAAAGTGATCTCTAGTGTTCCGGAACATAACCGGTTCCAGAACAGAACCATTATTTCAAATCTTGAGACCCGGTTAATTACGTTCTAGTATATAATTCCGTAATTCAGTGAAGTTATGACGCTAGTAATAGCCTAAACATATTACAATTCACAGCACATAATGATGGTCAGCACTTCAAGCCATGCCCTCTCCATGGCCAACCCTGTCTCTCGCTCAACCCTGTCTCTCGTTCTTTCCCCACTCATGAAATTGCAGTCGCATCTCACGTATGCACATATCTTACCAATTAAATACGTAAACAACCAGCTTTCCTGTTCCATAGCAAGCTGCTCTATCTGTGCTAATTATTGGAGTAAATTGGGATAAAATAATGAGCTAAATGTAAAAGCAATATTGATTTCACAGGTAAGAAAAAATGTACGAAAAGGAACAATAGGAACGGATAGTTTTTTGGGGTTTGAACGGTTCAGAACTTTATTATGCTTGTCGGAACAGTGGAACGGAACAAAAAAAAGTAGGGGTTCTTTTCGGAAAGGAACGATTGGAAAATAATTTGGGTTCCAACCCCTGGTGGCAATAGTTGAGGTGTGACCCTAAAAACAAGCGCAAAAGTGATAATTTCAAGCAGCGCTGATTGGAAGTTTTAAGACCCACAAAATCTCAAATTCTGAAACAAAAAAAAAATATTGGATTCCCCCCATTTCGTTTAATTTGATTAAAAACCAAGCATAGCCTACCCTCCCTGCCCACAGGGAGCAATTATGGTGCATGTAACTGTATTAAGCCTGTTTAAAATAAGGTGTTCTTTAGTTTTGATTTGAATTATACAGTCTTTCTAGGCCTTATCAATAGCCTAGTGAATTTAATTGTGCTTATTGACTACATTTGGCATGTCCATGTCCAGACTATAATTTACTTGAAGCAACCACATAATTAGCCATGGAGCACGTTCTGATTGGCCAGTGAGGGGCCAAGCCTCAACACACCCACAACTTGTTTATTAATCAAAACCCTGCCCTTTCGCACCACCGCCAGCTACTGCATCCATAATTCCGGTTGTAAAAATAGCACAAATGTTTGACACACCCGTGAACCTATAAGCGCTATGATTTACCATTGCGTTAGGTTTGCTCAAATAGAGCCCACAGAGGGAGGTCAGTGAGTCGCACCACTACCGGATGGACGCTGGAGTCCAAGGAGCAGGTGTCACCAGCTCAGCCTCTGACAGGGCCTCCACACCAGATTTTGCTCTATAGTCTATGATAAGGCTCTGCTTGTTTAGGCTGTGTCGATCTGTTTAATGCCCAGAGTGAGAGAAAGAGGGGAAGCAGGTAATTGTTAGGCACAAAAGTCCCAGCCGCCAACTGTTCGGGTTAGTAATCGGTACGCACGGAGCGCAGCACTGTAGTTTGAGGCAGCAAGTCATGTTCTGCTTTACACACACACACACACACACACACACACACACACACACACACACACACACACACACACACACACACACACACACAGGTTCTCACAGGAGCCAGGCCAGGGGCAGCACTGTCAGATGGTCCACATTTCAAAAATGTGTAATTATCCTTGCTTTGCATAAAATCTCTTGGCATTTACCATTAAAATATTTCAAGCCTGTATCCTAAATCACTTATCTTAGTATGTATTTGATGGATTTCTCTGAATAGGGAAATCTCTGAAGGTAGGATATGCAGACTGCATGTGCAGTGGGAAAACCTGGTGGCTAAACTGAATGGATCAGAATGTCTCACTGTCTGGGAGTGTTGGTCAAATCATAGAACTGTCAAGATAACCAGTACTAGACTCACATGGGTGGAGGAGGATATTTGAGGTACATTTGACACTTCTGCTTTTCATACACTGTGTTTACCATGGACATGTAAAACCCAAATGAAAACATGCAAAGACAATGAGCTTGGTCCCTGTGACACTGAGACACCATGCCATGCCTTGGTTGGACAGCCGGCCTTTTTATGTATGTTTGTTTATGTCTTTGACGAGTGACATAGTTGTTCCCAGGATGCAGTGTTCTCCACACAGACACAAAGACCACCCATGGACAGCCAATCTCCTCGTCCCGTTACTGGGCCTGTTTCAAGTGCACATCCGCCAGCCTGGTCCTTCCCGACCACAAAAGGGGGCCAGTTCCCATTCAGCAGTTAACGAGGGCTCAAACTGGTGGTGCCATTGTCCCCGCCGCTCCTCATCCCCTGTCACAAAACTAATTGTTGCCGTCAATCAACATAAATGTCCGCTTCCACTCTTGACCGTCCCAGTCCATTCTCCAGCCAGCGGCCACTCGCTGGGGATAAACACTTAGCTTGTTGAATCAACCTTAGAATGTAGATGTGGACGGAAGTCTCAAGAAGGGGGTATTGGGATTGAACCAAAAGAAGGACTCTAACCCTCAGGAGAGTCAGATAGTCATCAAGCCAATTGGTTATTTTCAAAATACACAAAAAGAAACCTATTTCAATGGATGAACCAAATGAGGCATTTGCATGCACTTCCATGTGCACTTGACTTGGAAGAACAGTGGCAAATGGAATTCAAGCCAGTTAGAACACATGTCAGTGTGCACAGATCCCACTCCTTGTGGGAAAGGTTCCTATTGCTTGCACCACTACAGGATTCTCAGTCAAAACAGGCCTATGCAACCGAAATGTTGGGTTTTATCGCATGTACTGGAAAAAGAGGGTGTCTTCTAAATCCATTAGGTCTGCACCTTAACTTTGATTACAAGCAATGACTACCATCTGCCATCTGATACTTCAGTCTAAGAATCCCAACTATGTCATGTCAATAGGATGCTTGTCCCACACTATCTTAAATCAGGATTAGAAGGCAGGGAATAGAACGACTAGGAAAAGGGAAGAAGGGGGACAGAGCAGAAGAAAGGAGCCGTGACAATAACCCAAAATATTTTCAATGTTTTACAATTCTCAATCCTTAAATATGACCAAATAAGAGTAACTCTTAGCAGAGGATGAGGGAGAACTCACAAGTGGAGCCAGCAAGTCGGAAAATGCCCACAGCGAAAGCGAACAGCTGGACTGTATATGGGCGAGAGATGGGGAGAGAAGGAGGACGATAGAAGTAAGACAAAAGGAGAAGAGAGAGAGGGATAGAGAGAGGGTTGGAAAGGGGGCTGTTAGCATGGATGCTCATCACTGTGCCGGGCTGTTTTTCTACATGATGTGACTTCATTCCGCTCAATTGTCTCACAGTAACCACTGGTCATTAGTCTAATTAGCTTACATTCACTTTTTATTCGAGTAGAGGAACACGCACCACACACACACACACACACACGCGCGCGCGTGCATGCACACATCTCACAGATGCCAGACACTAAATCACTATCTTAATGCACAACATTCTCATTTCAATCTCTGGGGTTTTCAGAGGCTTTACTAAAGCTGTATGTTTTACGGTTCCTGCTAAAAAGCTCCTTGGATGTCATATGCACTGTCCTATAGATTGAATTGAGTTAAATGAAGAACACTGGCCTAAGGGTGTGAAAGCGAGAGAGGGTGGATTGTGGTGTGAGCTTCCTTTTATCCTGGTTCAATGGCTCAGAGAAAAGGGTGATTCGTTTTTCCCGTCTCAAAGTACTGCCACGTCTTAAGTTACGGAGATAAAAGCCCAGCCGTGCGTTGAAGAGAGCCGACATTGTCACGCAGAAGAAAAACAAAACCCTGCGACTTAGTGAGGGAGACACTGGGCAGCGCTGGGGAATGCCTGTTAAGATGTTTCTTTGTGTGGTGTTTTAAAACAAACCAAATCTCAGGGGTCGAGCAGACAGCCTAATGCTTCCCTGGATAATTTAATACTGTAACCTTCTAACCAGAGACAAAGAGGTCTTTGAGGAAAGCATGGACCCCATAATGAGACCCTGCTGAAAGGCACATCCAGGGGATCATCTCTTGCCCCCTCGTCCCATCCCAGCCTCTTCCCACCAGCGCCTGTCCCAGACATTAGCATGCTCCATGGGCGTGAGAGGAGGCTAGATACAGCATACAGGGTGGTCCCGGGGCCTGGACACAGAGGATGAAGACTGGTAGGGATAGTGATGCCCATGCTGTTTACGGGGGCTTTGCCATGGGTGCTCTCTGAGGTATGCAGGTTACGCGATGCCGATCAGAGGCTGTAAAATCCCATCAAAGGGCCCTGCCAGGTCTCACTGGCTTGGGGATAAGCCTGTCCACACGGAGATGTTCAGCACAAGGCCTAGAGAAACTGTGCTCTTCTGTTACCGTGGCACCTAGGCCAGCAGATCCCCAGAACCTTCCCATCCATCACCAAAGGATTAGATTTGGGGAGATTCTCTTTAGACTCATTGTAATGTTTTCTTCTTGACTCTTTTCTGTTCATTTGCAGTTTGACTCTCTACTCTGGGTTGATAGTCATTGTTTCTTGCCCCCAGACGAGGGTTGGTTGCAGTGGCAATTTAAGCATGCAAATCTTAGTGAGGCAAACCCCCCCCCACAAAAATGTATGCATGCCAGCAAAGCCACTACACAACACAACACTAAACAATACTTTAATTGGACTACAACGGTGACAAACGGTGCCCACACACTGTTAGGGCATACATATAAAGTCACAACAGCAGTCCCAACACCTTACCACCACTAAGCTCTTCCAATATTCGATGATGACCCTTCTCTAAAACAGCCTATAGGCTACACGTAAACCACCAAGTCAGAACAGTAGGCTAAATTATGAGGGGAAAATCTACCAAAATATTAGGGTGAGATACATGGGCTACTAACAGCTTACTGTACAACATTTATTTAGTATTACTTTCTTAGCTACAGTATACATATCTCCCTGGGATATTACATAATTTATGCAGCAGCATACAATACATTTTTGGACTCACCTTGTTGAATAGGAAGGTAGTGCGGCGGTCCTTCGTGGGCAAATTTTCAAACTTTGTCATCAAAGTCTGGCATTCTCTGGATTTATGGTGCTTTCAAGTTAACTGTGAACAAGGTTGAATCATGACTTTAGTGATCTTTAGGTCGGAGCCCTAGAAAGAGGCCCGATTTCCCGACTTCCAAATTCCAAATTGGATGACCGTTTAAAACGCATTTTCCCAGTTGGAGCTTGTTTTTTCCCAGTTCCCAGTTGTATTCAACTCACTGAAGTCTGAGATTTCCCAGTTCCGAGTTTCCAGTTGTTTTGAACGCGGCAGAAGTCATGCTGGAATGACAGCATGGCAAATGTATTCAACCTTTTCTGGCCCATGGTGTTGAATGTTTATCCTTTTAAGCTTGGAAAAGAGACCCTTAAACCCAGACTTGGACCACACCCCCACTCCACTGAATAGCGGGCTAGCGATTGCTTTGCAATGCTTGCAGTTAGCCACCGATTCCTTCCAAATCACTCATTGTTGAATTTGCGATTTCCAACTTGTTGTGTAATGTTTATGTCAAATAGCCGATGAGCACCGATACATTTTATCTGTAATTTCTCTTCGTAATTTCTCTTCATATGACAACGATTGAAAAGGATTTTCCAGTAGATTTTCGAATTGATTCATAATGATGACTGCTAGCTTCCATCTAAGATTTTGAAAGTATGATGTTGACAGTCCAATCAAAGCTACTGTAGATATAACGTGTTTTTTTGACGTAATTTGGATGGGTACTTCAAACGTAACTTTATGGCAACACCCATCCGGTTTGCACTTAGTGGGACTATCATTTGTTTTTCAACAGGACAATGACCCAACAAACCACCAGGCTGTGTAAGGGCTAGTTGACCAAGAAGGAGAGTGATGGAGTGCTGCATCAGATGACCTGGCCTCCACTATCACCCAACCTCAACCCAATTAAGATGGTTTGGGATGAGTCGGACCGCAGAGTGAAGGAAAAGCAAATCCAACTGCTACAGGCAGTTAGATTTGGTATGCCATTAGGTGAAAATTTACAAAAAGGGGCTAATCCTTAAGAGTATAAGTACACAGGGGATAATGGGGAAGATGGGCGACAACTGGGGGGGTGGAGACAAGCACAAAGACAGGTGAAACAGATCAGGGCGTGACACTGTGTACATTTGCAAATAATGTGCCAAATCATATGTGAAGAATTCAACAAAGATGCAGAATCATCTGACCAAGTGCATAAAGTTCCCTCAGTGCTCACGACAAGCAACCTCTGACAAAAGCCCCTCTACTTCTATTCGAGGTGAAAATGATGGTGACATACAATGCTGCGAACATGAAGGCTGCTTGGTCTAAAGTGGAGGAGTCCTACCCTCACATCACCCCCATTGGCTGTGCTGCTCATGCATTGAATATGCTCCTCAAGGACATCATGGCACTGAAAACAATGGATACACTCTACAAGACAGCCAAGGAAATGGTTAGGTATGTGAAGGGTCATCAAGTTATAGCAGAAATCTACCTCACCAAGCAAAGTGAGAAGAATAAGAGCACCACATTGAAGCTGCCCAGTAACACCCGTTGGAGTGGTGTTGTCATCATGTTTGACAGTCTCCTGGGGGGAAAGGAGTCTCTCCAGAAAAATTCCATATCACAGTCTGCCAATATGGACATCCCCATCAAGAGGATCCTCCTGAATGATGTATTTTGGGAGAGAGTGGTAAGCAGCCTGAAACTTCTGAAACCTATAGCAGTAGCCATTGCACAGATTGAGGGAGACAATGCCATCCTGTCTGATGTTCAGACTATGCTTACAGATGTAAGAGAAGAAATCCGTATGTATCTACATTTAAATGCTATTAATATTAATTTGCATATATTCCTGTTAATTCCCATATATTCACGTTAATTCCACGGAAAGTTTCCACCTCTGAAAATTCCCCAAAATGTGCAACCCTAGTTGTGACACAGAAGCCAGTCCTTACTCGGGTCCATGATGCAAGCCTCCAACCTGTACCACCAGTTACTACCACATCTCTGAGTCCGCTGACTGGGAATATGGTGCATGACTATGTGAGCGTGAGCCAAGATTCAACTGTGGGGCCACAACTACACTAGGAGTCAGTCAGAACATTGGAATTGGCCATCCCAACTGAACAATGAAGAGCACCTTTCCAGCCATGCCCTCACTCTCTGGCAGCAGAAACCCACACCATCTCAGGACGCAAGCAGCCCTGTCGAGCCAAGTGTAGTTGAGCCAGAAGCATAGGGGATTAGGTCTGCTGGTCACTCAACACTTTAACATGTCAGTAAGTCCATTGTCGTCTTTGGTAGAATGTAAAACAAGACATTTCAATGCAAAGCTGGTTCAACAAAAATGTCAACAGTTGGTTATAAGCTTTCAACATGATTCAACACATTGGACCTTTCGCCCAGTGTCCGGTTGGTTGTGAACGTCACACTGTTGCACTGAGGAAGACCTGGCATTGACTCGTAACAGCTGCACAGTGCAGTCAGTGG
Source organism: Brachymystax lenok tsinlingensis (assembly GCA_030435695.1). NCBI lineage: Eukaryota > Metazoa > Chordata > Actinopteri > Salmoniformes > Salmonidae > Brachymystax > Brachymystax lenok. Next base: position 36,067,326 of record CM059813.1, read on the forward strand.
ATGGCCTAAGTACCTCTTGACCTTACAACCTCTCCCTGAATGCTATCCCAAGTATCGCGGCTCCTGACCCAGGGTGAGAGATGAGTTTGAGGCACCCTTCTATCCTCTCACGTGCCTATCGAGTATACCCTCGACTCCTGTGTAAGCGAGCATTCCCCCAAGAAAGATTACATTTGTACTAATAAACCTATTCTGTATGCTGATAACAAAAACCTGATCTGAAACATTAGGTGATTGTGATACCTTAACACTGGAAACCTCAGTAATATGAAGCAATAGAAGAAAAGGGAAAGACTTACGATACAAGCAGCCAGCCTCTCCGTTGAGTTGAGACCATCCAGAACAGCACTTGTAAACCGTCTGATAGTCTTGTCTGTAGACTTGTCTGTATGCTGTGTAATACGCTGTCCTGTTATCAAGGGAGACATGACATTATCAATTAATGCAAATAAGATAATACAAAGCTAGTACACTAGATCAAGCTCTGTTGATTCTATAAAATAATTTGAAGTCCTGATTTATGGCACAATGTCAAGGTGTGTGTTTGTGGTAAGTCACAAAGTATAATAATCAGCAAACCTTTTCTCAGTCTTTTAAGTAACCCATTTCAAAGTGTGAGACTGTCAGACTGAATTTCAGAGTAGGGTGTCTAACCCTGTAGTTTAGAAGCCCTCTCATGGCTCCACGGTCTTTAAGCGTTGTTCAAAAACGTTTTGTTTACGGCATGTAATTGAAGCTTTGGCTGCCTTCAAAGCTGCCTGCGTCTTTGTAACGCGGTAAATATATGAGGAAAGCCTAAACGGCACTTTGAAAATACTCCCCAGAGAGTGAGCCGTGAGTCACAGAGACAGAATCAGGGATTTGCCGCAGGACTCTCCCTCAGAGGGACACACCTGGCCTCTGGAGATGCCTCGGCTAAATACAATATTGTGACATTGACACATTTGTTGTTGTTTTGGCTCTGTACTCCAGCACTTTGGATGTGAAATGATACAATGACTGCGAGGTTAAAGTGGAGACTGTCCGCTTTAATTTTTTAGTTTTTTATCCATATCGGGTGAACCATTTAGAAATTGCAGCACTTTTTGTACATAGTCCCCCCCTCCATGTGTATTATATGTGTATTAAAGTAGTCAAAAGTTAATATTTGGTTCCATATTCCTAGCACGCAATGATTACATCAAGCTTGTGTATCTACAAACTTGTTGGATGCAATTGCTGTTTGTTTTGGTTGTGTTTCAGATTATTTTGTGTCCAATAGAAATGAATGGTAAACGATGTATTGTCATTTTGGAGTCACTTTTATTGTAAATAAGAATATAATATGTTTATAAACACGTCTACAGTAATATGGTTGCTACCATGATTACGGATAGCCCTGAATGAATCGTGAATAATGACGAGGGAGAAAGTTACAGACACACAAATATCATACCCTTCAAAAAATGCTAACCTCCACTATTATTGTAAAGTTGAGAAGTTAGCATATCTTGGGGTTATGATATTTGTGCATCTGTAACTTTCTCAATCCTCATTATTTTTTACGATTCATTCAGGACTATCCGTAATCATGGTAGCATCCACATCCACAAGTGTTTAGAAACATATTATATTCTTAGCTTAGCTAACCCTCCTGGAGAGCTGGGCTACATCAAGGCCCTGAACAAAAGAGAAGGAAGAGGAGCCAGAGGAGCCAGAGGAGAGAGATTTTGCCAGATATTTAGGGGGATGAGGATGAAGCACTTTGTTTAAACAGCTTTGACATGATTACTGTTAAGACAACAAAAAAAACTGCACAACACAGAATTATCCATAGGTAATACATGCAATAGATGTGTTTCCCAAACTAGGGGTCGTGACCCTGTTTTCTTCCTACAAATGTGGCTTTATCTTTTGAACCGTTTAAGCTACAAAATATTATAACCCCATCACTGAAAGATAAGACTCTCAGAAACATGTATGTCCCTCTACACTGCCCACAAGCCGATCAGGACTCCTTAAAAGAGAGTGGCACTAAACAGACTAGGAGAAAAAGATTAACATCAATGTTCTTTTCTACATAGAAGATCCACTGGTGTACCGGACACCCCCGCAAGGCGAGTTCTGGGGGCCCTGGCACCTGTCATAGATGTCTATTTTTTTTAATTGAATAAATCATTTTAAAAGTAACCCACCGCAAAGTCATTCATAAACCTTTTTAATTTCCATATGAACTAGTGTTTTTGTTCTTGGGCTTCAGGAATGTGACTGAAAAAGTGCCTCAGGCCTTGAAAAATAAAAACTTCAACTGATTGAAAGTAAGGGGATATTGGTGAACAAATGCGGTGGTCAAGGCTACAACGGTGCCAGTGCAATGAGTGGAACTTACTCAGGTGTCCAAAAACGCATATCAGACCTAGAGTCTCTTTGCAGGAGCGACAGTTACAGGGATGGTAAAAACAGCTTGATTGCCTTGGCAATATCAGGGAAACTGGGCAGAAGGCAGTGGTGCTTCAAATACAGCAGTTCTGCAACATCTTTAATTGAGCATCTCATTCTCCTTAATTGCCGGCCTCAACATGTTACAGAAAGAGATTAACTGTATAGGAAGCTATAGGGACAAGTCGTCTGGATCCTGGACAGCCAATAAATTGGCAGATGCAAACAGATGATCATATTTAGTTGACAATAGCTCTTGAGGGCTTTAACAAAAAAAGCAGTTTGTGATTTGGTTCATAATGGTGAAACAGCGTTTGTGTTGTGTGGTTGCAATATCAACAGTCTCTTATCTCTGGTATAACTTGGCATGCATCATTCAAGACTAAGGTTAAATTGTTTGCAGCGCAATGGACATATAATGCACAATGTCTCAAGAAAGACTGTCTGAGGGCCTCTAGAGTGGTACAGCGGTCTAAGGCACTGCAGACTGCAGCCCCGGGGTTCGATCCCAGGCTGAGTACCAGCCAGCCGTGACCGGGAGACCCATGAGGCACAATTGGCCCAGCGTTGTCTGGGTTAGGGGAGGGTTTGGCTGGCCAGGATTTCCTTGTCCCATCGCGCACTAGCGACTCCTTGTGGCGGACTGGGCGCCTGCAAGTTGACTTCGGTTGCCAGTTGGACGGTGTTTCTCCAACACATTGGTGCGGCTGGCTTCGGGTTAAGTGAACAGTGTGTCAAAAAGCAGTACGGCCTGGCAGTGCTGTCTGAGATATTATGTGTGACTCCCCTCCCCGATTTCATTGTGTGTGACAAAAAAAAGGACACAGAGAGAGAAAGAAGCAGCAAGGAGGAGTCTCTCAAGTTGGATTTAATTTACCTTGAATATTGCAGCCCATTTGTGTAAGCCATTAGCCAGACAAAACAATAAATAGTGGCTGAACTTATCCTCAAGCCGACTACGTTTTTCTCATTGTTAAGCTATTTGATATAATTTTTTTATTAAAACACACCTTGGTATGGCAACTGCTTGGCATCTGACAGCAAAGCGCTACAGAGGGTAGTGCGGACAGCCAAGTACACCAGGACCTCTATACCAGACAGTGTCAGAGGAAGGCCCTAAACATTTTCAAAGACTACAGCCACACAAGTCATAGACTGTTTTCTCTGCTACCGCATGGCAAGCGGTACCAACGCACCAAGTTAAATAGTTAACCAAATAGCCACCCGGACTACCTGCATTGACACTTTTTGCACTAACTTTTTTTGACTCATCACATACGCTTTACTATATGTCACGTACATATCTACCTCTATTACCTCATACCCCTGTACATCGGCTCGATACTGGTACTTCCTGTATATAACCAAGTTATCGTTACTCATTGTGTATCTGTTATTATTACGTGTTTTACTTTTCTATTACTTTCTGCATTGTTTGGGAGGGGCTGTAAGTAAGCATTTCACTGGTACTCCTCACCTGTTGTTTACAAAGCATGTGATGAATAAAGTGCTATTTGATTTAATGGAGGAATGGATGGATGCCTGAATGAAGAGCAGGACTCACCTTCTCTCGTATCCCATGCACCAGTTCTGTCCTAGGCAGCCTTGCTTCCAGACCTTGACCATGCGTGTGAAGGCCTGCACACAGGGCTGCCTTTGGGCAACCAGCATCACTTCCCGCTCTGCACACACGTTGGGCCTAAAAGAGGGCAGTGGCAAAAAACATTGAACAAATCAAGCTATTTTTAAAGTGAGGGTCAAAAATGTAAGAGGTTGTTATGAAGCATGAACCAGTGAAGATAAATGGACAAGGATTCCTAAGGGCTTATTCTGTACTGTAGGGCCGGGACGATACCAGTATCGCAATATTTCTTCCATGGCAAAAATGAAAACATGAAGCAGACCAAACTCTTTGGTCCTTTAAAAACCCGCTGTATGTAAAATACTGTGTCCTATAGCATGGGAAAATGAATAAAATGTGACTCTGGATGAAAACATAATTATGTTTGTTTTTAACATTAGGGCTGTTTTCCTAAAGAAATTACATCTGCTTTGTGTTTGTTTCCTTGCCACAATACTAACGTCTATCGCAATACTGGTATCGTCCCGGCCCTACTGTACCATGTAGTGCAACACCCTTGTGGGGATTACTTAGAGTAAAAAATGAGTGCCCACGCTATCTACTAATACTTAAGGGGGAATTCCTTACGCATTACTGTTTATATCGCTAAACATGGCAGCACAAGACACTGCCTGCAGCAAGAATTCAATCATTCAACATTCACTAAGACTTTACCTGATACTACAGTATGTCAAAACATTGACCAAAGAGCAGAATACATGGTCATACAAACTGATTTGGCTGTCTTGTTCTTGAGATGTATAAGCCAGGTGCAATCAGTGTCATAGATCCCATCGCAACATATTCCCTGCATTGTAGAGTATCTAAGACCGTCTCAATGTGCCATACTATCCCTCTAACATTAAGCAGTGTTTCGGTACCTCTCTAGCAGCAAAAAGTGCAGGATGTCTAATAATTTAGGAGCAGCTCTGTAATTCCATGTCCAAATGTGTCTCATCTTTGGGATAGTGTGTATGTCTGATATGTCTGTGAAAACCTTCAGTTGGGGATGCTAATACTGGATCTACTTGCCCGAGACTGGCAAAGGTCTTACGGTAATGGTCTCATGGTAATAGTCTTACGGTAATGGTGTCATGGTAATAGTCTTACGGTAATGGTCTCATGGTAATAGTCTAACGGTAATGGTCCCATGGTAATAGTCTTACGGTAATGGTCTCATGGTAATAGTCTTACCGTAATGGTCTCATGGTAATAGTCTTACGGTAATGGTCCCATGGTAATAGTCTTACGGTAAAGGTCTTACGGTAATGGTCTCATGGTAATGGTCTTACGTTAATGGTCTCATGGTATTAGTATTACGGTAATAGTATTACGGTAATGGTCTCATGGTAATAGTCTTACGGTAATGGTCTCATGGTAAAAGTCTTACGGTAATGGTCTCATGGTAATAGTCTTACGGTAAAGGTCTTACGGTAATGGTCTCATGGTAATGGTCTTACGGTAATGGTCTCATGGTAATAGTATTACGGTAATAGTCTTACGGTAAAGGTCTTACGGTAATGGTCTCATGGTAATGGTCTTACGGTAATGGTCTCATGGTAATGGTCTCATGGTAATAGTCTTACGGTAATGGTCTCATGGTAAAAGTCTTACCGTAATGGTCTCATGGTAATAGTCTTACGGTAAAGGTCTTACGGTAATGGTCTCATGGTAATGGTCTTACGGTAATGGTCTCATGGTAATAGTATTACGGTAATAGTCTTACGGTAAAGGTCTTACGGTAATGGTCTCATGGTAATGGTCTTACGGTAATGGTCTCATGGTAATGGTCTCATGGTAATAGTATTACGGTAATAGTCTTACGGTAAAGGTCTTACGGTAATGGTCTCATGGTAATGGTCTTACGGTAATGGTCTCATGGTAATAGTATTACGGTAATAGTTTTACGCTAATGGTCTCATGGTAATAGTATTACGGTAATAGTCTTACGCTAATGGTCTCATGGTAATAGTATTACGGTAATAGTCTTACGGTAATGGTCCCATGGTAATAGTCTTACGGTAAAGGTCTTACGGTAATGGTCTCATGGTAATGGTCTTACGTTAATGGTCTCATGGTAATAGTATTACGGTAATAGTCTTACGCTAATGGTCTCATGGTAATAGTATTACGGTAATAGTCTTACGGTAATGGTCTTATGGTAATAGTCTTACGGTCATGGTCTCATGGTAATGGTCTTACGGTAATGGTCTCATGGTAATAGTCTTACGGTAAAGGTCTTACGGTAATGGTCTCATGGTAATGGTCTTACGGTAATGGTCTCATGGTAATAGCATTACGGTAATAGTCTTACGGTAAAGGTCTTACGGTAATGGTCTCATGGTAATGGTCTTACGGTAATGGTCTCATGGTAATAGTATTACGGTAATAGTCTTCACGGTAAAGGTCTTACGGTAATGGTCTCATGGTAATGGTCTTACGGTAATGGTCTCATGGTAATAGTATTACGGTAATAGTCTTACGCTAATGGTCTCATGGTAATAGTATTACGGTATTAGTCTTACGGTAATGGTCTTATGGTAATAGTCTTACGGTAATGGTCTCATGGTAATGGTCTTACAGTAATGGTCTCATGGTAATTGTATTACGGTAATAGTCTTACGGTAATGGTCTCATGGAAAGAGTCTTGGTAATGGTCTCATGGTAATAGTCTTACGGTAATGGTCCCATGGTAATAGTCTTACGGTGATGGTCTCATGGTAATAGTCTTACGGTAATGGTCTCATGGTAATAGTCTTACGGTAATGGTCTCATGGTAATAGTCTTACGGTAAAGGTCTTACGGTAATGGTCTCATGGTAATGGTCTTATGGTAATGGTCTCATGGTAATAGTATTACGGTAATAGTCTTACGGTAATGGTCTCATGGTAATCGTATTACGATAATAGTCTTACGGTAATGGTCTCATGGTAATGGTCTCATGGTAATAGTCTTACGGTAATGGTCTTACGGTAATGGTCTCATGGTAATGGTCTTACGGTAATGGTCTCATGGTAATGGTCTCATGGTAATAGTCTTACGGTAATGGTCTCATGGTAATAGTCTTACGGTAATGGTCTCATGGTAATAGTCTTACGGTAAAGGTCTTACGGTAATGGTCTCATGGTAATAGTCTTATGGTAATAGTCTTACGGTAAAGGTCTTACGGTAATGGTCTCATGGTAATGGTCTTACGGTAATGGTCTCATGGTAATAGTCTTACGGTAATAGTCTTACGGTAAAGGTCTTACGGTAATGGTCTCATGGTAATGGTCTCACGGTAATGGTCTCATGGTAATAGTATTACGGTAATAGTCTTACGGTAAAGGTCTTACGGTAATGGTCTCATGGTAATGGTCTTACGGTAATGGTCTCATGGTAATAGTATTACGGTAATAGTCTTACGCTAATGGTCTCATGGTAATCGTACTACGGTATTAGTCTTACGGTAATGGTCTTATGGTAATAGTCTTACGGTAATGGTCTCATGGTAATGGTCTTACGGTAATGGTCTCATGGTAATTGTATTACGGTAATATTCTTACGGTAATGGTCTCATGGAAATAGTCTTACGGTAATGGTCTCATGGTAATAGTCTTACGGTAATGGTCCCATGGTAATAGTCTTACGGTGATGGTCTCATGGTAATAGTCTTACGGTAATGGTCTCATGGTAATAGTCTTACGGTAATGGTCTCATGGTAATAGTCTTACGGTAAAGGTCTTACGGTAATGGTCTCATGGTAATGGTCTTACGGTAATGGTCTGATGGTAATCGTATTACGGTAATAGTCTTACGGTAATGGTCTCATGGTAATCGTATTACGATAATAGTCTTACGGTAATGGTCTCATGGTAATGGTCTCATGGTAATAGTCTTACGGTAATGGTCTTACGGTAATGGTCTCATGGTAATGGTCTTACGGTAATGGTCTCATGGTAATGGTCTCATGGTAATAGTCTTACGGTAATGGTCTTATGGTAATAGTCTTACGGTAATGGTCTTACGGTAATGGTCTCATGGTAATGGTCTTACGGTAATGGTCTCATTGTAATAGTCTTACGGTAATGGTCTCATGGTAATGGTCTCATGGTAATAGTCTTATGGTAATGGTCTCATGGTAATGGTCTTACGGTAATGGTCTCATGGTAATAGTATTACGGTAATAGTCTTACGGTAATGGTCTCATGGTAATAGTATTACGGTAATAGTCTTATGGTAAATGGTCTCATGGTAATAGTCTTACGGTAATGGTCTCATGGTAATAGTCTTACGGTAATGGTCTCATGGTAATAGTCTTACGGTAATGGTCTCATGGTAATGGTCTTACGGTAATGGTCTCATGGTAATGGTCTCATGGTAATAGTCTTACGGTAAAAGGTCTTATGGTAATGGTCTCATGTAATGGTCTCATGGTAATAGTCTTACGGTAATGGTCTTACGGTAATGGTCTCATGGTAATGGTCTTACGTTAATGGTCTCATGGTAATAGTATTACGGTAATAGTCTTACGGTAATGGTCTCATGGTAATAGTCTTACGGTAATGGTCTCATGGTAATAGTCTTACGGTAATGGTCTCATGGTAATGGTCTTACGGTAAAGGTCTTACGGTAATGGTCTCATGGTAATGGTCTTACGGTAATGGTCTCATGGTAATAGTATTACGGTAATAGTCTTACGGTAATAGTCTTACGGTAATGGTCTCATGGTAATGGTCTTACGGTAATGGTCTCATGGTAATGGTCTCATGGTAATAGTCTTACGGTAATGGTCTCATGGTAAAAGTCTTACCGTAATGGTCTCATGGTAATAGTCTTACGGTAAAGGTCTTACGGTAATGGTCTCATGGTAATGGTCTTACGGTAATGGTCTCATGGTAATAGTATTACGGTAATAGTCTTACGGTAAAGGTCTTACGGTAATGGTCTCATGGTAATGGTCTTACGGAAATGGTCTCATGGTAATGGTCTCATGGTAATAGTATTACGGTAATAGTCTTACGGTAAAGGTCTTACGGTAATGGTCTCATGGTAATGGTCTTACGGTAATGGTCTCATGGTAATAGTATTACGGTAATAGTTTTACGCTAATGGTCTCATGGTAATAGTATTACGGTAATAGTCTTACGCTAATGGTCTCATGGTAATAGTATTACGGTAATAGTCTTACGGTAATGGTCCCATGGTAATAGTCTTACGGTAAAGGTCTTACGGTAATGGTCTCATGGTAATGGTCTTACGTTAATGGTCTCATGGTAATAGTATTACGGTAATAGTCTTACGCTAATGGTCTCATGGTAATAGTATTACGGTAATAGTCTTACGGTAATGGTCTTATGGTAATAGTCTTACGGTCATGGTCTCATGGTAATGGTCTTACGGTAATGGTCTCATGGTAATAGTCTTACGGTAAAGGTCTTACGGTAATGGTCTCATGGTAATGGTCTTACGGTAATGGTCTCATGGTAATAGCATTACGGTAATAGTCTTACGGTAAAGGTCTTACGGTAATGGTCTCATGGTAATGGTCTTACGGTAATGGTCTCATGGTAATAGTATTACGGTAATAGTCTTACGGTAAAGGTCTTACGGTAATGGTCTCATGGTAATGGTCTTACGGTAATGGTCTCATGGTAATAGTATTACGGTAATAGTCTTACGCTAATGGTCTCATGGTAATAGTATTACGGTATTAGTCTTACGGTAATGGTCTTATGGTAATAGTCTTACGGTAATGGTCTCATGGTAATGGTCTTACAGTAATGGTCTCATGGTAATTGTATTACGGTAATAGTCTTACGGTAATGGTCTCATGGAAAGAGTCTTGCGGTAATGGTCTCATGGTAATAGTCTTACGGTAATGGTCCCATGGTAATAGTCTTACGGTGATGGTCTCATGGTAATAGTCTTACGGTAATGGTCTCATGGTAATAGTCTTACGGTAATGGTCTCATGGTAATAGTCTTACGGTAAAGGTCTTACGGTAATGGTCTCATGGTAATGGTCTTATGGTAATGGTCTCATGGTAATAGTATTACGGTAATAGTCTTACGGTAATGGTCTCATGGTAATCGTATTACGATAATAGTCTTACGGTAATGGTCTCATGGTAATGGTCTCATGGAAAGAGTCTTGCGGTAATGGTCTCATGGTAATAGTCTTACGGTAATGGTCCCATGGTAATAGTCTTACGGTGATGGTCTCATGGTAATAGTCTTACGGTAATGGTCTCATGGTAATAGTCTTACGGTAATGGTCTCATGGTAATAGTCTTACGGTAATGGTCCAATGGTAATAGTCTTACGGTAATGGTCTCATGGTAATAGTCTTACCGTAATGGTCTCATGGTAATAGTCTTACGGTAATGGTCCCATGGTAATAGTCTTACGGTAAAGGTCTTACGGTAATGGTCTCATGGTAATGGTCTTACGTTAATGGTCTCATGGTATTAGTATTACGGTAATAGTATTACGGTAATGGTCTCATGGTAATAGTCTTACGGTAATGGTCTCATGGTAAAAGTCTTACGGTAATGGTCTCATGGTAATAGTCTTACGGTAAAGGTCTTACGGTAATGGTCTCATGGTAATGGTCTTACGGTAATGGTCTCATGGTAATAGTATTACGGTAATAGTCTTACGGTAAAGGTCTTACGGTAATGGTCTCATGGTAATGGTCTTACGGTAATGGTCTCATGGTAATGGTCTCATGGTAATAGTCTTACGGTAATGGTCTCATGGTAAAAGTCTTACCGTAATGGTCTCATGGTAATAGTCTTACGGTAAAGGTCTTACGGTAATGGTCTCATGGTAATGGTCTTACGGTAATGGTCTCATGGTAATAGTATTACGGTAATAGTCTTACGGTAAAGGTCTTACGGTAATGGTCTCATGGTAATGGTCTTACGGAAATGGTCTCATGGTAATGGTCTCATGGTAATAGTATTACGGTAATAGTCTTCACGGTAAAGGTCTTACGGTAATGGTCTCATGGTAATGGTCTTACGGTAATGGTCTCATGGTAATAGTATTACGGTAATAGTTTTACGCTAATGGTCTCATGGTAATAGTATTACGGTAATAGTCTTACGCTAATGGTCTCATGGTAATAGTATTACGGTAATAGTCTTACGGTAATGGTCCCATGGTAATAGTCTTACGGTAAAGGTCTTACGGTAATGGTCTCATGGTAATGGTCTTACGTTAATGGTCTCATGGTAATAGTATTACGGTAATAGTCTTACGCTAATGGTCTCATGGTAATAGTATTACGGTAATAGTCTTACGGTAATGGTCTTATGGTAATAGTCTTACGGTCATGGTCTCATGGTAATGGTCTTACGGTAATGGTCTCATGGTAATAGTCTTACGGTAAAGGTCTTACGGTAATGGTCTCATGGTAATGGTCTTACGGTAATGGTCTCATGGTAATAGCATTACGGTAATAGTCTTACGGTAAAGGTCTTACGGTAATGGTCTCATGGTAATGGTCTTACGGTAATGGTCTCATGGTAATAGTATTACGGTAATAGTCTTACGGTAAAGGTCTTACGGTAATGGTCTCATGGTAATGGTCTTACGGTAATGGTCTCATGGTAATAGTATTACGGTAATAGTCTTACGCTAATGGTCTCATGGTAATAGTATTACGGTATTAGTCTTACGGTAATGGTCTTATGGTAATAGTCTTACGGTAATGGTCTCATGGTAATGGTCTTACAGTAATGGTCTCATGGTAATTGTATTACGGTAATAGTCTTACGGTAATGGTCTCATGGAAAGAGTCTTGCGGTAATGGTCTCATGGTAATAGTCTTACGGTAATGGTCCCATGGTAATAGTCTTACGGTGATGGTCTCATGGTAATAGTCTTACGGTAATGGTCTCATGGTAATAGTCTTACGGTAATGGTCTCATGGTAATAGTCTTACGGTAAAGGTCTTACGGTAATGGTCTCATGGTAATGGTCTTATGGTAATGGTCTCATGGTAATAGTATTACGGTAATAGTCTTACGGTAATGGTCTCATGGTAATCGTATTACGATAATAGTCTTACGGTAATGGTCTCATGGTAATGGTCTCATGGTAATAGTCTTACGGTAATGGTCTTACGGTAATGGTCTCATGGTAATGGTCTTACGGTAATGGTCTCATGGTAATGGTCTCATGGTAATAGTCTTACGGTAATGGTCTCATGGTAATAGTCTTACGGTAATGGTCTCATGGTAATAGTCTTACGGTAAAGGTCTTACGGTAATGGTCTCATGGTAATAGTCTTATGGTAATAGTCTTACGGTAAAGGTCTTACGGTAATGGTCTCATGGTAATGGTCTTACGGTAATGGTCTCATGGTAATAGTCTTACGGTAATAGTCTTACGGTAAAGGTCTTACGGTAATGGTCTCATGGTAATGGTCTCACGGTAATGGTCTCATGGTAATAGTATTACGGTAATAGTCTTACGGTAAAGGTCTTACGGTAATGGTCTCATGGTAATGGTCTTACGGTAATGGTCTCATGGTAATAGTATTACGGTAATAGTCTTACGCTAATGGTCTCATGGTAATCGGGATACGGTATTAGTCTTACGGTAATGGTCTTATGGTAATAGTCTTACGGTAATGGTCTCATGGTAATGGTCTTACGGTAATGGTCTCATGGTAATTGTATTACGGTAATATTCTTACGGTAATGGTCTCATGGAAATAGTCTTACGGTAATGGTCTCATGGTAATAGTCTTACGGTAATGGTCCCATGGTAATAGTCTTACGGTGATGGTCTCATGGTAATAGTCTTACGGTAATGGTCTCATGGTAATAGTCTTACGGTAATGGTCTCATGGTAATAGTCTTACGGTAAAGGTCTTACGGTAATGGTCTCATGGTAATGGTCTCAACCTTTAAGTCTTTATTGAAGACTCATCTCTTCAGTAGGTCTTATGACTGAGTGTAGTCTGGCCCAGGAGTGTGAAGGTGAACGGAAAGGCACTGGAGCAACGAACCACCCTTGCTGTCTTTTGCCTGGCCGGTTCCCCTCCACTGGGATTCTCTGCCTCTAACCCTATTACAGGGGCTGAGTCACTGGCTTCTGGTGCCGTGGCGGAGATCTTGTGGGCTATACTCGGCCTTGTCTCAGGATGGTAAGTTGGTGGTTGAAGATATCCCTCTAGTGGTGTGGGGCTGTGCTTCGGCAGAGTGGGTGGGGTTATATCCTGCCTGTTTGGCCCTGTCCGGGGTTTCACGGACGGGCCACAGTGTCTCCGACCCCTCCTGTCTCACCCCCAGTATTTATGCTGCAGTAGTTTATGTGTCGGGGGTGCTAGGGTCCGTCTGTTATATCTGGAGTATTTCTTCTCTTATCTGGTGTCCTGTGCGAATTTAAGTATGCTCGCTCTAATTATCTCTCTCTTTCTTTTTTTCTTCTTCTCTCTCTCTCTCTCTCTCTCTCGGAGGACCTGAGCATTAGGACCATTCCTCAAGGCCTACCCGGATGTCCCGAGTCCACCTGGCCGTGCTGCTTCTCCAGTTACAACTGTTCTGCCTGTTTTATGAACATTTTAAAATCTTGTCCATGTTCTGTTATAATCTGCACCCGGCACAGCCAGAAGAGGACTGGCCACCCCTCACAGCCTGGTTCCTCTCTAGGTTTCTTCCTAGGTTTTGGCCTTCTAGGGAGTTTTTCCTAGCCACCGTGCTTTTACACCTGCATTGCTTGCTGTTTGGGGTTTTAGGCTGGGTTTCTGTACAGCACTCTGTGACATCAGCTGATGTAAGGGGGGCTTTATAAATAAATTTGATTTGATTTGATTTAATGGTCTTACGGTAATGGTCTCATGGTAATCGTATTACGGTAATAGTCTTACGGTAATGGTCTCATGGTAATCGTACTACGATAATAGTCTTACGGTAATGGTCTCATGGTAATGGTCTCATGGTAATAGTCTTACGGTAATGGTCTTACGGTAATGGTCTCATGGTAATGGTCTTACGGTAATGGTCTCATGGTAATGGTCTCATGGTAATAGTCTTACGGTAATAGTCTTACGGTAATGGTCTTATGGTAATAGTCTTACGGTAATGGTCTTACGGTAATGGTCTCATGGTAATGGTCTTACGGTAATGGTCTCATTGTAATAGTCTTACGGTAATGGTCTCAAGGTAATAGTCTTATGGTAATGGTCTCATGGTAATGGTCTTACGGTAATGGTCTCATGGTAATAGTATTACGGTAATAGTCTTATGGTAAATGGTCTCATGGTAATAGTCTTACGGTAATGGTCTCATGGAAATTGTATTATGGAAATAGTCTTACGGTAATGGTCTCATGGTAATAGTCTTATGGTAATGGTCTCATGGTAATGGTCTTACGGTAATGGTCTCATGGTAATTGTCTCATGGTAATAGTCTTACGGTAAAGGTCTTACGGTAATGGTCTCATGGTAATGGTCTCATGGTAATAGTCTTACGGTAATGGTCTTACGGTAATGGTCTCATGGTAATGGTCTTACGGTAATGGTCTCATGGTAATAGTCTTACGGTAATTGTCTCATGGTAATGGTCTTACGGTAATGGTCTCATGGTAATGGTCTCTTGATAATAGTCTTACGGTAATAGTCTTACGGTAATGGTCCCATGGTAATAGTCTTATGGTAATGGTCTCATGGTAATAGTCTTACAGTAATGGTCTCATGGTTGTAGTCTTACGGTAATGGTCTCATGGTAATAGTCTTATGGTAATGGTCTTACGGTAATGGTCTCATGGTAATGGTCTTACAGTAATGTCTCATGGTAATAGTATTACGGTAATAGTCTTACGCTAATGGTCTCATGGTAATAGTATTACGGTATTAGTCTTACGGTAATGGTCTTATGGTAATAGTCTTACGGTAATGGTCTCATGGTAATGGTCTTACAGTAATGGTCTCATGGTAATTGTATTACGGTAATAGTCTTACGGTAATGGTCTCATGGAAAGAGTCTTGCGGTAATGGTCTCATGGTAATAGTCTTACGGTAATGGTCCCATGGTAATAGTCTTACGGTGATGGTCTCATGGTAATAGTCTTACGGTAATGGTCTCATGGTAATAGTCTTACGGTAATGGTCTCATGGTAATAGTCTTACGGTAAAGGTCTTACGGTAATGGTCTCATGGTAATGGTCTTATGGTAATGGTCTCATGGTAATAGTATTACGGTAATAGTCTTACGGTAATGGTCTCATGGTAATCGACACGATAATAGTCTTACGGTAATGGTCTCATGGTAATGGTCTCATGGTAATAGTCTTACGGTAATGGTCTTACGGTAATGGTCTCATGGTAATGGTCTTACGGTAATGGTCTCATGGTAATGGTCTCATGGTAATAGTCTTACGGTAATGGTCTCATGGTAATAGTCTTACGGTAATGGTCTCATGGTAATAGTCTTACGGTAAAGGTCTTACGGTAATGGTCTCATGGTAATAGTCTTATGGTAATAGTCTTACGGTAAAGGTCTTACGGTAATGGTCTCATGGTAATGGTCTTACAGTAATGGTCTCATGGTAATAGTCTTACGGTAATAGTCTTACGGTAAAGGTCTTACGGTAATGGTCTCATGGTAATGGTCTCACGGTAATGGTCTCATGGTAATAGTATTACGGTAATAGTCTTACGGTAAAGGTCTTACGGTAATGGTCTCATGGTAATGGTCTTACGGTAATGGTCTCATGGTAATAGTATTACGGTAATAGTCTTACGCTAATGGTCTCATGGTAATCGTATTACGGTATTAGTCTTACGGTAATGGTCTTATGGTAATAGTCTTACGGTAATGGTCTCATGGTAATGGTCTTACGGTAATGGTCTCATGGTAATTGTATTACGGTAATATTCTTACGGTAATGGTCTCATGGAAATAGTCTTACGGTAATGGTCTCATGGTAATAGTCTTACGGTAATGGTCCCATGGTAATAGTCTTACGGTGATGGTCTCATGGTAATAGTCTTACGGTAATGGTCTCATGGTAATAGTCTTACGGTAATGGTCTCATGGTAATAGTCTTACGGTAAAGGTCTTACGGTAATGGTCTCATGGTAATGGTCTTACGGTAATGGTCTCATGGTAATCAGTACACGGTAATAGTCTTACGGTAATGGTCTCATGGTAATCGTACTACGATAATAGTCTTACGGTAATGGTCTCATGGTAATGGTCTCATGGTAATAGTCTTACGGTAATGGTCTTACGGTAATGGTCTCATGTTAATGGTCTTACGGTAATGGTCTCATGGTAATGGTCTCATGGTAATAGTCTTACGGTAATGGTCTTACGGTAATAGTCTTACGTTAATGGTCTTACGGTAATGGTCTCATGGTAATGGTCTTACGGTAATGGTCTCATTGTAATAGTCTTACGGTAATGGTCTCATGGTAATGGTCTCATGGTAATAGTCTTATGGTAATGGTCTCATGGTAATGGTCTTACGGTAATGGTCTCATGGTAATAGTATTACGGTAATAGTCTTATGGTAAATGGTCTCATGGTAATAGTCTTACGGTAATGGTCTCATGGAAATTGTATTATGGAAATAGTCTTACGGTAATGGTCTCATGGTAATAGTCTTATGGTAATGGTCTCATGGTAATGGTCTTACGGTAATGGTCTCATGGTAATTGTCTCATGGTAATAGTCTTACGGTAAAGGTCTTACGGTAATGGTCTCATGGTAATGGTCTCATGGTAATAGTCTTACGGTAATGGTCTTACGGTAATGGTCTCATGGTAATGGTCTTACGGTAATGGTCTCATGGTAATAGTCTTACGGTAATTGTCTCATGGTAATGGTCTTACGGTAATGGTCTCATGGTAATGGTCTCTTGATAATAGTCTTACGGTAATAGTCTTACGGTAATGGTCCCATGGTAATAGTCTTATGGTAATGGTCTCATGGTAATAGTCTTACAGTAATGGTCTCATGGTTGTAGTCTTACGGTAATGGTCTCATGGTAATAGTCTTATGGTAATGGTCTTACGGTAATGGTCTCATGGTAATGGTCTTACAGTAATGTCTCATGGTAATAGTCTTACGGTAATGGTCTCATGGTAATAGTCTTACGGTAATGGTCCCATGGTAATAGTCTTATGGTAATGGTCTCATGGTAATGGTCTTACGGTAATGGTCTCACGGTAATGGTCTCATGGTAATGGTCTTACGGTAATGGTCTCATGGTAATAGTATTACGGTAATAGTCTTATGGTAAATGGTCTCATGGTAATAGTCTTACGGTAATTGTCTCATGGTAATAGTCTTACGGTAATGGTCCCATGGTAATAGTCTTATGGTAATGGTCTCATGGTAATAGTCTTACAGTAATGGTCTCATGGTAATAGTCTTACGGTAATGGTCTCATGGTAATGGTCTTACGGTAATGGTCTCATGGTAATAGTATTACGGTAATAGTCTTACGGTAATGGTCTCATGGAAATTGTATTATGGAAATAGTCTTACGGTAATGGTCTCATGGTAATAGTCTTATGGTAATGGGCTCATGGTAATGGTCTTACGGTAATGGTCTCATGGTAATTGTCTCATGGTAATAGTCTTACGGTAATGGTCTTACGGTAATGGTCTAATGGTAATGGTCTCATGGTAATAGTCTTACGGTAATGGTCTTACGGTAATGGTCTCATGGTAATGGTCTTACGGTAATGGTCTAATGGTAATGGTCTTACGGTAATGGTCTCATGGTAATGGTCTTACGGTAATGGTCTCGTGGTAATAGTATTACGGTAATAGTCTTACGGTAATGGTCTCATGGAAATTGTATTATGGTAATGGTCTTACGGTAATGGTCTCATGGTAATAGTTTTATGGTAATTGTCTCATGGTAATGGTCTTACAGTAATGGTCTCATGGTAGTAGTCTTACGGTAATGGTCTCATGGTAATAGTCTTACAGTAATGGTCTCATGGTAATAGTCTTACGGTAATGGTCTCATGGTAATGGTCTTACGGTAATGGTCTCATGGTAATAGTATTACGGTAATAGTTTTATGGTAAATGGTCTCATGGTAATAGTCTTACGGTAATGGTCTCATGGAAATTGTATTATGGAAATAGTCTTACGGTAATGGTCTCATGGTAATAGTCTTATGGTAATGGGCTCATGGTAATGGTCTTACGGTAATGGTCTCATGGTAATTGTCTCATGGTAATAGTCTTACGGTAATGGTCTTACGGTAATGGTCTAATGGTAATGGTCTCATGGTAATAGTCTTACGGTAATGGTCTTACGGTAATGGTCTCATGGTAATGGTCTTACGGTAATGGTCTAATGGTAATGGTCTTACGGTAATGGTCTCATGGTAATGGTCTTACGGTAATGGTCTCGTGGTAATAGTATTACGGTAATAGTCTTATGGTAAATGGTCTCATGGTAATAGTCTTACGGTAATGGTCTCATGGAAATTGTATTATGGTAATGGTCTTACGGTAATGGTCTCATGGTAATAGTTTTATGGTAATTGTCTCATGGTAATGGTCTTACAGTAATGCTCTCATGGTAGTAGTCTTACGGTAATGGTCTCATGGTAATAGTCTTATGGTAATGGTCTTACGGTAATGGTCTCATGGTAATGGTCTTACAGTAATGTCTCATGGTAATAGTCTTACGGTAATGGTCTCATGGTAATAGTCTTACGGTAATGGTCCCATGGTAATAGTCTTATGGTAATGGTCTCATGGTAATGGTCTTACGGTAATGGTCTCACGGTAATGGTCTCATGGTAATGGTCTTACGGTAATGGTCTCGTGGTAATAGTATTACGGTAATAGTCTTATGGTAAATGGTCTCATGGTAATAGTCTTACGGTAATGGTCTCATGGAAATTGTATTATGGTAATGGTCTTACGGTAATGGTCTCATGGTAATAGTTTTATGGTAATTGTCTCATGGTAATGGTCTCATGGTAATAGTCTTACGGTAATGGTCTCATGGTAATAGTCTTACTGTAATGGTCTTACGGTAATGGTCTCATGGTAATGGTCTCATGGTAATAGTCTTACGGTAATGGTCTTACGGTAATGGTCTCATGGTAATGGTCTTACGGTAATGGTCTCATGGTAATAGTCTTACGGTAATTGTCTCATGGTAATGGTCTTACGGTAATGGTCTCATGGCAATGGTCTCATGGTAATAGTCTTACGATAATGGTCTTACGGTAATGGTCTCATGGTAATGGTCTCATGGTAATGGTCTCATGGTAATAGTCTTACGGTAATTGTCTCATGTTAATGGTCTTACGGTAATGGTCTCATGGTAATGGTCTCATGGTAATAGTCTTACGGTAATGGTCTTACCGTAATGGTCTCATGGTAATGGTCTCATGGTAATGGTCTTACAGGCCCTCTAAGAATACTCATTTTTTCTCACTATAAGGCATGGACAGGGTCATCACAGCTGAACAATTAAACATCTCCGAGATTTATATAATCATTTTCATGAAGTCAGATTTATCAGAAGCCCCTCATCTCTGACTTATTTCACCTGTTACTCTGGCATGCTCTCCATTATAGGGAAACGTAGAGGCATCTCACGAATGCTGCATCATTAATCCGCCCTGAGATCATGTGTAATTATGTAAAGGTGTACCATTACAGTGCATGTTGAGAGAGAAACTAGAGTATTCTTATGGCAACACTGTCATAGTTGAAGGTGCATTCCTTTCTGAGAAATGTACAAAATACAACCTTAGAGTTGGCTGGTTGTTGTCTGTGTCGTTTTAACTATGGACACCCAGGTATAGGACACAATGTTTCTCCTTTCAATGTAAACACCTCTAGAGTAAAACATAAAATATTGAAATACCTTTTTTGCACTATTGGTTAGAGCCTGTAAGTAAGCATTTCACTGTAAGGTCTACACCTGTTGTATTCGGCGCACGTGACAAATAAACTTTGATTTGATTTATATATGAATTGATAAATTAATATTCAAATCTCATATTTCAACTAATGAAAGTTGTAAAATAATCTTAAATTGTTTAATATGTCAAAAGATGTTGGATTTTGGTTATATGTCAAGCTCAAATAAATAGCAGCAGTAGTAACAAGTGAAATTCTACCAGAAGTTTTATAATTTAGGTTAGTGTGACTGTAAAATGTATTATCATGCAAAAACAGGGTAAGTCAAAACAACGACAGCTTATAAAAAAAAACGTACATGTATGGTTGGAGATTTCCATAGCGGGACACTGCGTAAATCGCGTCGATAAATATAAAAAGTATTGAAAAAAAAATGAAATCCATATTCACGTTGTGTTGAACGTATCAATATTTTGCGTATGCATTAATCCGTAGAAATGTAGCGACACTGACACAGGTTTTAGCCAAAGCAAAACCAGTAGCCAATTTACTGGAGAAAAAAATGAACGCACGCTTCACGGTTACACTTCAACCAGAGTGAGGAGCAGAGTCAGTCCCACACCTTCCAAAAGAGATGCAGCCATATATCCCGTAGTGGCGCTTGGAGGTCGATCCTCACTGGTTTAGCCCACCACATGCAGATGTTGAACGCACATGCGTGCGCAATGGCTTATCGCCACCAAGTGAGTGGGGGTACTGCTCCTTTGAACAGCCAATGGATAGTTTCAATGAAATGGATGTTTAAAATTAGACTGAAATTGTAGCTTTTTCAACGAATGTGTTGTAACAGGTTGCAAGTTACAACTGTGTCCTTTTCTTCAGATATAGCCTGCTCATGTGAATGGATATGAGGGCCCCTTCGGCTACAATAAAACAATTAGTTATAGGCCATTACATCCTAGACAATGGCAGCAGGTAGAGGTTACTGACAAAATAAAGGAAACACCAACATAAAGTGTCTTAATAGGGCATTGGGCCACCACGAGCAAGAACAGCTTCAAAGCACATTGACATATATTCCACAAGTGCCTGGAACTCTTTTAGGGGGATGACACTGTTCTTCCACAATAAATTCCATAATTTGGTGTTTTGTTGATGGTGGTGGAAAACACTGTCTCAGGCTCTGCTCCAGAATCTCCCATAAGTGTTCAATTGGGTTGAGATCTGATGACTGACACACACACCCACACACTTTAAACCCCTGATGCTCCTTTGAGACCCTTCTTTCAAAGTCACAGATCAAAGTCACTGACATGGTAGGCAAAATAATGGGCAACTGGGCATTTTTATACATGACCCTAAGCATGATGGGATGTTTTCATTGCTTAATCAACTCAGGAACCACACCTGTGTGGAAGCACCTGCTTTCAATATACTTTGTATCCCTCATTTACTCAAGTGTTTTCTTTAATTACATGTTTCCTTAATTACATGCGGGAACAGACCAGTTTTCAATTCAGCAGACCAGTTTTCAATTCAGGGGAAATGTGTTGGAAACAGTGGTATCCACTGCTGCCTAATCCTACCCAAAGAGGAACCTATAGTTGCAATAGAACAGAGAGAGAAAGGGGAGATATGCCACTGTGCGTTGTGAAGGAGGACTGAGGGTGGTCAAGCTGCACAGGTCAGTGCAGGCACAGCTGATGCTGCCTGTGGTCATAGAGTCAGAGGCAGGGCAAAGTTACTGCTGCTCTCCAAGTAAAGCCTGCTATGCATCTATTTTAATGACCCAAGGCCCCAGAAGGTCAATGCCATACATGGTCTAAATTATATACATTTATACTAATAAAACTGCTCAGAGAAAAATGTTTTGTTTAACTATTAATTAAACAAAATCTCAGAAAGATATGTGTCAAAATTATTGGCACCCCGTTTTCAATACTTTATAGACACCAACCACGTTGCTGATATAGTTCATTATGATAAGTAGCCTATTCTAGAGAAATGTGAAGTTTTACATTTAAAAAGTTAGCTAATATGGGTGATTGTTAATGCGACAATTTATGGCTACAACAATCAAACTAGTAGTCGTAGTTTAAAGGGTAATAAAAAAATCGTGCACATTAATGTTCTATCGTTATATTCGTTATCGCATCAATTCAGGCATTTTATCGCAACATGGATTTTTGTCCATATCGCCCAGCTCTACTTTGAGAACCCTCCCCTTCCGAGGATAAGGTTACTTTCTATGATTGTTCTATGAGATTGGAGAACACATTGGGAGGTATCTTAGACCATGCCTCCATACAGAATCTGATCAGATCCTTGATATCCTTCAGTCTGCGCTTATAGACTGCCCACTACAATTCAAACCACAGGGTTTCAATGGGGTTCATGTTAGGAGACAGATGGCCATTGCAAAATGTTGATTTTATGGTCAATTAACCATATCTTTGTGGATTTGTATGTGTGCTTGGGGTCATTGTATTGATGGAAGATCCACTTGTGGCCAAGTTTCAGCCTCCTGGAAGAGGAAACCTGTTTTTTGACTAAAATGTCCAGGGACCTCATTTATAAACGTTGTGTAGCCCACGCACAAAATATGCACTAAAACATGCCTGCGCCAGTTTTCACGCAAATGTTGGCATTTATATAAAACTGCTTATCCTCCCGCAAACTTTAGACCATACCTACGCACAGATCTAGTGGTTGAAATACTGCATTGCAAGAAGGCAAAAGTAGCCTGGTAGCCTTGTGCAAATGGGGAATATATGATTACCTTCTTATTCATAAATATAAAAAAAACTTAGTAGCTAAATATAATAACAATATGCAATCATTTGCCATTAGTGAGAAGAGCGAACATTGATTTATTTTATCTTTGCATTCTAAAATAACTAGAAATATTTCAAGTTATTCTATTTCTTATTATTAATTTTACTTCCATGATCATTGCAAAATAAATTCCTCACCTTTTCTGACTGTGTTGGTTTCATACTCGAAAAAGCTTATAGGCCTACAACAAATTAGCATAGGCTACCGTCCGTCCCATCGCTCATTTAATTTGACCCATTTCACAGTGGTAAATAGATAAGCTTTTTAAAGTATTTTACTCTATGCGATCCGATCCCCTTTGTAACCGTACAACAGTTGGTTCACCTTTTCCATTGCCGTTTGTTAGCCTACATCTGATGTAAAATTTCTCGAGTAGACAATATTTCATTAAGAAACACAATACATACAGCCTGCCTATCATGTCCATTGCAGAATAAATTGATCACATTTTCTGGCCATGATGTGTTCATATTACCATGTACATCTCTAATTTCCTTGGGCCTATTAGAACGGTTATTATAATTTCTCGTTGTTGGTCTATGCATCCGAAACGGAGCGCGGTTTATAACATACAGCAGAATTTAACAGGTGAACAGTCAGTTGATATTTTGCATTGAAGTGTGCAGGCTACCACTGCAAGTAGGCCGTGTGTAGGCTACCACTAGGCCTAATGAAGCAAAAAAAAATCTGAGTATACAATGTTTCAGAATGCAGCATATTTAGGTTTGGGAAAAAGTTTAAACAATCTGTTTACAGGTCAACAACAATTTGCAATTGTTTTTGTCTTTCAGAAACGGTCAGATACAGCAAATGTCACTGCAAAATAAAACTTTCTGCAAACACCTCCAAAGAAGCTAATCAAGTTTCCCATTATATTTAGATGCTGTCTTGGGATAATTCCAATACTTCCAAACTATATTGCAAATAAGGGCTCATTGGTACTATACAAGGTGAATGATAGGCATGTTTCAGGGGGAGCTATAATGCTCGTTCACGCGCGCACAATTTTACAACAGGTCTGATTTATAACGGGAAACATGCGTATGTATGGCATGCGCCAAGTTAATACAACTCAATGTTTTTGTGAGTGTGAAGTCTTTTCAGAAATGGAGCATGCAGATATTTAGTGTACAATTAAGTAAAGGTTATAAATGAGGACCCTGGTACTTGGTAGAGTTAATGATGTCATTGGCCTTAACAAGGTCCACCAGTTTTTGTTTTACCCATTGCCTTATTTATGTGTCAACCACCATTTAGCTCTTTCATTTGTGAGTTATTTGCCTTTCCCAATGGTGATGGATGAAAAATAGATTTTACATGTGTACATTTTTATATCTCAGTAAAAAAGGAAGCCATAGAAGACCACAATACAGTTCCTTTAACTGAGATGAACTTTAAAAAGTATAATGTTAATGCATATTTTATTTTGTCTGATTTTATTTGTAAGAATCATTAGGGGTGCCAATAATTTTGACACCAATCTTTTTGAGATTTTGTATTTGTATCTATAATTGTATTTTTGTTGTATACAATATAGGTCGGTATTTGTATATAATGTATTTTATACAGTTTTTTTGCAAATCTTTATCAAGGTTGCCAATCATTTTGGAGGTGACTGTAATTACCACTGCAATGGATAGAATGGGTAGCATAGCCTACATGGGGGCTATGGATTGTTCTTCTGCAATAGTTATACATAATTTGAAGATATTGTCCTGATATAACTAGCATTTTTTTTAAATAGCCTACCAAATTACATTAGGAATACCTTCCTATTGAGTTGCACCCCCTTTTGCACCCAGAACAACCTCAATTTGTTGTGGCATGGACTCTACAAGGTGTCGAAAGCATATTGACTCCAATGCTTCCCATAGTTGTGTCAAGTTGGCTGGATGACCTTTGGGTGGTGGACCATTCTTGATACACACAGGAAACTTATGAGCATTAAAAACCCAGCAGTGCTGCAGTTCTTGACACACTCAAACTGGTGCGCCTGGCACCTACTACCATACCCCGTTCAAAGGCACTTCAATCTTTTGTCTTGCCCATTCACCCTCTAAATGGCACACATACAATCCATGTCTCAATTGTCTGAAGGCTTACAAATCCTTCTTTAAACCTGTCTTCTCCCCTTGAGCCATTCTATACTGATTGAATTTCATTTAACAGGTGACATCAAATTCTATAATGACACTTTTTATCATTTGGAACGTTTTTAAAATGTCAACAGAAGCCATATATAACTACATCAAGGGTATTGTTGGCTTCTGTTAACATTTTTAAAAAGTTCCAAATTATAAAAAAGTGTCATTATAGAATTTGATCAAGATCAGGGGTTAAGGATGTTACAGATTCTGAAACGTAATAATTTCTTGATCAAATTGTATAATGACACCTTTTTATCATTTGGAATGTTTTTAAAATGTCAACAGAAGCCATATATAACTACATCAGGGGTATTCAACCGGGGGTCCGTGGTCCCCAAGGGGTCCACTGAGGTACTGCAGGGGGTCCACAGAAATATAAAAAATAAAAGTGGATTACATACCTACAGTAGAAAAAAGGAAAATATCTTCTTACTAATGATGGCAACCTTATTTGTCAACTCCTAATATTGAACAAATTACACTCATTGGAGCCAATTACACTGAAGTATGTGGAATATGCTTTGGAAACCCCCCCGGGAATAGGGTGCCAGTGTGGCAACTGCTGCTGGCTGATGGTAAGCTTTCTTGACTTGGACATACATTTTTGCCAACACATGGCTAACCTTTGTTTAACCAACTAAACAGCTGCTCTTAGCAAAAATGTGTTTCGAGTTACCTTTCAAGCTAATAAGCTACGTTTGAGATTACACTTCCTCTTCCAATTATAATGTGGGGCAAAATAATGAAAACTATATCTACCAAATCCCATTTAAAAATGTTGATTACTTCTCCTTACCATTATCACTCCCCTGATAAAACAAGACGTGAAATTATTATTTTTTTGCTAATATATGATGGGGGTCCCTGGGTCGCTGGTTTAACTGGGAGGGGGTTCCTGGGAAAGAAAGGGTTAGCCTGAATAGTGAACTGCATAAGGCCAGACACCACACCGGATAGAGTATTTTTCTCTCTCTTCATATATACCAAAATGACCGTTACCAGTTGAATGTAGACACAAATATGACAATATTTGCATTAAACATTTTATGAAATATTGTTTAAAAAAAATATGCAAATGAAGCAATGTACACGTGCGTATACCGCCAACCCACTGTTCTGCACGATTATTTTCTACCATGTCAACTTCATAAAAACACTGGGGGCAGCTGTTAATGGCAAAACAAGCTCTGTGAGCCCTTTCCAAAAAAGAAAAAATATATAATTGACCGAAAAGTGTTATTTGACACTTGGTATCATACTCTGTAATGGAATAAATCATACATTTCCTACATAGATGGTTAAAATAAAGTCTGCACACCAAAATATTAGTGGTAATTAGGAACGTGGTTTTATTTTTAAATGACAACATGAGATAGCAGAAATGTGTGGGATTATCCCTCGTCTTGATACAGTGCATATGCCATTCATCTGATTAATTTTACCATGACTGGAGGTACAGCCGACTACCTTCAATGTGTCCATGTTTAACTTGGACAGTCTGTGAAAATGCTCTCCTAATAGTTACTGTCTTGTTACTACATGGCTTCTTTTAACAAGAAAGTGACCCAAGGGAACAGAGTATTCCACATAGGTAAACATAGGCTATGACTCCGCCAGCATGCTGAAGTCCCCACATTGACATGAATACTAGAAGGCTGTGATTTATTTATTTATTAAACTGTGTAGTCCATTCAGGTGACAGGTTGATGAGCAAGAGGTGTTTCCCTAATAAAGGGGAAGCTGTAACACTTAGGATAGTTATGGACCTCTTTTATACAGGATTTATGAATAGTTTATACATTCATTATTAGTTTATAAATGTTACACAACCCTAGCGTTGCAAGAGCCATGCTCTACCAACTGAGATACACAGGACCACATGTTAAACAGTAACATATTGGTTGAAATTGGTGCTTGTCTTTAAGCTGCACAGAATACACATAGCATGTAGCCTGTGTTACTGTTATTTAGGCTTTTGGTATTAAGATCAATGCAAGGCATTGATGAAGTTTCTGAATGAAGTTTCAGTATAATCTGTTGTAGTTTTCTGACATCATCTGGTTGAAATGAGAACTACACAAGAGAAGGCATTCAAATTGTTGACAGGACTCTTAACCTGGAAATCATTGTTGGACAGAAGCAACTGAACCTTGCACTCTACAATTCAATTTCAATTTAAGAGCCTTTATTGACATGGGAAACATGTGTTTACATTGCCAAAGCAAGTGAAATAGATAATAAATAAAAGTTAAATAAACAATAAAAAATTAACAGTAAACATTACACTTACAAAAGTTCCAAAATAATATTATTATGTCTATATACAGTGTTGTAATGACGTACAAATAGCTAAAGTACAAAAGGGAAAATAAATAAACAAATATAGGTTGTATTTACAATTGTGTTAGTTCTTCACTGGTTGCCCTTTTCTTGTGGCAACAGGTCACACATCTTGCTGCTGTGATTGCACACTGTGGCATTTCACCCAATAGATATGGGAGTTAATCAATATTGGATTTGTTTTTGAATTCTTTGTGGGTCTGTGTAATCTGAGGGAAATATGTGGCTCTAATACGGTCATAGGAAGTGCAGCTCAGTTTCCACCTCATTTTGTGGGCGGTGTGCACATAGCCTGTGTTCTCTTAAGAGCTAGGTCTGCCTTCAGCGGCTTTTAACAATAGCAAAGCTATGCTCACTGAGTCTGTACATAGTCAAAGATTTCCTTAATTTTGGGTCAGTCACAGTGGTCAGGTATTCTGTCACTGTGTACTCTCTGTTTAGGGCCAAATAGCATTCTGGTTTGCTATGTTTAAAAATATATATATTTTTAATGTGTCATGTAACTATCTTTTTGTTTTCTCATGATTTGGTTGGGTCTAATTGTGTTGCTGTCCTGGGGCTCTGTGGGGTCTGTTTGTGAACAGAGCCCCAGGACCAGTTTCTCCAGGTTAATTCCTCTGTAGGTGATGGCTTTGTTATGGAAGGTTTGGGAATCGCTTCCTTTTAGGTGGTTGTAGAATTTAACGGCTCTTTTCTGGATTTTGATCATTAGCGGGTATCGGCCTAATTCTGCTCTGCATGCATTATTTTGTGTTTTATTTTGTACACAGAGGATATTTTTGCAGAATCCTGCATGCAGTCTCAATTTAGTGTTTGTCCCATTTTGTGAATTCTTGGTTGGTGAGCGGACCCCAGACCTCTAACCATTAAGGGCAATGGGTTCTATAACTGATTCAAGTATTTTTAGCCAGATCCTAGTTGGTATGTCGAATTCTATGTTCCTTTTGATGGCATAAAAGGCCCTTCTTGCCTTGTCTCTCAGATTGTTCACAGCTTTGTGGAAGTTACCTGTGGCGCTGATGTTTATTTAAAAAAAAATATATATATATTTCACCATTATTTAACCAGGTAGGCAAGTTGAGAACAAGTTCTCATTTACAACTGCGACCTGGCCAAGATAAAGCACAGCAGTTCGACAAATACAACAACACAGAGTTACACATGGAGTAAACAAACATACAGTAGAAAAACAAATCTATATACAATGTGTGCAAGTAAGGTAAGATAAGGATTGTAAGGCAATAAATAGGCCACGGTGGCGAAGTAATTACAATAAAGCAATCTAACACTGGAATGGTAGATGTGCAGTAGATGAATGTGCAAAGTAAAAGCTAGTTAGGGAGATACAGTGGGGCAAAAAAGTATTTAGTCAGCCACCAATTGTGCAAGTTCTCCAACTTAAAAAGATGAGAGAGGCCTGTAATTTTCATCATAGGTACACTTCAACTATGACAGACGAAATGAGAAAAAGAAATCCAGAAAATCACATTGTAGGATTTTTAATTTATTTATTTGCAAATTATGGTGGAAAATAAGTATTTGGTCAATAACAAAAGTTTATCTCAATACTTTGTTATATACCCTTTGTTGGCAATGACAGAGGTCAAACGTTTTCTGTAAGTCTTCACAAGGTTTTCTATGGGGTTGAGATCTGGAGACTGGCTAGGCCACTCCAGGACCTTGAAATGCTTCTTACGAAGCCACTCCTTCATTGCCCGGGCGGTGTGTTTGGGATCATTGTCATGCTGAAAGACCCAGCCACATTTCATCTTCAATGCCCTTGCTGATGGAAGGAGGTTTTCACTCAAAATCTCACGATACATGGCCCCATTCATTCTTTCGTTTACACGGATCAGTCGTCCTGGTCCCTTTGCAGAAAAACAGCCCCAAAGCATGATGTTTCCACCCCCATGCTTCACAGTAGGTATGGTGTTCTTTGGATGCAACTCAGCATTCTTTGTTCTCCAAACACGACGAGTTGAGTTTTTACCAAAAAGTTCTATTCTGGATCATCCAAATGCTCTCTAGCAAACTTCAGACGGGCCTGAACATGTACTGGCTTAAGCAGGGGGACACGTCTGGCACTGCAGGATTTGAGTCCCTGGCGGCGTAGCGTGTTACTGATGGTAGGCTTTGTTACTTTGGTCCCAGCTCTCTGCTGGTCATTCACTAGGTCCCCCCGTGTGGTTCTGGGATTTTTGCTCACCGTTCTTGTGATCATTTTGACCCCACGGGGTGAGATCTTGCGTGGAGCCCCAGATCGAGGAAGATTATCAGTGGTCTTGTATGTCTTCCATTTCCTAATAATTGCTCCCACAGTTGATTTCTTCAAACCAAGCTGCTTACCTATTGCAGATTCAGTCTTCCCAACCTGGTGCAGGTCTACAATTTTGTTTCTGGTGTCCTTTGACAGCTCTTTGGTCTTGGCCATAGTGGAGTTTGGAGTGTGACTGTTTGAGGTTGTGGACAGGTGTCTTTTATACTGATAACGAGTGGAGGACAGAGGAGCCTCTTAAAGAAGAAGTTACAGGTCTGTGAGAGCCAGAAATATGGCAGGCCTCTCTAATCTTTTTAAGTGAGAGAACTTGCACAATTGGTGGCTGACTAAATACTTTTTTTGCCCCACTCTAAGTGTCTCCAGTTTCAGTGATTTTTGTAGTTCGTTCCAGTCATTGGCAGCAGAGAACTGGAAGGAAAGGCAGCCAAAAGAGGAATTGGCTTTGGGGGTGACCAGTGAGACATACCTGCTGGAGCGCATGCTACGGGTGGGTGCTGCTATGGTTACCAGCGAGCTGAGATAAGGCGGGGCTTTACCTAGCAGGGACTTGTAGATGACCTGGAGCCAGTGGGTCTGGCGACGAGTATGCAGCGAGGGCCAGCCGACTAGAGCATACAGGTCGCAGTGTTGGGTGTATAAGGGGCTTTGGTGACAAAACGGACGGCTCTGTGATAGACTGCATCCAGTTTGCTGAGTAGAGTATTGGAAGCTGTTTTGTAGATGACATCGCCGAAGTCGAGGATCGGTAGGATAGTCAGTTTTATTAGAGTAAGTTTGCCGGCGTGAGTGAAGGAGGTTTTGTTGCAAAATAGAAAGCTGATTATAGATTTGATTTTGGATTGGAGATGTTTAATGTGAGTCTGGAAGGAGAGTTTACAGTCTAGCCAGACACCTAGGTATTTGTAGTTGTCCACATATTCTAGGTCAGAGCCGTCCAGGCTAGTGATGCTAGTCAGGCGGGCGGGTGCAGGCAGCGAATGGTTGAAAAGCATGCATTTGGTTTTACTAGCGTTTAAGAGCAGTTGGAGGCCACGGAAGGAGTGTTGTATGGCATTGAAGCTCGTCTGGAGGTTAGTTAGCACAGTGTCCAAAGAAGGGCCAGAAGTATACAGAATGGTGTCGTCTGCATAGAGGTGGATCAGGGAATCCCCCGCAGCCAGAGCGACATCATTGATATATACAGAGAAAAGAGTCAGCCCGAGAATTGAACCCTGTGGAACCCCCATAGAGACTGCCAGAGGTCCAGACAACAGGCCCTCCGATTTAACACACTGAACTCTGTCTGCAAATTAGTTGGTGAACCAGGCGAGGCAGTCATCTGAGAAACCAAGGCTATTGAGTCTGCCGATAAGAATACGGTGATTGACAGAGTCGAAAGGCTTGGCCAGGTCGATGAAGACGGCTGCACAGTACTGTCTTTTATCGATGATGGTTATGATATCGTTTAGTACCTTGAGCATGGCTGAGGTGCACCCGTGACCAGCTCGGAAACCGGATTGCACAGCGGAGAAGGTACGGTGGGATTCGAAGTGGTCAGTGATCTGTTTATTAACTAGGCTTTCAAAGACTTTAGAGAGGCAGGGCAGGATGGATATAGGTCTATAGCAATATGGGTCTAGAGTGTCACCCCCTTTGAAGAGGGGGATGACCGCGGCAGCTTTCCAATCTTTAGGGATCTCGGACGACACGAAAGAGAGGTTGAGCAGACTGGTAATAGGAGTTGCAACAATGGCGGCGGATAGTTTTAGAAAGAGAGGGTCCAGATTGTCTAGCCCAGCTGTTTTGTACTGGTCCAGGTTTAGCAGCTCTTTCAGAACATCTGCTATCTGGATTTGGGTGAAGGAGAAGCGGGGAGGCTCGGATAGTGGTAGGCTGGCGAGTATTATCCAGGCTAAAAAAGGGCTGGTGTCTGTGCAGAAGGTAAAGGCTGCTAGCAGTGGCTAACAATGACTAAATAGCTAGTAGCTATGCTAAAAATAGCAGTTCCGTAGCACATTGGGTGAGGCAGGTTACTGGAAGGTATATTTAATATAAAATGGAAAAGAGATTGAAAATAAATTTGAAATATATACAAAAAATACAAAAGTACATTAGAGGACAAAACAAAAACACGTCTGCACTGCTAGGCCATCTTGGATTGCATCAGGTATGTATTGTTTGTGTGGTTTAGGGCAACGGTGTCTAGATGGAATTTGTATTCGTGGTCCTGGCAACTGGACCTTTTTTGGAATACCATTATTTTTGTCTTACTGAGATTTACTGTCAGGGCCCAGGTCTGACATAATCTGTGCAGAAGATCTAGGGGCTGCTGTAGGCCCTCCTTGGTTGGGGAGAGAAGCGCCAGATCATCAGCAAACAGTAGACATTTGACTTCAGATTCTAGCAGGGTGAGGCAGGGTGCTGCAGACTTTTAGTGCCCTTGCTAATTTGTTGATATATATGTTGAAGAGGGTGGGGCTTAAGCTGCATCCCTATCTCACCACCCGGTCCCGTGGAAAGAAATGTGTGTATTCTTTGCCAATTTTAACCCCACACTTGTTTGTGTATATGTATTTTATAATGTTGTATGTTTTTCCCCCAACACCACTTTTCAAAATGCCAAATTGAGTCAAAAAGCTTTTTTGAAATCAACAAAGCACGAGAAGACTTTGCCTTAGTTTTGGTTTGTTTGTTTGTCAATTAGGGTGTGCAGGGTAAATACGTGGTCTGTCGCATCGTAATTTGGTAAAAAGCCAATTTGACATTTGCTCAGTACATTGTTTTCGCTGAGGAAATGTACGAGTCTGCTGTTAATTTTTTTTTTACATTTTCTTCGGTAGTCTGCTTGACATTTTTAGATTTGATAGGGAAGCTGGGATGTCAAATATATTGTTTAGGTTTTCTACTGCCAAGTTTACACCTTCACTATTACAGTGAAACTTTTTGTCCTGGAAATTGTCTTTTTGTTGTCATAGTTGTGTTTAGGGGGGCCTATGGGGGAGGGAATGCTGTCACCTCCAGGTAGGCGTTTGTCCCCCTGTGTGCTGAGGGTGTCAGGTTCTTGTCCAGTTCTGGCATTTAGGTCACCTCAGACTAGTACATGTCCCTGGGCCTGGAAATTGTTGATCTCCCCCTCTAGGATGGGGAAGCTGTCATCGTTAAAGTATGGGGATTATATTGGGGGGATATAGGTAGCACACAATGACATTTTTCTCTGTTGAGATAATTTCCTTATTAATTTCTAGCCAGATGTAAAATGTTCCTGTTTTTACTAATTTAATAGAGGGGGTCAGGTCTGCTCTATACCAAATTAGCATACCCCTTGAGTCTCTTCCCTGTTTCACACCTGGTAGTTTGGTGGATGGGAGTACCATCTCTCTGTAACCTAGAGGGCAAACAGTGGGTCTGTCTCCTTTATACCATGTTTCATGTACGATGACAATGTCTGTATTTTTTATTTATTTTCTTTCATCTTTATTTAACCAGGTAGGCCAGTTGAAAACAAGTTCTCATTTACAACTGCGCCTGGCAAATCAGTACGACAGAAACAACACAGATTTACACGTGATGAGTTCCATAGTGTCTAGTGTTGTTTTTATGTGGTTTAGGCCCGGACGATTACAGTAGGTGTGAGTAGAACATTGACGTCACCAGATCCGGGCTTTCGGGGCTTTAACCCCGATTGATTTTGTCTCAGCCCGAGTCTTTTGCCCTGCTGGGATGATGTAGAACAAACTGGGATACAGTGCATTACATTGAATACTCAAATCCTGAGCCATGGCCTGCCCTGCCTTTTTAGTTTTCCAAAGTCATTTTTGATTCGTTCAAATAAATTCTATTTCGGCGGGCGACTGTTCATTCTCTGAGGAGAGAGCGCAAGGATGACAAGGACAGAGGTAAACTTTGTTAGCTTGCTACTACTATAGCACATTTTGTTCGCCCATGATTATGTTATTCATTTATCGAGATTCAAGTAACTTATATTTCAACATGTTGACTCAAAAGCTGCACTGACAGATAGTTAGTTAACGTTAAACTAGTTAACGTTAGGCCGGGACTACCCAGTCTAGCTACCTAGTGCTGCTAACATTAGCTACCTAATTAGTACATTGAGCAGAAATTTTACATTAATTGATTAGCTATCTAGACACTGAATCCAACTGCTGGAACTCCGTTCACCACCCGACAAGTATCTCGAAATAAACAATTCCTGTCTAACCATGGGGCAGAAGACAGCCTGTTGTGATTCTAGATGGCCAGATTGCTAGCAAGAATGACAAACTGTCATGTGAGGAATCGTAAGTAGCTCATTTCAAGATGTTTCATCATGTTATTGATACCATGTCTTGTTTTGACATTTCATGTCAATGCAATATGGCTAAAATTAGCTAACTAGCTAACCAACAACTGTAACGATGTATTTGAGACAAGTGGTCATTGTGCAAATGTATTTGTTTGCAATAAAATAAACATTGGAGACGAAATGTAGCTTACATGTTGTCAACTATCTCTAAGCCTACCTCATCTGTTTTGCACCATGGCTGCACACATGTTGATTTTGTTACTAAAGCAGAGAGAGAGAGAACACAGGTATTGTGGTTAGTAAGACAGTTAATGCTAATATCATTAAGGAACAGAAATGATCCCAGATTTTACCTTCCGCTCAATTCAGGTAAACATTATTTGCCTATTGTTCATATTGCATGCATGTTCTTGCGCATATTGCTTCTGTGTGTGTTTGTCTGTTTAGAATACACCATTTTACTACTACACTGATACTATGACATCTCTGTAATAATATAAGAGATCCAGGAAGGAACTAAAGACAGCAAGGAAGAGAGGGGAGGGAGAGAGAGGAGCAGACACGACAGACAGAACATAGAGGGGAGGCACACACAAGACAAACGTCATATTCCTCTCAAGCCAGAGGAAGTCGTTATTCCTCAACATTACCTCTCAAAAAATAAAGATGCCACTTCTGACATGTCCTGTGTGTATAAACTGTTAGACCCTAATTGGATTCCATCATTGAAGGCAATCATACAGTCCGCGCTGACCATCCCAGTTAGCAGCTGTGAGAGATCTTTCAGTGCATTAAGACGTCTACATACCTGGCTTAGGAGACCAATGACCCAAGAAAGAATGCATAATGATATACATACTAAGATATACATACTAACATGCTTGGTTAAGAGTGAAGTCAGACAAGTTTTCACCTACAGTTTCATTTTATGGATGGACTAATATCCTAGTACTGTGTAATATAACTCGCAAACATTGTTAACTCGCAAACATTGTTAACATCTAGTTGGAGAAAGGATTGTATGCTGGTAGGTACAGTTATATAATACAAGCCTACTGCTAGTGAGTTTACACAGTTCCAATTTTAAAAATGGCAGCACATTATTACATTATTTTATGCAAAACATGAATTTGTGGTCTAGGATTCCACCCTTTGAATTGTTTTGGAACTGCACAGTAGTTAGCATTGATGTGACCAACATGAGCCTTTTTTTTTATTGCCAATCAAATATTGGACATGGTTTATGAAAACATTGTAAAAAAAAATGATACAAATACAATTTTTCCAACCATTTTTATTCATGGGAAATAAACTAACAAAAAAATAAACATTCTCTCACTGTCAACTGCGTTTTATTTTCAGCAAACTTAACCTAGAAATATTTGTATGAACATAAGATTCAACAACTGAGACATAGACTGAACAAGTTCCACAGACATGTGACTAACAGAAATTTAATAATGTGTCCCTGAACAAAGGGGGGTTCAAAATCCAAAGTAACAGTCTGTATCTGGTGTGGCCACCAGCTGCATTAAGTACTGGAGTGCATCTCCTCCTCATGGACTGCACCAGATTTGCCAGTTCTTGCTCTGAGATGTTACCCCACTCTTCCACCACGGCACCTGCAAGTTCCCGGACATTTCTGGGGGGAATGGCCCTAGCCCTCACCCTCCGATCCAACAAGTCCCAGACGTGCTCAATGGGATTGAGATCCGGACTCTTCGCTGGCCATGGCAGAACACTGACATTCCTGTCTTGTAGGAAATCACGCACAGAACGAGCAGTATGGCTGGTGGCATTGTCATGCTGGAGGGTCATGTCAGGATGAGCCTGCAGGAAGGGTACCATATGAGGGAGGAGGATGTCTTCCCTGTAACGCACAGCGTTGAGATTGCCTGCAATGACAACAAGCTCAGTCCGATGATGCTGTGACACACCGCCCCAGACCATGACGGACCCTCCACTTCCAAATCGATCCCGCTCCAGAGGGACGATAAATGCGAATCTGACCATCACCCCTGGTGAGACAAAACCACGACTCGTCAGTGAAGAGCATTTTTTGCCAGTCCTGTCTGGTCCAGCGACGGTGGGTTTGTGCCCATAGGCAAAGTTGTTTCCGGTGATGTCTGGTGAGGACCTGGCTTACAACAGGCCTACAAGCCCTCAGTCCAGCTTCTCTCAGCCTATTGTGGATAGTCTGAGCACTGATGGAGGGATTGTGCTTTCCTGGTGTAACTCGGGCAGTTGTTGTTGCTATCCTGTACCTGTCCCGCCGCTGTGTGATGTTCGGCTGTACCGATCCTGTGCAGGTGTTGTTACACGTGGTCTGCCACTGCAAGGACGATCAATTTATTGCCCTGGCCACATCTGTAGTCCTCATGCCTCCTTGCAGTATGCCTAAGGCACATTCACGCAGATGAGCAGGGACCCT
Source organism: Brachymystax lenok tsinlingensis (assembly GCA_030435695.1). Taxonomy (NCBI): domain Eukaryota; kingdom Metazoa; phylum Chordata; class Actinopteri; order Salmoniformes; family Salmonidae; genus Brachymystax; species Brachymystax lenok. Next base: position 36,103,518 of record CM059813.1, read on the forward strand.
GGGCATCTTTCTTTTGGTGTTTTTCAGTCAGTAGAAAGGCCTCCTTTAGTGTCCAAAGTTTTCAACACTGACCTTAACTGCCTACCGTCTGTAAGCTGTAAGTGTCTTAACGACCGTTCCACAGGTGCATGTTCATTAATTGTTAATTGAACAAGCACGGAAAACATTGTTTAAACCCTTTACAATGAAGATCTGTGAACTTTTTTTGATGGGTTTAGTTATGCACTTGTGATTTGTACTTACTAATAGATTTTATAAATATTATCAACAGCATATTCCATGGGTTTACTGACCACAATCCATTGAATTAATTAAGTGTTGATTATTTGGCATAAGGAGAGCACAGTGCATGGAAGAAAACCCTATGTTGCATATCTCACTGCTTGTGTTTCTGCAATATGTTCACTACTAGAGTGCGGGGCGCTTCATTCCAGTTGCGCAGGGATCCCCAGATTGCATTGGAAAATAGGCATGTAGGCCTAATAACATAAGAGAAGAAGAGACGAGTTAAACAAACGTGTATGAGTAAGAAAAGTTAACCCACATGCAGTGCCTAAAATATGTTCAGAAATAGAATCCTAGTTTACAAAGCACAAACTAGCTACAATGTTTCAAACCTCTGCTACATTAGGGCCTACCACTATAACTTCTTACACATGCTCTCTGAAGTTATTGGACCTTATCAGCCATTTGTTTTATTGCCTGTATCTCCAGTGAGCATTGCCACCAAGGCCAATCCCTGTGACGGAAAGACCAGACAGTGTGCATTCCCAGCTGGACCTGCCACGAGACTGCATACTCAGTCTGTGGAACTCTTCTACCTCCATGCTCCAGACCATCAGAACCCCATCCAGGACACACTGCAGGCCTGCCATGAGCTCCACAAAGAGGTACTGGCCTCACTGGGGGTTACCCTCCTAACACCTACCACAGGCAAATCTCAAACCAACAGGCCTGGTCAGGCCTATTAACTAAAATGCCAGTGCAACACAAAACCCCCAAAGTCGCAACACAGGCTACGTCTCGATTATTTTCCAATCGTTTTGTTCTGAACAGAACCATTATTCCAACCAGCGAAATAAAGTTCTGAACCAGTTCAAACCCCACCAAAAATGAAAGTTTTTTATGGTTGCTTTCAGTTCATTTCAAAACCTCTGAAATAAATAAATTTAGCTCAACATAAAATTACTTCACCTATCAGTGTGCACAGAGCAGCTTTCTATGGAGTGGGCAAGCTATAGTTGGTTACCTGCATTGGACAGACAAGTGTAGGGTGTTACATGCGGCTGAACGTTTGCAGGTGTGTGGATGGATGGAGAGAAAGGGTGGGGGGAGGAGGCTTGGAGCACTGGGCATCTTCTTATGACATACATTATCTGAATTAGGACTACATAATTATACCTACGGAAATACAAAGATCCAAGCTAGCTAGCAAGCTTGTGTGTGTAGAGCTGCACAAGAATAAAAAAAAAAAATTACAAATCCAATGTGAAACGTGATAACTATAGTATCCTAAACTAGCATAGAAAAAGTCAATCCATTCATCTCTAATTAAAAATCTCTGCCTAATTTCTGAATCACGCTTGTAATGTCAGTAGGATACAGTCAAAGATGTTCTGTGATACAGTAGCCTATGCTTCAGAGTGGAGGGGCAGGCATCCTACACATGCACACACACACTGGCAAATATTTTCAGCTGGCAGGCTGACACTGGAATATGTTTCTGAGTGACAGAGGGAGGTCTTTGCATAGGCATTTATTAAAAAAATTGAGACTGGAAAAAGAATTCCATAATGTAATACAACATTATTAACCCGTTCCCATGCGTTTAAAATAACAACTCTGCTCCGGAACAGAATAGATCACTTTTGTTCCCAGCTCTGAATCTGTTCCTTGAAAAATGTTGTTTTCCAGTTCTGTTCCCTGAACCGGTTCTAAAACTTGCTTCTGATTTGAGTGAGAAAAAAATAGTTGTGGCGATATCATCCATTAAACTATTTCACCATTGCAATATTATGCTAATGCAGGGATATGACTACTGAACATCTAATCAAATGGCTACCCAGACTACTTGCATTGCCCCCCTCCTCTTTTACACTGCTGCTACTCTTATCTATGCATGTCACTTTAATAAAACTCTACCCACATGTATATATTACCTCAATTACCTCGACTAACGGGTGCCCGCACATTGACTCTGTACTGATACCCACTGTATATAGCCTCGCTATTTTTATTTTACGGCTGCTCATTAATTATTTGTTACTTTATTTTTTCTTAAAACTGCATTGTTGGTTAAGGGCTTGTAAGTAAGTAAGCACTTTACTCTAAGGTCTACACCGGTTGTATTTGGCGCATGTGACATAAGTCACATTTGATAATGCTCTTTGGGGGTGGTCTTTATATCTATGTTGGTTTTCAGGGGAAATACAAAGAGCTTGGCTTACCAAACTATACTGCATCGGAAGTCGCTGAAATCATTGCCATCTGCAAACAACCTTATACTTCCCACTGTTTATCAGGTAACACACACAGAAAGCCTGCATCTGTCACTCATCACACTGCCTTCATGCAAATTACAGAACAATGTTATAACGTTTTTAAACTATTACTAAAAATTAAAGTTATAGGATAAACATTGTTGTTCACAATGAAAACATTTGTCGAGATTACCTTTACACTAGATATAATAAAACATTACCTTTGGGTGATTCACGTGTTCTATGTCAGGTACTGGAAGGAAAGCCACTTCCAGGCTATAGACCTTGTTCAGAAGGCCCTGGAGAAAGTGTATGGCTCAAACAAGCCGACTATGACATTTGCTGCTTTACACTGGATGTACCACCACTCCCACCTCAAGGTAACAAGCCACATGCAACAAGAACAGGGACAACCCACTATCAGCTAGGTCACTTTGATTTTAAAGGTACAATACGTACCTTCTTGGGCGACCCAACCAAATTCACATAGAAGTTATATATCTGTCATTCCCATTGAAAGCAAGTCTACGCAGTAAATCTGTTTTATGTGCACCATTTCTATGCTTCCCATTCTTAAGTTTCGTTTTTGTGTCTTTTACTTTCGGTTTTGTACACCAGTTTCAAACAGCTGAAAATACAATGTTTGGTTATGGAAAATATATTTCACAGGTTTAGACGGTACAATGATTCTCTACACAATGACTGCCTGTTTTGTCAAACTGAAATTAGGCGAACTATTAGAATTTCAGCAACCAGGAAATGGCGGAAGGATTTCTACATATTCCACCTTTAAATGAAATAAAATCTTTTTTTTTGTTACAATAGGTTGAACATGACAATTGCCACTCAATGTCAGCAGTACTATTTACAATTATCACCATAAATGTTTAGTTTGTGTGACGTATGTAGTGCTAATGGTTGGGTCCTCTTGTACCTGGGTTTTGTCGCCACTGTTCCAGGGGGATTTGGGAGACAGTGTCATCATTGGGATGTCCAGCATCGAGCAGCTGCAGCAGAACCAGTTTGCCTCTGAGGGGCCTCCTAGATGAGCGGGTGGTGGAGGCCTTCCAACAGGTCTGGGACTTCTGCTAGACAGCCCTTGGTCATCTGACTTTATCAACATTATCCACTAATTGGCTAATTCTACAGTGAGATGTTTCATTATCAGTGTTTTAATGAATACTTGCATCAATCTAGGAAAGGCACAGATTACTTTGATCTTATATATTCTAATGGTGAGCAATTCATGTAAATTCAATGAATTAGGGAAAAACATTTTCTGGAGGCTGTGTCTAATAAACTGGAGAACAACGGGAGTATTTTATCTTCACTGATCTGCCATGGCCGGTGCGTTTGTAAGGATCACGATGTGGCTAACAATTTTACATAGCTGGCCCTAGCTTAAAGCTATACTGTGCATAAACAATTCCCACTAAACATTTTAATTGTTGGATGTTTTATAAGACACAACCAAGCATACTGTTGTATTTGAGTGGATGACAAAAGATGTATAAAGCACAAAATGTATGTACACAAGATTCCATGGGTAGCATTACCAGTGAATTTGTGGCTCAAATCTAGCATTTCATAGGCAAAAGGAAACACTTGAAGGTTGAGACATTAAAACATACAGGGCACACAGTATTAAAATCCTAAGGTCTGAAGTCCATTGGTCTATCCAGATTCATTTCCCATCCCCTTCTTCCTCCTCTTTGTCAATATCCTGCATGGCCTCTTCCTCTTCTTCCTCAGCCAGCTTCTCAAAGTCGCTCGTTTCAGAGTTCCACATGCACTTGATCTGCACTCTGAATTCTGCCATCTCAATTCCAAAGAGTTTCTATATGGGGAAAATAATGGAACCATCTAGCAACTGTGGACTTGCAGAATGTCTCATCAGGTGTAGACTGGGGGAAAGGTTAACTCACCAGAATACGGGCCTGTTCAGGGGTTAGTGTGTCTCCCTCTTTGCACACATCGTGGTCTTTCAGTAGTGTCACCACTCCTACAACAAAACAATGGGGTATAAGCAAACAATTGCAACATTTAATCCTTCCCCTTTGGAAGTAATAAAAAGTAAACTTGACTAGTTATCGGTTGTTAAATCAGTTTGAAGTCTGTAGCAGAAGCATAAAAAGTTAATTTAAATTAAACAAAACAGGTCACTAGAGGTTACAGCCATCCTTTCATTACAGACTTATGAAAGGTTTCTCTGAACATCAGAGACAGGTCTCACCTTTCTTGAGTGCTGTGGGGAGTCCCAACTGTCTCAGCTGTGGCTCCATGGAGTGAGGAAACTGTTCCAGGGGTCCTTCATCAAGTGTTATGGCCATCCCTGCCTTGTTTCCCGCTCGTGCAAAATCCATCTCTTTGAACTGGCTGAAATACCTGAAAAACATTTATCAAGAGAAAAACTACTTATATGAAACTACCATGGAGGGCAAGGAATCAGCCAAAGCACCAGATGAACAAGAAAATACTACATTTAATGATGGTACATCTAATGGAAATGCAAGACATAGGTCTACTTACTCTTGTACCTCTTCCTTGGTTTTATTTGTGAATAACACACCCACTTCTCCCGTCAGAAACCGGCTGACCTACAAAATAAGCAGAGACCAACGTTAATTAAACTCCTTGAAAAGTGTCCATGTGCAAACCAAATGTACAAAACCTTCACACGAGTCTACATGACTTAATCACAACAAATATAGCATACCTTGTGCAAATTGTCTTTGTACTCGCTTGTTGGTCCTTTACCTATAGCGATCATCATTACTTTGTTTTTGCCAAAAAAGAATCTGAAGGAGAAGAGAAACATCATCTCATTGTCAAACCAGCTAGTCAGCTGTACCTACCTATATGCACAACACGTCATGGGTGTCTGACAATTAGATTTGCCTGAGTAATGACAACCAGGCTGCTTAGACCTGTGTGTGTGTTCTTACCGAGAGTGTTTCCAGGCTGTCCTGATGTCTTTCAGTTTGTTGTTCCTCATGTTTGCCACAGAGAAGATGAACAGATGCTTGTAAATGTCCACACATTTCCGCAACTATAAAGACATGGACATACAGATACAGACTATTAGTCAAGCGTTTATTAGCTGGATACCTGTGTCAGACAGAAAACAACTAACTTAGCTAGCTAGGATTGATGGGTAACAGTATACGTAGTTACCTCTTCTATTAAGTTCTGTTTAGTTTCCAGACCCTTCTTGGCTGTTTTTGTTAGTGAAACTGAAGAGGGGGTGAAAAGGGGCAAACAATCAGGTTTGATGAATACAGGACAACAAAGTATTTTCAGCATTAGCCATCTTGATAAACATAATTAGCTAGTTAGCGTATCTCCACAGCTGGTGCTAGCTATGTAGCTAACGTTAGCTTCGTAGCTAGCTGGCTCCTCTTTCAACTCTTGATGCAAGACATAACTTGGAAATGCTATATTCGTGAACTGTTACATCAAGCAATACACTAGACTACATATACCCTTAATCTACTGGACGAATGACATAAAAACATACTTTTCTTGTCTCTCTTCGACTTCGGCATGGTTCTCACGTTGTGTAGACCTATGAAGGAAAAGGACCCCACGTGTTTCTGTCTGTTGAATATAGCGGTCCAAAATATGCCTACAAAAAAATAATTGTTCACTTGCATTTCCCGAGCTCATTTTCTGCTACATAATTGACTTGAAATAAAATATTGACGTTGATAATATAAATACATTATTTAATAATCTGGATTAACAATGTAGAGTAAATGTGCTTTATAGACATGGTCTATTTTTCCCCAGTAGATGGAACTCTGCAAACATGAGAGGGTGCTGTAACACAGAAATCATGATAAAGCCATTAAAAGTTATTATGGTGTGACAGAAATAATGATTTCTTTCTTTACTCTGTTGTTTTCTATTGAGTCTAAATATTGTACCTCCTTTGCTCCATAAAGCACATATTGTGCTGCAATGACAAAAAAAATTGACAGGTTGGAGAGGTGAGCAGTCTCTCTTGAATGAGGTGTCTGTGGTATGCACTTGCAAGAGAAAGGGTGTTTCTCTCTAAAATATGATGAAATGTAGGCTAATTAATCAATGCTTTAACAGACATGGATACAGTGGCTGTTGCCTGCTGTGTTTGTGGAATAATTACCTATAACAGATGAGTTTATGGACAACATCATTTTTATCTTATGCTCTGCACCGAGCCATGTATTCTGTCAAGGGAGCCACCTTGCAGCTAGATCTAGGGATCTGGTTTGAGGCGTTGCATGGATCAGCAGACACAACAGCTGCAGAAGTGCATTTATTTAGCATTATTCAGCAGGGGGTGGGATGGGGGCTTGACTTGTCAAATCTGGGTCACAGTGGTATGTTACATCATATCACCCATTTCCCATCCTCACTCCATCTCTCTTTCCTTCCCATCCACTAGGCTACGTAAGAATAGCCTATGGTCATGTAGTGATGAAATTATGAATTACTGTGGGGATTTATACAAGGCTTAAAATGATGAATCTCAAACACCCATGGTTGTATCTGTGAACCTGAAGTGAGAAATGCAGTGGCAAGAGGTGAAATAGACAAGCTATTAGGCCTACCTGGCTCCTACACACACAAGCACCTAGTGATGGTGTACCAAACATACACAAATGAAATGGAGCTGTGAGTGTGTGTGTGTGTGTGTGTGTGTGTGTTCTTTCTCTTAGTCTTTACTTATTTTCTTTAGCTTGTATGACTGAATATTTTCTCCGTATTTTCTCAATGATGCGACTGTGTATAAATGTAGTGCTTTATTCAAATTAAATCTAAAATCTCTGATGAAGTGTTGTCCATCCTCCATCAGCTCAGCTTATTCCAATTCATCGAGTGATTTCAGTGCCAACAAAAATTGTATTTGAATTCCATAATTTTGAATTTGTATTAAGATATTGAATTTGAATGTGTAATGCTCAAATTGAATCATTTATTTCATAAATTGAACTTGTATTTCATGATTGCAAACTGAATTGAATGAATTCAAATACAATATATCTTGGCACTGACTTTTTTGTGGGGGGGGCACAGAAATCACTCCATACTGATGACAGACACTACGTCAAAGCTAAACAGATTGGATTGGTTAAAATGAGATAGGTCATATTTGCAGGACTATTTGAAGCAGAAGGAAAATATAGTTTTGAATATACAGCTTATGTCAGCATTGACTTTTCGTATCAAGTTATGAGAATTAGGTTAAGGTTAGGAAAAGAGTTAGGGTTAGCTAAAATGCCCAAATGTTCTACTTTTGACGTCAATTTGACATAAGCTGTATTCTATCTAGACATGATCGGAAAATATTTAAACAAAGCACATTTGAAATGTTTAGCTGAAGACAAAACAACTGGATGAAGAACATGAAGGAGCATTGGAAGTTTATTTTCAACAGGTTCAAAACACTTTAGCTAACAGTTAGCTTCAGCTAGCTATCGTTTTAATTTCTACTGCGTGCTGTTGTCTCGTCTGTTTACTTTATTGCGACCTTTATAACGAACTGGTGGTTTCTGTTTTTTTCCAGATGTGATGGTGTGAGGCACTCTACCGCAAATGATGAAACTAGGAAAATTATTGATATGTATAGTACTCTGCTCTCACCCTCTGTGTTGGCATTTCTGGGTCTCTCTTATCACTGGTATGCTGATGGAACTCACTTTTTCTGCCACTCCCCTGACATATTATCTCTGTGTTTCTGGAAGATGTCTCCGCTTTAAATCAGATTTTATTAGTCACATGCGCCGAATACAACAGGTGTAGACCTTACAGTGAAATGCTTACTTACGAGCCCCTAAGCAACAATGCAGTTTAAAAAATACGGATAAGAATAAGAAATAAAAGTAACAAGTAATTAAAGAGCAGCAGTAAAATAACAATAGTCAATGTGCGGGGGGCACCGGTTAGTTGAGGTAATATGTACATGTAGATAGAGTTATTAAAGTGACTATGCATAGATGATAACAACAGAGAGTAGCAGCAGTGTGGAAGAGGGGTCTTATGGCTTGGGGGTAGAAGCTGTTTAGAAGCCTCTTGGACCTAGACTTGGCGCTCCAGTACCACTTGCCATGCGGTAGCAGAGAGAACAGTCTATGACTAGGGTAGCCGGAGTCTTTGACAATTTTTAGGGCCTTCCTCTGACACCGCCTGGTATAGAGGTCCTGGATGGCAGGAAGCTTGGCCCCAGTGATGTACTGGGCTGTTCGCACTACCCTCTGTAGTGCCTTGCGGTCGGAGGCCGAGCAGTTGCCATACCAGGCAGTGATGCAACCAGTCAGGATGCTCTCGATGGTGCAGCTGTAGAACCTTTTGAGGATCTGAGGACCCATGCCAAATATTTTCAGTCTCCTGAGGGGGAATAGGTTTTGTCGTGCCCTCTTCACGACTGTCTTGGTGTGCTTGGACCATGTTAGTTTGTTGGTGATGTGGACATCAAGGAACTTGAAGCTCTCAACCTGCTCCACTGCAGCCCCGTCAATGAGAATGGTGGCGTGCTCGGTCCTCTTATTCCTGTAGTCCACAATCATCTCTTTGTCTTGATCACATTGAGGGAGAGGTTGTTGCCCTGGCACCACACGGCCAGGTCTCTGACCTCCTCCCTATAGGCTGTCTCGTCGTTGTCGGTGATCAGGCCTACCACTCTTGTGTCGTCGGCAAACTTAATGATGGTGTTGGAGTCGTGCCTGGCCGTGCAGTCATGAGTGAACAGGGAGTACAGGAGGGAACTGAGCACGCACCCCTGAGGGGCCCTAGTGTTTTGGATCAGCGTGGCGGATGTGTTGTTACACACGCTTGGATGTTGGTCCACACCCTCAGGCTCAAACTCTACAAGACAGCACTGCTATTCATTCCTTGGGAGACCTGCCAGCTCCAAGACCTCTCCATCACTGTTGACAACTGCATTGTGTCCACCTCCCGAACTGTGAAGAACGTCTGACTGAGGTAGGCCGTCTTGGTGAATGTGCAATGAGGAGCCAGACAAGTACGCTAAGGTGAAATCTGCTATTAACACAGGACAGGAGAAAATATAGAGGACATTACAAGATGGGAATATCTCTCCTGTGTGTGCTGTTGCCTTGAGGAGGCATGGACAGAAGGTGGTAAAGCGGAAGTAGTTTGTGGTTGTTTTAGTGTGGTAGTTGGTGGTTGTGCTTTAGTAATCCACCGGATGCGCTGTGTGTTTGTTTATTTTCATTGTTGAAGTGTAACTGTTGAAAACTGTTGGTGTTAACACTTAGCCTCAGTCTGTGAAGATGAGATTTGATTTGATTTATTGGGATCCCCATTAGAATATGCCAATGGCGACAGCTAGTCTTACTTGGGTTCCGACACAATTATTATACCTTTACACAGACTGAGACCAAGGTCTCTTTTACAGCTGGGCCATGCGTATACATGTATACATATACAGTTTAGGTACAATGATTAAGAAACTACACAAGACAAACAAAAAATGATCACAGATAACACAAAAAATATAGCAGCAGATTATTACATTTACACATATGTTATTCCCCTAACAGCACAAGAACTTGCATTACCCGAAGCAGTTACAAGCAATACAAAAATAAATATCCTCCAATAAATGTTTAAAATGGGCAAGGGGGACAAGAGTCTCAAGTTTAAGTTTAGTATGCAGGCTATTCCATAGGCAAGGAGCGTAACAGGAAAAGGCAGCCATACCCAACTCTGTGGAGAACGCAGGGGCCTCAAGTGTAATCCATGCTTGAGACCTGGTTTTAGGAATTTTAATTCTAATGTTGATGAGTGATGATAAATAAGAAGGTAGTTTATTCAGAAGTGCTTTAGAGACAAGCACGAGAGCATGTTGTTCTCGTCTCATGGACAGCGAAGTCCAACCCACATTTTTATATAAAACACAGTGGTGAGTTCTGTAGCTAGCACCCGTAATAAACCGCAATAATATGTAGCATCCAGCGATTTAAGTGTTGATACTTACTTCCGGCGCCGACAGAGATTGCCGCCTCGCTTCACATTCTCAGAAGGCTATGCAGTATTTTTTTTTATTTTATGTATTACTTCTTACATTGTTACCCCGGGAAATATTACATTTTATTATTACATACAACCGGGAGGAACTATTGGATATAAGAGCAACGTCAACTTACCAACATTACGACCAGGAATACGACTTTCCCGAAGCGGATCCTCTGTTTGGTCCACCAACCAGGACAATTGACTGGATCCCAGCCGGAGACTCAAAACAACGGCGGCGCCGGAGAAGGGGGAAATGCGGCGGTCTTTTGGTCAGGCTCCGTAGATGGGCACATCGCGCACCTCTCCCGAGTATTTTACTTGCCAATGTCCAGTCTCTGGACAACAAGGTAGACGAAATACGAGCAAGAGTTGCCTTCCAGAGAGACATCGGCGACTGCAACGTTCTTTGCTTCAAGGAAACATGGCTCACTCAGGACACGTTATCAGAGTCAGTACAGCCACCTGGTTTCTCCACGCATAGCGCCGACAGAAACAAACATCTATCTGGTAAGAAGAAGGGCGGGGGTGTGTGTCTTATGATTAACTAGTCGTGGTGTGATCATAACAACATACAGGAACTCAAGTCCTTTTGTTCACCTGACATAGAATTCCTTACAATCAAATGACGACCGCATTATCTACCAAGAGAATTCTCCTCAATTATAATCACAGCCGCATATATCCCTCCTCAAGCTGACACATCGACGGCACTGAAAGAAATCCATTGGACTCTATGTAAACTGGAAACCACATATCCTGAGGCTGCATTTATTGTGGCTGGGGAATTTAACAAGGCTAATCTGAAAACAAGGCTCCTGAAATTTTATCAGCATATCGAATGTGCCACCCGGGCTGGTAAAATCCTGGATCATTGTTATTCTAATTTCCGTGATGCATACAAGGCCATTCTCCGCCCTCCTTTCGGCAAGTCTGATCATGACTCCATTTTGTTGCTCCCAGCCTACAGACAGAAACTAAAACAGGAAACGCCCGTTCTCAGGTCTGTTCAACGCCGGTCCGACCAATCTGATTCCACGCTGCAAGATTGCTTCGAGCACGTGGACTGGGATATGTTCCAGATAGCATCTGACAACAACATTGATGTATACGCTGATTCAGTGAGCGAGTTTATTAGCAAGTGCATCGGTGATGTTGTACCCATAGCAACTATTAAAACCTTCCCCAACCAGAAACCGTGGATTGATGGCAGCATTCGCGCAAAACTGAAAGCGCGAACCACTGCTTTTAACCAGGATAAGGCGACCGGAAACATGACTGAATACAAACAGTGTAGCTATTCCCTCCGCATGGCAATCAAACAAGCTAAGCGTCAATATAGAGACAAAGTAGAGTCACAATTCAACGGCTCAGACACGAGAGGAATGGGGCAGGGTCTACAGTCACGGACTACAAAAAAAGAAAACCAGCCCCGTCGCGGACCACGACGTCCTGCTCCCAGACAAACTAAACAACTTCTTTGCTCGCTTTGAGGACAATACAGTGCCACCGACATGGCCCGCTACCAAAACCTGCGGGCTCACCTTCACCGCAGCCAACGTGAGTAAAACATTTAAATGTGTTAACCCTTGCAAGGCTGCTGGCCCAGATGGCATCCCTGGCCGTGTCCTCAGAGCATGCGTAGACCAGCTGGCTGGTGTGTTTACGGACATATTCAATCAGTCCCTATCCCAGTCTGCTGTTCCCACATGCTTCAAGAGGGCCACCATTGTTCCTGTTCCCAAGAAAGCTAAGGTGACTGAGCTAAATGACTATCGCCCCGTAGCACTCATTTCCGTCATCATGAAGTGCTTTGAGAGACTAGTCAAGGATCATTTCACCTCCATCCTGCCAGACACCCTGGACCCACTCCAATTTGCTTACCGTCCCAATAGGTCCACAGACGACGTAATCGCAATCACACTGCATACTGCCCTAACCCATCTGGACAAGAGGAATACCTATGTAAGAATGCTGTTCATCGACTACAGCTCAGCATTTAACACCATAGTACCCTCCAAGCTCGTCATTAAGCTCGAGACCCTAGGTCTCGACCCAGCCCTGTGCAACTGGGTCCTGGACTTCCTGACGGGCCGGCCCCAGGTGGTGAGGGTAGGAAACAACATCTCCACCCCGCTGATCCTCAACACTGGGGCCCCACAAGAGTGCGTGCTCAGCCCTCTCCTGTACTCCCTGTTTACCCATGACTGCGTGGCCAAGCACGCATCCAACTCAATCATCAAGTTTGCTGACGACACTACAGTGGTAGGCTTGATTACCAACAACGACGAGGCGGCCTACAGGGAGGAGGTGAGGGCCCTCGGAGTGTGGTGTCAGGAAAATAACCTCTCACTCAATGTCAACAAAACAAAGGAGATGATCGTGGACTTCAGGAAACAGGAGAGCGAGCCCCCCCCTATCCACATCGACGGGACAGTAGTGGAGAAGGTGGAAAGTTTTAAGTTCCTCTGCGTACACATCACGGACAAACTGAAATGGTCCACCCACACAGACAGCATGGTGAAGAACCTCAGGAGGCTGAAGAAATTTGGCTTGTCACCAAAACCACTCACAAACTTCTACAGATGCACAATCGAGAGCATCCTGTAGGTCTGTATCACCGCCTGTATCACCGGCAACTGCTCCGCCCACAACCGCAAGGCTCTCCAGAGGGTAGTGAAGACTGCACAACGCATCACCGGGGGTAAACTACCTGCCCTCCAGGACACCTACACCACCCGATGTCACAGGAAGGCCAAAAAGATCATCAAGGACAACAACCACCCGAGCCACTGCCTGTTCACCCCGCTATCATTCAGAAGGCGAGGTCAGTACAGGTGCATCAAAGCTGGGACCGAGAGACTGAAAAACATCTTCTATCTCAAGGCCATCGGACTGTTAAACAGCCACCACTAACATTGAGTGGCTGCTGCCAACATACTGACTTAAATCTCTAGCCACTTTAAATAATAGGATTGGAGGTAACAAATGTATCACTAGCCACTTTAAACAATTTTGTATATAATGTTTACATATCCGACATTACTCATATCAAATGTATACACTGTACTCTAAACCATCTACTGAATCTTGCCTATGCCGTTCGGCCATCGACTCAAATCTCTAGCCACTTTAATATTTAAAATTGGATTAAATAAATGTATCACTAGCCACTTTAAACGATGCCATTTATATAATGTTTACATATCCTGCATTACTCATCTCATATGTATATACTGTACTCTATACCATCTACTGCATCTTGCCTACGCCGGTCAGCCATCGCTCATCCATATATTTATATGTACATACTCATATTCATTCCTTTACTCTTGTGTGTATAAGGTAGTTGTTGTGAATTTGTTAGATTACTTGTTAGATACTACTGCATGGTCGGAACTAGAAGCACAAGCATTTCGCTACACTCGCATTAACATCTGCTATCCATGTGTATGTGACAAATAAATTTGATTTGATTTGATGCCGTAGCATGCATGTAGATAATAACATGAAAGACATTACAGAAAAAAACTACTTTACAAATGACATTAACATGTAGTGTGTGTGCACATCTATCAGTTACATATACACTACTGGTCAAAAGTTTTAGAACACCTACTCATTCAAGAGTTTTTCTTTATTTTCTTCAACCACAAACTACGTCCCTTTACCACCTTCTACATTGTAGAATAATAGTGAAGACAATAAAACTATGAAATAACACACATGGAATCATGTAGTAACCAAGAAAGTGCTAAACAAATGTATTTTATATTTGAGATTCTTTAAAAAGCCACCCTTTGCCTTGATGACAGCTTTACACACTCTTGGCATTCTCTCAACCAGCTTCAGCTGGAATGCTTTTCCAACAGTCTTGAAGTTCCCACAATGCTGAGCACTTGTTGGCTGCTTTTCCTTCACTCTGCGCTCCGACTCATCCCAAACCATCTCAATTTGGTTGAGGTCGGGGGAATGTGGAGGCCAGGTCATCTGATGCAGTACTCCATCACTCTCCTTCTTGGTAAAATAGCCCCTACACAGCCCGGAGGTTTGTTGGGTCATTGTCCTGCTGAAAAACAAATGATAGTCCCACTAAACCCAAACAAACAAATGATAGTCGCACTAAACCCAAACCAGATGGTATGGAGTATCGCTGCACACATCGACAACAGCCTCGAAGCATCTTTACCCATCGCTCCACATCCTCCTTTTCTACTGCAACCAGTGATCCTGGTCAACAGCATCAATGTAACAGTATAGCTTCCGTCCCTCTCCTCACCCCTACCTGGGCTCGAACCAGGGACCCTCTGCACACAACGACAACAGCCACCCTCTAAGCATTGTTACCCATCGCTCCACAAAAGCCATTGCCGTTGTAAAGCAACGGGAACAACTACTTCAAGGTCTCAGAGCGAGTGACGTCACCGATTGAAACGCTGTTAGCGCGCACCCTGCTAACTAACTAGCCATTTCACACCGGTTACACCTAGTTAAATAAAATAAAAATACTAATAACATCATTATATTTTATTGCTTCATTTTAAACTTAAACAATTTGTTTTCTGCACAGGGTGACTGGGAGCTCTGAAGCCCAAAGCGCAGAATTGTGAGGGAAAATACAGTTCCTAAAATTGACATATTAAACCAAGAATTAGACAAGCCTAACTTGAAATAACAAATTGGGTCCACTTATGAATTTTGGGAGTACTGTGTGTGCGCGCGTGCTTGTGTTTTTGCACGTGAGGGTACGTGACAGAGAATGGGAGGGTTGATGCATACAGTGCCCAGTTTAGCAGTTTGCATGAATGACCAAGCGGCGCCACAAAGAGGCAGGGGTAGGGCAGTAGACTAGTCTGTCATCACACCGCGGTACCAGAGTCCGGAGAAAGAAAAGCGAATTGGAGCAAAGACAGTGAGTGTGTCTAGAGAGAATGGGAAAGGGAGAAACTGAGTGCATAGGCCTACATCTGAAAAAGCAGAGGCAAACGTACGGTGTGTCATATTCCTGCGTATAACAGAGGAGGATGGAGACTTTCCCGTTGCGCCAGAGATCTGGACTGATAAGATTATATGTTTGTGGATAGCCTACCAATAGGAAAGGTGTTTTCTGGAGGTTTGAGGACAGCGATGGTTGCGTCACCTTCAACTGCCCCGTCAATTTAATTTCAAGAAGCCACATCATACGACACTACCTGGAGAACTGGCATTTTGGAGGATATGCAGTTATAGGATCTGTTTTGTTGTTAAATTCATGTAGCAAAACAAAAAACAAAACAAGGTTTTATAATTTGTATGTTTACCAGTATGATGAACTCTTTTTTTGATACTTCGCCTGCTGCTATGATTGCTACAATTCCTGTCAGCGGTATGTCCACTGCTGGGACGGGCGCTGTAACCAGTGCGCTTCGAAATGATTTGGGGTCCAATATTCATGTCCTGAAGACTCTGAACCTGCGGTTTCGCTGTTTTCTTGCCAAAGTTCATGAATTAGAGCGGAGAAACAAATTATTAGAGAACCAACTGCAGCAAGCCTTGGAGCAACAACGATACCAAGTATACACTCGTGAAGTAGCTGTCCAAACCGACTCTCCTGAATCCGGACTGCCTGGTACCATTTGGAGTTTCACGCACGTGAGAAGACACGGAGAGCGCTATGAGACTCTCCAGGGCCCCGGTGTATCCTGGAATCATCCGGACGGTGTTGGGGTCCAAATCGATACCATCACCCCAGAAATACGAGCTCTGTATAATGTGTTGGCTAAAGTCAAACGAGAGAGAGACGAATACAAGAGAAAGTAAGTAGCCTACCAACAAACCACTGCACTCTGACAGTGACATCAGTGCGCATTTTGAATTGCAGCAGTTATAGGCTTGACGAATTATTTTTAAGGAATAAATGAACTAGGCCATGGGTAGAGAAACTGCAACTCTCAATACCTCCCATTTGCCTATATTTTTTTAAAGAGGCAGTCAGCAGTTGAAACTATACCAAAGCCTTCTCACATCCTTGTTTCTGTAAAATGCAGAGGGATGGGGCTGGAGAAATATAACCAAATGCATAGACAGAGCTATGGATACATTATATACAAATAATAGAGTCTATAAAGTGTTTGTTAACATGTACTTTGTTTAGAAACATTGGAGTAAAACAAGCTGATATTTTGGGTTCTGATGGGGTGCAACATTTGAACTCAGCTCATGATGCATTTATAAGTTATAATCTTCAAGAATGAATGGGTACATATCATTAATTTATAAATCAGAAAATGTATGTAGCAACTTCAGTTTGCCCCTTCAAGGGTGGATTGATTCATTGCTTACTAGGCATTTTTTTGGCAGCCAAACAGCAAGCAACAAGGGTATTGTACCTCTTGCCAAAACCATGCGATGGCATTGCGCAATCTACCTCCATTAAGTTTGAACTCAGGACAGATTTGTTGAAACCAGTTTCAAATATTTAATTGTCATCATCTTTAGTATGAACCATGATTGGTTGACCCTTGAGCAGTTATGTGGCCTGTAGGCCAGAAGGTGCTATTATCATGGTGAGATGATAGAAATGATGAAGAATATAGCTAAAAGAAGCCAGATTTCATACAATATTGGTTTGCAGTGTTTCACATTGGTACAGTAGTACATGCAGCGAGGATGTTGAAACTAGAGGGTACGTCCGAGGGAAAATAGTGGGTGCACTTCGTTTAAATTGAACACTGTCATTTTCTAAACCTGATTACACTGTCTTAATGGAGTTCACCATGGTAGAATGGTTCATGGTGTGGGTGTCCCATCCAACCCCCACTTCGCTCACACTGATGTCATTTCCCAAAGGATTCACTGCAGAATCCCTGGCCCACGTCACAACTGGCCGGCATGGCTGGCTACTGCAGGGACCCCTGCCAATCGCCTCTGTTGCCCCATGATTCAACCAGGGAAGGATTCAATAACTGCACTAAGAGTCTGGCTATGGAATAGACTCACTTCCATGTCCCCATAATGACTCACTGACACAGGATGATGAAGTCATGAACTGTGTTAAGTATTTTGTTTTATTTAACTAGGCAAGTCAGTTAAGAACAAATTCTTATTTACAATAACAGCCTAGGAACAGTGGGCTAACTGCCTTGTTCAGGGGCAGAACAACAGATTTTTAACTTGTCAGCTCTGGGATTCGATCTAGCAACCTTTCGGTTGATCTAGCAACCTTACAGGTGCGCTAACCACTAGGCTACCTGCCGCCCCAGGTAGCCTAGTGGAGGGTGATCTTATTGGTAAGTAGCCAATTTGTAACTCTGCTGCAAATGACCGACAAGGCATGGAACAATCTAGCTCTGCTCACATTATGTTTGGGAGATACCAGCTCCATGTACTTTAGACATTTCTGCAGTTAAGATAAAAAAAAACATCCTAGGCCCAATGTTTCCATTGCTAAATTATGGAGTCAGTAGCTGCCAGTTGAGGGCCCAGATTTACCCCTGTCAGAACCACTCGTGGAGTCATACATTTAACTGTTAGGCTTCAGACACTATTCATATTCTTTAGATGCGTCTCAGAAAATAGCCCTCAAATAGAATAGCAATTAATTCTGAGAGGCAAGATTCCATTTCCTGCTGTGCAGTATTAAATGGATGGAACATTCAAGAATGCATGATAACAAGTCAACTGAGTAGGATATGCTGTCAAAAGACTGGCCTCATAGCCCACTAACTGTAGCCACCCTTTTCTCCACCCCTCCCTGTCTCATGCAGACTGCTTTGTAAGGCTTATTCAAGCCTGCTGGAGAGGCCCTGCACCTTCAGCTTAGTGTGTTGATTTATTTAAGCTTTTTGAGTGTGGACACACAATGAGATGGATTCCCAAAGTATTCATATGTTTAAAATCTGCTTCTTTACAATGCAACCTTCCCAAATCCGGCATCCATTTTGTAAGCTTCAGGAAAAACAGAATGATTTGTCACCAGCCATCACGTTTCACAGTATGGATATACTCTGTCTATGGAATTAGTATGGACAGGATTTATTCGATTTTTCATACCAAATTTGGGAAACTAAGTATCTGTAGAGACATGGCAAGAAGTAATCAATTGACTTATGTTAAACATGTCATAACAGAATTTGTTATCCTGTTTCCCCCCCAGGGAACAATAAAGACAAACTTCTTTCTGAATTGCTTAGTGCTCAGTGGCACAACGTTCATTGTTTTGCAGTTGTGCAACAGTCTCTATTATTTCTCGGTCTAAAAGTTTAATGCCAGATTTGAGAAAGAGCCTTACCTCTTATCTGATTTTATAAAATACTTTTGCAACACTGTCTGAGCAGGACATACTGTACATTTAGATGTACAAGCAATAATTATTTAGACATTTATTTTTGGGGATGCAAACACACACACACGCACACAGTACATCATCCCATGGATGGATGATAGGCTCAGTTAATCACTGAGACATACTTTATTTATTTGTTTAACCTTTATTTGATCACGGAAGACATATGGAGACCTAGGTATCTTTTACAAATGTGCCCTGTATATACAACATAAATATATACATTATAGCCAAACTATATATTACATATATATACAGTTGAAGTCGGAAGTTTACATACACCTTAGCCAACTACATTTAAACTCAGTTTTTTTTACAATTCCTGACATTTAATCCTAGTAAAAATTCACTGTTTTAGGCCAGTTTGGGTCACCACTTTATTTTAAGAATAAGAAATGTCAGAATAATAGTAGAGAAAATGATGTATTTCAGCTTTTATTTCTTTCATCACATTCCCAGTGGGTCAGAAGTTTACATACACTCAATTAGTATTTGGTAGCATTGCCTTTAAATTGTTTAACTTGGGTCAAACGTTTCGGGTAGCCTTCCACAAGCTTCCCACAATGAGTTGGGTGAATTTTGGCCCATTCTTCCTGACAGAGGTGGTGTAACTGAGCCAGGTTTGTAGGCCTCCTTGCTCGCACACGCGTTTTCAGTTCTGCCCACAAATTTTTTTATGGGATTGAGGTCAGGGATTTGTGATGGCCACTCCAATACCTTGACTTTGTTGTCCTTAAGCCATTTTGCCACAACTTTGGAAGTATGCTTGGGGTCAATGTCCATTTGGAAGACCCATTTGCGACCAAGCTTTGACTGATGTCTTGAAGATTCAATATTTCCACATTATTTTCCTCCCTCATGATGCCATCTATTTTGTGTCCCTTCTGCAGCAAAGCACCCCCACAACATGATTCTGCCACCCTGTGCTTCATGGATGGGATGGTGTTCTTCGGCTTGCAAGCCTCCCCCTTTTTCCTCCAAACGTAACGATGGTCATTATGGCCAAACAGTTCTATTTTTGTTTAATCAGACCAGAGGACATTTCTTCAAAAAGTACGATCTTTGTTCCCATGTGTAGTTGCAAACCGTAGTCTGGCTTTTTTAATGGTGGTTTTGGAGCAGTGGCTTCTTTCTTGCTGAGTGGACTTTCAGGTTATGTCGATATAGGACTTGTTTTACTGTGGATATAGATACCTTTGTACCTGTTTCATCCAGTATCTTCACAATGTCCTTTACTGTTGTTCTGGGATTGATTTGCACTTTTTGCACCAAGGTATGTTCATCTATAGGAGACAGAACGTGTCCATATATTTATATGTACATACTCGTATTCATTCCTTTACTCTTGTGTGTATAAGGTACTTGTTGTGAATTTGTTAGATTACTTGTTAGATACTACTGCATGGTCGGAACTAGAAGCACAAGCATTTCGCTACACTCGCATTAACATCTGCTAACCATGTGTATGTTACAAATAAAATTTGATTTGATTTGAAGATAATCATGAAACCATAAACAGGCGTCAGAGCTCAGACCTATCGAGGACAGTTTATTCAATAAAATAGCATGATCAACATTATCAAAAGCATTTGACAGGTCCACAAACAACCCGCACACTGCTCTGTCTATTATCACTGCTCTTTATTAAGCTTTACGTATCGGCCTCAAGGCCTTCATCAGAGCTTTTGTGTCTAAAGCATTTACAAGATTATTAACAACAAGTGGTTGCTGTAATAGTGCTATGCCCAGGCCTAAACCCTGATTGGTTTATATTCAAATTTCTCAGATAAAAAAAAGCAAAGCTGTGCATTTACCAAGGATTCAATAATCTTAGCTAGACAAGGAAGGCTTGAAATGGGACGCTAATTATTAAGATCACTACTATCCCCACCCTTATGGAGTGGCAGCACGAGCTAATTTCCATACTTTTGGAATATTTCCTGATAACAATGTTAAATAAAAAATGTGGGTTATTGAGCCAACAATGATGGACGCTGCACACTTAAGCAGACTGGGATCCAATTGGTCGACCTCTGTGGATTTATTGTTGTCTATTGCTAGCCAAGCATCCAGGACTTATTTCTTTGTAAATAGCCTAAAATAAAAGCTTTGACTATAATTTCAGCAAATTTCCCCTATCAGCATCCAGCCCAATATCATTGTGAATAGACTTAGAAGTTATTTCAAAGAGAGCCCGCTTAAATAAAATTGTGATTTAATCATGGCCTTTTTTCCCCGTAATGAGGCCAGAATTGATTTGTTGTGACAGAGAGGAGGAAGTAGAACCCTTCAGGGATTTGACCGTTTTCCAGAATTTGGCTAAGCTGCCATTAGAATCCAAAAGAGCGATTACATAATAATCAGATTGAGCCTTTCTGATTGGTCTTACACAGTGATTCATCAGTTGCTTAAAAGCGTGCCAGTCCGGGCCTAAGCCTGTTCCTGGCCTTGACCCAAGCAGAATGAGTTCTGATAATTCCAGAGTGTACCAGGCATTCGATCTACCTTTAACCCTTAATTTTTTGAAGGGAGCATGATTATCCACAAAAGTATTGAAGACATTTGCAAAAAGGCTCAAAGCTAAATCAGGTTCAGGGATAGCTGAAATACAATCATGGTCACTAAAATAAAGATCATGTAAAAAAAAACCTGTTCAATTAAGTTTTTGAAGTTCCTCTTTGCGGTGACACAAGGCTTATGGTCAATAATGTCTTGGGCGAAGACACCAATAGAAACATATTTCTCTGGTGTATTCATTAAAATAAGATCTGTCAGAGTTTGGGCCGTGTAGGCTTAGTCACAAGCTGGGTTAAGTTTTGATCATAACACCTCTTTTAGGTTGTCTGAAGCCTGCAATTTCCAATAATAATAATACATTCTGATTTAATAAAAGAAGATAAGAAATTAGTTAACTCCTCGAGTGCACAAAGGTTTTTCAGAGGGAGGACGGTAGGCCCCTATAACAGTTATGGATACATTGTTCCCCAGACAAATGCTTAAAGATAGTAGCTACATTATTTTGGCAAGGGAAATGGATTTCAGTAAAGAGACAGTGATTTTTTTGTTGTTGTAAGAATGGCCACTCCCCCACCTCTACCCTGTCTGTCATCACTGAACACATTATAACCCTCAATATTAATATCAGTGTCCATATTGTCCCCAGAGAGCCAAGTTTCAGTCAATACCAGAATGTCTGGATTTGTCTGCATAGCCTAAATCTTAATGTAATCCAGTTTATGAAGTCAGCTGTTCAGATGCATAAACCCAAGTCCTTTAAGGTATTTAAAGTCACATGGGGTCTCCAACTCAAACAAGCTATGTTCAATAGGTGGTTGCAGGCCCTGTCTGATATTTATATAGTTGGTATGACTATACGATTGCATAGAACTGCACCATTTGGTAACAAAGGAAGGAGTACAAATTAAAATAACTTTTCCAAGGTTAGGCCCATTGGGCCTGAGGCCGCAGCCAATTTTAATATGAGGAACTCTCAGAGTAACCAGTGATGGAATGTTATAAACTGACTTACATGGGCCTTGGTTGCTATCGTGCAACAGCCCAAGCCCTCTAGGTGATGTGAAAACCGAGGGGGTATTCATGTTTTTGGAATTCACATTTGAACTAAAAGCACTGGGTGAGCAGACCACAGAGGGCTTCTCTTTTGAGCTAACAGTAGAATGCTGGAATATGTGGACAGGAAGGATACATGTCTTTCATGTTGACAAATGAGAATAGAAAGATAGGTGACCCGGGTCATTGCCAGTGCCCCAGTTCAGATGCTGAAAGTCATCCATAAATACCAAAGCAACGGTTGAGTATAAGAACCATAAACATAGAAAGAACCACATCTCTAAACCTATAATGAAAATGGCATTTGAACTCCATCCCAATCAATGACACGGGAGAGACAGAGAGAGAGAGAGAGAGAGAGAGAGAGAGAGAGAAGGAGAAAAGCAATGTCCTTGTCCAATGTCCCTTTTTATTGGTAATAAAGTGTGTGTGTGTGTGTATGCCTGTTGTGGAAGTTTGGTGTTTTTATTGTAATGTAGAATCCCTTTAGTGTGGCGGTGACACAATAGGGCATTGTGTTTGTGTGTTTATTTTATTGAATGGTGAGCAGGGTTCACACAGGTTGTGTGTGTGTGATAACTTCAGAATGTGAAAGAGAGAATGAAATAGAGTTGTAAATGGGCAAAAAACTGCCTACTAGAGTCTGATGTACTGTAGTTGGATAGATGCTTGCTATTTCAAAGCATCTTGTAGTGGGAAGTTACACAATTTCTATGTACAGTTGTGACCACCCAGGTTGTGAACCTGTAACATCTGCACAACTCAACACCCTGTTATTCTTGTGAGCTAATCCTTACAATAGGCATAAGCTCTGCAAGCTAACATAAGTCTTCAGGACTAAGGCAAGGTTGCTCGTCATGTGACCATAGTTCACCGAACCACCTCCGCTACACAATGTTTACTGCAGCAGTTCAGACACAGCGTAGCCCTCAACAACAAAAAGGGACCTGTTCCAAACCACAACCCCATACAGCGCAGGCAGCCAGGCAGCACAGCTCTTCAGTCAGTTTCCTCCTGCATTATTAATTGAAGGCAGCTGAATTTAGCTGCATCGCTGTGTGTATATCAATGAGATGAGAATCCTGAGGAGACACTTTCTCTCTGCTTTGATCTCTCTGCTGCTGCTCAAGAGATGAAAGGACTAATTGGGCCTGTTGGGTTCAGCAAAAGGAGGACAAAGACCTGCCCACGTGGAAAACCTAATATGGCTAATTACAGAGCACAATAACCTCAGGTTACCACATCTGCAGTTCAGGTGGCCTGCTCCACCCAGTAGTCAGTCAGTCCTACACTCTACAAATTAGGGGTTCAATAAGGGTTCTTCTAAGACTGAAAATTGCCCCCAGAAGGTTCTTCCAAGAACCCCATAGGAGGTGGGGTTCATCGTGGAATCTCCTTAGTTGGTGGGGCTTCTTGTAGGAGCCTAACTACCCAACTGAAACATTTGGATTTGAATTGGAAAGGACAGCAGGTGCAGGCACTGAACAATTTTAAGATCTCCTCAATTTAAGGTAAGCTTTGTCCCTTGTATGATCTAAATTGATATTGTTTTATGATGATACCATCTATCTTTTCATGTTGGTGGCAAATTTTTCGAAAACAGAAAATGGACACAATTCAATGGATATCAATCAATAAAGAGGTAAGAATATGTAGGCTATAAGAATATGTTGAAGGCTAGCTGTATTGGTTGCAGATGACTGAACTGCTCACTTTTGTTACTGTGTCTGCAGGTATACAGACGAGGAGGCATACCAAAGTACAGTACCAGTCAAAGGTTTGGACACATCTATTCATTCCAGGGTTTTTCTTTATTTTTACTATTTTCTACATTGTAGAATAATAGTGTGAGATGCAGAGTAGCTGAACGGATGATCTCCGCATGTGTGATTCCCATCTGGGTTTAGTGGGACTATCATTTGTTTTTCAACAGGACAATGACCCAACACACCCCAAGGCTGTGTAAGGGCTATTTAACCAGAAGGAGAGTGATGGAGTGCTGCATCAGATGACCTGGCCTCCACAATCACACAACCTCAACCCAATTGAGATGGTTTGGGATGAGTTGGACCGCAGAGTGCAGGAAAGCAGCCAGCAAGTGCTCAGCATATGTGGGATCTCCTTCAAGACTGTTGGAAAAGCATTCCAGGTGAAGCTGGTTGAGAGAATGCCAAGAGTGTCCAAAGCTGTCATCAAGGCAAAGGGTGGCTACTTTGAAGAATCTCAAATATAAAATATATTTTTATTTGTTTAATAGTTTTCTGGCTACTATATGTTCGAGTATGTGTTATTTCATAATTTTGATGTATTCACTATTATTCTACAATGTAGAAAATAGTAAAAAATAAAATAAAATAAACACTGACAACTAAAATATGGTGTTATTGTTGTTATTGTTATGCATATTATTATTATTAATAATAATAATTAATAATAATAATAATATTGTGGGGGGGGTCGTTCAAAAATTAACCTCAATAGGTTCTTCAAAAGGTTTCAATATATAACAATATATATAATAATATATTGTAGCGGTGGCAGCCTATCAGATTGGAGGCGTGGCTTATTGGAGGTGTGGCTTTCAGATAATCATTTTTGGCCATTCCTGTACATCATGTTAAGTTTGTACTCTGCAAATGAAATGTTCCTTGAATATTTATGCATATTATATATGCTAATATCATTTTAATGAATACATGCAATAATAAAATGGTAACTAAACCAACTTCGGATCAGCTCATTGAACCTATAAAACTGTCAGTGTTCAACCTTAATATGGGATGACAATACAACAGAACAGATGACCAGGAATGACATTTACTCTAACAGGTGGGCAAAAAAATCAATAAAAAGCCACACCCCTAGAAAACCACACCTCCATTGAGGAACCCATTGAAACATTAAAGGTTCCTCCAAGAACCCCTCAAATAATCGAAGGTGCAAATATGAACCATTGACTACCAATAGTTCCTTGAGAAACTCCAGGGGTTCCTTGAGGATCTCCAGGATTCCTAGTCACCACTATTTCTAAGAGTGTATCCTACACTGCATCCTGGCACTTAGTCCGCTGCCTGTGCTGAGCCCATGGGCTGAGGCCTCCTCTCTCCACCCCCTGCTGATACACAGGCAGAGTGAATTCATTTCTCAGGGCACACAGTTTATATCTCTCTCGTCTGTATTTTCATCTCTAATTTTCTAATACCAGATTGCAGGTTCAACCAGTCATTACCTCCCTAGCCTGTGGAGGTCAACCCACTGATATCAGACTTTAAGGTCAGGACGTGTCCATAGATATCTGTATAATTAGAAGTGCTATCAATTATCCACCGTAGAGGTGATAAGCTGTTTCATTTCATGAGAGGCTGCATGCTATAGTTAAGGTCAATGATAAGGCTAGGTGTCTTGGTGTAAAGATGACAAGAAGCTATGATTTCTCTCCCGATTGATTCTGGGTGAACCTTTGGGTGGGTACTCGCTTGCTGGACTCGTTTTTCCGCCTTTGTGTGTCTGCTTTCTTAGTGAGTGAACTATGTTTCTGAAGTAGCACTGGTGCTAGTGGAGGTGATTATTCATGGGCATTAATGTAGCTGAGCGCAGTGGCACACTGCCATGTATGAAAGTGCAATTAATGCGCCTGTCTCATCTAACCACTGCATACACTCTTAGAAAAAAACAGCGTTCTTCGGTTTGTCCCCATTGGGAAACCCTTTGCAGAGGGTTCTATCTAGGAACCTCTATGTAGGGTTCTTCAAAGAACCCCCTGTATATGGTTCTACCTAGAATCCTCTATGTAGGGTTCTGCTTAGGACCCTCTATGAACAGTTCCACCAGCCTTATCATCCTTTACATTTGTATTATTTATGACAATACATATGTCATAAGGCCTTTCTTTGAGGGCTTAGTTATATTCTAACACAGTTGTGTTAGAAATCTCCTAGTTTACAGGTCACACCAGGCCTGAAATTCACATTAGGCTGGCTTGCAAAGTGATGTGTAATTCCAATTGGAATCCAGCTAGAGTTAGCTAGTCAACAAGTGGAATTGTTAATTACCCACAATCTGCATTCAGAATGACTGCCAGGGTAGGTAAAAACAAATACTGAGATTACCTCAATCATTTAAACTTGAACAACCATCTCAGTAACGGGTGCAATAAATCCAATTACTAACACATTGGACTAGTTTAGAAAACTGTATGCTATTTATCTTTGTGTAGCATAAATTTAATCAACCAATCAATATGCATGCAAAAACACAGATATTACAGTAAAACAAACAATTCTTAAAATCTCCCTGCCATAGAGCATGCTGGGAAATATAATATATTGTTCTATGTAGAACCCTTTTTGCTTTCCAAAGAATCATCAAAGAACCTTTGACTTTCAAAAAAAGGTTATTCTGATCAAAACAGATCTTGGTAGAACCATATCCATCTCCAAATAACCCTTTTTCTAAGAGGGTAGTGCTATAGGTGGACACTATGGTCTAGTATATAAGGATATTCAGTTTTAAACATAGATTTTATGAATATACATGCAAATCTTTGTAATTTAGCAGATGCACTCATCCAGACAGACTTACAGGAGAGCAAATACATATTTTTCTCGTACTGGTCCCCCGTGAGAGTTGAACCCACAACCCTGACGTTGAACACACCATGCTCTACCAGCTGAGTCACACAGGACCATACACGTTTTGATTGACATTCTACTGCTCTACATAGGATACAGAGGATGTGGACTATCTATGCACGTTAGTGAAACAGACTCATATACTGACACTGCATTGTGCCTTTATCACTGCTGTATTTCAAGATCTTATTAACGCAGAAGAAACATTTTCTTGGTTGACCGCTAAGAAGCTACAAGACGAAGTACACAACGAGACAACCTCAATCACAGGCTTGGGATAGAATGTATTTCTCATGATGGTGTGCTAGCGATTAGGGAAGGACATGGGTCAGCGTATTTGATGTCGTTATGGGTGAGTGATCTCAGACATGGATATTCCGTGGCATTAGACCAGACTAAACATGTATATCTTAGAGACACAGTAACACTTAAGATACACTTAATGCAGTGGGATGGAAAGCACATTAACCTTCTGTGGCAGCGTTTTCATTATGTCTGTTTAAGTGGCCCACTGTGCAAAGGCTAGTCGTCATGGTGATGTAGATGTGCTTGCTGTAGCTCCCTCCCATCAAACAGAGAGAGATAGCGATAGACAGACAGCTGGATGAAAACAGAGAGCCCACACATGTACTGTATACAATGCGTATCTATTATATGTTAGTATTGGTGCCTTGCTCTTTAATAATCATTCAAATATAGTTTGCTGTAAGTTATCATTTTGTAGGCAGTGCTGTGCTGTCAGCCTCTCTTGTGACCCATTCCAAACTACACTTCAATGTATTTGAACCTTTGTTTAACCTGACAGATCTTTGTTTAACCTATATTGAATTAGGGACATGTTGGCTTTGACATACCTTTAACCTATATTGAATTAGGGACATGTTGGCTTTGACATACCTTTATGCCAGGGGATAAACAATGATGATGGACCATGATGAGAGTGAGGGGAAATGAAACAGGGATGATAATGAGGGAAAGCTGACTTTGTGAATACAGCTGTCATGCTTTCCTGGGAGTTTTGATGTATTTGACACAATCTACTTAGACGATAATAAGGATGTACAATGGGTTATACAGTGAAAATGGAAAGCAGAAACATGGCTTTCCCATAGTTTAAACTGTACACATCCCGATAAGGGAGGATTTGTGCCAAAAGGGTAGAACTTCTCTAATGGGACTATCCACCCACAGCTCCACCAAAACCAGGCCTGAGCTTGCCCATGGGTGTGTGTCTCGGTGGGGACAAAACATATTTCATAATACTCTCCAAATCCCCCATAATTTGTTAACCGGGAATCCTATTGAAATGCACCAATATTAGCGTAAGAAGACGTGCTAATTTTCCACCATGAACTGTGTTTTACCTTTTCAGCTCTTTTCTTAGTTTCATACATGTTAATGACCCTCTATATCTCGAGTCAATAGCCTGGAGCGGACAGCCAATGTACTGGGTTATAATGTGGCCTGCAGGAGGTGAGATCTCTTTGGTGGAAACATGAGACCAGGAGTGTTCTCAATTGAGGATGGGTGGGTGAGCTGTTGGCTTTGCAGACCTCAGTGAAAAACAGATTTTCTGTCATTACTCTCAAGCCCCTCTTAATTAACAAATTGCATCAATGTGCCAGAACTGTTGATGCCCTTCCCTTGGATGAAAGTATGATTTTATAGTAATTAGTGCTATTTACATTGGATGAATT
The DNA here is from genome assembly GCA_030435695.1 of Brachymystax lenok tsinlingensis. NCBI lineage: Eukaryota > Metazoa > Chordata > Actinopteri > Salmoniformes > Salmonidae > Brachymystax > Brachymystax lenok. Next base: position 36,132,235 of record CM059813.1, read on the forward strand.
ACATGACACAGAATGTCTTTGGTGTACATTGCAATGGCCAGCCTGTGACTGAGACTGAGACATTACACAAAACTGCACAACCAGTTGTAGACATTTAACCATACATTTTAGAAGAGAGAAACAATCATCTATTCTTTGTGCCTTTTAGAAATCCCTATTGTCAGGCATTATTCAGTACTGTCAAGTCATCTCTTTGTGAGTGAGCTTTACAGCAGTGGGGCTAAGCCTTGTGGTCCAGCCTTGGAATCCGCAGACTCAGGAGAAACACGAAGCAATAGGTTTGGGCGTTTTATCACATCGTCTCCTGCATCTTGCATCAGTTTATGGGTTTAAAAAATATGGCAGCCAGTGCCAACGTGACAAGTCCCTACACACCCACATTTATTATCTTTGCCTTTATAGATAAAATGTTAGCAGCCTGAAATTGTTACTTTTAAAACAATTACCTGTGCCCTATTGAAAATTATGTGTTTTTCCTCCCAGGCTGTTCTTTGATCACAGTGCCCTGTGTTAACATGTGAGATTACCTGTCTGGCTGACACGTGAGGCGGTGAACCAGAGCTCTGCCAGTCTTCTCACTGGGTATGCCTCTGTAGAAGAGCTAATGGACGGACAGTAGACCCCATTGGGGGAAAGGAGGGCCATCATGGCTGGCTGTGGGGCTTAGTGATTAGATAATGTGTTTGCAAAGTGCAGAAACTGGAGACAAGCCTAGCACACACAACTATTGTTGGGATAGTCGAGTGGTGTGTGGCTGTGCATGGAGTGGGGCCAGGAAAGGCCTTGGGATTAGGACTGTTACAACATTGGCTTCAACCCATCCGGCACTCCACCTCTCACCGTGGTGTGTCCTCTGGTACCTATACAACTCCTTCTATTGAGCTAGACTTTGATTAATTGTGGGTTCATCAGCAAATAGCTTACGGAATCGTGAATTGTGTAAAATGGCTATTTACTACAGACTACATAGGCCCGTCTCTGTATCATTATTGCACCCAGAGCCTGTTGCGTTGTCAGAACCTGCCCCTCCATGGTTTCTTAGTGCTAGGATGCTTGGAAAATGAAGTTCCGTTGCTCTAGGATTTAGAATACATACTGTATATAAGCCTCCCTGGTCTTTCTTAACAACCTGTGAGGGTGGCGCACAATTGGCCCAGCGTCGTCCGGGTTTGCCCGGGGTAGGCCGCCATTGTAAATAATAATTTGGTTCTTAACCGACTTGCCTAGTTAAATAAAGATAAATGCTTGAATTGGAACATTTCTGTGTCCTGCTAAGCATTCAAAATGTAACGAGTACTTTTGGGGATCAGGGAAAATGTATGGAGTAAAAAGTACATTATTTTCTTTAGGAATGTAGTAGAGTAAAAGTAAAAGTTGTCAAAAAATATAAATAGTAAAGTACAGATACCCCTAAAAAATACTTAAATAGTACATTAAAGTATTTTTACTAAAGTACTTTACACCACTTCACACACACACAAAGTTAGGCATTGTATGTTAAGCCCCAAGCTAAGACAGGCACGTTGCGCAAACACACACACACACACACACACACACACACACACAGACACACACACACACACAGCTCTATGTTTGTAGCGCCTTAGAAATACAGAACATTTGCCAGGCTTCACCCTCCCAGCTGCTTGTCCTTTCCAATGTCCTTGATACGTGTAGTGAACGTTGTAAGTTTAAGCTGGTTCAGGGTGGTCTATTTGAAGTGTAGTATTTATGGCTGTGGTCTTCCTCCCCAGTAAGGGTAGGCATCAGAGGAATCTGCGGAGTCATATAATGCTTACTGTTCCATTCAAAACTCAACCACTTCTCACTTGATCAGTATTGAACTAGGTACATATCTAACCCAGTTTTCCAATGGGGATCAATATTGTAATGATGGCGCCGTCGAGGATGGCTGCCGTTTTATTGGCTCTTAACCAACCATGCTTTTTTTTCTTTCTTTTTTTCTGCATTGTTTGTAACTTATTTTGAACATAATGTTGCTGCTACCGTCTCTTATGACCGAAAAGAGCTTCTAAACATCAGAACAGTGATTACTCACCTCGAATTGGATGAAAATGTTTTCTTTAATGAGTCGGACAGGAAGGATAAACTCCAAACACCCGAACAGGCCCTCATCCTCGTCATTTGCAGGAGAAACTGAGATTTTGCGGAAAGAGATTGGGGTGCCTTGTGAGGATCAGGCGAAGAGAGGCTAATCTGCCTTTGCCATCCGTAATGTTAGCCAACGTTTAATCGCTGTAAAATAAATGTGACGAACTGAAAGGATGTATATCCTACCAACAGGACATTAAAAACTGTAATATCTTATGTTTCACCGAGTCATGGCTGAACGACGACATTAATAACACACTGCTGGTGGGTTAAACACTATCGGCAGGATAGAACAGCAACCTCTGGTAAGACAAGGGCGGCGGTCTATGTATGTTTGTAAACAACAGCTGGTGCACGATATCTAAGGAAGTCTCTAGGTTTTGCTCGCCTGAGGTAGAGTATCTCTTGATAAGCTGTAGACAACACTATCTACCGAGAGAGTTTTCATCTGTATTTTTCGTAGCTGTCAACATACCATCACAGACCGATGCTGGCACTAAAACCTCACTCAATGAGCTGTATACCGCCATAAGCAAACAGGAAAACGCTCATCCAGAGGTGGCGCTCCTAGTGGCCGGGGACTTTAATGCAGGGAAACTAAGTTTTACCTAATTTCTATCAGCATGTTAATGTGCAACCAGAGGGAAAAAACTCTAGACCACCTTTACTCCACACACAGAGACGTGTACAAAGCTCTCCCTCACCCTCCATTTGGCAAATCTGACCATAATTCTATCCTCCTGATTCCTGCTTACAAGCAAAAATTAAAGCAGGAAGCACCAGTGACTCAGTCTATAAAAAAGTGGTCAGATGAAGCAGATGCTAAACTACAGGACTGTTTTACTAGCACAGACCGGAATATGTTCTGTGATTCTTCCGATGGCATTGAGGAGTACACCACATCAGTCACTGGCTTCATCAATAAGTGAAGTGCATCGATGACGTCGTTCCCACAGTGACTGTACGTACATACCCCAACCAGAAGCCATGGATTACAGGCAACATTCACACTAAGCTAAAGGGTAGAGCTGCTGCTTTCAAGGAGCGGGCTCTAACCCAGATGCTTATAAGAAATCCTGCTGTGCCCTCCGGCAAACCATCAAACAGGCAAAGCATCAATACAGGACTAAGATCGAATCGTTCTACACTGGCTCCGACACTCATCGGATGTGGCAGGGCTTGCAAACTATTACAGACTACAAAGGGAAGCACAGACGAGAGCTGTCCAGTGATACGAGAGTACCAGACGAGTTAAATAACTTCTATGCTCGCTTTGAAAAAAGCAACACTGAAACATGCATGAGAGCATCAGCTGTTCCGGACGACTGTGTGATCACGCTCTCCGCAGCCGATGTAAGTAAGACCTTTAAACAGGTCAACATTCACAAGGCCGCAGGTTACCAGGACGTGTACTCCGAGCATGCGCTGACCAACTGGCAAGTGTCTTCACTGACATTTTCAACCTTTCCCTGTCTGAGTCTCTAATACCAACATGTTTCAAGCAGACCACCATAGTCCCTGTGCCCAAGAACACTAAGGTAACCTGCCTATATGACTACTGACCCGTAGCACTCACATCTGTAGCCATGAAATGCATTGAAAGGCTGGTCATGGCTCACATCAACACCATTATCCCAGAAACCCTAGACCTACTCCAATTTGCATACCGCCCCAACAGATCCACAGATGATGCAATCTCTATTGCACTCCACACTGCCCTTTCCCAACTGGACATGTGAGAATGCTATTCATTGACTACAGTTCAGCGTTCAACAGCATAGTACCCTCAAAGCTCATCACTAAGCTAAGGACCCTGGGACTAAACACCTCCCTCTGCAACTGGATCCTGGACTTCCTGATGGGCCGCCCCCAGGTGGTTAGGGTAGGGAACAGCACATCCACCACGGTGATCCTCAACATGGGGGCCCCTCAGGGGTGCGTGCTCAGTCCCCTTCTGTACTCCCTGTTCACGTATGCCTGCATGGCCTGGCACGACTCCAACACCATCATTAAGTTTTCCGATGACACAGTGGTAGGTAACAACACAGTGGTAGGCCTGATCACTGACAACAATGAGACAGCCTATAGGGAGGAGGTCAGAGACCTGATCGTGTGGTGCAAGGACAACCACCTCTCCCTCAATGTGATCAAGACAAAGGAGATGATTGTGGACTACAGGAAAAGGAGGACCAAGCACGCCCCCATTCTCATCGACGGGGCTATAGTGGAGCAGGTTGAGAGCTTCAAGTTCCTTGGCGTCCACATCACCAACAAGCTAACATGATCCACACACACCAAGACAGTTGTGAAGAGGGCACGACAAAACCTATTCCCCCTCAGGAGACTGAAAATATTTGGCATGGGTCATCAGATCCTCAAAAGGTTCTACAGCTGCACCATCGAGAGCATCCTGATGGGTTGCATCACAGCCAGGTATGGCAACTGCTCGGCCTCCGACCACAAGGCACTACAGAGGGTAGTGCATATAGCCCAGTACATCACTGGGGCCAAGCTTCCTGCCATCCAGGACCTCTATACCAGGCGGTGTCAGAGGAAGGCCATAAAAATTGTCAAAGACTCCAGCCACCCTAGTCATAGACTACTCTCTCTGCTACCGCACGGCAAGCGGTACCGGAGTGCCAAGTCTAGAGGCTTATAAACAGCTTCTACCCCCAAGACATAAGACTCCTGAACATCTAATCAAATGGCTACCCAGACTATTTGCATTGCCCCCTCCCCTCTTCTGCACTGCTGCTACTCTCTTATTGTCTATGCATAGTCACTTTAACAACTGTATCTACATGTACATATTACCTCAATTACCTCGACAGCGGTGCCCCCACACATTGACTCTGTACCGGGTGCCCCCTGTATATGGCCCCGCTAGTTTTTTTTACTGCTGCTCTTTAATTTGTTATTTTTATCTCTTACTTTTTTTTAGGTATTTTCTTAAAACTGCTTTGATGGTTAAGGGCTTGTAAGTAAGCATTTCACTGTAAGGTCTACAACTGTTGTATTCGGCGCGCATGTGACAAATATGAATTCATAATATCCATTACTGCACCACATCCCCATCAGAATTAATGTGATTGTTTAAAAAGCTCATGTCTGAGCTTATGCTCATGTCTGAGCTTATGCTCTCTATTATTAGGGAGTAGTTTATTAATTGGAGATGTCAGGTTGTATAAAACAGTTTTGGCTGTGACTGTGGCCTGTCTGGGAGAGGACAGAGGAGTGCTATTTAAGACTGAATTATGGAACAGGTCAACTGCATTTATTGAGTGATGACTCCATCAGCTGTCTATATGTTGACTACAGTGTACACTACATGCAGGAGTAAGGTGTGAATGTACAGTAGCTCTGTGTGTATTAGATGTATGCAGGCAGTGGTATGTTATCCATGGACACAAGAAGGCTACCCCGGGACGGGTGATGGGAGAGGAAGGGGGTGGGAGGGGAGGAGGGAGATGGAGTCAGTCAGGGAGCAGGGAATGAGATCAGGGCAAATCAAATTAGATCTGACCTTGAGGTGTTGTTTATTCAGCACAAGCAGACCCCCACCCTCCGCCCCGCCTACAGCCTCTAGGGGGAGACTCCACTGATCGTATGCCTGCTGCTCTACCCACACCACCACCACTGCTCATTAGCAGGGCCGTGCACAGGCCTTTGGAGGGGCAAGTGCTCAAAGTGACCCCACTCCCTCCCACATACACACGCAAAACATTATATATATATATATATATATATATATATATATATATATCCTTACATTCTTCATTCACTACTGCTCATGTAGCCAAATTTCAACCTATATTTTTTTAGCATAGGCTTTTCCTTTCTGCAAAAACAGTCATCCACTCTAAACAAGCTACCTGGCCTGCTGCTCATAGAGAGGGTAAATAGGGGAGGGCTATCAGCTGATTATAGAGAATGATGGAAATCAGCTAACTAGTTCGCAGTTGTAACAATTTAGCCACTCTTTACCTGTGATTGGAGTTTGTTCTGCTGCTAACATCTACGATGTTGAATTGAACCAACTCAAAAAGTAGCCAGTGTGCCACTACTCATACTAACTCTAGGTGCCGGTAGCTTCTGCTTGTGCAGCAGCAGGAGGACAAGTGCAGTGCACGTTCACGTGGGAGTGGGGGAGGGGCTAGCCTGATGACATACAATCAATGACACCTCTCCAGATGAAATCCTGTGATTAGTGAGGTCCATCCGCACTACAACCTGCCCACTCGACTTTCTCCCTCCTCCCTTCTCCAAACCATCTTTGGAGACCTTCTCCTGTTCCTCACTTCCCTCATCAACTCGTCCTTGACCACTGGCTGCGTCCCCTCTGACTTCAAAATGGCCCGAGTCGCTCCCCTCAAGGAACCAACACTCAACTTATCTGACGTAAAACATTATAGACCTGTATCCCTTATTTATTTTCTTTCTAAAACACTTGAGTGTGCCGTCTTTGATCAACTCTCTCATTATCTCTCTCAGAAAGATCTTCTTGACCCTAACCAGTCAGACTTCAAGACAGTTCACTCAACCGAGGCCTGATTGCTCAAAGACTTCTCCATCACGGTTGACAACTCCACAGTGTCGCCCTCCCAGAGTGCAAAGAACCTTGGCGTGACCCTGGACAACACCCTGTCGTTCTCTGCAAACATCAAAGCGTGACTCGCTCCTGCAGGTTCATGCTCTACAACATCCGTAGAGTACAACCCTACCTCACACAGGAAGCGGCGCAGGTCCTAATCCAGGCACTTGTCCGCTCCCGTCTGGACTATGGAAATCTATCCAGAATGCTGAAGCCCGCCTAGTTTTCAACTTTCCCAAATTCTCCCATGTCACCCCGCTCCTCCACACACTCCACTGGCTTCCAGTCAAAACTCGCATCCACTATAAGAACATGGTGCTTGCCTATGGAACAGCAAGAAAAGCTGCCCCTCTCTACCTTCAGGCCATGCTCAAACCCTACACTCCAACCCGAGCACTCCATTCTGCCACCTCTGGTCTCTTGGCCCTCCCACCCCTAAGGGAGGACAGCTTCCGCTCAGCCCAGTTCAAGCTCTTCTCTGTCCTGGCACCTCAATGGTGGCACCAGCTTCCCCCTCAGGTAAAAGTTCCTGCCTATCTTCCGAAAGCACCCAAAACCCTACCTCTTCAAAGAGTGTCTTAAATTACCCCCTACTTTGTTGATAGCTACTCTGGATAAGAGCGTCTGCTAAATTACTAAAATGTAAAAAACTCAAATGTACCTCCATCTCCCAACAGACAGCCTCTGACTCAAACAACAACACCTTTTTTCAGTATTTCCCATCTTAACCCCTGTGTCAGATCCCTCCGCACCGCACCTTCTGCCCTCCCTGCGAAGGCAGAAGGTGGGGCTGAAGCCCCTTCCATGCAATAGATATAATTGCATGGAGAGGATGTGGGATGCTGTCATGGACCAGGAGATATATAGTGACATGGATGGCGCTCCATAGGATGAATCATGTACAGTAGGTGTTCTAGCCTCAGTGCCTGGTGTGATTTATCTGTGTTGTCACTGGGCTCATCCTGGTCTTGTTTGTGAGGGAGGGTGATGAAAGGGCCAGTTCCTCCTGCATGGAGCAGACATATTGATCCTTCAATCCTGTAACACTAACACTTCTGAGTTTTCGATCACCGCTTCTCATATACAGTAGGCGTTATTGATGACAATTATGGTGATCGAACAATGGCCAATAATTTAAATAAAAGGATTGAGCATTATTTAATTATCACATGTTTACAATATTATCATCTATATAGAAACATAATTTAGCTTTTTTTATATTTTAATTGATTCTCTAGTTTCTAGAAGGCATTGTCCCCCAAACATATGTCATTTGAGAACCCTGGGGAAAGGGCAGCCAATGTCCTTGCATCAACAAAAAATCTACTGTGTTTGACATGACATTTATGATAGAGTCACTTGGAATGTTCTGTAATTCATAACTTTATGTAAATGAGAAATAGAGAGTCCTTGTCAATATGGAAAAGCGCTCTAAGAAAAAAGTATGTTGATTCAATGTACAATTGCAAGTAGGATTGTGTATTTGCTCAACATTTGGCCATAAAGCTGAACAGTACATTCTCAAATTGAATTGTATGTTCACTGAACTTTGAATTTTTGTTTGAGTGAAATTATAATTTCACTTCAGAATTTATTCTACCTTATTTGCATATTTCCCAGTGTGCCTTGCCTTTCGAGTAAATTGTAGTTGCCACCCATGACTGTACTTGTTAGCGACAGAGACATCATCTTTGTATTCGATGGCTTTCAGTCAAATCAAATAAAATCTTATTGGTTACACATAGATGTTTGCAGATGTTATCGTGTGTGTAGCAAAATGGTTGTTTCTAGTCCAACAGTGCAGTAATAACTAACAATACCAAACGATGCATGCAAATCCCAAAAATAAGAAGTAACAAATGTAGAAACATGAATGAGCAATGTATATCATGGTGTGTATAGACATTATGGACAGTATATGAATAAAAAAGGTGTGTACGGAAGTAGTTATACATATGAGCATTGACTAGAATACAGTATATACAGTTGAAGTCAGAAGTTCACATACACCTTAGCCAAATACATTTAAACTCAGTTTTTCACAATTCCTGACATTTAATCGTAGTAAAAATTCCCTGTCTTAGGTCAGTTAGGATCACCACTTTACTTTAAGTATGTGAAATGTCAGAATAATAATAGAGAGAATGATTTATTTCATCTTTTATTTCTTTCAAAGCATTCCCAGTGGGTCAGAAGTTTACAAACACTCAATTAGTATGTGGTAGCTTTGCCTTTAAATTGTTTAACTTGGGTCAAACGTTTCGGGTAGCCTTCCACAAACTTCCCACAATAAGTTGGGTGAATTTTGTCCCATTCCTCCTGACAGAGATGGTGTAACTGAGTCAGGTTTGTAGGCCTCCTTGCTCACACACACCTTTTCAGTTCTGCCCACAAATTTTCTATGGGATTGAGGTCAGGGTTTTGTTGTCCTTAAGCCATTTTTCCACAACTTTGGAAGTATGCTTGGGTCATTGTCCATTTGGAAGACCCATTTGCGACCAAGCTTTAACTTTCTCACTGATGTCTTGAGATGTTGCTTCAATATATCCACATCATTTTAATTCTCATAATGCCATCTATTTTATGAAGTGCACCAGTTCCTCCTGCAGCAAAGCAACCCCACAACATGATGCTGCCACACCCGTGCTTCACGGTTGGGATGGTGTTCTTCGGCTTGCAAGCCTCCCCCTTTTTCCTCCTATCATAATGATGGTCATTATGACTCCTTGATGTCCCCAGTACACCTGGCCGTGCTGCTTCTCCAGTTTCAACTGTTCTGCCTGTTCTATGAACATTTTAAAATCTTGTCCATCTTCTGTTATAATCTGCACCTGGCACAGCCAGAAGAGGACTGGCCACCCCTCACAGCCTGGTTCCTCCCTGGGTTTTTTCCTAGGTTATGGCCTTTCTAGGGAGTTTTTCCAAACCACGGTGCTTTTACACCAGCATTGCTTGCTGTTTGGGGTTTTAGGCTGGGTTTCTGTACAGCACTCTGTGACATCAGCTGATGTAAGAAGGGCTTTATAAATACAATTGATTGATTGATTGATTGATGACCAAACAGTTCTATTTTTGTTTCATCAGACCAGAGGACATTTCTCCAAAAAGTACGATCCTTGACCCCTTGTGCAGTTGCAAACCGTAGTAGGGCTTTTTTATTTTGCGGTTTTGGAGCAGTGGCTTCTTCCTTGCCGAGCGGCCTTTCAGGTTATGTTGATATAGGACTCGTTTTACTGTGGATAGTGGACAGCATCTTCACAGGGTCCTTTGCTGTTGTTCTGGGATTGATTTGCAGTTTTCGCACCAAAGTACTTTCATCTCTAGAAGACAGAACGCGTCTCCTTCCTGAGCGGTATGACGGCTGCGTGGCCCCATGGTGTTTATACTTACACACTATTGTTTGTACAGATGAAAGTGGTACCTTCAGGCGTTTGGAAATTGCTCCCAAGGATGAACCAGACTTGTGGAAGTCTACAGTTTTTTTCTGAGGTCTTGGCTGATTTCTTTTGATTTTCCCATGATGTCAAGCAAAGAGGCACTGAGTTTGAAGGTGGGCCTTGAAATACATCCACAGGTACACCTCCAATTGACTCAAATGATGTCAATTAGCCTATCAGAAGCTTCTAAAGCCATGACATCATTTTCTGGAATTTTCCAAGCTGTTTAAAGGCACAGTCAACTTTGTGTATGTAAACTTCTGACCCACTGGAATTGTAATACAGTGAATTATAAGTGAAATAATCTGTCTGTAAACAATTGTTGGAAAAATTACTTGTGTCATGCACAAAGTAGATGTCCTAACTGACTTGCCAAAACTATAGTTTGTTAACATGACATTGGTGGAGTGGTTGAAAAACATGTTTTAATGACTCCAACCTAAGTGTATGTAAACTTCCGACTTCAACTGTACATATGAAGTGGGTAAAACAGCATGTTAACATTATCAAAGTGACCAGTGTTCAATGACTATGTACATCGGGCAGCAGTCTCTATGGTGCAGGGTTGAGTACAGGGTGGTAGCCGGCTAGTAACAGTGACTAAAGTTCAGTGCAGGGTACTCGGCAGAGGCCGGCTATTGGTGACTATTTAACAGTCTGATGGCCTGTAGATAGAAGCTGCTTTTCATTCTCTCTGTCCCAGCTTTGATGCACGTGTACTGTCTCCACCTACTAGACGGTAGCAGGGTGAACAGGGCGTGGTTCGGGAGGCTGAGGTCCATGATGATTTACTTGGCCTTTCTGTGACACCGGGTGCTGTAGATGTCCTGGAGGGCAGGCAGTGTGCCCCAGGTGATGCATTGGGCTGACCGCACCACCCTCTGGAGAGCTTTGCTGTTATGGTCAGTGCAGTTGTCGTGCTGTGATGCTGTGATCATGCTGTGATACAGCCCGACAGGATGCTCTCAATGGTGCATCTGTAGAAGTTTCTGAGGGTCTTAGGGCCCAAGGCGCATTTGTAGTTGCCACCCATGACTGTACCTGGGCCACTGTTGTGGCTTCTTCACCACACTGTCTGTGTGGGTGGACCATTTCAGGATGTCAGTGATGTGCACGCCAAGGAAGTTGAAGCTTTTCACCCTCTCCGCTGTGGCCCTGTCGATGTGGATGGGGGCTGTCTCCTGAAGTCCACGATCAGCTCATTAATTAATTAATGAGCACTAATTACATTATAACGGTGACAAACGGTGCCCACAAACTGTTAGGGCCTACATAAAGTCCCAACACCTTACCACTGCTACACCTGGCTAGCGGAGCCTTGTCTGGCAGCAAAACAGTTCATTCAGCCTCATTTACTGCCTTTTAAAAAACATAGCTGATATGGCTGACTTGCTTAAAAAAATGTGGTTTCTACTGACAATTGAGATGTACAAAATATGGCATAAGGGGACGACAAGCAGATAAGAGGCAATCCGTAATTTTTTTAAAGACATTATTGAGCAAGCAACGACGGACATAGTCAATATAACTATTTGTTCAGCACTTTTGAAATGTACAGCGCCAGAGTTCCGAACATGGGCCGTTCTTACAGTGTACTCCCTGTACACGTCAAAGTCAAAAGTCAAAGTCACCATTATTAGTCAGTTGTACAACCGAATGCCTTCAACTGAAATGTGTCTTCCGCATTTAACCCAACCCCTCTGAATCAGAGAGGTGCGGGGGGCTGCCTTAATCGACATCCACGTCTGCGGCGCCCGGGGAACAGTGGGTTAACTGCCTTGTTCAGGGGCAGAACGACAGATTTTTACCAGAACCGTAGGATAAATAAATGGGGCATATAAAACAGACAATGAAAGCTCTTACAATATTTGATGATTACATTTCTCTAAAACAGGTTATAGGCTATTTGTACACAACCAAGTTAGAACAGTAGTGAAATTAAGAGGTGAAAATAGACCAAATTATTAGGGTGAGGCACATTGAACACCATTTGGGCCTTTGCGTGTCAAAAAAGATACACGTCATATAACACTATTTGACACGTTAAATAAGCTTTTAATAGGACACGTCCAATAACACAATTCTATTATAGAATGTTGTGTGTGCTGAATTTGCACGTGCAAGCCAAGCACCACAACTACTAACGTTATGTGTTTACAATACCGCGTTGGTGAAAATAGACCCAATTATTCGGTTGAGGCACATGGGCTACTAACAGCTTTCTACACAACATACACTTAGTATTAATTTCTTAGCTACAGTATAAATTTCTCCCTTGCATATTACATCATTTACGCAGCAGCATACAATACATTTTTGGACTCACCTTGTGAAGGTGGCGTAGCGGTCCTTTGTAGGCTAATCTTGTCATCAAAACTTTGTCATAAAAGTCTGGCATTCTCTGGATTTATCGTGGGAACTTGCAAAAAAACAACACAGCCACCCCATTGAATAGCGTTAGTGGTTTCTTTGCAACACATGCAGTTAGCCACTGATTCCTTCCAAACGACTCATTGTTGAATTTGCGATTTTCAACTTGTTGTGTAATCTTTATGTACAATGGCTGATGAGCACCAATACATTTTATCAATAATTTCTCTTCACTATTTCTCTTTATATGACAAGGATTAAAAAGGATTTGCCAGTAGACTGTCGACTTGATGACAACTGATGATGGCTGCTAGCTAAGACTTTGAAAGTAAGATGTTGACATGATCAGTCCAATCAGAGCTACTGTAGATAGAATGACATCAATCATGTTATATCTGTGGCCAATGACCTTGAGCCTTCTGGGATGGGCACTCCTAATATAAATCTATGGCAGAACCCAAGGGGCTAACATTTTTCGAGCTCTAACCTTAGAATTGGGGATGACGTACTGTCCCATTGAGTGACAGAAAACTGAGCCAATCATGTCAGAAAACTGAGCCAATCAGGCTCAATGCTCTGTATTTTCTGCTGGCTAGCCTCACCACCACAGAAAGCACTGAGCTAGGCTTATACATCTCCATTTTGGAGCTGCCTTACTCAAGAAAGCAAAAAAGAGACCTAAAAGGGTGGTACTCAAAACGAGTCGCAACTGATCGGGGGATTGAGTTATTTGTGCCAGAAGGGCGCGGGACGGAATCTAACCCATGCCGACACGGTAGGCCTATATGTGCACTATGAAAGCAGCGACCCTAACCACTAGCCCACCCCAGGCCATGATTGAACAAAATTTTGACCTGAGGATACACTTGACACTTAAATGTCGTAGTTTAATGGAGACCAATATCTATCGTGTGTTATTAGGCTATATGAAACTACGGTTGTTGATGTTGATGGCAGCATTTCAGATAAAAAAAATATTATTTGAATGTTTCATTAATAAGACCTGGGCCTAGCGTTTGAGCAAGCGAGAGAGAAAATAATTTTGATAGCGAGCCCTGATCTCAATGATTCAAATGCAACCGCATGGAGAGAAAGAGAACTGCTATTTTTCAGGGACTCACAAGGCTCATTTGAATTTCCTGATGCAGCAGGAAAATTCTCTGCGACAAAAGAGTGATCAAGTTAAGATCTGACATCTATATGTACACTGAGTATACCAAACATCATTAGGAATACCTTTCTAATATTGAGTTGCACCCCCCTCCTTTTGCCCTCATAACAGCCTCAATTAGTTGCAGCCTCTGCCGCTCTTTTGGTGCGGTGCGGGTGAAGCACGCCACTGTTTCACGCAGCATGCCAGAGAGCAGTTCTTCCACTGTCGGGAGAAATGGTCATGCAAATCAATATACACTGTATGTTAATTGCATGCAAATGAAGGTTGCTTAGCTACCACATCCACAACAGAAGCGCAATCATGGTCTCGAATTCACAGGTGGATAACTTCTGTGAGAGGTCGCTCTTATGCCTGAATTCGACCCAAAACCAATGAGGAAGTATTCTGCAGTGTTGAGAGCGGTTGTATGAAACCAATCGATATGTCAAGAAAAGCTTAACGATGCCAGCCCGTTTTTAAATTCTATTCAGTTCGACTTCCCATAGATTCGGTGTCTGAACTGTGCCTTAGACCCTAGAGGACACATTAGCTTCAATTCTTGTCCTTTTGAAGTCCACCCAACTCACAGATTAACGTTGATTAAGCAATTGCTTAAATTGGCTTATTTACAGTGAATTATTTCTCAGAGTGAAAGGTTGGCCAGAGCTTTACAGGGAAACGGTTGACTAGTTACTTGGATCTAGCCTTACTTGGGGAATGAATGGGTTGACACAAGCAGAGATCGCCCTATCCTTTGGGCATTTTCCATTCATCAATGCAGAGCAGCCATAATAGATCAGACCAGTTAACATTCTAATACCTGAACATTTTAAAAAGCTTATTTGCACCCTAAAAATCTAATTCTAACAACAACAAAAACCGCAAAAAACAAGAATTGATCATAAGATGGAGAAACCATGCTTCCTACAGATGTAGGATCTTAATGTGATCAACCTTTTGTTGCTGCTAATTTTCCTCTGCAGCAGGAAATGCTAACTTGTAGTGTACGAGTTTTAAAAAAGGCTTCTAAAGTTTGTAATATCCACTTACAAACTCTCAGGATTTATTTGACCTAGTGAAACATTTATCAAACCCTATAAAAATGTCCATTAATTATAATCCACATAAGAATTCACATTTCCTGTTGCTGCAGGATTATTTTCCTGCTGTAGAAAACTGGCTCAAATTAAGATCCTACATCTGTAGGTAATGGTGATGAATCTCTGTGTCCTGGGGCAGAGTGATAAATAAAGGATTAAAACGGCTTGCGTGCAAATTAAACTCCCTAGGCATACCGTCCTGGGAGGGAGTATACATTGGCAGGCCTTGCCTTGTAATTAAATTGTTCGGCAGGGGAAAATTATATGAGAATCTCTGGCTAGATCTGCCAGAACTGCACCATTTTATCCTTGTTTGGAACCATTTTACTGCATCAGCCATTTTTTATTTAAGTAATTGTATTGATTGTGACTGGTTACTCAAATTAAATAATGTATGTATACATTGTTTATGTAACCTATATTGGATATGAATATGAATCCAGAGTGTACTCTAGTTGTGTTACAGCAGCCTGACTAGATAACAGGCATCTGGTCTCACACAGACAGATGTCTAAGGAATGACACAGTCAGGCTAATGGTCTCCTGCTGTCTTTGTCCTTGTAAGGAGACTCCAGGTTGGTTCACAGACTCCAGCTAAAAGGTCAAACTCATTCAACAATCCTTTTGGAGCGGGGTTATGGCAGAAGACAGAATACCTGTCCGATGCTGTGGAATGTTTATTTGGATGCCTTAGTTTCCAGGGACAGGTCTCATGACTACTATCGCTACACAGACCCTTTCTATAACCTAGAAGTGATGGAGCAACTTTGAAATGCTTACTTATGGGTCCTTTTCCATCAATGCACACAGTGTGAAGGAAATGGCCTAGTGCCCATCTGGGAAGTGACATACTACTGTACTTACAGTGGCTTCAGAAAGTATTCACACCCCTTTTCTTTTTTCCACATTTTGTTGTGTTACAGCATCAATTTAAAATTGATTACATTTTAGATTTGTGTCACTGGTCTACACACAATACCCCATAAAGTCAAATTGGAATTATGTTAAGACATTTTTACAAATTAATAACAAATGAAAAGCTGAAATCTCTTGAGCCAATAAGTATTCAACCTCTTTGTTATGGCAAGCCTAAATAAGTTCAGGAATAAAAATGTGCTTAACAAGTCGCATAATAAGTTGCATGGATTCACTCTGTGTGCAATAATAGTGTTTAACATGATTTTTGAATGACTACCTCATCTCTGTACCCCACACGTAAAAGTATCCGTAAGGTCCTTCAGTCAAGTAGTGAATTTCAAACACAGATTGAACCACAAAGACCAGAGAGGTTTTCCAATGCTTCGCAAAGAAGGGCACCTATTGGTAGATGTGTTTTTAAAAAAACGGCAAACGACAGGTCAAGGCAGGCAGGGGTCGATAATCCAGAGGTGGAGCAAAGGTACAGGATGGCAGGCAGGCTCAGAGACAGGCGGAGTGGTCAGGTCAGGACAGGCAAGGCAAGGGTCAAAAACCAGGAGGACGACAAAAAGGGAGGCTGGGAAAAGACAGGAGCTGACAGGACAAACGCTGGTAAGCTTGACAAACAAGATGAACTGGCAACAGACAAACAGAACACAGGTATAAATACACAGGGGATAATGGGGAAGGTGGGTGACACCTGGAATAGGGTGGAGACAAGCACAACGACAGGTGAAACAGATCAGGGCATGACAACAATATGGACTTGGTCTTTTACCAAAAAAGGCTATCTTCTGTATACCTTGTCACAACACAACTGATTGCCTCAAATGCATTAAGAAGGAAAGAAATTCCACAAATTAATTTTTAACAAGGCACACCTGTTAATTGAAATTCATTCCAGGTGACTACCTCATGAAGCTGGTTGAGAGAATGCCAAGATTGCTTTGACAGCTTTGCACAAAGGGTGGCTACTTTGAAGAATCTTAAATCTAAAATATATTTATATATTAAAATATATTATATGTTTAACAGTTTATTTGTTACTACATGATTCCATATGTGTTATTTCATAGTTTTGATGTCTTCACTATTATTCTACAATGTAGAAATGAGTAGGAGTGTCCAAACTTTTGACTGGTACTGTATATAAATGACAATTCTGTATTTCATTTTAAATGAATGTGCAAAAATGTCTAGAAACATGTTCTCTCTTTGTCATTATGGGGTATTGTGTGTAGTGTGACACACCTCTTCAAGGTTAGGAGTCTGTCACAAATTAAGTGCGAGACCGTCACCAAAATCACCCCAGAATGAGAGTTCTTTCGAACAGGACAGTGCATGTGTGTTGGTTTTTCCGTCCTGGTCCACCCAGGCCGCAGGCGGGGTCAAGAATAGCAGGGTTCGGTACACAAATCGGTTTCTCGGTAGGTCCAGGTCCAAACGCCAACAGGTAAGTCCAAACAGTTCAGGTCATACACGGTAAATCCAGCCAATATACAGTGGGGCAAAAAAGTATTTAGTCAGCCACCAATTGTGCAAGTTCTCCAACTTAAAAAGATGAGAGAGGCCTGTAATTTTCATCATAGGTACACTTCAACTATGACAGACGAAATGAGAAAAAGAAATCCAGAAAATCACATTGTAAGATTTTTAATTTATTTATTTGCAAATTATGTTGGAAAATAAGTATTTGGTCAATAACAAAAGTTTATCTCAATACTTTGTTATATACCCTTTGTTGGCAATGACAGAGGTCAAACGTTTTCTGTAAGTCTTCACAAGGTTTTCACACACTGTTGCTGGTATTTTGGCCCATTCCTCCATGCAGATCTCCTCTAGAGCAGTGATGTTTTGGGGCTGTCGCTGGGCAACACGGACTTTCAACTCCCTCCAAAGATTTTCTATGGGGTTGAGATCTGGAGACTGGCTAGGCCACTCCAGGACCTTGAAATGCTTCTTCACGAAGCCACTCCTTCGTTGCCGAGGCGGTGTGTTTGGGATCATTGTCATGCTGAAAGACCCAGCCACGTTTCATCTTCAATGCCCTTGCTGATGGAAGGAGGTTTTCACTCAAAATCTCACGATACATGGCCCCATTCATTCTTTCGTTTACACGGATCAGTCATCCTGGTCCCTTTGCAGAAAAACAGCCCCAAAGCATGATGTTTCCACCCCCATGCTTCACAGTAGGTATGGTGTTCTTTGGATGCAACTCAGCATTCTTTGTCCTCCAAACACGACGAGTTGAGTTTTTACCAAAAAGTTATATTTTGGTTTCATCTGACCATATGACATTCTCCCAATCCTCATCTGGATCATTCAAATGCTCTCTAGCAAACTTCAGACGGGCCTGAACATGTACTGGCTTAAGCAGGGGGACATGTCTGGCACTGCAGGATTTGAGTCCCTGGCGGCGTAGTGTGTTACTGATGGTAGGCTTTGTTACTTTGGTCCCAGCTCTCTGCAGGTCATTCACTAGGTCCCCCCGTGTGGTTCTGGGATTTTTGCTCACCGTTCTTGTGATCATTTTGACCCCACGGGGTGAGATCTTGCGTGGAGCCCCAGATCGAGGAAGATTATCAGTGGTCTTGTATGTCTTCCATTTCCTAATAATTGCTCCCACAGTTGATTTCTTCAAACCAAGCTGCTTACCTATTGCAGTCTTCCCAACCTGGTGCAGGTCTACAATTTTGTTTCTGGTGTCCTTTGACAGCTCTTTGGTCTTGGCCATAGTGGAGTTTGGAGTGTGACTGTTTGAGGTTGTGGACAAGTGTCTTTTATACTGATAACAAGTTCAAACAGGTGCCATTAATACAGGTAACGAGTGGAGGACAGAGGAGCCTCTTAAAGAAGAAGTTACAGGTCTGTGAGAGCCAGAAATCTTGCTTGTTTGTATGTGACCAAATACTTATTTTCCACCATAATTTGCAAATAAATTCATTAAAAATCCTACAATGTGATTTTCTGGATTTTTTTTCCTCATTTTGTCTGTCATAGTTGAAGTGTACCTATGATGAAAATTACAGGCCTCTCTCATCTTTTTAAGTGAGAGAACTTGCACAATTGGTGGCTGACTAAATACTTTTTTGCCCCACTGTATATATTGTCACTTTCTCTATGGTTCACAGATCCCCCAGCCCCTTCCTCTCTCTCTTCCTGGTTTGTCTTGACCCCTTATCTGTGGGTTGGCCCCACTTTCTGAGTGTTCCCCTTGCTTCTGGAAATGTGAGTTTTGGCGGTCGGCTATTTTGTGATCTGTAGTTCTGGTCGGGGTGGCCATTTTAGTGAGAGGGCAGAACCCGTTTATTAGTTCTGCCCTCACATATCTGCCATTTATCACTCGGCCCCCTTCTTTGCCACACATCTCCCCTCTATATTTGACCCCCTAGGTCGGGCTACCGCAGCAAAATAGGTGTGTATCCTGGATAACCCATCCACATTTCCCATTTCCTTCCCTGCACTGTTTTAAGTCAAAGTGAAACAGTTGGAGACTCAAAAACCACTGCATCACCGAAGCATTCTTCTCTTTAGCCCTATACATCCAGGTGAGTGGGGCATGGTCACTGAAGAGGGTGAAGTGGTGCCCTAGCAGGTAGTATGTCAGGCTTTCCAGAGCCCACTTTACTGCCAGTGCCTCTTTCTCAACGACTGAGCAGTTGGCCTCCCGTGGTTCCAGCTTCCTGCTTAAAAACAGGATGGGGTGTTCCACCCCTTCTCCCTCTTGGGAGAGCACGGTTCCAAAGCCGACCTCTGAGGCATCCGTCTGAATTACGAACGCTCGCTCAAAGTCTGGTACCACCAGCACTGGATTACAGCAGAGAGCCTCCTGTAATGTTCTAAATGCTTTGGTGGCCACTTCATCTCATTTGGCCATGTTTGGCCCTCTGGCTCTAGTCATGTCGGTGAGTGGGGCGGCCACTATGGCATAACTTGGGATGAACTTCCGGTAGTAACCGGTCAACATTAGGAAGGTTCGATCCTGCTTCTTATTTACTGGTTTCGGCAATCCTCTAATTGCCTCGACCTTCTTAAATTGGGGTTACCCCTCTTCCCACGGTGTATCCCAGATACTCGGTTTCCTCTAACCCCACGTAACACTTGGCAGGGTTTGCCGTGAGCCCTGCCTTCCTAAGGGCGTCTAACACTGCCTGTACCCGGAGTAAGTGGGACTTCCAATCTGGGCTGTAGATCCCCACGTCATCTAAATAGAGAATCATGAGCCGTAACATGAGCCATAACCTCAGTTCGGCATGGTACCCCTGAAAACACATCTCTGTTTTTCTGGATCAGGGTTTTAACTTCCTGTACTTGTGCTAGGGACAGAGTGGGGTGTGGGGGTACGTGATCATTAGTATTTCTCTCTCTCTCTCCAGGCTTTTAACAGGTTTATTTGATAGATCTGTTCCTGGGGCCAACAACCTGGCTGTCGGATCCGAAAATTATCCTATTCTCTCCAGCACTTCATATGGTCCTTTCCATGTGGCTAGTAGTTTACACTCTACCATGTGGACCAGCACTAACACCTTATCTCCCGGGTGAAATTCCCCTCAGGGTAGCCTGCCGGTTATGAAAGTGTGCCGCTGGTGCTCTTGTGTTTGCCTCATGTGCTCACTGACGATGGGCGTGACTGTGGCTATCCTGTCTTGCATTGCCGTGATGTGTTCTATAACACTAGTATACAGGGTGGATTTGTGCTCCCTGGTTTCCCGGGCGATGTCTAAGATTCCCCAGGTGTGCCTCCCATATACCAGCTCAAAGGGGGAAAACCCCAGCGAGGCTTGGGGAACCTCTCTAATGGCAAACATCAGATGCGGCAACATGCTATCCCAGTTTTCCCATCCTTATTGATTAACTTCCTGAGCATTGACTTCAGGGTGCGGTTGAATCCGTCTGAGGATGGCAACCGATGTCCTCAATTGTTTCACCTGCCACAACTTACAAAGGTCCGCCATAAGGCGGGACATAAAGGGCGTCCCCTGGTCAGTAAGGATCTCCTTTGGAATTCCTACCTTGGTGAACAGGAGCACTAATTCCTTGGCGATATTTTTGGAAGCCATCGTCCGAAGGGGAATGGCTTCTAGGTAGCGAGTGGCATAATCTAGGATGAACAGAATGTATTGGTGCCCTCTGGCGGATTTGGGTAGTGGTCCCACTATATCCATCGCTATCCTCTCAAATGGCGTTTCGATGATGGGGAGTGGCACTAACAGGCTTCTAACAGCTGGTCGGGGAGCTGTTAACTGGCACTCGGGGCACTCTCTCCAATGTCGAGCCACCTCAGCCTGAATTCCTGGCCAGTAAAACCTCCTTACAATCTGGTCTCGGGTTTTATCGATACCAAGGTGTCCACCCAGAATATGCCCATGAGCTAGGTCCAGTACTGTCCTCCGGTAGCGGGTGGGGACCAACAACTGTTCCACCACATCAACCCCTATTTTTGATAATCTGTACACCAAACCCTTTTTCATGATGAAGTGGGGGAAACTATTAGGCATCGTCCCATTATTAATGGGGGTACCATCTACGACCTGCACATTTGCTCTGACTTGCTGCAGGGTTGGATCCTGAGTTTGGGCCGTCCCGAAATTAGTCAGGGACCCTGCCAGGTCTGTTGGTTCTAGATAGTCGTCCTCTGGATCCAGATCGACCGCGACCCCGGCCCCACTAGTACTGGGCTGCTCGTTATTGACGGGGTCTGCCCCTTCTTCCTCATCCTCCCCTACTAGCACCTGTGAGGTTGGCCACTGGGAGACCTTTTCTTTTCTTGGCTTTGGTTAAGGGCTACATGCTACTTCCTGCTTGGCCAGGGGCGTTGGCTTCTCAAATATGCAGTTATTTTGGCCTAACTTCGCAAAGTTAGGAAAGTATCTACCCAGTATTGCATCATATGGCATCTTTGGGACCACGTCGACCTCATAATCCAGCAGCCCATTCTCGGTTTGTATGCTCACTAAGGCTGTGGGGTACAGGCGGGTATGAATGCACTAAACACTGACATCCTGACTTGTATCTAGTTTATGAGTCGGCACTAGGTTTGCGACGACCAGGGTTACCATACTGCCGGAATCAAGCAGGGTTGCACCCTCTTTACCTTCAACCTTCACAATGCACATATGTTCATTTCTTGGTCTTTCAAGTACAGTGGTTACTACAGGGCATGCATACAATATATCCGTTTCTTCTTTTTCACCGAGGTTACATTGCATTGGCTCTTCTTTAATTGGGCAGTATGCTGCAATATGTCCCGGTCTATTACAATTGTAACAGATAATAGCGTTTTGGGTGGGGGAACCCCCTCAACCCCCGGTCTCCGACTTTTTCCGTAGTGTCTCGCCTCCAGTCTGATTCTTTCCTCACGGCCCCACGCTGCTCTCTTCCCCCTCCCAATGCTGGAACAGTCTTACTCTGTCCACTGGTTCGCCCAGCCCTGGGGAATGGGGATCTTTCCTGCTATGCCTGCCGTACAATACCGTTCAACCAGGGCCACGAGATAGTCGGCGGAAAGTACCTCGTTCTGGCCAACCCATCATCAAACTTTTCAGGGTAGACCTCGCTGAAACTGGTCGAGTAGGATGGTCTCGACAATCTCGGCGGATGAACAAGTTCTGGTTGCAACCATTTCCGTACCAGGTGAATCAAGTCGGGGGCGTGTCCAGGCCCCTCTCTGCCATCCTTTAGAAGGTGGTGAGGTATGCTTCCACATCATCCTGCCCCTTAGGCCTCCTCTTAACTCCCGGGTGGTTCACTCTTGCTCCTCTCTGAGCAGCTGGTTGGTGCGGTGCTGGACCTGTAACGTGTCCTGATGCATTCGCATTTCATTCTGATGAGCTATTTGTTGAGCTCTAGTTGCTTCTTGTTGGGCTGCCGCTGCTTGTAACAGGGCCTGTATGGCTCCCTCCATACTAATTTCCCTGAGCAAACTGTACAGACCAAAAAAACCTGACTCCCCTTTGGAGTGCTAACTGAACACTTATTTTTTCCATACCAAAACAGCGGTATAGTTAGTCCCTTTATCCGCTTCAGACCACACTGTGCCTGCATTCTCCACCACGTGTGACAAACCTCTTCAAGGTTAGGAGAGTTTGTCACAAATTAAGCTGGAGACCGTCACCAAAATCACCCCAGAATGAGAGTTATTTTGAACAGGATAGTACCTGTGTGTTGGTTTCTCCATCCTGGTCCACCCAGGCCGCAGGCGGGGTCAAGGATAGCAGGGTTCGGTACACAAATCGGTTTCTCGGTAGGTCCAGGTCCAAACACCAACAGGTAAGTCCAAACAGTCCAGGTCATACACAGTAAATCCAGCCAATATATATATTGTCACTTTCTCTTTCTCTATGGTTCACAGATCCCCCAGCCCCTTTCTCTCTCTCTTCCTGGTTTGTCTTGACCCCTCTCTGTGGGTCGGCCACACCTTCTGAGCGTTCCCCTTGCTTCTGGGAATTGTAGTTTGGGCGGTCGGCCATTTTGTGATCTGTAGTTCTGGTCGGGGTGGCCATTTTAGTGAGAGGGCAGAACCCGTTTATTAGTTCTGCCCTCACATATCTGCCATTTATCACTCGGCCCCCTTCTTTGCCACAGATTTTTGTATTTATTTAATCCATTTTGAATTCAGGCTGTAACACAACAAAATGTGGAATAAGTCAAGCGGTAAGAATACTCTCTGAAGGCACTGTAGATTGTAAGTGATGCGTAGCACATGCAGATGCTGTGACAGACTGTTTTCCTCTGTCTGCAGAGGGTGGATGTGATGCAGTTCTGAACTCCAATGACCTTTGTGTTACTTGGGAAACATCCTGATCTTGGACTTTTTTGACCGACGCTTCAATCAAATATGAGCTGGAGACCACCCAGCCAGGGATACTTCTCTCTAGCTAATAAGACAGTGTCACCTACATTTAGTGGATTCTGAAAGCAACAAAGCGAGGTTGGTCAGATAGAAGACTCTCTAGTGATGTACTGTTTGTTGTTTACTCTACATTCAATGGTGAATTCTAGAAAATTGCTTTTAGATCTGAAAAAAGTATTTCACTCTGTGGTGGAATGATTTTTACTTGAGTATTTCTGTCTCTGATCCTGTTGCTATAGTGAGGGCATGACCAGACAAAATGTGCCAGCATTCTTTGGTGTTTTGGTCACATCCCCCACCCCCTGTCTCGCATTGGTGGAGTGAGGCGTGAGAGTCAGCTGGGGAAGGGGGGAAATTACCATTATTTTGTTTGATAGCCCATAAAGTCGTTTAGTCACGTTTGCTGTCTGACACTGTGGCTTACCTCATACTGATGAATGACTTTAATGTCCATTCTTTCACTTTCCACTCTGTTTAGGGAATCATGCTGTGCCTCGGTATGTCCTCTTTTTATATCCTTAGACAATGTAGCAGTCAGAGTCTAGTTTGGAGATACTGACCAGGCCTGTGCTATGAATGCCTGTTATGTCATGTGAATGTAATAGAGGCTAAAAGTGGCTTATAACCCATTGTGACACTATTTCTATTTCTATTTCTACACCAGTCTACTGGCATGCTATGGTAACCAAGAAGAGTGATATGACCTGTCAACTGAGAGAACAATTCCATGCTAACCATAGGCTATGAGTAACGGTTGTGACTGTGACAGAGTCAGGCAGTTCATATACTCTCACATTTATCATGGTCTCTTCTGACTATTCCTGTAAGGAGTTGGTTTATACAAACAATAACTCTGAAGATTTTCTTGAGTAACCATATTCATATTTCTGACTAGTTAAATATTTTAAAATCTTTGATACATTAATCTCTTTAGAGTTCAGATATACTGACATTCATTTTAAAGTACTTGCCCAAGCTTTAGCAACAATAGATACAACACATGCTCGGTTATTCCCCTTCTGTGACTAGGATGGAAGGAATGTTTCTTCCCCTTCTGTGACTAGGATGGAAGGATGATTCTTCCCCTTCCGTGACTAGGATGGAAGGAATGTTTCTTCCGTTGATGTTAGCCACTGAATTCCATGTAATGATGAGACCCTGATAGATAGATGCCTTTTTAAGCAGCCAAGACATTATATCAATTGAGACATGCTGTCAACTTCATGGAATCTCTTTTGTAAACATAAAACAGAGGTCCAATCTGGAGGAACCTCAAGCAATTTGTAGCGAAGACTTAGTGATCATTTGTTTTTCTAGGTAATATACATACAGTATATTGTATGGAACCTCCTGTCCTTTGTTGTAATCAAAGACACATTGGGAAGTGTATAGGGCAGTAGTGGGAGACATAGTTCAGGTTACAGTCAAGGTAAAGGTTAAGGCCAAGGCTGGAACTGGGAAACTCCAAACATATAATGTCTTTACTAACTGTGACATTCTGTTCACACTGATATACCTCAAAGGGCTATATGGCATATTAAACAATACTAAGGCTAGTTGAGAGCTCCATGAGCACGGATATTCCTAACATTTTTAGAAGCATTAGGCCAGAACCTTGACACTGTTTGACATCTAAGTTTGAACATTAGTCTTGAAGATTAGGCTATTTTGTATTTCATAAGTGCTGGTAACTGACCCTCCGTGTGTTCTGTGTTGTAGATGGGAAGACGAGCTAAACAGACGAGAGCAGCTGGAGTCCTTGGTGGAATCCATGCAGGAGGTAGGTAGACATAAACCATCAATTCACCTTCAACATAAAATAAATGTACTTTCACCATAACATAATTTCCCCTTTATCTCATCATCCAATTGTACTATATTCACTACCGTCTAATGCCTTTCAGATGGTTATTGTCATAAAGACATAAAAAATGTAAGCCCCCAGAGCTGCTGAAAACAGATACATCCTTTGAATCAGGGCAATTCTACCGTAACGGAATTGTGCTGAAACTAACTCACTTGCGCTGAGAATTTTCACAATGTATGCCAAACAAAAACCATTGATTTCAAAGTTTAACAAACCATACAACTCTATGCAAAAGGACTACTTTTAACAATTTACATAGACATTTTTACAAAAACACATTTACTGGAAGAACTGTGCAGATGCAAAGTTTGGTAACCAAATTAAGATTCAACGATGTCTGCAGAAAGAATGGTGTGTCAGCTATGACATGACACATTGCCTTTGAAAAAAAAAATAATATTGGTTATTGAACTACAGTAAGTTAAGTGGATTGACACCTGGATACGGAATTTCATCATAGATCCCTGATCTGTACTACACAGAAATAGATAATTGGATATACATGTCATCCTCTTCATGGTGATGTATCCTAAATAGGTACACTAAAGTATAAACATGCAATATCCTCCTTTGCATATTTGGGTATTATTCTACACACTGGCAATTATTTTAATGAGCTCTGCCCCCAACCAAGACCAAATTTGGTTGGTCTGGACCGGACGAAATCTGAACCAATCATGGTGTATGTTTGGACATCAAATTACAGCTAGCACAGTAAAGCTCAGGGGCCTCATTTATCAATGGTTTATGGACACAAAAGAAATACTCTAAACCTTGCGTACGTTAATTTTCCCGCAAAGGTTGGTATTTATCCATTTTGAACTTAAAGGGAAAGTGCACATATCTCCACTCAAATCATGCGTGTGCACAACTTCTACAAGGTTGATCAACTCTATCGCAAGCAAATAGACGTATTGTTCTTTTGGGGGAAATGGGAGGTGTTTGATGCACAGGAATTATAATAGTGGTAAGCTAATAAAAACATTGAAATGTAGGCCTAATGATAAAACACATGCATTTGCTGATGCTAAGGAGATTGCATAGCAGCATGTTGTCTAATACAGTATATATATTTTTTTATTACAGTGAGGGGAAAAAAGTATTTGATCCCCTGCTGATTTGGTATGTTTGCCCACTGACAAAGAAATTATCAGTCTCTAATTTTAATGGTAGGTTTATTTCAACAGTGAGAGACAGAATAACAACAAAAAAATCCAGAAAAACACATGTGAAAAATGTTATAAATTGATTTGCATTTTAATGAGGGAAATAAGTATTTGACCCCTCTGCAAAACATGACTTAGTACTTGGTGGCAAAACCCTTGTTGGCAATCAGAGGTCAGACGTTTCTTGTAGTTGGCCACCAGGTTTGCACACATCTCAGGAGGGATTTTGTCCCACTCCTCTTTGCAGATCTTCTCCAAGTCATTAAGGTTTCGAGGCTGACGTTTGGCAACTCGAACCTTCAGCTCCCTCCACAGATTTTCTATGGGATTAAGGTCTGGAGACTGGCAAGGCCACTCCAGGACCTTAATGTGCTTCTTCTTGAGCCACTCCTTTGTTGCCTTGGCCGTGTGTTTTGGGTCATTGTCATGCTGGAATACCCATCCACGACCCATTTTCAATGCCCTGGCTGAGGGAAGGAGGTTCTCACCCAAGATTTGACGGTACATGGCCCCGTCCATCATCCCTTTGATGCGGTGAAGTTGTCCTGTCCCCTTAGCAGAAAAACACCCCCAAAGCATAATGTTTCCACCTACATGTTTGACGGTGGGGATGGTGTTCTTAGGGTCATAGGCAGCATTCCTCCTCCTCCAAACACGGCGAGTTGAGTTGATGCCAAAGAGCTCCATTTTGGTCAGATCTGACCACAACACTTTCACCCAGTTGTCCTCTGAATCATTCAGATGTTCATTGGCAAACTTCAGACGGGCATGTATATGTGCTTTCTTGAGCAGGGGGACCTTGTGGGCGCTGCAGGATTTCAGTCCTTCACGGCGTAGTGTGTTACCAATTGTTTTCTTGGTGACTATGGTCCCAGCTGCCTTGAGATCATTGACAAGATCCTCCCGTGTAGTTCTGGGCTGATTCCTCACCGCTCTCATGATCATTGCAACTCCACGAGGTGAGATCTTGCATGGAGCCCCAGGGCGAGGGAGATTGACAGTTCTTTTGTGTTTCTTCCATTTGAGAATAATCGCACCAACTGTTGTCACCTTCTCACCAAGTTGCTTGGTGATGGTCTTGTAGCCCATTCCAGCCTTGTGTAGGTCTACAATCTTGTCCATGACATCCTTGGAGAGCTCTTTGGTCTTGGCCATGGTGGAGAGTTTGGAATCTGATTGATTGCTTCTGTGGACAGGTGTCTTTTATACAGGTAACAAACTGAGATTAGGAGCACTCCCTTTAAGAGTGTGCTCCTAATCTCAGCTCGTTACCTGTATAAAAGACACCTGGGAGCCAGAAATCTTTCTGATTGAGAGGGGGTTAAATACTTATTTCCCTCATTAAAATGCTAATCAATTTATAACATTTTTCACGTGTTTTTCTGAATTTTTTGGTTGTTATTCTGTCTTTCACTGTTCAAATAAGCCTACCATTAAAGTTATAGACTGATCATTTCTTTGTCAGTGGGCAAACGTACAAAATCAGCAGGGGATCAAATACTTTTTTCCCTCACTGTATATAGGCCTAAATCATACTCATATTGCAGGACTGTCTCTCTGCAATATGTCTCTCCTTTGTTGACATAATTGGTTAAAATTATTCTGTCTACACAACAAATGTTCATTCGCTCATTCAATAGCGAAGCATGCTCTGAAGTAAATAGACCGGTAGCCTTGACAGTAGCCTACAGTATGTGACAGTATGGGTACGCTCCAGGATTAATGTGCGATAGGATTAGGAGCGTGAAAATCATAGCCTAGCCTATTTGATTTCAGAGCCTATACCAGGAGATAGACGTACAATCATGTATTGATAAACAAAATATTGAACAACAATTAGTATTTTACATAGAAGTGTGGGCTGCAGCATTTACTTTAAAATGTCTTCACTATTATTCTACAGAAAAATAAAGAAAAAACGTGGAATGAGTAGGTGTGTCCAAACTTTTGACTGGTACTGTGTGTATATATATATATATATATACTTTTTTTAAACATAATTTTCAGGATTGTAAAACGTTTTCAGTGTAAACTTAAACAGCTAAAACCAGATAGAAATTATGTAGAATAGATAATAGAGCTGGCCATAGAGAGCCCTCTGGGTTCTCTATGGTAATTTAGGTCAGGATGTGACTAGGGGGGTTTTGTCTAGTTGTTCTATTTCTTTGTTTGGGTTGTGTATGGTTCCCAATTAGAGGCAGCTGTTATTCGTTACCTCTAATTGGGGATCATACTTAGTGTGTTCTGTTTCCCACCTGTGTTTGTGGGATGTTGTTTTTATTAGTGCACTGTGAGTGCTACATTTGGGCCGATCAGTTGTTCTCTGTATTGTTTTTGTATATTCCACTGAAGAATAAATATGTGGAATGCCATGCACGCTGCGCCTTGGTCCATTTATTACGACGATCGTGACAGGAGCAATATATTTTTTTAATAAGATCATCTTTGAGAAGTAACAATCACCAAAATAAAAACTACACAGTCAGGGAGAATCTTTTATTTTTGTAGTATTTATATATATTTTTTTACATTACAAAACATACACATACAAACGACAGTCAGGGAGAATCTAAAATTCTAAAAATGTCATGGTGCCCTCATTGATTTGGTTATAATGTTTGAGTCACTCAGCATAAGAACACAGCATAAGCCATGGTAGGATGTGTAGAATTGCAGGAAATTTGCTTTTAAACTGCACAATGTTCTTAAAAAAATTGAAAAATGCATCTCCGCCCCATGACAAAATGTGTGCAATTGTAGGAAACAAACTTAAAAATGGAAACATTTTATTTCACAAACTTTGCCACCGCTGCTGAAACAAATCCTAGGGCAAACCCTGTAGAGTATTTTGGTATTATTAGGATCCCCATTAGCTGTTGCAAAAGCAGCAGCTACTCCTGGGGTCCACACAAAAAATGGAACATGACATAATACAGAACATTAATAGGCAAGAACAGCTGAAGGACAAGTATTTTTTTAAAGGCACATGTAGCCTACATATCAATGCATACACCATTTTAGGCCCAGCTGTTGGAACTTTGATTTTCCTGGAAATAGCCACTATATTGTGATCACTGCATTCAATGGGTACGGATACAGCTTTAGAACAAAGTTCTACAGTATTAGTAAAAATGTGATCGATACATGTGGATGATCTTGTTCCTGTAGTGTTTGTAAACACCCTGGTAGGTTGATTAATAACCTGAACCAGATTACAGGCACTGGTTACAGTAAGAAGCTTCCTCTTGAGCGGACAGCTTGATGAAAACCAGTCAATATTCAGGTCCCCAAGAAAGTAAACCTCTCTGTTTACATCACATACACTATCAAGCATTTCACACATATTATTTAGATACTGACTGTTCTCACTTGGTGGCCTATAACAACACCCCAAAAGAAAAGGCTTTAAATGTGCCAAGTGAACCTGCAACCACAGCACTTCAATAACACTCCAGGTCTCATGTGGAGATTCTAAAATTCTGTTCACAACCATGTTGTTCCACCTTGATTGTCCCTCGATTGTCCCTTGTCCCTCGCCGTCATTGTTATCATGGATTCACACACATAAATTATGTCCTCTCTCAATGACTTACAGATTGCTGTCATCTTGCCGTTCTCCTGTTTCAACTCATCGAGCTGACCCTGGGAGAACTGTAAACTGTTCTTCAGGTGCTTGACCTCTCTGGTCAAGTCACCATTATTTTATTAGTTGAATTCACCCGTATTTGGACAAAGCACTTGAAGCTATTTTCTTGTTGTTGTAGCAACTGCTTGTAGAACTATTTTTGTTCGTTTAAATGATCCTTCACGTGTGATAGAGAGACTCCACTGTCCTCAACGGTACTTTGGTCTCCGCCGGCTTTAGTCTTTGTCATGGTAGCTAGCGACGTAGGTTATGCTGTTACTCCTCGCAGTTCCAGACAGGGCAGGTCACAGGAATATTGAAAACAACAAACAGCAGGGATCTAGATAGCCACAAACCTGGGACCGCAGTCCCAGCCACAATGGCTAACCGTGTCACGGGCTGCGTTCAAGCACTCAAGAAAACCCAGCCAACCTGATAATGCCAAAAAGCTCCTCAGATCCGTCCTTGTTCGACAGGATCACTGGACAGAGACTAGCAGTCCCAACAACTGATGCCAACTGCATCACGGGATCTAAACAAAAAAGTTAGCTAGCTACTTCCAATACACTTTCAAAACAACAAAACCGAGTTCTTCCTCGTTCCGCGTTCAAAAGTAAGTGACGTATTACAACATGACAAGGTAGGGGTGGTGTATCAATGTATCAGTAGAGTAGAGTTCAGTACAGTATAGTTCAGTACAGTAGAGTTCAGTGCACTATAGTAGAGTGCAGTAGACTACAGTAGAGTATAGTACAGTAAAATAGAGTAGACTATAGTTCAGAACAGTACAGTAAAGTAGAATATAGTTCAGTAGAGTTCAGTAAAGTACAATACAGTAGAGTACAGTATAGTTCAGTATAGAGTGGCCAGACGGGAGCCACTCCTCAGTAAAAGGCACATGACAGCCCGCTTGGAGTTTGCCAAAAGGCAAAGATTCTCTGGTCTGATGAAACCAAGATTGAACTCTTTGGCCTGAATGCCAAGCGTCATGTCTGGAGGAAACTTGGCACCATCCCTACGGTGAAGCATGGTGGTGGCAGCATCATGTGGTGCGGATGTTTTTCAGCTGCAGGGACTAGTCAGGATCGAGGGAAAGATGAACAGAGCAAAGTACAGAGAGATCCTTGATGAAAACCTGCTCCAGACCGCTCAGGACATCAGACTGGGGCGAAGGTTCACCTTCCAACAGGACAATGACCCTAAGCATACAGCCAAGACAGCGCAGGAGTGGCTTCGTGACAAGTCTCTGAATGTCCTTGAGTGGCTCAGCCAGAGCTCAGACTTTAACCCAATCTAACATTACTGGAGAGACCTGAAAATAGCTGTTCAGCGACACTCCCCATCCAACCTGACAGAGCTTGAGAAGATCTGCAGAGAAGAATGGGGAAAAACTCCCCAAATACAGGTGTGCCAAGCTTGTAGCATCATACCAAATAAGACTTGAGGCAGTAATCGCTGCCAAAGGTGCTTCAAAAAAGAACTGAGTAAAGGGTCTGAATACTTATGTAAATGTGACATCAGTTTTTTATTTTTGATACATTAGCAAAAAATTCTAAAAAACTGTTTTTGCCTCGTCATTATTGGCTATTGTGTGTAGATTGATGTGGGGGAAAAAACGATCTAATCCATTTTAGAATAACGCTGTAACGTAACAAAATTTGGAAAAGGTCAAGGGGTCTGAATATTTACTGAATAATGCACTGTATTTGTGCAACATTTTTAGGATGGATTATTTGTGAGAAAAAAAGAAATATTCCTTAATTTCGAAAATAATATAGACTCTTATCTTTCATTTGACACCCAATTTGATATGCTCCTATGAACTTCACATGTTGGTGCTCATGGGTCCTTTACGTGGAAATGACTATTACTTATTGTACATGCCACCATCCTTCATTTCTTATGGTCTGTTCATATCCATAATGTCTTGAGCAGGTGTGTGTCAACAGAATTTGGCCCGAGATAGTCAGGTAGTAGGGCTGGGAATTGCCAGGGACCTCAGGATACGATATTATCACGATTCTTAGGTGCCAATACGATATGTATTGTGATTCTTATGATTCTCACGATTCTCTATGTATTGCGATTTGATACTGTGATACTGTCAAAAATAATATCTTGATATGTAACTGTATAGATTTTTTCCCCCATCACTATCAGGTAGATGTATGTCAGAAAACCTACATAGACCTGGATGGCCCCCATAGCAAACCTGGATCAGGTAGATGTATGTCAGAAAACCTACATAGACCTGGATGGCCCCCATAGCAAACCTGGATATCCGTGTCTCACCACTATGCCCCGTGTCTCATCGTTACACCAGTTGGCAGTATCATGGCACAAGGCAGGCACCATGCTCCCTATGCAACATCAAAAGCCTCAGCAGGTGCTAGTACAGTAGCAATCCCCCCTCTCTCTGCACCACCGTCAACAGACAAATCGATCAATGGCAGCATATGTGTTTGTGTTGGATTATGGGTCAGCAGAACGCTGGAGGAGAGCAGACTTCTCTGGGGTGCTCTAACCTCTCTGAGGTAACACAGGTAGATATTGTTTAGCATGGAAGTGAAACATATCAGTGATTATGTAGTGTGATTTACTCTGTATGTGGTCCCCCTGGGCATCTACTGTAATGTCATAAATCCATCTTTACTACTTATCCCACTGGATACTGTACAAATATAGATTGCGGCCATATTCAATAACATGCTTTCTCTAATATGGTAAATAAGAAAGTGCGTTGGTATTTTGCTGCATGTCCTTGAGTGCCACCAATTGCAAGTTCTCCAACTTAAAAAGATGAGAGAGGCCTGTAATTTTCATCATAGGTACACTTCAACTATGACAGACGAAATGAGAAAAAGAAATCCAGAAAATCACATTGTAGGATTTTTAATTTATTTATTTGCAAATTATGTTGGAAAATAAGTATTTGGTCAATAACAAAAGTTTATCTCAATACTTTGTTATATACCCTTTGTTGGCAATGACAGAGGTCAAACGTTTTCTGTAAGTCTTCAAGGTTTTCACACACTGTTGCTGGTATTTTGGCCCATTCCTCCATGCAGATCTCCTCTAGAGCAGTGATGTTTTGGGGCTGTCGCTGGGCAACACGGACTTTCAACTCCCTCCAAAGATTTTCTATGGGGTTGAGATCTGGAGACTGGCTAGGCCACTCCAGGACCTTGAAATGCTTCTTACGAAGCCACTCCTTCGTTGCCCGGGCGGTGTGTTTGGGATCATTGTCATGCTGAAAGACCCAGCCACGTTTCATCTTCAATGCCCTTGCTGATGGAAGGAGGTTTTCACTCAAAATCTCACGATACATGGCCCCATTCATTCTTTCGTTTACACGGATCAGTCGTCCTGGTCCCTTTGCAGAAAAACAGCCCCAAAGCATGATGTTTCCACCCCCATGCTTCACAGTAGGTATGGTGTTCTTTGGATGCAACTCAGCATTCTTTGTCCTCCAAACACGACGAGTTGAGTTTTTACCAAAAGGTTAAAATTTTGGTTTCATCTGACCATATGACATTCTCCCAATCCTCATCTGGATCATCCAAATGCTCTCTAGCAAACTTCAGACGGGCCTGAACATGTACTGGCTTAAGCAGGGGGACACGTCTGGCACTGCAGGATTTGAGTCCCTGGCGGCGTAGTGTGTTACTGATGGTAGGCTTTGTTACTTTGGTCCCAGCTCTCTGCAGGTCATTCACTAGGTCCCCCCGTGTGGTTCTGGGATTTTTGCTCACCGTTCTTGTGATCATCAAAGTCAAAGTCACCATTATTAGTCAGTTGTACAACCGAATGCCTTCAACCGAAATGTGTCTTCCGCATTTAACCCAACCCCTCTGAATCAGAGAGGTGCGGGGGGCTGCCTTAATCGACATCCACGTCTTCGGCGCCCGGGGAACAGTGGGTTAACTGCTTTGTTCAGGGGCAGAACGACAGATTTTTACCTTGTCAGCTCAGGGATTCGAACTTGCAACCCTCCGGTTACAAGTCCAACACTCTAACCACTAGGCTACCTGCCGCTCATTTTGACCCCACGGGGGTGAGATCTTGCGTGGAGCCCCAGATCGAGGAAGATTATCAGTGGTCTTGTATGTCTTCCATTTCCTAATAATTGTTCCCACAGTTGATTTCTTCAAACCAAGCTGCTTACCTATTGCAGATTCAGTCTTCCCAACCTGGTGCAGGTCTACAATTTTGTTTCTGGTGTCCTTTGACAGCTCTTTGGTCTTGGCCATAGTGGAGTTTGGAGTGTGACTGTTTGAGGTTGTGGACAGGTGTCTTTTATACTGATAACAAGTTCAAACAGGTGCCATTAATACAGGTAGCGAGTGGAGGACAGAGGAGCCTCTTAAAGAAGAAGTTACAGGTCTGTGAGAGCCAGAAATCTTGCTTGTTTGTATGTGACCAAATACTTATTTTCCACCATAATTTGCAAATAAATTCATTAAAAATCCTACAATGTGATTTTCTGGATTTCTTTTCCTCATTTTGTCTGTCATAGTTGAAGTGTACCTATGATGAAAATTACAGGCCTCTCTCATCTTTTTAAGTGAGAGAACTTGCACAATTGGTGGCTGACTAAATACTTTTTTGCCCCACTGTATGTGGTTGGGGCATGTGTTTGAATTGTGCAAATCTGTGCATGTGTGTGTGTGGTGTGTGTTTAGAGTGCCCAGGAGTCAGAGGAGATCCAGGATGAACTGAATGAGAAGGTGGAGAGGCTGAAGGCTGAGCTGGTGGTCTTTAAGAGCCTTAAGAGCGATGTGAGTATAGTATATACACCCTCACACTCCACAGCTCACTCACTCTTTCCATGACATAGACTGACCAGGTGAATCTAGGTGAAAGCTTGATCCCTTATTGATGCCACTTAAAATCCACTTCAGTCAGTGTAGATGTAGAGAATAATATTGGCGCTGAAGGAGATGGTCGCCATTTTACGATCCTGTAACAAATTGTGCTATTGTGTATGTTCTTTCGCATTATTTGAGACTTATTTTGCACATAATGTTTCTGCCACCGTGTCTTATGACCGAAAAGAGCTTCTTGATATCAGGGCAGCGATTACTCACCCCGTACTGGAGGAATTCTTCTTCTTCAACAAGTCGGACGGGAAGGATTTACTCCAGACAGCCGACAAGGCCCTCATCCCCGTCACTCGCAGGAGGAAAAGACAAAGACATTGTGGATGACGACCCGGGTGCCTTCTAAGGATCCCGTCGCAGAGAGGGTAATCTACCTTTACCATCGGTCCAATTTAGCCAACGCACAATCAATTGGTAATAAAATAGACAAACTACGAGCACGTTTATCCTACCAATGGGACATTAAAGACTGTAATATCTTATGTTTCACAGAGTCGTGGCTGAAAGATGACATGATTAACATACAGCAGGCGGGTTTTAAGCTTTTTTGGCATGATAGAACAGCGGCCTCTGGTAGGACAAGGGGCGGCGGCCTATGCATATTTGTAAACAACAGCTGTTGCACAAAATCGAAGGAAGTCTCAAGGTTTTGCTCGCCTGAGGTAGAGTATCTCATGATAAGCTGTAGACCACACTATCTACCGAGAGAGTTTTCATCTGTATTTTTCGTAGCTGTCGACATACCACCACAGACCGATGCTGGCACTAAAACCGCACTCAATGAGCTGTATACCACTATAAGCAAACAGGAAAACGCTCATCCAGAGGCGGCGCTCCTAGTGGCCGGGGACTTTAATGCAGGGAAACTAAGTTTTACCTAATTTCTATCAGCTTGTTAAATGTGCAACCAGAGGGAAAAAGATCTCTAGACCACCTTTACTCCACACACGCGTACAAAGCCCTCTCTCGCCCTCCCTCGCCCTCCATTTGGCAAATCTGACCATAATTCTATCCTCCAGATTCCTGCTTACGAACAAAATCTAAAACAGGAAGCACCAGTGACTCGGTCAATAAGAAAGTGGCCCGATGAAGCAGATGCTAAGCTAGAGGACTGTTTTGCTAGCACAGACCGGAATATGTTCCGCGATTCTTCCGATGGCATTGAGGAGTACACCACATCAGTCACTGGCTTCATCAATAAGTGCATCGATGATGTCGTCCCCACAGTGGCCATACGTACATACCCCAACCAGAAGCCATGGATTACAGGCAACATCTTCATTGAGCTAAAGGGTAGAGCTGCCGCTTTCAAGGAGCAGGACTCTAACCCGGAAGCTTATAAGAAATCCTTCTATGCCCTCTGACAAACTATCAAACAGGCAAAGCGTCAATACAGGACTAAGATTGAACCATACTACACTGGCTTCGACGCTCGTCGGATGTGGCAGGGCTTGCAAACTATTACAGACTACAAAGGGAAGCACAGCCACAAGCTGCCCAGTGACACGAACCTACCAGACAAGCTAAATTACTTCTATGCTCGCTTCCGAGGCAAGTAACACTGAAACATTCATGAGAGCACCAGCTGTTCCGGATGACTGTGTGATCACGCTATCCGTAGCCGATGTGAGGTCAACATTCACAGGTCAACATTCACAAGGAAAAAAAGGTGAGGCTTGCAAGCCGAAGAACACCATCCCAACCGTGAAGCACGGGGGGGGGGGGCAGCATCATGTTGTGGGGGTGCTTTGCTGCAGGAGGGACTGGTGCACTTCACAAAATAGATGGCATCATTAGGAAGGAAAATTATGTGGATGGAAAATTATGTGGATATATTGAAGCAACATCTCAAGACATCAGTAAGGAAGTTAAAGCTTGGTCGCAAATGGGTCTTCCAAATGGACAATGACACCAAGCATACATCCAAAGTTGTGGCGAAATGGCTTAAGGACAACAAAGTCAAGGTATTGGAGTGACCATCACAAAGCCCTGACCTCAATCCCATGAAAGAAATTGTGGGCAGAACTGAAAAAGCATGTGCGAGCAAGGAGGCCTACAAACCTGACTCAGTTACACCAGCTCTGTCAGGAGGAATGGGCCAAAATTCACCCAACTTATTGTGGGAAGCTTGTGGAAGGCTACCCAAAACGTTTGACCCAAGTTAAACAATTTAAACGCAATGCTACCAAATACGAATTGAGTGTATGTAAACTTCTGACCCACTGGGAATGTGAAGAAATAAATAAAAGCTGAAATAAATCATTCTCTCTACTATTTTTCTGACATTTCACATTCTTAAAATAAGTGGTGATCCTAACTGACCTAAGACAGGGAATTTTTACTACGATTAAATGTCATGATTTGTGAAAAACTGAGTTCAATGTATTTGGCTAAGGTGTATGTAAACTTCCGACTTCAACTGTAGCCTCTCTTGTTATTTTACTGCTGCTATTTAATTATTTGTTACTTTTATTTTCTATTTTTTACTTATCTATTTTTTAGAACCCTTTAAAAAAAAATTACTTCTTAAAGCATTGTTGGTTAAGGGCTTGTAAGTAAGCTTTTCACTGTAAGGTCTACACCTGTTGTATTCGTCGCATGTGACAAATTTGAGATTTGAGATGAAGGGGAGGAGACAGCTTAAAGAAGGATTGTTTTGCCTTGAGACAATTGAGACATGGATTGTGTATGTATGTGGGCCATTTTTGGAGGGTGAAGACAAAAAATGTAAGTGCCTTTGAACGGGGTATGGTAGTAGGTGCCAGGCGCACCGGTTTGTGTCAAGAACTTGAACGCTGCTAGGTTTTTCACGCTCAACAGTTTCCCGTGTGTATCAAGAACGGTCCACCACCCAAAGGACATTCAGCCAACTTGACACAACTGTGGGAAGCATTGGAGTCAACATGGGCCAGCATCCCTGTGGAACGCTTTCGTCACCTTGTAGAGTTCATGTCCCAACAAATTGAGGCTGTTCTGAGGGCAAAAAGGGGTGGGGTTTAACTCAATATTATGATGGTGTTCTTAATGTTTGCTACACTCAGTGTATATCCTCAACAATACAGCAGTGGTTGTATTGACAGTTAAATAGTTTTTTATAGGTGATGATAGATGTTGTCAGTCATACTGTAGAGGTCCTTAGGGCTTCATTCATTATCCTGAACACACTTAGAGACTGGGCTCCAGGACAGGCTAGTAGATTCACACCCCTCCTTGTTTGGATTTGTACCCAGCAGACAGCAGTGAAAACATATTCTGCCACAAACAACATTTCAGACAGGCACAGTGCTCAGATAGGACTGTTTTCATAAACAAACAGAAGATCAACAGGACTTTACGCTGTGTCTACAGCTATTTATTTTTCACATGGATCTTGGCTCTAGTG
The DNA here is from genome assembly GCA_030435695.1 of Brachymystax lenok tsinlingensis. Lineage (NCBI taxonomy): Eukaryota > Metazoa > Chordata > Actinopteri > Salmoniformes > Salmonidae > Brachymystax > Brachymystax lenok. Next base: position 36,170,688 of record CM059813.1, read on the forward strand.
TGACGGCTGTAATATACTGCAGCTGGCTCAGGCTTACCTTGGGAGTCATTTGGATTTCCGTAGAAACCATTCTAGCTTGGCTCTCTCTCTTATTGACTTATCTGTTTAACGGGCCATGTCGGTTATTGGCATTATGGGTAATAGCAGCTTCCTCGTCATGGCACAACTACCTGTAGTCAGAGAAGAGAGGATACATTCAGTACAGTAGTAGATCTATGCGGCAACACTGTGTGTCTAATCTGATAGATGTCTAGGGTAGTGAATAAACACTTTGATTTGGGACTAATTGCAAGTTATTGAGTAACAAAAAGAAGCATGGGATGCAGCAGTAATGAAATTCATTTTGGAGTTTCCTTTGGACCTTCACAGAGATGTTGCATGATGTGTTATTGACCCAGACTGACTGGATGTGGGTTTCTGCCGGGTCGGCAATTTAACAAGTGTATTCAATTGATTTTAATACTGCTGCATATGCTGGGCCGGCTCTAGCTTTTTGGGGGCCCAAAGAAAGATTTGGTTTGGGGGCACGCAATTCTCCTGATTTTTGCCATGGGATGAAGAGACAAAGAGACAATTCTGCAATGTTAAAGCTAATTTCCTGCAATTCTACACAATTTGCCATGACTTATGCCATGCTAGTTATATCTGAGTGAGAGTAACTAACAAAATCAATGGGGCCCCCTGGAGGTCAGGGCCCCTGGGCACGTGCCCTATGTGCCCTGTCAGTATTCGGCCATGATTACTACAAGTTTAGATAACTGGCTACACTAATTTACCAATCTAAGAATTGTTAGTTGACATGGCTAATTGAGTGACTGTCAGTGACTGACAAAACAAGAGAAAAACTGCTGATGCACAACCAAATTTCGAACTTGCACCTTGTGTATTCTACTATTCTAACTCAACTAAGGGGGCGCTAAGCGACCGCTTATGTTGCTTATGGCTGGAGCCGGCCCTGCGCATATTGCCAATCACAGATAGCCAGTCATGGATGAACTCAGCATGTGACTTATGTTATTCATATCTGTCCAATAGCTTTAAAAAGCATTTAGAGATTTGTTGAGTATAATAAGGAGAGGTTTTGTTGTGGTGATTCTCTGCTTCACAGCCAGCAACACCGACCCCTCTCCTTCCTCTCCAGCAAATGTCCGACATGGACACTAAGATCCAGGAGAAAGCCATGCGGGTGGACATGGACATCTGCCGGCGCATTGACATCACCGCCAAACTGTGTGACGTGGCTCAGCAGTGCAACTCAGAGGACATGTCAAAGATGTTCAACGTCAGCCCGGCCAGGTCGCTCCCAGAGAGGGTGTGTATCTATCTATATGTTAGGCCTCACTCTGGAACAGCTAACTACCAGTATACTGCTGCTACACTCTCTTCTACATAGGCAGACACACTGCCACTAATGTAACACTTATTGACCCCTCCTCCATACACACACAAACACAGTCATTGCTCAGCGGTGAACTGCTGATGCTGTGACTCTCTGCACTGCACACAAGGTTATCACATTGTGCAGACAGTGCTGGCTCAAGCCCAACTATGAATCCAGACAGAAACAGACCAGAGGCTTTTTAGGTGGTGCCTGGTACTGCTTAAATTACTAATGTCGGATTAGACAAACTGCCTCTGCATTGATGCAGTCAGTAAGTTGTGTGTGTTCCAGGGTGCCATGGCGTGCTGCAGGAAGAAGGAGTGCAGGCCTGTGTCTGACGAGGACAGCTCTGAGATGGATGCAGACCCCAGCACAAGTACCTCAGAGGAGGAGGTCCCGCTCAACATTACTGACGAAATGAAACGCATGCTCAACCAGCTGTGAGTCAGCCTTCACACACACACACACACACCCACACTGCACACACACACACACACACACACACGGTGCATTGTATTTCTATCATGTTGTACTTTGCTCCCATCTAGTGTTAATTCAGAGTCCTGCATTCATTATTTTTTTTAGTAGTTAATTTCCTGTTCTACAATTAGGGACACCAAATGATAGATGAGAACATTAAATCAAAGAATATGTCTTCATTGTGTATATGAATTCCTCAGTGTAATATTGGATATTGGTTATAAGTCTAATTTGTATTATACTAAATCTTCTGTCACTGTCTCAAGTCATTCTCAAACACTGTATGTAGTCTGTTTTCCTGCATGCCTTCTCTATGTATCTTTCTTCCTCCTCTGTGTTTGGACCTCTTATAAGGTGGTGCCTGTTGTGTTTGTCCTCTCTTCCTTCCTCTCTCTCTCTCTCTCTCTTCCTTCCTCTCACTGTCTCTGTCCCCCATAGAAATTGTTCAGATGATAATTTTGTTGCCAGGAGGGAGACGTTTGACATTGATGACGACTGTGACAGCCTGACGTGGGAAGAGAATGACGAGACCCTGTTGCTATGGGAGGACTTCAACAACTACAACATTCAACCCGCCGCGGCAAACTGCACAGCCACCAGCGCAGCCAACAGCAACACAGAGAAGCCTGTGAGTCGGAAAAGACACTATACAGTAAATGTCAAGGATACATATGTACAGGATAATGCATAAACATTTCAATTACCACTACCTACTGTTAAACTAATGGACAAGGGTACAGGAGGGCATTGAGGAGGAGTTCACCTAACAAACTTCCCATCCATTCATATTCAGCAAAGTGAAATGTTTGCAGTAAAATAACTTATTTTCATTTTGAAATCCTGCCCATTGTTCTGCTCTCAGTTGAGAAATGCAACATCCTAACAGAATGTATTAGCCAATCTTCTTTGCTTCCTCCCAGGTCTCTCAGGATGGAAGCCTGGGCAGCCTCATAGATGAGACAGAATCACTATTCAAGACCAGAGAGCAGGAGTACCAGGAGACCATTGGCGAGATTGAGGTGAACAGGCGGTGTCTGTGGGTGTGTGCATCGGTGCCTGCCTGGCTACGAGCCTGTGTGTGTATATGTGTGTATGAGAGAAACAATGTGACAGAAAGAGAGGTAGGGGCCTACAGTAACAAAAATAGAGGGAGAATGAAATCCCCTGAGATTTATCTACCTGTTAGAGATTGTCCCTGGGAAGTTTTTCCTCTTATTGTATCTAATAGAAACACCTGTCAAGTGAAAGTACAGGGGAGGACGACAGCCTTTGATTTGTTGGTTGTTTTGTCCCTCTCTCTGTTTGGTTTTGATTTGTGACTCGGTTTACGATTCGGCCAGAGTGATTCAGTCCCTGGCAGGGCTGGCACCTGTCCTTGATCAACGTCACTTATGTCTACCCTCTCTCTTCTCTTCCTTACTTTTTCCCCTTCTCTCTCTTTCTATGGCTCCCTTTTACCTCTCCCCTCCTTTTCTCTCATCTCTTCATCTATCTCTCTCACCCTCTCCCTCACTCTAACTCCTTCCCTCCCCCTGCCCCTCTCTCTCTCCCTCCAGATGGAGCTAGCCACAGCAAAGAGTGACATGAACAGACACCTGCATGAGTACATGGAGATGTGTAGCATGAAGCGTGGTCTGGACGTGCAGATGGAGACGTGCAGGAGGATGATCATAGGGGGCAGGAACTCTCCCTCCGTCAGTTCGGTGGCTAGCAGCGACTCAGGGAACACTGACGAGATCCAGGACAAACTACTGGACAAGGATGGAGAGGCTGAGGGGCCAATCAGTTGATAGCTTGGCTCCACCCCCTTCCTCCCCTGTTCACTGACAGCTGCTCACAGAGCTCCACTCTGCTTGGGGGCTGACCCCAGTGTTCTGCCCTGCTTGGCATCTTTAGCCAAGGGGTACTGGTGGTCCTGATGGTCCTAATGGTCCTATGGGTCTGGCCCACTGTCCCAGGCCCGGAACTGGTGCTTATTGTCTCTGTTCTCACAGGAATGGAGGGGGACGGGGTTCATTTGCTTCACAAGTGTTTTAAGGCAGAGGTGGCACATACAATATAGTGTCTGAGCTGTGCTCTCTTCCACAGTGCTGCACAGGAACATCCAGCAAAACAATCAACATGATCAAACCAGTCATTCTGGCTCACTATTCGCATAGTCTATACAGTTCCACTGTCACCATTTTCATTCTATTGGCCTGAGGCTGAATAGTCAATTTGGTGAAGGGAACAACATGCACAACATTATTCACCAGTGAGAATATCTATTATTTTGAGTTTTTTTAATAATCACACAAAAAAATCACAGATCAAGAGCAGTCACACTATTTTGTACTTGCATGTTCCCCATAGATGCAGATTGATCATTCACATATACTGTACATGCAAATGTTCAATTAGGGATTGAAATGTTCTCACCAAAGAGCCAAAGCTAAAGAAATCAGTTTGACTGCACTCACCGTGGTTACCAGTGTTGACTGGGGAATGGAGCACAGCCCTTTGCTGCAATAATGCATTGTTCACATTCTATGCAATTTAGCTAGCCTTATTTCAGGATAACCTTTGACCTTCATTACCCCTCTTTTCCCTCATGATTTGCCTTTTTAAGCTGGGCAGGTGTTTTCTATCTGTCATTCAGAGTGCTCCTGTGTGTTCATCAAAGTAGAAGAGCAATGGGAGGTGCAGAATTATCTCAAAAAAGGAAAACTCTCTAGTTTCCTTTGTCAAAGGCATAACTTCTTCCCCTATCCATGGTAATTTAGAGGCCATAAACATTTTAAAGATTATCCAAAACAATATGGAACAAGGTGCCAGCAAATGTGATGTTTTTGATTTGTATTGCCTTATGCTTATTACTATCATAGTAAACTTCAGCAAAGTTTAGTCATTTTCCCTTAAATGTATCTAATTGATAGAACTAAGTTCTTGATGGTCCCTTGGGCTACTCTTTGGTAAGTCCAAAGCAGTGGAGGCTGCTGAGGGGAGGATGGCTCATAATAATGGCTGGAACGGAAATGAAATGGAATGGAATGGCATCAAACACATGGAAACCACTATTCCACCTATTCCGCTCCAGCCATTACCACAAGCCCGTTCTCTCCAATTGAGGTGCCACCAACTTCCTGTGGTCCAAAGAGCTTTTGAAAGTTATTGGTCATCTGTTTGTCCTCTCAGAGAGAGGGTACTGAAATTATATACTACATAAAACAATCATGTAAACAGGCAATACCATGAACATTGGTTGATGATACATTCCCTAGATTATACATAGAATTATACATTTGCCAATCTTGGATACTAAACTCAGATGGCCTCTCATAACAACTCCCACCCTTCTGTCCAGCAGGGTGCCCTGTTCCTATCATATTCTGTTGTCCAATTGTCATGTGTCCTGGATTGGGTTTATAATTGTTTGTGCCCTGGATTGGGTTTATAATTGTTTGTACGTAGATAAGAGGGCTGTTGGGATGTGATCGTATACCCCAGATGCCTTTCTGTTCATATTGCTCTATGTATAATGAATTTTGTTGTATTACATTCTATCTAATGATTTTAATTGAATTAATCAATTAACAAAATTGATCAATGCATGAAGATTGGGAGAGGTTTTCTGGAAGTTATTTTTCAATTGGTTTATGGAATGTTGTTAGCAGAATCCGGACAAAAGTGCTATTTGTATGATGAGGGTTTTAAGATGTAAAAATAAAAAAATAATGACTTTTGTCATTGCATTGTCTTTATGTAGGAAGAGGGGCTATTGCATTTGGTTGTTTCTTTTAATTGTTTTACATTGAACTAGAGGCACATAGTTGTAGTACATACTGTTGCAATTCTCTATAATTTTTTGAATCAAAAGATACAGTATGTTCCTGTAGCTTTAAATGGGCCCATGAAATTGCATTGTACAGATTGAATTGTGAGTGTTGGGGCATAAATTAAAATTATCTTCTTGTTTAACAATCATGGATGGTAAAAATGGTATGGAAACTTAACTATTTCATAATTTAATTCGACACAAAGATTCTGACCCAACCAGTCTATTGTGTATTATTACCTAAACCATGGTAAAATTTCAAGACTCATACACACTATAAAGACAGATAACATTTAAGGAGAGGCCTTATTCCCAGCTAACCATACAAATCCTTTGTATTAGATTTAAAATCAGCCTGACGAGTGCAGCAGTAAGCCATGCTTTTTTTGTCCTTTGTTACACCATACAGTATAGGCTGGGAAACACTTTGTATGTTGTACAGTAGACCTATGTGGCTGTTTGTGTGATGAGCACTGACGAAACAAAATATCCAAATGCCTTTAGTTCTCATGTCTCATGATGACTGTAATATTGTTGCATATTTTCAATTGAACAGATTGTAGACACCTTTGCTGAATGTATGGTCAATGTTTAGGAGCAGCCTTCTGAGTAGACCTACAGTCCCAACCTTACAATCAGAACTGGTGCATATCTCAGGATGTGGGTTAGAACACAGAAACCTGATGTGTACACGGCACATTGTTCTTTATTGTCTTATTGTCCATTAAGCAAACACAAATTGTACATGTTTAGTTGAACTACTACATTATGTACCCTTGCAGGGCGTAAGTTTGGCTTATTGAGCCTATATGGGAATTTGAAATTGTTTGGTTTAAATGTTTCATAGGTGTTTTATATGGTTGGTTTTTATCGATATAGTGCTAGGGTCTAAAGTGTTACATTAGCCATTACTGAAATGTACACTGCATGACCAATAGTATGTGGACACCTGCTCGTCGAACATCTCATTCCAAAATCATGGGCATTAATATGGAGTTGGTCCCCCATTTGCTGCTATAACAGCCTCCACTCTTCATGGAAAGCTTTCCACTAGATGTTGGAACATTGCTGCAGGGACATGCTTCCCTTCAGTCACGAGCATTAGTGAGGTTGGACACCGATGTTGGGCGATTAGGCCTGACTCGCAGTCGGTGTTCCAATTCATCCCAAAGGTGTTCGATGGGGTAAGGTCAGACCTCTGTGCAAGTCAGTCAAGTTCTTCCACACTGAGCTCGACAAACCATTTCTGTATGGACCGTCTCTTTGTGCACGGGGGCATTGTCATGCTGAAACAGGAAAGGGCCTTCTCCAAACTGTTGCCACAAAGTTGGAAGCACAGAATCATCTAGAATGTCATTGTATGCTGTAGCATTAAGATTTCCCTTCACTGGAACTAAGGGGCCTAGCCCAAACCATTGTTCCTCCTCCACCAAACTTTACAGTTGTCCCTATGCATTCGGGCAGGTAGCATTCTCCTGGCATCAGCCAAACCCAGATTAGTCCGTTGGACTGCCAGATGGTGAAGCGTGATTCATTACTCCAGAGAATGTGTTTCCACTGCTCCAGAGTCCAATAGCGGCGAGCATTACACCACTCCAGCCGACGCTTGGCATTGCACATGGTGATCTTAGGCTTGTGTGCGGCTGCTCGGCCATGGAAACCCATTTCATGAAGCTCCCGACTAACAGTTCTTATGACGTTGCTTCCAAAGGCAGTTTGGAACTTGGTAGTGAGCGTTGCAACCAAGGACAGGCAATCTTCAGCACTCGGCGGTCCCGTTCTGTGAGCTTGTGTGACTTCCCACTTCGTGGCTGAGCCGTTGTTGCTCCTAGACGTTTCCACTTCACAATAGCAGCACTTACAGTTGACGGGGCAGCTCTAGCAGGGCAGAAATTTTACGAACTGACTTGTTGGAAAGGTGGCATCCTATGACGGTGCCACATTGAAAGTCACTGAGCTCTTCAGTAAGGCCATTTTACTAATTTGAAGGGGTGTTCACATACTTTTGTATATATAATGTATCTTCCATTGCTTTGTCACCCTAACGTACAGAGCTTGTCTGTAGTGGGTGGTATTCCCTGTGTTCTAGAGAGGCAGAGGTAGGTCATCATCCCCAGTCAAGGTGGCCATGGAGGAAAGTACTGTCTTTGATGACCATTGACCTCATTGTATTTTCATACACATCACATAATGATGATGCTATTTCAAGCCTGCTGTTTTTAATTCAAATGATTTTTTCCCCTGCATCTTTATTTTTTTCAATGCATACCTCTGTGCATTGTAAAATATGATATTCATATGTAAACTATTAGTAAAACATTGCATTCATGGGGATTCGGGGTATACTGTTGTTTGAAAATAATGAATGTACACTGTAATTGGTGTTGGGGGAAAGTGAAATAAAATGGTGGATTGCCTTTAGCTTGAGTCTTTGTTGTCCTCTAGAGATGTATTATGTTTAATTATACATATAACAAAATGTTTGATCTGTATGTAATTGCAAAAACCTCATACAGTCTACTCTACATTCTCCTGTGCTTAAGTAACAAGTTGAAGATTGATTCATATCGCCTTCGCCTAATAACAATGTCTAAATAATCTGATAGAAAGACATACCATGCCTTCAGAAAGTATTCACACCCCCTGACATTTTCCACATTTTGTTATGTTCCAGCCTGAATTTAAAATGTATTAAATTTTGTTTTTTTGTCACTGGCTTACACACAATACCCCATAATGTCAAAGTGGAATTGTGTTTTTCAAAATGTTTTAAATGAATTAAAAATGAAAAGCTGAAATGTCTTGAGCCAACAAGTATTCAACCCCTTTGTTATGGCAAGCCTAAATATTCTCAGGAGGGAAAAAAAGCAGACATTAAATATCCTTTTGAGCATGGTGAAGTTATTAATTAAACTTTGGATGGTGTATCAATACACACAGTAACTACAAAAATACAGGCGTCCTTCCTAACTTAGTTGCCAGAGAGGAAGGAAAACGCTCAGGGATTTCACCATGAGGCCAATTAAAACTAAGGATTAATCAACAACATTGTAGTTACTCCACAATAGTAACTTAATTGACAGAGTGAAAAGAAGGAAGTCTGTACAAAATATCCAAAAACATGCATCCTGTTTGCAACAAGGCACTAAAGTAAAACTGCAAAGAATCTGGCAAAGCAATTAACTTTTTGTCCTGAATACAAAGTGTTATGCTTGGGGCAAATCCAATACAACAGATTACTGAGTACCACTCACCACAATTTCAAGCATAGTGGTGGCTGCCTCATGTTATTGGTATACTTGTCATTGTTAAGGACTGGGGAGTTTTTCAGAAGACACAGAATGGAGCTAAGCACAGGCAAAATCCTAGAGGAAAACATGGTTCCGTGTGCTTTCCACCAGACACAGTGTTGAATTCACCTTTCGGCAGGACAATAGCCTAAAACACAAGGCCAAATCTACATTGGAGTTGCTTACCAAGAAGACAGTGAATGTTCCTGAGTGGTTGAGTTAAAGTTTTGACTTAAATCTTCTTGAAAATCTATGGCAAGACCTGTAAATGGTTGTCTAGCAATGATCAACAACCAATTTGACAGAGCTTGAAGAATTTTGAAAAGAACAAAGGGCAAATGTTGCACAATCCATGTGTGGAAAGCTCTTAGAGACCTACCCAGAAAGACTCACATCTGTAATCCCTGCTAAAGGTGCTTCTACAAAGTATTTACTCAGGGGTGTGAATACTTATGTCAGTTGTAAAAGCATGTTTTCACTTTGTCATTATAGGGTATTGTGTAGAAATGGGTGAGAAAAAATATATTTAATCCATTTTGAATACAGGCTGTAACACAACAAATGTGGAATATTTCAAGTGGTATGAATAATTTTTTTAAGGCACTGTAGATATACAGAAAAAATATAAACGCAACATGGAATAGTTTCAAAGACTTTACTGAGTTACAAATTAATTAGGCCCTAATCTATGTTGTACACGTCAATCCAAAGCATGCTCAATGGGTGACATGTCTGGTGAGTGTGCAGGCCATGGAAGAACTGGGACATTTTCAGCTTCCAGGAATTGTGTACAGATCCTTGCGATATAGGGCCGTGCATTATCTTGCTCCCATTGTACCCTCTCCGCTGTGCAAACCGGTTTCCGAGCTGCTCACGGGTGCACCTCAGTCACGCTCAAGGTACTAAATGATATCATAACCGCCATCGATAAGAGACATTACTGTGCAGCCGTATTCATTGACCTGGCCAAGGCTTTCGACTCTGTCAATCACCACATCCTTATCGGCAGACTCAACAGCCTTGGTTTCTCTAATGATTGCCTCGCCTGGTTCACCAACTACTTTGCCGACAGAGTTCAGTGTGTTAAATCGGAGGGCCTGTTGTCCGGGCCTCTGGGGTATCTCTATGGGGGTGCCACATTGTTCAAATCTTTGGCCGACTCTCTTCTCTGTATACATCAATGATGTCGCTGATGATGCTGCTGGTGATTCTCTGATCCACCTCTATGCAGACGACACCATTCTGTATACTTCTGTCCCTTCTTTGGACACTGTGTTAACTAACCTCCAAACGAGCTTCAATCCCATTACAACTCTCCTTCCGTGGCCTCCAACTGCTCTTAAACGCTAGTAAAACCAAATGCATGCTTTTCAATCGTTCACTGCCTGCACCCGTCCGCCCGACTAGCATCACTACCCTGGACGGCTCTGACCTAGAATACGTGGACAACTACAAATACCTAGGTGTCTGGCTAGACTGTAAACTCTCCTTCCAGACTCACGTTAAACATCTCCAATCCAAAATCAAATCTAGAATCGGCTTTCTATTTCGCAACAAAGCCTCCTTCACTCATGCTGCCAAACTTGCACTAGTAAAACTGACTATCCTACCGATCCTCGACTTCGGCGATGTCATCTACAAAACAGCTTCCAATACTCTGCTCAGCAAACTGGATGCAGTCTATCACAGTTCCATCCGCTTTGTCACCAAAGCCCCTTATACCACCCACCACTGCGACCTGTATGCTCTAGTCGGCTGGCCCTCGCTACACACTCGTCGCCAGACCCACTGGCTCCAGGTCATCTACAAGTCCCTGCTAGGTAAAGCCCCGCCTTACCTCAGCTCGCTGGTAACCATAGCAGCACCCACCTGTAGCACTCGCTCCAGCAGGTATATCTCACTGGTCACCCACAAAGCCAATTCCTCCTTTGGCCACCTTTCCTTCCAGTTCTCTGCTGCCAATGACTGGAACGAACTACAAAAATCATTGAAACTGGAGACACTTATCTTCCTCACTAGTTTTAAGCACCAGCTGTCAGAGCAGCTCACAGATCACTGCACCTGTACATAGCCCAACCAACTACCTCATCCCCTACCGTAGTCATTTATTTATCTTGCTCCTTTGCACCCCAGTATTTTTACTTTGCACATTAATCTACTGAACATGTACCATTCCAGTGTTAAATTGCTATACTGTAATTACTTCACCACCATGGCCTATTTATTGCCTTATGTTCCTTATCTTACCTCATTTGCACACATTGTATATAGATATAGATATTTTTTTACTACTGTATTATTGACTGTGTGTTTGTTTACTCCAATGTGTAACTATGTGTTGTTGTGTGTGTTGAACTGCTTTGCTTGGCCAGGTCGCAGTTGGCCAGGTCGCAGTTGTAAATGGCCAGGTCGCAGTTGTAAATGAGAACTTGTTCTCAACTTGCCTACCTTGTTTAAATAAAGGTGGAATAAAAAATAAAACAAATGAGATGATGGTGGCTGATGAATGGCACGACAATGGGCGTCAGGATCTCGTCACGGTATCTCTGTGTTAGTTATCAGTAGCTTATGCCTGACCTTACCATAACCCCACCTCCACCATGGGGCTCTCTGTTCACAACGTTATCAGCAAACCACTCGCCCACACGACACCATACACCTGGTCTGCAGTGTATGTTTTATTTCAGCTCATGAAACATGGAACCAACACTTATCTGTTGCGTTTTATAGTTTTGTTCAGTGTAGATAGAAAAGTGAGGCAGCAACAGTAGGCTATACATTCTCTGACAGTTACATTCGTCACAATGAAAGTTAACTAGGTTACATGGGAAAATCAGTAATTGTGCAAAAGATAAGCGGGACATTATTTCAAAAGAGAAACATTTGCTCTGTCGAAAATAGAATTTCTCTATTCAGAAATGACAGCCCTATACTGTGATTGGCTGGGGATGTCTTCTTAGCGCTGAATGGCCACTCACAGACTCGCCCTCTTTGCCTCCAGTATGTTTCATTATGAAAATGAGAGGTGTGTTTAGCAATACTTATTTCCTTGAAATATTAACAAGTAGAATTTCAAAATAGTTTTACAGTGTAAATATTAAGATTCAATTATGTAATTTCTGTTTAGATAAAATACTGTAAATTACTGTGACAATTTAGACGCAAGTGTGATAATATAATGAATGTGGCTTCCCTATCGAATGTTGGTACGGGCCGAATCCTCTGAACTCGCTATACTTGTAACCAGTAGGCTACCTTCTCAAGATATCAGACAGGTTCCATATTTCTTATCAGTTTTGCTACATTGTATCGGCTGCCTGAAGTGGTCTTATAAGGGTGTGTTTTTATTATATTGTCCTTTTTCTCTCTACATATTTTCAATTGGAACATGCTGCGTGTGAGATCAGCATTCTATCAGTCTTGGAGGGGGTACGTATTTTCTCATGAACATACACGAGACCAACTCACCTTAGCTTTGACTTCGTAACCAAGCTAATGTAATTTGCATTATTTTGGTAGCTAATAGTACATTTTTGACTTATGCTTGTTGCTCTACCTAACGTTTTTTTGCTACACTGTAGTTAGGACTGTCCAAGTAGAACAACAACAAAAAAATAAGCTGCTGCAATGCTAAATGCCTGTTCAACCTCTCTTTCGTATCGTCTGAGATTCCCAAAGATTGGAAAGCTGCCGTGGTCATCCCACTCTAGACCCGAACTGCTACATACCTATAATCTATCCTACCCTGCCATTCAAAGTTCTTCGAAAGCCAAGTTAACAAACAGATTACCGACAATTTCGAATCCCACCGTACCTTCTCTGCTATGCAATCTGGTTTCAGAGCTGGTCATGGGTGCACCTCAGTCACGCTCAAGGTCCTAAACGATATCAGAACCGCTATCGATAGACATTACTGTGCAGCCGTATTCATTGAGCTGGCCAAGGCTTTCTACTCTTGTCAATCACCACATTCTTATTGGCAGACTCAACAGCCTTGGTTTCTCAAATGATTGCCTCGCCTGGTTCACCAACTACTTCTCTGATAGAGTTCAGTGTGTCAAATCGGATGGCCTGTTGTCCGGACCTCTGGCAGTCTCTATGGGGTTGCCACAGGGTTAAATTCTTGGCACTGGCGGTTCTGGGGGGGGACAGGTGGGGCCAGTGCCCCTGTGACAACAATTTTGGACCCCCTTGTGGCCCCCCTAAATGTGGAGTATGAAATTATTTTTGCATAACAAATTTTTGCTATCTGTTATTAGACAGAGGCAACGTGGAACACTAATTAAACCCACACATTTACTAGGTGGACATGGTCTTTTGCCTACTAATGCCTGCAATGAAGTGAAGAAAACGATATGACAACAATAACGCTCTAATGTAACTGGCCCTCTAACAGTACAACTGGCCCCAGCTTGGCCCCCAGTTGAAAGGGTCTAGAACCTCCACTGATTCTCAGGCCGACTCTTCTCTGTATACAGTGAGGGGGAAAAAGTATTTGATCCCCTGCTGATTTTGTACGTTTGCCCACTGACAAAGAAATTATCAGTCTCTAATTTTAATGGTAGGTTTATTTGAACAGTGAGAGACAGAATAACAACAAAAAAATCCAGAAAAACGCATGTGAAAAATGTTATAAATTTATTTGCATTTTAATGAGGGGAAATAAGTATTTGACCCCTCTGCAAAACATGAATTAGTACTTGGTGGCAAAACCCTTGTTGGCAATCACAGAGGTCAGACGTTTCTTGTAGTTGGCCACCAGGTTTGCACACTACTCAGGAGGGATTTTGTCCCACTCCTCTTTGCAGATCTTCTCCAAGTCATTAGGGTTTCGAGGCTGACGTTTGGCAACTCGAACCTTCAGCTCCCTCCACAGATGTTCTACGGGATTAAGGTCTGGAGACTGGCTAGGCCACTCCAGGACCTTAATGTGCTTCTTCTTGAGCCACTCCTTTGTTGCCTTGTCCGTGTGTTTTGGGGTTCTCACCCAAGATTTGACAGTACATGGCATTGTCCATTGTCCCTTTGATGCAGTGAAGTTGTCCTGTCCCCTTAGCAGAAAAACACCGCCAAAGCATAATGTTTCCACCTCCATGTTTGACGGTGGGGATGGTGTTCTTGGGGTCATAGGCAGCATTCCTCCTCCTCCAAACACAGAGAGTTGAGTTGATGCCAAAGAGCTCCATTTTGGTCTCATCTGACCACAACACTTTCACCCAGTTGTCCTCTGAATCATTCAGATGTTCATTGGCAAACTTCAGAAGGGCATGTATATGTGCTTTCTTGAGCAGGGGGACCTTGCGGGCGCTGAAGGATTTCAGTCCTTCACGGCATAGTGTGTTACCAATTGTTTTCTTGGTGACTATGGTCCCAGCTGCCTTGAGATCATTGACAAGATCCTCCCGTGTAGTTCTGGGCTCATTCCTCACCATTCTCATGATCATTGCAACTCCATGAGGTGAGATCTTGCATGGAGCCCCAGGCAGTGGGAGATTGACAGTTCTTTTGTGTTTCTTCCATTTGAGAATAATCACACCAACTGTTGTCACCTTCTCACCAAGCTGCTTGGTGATGGTCTTGTAGCACATTCCAGCCTTGTGTATGTCTACAATCTTGTCCCTGACAACCTTGGAGAGCTCTTTGGTCTTGGCCATGGTGGAGAGTTTGGAATCTGATTGATTGCTTCTGTGGACAGGTGTCTTTTTATACAGGTAACAAACTGAGATTAGGAGCACTCCCTTTAAGTGTGCTCCTAATCTCAGCTCGTTACCTGTATAAAGACACCTGGGAGCCAGAAATCTTTCTGATTGAGAGGGGGTCAAATACTTATTTCCCTCATTAAAATGCAAATAAATTTAACATTTTTCACGTGTTTTTTCTTTTTTTTTTTTGTTATTCTGTCTCTCACTGTTCAAATAAACCTACCATTAAAATTATAGACTGATCATTTTTTTGCCAGTGGGAAAATCAGCAGGGGATCAAATACTTTTTTCCCTCACTGTACATAATGATGTCGCTCTTGCTGCCGGGTATTCTCTGATCCACCTCTACGCAGACGACACCATTCTGTATACTTCTGGCCCTTTTTTGGACACTGTGTTAATTAACCTCCAGACGAGCTTCAATGCCATACAACTCTCCTTCCGTGGCCTCCAACTGCTCTTAAATGCAAGTAAAACTAAATGCATGCTCTTCAACCAATCACTGCCCGCCCATCCAGCATCACTACTCTGGACGGTTCTGACTTAGAATATGTGGACAATTACAAATACCTAGGTGTCTGGCTAGACTGAACTTTCTTTCCAGACTCACATTAAATATCTCCAATCCAAAATTAAATCTAGAATCGTCTTCCTATTTCGCAACAAAGCATCCTTCACTCATGCTGCCAAATACCCTCGTAAAACGGACAAAACTACCAATCCTCGAAAATCGGCGATGTCATTCATAAAATAGCCTCCAACACTCTACTCAACAAATTGGATGCAGTCTATCACAGTGCCATCCGTTTTGTCACCAAATCCCCATATACTACCCACCACTGCGACCTGTACGCTCTCGTTGGCTGGCCCTCGCTTCATACTCGTCGCCAATCCCACTGGCTCCAGGTCATCTACAAGTCTTTGCCCCCCCCCTTATCTCAGCTCACTGGTCACCTTAGCAGCACCCACCCGTAGCACGCGCTCCAGCAGGTATATCTCACTGGTCACCCCCAAAGCCAATTCCTCATTTGGCCGCCTTTCCTTCCAGTTCTCTGCTGCCAATGACTGGAACGAACTACAAAAATCACTGAAGCTGGAGACCCATAGACACCTACCTGCCAGCCACTTTTCCCTGCCAGCCACTAAACCCTTTCAATGTGAAGGGCAAGCTAAATAAGTTAAAATAAGTTAATTATGATTTTGTTTCTTCTGATTTACCATGATTCCAAGCCGCATGCGTAAAGTTAACAGTTCACAGAAATAGTATTCACTCAAATCAGGAGGTGAATGATACACCCTGGGCACATAGAGGTAGAAAGAGCACTTGTCTTTATCTGTTTATCTGTGACAGCATGGGCAGCGCCATTGAGGCTGTATCTATTTTAAAATAGTTAATTTTCTTCTTCATTGGCTGATTGCTCCACACCCATAGGAAACCCAACCCATAGGAAACCCCACCCAGTTGACTACTTAAAAATGGTGGAGGCAGTGCATTCACGATCACCAGAAGTTTGGCAGTTTTCTAACTTTTCCACAAAGAAATTAGACAGCCGTGTTCACCCCGACACACAGAGAATAGTGAAATATCAAATAAGCATGAATTGCAATTGCTTGCTGCTGTTAGGTGTGTCTTGCTTTTTAGAGTTTTTACAGATGCAAAATGGTCCCATCTTTTATGCATGGCTCGCATTATCTAAGCCTTTATGCTATAACAACTGTTCATAACAGAAGAACTGATTGTGAGATTACTTTAAGTTACTTATTCCATCTGACAGAAGACTGCAGCTTGCCAAAGTCTAGCAGGGAAGAGGCAGGACAGAACCAACTCTGAGGTGCACCTGTATAAAAAGACAATGTCGCACCAAGACCACAATCTACATGGCCAGTAAAGTCTTATTCAGGTCAACAGAATTTGGACTTGCCTCAAAATTAACTGAATGGCACTCGTTCTCTTCCATAACCACGTTGTTAAGTTTCATATTATTCAAAACAAAGATGTAAAAGAGCAGAACATTTTATGGAGGGTAAAGTGAATGAATGGCCGGTAGGCTACCTCAAGTATAAGGCTGTAAAACATTGATGAACAAACGTGTTACTTTGCACCATGAGGATGAGACATTATATCCCCAAATCTGAGACTGTATGTGGGGGAAGTCTGCTGCTGCATATATGTCTGTCTTCACTTAGTGTGCATTGGTCTATCCTAACGTGTGTCTCTGTGTGCAGGTTCAGGACCTTCCCCTGTGCAGCTGTTGAGGTGAAGAATGAGCCCATCCTGGGATTCAACGAGGGCAGTTCAGAGAGGGCCGAGCTGCAGAAGGTGCGCATGCACACACACAATCATACACAGCACACACTCTCAAGCAAACAACCACTGCATGCACCATTCCATATGCCCTTCATGACCTACAAGGTCATCTCTATAAAAGAGACTCAATAATGTTGTGTGTGTGATAGGCCCTGGATGACCTGAAGGGGAAGACAGAGGAGATTCCCTGTGTGGTTGGAGATGAACATGTGTGGACCAAAGACATCAGATACCAGCTGTCGGTGAGTGGAGTCAACAGCATGTCCCTAATCTGAGCAAACTATTGCTCCATGCTGCCTGAAAATATAGGAGCCTGGAGACTGAAGCTCTTACTTTTACCCTCCCTCTCAGATACACAGCATACTGCCTAATCCAAATGGAACCTTTCAATGCCTGTCAAGTTAAACTGGAAATGACTGTAATAATGTTGTGTTATTACTTTTCTATAACATCCATCATAAACCAACATGCTACCTGTGCTGGGGACCTGCCTGTGGAGTCTAGTCCCATGTAGCTCAGTTGGTAGTGCATGGCGCTTGCAACGCTAGGGTTGTGGGTTTGATTCCCACGGGGGACCAGTATGAAAATGTATGCACTCACTAATGTCAGTCGCTCTTGATAAGGGCTAAATTAGTCAAATGTACATTTCGACCAATGCCACACTCTCTTTAAATGTTATTTCCTGAAGGTATTATTACCTATTAATCAATGTAATTCTTTATTTTCTTTTTGAAAGCCATTCAACCACTCTCACAAACTGGCCAAGTTTTGCTATGCTGACAAGGTAAACTAATATTACAATTCTTCTGTTTTTATTTATCAGACATTCACCAAGATTTACATAACCTGACTGGATGTTGTTGCCTCTGTATGATTGATACAGGAGCTGCTCAACAAGGCTATATTGGCCTCTGTGGAGGCACGGAGGGAATGGGACCTGAAACCCATCCAGGACCGAGCCCAGGTCCTCTTTAAGGCTGCCGACGTCATCAGTGGACCTAAGAGAGCTGAGATTCTGGCCAAAACCATGATGGGCCAGGTACAGTGAAATACTACATTTAGTCTACATGTTGTTTTAATAATCTTATAATTGTATGGCTGAATATCAAGTGGATATTCATCCCCTAAGCGCTCTTTTTATTTTTTTGACTGGGAACACATTCTCATTTACAGCAATTATCTGGGGAATAGTTAAATAAAGGTTACAGGGGAGAGAAGGGTGGATGAATGAGCCAATTCAATGAGCAATTTTTTTTCCTGATTTTATTTTATAGGGTAAAACAGTGGTGCAGGCAGAGATTGATGCAGCTGCAGAGCTAATAGACTTCTTCCGGTTCAATGCGAAGCACGCTGTTGAACTGGAGAGCCAGCAGCCCCTGGACAGTGATGGTAGCACCAACACCATGCTCTACCGTGGGCTGGAGGTGAGCACTCCCTGGTCCTTGCATCATCTAAACGTGATAATAGTCACCGATAAAAGCCTGTTTACTTGGGGATATGTTAGGATGGATTTTCTAGAACTCATATTTTCCAGTTGTTGTTTTTGTAAACACTTTTATTTTAATTACAGGGTTTCATAGCTGCTGTTGCCCCATTTAACTTCACTGCAATTGGTGGAAACCTGGCAGGTACACCTGCTCTCATGGTAAGTGTTCCCCTACTAACAACAATACCCAATTGTCCTTATAGTTCTAATTTATTTCACTTTTAGATCCTGATGTGTGTTGTTGGTTATAGTCTGAACTGGACTTTCTTTGTTTTCCTGTGTTTTTCAGGGTAATGTAGTTCTGTGGAAGCCTAGTGACACAGCCATGTCAGCTAGCTACGCCGTCTACAATGTCCTCCGGGATTCAGGGTTGCCCCCCAACATCATCCAGTTTGTGCCGGCCGATGGACCAGTATTTGGAGACACCATCACCTCCTCTGAACACCTTGCTGGCATCAACTTCACTGGCAGTGTCCCGTATGTGTTTATCTCTACATGTTTAAGCATACGTAAAACTGATTGCCACTTTTGGTACATAATACCAAATATGTACCACACTGTTTTTAATAACTTAAATGGAAGTTAACAACCCTGGAGTCTCTTAACAACCCACTTCTGTTCCAGTACCTTCAAGCGCCTGTGGAAACAGGTGGCCCAGAACCTGGATATCTACAAGAATTTTCCTCGGGTGGCAGGAGGTGGGTTGGACCAATAGCCTGTACACCATAGAGATAAATGCTGTACACCAACTTATTGAATATTAAACATGAGAATATTGACTTCATACTCATCCTATATCTACACTCCCCT
This sequence comes from Brachymystax lenok tsinlingensis, assembly GCA_030435695.1. NCBI lineage: Eukaryota > Metazoa > Chordata > Actinopteri > Salmoniformes > Salmonidae > Brachymystax > Brachymystax lenok. Next base: position 36,189,959 of record CM059813.1, read on the forward strand.
CCATATGTATTTGGACAGTGAAGCTCAAATTTGTACATTTGGCTCTATACTCCAGTATTTTGGATGTGAGATCAAATGTTTCATTAGGCGACAATACAAAATGTCACATTTTTATTTGAGGGTATTTTCATACATATCTGTTTTACCATTTCTAAATGAAATCACTTTATGTATCTAGTCCACCCATTTGAAGTTTTCATTAGTATTTTTACAAACTCACTTATAGGGTATTAAAGTAGTCAAATGTTTTGTCCCATATTCCTATCATGCAATGACTACATCAAGCTTGTGACGCTACAAACTTGTTGGATGCGTTTGCAGTTTGTTTTGGTTGTGTTTAAGATTATGTTTTGCCAATAAGAGCTAAATGGTGAATAATGTATTGTCATTTTGGAGTCACTTTTATTGTAAAAAGAATATATGTTTCTGAACACTTCTACATTAATGTGGATGCTACCATGGATAGAGGTTAGCACTTTCTGGGGGGGTTTATGATCTTTGTTCCTCTAATTTTCTCACTCATCGTTATTCACTATTCATTCATTATTATCTGTAATTTTTATTTACAATAAAAGTTATCCAAAATGATACTACATTATTCACCATTCAGTTCCTATTGGGCAAAACATAATTAGAAAAACAACCAAAACAAATTGCAAATGCATCCAACAAGTTTAGAGTCACAAGCTTGATGTAGTCATTGCGTGCTATGAAATATGGGACCAAATACAAAACTTTTGAGAACTTTAATACACTCGAATGGAATTTGTCTAAATATTTATGAAAAAAATAACTTATTCAAATGTGGGGACTAGATACATGAAGTGCTTTCATTTTAAAATAGTAGGACAGATACTGTATGTTTGAAAATACCTTAAAATTAAAGGTGACATTCAGTACTGTTGTCTCATTCAAAACATTTGATCTCAAATCCAAAAAGCTGGAGAATAGAGCAACATTTACAAATTTTAGCTTCACTGCCCAAATAAATACAGAGGGGAGTGTATATCAGTATTTGAAAACTGCCTCACCGACATCCTCCTCTGCCATACCTTTCAGAATGCGGTGGTAAGAACTTCCATTTTGTGCACAAGTCAGCAGATGTGCAGAGTGTCGTGACAGGGACCATCCGCTCAGCATTTGAATATGGAGGGCAGAAGTGCTCGGCCTGCTCCAGGATGTATGTACCAGACTCTCTGTGGCCCCAGATCAAACGGGGGCTCCTGGACATCCACAAGCAGCTCAAAGTGGGAGACGTGAGTGTACAACTGACCTTCGCTTCTAGGACTGTTGGATTCATCAGTCACTTTGACACTATGGTTATTTTGGTGGGAATAGTTACAGCCAGTTGACGTGTGCTAAAATAGGAGATACTTGAAAGCGGTTAAGTTTATACTGTAAGTGTTCATTTGATGTCAGGTTGTTGTAACAGTCTCCATGATTCCCCTGTCCAGCCCGTGGAGGACTGGAGTACATTCTTCTCTGCTGTGATTGATGACAAGGTACAGTACTGTGAGATTTGCCACTCTGGATGCTTGATCAGAACCAGCTATATTACTTCTGATCAAGAGTTATTTATTTTATTTTAAAGATTATTTTACATTTAGTTACTCTTTGTATACATTATTTATTTTTGTCTCAGGCTTTTGCTCGTATTAAGAAGTGGTTGGACCATGCCAAGTCTTCCCCTAAGTTGAACATTATTGCTGGGGGCCACTGTGATGACAAGAAGGGTTACTTTGTGGAGCCCACCATCATTGAGAGCACCGACCCACAAGAAGCCATCATGGCCGAGGTAAGAGTCGATATTCTTAATAAGTAGTTATGTAGTTATTGTAGATCGCCTCTTTACTCACCACTGTTATTAGCCTATGGAACTTCATACTGTGATTCCAGTTTGCATACATGTCATAATCACATGAGAGACAGTCAGTTGGGTCTGAATTGCTGAAACTGACTTTATTCTAGCCTGTTAGATATGGTTGTTTTATGAAGAAAATAAGCAGGGTCATTTTTAACTGAGATGCCTGCGATCAGGCTCAGGGCCAAGTGCTTGGATTACCCACATAAACATATGGAATGGACACCATGTTTGTTTAACTAAAGCCGTGCGTCACACACTGTAAACCCCAAGGCATTCAAACCCCAAGGCCTTCAAACTCAAAAACTTCTAGTAAGTTGAACTCAAAGTAAATGAAAAGTCGTTTGTGGTACTCACTCAAAACTAAATGAGTTATCAAATCAACAATTTTCTTAATTTTTTTATTAATGATAACAAGTTAACTTTTTTCCCAGCATGCTCTACTGCAGGTTTATTTTTTTATATATCTTTTTTATATATGTGTGTGTGTGTGTGTGTGTATATATATATATATATATATAAATTTAGTTAGATTTCTTGCACCTGTTACTGAAATGGTTTTTCTAGATTAAATGGTTTATGTAGTCTCTTCAAACTGTTCCTTACCCTGGCCAACATAATGTGAATTGTGGTTAGGGTTGCAAAATTCTGGTACATTTCCCAGGTTTTCCAGAAATCCGGGTTGGAAGATTCTTGGAAATCCTTCAACCAGGATTTTCTTTTTAATTTGGGAATTTTGCATAACACTTTCAGGCCTGATGTGGCCTGTAAACCATGAGTTTTAGGCCACTGCGTTAGGGTAAAGCTAAGCCTCAAAATAAGGCCTTACGAGAGATGTATTGTCATAAAGAGTTTAATTATAATGATCGCCTAGGAACTCACTTGGTGAAGGACACAGGACAGAAAATGAACGAATTCAACTATCAATAACAAATAGTGTCATGGGTGGTGACACTACAATTCACTCAAAGGCAAGGCACACTGGGAAATTATATTGGAGGTGTGTTCAAGCTGATACAGCTCAGTTCTGGATCCCCTACAGGGTCACAGTGACTTTTTCGGTATGAGTAATGACTACAAAATCACTATAGGTAACTCTACTCAAATAATGAAGTGCAACCGGTTTCCTCAAAAGTTTTTAGTAATGACAGCCCATTGGGTTTTACAGTGCACTCTGCTTCACAAATGGGGGGCCAGTCCTCCTTGCTTCCTTGCATTGCGATTGCTCAGTTATTATGGAACTTTATAACAACTCTGTTATAACTCTGTTCTGGATTAACTCCTGTAGGAAATCTTTGGGCCTGTTCTGTCTGTCTATGTTTACCCTGAGAATGACTACCTGGAAGTTCTGCACCTGATAGACAACACATCACCATATGCCCTGACAGGAGCTGTCTTTGCTCTCGATAAGTAAGTTTGATTACTTCAGCTGGTTTGCTATGGAGTGTCAGTATTGATGAAATAAATAACATAATACAGTTTTATATACAACTATTATGAATGCAAAGCCTACTTTGATCAGCTTATTGATAATAGATGTTGCTTCCTAACCCTTTAGTAATATTTTTGTTCCAGGAATGTTGTGGATGAGGCAGCCAAAGCCTTGCGGAACGCTGCAGGAAATTACTATGTGAACGACAAGTCCACTGGCTCTATTGTCGCCCAGCAACCATTTGGTGGCGCCAGAGCTTCAGGTACCAATCCACAGCCCACACACCAATCCACAGCTCATTGATCTATGTGACTGCCAACAGTTCTATAAATCAAGTCTTCTCATTACTCCTGGTTAGCTCTCTATGTCTGACATGGACACTTCTATCAAATGGGTACATAATCTTTATGGATTTAATCAATAATACCTAAAACATGAACTTTTGTCTACAAAGGTACTAATGACAAACCTGGTGGTCCTCACTACGTACTGCGATGGACGTCCCCACAGGTGGTCAAGGCCACCCACGTCCCGCTCCGAGAATGGAAGTACCCCTATATGGGTTAAAAAGACTGTAATGTACCCCCTCCTCACCTACCTAGGCCTCCCTCATCCAATCCCAGTTCTGTAGAGGAATCTGTAGGCGTTTTCTCCAGTCAAGATGGACAATGAAATGAAGAGAACAATCCTCTCCTTACTCATCCAAGTTTTGTCCCTTTTTGCCCTTATAAGTATGCACTGAATCTATACACAAGTACGAATGTAATTATTAGCTGTTCTAAATTTAAAGGGGGAGCAACAGTGTCCCTCTCTGGCTCTTCATGAGATCAGCAGGAGCTGCAGCTGACCCAGCCAAGCTGCCAGCTAGCTGTACAGAAGAATGACAATATGAAAACGTCCCATGGATCCACAAACATAGTAAAACTGTGTGGTCTACCATGGATTCCACAGACTTGTAATAATAAATCATCTGTTTTTTATCAAATCGCTGCTATGTGCTTCTGAGCCTCCGTTTTACCACCTCAGTACTGACTGGTCCTGAGATGTAGGCTACTCACTGTTAGGTTATCTTAGCCTGTCCTGTTCTGAGGAAAGTATTCAAAGAGTTGTTAAGCATCAAAGACTTTATGAGAGGAACATGTTTTTTTTTTTCTTCATACAAAACTAACTATGTATTATAAGAATTAACTGACCGTCTATCATCTTAACATCTTTTGACAAAAACAATAACACTGAGTTTCGACCATGAATATTTCATGACCGCTAAAGTTCAAGTATCAAAATGTTTATAAATTTAAGTGTTTGTGATGTCAAAAAGAGAGAAGAATTGTTATCTTCCGTTTTTGGTGCTAAGTCCTTACTAACAGTCCTTAACCTATACTCAGTTCCTCGCTGTGTTATGATTGATTTGCTGTATTGTCACACTAATACTCAACCTCCTGACTGTCTCTGAAACAAAAGGTGATGTACTTGACTTGTTGAACTTGAGCTATGGCTGGTCCTACAGGATGTGGCAATGATCAACTGTATTTATAAATCCCTTTATACATCAGCATATGTCACAAAGTGCTTATACAGAAACCCAGCCTAAAACCCCAAAGAGCAAGCAATGCAGATGTAAAGTACAGTAGCTAGGAAAAACTCACTAGGAAGAAACCTAGAAAGGAACCAAGCTCTGAGGGGTCGCCACTCTTCTGGCTGTTCTGGGTGGAGATTATAATAGTACATGGCCAGATCATTCTTGAATATGTTCAAACGAGAGGGTTGAAAACAGCAGGTCCTGGACAAGGTAGCACGTCCGGTGAACAGGGTCAGGGCTCCATTGCCACATGCAAACAGCAGAAACTGGATCAGCAGCACGACCTGTTGGACTGAGGACAGGGACAGCCAGGAGTCGTCATGCCAGGTAGTCCTGAGGCATGGTCCTCTGGGAGGGGGGAGAGAGACAGACTGTGCATGACAGCCTGGTCTCCGACTAGACGTAACATACTAAAAGTAAATCCAGGACACTCAAATTAGCATAATATGTTATGTTTGGTATGGTTACGTGAGGCAAAAACAAAAGTATGGTGGTTGGTCAGGCATATAACGTGAATGTCTAACTTTCGCGTGTTTGAGCTAATTAGCAACTTTTCAACTACTTACAACTTGTTAGCGACTTTTCAACTACTTAGCATGTTACCTAACCCTTAACCTTAACCCTTTTTAGCTAACCCTAACCCTTGAACCGAACTCCTAAACTTAACCCCTATCCTTGCTAAATAATTAGCCACCTAGCTAGAATTTGTAACATATTGTACGTTTTGCAAATTCGTAACATATCATACAATATGGGTGATGGACATCCACAAATTAATACCAACCATAAGAAACGTAACATACTAAATGGAGTGTCTTGGATTTCCGTTAAGAATATTACAAAATGCTCTGAGTCCAACCGCACACTTTCTGTTCTTTTCCAATTGTGGAATATTTTACTGAGCATTTGCAAAAAAATAAATGTAAGTGCTAATTCCTTCAACTTCATGTGATTGCTCAGTCTCAATCTCAATTTTATGCCATCTTTATCGTTTTGAAAACAATTTGAGGATATATTTTAATAAAATGTATTTTGTATTTTAAAATGTTTCTGTTAAATGCAAAAACAATATTTGTCTTCGATTGTGCTTGTATTGGTAATAATAGAGATTGATCTTTATTAAATTTGTAATAATGGTAATTAAATTATTTCAGAAAGTATATTAACCTTTTGTGTTTAATGTCATTTTTTGTTTCTGAATGTGGCTTGCTTGAATCCATACCCTGTTGTTAATGAGACAGCTGATGGTGTTTCTTCAGTTGCTAACCCCTTCTAAACAGTTTGAGCTACAGACTTCTTGTACCATTGGATTCCTCTATTTCTTCTGCATCCATCGATACCAACCATTAATCTGTGTGATTAACGGGGGCTGAGCTAGGGCGGTGTTTGTGAGACTAGGGCGCATCCCGAAGGTAGCCGGGTCTTTTTACAAAAATGTCTGTAGAGTCCTAATGTTTTGAGCTACAAACTCATAAGCTATCTAGTTGGGACTTTAACAAACACGCACATGTAACATGTTTTGCTTTATGATGCTCACAAGCTACACAAGGTTCGTTAGAAGGTAAGGGGGCTCTTCTACATAGATCATAGGAAATCCCAGGACATAGTGTCTATAATACTGTAATAAGCTCACATAGTTGCTGTACAAACACAAAACTCCACACAGTTGTCACTGACTAGTTCAATATTAATTTCATAGTGAGCAAACAATTTCTATACTTACAGCATTCCTATAAATTCATTTTTATCTGGTTTTGCTTTGGTGGACATCATTTTTTTGACATTTGTCCAAACTCCTGAATGCAACTAATTTGTCAAATTGTTTTGTGTTCTACTTGTAGCCCTGGTTGTCCTGAAAATAAAATGGTCAAACACTTCATTGTGAGGCTAAATATAAGGGCTGGACATGCAGATAAATGAAAAGCTGATTTTTGCTGGGGTCTCAGGACTGATAGGGTTAACCAATTTGACGAGTTAAAATGGGTAACTGCCCAGAGTGAACTGGGAATGCTGTCCTACACTGAGGTGTCAAAGTACAAAGCCAAGGTTTTTACTTCCTGTCAGGACTTTTAGGTGTGTGCTCGCATCTCTACCTCATCCCCCACACTGTGTGATGTGCTCATAGTGCCACACTCCTGTCACATCAAAGTCATATGGGAGGAGACATCCTTACTGTGCCTTTGGCACACTCCCATCCTTTAGAAGTTAGTGCTGTATGTGTAGACTCGGGAAAGAGCATTGCCTGACAGCACAGGAGGTTGGTGGCACCTTAATTGGGGAGGACGGGCTCATGATAATGGCTGGACCAGAATTAGTGGAATGCCATTCCATTCGCTCCGATCCAGCCATTATTATGAGCCGTTGTACACTCAGCAGCCTCCACTACCTGACAGACACCAAATGTCTGGAGATTTAGGCCCAAAGAACCTGCTGTCTCTTTTTTTATACTCAACTTTCTCATCGCTACTTATTCCACTGTTATGAATCCTAATGGAATCAGACAACCAGAGCCAATGTGCAGGCAGGCATATGCAGTGGTTCTCATTAACTAAAGGGAAATTGAAAGAAACATCTTATATCTAGACAAACTAAATATTCAAGCTGGTCACTGGCAAATTTGCAACTCATTAGTTGAACATTTCTAAATCATCTGTAGGGGGAAAACAAATTACGTGTTACTATTCCTATTGAAAGAAGTCTGAAGAATAATTGTTATTTTGTCATGTCAAAATATTTAGCACAGATCCTGGGTACTTTATAGTGTCATTACAAAGCTATGCCAAGTATTCTAGGGACTGATCTCATGGTGATACATACTGCAGTGGAATGTTTTTTTATGCAGATTTATGGAATAACATTGTGCCTGTTGTGCAGCACAATTGGGAGAGCTCCATGTGGGATGCTTCAAATAAATCCCCAACATGCTTTGAATTATATGATGTCCATTGTTCCCTTTAATACATAAATGTACATTCACTGGTCATATTCAACTGTTAATGGCATTGTTGTAGCCTAAATTTCAGGCTAATTACATATTCACATGTAGATTTAATCAGATTTTTTTTTTTTTACAGCTTTATACCAGCAATAAAACGCAATGTGTTGGATTGAGAATGTTGGCGCTTCTAATTGACAGCTCTTGAATGGTGTGAGTGTGGGAGAGAAGCTCCGGTTAGCTAGCGTTTTCCGGAGGCGCCAGTACTAGCTTTTGTGTAACAGCAGCTGGACCATTCAGTTTGAACATGTTTACTCAACAGAATCGAGCCTTTCATGCCTTCATTCTCCCTCCAAAAAATCAAGCTCCTATAACTTCTACAGTAAAACCACTCCACTGGGCACAGACGTCAGTTCAAAGTCTGGCCTTGATTTACATTTGGTTGAGTTGTCAACTAACATGAATTCAACGTGAAATCAACAAAATATTTCACCAAGTCATTGGGTTTAGGTTCAAAGTTTGGTTAAAAAATGAAGAAAAAAAAAAGACGAAATGCCCTTATTGATGACTTTTGCAACTCCAATTCGTTTTCCACTTTGTCTTCACATATATTTTTCTGGTTGAAATTACGTGTAATTTATTGCTTTGGGACAACGTGTAGTAGATTCAATCCGTTTTTGCCCAATGGGACATTTAGAGCAATATGTTTTTATGGTGGGAAGCAAAATAATTAGCACTCTGTGTGGGAAGGCTGTACTTCAATATTTTTTTTGTCGGGAAATATGGAGACCACCTGTAGTCTTGTAGGCTTCGTTTAGGCTAAATTGTTCGCTGGATTATGTTGGTATAAATAATTGTGTAGTCCTGTTGGTATCATTCTAAATGATGTGAAATTATGTATTTTTATGCATGAAGTTCGGTCATTCCTGGTCTTTAAGTGACACCTTTTTTAAATAGAGGTGTAGGCCTACAGTGTCTATAACTGTTGTGTAAAACAAAACATAGAAATAGTAGCCTAAATAATAGAGATTCGTCCATAAATTGTAATTTCCTTTTATTTATTGGGGAATATTGCCATATCAATGTGATAATCAATGTTCCAATCACAGTTTGTTTCAGGACACTTTACAATTCAGCAACATATGGCTGAGGTATTTTCCCAGAAATACACCAAGATATTACTTTAATATATTTTACAATATGTAAAAATGTTTTACTTCACAATTGTGAAGTTAATAATACATGCGCAATAGCACAATACAGGATATGGAATTTACATTCTAAACAGAATAATAACAATACTTTCAACTTTTACGAACAAAAGATAAATTGTAAAGGGAATCATTATTTCCTACAAGAAGAGATCATACTTGGTCGTGCAGCTAGACCAACATGTTATCTGGTTTTGACAACGAAAGTCTCATTATTTAACGTCTCAAAATAGGCTATGCGCATCACCAGGGTCTCCACAAATGCCCTCTTCCACCTGCGGTGACACATTTCGGAGTTCTGCTGTTGTGAGGGACCTTCGCGCGGTTTGGACTCAGCACGACTCTGTCACCAAGTTGCTGTACCCGATGGAAGTGATTGACAAGCTTATGTTGCGAGTCAGTCGGCTGGTTGTGCGCTGAGAGGAAGCGCAGCGTCTCCTCCAGGCAGCGGGTGAATCCCTCCGCGTAGCTCTGGACAGTTGACGCTGCGTTGAATGAAGAAGCAGGGCGCGTGCTGTTGTCTTTCAGGTAAAACACAGCTGTCTCGAGAATGTCAGCCTTCTCCAGTTTAGAGTTGGGTTGGTGTGCTTGAAGTTCGGTTTTGAGGAGGGACTTGAGCTGTTCGATGCTGCTGTTGATGCGGTCTCGGCGCATCTTCTCGACCACTGGTTTTCTCAGCTGGATAAAATAAATAATCTGATTAGTTAATCGCAGTTTAAAAAGACATGTTCAAATTAAAAGTTAACACATTTAAATTATGAATACAGAGGACAGTAGTCAATTGTACTTAGCCTACTTTGATTCTATCTTTCGTGGTCCTCACAATGTTGCACATATTGACAGGAGCCATTGCTGTCAATGTTGCGGATGTCAGAAGTGTGGTTTGACCACCACAGGGCTTCTGTATTTATACACCCCTCGCACTGTAAACCCGTGTGGGTCACAGTTTGACAGGGTTTCCCACACTTGCTGGCCAATCAGGAACGCGGACAGTACAAAGAAAGAGGTTCAATTACTTCATGCTAAATTGACTGTCTATTGCTTTGGGACAATGAGCGTGTCCCAAGGGAACAGGTGGACTGTGCAATAAAGTAAATGCTCTGAAATATTTGACTCTGTTCCTTGCGACTGCACACCAAGATATTGCTCCATTCACGGTCAAACCAAAAGGCGGGAAACAAATCCTGAGTAAGTAAATGGGTTTCCAGAAGATTATTCAGGATCAAGAGGCGTTTCTTCTGTATGCTTTTCCCCGCATTTTTTTTTAATACATTTGTTACTTTGATGAATTCGTTCAACCTTACACAATGTTGGATTTGGCTATTTTATGTGCAAGTTATAATTAGGATTGTTTTTCTTGTACGCAATAAGAAATATAACAATAGTATTATAATAAATAGCATATAATTAGACATTAGCCTATGTAATACGTTTTTCAAAAACGATTATTATTATTATACTATGTATGTTGTCATTGAAAGGATATTTTCGGTATAGGCTATACAGCAACAGTCTATTTATATACAGGCAGCTTATGCGAACCTTTGTAAACTACTATTTCCTGTTCCCTTCATCACCAATCGGTCAACAATGTATCAACGTGATATTTTTCCTTATGGCCCCTTGGGAATGAGATGCCCCATTGAGGACCGTGACTAATGCGGTATTGAGCACAGCACACTTACATTGTTGCTCTGTTGAAAGTGTGCTGTGGGAAAGTTGGGACACCACAGCCTACAGGATTAGTCTTTGAATAGAGGAGCAGCTGGCTTCTGTGCGCGGGAAACCTCTGTCAGCTGGGTGAGTTCTACAATATATGTTTCCTCTCTAGTTCTAGTTAGAGGGCATCAGTCCAGTTGTGCAACAATTGTGAAATGTTAGAATTTCAATACAATTGTTGTTGGTATTGTTTACATATAAAAAATTCCCCAGATAATGAAAAGTTGCCCATTTCAATGGGAAAAGTTGCAGCAATCATTGCTGGCAAAATTATGGGCCTATAGGATAATGAAAACAACCTGTTGAATCGAAAGTATGTCTACTCCAAAATAGTTGGGTTCTGCTGGATCATTTTAGATAATCCATACAAATTAAATAGACAGCACTCCAAAGGTTCAATTTCAATGTCTTTCAATTTTTTTAATTCAATTTTGAGTAATGTTTATAACCACATGAGATGCCATATAAACGGTGGTATCTTTTATATGACCTATTAGCTCTAATTAGTGCACCTAGTTTCACTCATGACCATGGGCACTGTCTTGTGTTACTTGGACCTATAATTATAGAACTGTTTAATTTGTTGGTCTATGTTATCTGTAACATCAATTAACATCTTACAATAAAAACAGCTATTTTTGTTCATTCATGCTGTTTCTGGGTATTTTTTTACTCCAGATTGTGAGATTGTCTTAACAAACCTTGCATCTCCCACATTTATCCCTCTCTCTCTCTCTCCCGCCAAACTGTGCCATGTAAAAGGGCACAATGCATTCCTGACTGTTGTGCTGAACCAGGCTTTGCCTGAGAGGGCACCACTCTCTCACAAAGAGAGGGGCAGGTGCTTGGTATCACGTGCCTCATCAAGTAGGGTATCCTTGAGGCATGAGCCACACAGGGACCTGGGAAATGCCTGACCTCTCTTTAGACCTGATAAATCCTTTTCAATGTGGACCCCGGTCTATGGCATCCCATGGACATGTGACCTGAAGCTGGAAATTGTCAAATGTATGACTTCTGTCTTAGTCGAGGTCCTTTCAGTACTGTCATGGGTCAGTGTGTTGATGGTCAGTTTTAATAGATATTCACACATACAAAAACAATAAATATCTTATTCTTGCTCTGCAATGTGCCACATCATGTTTTTTCCATTAACTTGTTCCGGTGTAGGTTCGATATTTTTTTAGGTATCATTGGATTGTGTATTTACTGTATGTTCATGTCTGTATTCCATTATTAGACAATAACACAAATATAACATGTATTTGGCTTTATATCATAATAGCAGACTCAAGTCTTGTTATTTGCATTCCAGTATGTTCTACCTGTGACTTCCTCTAGGTGTGTGGAGTGTGTGAGAGGCCTGGGCTCACCCAGCAGAGTTCCAGATGGCCTATTGAGTTCCCTGCATAATGAGGGGTGATGGATCAGTGGCGGCTGTGGCAGGGTGGGGCGCAGCCGTGAATGGGGGCTAAGTGTGGGAAAGAGGAGCAGGTCGGAGCTCTCACTCATTCCTCACTGGAGAGAGGGAGAGGGCCTTTGGCTGCACACAGACACTGGGACATCTGGGCTCAAAGCTATGGAGACTGTTTTGGTGTGTGTGCGTGTGTCCATGCACGTGGGCGAGAGTGTGTGTGTGTGTGTTTGGAGGGGCTCATAATGAGGCCATCGCTTTTCTTCCTGAATAGATGGACTGTCCACATTGGAATGTGTTCATACTCAAATAATGTTTTCATCTGCATAGTTATGACTCACTTCTTAGAAATATCTTTAAAGAGAGAAGAAAAGACAGACCAGAAATTATTTCCCTCCAAAAATACCCTTGCCATCTGCCTCTTTACACATCAAGCATTGACAAATAACTCACAAATTTTATCCATTTAGTTTAGAGCAACCATTTGAATCAATGTTAAACATTTGAATGCCTAGTAAGTTATTGAAGTATGTAGACATTTACCAATTCTATTGACGTATTCACAAGTGATAGGATAAACATTATTTAGTAAAAGCCTCTGATGATAAGAGAGTGAAGTTCACTGTATTGTACTGTCCGAAGGCTTCAGTGGGAGCAGATGTTTGAGTGACGGTTCCATTAATGAGAGGCAAGAGGAGATTAGAGGAGGAGAGGTGTAATCAGTGTTAGGTAAGTGTGCACGCACACAGGCCGGCCATGTGAACGAGGGCGAGGTGGGGGGAACACACGTGCCCCCTGGCTCAGCAGTGCCTCTGATCTGGGCAGCAGGTTGAAAGGGTGTCTCTAGAGGGGGGCAAGGGGGTGGTGGATGGAGGGGAGATGGGGTGTGGCCTATTGACTGGAGGAGGTGTGAGTAGGATCCCGTCCTGCTTTCCCACACTCTCTTTCACATTTACTACATATTCTGTGGGGGGCTGAGTGAAGGTGTCTTACAATGGAAGTGTGCCTTCCCTGAAGGTGCTGGATAATTGTGTTTAATTGGCATCTACAATGTGAATGTTTCTCTCACTCTCACTCTTTTTCTTTCTTTCTCTCTCTCTCTCTCTCTCTCTCTCTCTCTCTCTCTCTCTCTCTCTCTCTCTCTCTCTCTCTCTCTCTCTCTCTCTCTCTCTCTCTCTCTCTCTCTCTCTCTCTCTCTCTCTCTCTATCCCAGTGTGCCTTTCTCATGCTTTCTGTACATGTGAAAGACAGAGAAGAAATAAATGGTATATAAGTTACGGATGTAAGGGGAAATAAATTATTTAATTTACACAGCACAGTATTGCAGTACATTCAATTTGATTTATTTTAATTCATGTTGATTTTTTAATTCATGTTGTCTTCTGATTATATTCATTGTCTCCTTAATAGGTTAGCATTCATTTCTGCAATGTGAAATGTGCAGTATCTATATGCCTTTAGGGTTCCTTATCAAGTCTGACTCAGTCCCAATCTGCAGAGGCCTGATAGGGAATGTTCCCAGGTAATAAAAGTGTAACGATGTGCTCGTGTTCAGTCTGTGCCTCTGATATCTGCAGCACCGTTCCCTCTGTTGAGGCCAGTAAACCATGAGATAATGGATGCCTCTCCAATTGTTGTGTCCGCCTCACCCACTGGCCTCGGAGTGTGGGAAAGCTAATCCAGCCTGGTACACATGGCTTTGTAATGCTAATGCCCTCCTATAAATAGGGGAGTGGGCTCCTCTCTCAGCTCACAACTCACTCGCCTTCCTCAGAGAAGCACACTCTCTCTCTAACAGAATGGCTCCTACCTACATCAGAGACTCTGACAACACCATGCTCTCTACTAAAGACAAACATAAAGTAAGTATTGTTTATAACATATGTTTTTGTCATAGTTTACTATTGAATCTTTTTCTTCATGATTTGAACTTAAAGGACATAGAACTAACTGAATGCCCTCTGTTCTTCATCAGCTAAGGAAACCAGTTGTGGAGAAGATGCGTAGAGACCGCATCAACACCTGCATAGAGCAGCTCAAGACCCTGCTGGAGAGGGAGTTCCACAAACAGGACCCCAATGCCAAGCTGGAGAAGGCTGACATCCTGGAGATGACGGTGGGGTTCCTGAAGCAGCAGCTGCAGCCTCAGAGCCCAGTCCCTCAGAGGGCCCACAGTGAGGGCTACTCCCAGTGCTGGAGGGAGACACTGCACTTCCTGTCTTCCAGCTCCATGAAGGACATGATGCTCCAGAACCTCCAGAGAGCTGGCCAGGACATCTGCCTCTCCTCTCCACTCTCCTCCCAACACCAAAACCACAGCCAGGGCCCAGTGAAGCAGGCCATCACAGGCCACAAAACAGTCTGGAGGCCTTGGTAGAACCACCGCATAGAGACTCTATATCACAAACTGGATGGGTGTTTACCATCTTTCATGCTGTAGGAAATACATTTCCAAACGTTATATTGAAATTATATTATTTTCTTGTTATATTTGAACGGAATTCTACTGATGTGATTATTTGCTCTCAGAGAAGAAGCTGAAAAACATATTTGTATTAATTCATAATGAAGAATATGTTTGATATTTTACGTATATGTTTATGTGTGTATGCATTTTGTGCTCACTTGATGCACCAATGTGTTCTTTAGTCATTTCATTTTCTATGAAGATGATTTGTAAAGGTTATATCTTTACACGTATGGTTGCTTAGCTAACTCAAATCTTGCTTTGAAGGACATTTACAAATGCTTTGATATGCCTTTTGTAAAGGCTTTTTGGGACGTTGTTGTTCCACCATAGGCACTGTTGTGCTGTGAAATGTATTGTTGACATGTATTGTTGACACTGTGTGTCTTTCATTCTCACTTGATAAAGTGAACAAACACCTAAAATGGATTCCAATAAATGTTTTGCAAAGTAACCATACTGTGTGTGTGTGTTTCTAAAGGAGCTGTAGTTAACCAGGGGATGATGGGACATGTAGAAAAAATCATAATGTACAGGGTAGATGGAAAGTAACAATTTTATAAACGGAAGTGGAGATAAACAGTGAACAACAGATAATGCAAACAGGCAGATGTACTGATAGATACTGTAGTTAGAAGAGCAGGCATCTGGCCACATCATATAAAGTAAATCACAGTCTAATGCCTGTAAACCTAAGTTGTAAGGTCACAGTTACTGTAATGGAATCATCTATCTAGCTGTTACATTTAAGTTATTGGAGACTGCTGCATTGCATAGTTTATCTTGTGAGATGCACCTCTTTTCAAATATAAATGTTGAAAATAGCTGCCTGCCCTAATATAGTTGCTTAATCCATGCAACCTGGAAATGTTGCATGGTTTATCTTGACATTTACATGAACATGTTTTTATTAAGTAGATATCACGTTGAAAGTGATGTACAGTCATTGGAATAATACAAATAATAAAAACACAAAAACAAGCATCATAACATGTTTATTAGTACATGTTGTGTTGAGACATGTGTTGGCATTGGTGGTGGAACTGCATGTCTTGAACAGGGCATATTGATAGTTTGTATAGGTCAATAATCAATTATCAGGGATTGGCTTAGTGTGTATACCACATGGTCTGCATCTGGTAGCATGGGTCTGGAGCTCACCCAGCTTTCCCACACTTCTCAACCAATAACAGCCCTGATTGGGACAATAGATAACATCAATGACTTTGTGTGTGAGTGTCAATGTGACTGGGTGTGTGTGCGTGTGTGCGTGTGTGCGTGCGTGTGTGCATGACAGAGAGTGAGAGAGAGACCATGCATGGGCTGTGGGTGGAGCAGTAGTCAGTGAGTTTAGTGGAGGATGTGTGCCATGGTTGGTGTCGTGTGTGTGTGTGTGTGTGTGTGAGACGGTGTGTGTGTTTGCTTAAGGTGTGTTGACTCTAATCTATCACCTGGGAGCAGACTTACCCTCCAGACTGACACCTGCTTGCATCAGGCAGATAAGAGAGTTTTCCCACGGCGCTACACAGCGAGGCCTTGCTACAGGCACAGGCCCATCCTGTCATATAGAGACTAACACTCACATCTTCAAAACAAAGCTTAACCCTCACAGCACTGTTGTGTCACTAAGTCAATAAATTCTCTAATCATAATATAAGTGCATTCAGACTTCATTTTGTACACACCATTAGATTAAAGAACAGATAAATAAATGCAATGGCACACAGGGTGGAATATACTTTAACGAGAAAAGTAATTTAAATGTAAATCAAAACTAGTTTGAATACTATCCAAATTTAAATGCATTCCAGTTTCATACATTATTTATGAAATGTGTACAACCATTTGTTTTTTTCTTGCTAAGAAATACAGAGGGACTGTTAACGATAATCACTTGTATTTAATAATGAAGAAGGACATGATGATTAAATGAATAAGCAGTTTTTTTCTCCAGGGGGAGGGGCAGTGAGTGGGTGGGGAATCAGGATTCTCAGCTTCATGCCTAGAGGATAATTTAGCGCGGCACACTTCCTTTGTCCCTGCGATGAAAGGGGAGAATGAAACTGGAGTGTGGGAAAGCCGAGGAGAGATAGGCCCCACACGGGAGAGACACGCCACATAGTCACACAGCCCGACAGGCAGTCAGGCAGCGGCCCGGCTCACCAGCTGTTTGATGAAATCAGAGCTGACAGAGCCGACTGCCCAACGTTAGCCTGGGGCTTAACATACAAAGCCCAAGACAGGCACGTTGGACACACACACACAGGCACATACACGTGTGTGTGCGCCAACGCTCATGTTCTCATTTTCATCGTTCCTTCACTATATACATACAGTGTAGGATAAAAGTATTTGATCCCCTGCTGATTTTGTATGTTTGCCCACTGACAAAGAAATTATCAGTCTATAATTTTAATGGTAGGTTTATTGGAACAGTGAGAGACAGAATAACAACAAAAAAATCCTGAAAAACGCATGTGAGAAATGTTATAAATTGATTTGCATTTTAATGAGGGAAATAAGTATTTGACCCCTCTGCAAAACATGACTTAGTACTTGGTGGCAAAACCCTTGTTGGCAATCACAGAGGTCAGACGTTTCTTGTAGTTGGCCACCAGGTTTGCACACTACTCAGGAGGGATTTTGTCCCACTCCTCTTTGCAAATCTTCTCCAAGTCATTAGGGTTTCGAGGCTGACGTTTGGCAACTCGAACCTTCAGCTCCCTCCACAGATTTTCTATGGGATTAAGGTCTGGAGACTGGCTAGGCCACTCCAGGACCTTAATGTGCTTCTTCTTGAGCCACTCCTTTGTTGCCTTGGCCGTGTGTTTTGGGTCATTGTCATTCTGGAATACCCATCCACGACCCATTTTCAATGCCCTGGCTGAGGGAAGGAGGTTCTCAACCAAGATTTGACGGTACATGGCCCCGTCCATCGTCCCTTTGATGCGGTGAAGTTGTCCTGTCCCCTTAGCAGAAAAACACCCCCAAAGCATAATGTTTCCACCTACATGTTTGACGGTGGGGATGGGGTTCTTGGGGTCATAGGCAGCATTCCTCCTCCTCCAAACACGGCGAGTTGAGTTGATGCCACAGAGCTCCATTTTGGTCTCATCTGACCACAACACTTTCACCCAGTTGTCCTCTGAATCATTCAGATGTTCATTGGCAAACTTCAGCCGGGCATGTATATGTGCTTTCTTGAGCAGGGGGACCTTGCGGGCGGTGCAGGATTTCAGTCCTTCACGGCGTAGTGTGTTACCAATTGTTTTCTTGGTGACTATGGTCCCAGCTGCCTTGAGATCATTGACAAGATCCTCCCGTGTAGTTCAGGGCTGATTCCTCACCGTTCTCATGATCATTGCAACTCCACGAGGTGAGATCTTGCATGGAGCCCCAGGCCGAGGGAGATTGACAGTTCTTTTGTGTTTCTTCCATTTGAGAATAATCGCACCAACTGTTGTCACCTTCTCACCAAGCTGCTTGGCGATGGTCTTGTAGCCCATTCCAGCCTTGTGTAGGTCTACAATCTTGTCCCTGACATCCTTGGATAGCTCTTTGGTCTTGGCCATGGTGGAGAGTTTGGAATCTGATTGATTGATTGCTTCTGTGGACAGGTGTCTTTTATACAGGTAACAAGGTGAGATTAGGAGCACTCCCTTTAAGAGTGTGCTCCTAATCTCAGCTCGTTACCTGTATAAAAGACACCTGGGAGCCAGAAATCTTTCTGATTGAGAGGGTCAAATACTTATTTCCCTCATTAAAATGCAAATCAATTTATAAAAAAATGTTCACATGCATTTTTCTGGATTCTTTTGTTGTTATTCTGTCTCTCACTGTTCAAATAAACCTGCCATTAAAATTATAGACTGATCATTTCTTTGTCAGTGGGCAAACGTACAAAATCTGCAGGGGATCAAATACTTTTTTTCCTCACTGTACTTTATTACATGAGTATGCATTTAATGTTGTCTTATTGGGATGTCAGTACATGCAACGTCAACATATTATCAACACATGCAAATGAATAAATAATAAAACATATCTTAATTGGAGCTACAAACTAAAGACTGCACCTTTAATAAAACTATTATTGACATTAGACCTATGAAGAGAGTAGATTCTGAGATTTAGAGTACATGAATTGTGTGTGGGACAGAGTGTGACAGACAGACAGACAGACAGAGAGAGAGAAAGACAGAGAGAGAGAGAGAGAGAGAGAGAGAGAGAGAGAGAGAGAGAGAGAGAGAGAGAGAGACAGACAGCAACACAATTAGATCCAAACATATCATGAGAAAACTAAAAGATAATTACTTGACACATTGGAAAGAATTAACCAAATAACAGAGCACATGGGATGCTATTTGCGTCTAAACAGAGAGTAAACTGACCCAAAAAACAGAGAGTAAACTGTGACTGACCCAAAATTAAGTAAAGATTTGACTATTTTCAGACTCAGTGAGCATAGCCTTGCTACTGAGAGAGGCCGCTGTAGGCAGACCTGGCTCCCAAGATTAGACAAGCTATGTGCACACTGCCCACAAAATAAGGTGGAAACTGAGCTGCACTTCCTAACCTCATGCCAAATGTATTACCATATTAGAGACACATATTTCCCTCAGATTACACAGACCCACAAAGAATTAGAAAACAAATCAAATTTCGATAAACTCCCATTTCTATAAGGTGAAATACCACAGTGTGCCTTCACAGCAGCAATATGTGTGACCTGTTGCCACAAGAGGCAACCATGTATCCCATGCAAATTAAGCCCTTTGAATTGAATTGGGAAAGAGAGAGAGAGAGACTTGAGACTTCAGTGGTGATAAAATAATCAATATTACCAATATGCATTGTCAGTATCATTGTTTATTTTAGTATGATGTCCACTTGTGCACCCAGTTTAGGTTACATGTCAACAATGTGGAAATACAAAGTCTTCACACCAAAATGTTTCAGTATTTTACTAGGCAAGTCAGTTAAGAACAAATTCTTATTTACAATGACTGCCTAGGAACAGTGGGTTAACTGCCTTGTTCAGGGGCAGAACAACAGATTTTTACCTTGTCAGCTCTGGGATTTGATCTAGCAACCTTTCAGTTACTGGCCCAATGCTCTAACCACTAGGCTACCTGCCACCCCAGTATGCATGATGACACATCATATTCAATCTGTTCCTTCATAAAAGGATTTCACTTAAACGTGATAATTAATCTCCAATAAATATTTTGCATTTAGAATATAATTTATTCTATATTCATCATCAATATCTGAGTCGACTCCATAAGAGTCATACGCCACATGGCAGAAAGTTTAGATAACAGACAAAGTATTGCCTACGTCTACTCACAAAGCAGATTCATAGTAGTCTATTTTACAGCGAGCTCCATACAGGGGACAACAAACAATAACGCTTGTCATATGACGTTTGCTATCCTTCATAAAGGACCTAAGCAGATAGTATAATCAGAAACAGAGATTTCCTACAGCATGAAAGATGGTTAACACCCATCCAGTTTGTGAGATAGAGTCTCTATGCGGTGGTTCTACCAAGGCCTCCAGACTGTTTTGTGGCCTGTGATGGCCTGCTTCACTGGGCCCTGGCTGTGGTTTTGGTGTTGGGAGGAGAGTGGAGAGGAGAGGCAGATGTCCTGGCCAGCTCTCTGGAGGTTCTGGAGCATCATGTCCTTCATGGAGCTGGAAGACAGGAAGTGCAGTGTCTCCCTCCAGCACTGGGAGTAGCCCTCACTGTGGGCCCTCTGAGGGACTGGGCTCTGAGGCTGCAGCTGCTGCTTCAGGAACCCCACCGTCATCTCCAGGATGTCAGCCTTCTCCAGCTTGGCATTGGGGTCCAGTTTGTGGAACTCCCTCTCCAGCAGGGTCTTGAGCTGCTCTATGCAGGTGTTGATGCGGTCTCTACGCATCTTCTCCACAACTGGTTTCCTTAGCTGATGAAGAACAGAGGGCATTCAGTTAGTTCTATGTCCTTTAAGTTCAAATCATGAAGAAAAGGATTCAATAGTAAACTATGACAAAAACATATGTTATAAACAATACTTACTTTATGTTTGTCTTTAGTAGAGAGCATGGTGTTGTCAGAGTCTCTGATGTAGGTAGGAGCCATTCTGTTAGAGAGAGAGTGTGCTTCTCTGAGGAAGGCGAGTGAGTTGTGAGCTGAGAGAGGAGCCCACTCCCCTATTTATAGGAGGGCATTAGCATTACAAAGCCATGTGTACCAGGCTGGATTAGCTTTCCCACACTCCGAGGCCAGTGGGTGAGGCGGACACAACAATTGGAGAGGCATCCATTATCTCATGGTTTACTGGCCTCAACAGAGGGAACGGTGCTGCAGATATTAAAGGCACAGACTGAACACGAGCAGGTCGTTACACTTTTATTACCTGGGAACATTCCTTATCAGGCAGATGGGGCCTCGGTCTGACGGTAGACTTGATGAGGGACCTTAAAAGCATAACAAATAAGACACTGCACACTTCACATGGCAGATAGGCAGAGAATAATCACACTAAAGAGATTAAGATATATAAAAGTAATTGGATATAAAAAAGACATAAGGTAATGTGCAAATAATGTTAGATAAAGAAGGCCAGATAGATGTCTTGTATTATCTTTCATGATCTTTGTGATGCTTCATCCCAGTTCTCCTGACCACACTTACAGCAACAGTTAGTAGCATTGTGTGTGTGTGTGTGTGTGTGTGTGTGTGTGTGTGTGTGTGTGTGTGTGTGTGTGTGTGTGTGTGTGTGTGTGTGTGTGTGTGTGACAGAGCGATAGGGGGAGGCAAGAGAGATGGAGAGAGATTATTCTTTCATTTTAACTTGACATTAAATTAGTTTGAGGGATAAGGTATGCAACTGCATCTACCAACAGATGATGCAGTCAACACAGAATGTGGCTACCTACCGGAAAGTGGGAAGTGATAGGCAACCACACATTCGATTTCCTGTGGAGCAGCCCGTGGATCTAGCTTTATGAGTTATTTGACAAGCACCATGGGTGCAAAATGCATCTTTGATGTTTGTGGTAACGTGTGCCCGGCTACTCCTGTTTCCCCTCTATCTCACCATGTGGTGGACATCAAAGATGTCCAAAGGAGACAGACTATTTTCTCAACGTAAATGGTGGGCTCGTGGGCAGTGTAGTAAGGCGCCAAGGTAGGTGTGATTAACCGGCACACTTTTGGGTGGCAGCATGTCCCAGTCACACACTTATGTTCCTTCCAACAGTGTTAGTGGGACATGGCAGATGGGGGATGTCATCAAATATATGTCGCTGAAATTGTATTGCAGTCGTCGGCTTGGTTGACTGTGGAGTGTGGGAAAGTTTCAGGTGTTAAAAATCCACGCAATTGGGTAGGAATGCGCATAGTATAAATACAGACTCCACAGACTTAACACAAACTTATTTAGGTTGGGTTGCTGGGCTGCTGTAGCCTACAGTTAGCTTTGTGTGAGAGCTCGTTGAAGAATTTCCAAGTTGGAACGGGTGTTTCTAACGGCCTGCTTCTAACCGCCATGGCTCATTTTGATGAAAGCAATAGGCTTACTTCTGTTGAGAACTCGTCCTCTTCATCCAGCAATAAGGTAAGTAGCAGAATGCTCGGCCCTTTACAGGCACAACACCATTTTATTTTCATATTTTCAGTTTAATTATCACGAACAATAGCCTAATATTTTTTATTTATCCTTCCTCTAGTTACGGAAGATCGTTGTGGAGAAAATTCGGAGAGACCGCATCAACAGCAGCATTGAGCAACTGAGAACACTTCTCCACAGAGGACAGATGTGTGGTCAGGAGCAGCGCTTATCCAAACTGGAGAAAGCGGACATTTTGGAGTTTGCTGTGAGTTTCCTACAGAATGAGACCAATGCGGGCGTTTCGCCCACCTACTCACAGGGTCTGCAGGAGACCCTCCGCCACCTGTCCCTTCACGCACCCCTGCAGGCTGCAGAACAACAGGAGATCAAACGCTTTTACGTGCTCCAGAAAACAGCCCTGTCCAGGAGCATGTCAAGTGAACCGCACGCGCGGTCTGCAGCCAGGCGGTCAACATCAAGGTCATCGGCACGGCGGTCCCAAGGCTCTCTGTGGAGGTCATGGTAATAGCCTACTGACAGTGATCACTGCATCACAAGACTAGGGAAACGTACCTGAACATTCTGGATCATATTTGCTCCTCTCAGCCCAACAACCAATGCTGTGCTCTCGTTGATGTGTCTTATTTTCAGTATAGGCTTTTTATTGTCAGTTGTTCAACATTTGCACATATCTTGTTTTGATGTACCCAGGAAATTGTCTACAGTGTATGACGAACACTGCTTCTCGAATTATTTTGCCTTTTGTAAAGGCGTTATTCTCTGTTTTGTTGTATGATGTTACTTCTCTTTTCAAGTTCAGCAATGATTATTTTCACATCATGTTGTAATTGATACCACTTATTAAACATTCCTGATTATTTTCTACTAATTCTTTCGTTTCTGTCTTGTATCTATTTCCCTCTTATCACACTGACTCAAGGTGCACAGAGCCAATTGTGGAATGACTTTCAACATAATTATCTAAGTAGGCTAACATTTATCAGCCTTAGCTAGCAATGGCATTAGTAACTTAGTTTAGAAAGACTTTGATTCGTGTGATGCATTGTACAGTGGCGGGCAATTCTAGTTCAGCACCATGGACAGTTCAATAGCTAATAACACACCAGGGGGCGCCACCAGATAAGTATTTTCAAAATGTTCTACACTTTTAGCTCTGGGTATTCACTTTTGGACTTAATCCGCACAATCTAAATGTGAAATTTAGCCTATTAATGTTCTTGAGTGAGGAGATAAGTAAATAATAAAAACGGAAAAAAGTGAAGAATCAATTAATTTCATTGCGTTTTTAGTTTATTAAAATTGACTCAACGTGAATTAGTGATCTATAGTGATCACAACCAGATTAACATCACAACCAGAACCATCACAACCAGAACTTTTCTCCAATTTTCTCCAATTCTCCAATCCTTATGATACACAAACAGGGAATAGGAAACACAGTGTAGCCTAGTGGTTAGAGTGTTGGACTAGTAATTGAAAGGTTGCAAGTTCGACTCCCCGGTTTAACCCACTGTTCCTAGGCCTTCATTGAAAATAATTTTCTTAACTGACCTGCTTATTTAAATAAAATGTACTGTCTTTATAAAAGACAACATCATTGTTTAAAATAAACAAGGGGGGGTCTATGTGAGAGAATACACATTTATATGCAATATCTTCATTGCTGAAATTATCTGAATAACATTGACATGAAGCAAATTATATAATTTTGATCTGAAACAGATATATTACCCAGTTTGGGTAAAATCTAATCACGGAGGAAGTTGAACAGACTGGTACATACTCAGTAGCTTTTCAATACTACCTTATCACTACAAAATGTAGTGGTAACCTATAGACAATCACAGATATAAAACCTATTTTGGGTAAACATCCCCATGGAGGACCATTTAAGTTATTGTTGATCATGAATTAAAACATGATCAAAATAATCAACACGTTTCATAAAACATGAATGGTTATTATTTAAATTAACACTTCTAAAATGGAGTGTTCATCGATTGGATCATTTTCATGGAAAAAAAATTAAAAGAGGTTCTCAGTCACAACAAGACTTTTAAAACCTGAGGAACATATATTCCTATTCTCATTACTGTCCACAACATTAATCTTAGACCAACATGGTCCATTGTGTTTGTCTCAGAGTGGAGCTCCAGTCTGTAGGACTTTACCAGGGCACCCAGAGGACACAGTTGACACGACTCCGCTCTTCGCTTATGCGGTGCTGGGGTGGGGGACTCATCTGAGACAGGTCACTCTCCCTTCTGTTCTTATCAGAGGATGGCTGAAGTATCTGGAAGTGGCTCAGCAGTCTTCTCTGGGATATGTCTTCACCTCATCCTTGGACAGGAAGTGCACAATCTCTTGGACACACGTGGAGCAGTGGAGGCTGCTGAGGGGAGGACGGCTCATAATAATGGCTGGAACGGCGCTAATGGAATGGCATCAAACACATAGAAACCATGTGTTTGATACCATTCCACCTATTCTGCTCCAGCCATTACCACAAGCCCATCCTCCCCAAATAAGGTGCCACCAACATCCTGCGACCTGGAGTTACCCTGGTGCTTAACATGAGGAGGAGCTCACTGGCTGGTACTGTTGCTGCCGTCTCAGGAAGCAAACTGTCATCTCCAGGATGTCTGCTTTCTCCAGCTTGGAGTCAGACTGCTGGTTGAGGATCTCTGGACCCAGGAGAGACTTGAGCTGCTCAATGCTGATGTTGATACGATCTCTGCGTAACTTCTCCACCACTGGCTTTCTGTCTTTCTTACCTGTAAGAAGAGGAGAATAATTAATAACCTTATTCTGGAATATGACATTATTGAAACAAATAAACCATTAAAATTGATTTAATTTCCTTGAATTTAAATCTTTAATTTACCTTATCGGTCAGAGTCAGGTGTTCCTTAGAGTAGATCATGGCTGAAGTGATTGTAGGTGCCATGGCTGGATCTCTGTGCTGTAGAGGTCTCTGTGTAGAAAGTGAATCTGATTTCTACTGGCTTCATCTCTCCTATATATAGTCCAAAATCTGCATATGAATGTGTGTGTGTGTCTTGGGCTTGTTGGATTTTCTCACAGTCTGTAGCCAATGGGTGAGCTTGGGAGGACAATAAGGAATGTGGAGCTGCCACATGATTGCTGGGGGACAATGGTCACGTCTCAGGGGAACAGGTGCAGGGGTGGGGGTGATGGAGAGTGACTCACAGAGCGCTGTGTGACTCTGGGAAAGTGGTGACCCCCAGATCTGCTGCCTGATGTTGGGATCAATGACACTGACAGAACACATGCTCATCATCACAATTTACACAGATCCTCTACATTAAAACTCTTGGTGCTACACAAGTCCTTTTGATTGTTGGGTTTGTTGTTGAATACCGATACAGTACAGGTTCAGTCACATTTAAGCACTAGAAGATGGGTTTGACCTGCTAATAAGATCCTGCTTGGATCACAGTTGACTGGCTGCTGATGGTTATTTATTGTACTCTCTTAGGCTCCTTCTCCAAATTGGCTTCATTCCTTTTAGACATTTGTGTCAAATACAAAACCTCCCAATTATTGCACTCAGTATGATCAATACAACATGAAATGAGTAACAAACTATAAAAAAGTGCACATTTAAGTAGAGTCTAATTGATGAGTATTAAAGTGATTGATTGTTGATGTTCTTGAAGAGAGAGAGTTTTGTATCCACAGACCTTCACTACTTCTGTATTCAGAGAATGTGTTTAAAGTTCAGAGGTAGCAGATGTGTTCTCTGTCTTGGGGCTATTGGTTAGTGTGAGTAGAGAGCGGATCTGAGTTTCCCACACTAAGTCCTGTGTGCTGTGATGATTGTACTACTAAAGCTGCTCAGTGGACTATTAGTGACGGCCATTGGCTCTGTGTTGTCTAAAGAAAAAGAGCCTGACATCACCGACCATCTGGATTCTGGAGGGAAAAACCAGGACTGGCTGATTCAGGTCCTGAACTCACAAGATGCTGATACACTGTTATAGAAAAATCATAAAAATAATTATACCGAAAATAAGAATATAATGCATAATCAAAATGGCATTGAAAGTTATCATAATTTATTTGTGGCTTATCTCTCATATTGAAACATAAACCAGACACATATCCATATAATAATTGGGAAAGAAGCATTTTCTACTCATGTATAGTTGCAGAGAATATATGCTTACATAATTTTTTAGATGTATTAATTGCATAAGCAAGAGTAATAAATAACCCCAAATACCCCCTCTCACCCATTCTATCCACTGAACAATAAAAGTGTGCCTATTCCCCATTGAGGCTCACAAGTGGTACTGATAAGGCTAATGACACTAGACTGAGACTCTGCTCTCCAGAGCTTTCCCACACTCTGCCCATTGAGAGAGCTGTCCCTAAACAATAGAAGTGTGTCTTGTTAAATGCTAATTCATCTCTACACAGGCAGTTCCCATACAGCCACTGCAGGTAAAGCCCATTACTGAAATATTTTTCTTTTAAAAACTGATAAAGATACAGTGTTACAGATAATCAACGCAAACCTGTGTGCTTGTGTACAGTACACAAACAAATAGCGTGTTTTAACTATACCCAACATACAAACAGTATATAGTGCATTCGGAAAGTATTCAGACCTCTTTTTTCACATTTCGTTACAGCCTTATTCTAAAATGGTTTAAATTGTTTATTTTCCTCATCAATATACACACAACACCCCATAATAACAAAGCAAAAACAAGTTTTTATAATTTGTGCAGATTTTTTAAAAATCACGGAAATATCACATTTACATAAGTGTTCAGACCATTTACTCAGTACTTTTTTGAAGCAAAAACTGCAGCGATTACAGCGCTGAGTCTTCTTGGGTGTGACGCTGCAAGCTTGGCACACCAGTATTTGGGGAGTTTCTCCCATTCTTCTCTGCATATCCTCTCAAGCTCTGTCAGGTTGGATGGGGAGCGTCGCTGCACAACTATTTTCAGGTCTCTCCAGAGGTTCAAGTCCGGGCTCTGGCTGGGCCACTCAAGGACATTCAGCGACTTGTGACGAAGCCACTCCTGCGTTGTCTTGGCTGTGTGCTAATGGTTGTTGTCATGTTGGAAGGTGAAACTTCGCCCCAGTCTGAGCGCTCTGGAGCAGGCTTTCATCAAGGATCTCTCTGTACTTTGCTCCATTCATCTTTCCCTCGATCCTGACTAGTCTCCCAGTCCCTGCCGCTGAAAAACATCCCCACAGCATGATGCTGCCACCACCATTATTCTGCCCTTGAATTGCGTTCCCATGCAAAACTAGACAGATAGCTAACAACTAAGTCTTCAATAAAACTCCCAAGACGTGACTTTTGTTGAATGAATATATTGAAAACGTTTATGTTGTGAAACTGCAAAATACAGAAAAAAATATACTTTAGTATTCAATCCAAATCGACATACTATAGCTGTGCATTATATCTTTCAAGTTGAAGTTGCATAAATACAAAGCACGTGTCAAGGTACCATGTATCTGGCATGATGCCAAACCATATAGCTAATTGTTACTCATAGGGTAATTGGCTAACTCCTTTAATTACTCCAATAATGTGCAACCACCTCTGTACAATAACAAAGCATATTACACTAGAAACAGTAACAAAACTACGTTTTGTATGTTTTACAATTCGTTTACATGACGCACGAGTAAAGTAATACAGCTGACGGCATGCATGAAAGGCAAGGCAATTTGTGTGAGTAAATGCAACCAACTAACATTGATATGTAGGTAATTCTATCAATTACAAGATTATCATTACTAGCTAAATGCTTGAATCGAACTTACAAACAAATATTTTCCGAGGCTGAAGCGTGACAAGAGATAACTGCACTGAAAGACCTGCACCGTAGAGTTGTTTTTAGTTGCTTCTCTGCGTGTCTCTTCCTGTTTCCTTACAGTCTAAGTACCAGAAAGCTCCACTAGGGGGCGAATAACACCATGGAACACATTGAAAATCCATTTTAACCACTGTAATAAAATAATCTGTTACCTTCTAACAGGATAGCAGCACAACCATGCTTCACCGTAGGGATGGTGCCAGGTTTCCTCCAGACCTGACACATTGGCATTTAGGCCAAAGAGTTCAATCTTGATTTCATCAGACCAGAGAATCTTGTTTCTCATAGTCTGAGAGTCCTTTAGGTGCCTTTTGGCAAGCTCCAAGCGGGCTGTCATGTGCCTTTTACTGAGGAGTGGCTTCCGTCTGGTCACTTTACCATAAAGGCCTGATTGGTGGAGTGCTGCAGAGATTGTTGTCCTTCTGGAAGGTTCTTCCATCTCCACAGAGGAACTCTGGAGCTCTGTTAGAGTGACCATTGGGTCACTTCCCTGACCAAGGCCCTTCTTCCCCGATTGCTCAGTTTGGTCAGGTGGAAAGCTCTAGGAAGAGTCTTGGTGGTTCCAAACTTCTTCCATTTAAAAATGATTTAGGCCACTGTGTTCTTGGGGACCTTCAATGCTGCAGCCATTTTTTGGTACCCTTTCTCAGATCTGTGCCTCAAAACAATTCTGTCCCGGAGCTCTACGGACAATTCCTTCGACCTCATGGCTTGGTTTTTGCTTTGACATGCACTGTCAACTGTGGGAACTTATAAGGACAGGGGTGTGCCTTTCCAAATCATGTCAAATCTATTTAATTTACCACAGGTGGACTCCAGTCAAGTTGTGGAAACATCTCAAGGATGATTAATGGAAACAGGATGCACCTGAGCTCAATTTCAAGCCTCATAGCAAAGAGTCTGAATACTTATTTAAATAAGGTATTTCTGTTTTTAAGGTTTTATAAATTAGCAAACATTTCTGAAAACCTGTTTTCGCTTTGTCATTGTGGGGTATTGTGTGTAGATTGATGAGGATAAAAAAAAAAAATCCATTTTAGAATAAGGCTGTAACGTAACAAAATGTGGAAAAAGGGAAGGGGTCTGAATACTCTACGAATGCACTGTAAATACTTGTCACGTCCAGGCCTGAGAAGACAGGCTGGCGTGTTTAGTTTTGGTGTAGGGTTTTTTCTGTACTAGGTTCTCTATTTCTTTGTTGGGGTAATGGTTCCCAATTAGAAGCAGCTGAGTGTGGTTACCTCTAATTGGGAACCATATATATGTTTGTAGTTTGCACTAGGGGTTTGTGGGTTATTGTTTGTACATAGCTTTAGTGGTTTTCACGTGTTATGTTCATGTTACGATCTTCGTTCGTTTTGTTTGTTGTTTTGTCCCAGTTACACATTTAAATAAAGATGTATACTGGATGCCTCGCTGCGCCTTGGTCTGTCCCTCAAGGAGATCGTGACAATACTGGACTAATTGCGTTGATCTTGAAGAAGAAGAAGTACTGCCCAAATGTGCCGCCAAAAAGCAAATTATCAAAATATGATGTCTTCAACCTTTATTTTGAAAATGTATATATTTTTAGCAGTTTTCCTCCTGCAAGACACAAAATACAGAACATTTATAGGCTCATTAGCAATAGATCCCTAGATTTCCCCATTGAGACCTAGACTCTCGCTCTAATCTTTGACAGTCCAGGTTAGAGGTCTGAATCTATTGCCCCAAAGGGGCTCTGTGAGTGAGTTTTCCTGGGTTTCCCACACTCTCTCCATTCACTGCTTTCAATGGAGGAGCAATAGAAGTGTGTCTTATAACACATCACATTATGCAGCCATGCAGCCGTACATTTTTAAACCACTAAGATGACAGCAGAAGTTTTCTTCCAACACCTGGAATCACTGATAAACAAACTAAATTCTATTGCAATACATTCTGATATACTAAAAATAAATGTATGTGAAACAGGTGTTTCAGTAAAAACAACACAGCCATGCTTCTGGGAACTCATATCAATTATCTCTTTCAGACTACATTACATTTTAGTCATATTATATGTCAAATAAACAGCCTGAATCTTTCATTCGTATTTTCGGACTATATCAAACCAATTCATGTGAAGTTATAATGTGTGACTAGAAAAATATTTATCTTACTCTGTAGATTTTGAACAAAGCACAAAGAGTTGAGCGATATATATATTTAGTGTGTTATTCTTTCAAGATAATTCTGTAGAATCTAAACTCATAGTAGGCTTTGTTTGATTCAGCTCCATATTGTCTAGCTAGTAGCTCTATGTAGAATTTGATAAATCAATAATATAACCGTGATGGAAAGTTGTCAATAGAAGAATAGAGTAACAAACAACAAGATTTCATTTCATGATTTGTGTATTTATTGAGTAGCTCAATGAGTCTCATCGTTGAAAACCTTAATTTAAGGTAAATATTTCAATAGAAATAAAGTGATTAAACATCACAACAATAATTTGGATGAATCTCCAAGACATAAGGATACACAGTTACTGTCTTTATAAAAGACAACACATTGTTTAAAATAAACAAGAGGTTTTACAATGAGAGAGAACAGTTTTCTCCCATCTGCAATGTGCATATTATTCAAATAATGTGAGAAACATTTTCACACATTAAGCCTTTGCACATAGTCGGATCTTCAAACAGATAAAATATTGCTTATCACAGAGTGAAGATAGCAGGTATTATACCCAGCTTGGGTAAATAATCCTCATGGAGGAACAGTGATGTTCTAGCTTAGGTTGATCAATATCAAACAGATAATTGATACATGCTTCACAGAAGATGTTCAATATAACATTAACATTACCATATCACTATCACTACACAAATGTAGTGGTAACAAAAAAACAAACAGTTGTTTTCTCTTATACGTTTTGACCATTAAACAGATGAGTCATAGACAATCACAATTTTTTTATGATAAACTACACACTGTGGGTTAAAAGTCCTTATGAAGGATCATTCAGGTTATTGTTGATCTTGAATGAACACACGATCAACATAACTAACACGTTTCACAAAACATAAAGGTTATGATTTCAGAATTGCAGTTAAACTGAAATGAAAAGTCTCAATCACAGAAAGACTTGTAAAAACTCCTACATAAACAGAAGATAAAGAAGATCTATTCTCATCCATGACATTAACGTTAGGCCAACATGGTCCATCAAGTTTGTCTGAGTGCAGCTTCTTCAGGACTCTACCAGGGCCTCCAGAGGGTGCTGTTGACTGAACTCTGGCTCAGCTGAGGCAGGTCACTCTCCCTCCTGTTCGTATCAAAGCCTTTGATTCAAAGGATGACTGGAGCCTCTGGAAGTGGCTCAGCTGTCTTCTCTGGGATGTGTCTTCACCTCATCCTTGGACAGGAAGTGCACAATCTCTTGGACACACCTGGAGAAACCCTGATTGATAGGTGTTTAGCATGAGGATGAGCTCACTGGCTGGTACTGTTGCTGTCGTCTCAGGAAGCAAACTGTCATCGCTAAGATGTCTGCTTTCTCCATCTAGATTGGAGTCAGGCTGATGGTTGAGGATCTCTGGACCTAGGAGAGACTTGAGCTGCTCAAGGCTGTTGTTGATACGATCTCTGAATAACTTCTCCACCACTGGCTTTCTTAGCTGCAAGAAGAGAAGAGGAGAGTCATTAATAACCTTTTTCTGATATACAGCATTATTGAAACAAAAAACATCCATCAAAGTAAATAAATGAATTTGAATCTTCAATTTACCTTGTTGGTTAGAGTCAGGTGCTCCTTAGAGTAGATCATGGCTGAAGTGATTGTATGTGCCATGGCTGGATCTCTGTGCTGTAGAGGTCTCTGTGTAGAAAGTGAATCTGATTTCTACTGGCTTCATCTCTCCTATATATAGTCCCAAATCTGCATATGAAAGTGTGTGTCTTGGGCTTGTTGGAGTTTCTCACAGTCTGTAGCCAATGGGTGAGCTTGGGTGGACAATAAGGAATGTGGAGCTGCCACATGCTCAGTGTTCTTATTGCTGGGGGACAATGGTCACGTCTCAGTGGAACTGGTGGAGGGGTGGGGGGGGATGGAGAGTGACTCACAGAGCGCTGTGTGACTCTGGGAAAGTGGTGACCCCCAGATCTGCTGCCTGATGTTGGGATCAATGACACTGACAGAACACACGCTCATCAAGACAATTTACATGTGAGATTGACGCAGATCCTCTACATTAAAACTCTTGGTGTTACACAAATACTTTAGATTGTTGCATTTTGAAGGACAGTCTGCTATTTCCTTGATACAGTGCAGTTTGGTCACATTTAAGCACTTTAAATGATTTTAAACTCTGTTAATCTGATATGATGAATGACTTGAATTGTTTTATGTCTTTCATAACTTTGGTAAACCTGAGATTCCTTTATTTAATCTTTATTTTATTTCCCTCCTAAAGTGTGCCTTTTCCCTGTTGAGACTCACTGTGACTGCTCTCCAGAGCTTTCCCACACTCTGCCAATTTGAGAGAGCTTCTACTAAACAATAGAAGTGTGCCTTGTTAAATGATAATGAATCTCTACACAAGCAGTTCATTAATAGCCCCCTTTTTTCAATTTTCGCCTAAATGACATACCCAAATCTAACTGCCTGTAGCTCAGGCCCTGAAGCAAGGATATGCATATTCTTGGTACCATTTAAAGGAAACACTGGGACGTTTATGGAAATGTGAATGTAGGAGAATATAACACAATACATCTGGTAGAAGAAAATACAAAGAAAAAAACAACCAGTCTTTTTCTACCACCATCTTTGAAATGCAAGAGAAAGGTCATAGTTATAGCCATCACTCTGGTTGTAATTCCGATAGTGTTCTCAAGATGGCAGCAGTGTATGTGCAGAGTTTCAGATGGATAACTTGAAAAAATGAGTGAACAACAACACTTTTAGTGTGAAGTCCCATTTGTCCATACATTTGCTATTTGCCCATACATTTGGGCAAATCGTGAAGAATACATTTGCATTCATATTACATTTTTCTGCAAGAATATCGTCAAATCTGTATACTTGGACTTTGATTCAGCTTTCCAAGTATTAGTAGCCATATAATAAGTTCAAAATTTGCAAATCAACCAGTTTTCATAACTTCATAACTCTGAATATCCTTATAATTTTTGTCCAAAATGAAAAGGCATGCTGTCGTACAAGGTTAGTAGCTACTTTTTACGACATATACATGGTTTCTGGATACTCCCGTAAAGCCCAGCTCATTGGCTATCTAGCTTTGTTTTACCCCGATTGGTGCTTATTTGACAAAGATACAGTCATTAAAGTGATGGCCGCCTGCGTCATCGGCGTGCCATGAAGGCATCGCTCTCTGACCAAATATGGTGTCCTATAGGATATACTACACCCCTAATGAAATAGTGAAGTCTTGTTACCTTCTAGGATCTCTGAGGAATAGATAAGAACGTGATTTGACTGGTTGAAACAACGTTAAGGGTGAGATTTTCACAGATTCCTTTCTTTGCAAATTGAACGAGTGGAAATACAAAATCGATCGTGCATGCCATATAGATCTTTTTAGGATATGAAAAAGGATTTTATCCAACAAAACGACACTTCATGTTATCTCTGGGACCCTTTGGATGATAAATCAGAATGTAAGTACACATTTCACCTTCAGAGGTGAATTTATCAAACCTATCGCGAAGAAAAACGTGTTTTGTTGTTAAGAGCTCTCCTCAAACAATAGCATGGCATTTTTCAGCAGTAAAAACTACTGTAAATTGGACAGTGCAGTTATATTAACAAGAATTTAAGCTTTCAGCCGAGATAAGACACTTATATGCACCGACATTTGTTGTTTCCCTAAAATCTGCGATCTTGACATAACGCGCTGCATGATTACAACTGTCCTGTTGACGCCGATCCTTAAGAAGTTTTAAGTCCCTAATGGCAAAGCTCATTACTGAAATATTGTTCTTAAGAAACAGATAAAGACTCACTGTTACAGAGTATCAATTAAAGTTGGATGTGTGTTTGTGTAGACAAACAAATTCCATATTTGAAACCATGCCCAACATAAAAACCATTTAGAAAATGTGTTTAAATGCATTATGCCACTGGTTATGTAGATAGGCTTTATTGACCACATGGCGCTAGAGAGGGTATTGCTTATGGCCCAGTACGTCACTGGGCCCAAGCTTTCTATTTGCATTGCCCCACCTCTTCTACGCTGCTGCTACTCTCTGTTATTATCTTTGCATAGTCACTTAAATAACTCTACCTACATGTACATATTACCTCAATTACCTCGACTAACCGGTGCCCCATGGACTCTGTACCGATACGCCCTTTATATAGCCTCTCTTGTTATTTTACTGCTGCTCTTTATTTATTTGTTACTTTGGTTTCTTATTTTTTTGTGTATTTTTCTTAAAACTGCTTTGTTGGTTAAGGGCTTGTAAGTAAGCATTTCACTGTAAGGTTGTATTTGCCGCATATGACAAATACAACTTGATTTGATTTGTAAGTGGGTTCTTGGAGAAGGGCACATTTCTGCCGCAAAAACACATAACGGATGCCTTCAAATGTTTCAAATAAGATGTTTTTGATTTTATTTTCAAAACGTTTGCAAAGTTCTACCTCTATGACCCAAGTGCTCAACATTTGTGTGATTATAAGAAATAGATCCATTGATTTCCCCCAATAGACAGTCCAGGGTAGAGGGCTGAGTCTGTTGTCCCAAAGGGGCTCTGTAATTGAGTTTTCCTCAGTTTCCCACACTTTCTCCATTAACTTCTTTCAATGGAGGAACAATAGAAGTGTGTCTTATTGCACATCACATTAGCTATTGAGTTTTGGGGGCACAGCTGCCCTAAACTTTTAGAGCACTAAGATGGCAGTAGCAGTTTTGGTCCAACACCTGGAATTACTGATGACCAAACTAAACTCACTGAAATGGAATTGTTATACATTCTGATACACTGAAAATACATTTATGTAATATGTGCGTGTCAGTAAAGAAAAAATCACATTCATGCCTCCTGGGGAATATTTATGATGAATTATCTCTTTATAGTCACGTTCACATGCCAACTAAAACAATTAATGCAATGTCTTGTCATGTCTTTTCCTGGTTAAATAAAGGATTTTTTTTAAATTATGTGTGGATAGAAATGTCTAACTTTTATCTTACGTGGTAGACTTAGAATGAAGCACCCAGAGAGGTACAAATTAATATGGATTCAGTGTTGCATTCTAATGAATTCAATATCCTTGTTTACAGTAATGGGTAATAGTAGGCTTTTTTGTTTCTACATGTGGAATTTCGTAAATCAGCAATGTAACTGTGATGGAAGGTTGCCATCAAACCAAACAACATTTAATTGAATGATTTGTGTATTTATTCAGATTGACTCAATGATTCATATCATTAAATACCTTAATTTAAGGTAAATATTTAAACTCTCCAAGACTTAGGATATACATTTAGGATATACATTTACTGTCTTTATAAAAGACAACATATGTAAAACATAAGAGGTTTTACAATGAGCGTGAAGTTTTCACCATCTGCAATGTGCACATTATTCAAATCATGTGAGCCACATTTTCACACATAAAGTCTGATCTTAAAACCGATCAAATATCGCTAATCACAGAGTGATGATAATATAATACCCAGTTTGGGTAAAAATGTGTCATGGAGGAACAGTGATGCTGTAGTTCAAGTTGATCAATATCAAATAGATAACTGATACAGATAGCTGTTTGAGGGTGGGGGCAAATGTATTGGTAAAAAAGCAAACATGTTTTTTTCTCTTATACGTTCCCCTTAAAAAATATAAGGCAAAAACATTCGCAAACAGATTGGTGATATAACACCCATTTTGGGATAAAAGTCCTCATGGAGGGCCATTCAAGTTATTGTTGATCATGAATAAACACATGATCAATGTAATCAACACGTTTAAAAAAATACTACAAAAATGTAGTGCTCATCAATTGGATCATTTCTTTCGAAAAACCTTTCAACTTGTTCAGTACAACTGAAGTCTCAATCAGAGCTATACTTAAATTTTTTTACATAAGCAGAAGATGAAGAAGAAGATATCGTGTTTGTCTGGGCTGGGGAGCTCATCTGAGGCAGATTGCTCGCCCGTCTGTT
The DNA here is from genome assembly GCA_030435695.1 of Brachymystax lenok tsinlingensis. Taxonomy (NCBI): domain Eukaryota; kingdom Metazoa; phylum Chordata; class Actinopteri; order Salmoniformes; family Salmonidae; genus Brachymystax; species Brachymystax lenok. Next base: position 36,226,213 of record CM059813.1, read on the forward strand.
CTTAATATCTGGAAGTGGCTCAGCAGTCTTCTCTGGGACAAAGAGAAGAAGTAACCCTAATTGGCACGTGCTGAGCAGGATGAGGAGCTCATTCGCGGTTACTGTTGCTGTTGTTTTTGTCATCTCAGGAAGCAAACTATCTCCAGGATGTCTGCTTTCTCCAGCTTGGAGTCAGGCTGCTGGTTGAGAATCTCTGGACCCAGGAGAGACTTGAGCTACTCAATGCTGCTGTTGATACGACCTCTGCGTAACTTCTCCATCACTAGCTTTATTAGCTGCAAGAAGAGAAGAGTCATTAATAACCTTATTTGGGAATATGGCATTATTGAAACAAATAAACAATTATTAAAATGTTATTAATTTCCATGAATTTGAATCTTCAATTTACTTTACTGGTCAGATTCAGGTGGTCCTGAATCTTCAGATTATAGCTGAAGTGATTGTAGTCTCCATGGCTGGATCTCTGTGCTGTAGAGGTCTCTGTGTAGAAAGTGAATCATGATTTCTACTGGCTTCATCTCTCCTATACATAGTCAAAAATGCATATGAAGGTCTGAGTCTTGCGCTCGTTGGAGTTTCTCACAGTTTGTAACCAATGGGTGAGCTTCGGAGGACAATAAGGAATGTTTCCCAGAAGCTCCAGGCAGCACACTTCCCTCCTCTGAGCTTCAGAGCACAGCTGGCTCCCTGCACAAAGCTGAGTGTGCTCCAGTCACACGCCCTCCTCTCTCTGGAGCTGGGAGCCACAGAGACACACGGCTTCCCACACTTCTGCATGCAGTCTGCTGAGCCCTGACACACAATAGAAGTGTGTCTGCTATCACAAAGACCTACTGCCTGTTTCCATGCAGGGACACAGAGTGGCTTACAGGGCAAACCATCTGGTTCAACTATAACTCACTTCAGAAAGACACTCTTTCAAAAACAAACAAATTAGTTTATATTTGTACAAACACCAGTTTCCAAAACGTCTTTCCTTCAAAAAGCAAGCAAACAACCTTTTTGATATATTTTTATTTCAACGTATCTTATAAATGTTCAAATCTGACATATTTGACACCTTAGGATATGGGAATAATTGATCCTATTTACATGGTCAATACTTTCACATGGCAAAATATTGGACTAAACTGGCCATCGCATGCTGATGGTTGGCTATCAGTCTAAAGACAGGTAATCCAAGCAACTATGTGCTCATCACTGTCTTAATCATATTCCTACTATAAAATGGTCCTATTATAAATAAAGACTTGTGTTGTTGTGTTTTCTGTGATGTGTATATGTGTTGCAATGAGCACAGAGACTTGTGATCCTAGCTATTATTCCCACTGACTATTGTCCCACCATCCGAGCCCTCTGATTGGCTGCATAGAGTATGACAGCGTAGGAGGAGGCACATAAATAAATAGAAAGTGAAGATGCAGAGTTCACTAACGAAGACTCTCTAAGCATCAGCTGACCCAAGACCAGCAGCAACGCAGCACAGCAGAGGAGCTACCACAACACAGATGCTAGAGCAAGACCTACCAAGACCAACATCTCAACTTTTTTGACGAGCTTCAAACTCAAGACCATTATCTAAAAATGCCAGCCTACATGAACATTGCTCTTCAGGACAGCATGAACGTGAAAGATCAGCACATTAGGTAAGACCAGGTTAAATTACACTGGAAAATCTTTAAATGAATAGAAACTGTGTGTGAGAGAGAATAGGTGTCCATAATTGTCTTGTGTTGTTTTTAGGTGTAAACTCTCTCTGTTTGAGAGGAAATGCAGCAGTGGTGTGGAGAAACTGAAGATAGTAATTGGAGGACACGTCCAGAATGGGATCCCTATATCTCCCATATCTCCTATTTTGGAGAAGACTGTGTCCTTCTTCACTCCGAAGAAGGCCTTGGTGTCACCCACCGGCTATTCCAAATGTTCCAGGGACATGCTGCACCTCTTTCCTGCTCCAGAGGAGGACATTGTACCACTGCTTCGAACAATGAATTGAGAGAGACGCATGGATGTGGAGGTTATAGGTCAGTGGTCACATACTGGGCTGAGACTAGGGTCTGAGACAAAATTATCACTGCACTGTGAGATACAAACCCGTGGAAAGGGCATGAACTCAGCTTAGGGCAAGCAGAGCACAATATACTGTATATGTGCAAATTCTGCTCAGATTATAAGTGCCATTTCTACGTCTGTTCCCACCATGGTGATTGGTTGGTTGTCTTATTTGGACCAGACTGTCAGAGATAGGTCTGGAACCTATGCTTTTGTTTTACATGACATTTAAAGCTGCAGATTCATTTGAAATGAACTGTATGCATTGATATAAGCAGAGTTGTACTGCTTCATTCTTTCTGTGAAATTATGAACTAAATACATTGTTTGAGGAGAAATAATGCCTTGAATAAAGTTGGAAAATAAATCCACACACATACCTTTATTTTTGTAAAGGAACAGTGCATTGTTGTGCATGATACATAAAGTAAATGTTTATTTTATTGTAAGAACCCAAAGGGGATTTATATTCTTGATAATATTGTTGTTTATTTTTGTGAGCTAATAAAACTGCAAACAAAATCGAACATACTTTCATATCTGGGATTTTTGTCTGATATTAATAGTGAATTTTACTTGCTTCATTTGCCAGCCTATAGAAACTCAGGAGATGGACATCTTCTGATTATTTTAATGTACTTCCTCAAAAAATGTGTACACTGCAAAAAAGTCCAAAGCATCACTATGGTTCTTCACATAAAGGACTTACCATTACCCGCCAAGTGTGCACTTGCTCTCATGGATTTAAATGCATGGCACTGGTGATCCATCATATTTCTTACACTAGTTCATTCCTTTTAAATCCACGAGGTGGAGTAAAAGAGGAGAGAAGGGTAGATAAGGAATAGGACTTTTGACATGTCCTGTATTATGTGCATTAGGGCATTGCCGTAAACCACCTGCAGGATAAGCTTATTTGGGCGTGACATTTCCATGAGTAGATAACAGTAATTAGGAGTAATATCTAGCATTAGTTACTAATTCATTACTAATTAAGTATATTAATTACTACTGCATTACATTATTAATTACAATTACTGACAAGCAAATTGACAAGTAAATGAACACAGTAAAAACCTCTTAGATCTAAAGTCCCCTGTTTAGTGGACCTACGTGGTTCTGGGACCGGTTCCGACCTATATTTTTGCAATCAACATTTTTGCTTATAAATAAATAATCTGTGGACACCGTAGATCGAAATGGCATGCATTGAGCGAATAGCCCTGGTTCCCACACCTACACAGTAGTATAAAATGTATATCATTTGATTACACTAAATTTAGAAAGCGTATAAGTCATTTCAAGACTTATTCATTCAGTTGTGTTGAATAGGAAATACGTCATATTAAATATTTCATATTTTCATACTTTGATCATATTTGTACTTTGTAACTTGAGCTTGTACCCTCAAAAGTGAATGATCAGGTCAATGTCATACTTTCAGAATCTTAGCTAGCAATTTAGACAAGCAGTCATCATTGTGAATCACGTCAAAAATCTACTGGCAAATCCTTTTCAATCCTTGTCATATGAAAAGAAATTATAGATAAAACGTATCGGTGTTCATCGACCATTGGACATAAACATTACACAACAAGTTGGAAATCGCAAATTCACTAATGAGTGCGTTGGAAGGAATCAGTGGCAAACCGCAAGCGTTGCAAAGCAATCACTAGCCTCCTATTCAGTGGAGAGGGTGTGTGGTCCAAGTCTGGGTTTAAGGGTCTCTTTTCCATACTTAAAAGGATAAACATTCAACACCATGGACCAGAAAAGGTTGAATACATTGACCATGCTGTCAATCCATGTCATGCGGTGGGCGTAGCTGGTGTAGGTAGTCAGGCGCAGGAGAGCAGAGATGAGTGTACTAAGTACTTTAACTAAGGCAAATGTACAAAACAGAACACAACCGCGTCACAAAACAAATGCCCAAAACCAAGTAAGGCAGCACAAAGTACAAAATACACTTACAAATACCGGTTGCACAAAGCACGGGTGAAAACATACAAACCCGGCGTAAACCGACATGCCGAACAAACAATTCCCCACACAGACATGGGGGAAACAGAGGGCTAAATAAACAACAGTAATGAGGACAAATTAAAACCAGGTGTGATGGAAAACAAGACAAAACAAATGGAAAATGAAAAGTGGATCGGCGATGGCTAGAAGACCGGTGACGTCGACCGTCGAACACCGCCCGAACAAGGAGAGGAACCGACTTCGGCGGAAGTCGTGACAGACTTCTGCCGCATTCAAAACAGCTGGAAACTCGTAACTGGGAAATCTCAGAGTTCAAGACAACTGGGTCCGACTGGGAAAATGTGTTTTGAACGGTCATCCAACTTGGAATTCCAAGTCGGGAACTCGGGCCCCTTTCTCATGATTCTACCTTGTTTTTTCCCCGAGTTCCAGTTTGTCTTGAAAGTACCATAAATCCAGAGAATGCCAGACTTTAATGAAACAGTTTGATGACAAAATTTTCCCACAAGGACTGCCGTGCACCTTCCTGTTCAAGTGATTACAGCACAACAAGGTGAGTCCAAAAATGTCTTGTATCCTGCAGCATAAATGATGTAATATGCCAGGGAGATATGTATACTATTGCAAAAAAAGAGACCATGTTTGTATGCGGCTTTATTAACTCAATGAAATCTTTTTTTTTGTTTTTACATTGTTTGCAAATTGATATGTGACGTGCCAAAAATGTGGGGCTCAAAACAGAATGACGGGTCGCCACTGGTTGTGTAGTAAACTGTTAATAGAACCATGTGCCTCACCCTAACAATTTGGTCCCTTTCCCCCTCATAACTTAGCCTACTGTTCTGACTTGGTGGTGACATGTAGCCTATAGCCTGTTTTAGGGGAAATGTAATCAGCAAATACTGTAATAGCTTTCATTGTCTGTTTATATGACCCCTTTATTTATCCTACAGTTCTGACTTGGTGTACAGGGATAATTCTGTAAGAACGGCCCATGAATTCTGTCGCTGTATATTTTAAAAGTGCTGAACAAATAGTTATATTGACTACGTCCATCGTAGCTCACTCATTAATGTCTTAATCAAAATGACCGATTGCCTCTTATCCTCTCGTAGTCCCCTTATGCCATAGTTTGTACATCTCAATTGTCAAGAGAAATCACATTTGTTTAAGCAAGTCAGACATATAAAAGGCAGTAAAGAGGCTGAATGAACTGTTTCACAGACAAGGCTCTGCTTGATAGCCAGGTGTATCAGTGGTAAGGATTCACTCCATGGTGCTGAAAAGAAAGCTCTGCTGTTGGGACAGCTTTATGTAGGCCCCGTTATAGTGCAAGTTATGTATTGTTTAGTGTTGTGTAGTGGCTTTGTTGGCATGCATACAAAATATTTATTTGAGTTTGCCCCACCAAGATTTACATTCTAAAATCACCACTGGTCACGGTAAAAGTGTGATTAATGTATTGTTTACTGTATTGTGTAGTATAGTGGCTTTGCTGGCATGCATCTAAAAAAAGTGGGGAGTTTGCCCCGCCAAGATTTACATGCTAAATCACCACTGCCCTCTCATGATAAATCATTCGTTTTCGGAATTATTTATATTACTGTGTGTTTTCGCTTGTAGTCACAAGAAATAGGCAGCATTCGAATTTGTGTATTTCCTGCACTCCTAATGTGCAGGTAAGTACGTACTGTACATCTGGGGGAGAGAAAATAAAAAATAAAAAAATTGAAAGATATAGACATTTGAAATTTCAATGGAGGGTAATTAATCAAACAAACATAGTAATTGTTTTCGATGATTGTTTTTATTCGCATCGACTTGATTTGAAGATTTACATTCATTTTGAAAACATGTTTTCAAGCTTGACAATAACTTCTCGTAAGGCGAGGGATACTGATAAACTCACATAGTGACACAAACCAGTACACGTGTTTTAACTCCTATCGCAAACTTATTCTGGCTTAAATGCAGATATCATTTTTTATAATTATGACATATGACACTGTTTGCATGTTTATATCAAAACAGGACAAATAGGAATTACATTTTTTCACTAGGAAGACAGTGAACACCATTTCATAAATTATTATTTTTTTAAACTTCCCCACAGGGAAAATACAAAATATATTCACTTTATAAAAATGAAATAGAATCTTATTCATGAAACGAAAATAAAAACAGAAGATTCAATTGATGCTCTTGTAATCAAGAGAGAATAATTAAAATACAGACATTGTTAAATGCCCTTTTCATTAAAACTAAAACGTATAGTATAAACTCCTGCAAAAGCAGGAAATGAGGATGAAAACAACAGTAATGTGGAGTTGGAAATGTCCTGCTTGTGCAGACGAGGAAGAAGATATCTTCCTATTCTCATTACTGTCTAACATCCATAACATTATTCTTAGACCAACATGGTCCATTGTGCATGTTTGAGAGTGGAGCTCCAGTCTGTAGGACTCTACCAAGGCCTCCAGAGGGCGGTGTTGACTGGACTCTTCTCTTTGCTGTTGCTGTGCAGGACTGGGGAGCTCAGCTGAGGCAGGTCCCTCTCCCTTCTGTTCTTATCAGAGGATGGTTGCAGGCTCTGAAAGTCCAGCAGCAAGTGGCTCAGCAGTTTTCTCTGAGACTGTGTCTTCACCTCATCCGTGGACAGGAAGTGTACAATCTCTTGGACACATCTGGAGTAACCCTGATTGACAGGTGCTGAGCATGAGGAGGAGCTCACTGGCTGGTACTGTTGCTGTCGTCTCAGGAGGCAAACTGTCATCTCCAGGATGTCAGCTTTCTCCAGCTTGGAGTCAGACTGCTGGTTGAGGATCTCTGGACCCAGGAGAGACTTGAGCTGCTCAATGCTGCTGTTGATACGATCTCTGCGTAACTTCTCCACCACTGGCTTTCTAATCTGCAAAAAAATAAGGAGAGTCATGTATAACATTGTTCTAAAATATATCAGAGGTCTGATAAAAAGATGACAACTATTATCAAGAAACAAATCATAAAGCAAGTTGTCATTTCATTTTACCTTGTTTGTCAGAGTCTGGTGCTCCTTAGAGTAGATCATGGCTGAAGTGATTGTAGGTGCCATGGCTTGATCTCTGTGCTGCAGAGGTCTCTGTGTAGAAAGTGAATCTGATTTCTACTGCCTTCATCTCTCCTATATATAGTCCCAAATATGCATATGAATGTGTGGGTCTTGGGCTTGTTGGAGTTTCTCACAGTCTGTAGCCAATGGAGAAGCTTGGGTTCTTAATGCTGGGGACAATGGTCACGTCTCAGGGGAACAGTTGGAGGCGGGGGTGATGGAGAGTGACTCAAAGCGCTGTGTGAATCTGGGAAAGTGGTGACCCACAGATTTCCTGCCTAATGGATCAATGACACAGACAGTGCACACGCTCATCATTAAAACTTACACGTGCGGGACTGACACACATCTTCTGCATTAAAACTTACATTGCTTTCTTCTACATTTTATTGGAAGATTCATAGCCTACCGTATTGTATTTGATGACTGCATTATGAATATGACCTCTTTATTTGTTATCCTGAATAGAAAAATGGCTTCCCGCAAATTCAGTATTTTAGCTTGTTTGCGTGTTTGCTTTATCCGTAAAAAGTTTGTACACGTTTGAGATCCATTCGTAATTATTAGTGCAAAAAAAAGTAGCATAATTAGCATAATGGGATTAATTCTTATAGAAGACAGAGCAACTAGCAATATGAGCAAAATGTAGATCAATATTGGAATGACTTCATTATCATTTCTCATAACTATTTGAGAGAAATGTTTCAATACTGTTCCTATTATTCAGAGTGGAGGGAATACACTTCCAGTTTTGGAAGTCCAGAGGTAGCAGATGTATCCTCTATCTTAAGCCTGATGGTCAGTGTGAGTAGAGAGCTGATCTGAGTTTCCCACACTAAGTCCTGTGTGCTGTGATCAATGCACTACAAAAGGTGCTCAGTGGACCATTAGTGATGGCCATTGGATCTGTGTTGCACAATAGACAGATCCTGACATCACAGACCACCTGGATTCTGGAGGGAAACTCCTGCACTGGCTGATTCAACACATACTCTTATAGGTACAGACCTTGTATCCAGGTTAGTCCAAGTCAATGTCTGTAATTCAATCTGTTTTCTAAGTGGTATTTTTGGCGGATATTGATTCTCTTTGTCCTAGACAATAGCTATATTTTAAGGGAACATTTAATGTTATTACAAATGATGACATAAAATAATAAGATTTCCTTCCAGAAAGATAGGAATAGTGTAAATAAATTGACTGAACCAAATAGGCAAATCACCATTTAGTGTGCCTTGTTAAATGCCATTGTCTCTAAACAAGCAGTTCCGATCAAGCCCCTGGGGGTACGTTTGTTTCTTAGATATTTGTAAATTTAGATGATGGTAAATACAAATATTTTGACTAATTGATTATTTGACATAGTCTCGGTAGCCTATACAAGAAGCAACACGTTTAGTTTAAAATCCTGATGGGTTAACCATACAGCAAGTTAATATTGGCCTTATTTCATTAGAATTAGTATAAGGACTGTAACAATACATTTCAAAATAAGACTATGAAATGTATGATTTTCACCAGACACTTTATTAACTTTTTTGGTTTGGGAAATGATGTGAACATTTACTAAACATAGGCCTAGGATTCTGAAATATAACAATCCAAATTCCTCTCCCTATTCCTTGACCCCCCTGTTATTCCTATTCCTTGACCCCCCTGTGTAGGGGTCTGAGTCTATTGTCCCAAAGAGGCTCTGTGAATGAGTTTTCCTGGGTTTCCCACACTCTCTCCATTGACTGCTTTGCTTTCAATGGAAGAACAGAAGTGTGTCTTATTACTCATCACATTAGCTATGCAATTGAGTCGAATCCCAGACAAAGAAGGATACTTACTATGTCTGCCCACCTGACTATGATAAGATGTGGGTATCAATAAGCTTTATTTTAATAAAACACTTAGAAAATCTACCATGCATCAACATATTAGCTAAATCAAGATACAGAACACCTGTAATATATGGAACAATGTAGAAAATATACATTTTACCAATGTAAAAATGGTTTATTTGCCTTTTGTAATGACATTGCACAAGTAAGCACTTCTGCACAGACTAACGTGCAAACTGTGTTGGAAAAAGGGTCCAATTATCATACTGAAGTAAAAGTAAACATTAATAGACAAGGACTCAAGTAAAAGTGAAAGTCCCCAGTTAAATACTACTTACGTAAAAGTCTAGAAGTATTTGGTTTTAAATATAGTTAAGTTTCAAAAGTAAATGTAATTGCTAAAATATACTTAATTATCAAAAGTAAAAGTATGAATAATTTCAAATTCCTTACATTAATCTGTCACGTTGTATAATGATAGGAGACAGGTGCAGGATTTTTTTTTATTTCCAAAATAGAGTACGTCATGGGGACGAAGCCCAAAACAAACATATATATATATATATATATATATATATATATATATATATATATATATATATATATATATATATATATATATATATATATATAACACAGGGATGTAACCCAAAAAAAGAGCGAGGTGTAAATCTCTAATAAATACACAGGACGAGACCCGTAATAACAATACACGGGACGAGACCCGTAATAACAAGTGCACACTAACACAGTATGTAAACCGTACTACAATGTACAGTAAACGTAGTACGAAAGCCGATACCACAGCGCACAGGTACTCACAAGACCAACAGACATGGAACAATAATCGACAAGGACAATGGGGAACAGAGGGCACATACTGTATATACACATACTAATCAGGGGGAATAGGAACCAGGTGTGCGTAATGAGACAAGTCTGGGGTTGGTGGTAATGATCCAGTTCAGTGACGCCTAGAAGACCGGTGGTAGACCTCCGGAGCTGGTGAACAGAATGAGCAGAAGTACAGAGGGGATCCGTGACATAATCAAACCAGACAGCACAATTTTCTAGTTTTTAAGGGTCTGAATACTTATGTAAAGTGATATTTCAGTTTTAAACTTTTTATAAATTAGCAAGATTTTTTTTTTGCTTTGTCATTATGAGTTATTGTGTGTAGATTGATGAGGTAAAAAAACAATTTAATACATTTTAGAATAAGGCTGTAACCTAACAAAACGTGGAAAAAGTCAAGAGGTATGAATACTTTCCGAAGGCACTGTATTTGAATATACTCAAATACACAGAGTATTGTGAAAATACTCAAATACAGAGTATATTCAAATACAAATAAATACGTACATGCATTTGAACCCAGGTCCTAAGACTATTTGAAATAATGTGTTAGTAAGCTGTTATTTGAAAATACTTTTAATACTTCCAGTAGTAGGTGATTTCGGCCACATTATTTGAAAATACTCAAATACACAGAAAGTATGTATTTAAATAACAAATAATCAAATACACATATATTTGAAGTTTGAACCTAGGTTTGCTAGTGATACATATCTCATACCTCTAAACCCTCAACTAAATTAATTAACACAGAATATTACATACAGTGCCTTCAGTATTTACACCCCTTGACTTGTTCCAAATGTTGGTGTGTTACAGCCTGAGATTTTGTGTCAGGCTGTAACAATACTAGTGTTTAATGTGATTTTTGAAAGACTACCTTATCTCTGTACCCCACATATACAACTATCTGTAAGGTCCCCTAGTCGAGCAGTTAATTTCAAACACATATTCATCCACAAAGACCAGGGAGGTTTTCCCAATGCCTCGCAAAGAAGGGAACCTATTGGTTGATGGGTTTAAAAAAGCAGACATTGAATATCCCTTTGAGCATGGTGAAGTTATTAAATACACTTTAGATTGTGTCTCAATAAACCCAGTCACTACAAAGATACAGGCGTCCTTCATAACTCAGTTGCCAGAGAAACCGCACAGAGATTTCATCATGAGGGCAATGGTGACTTTAAAACAGTTTCAAGGTTTAATGACTGTGATAGTAGAAAACTGAGGATGGATCAACAACATTGAAGTTACTCCACAATACTAACCAAAATGACAGAGTGAAAACAAAGAAGCCTGTACAGAATTCAAATATTTCAAAACATGCATCCTGTTAGCAATAAGGCACTAACGTAAAATTGCAAAAAATGTGGCAGAGAAATGAACTTGATGTCCTGAATACAAAGCGTTATGTTTGGGGCAAATCCAACACAACACATCACATCTTCATATTTTCAAGCATGGTGGTTGCTGCATCATGTTATGGGTATGCTTGTCATCGGCAAGAACTAGGGAGTGTTTTTGGGAATAAAAAGAAATGGAATAGAGCTAGGTACAGGCAAAATCCTAGAGGAAAACCTGGTTCAGTCTTCTTTTTCCAACAGACAATGGGAGAAAAATGCACCTTTCAGCAGGACAATAACCTTAAACACAAGGCCAAATATACACTGGAGATGCCTACCAAGATGACATTGAATGTTCCTGAGTGGCCTGGTTACAGTTTGACTTACATCGGCTTGAAAATCTATGGTAAGACTTGAAAATGGCTGTCTAGCAATGATCAACAACCAACTTCACAGAGCTTGAAGAAGTTTAAAAATAATAGTGTGCAAATATAGTACAATCAAGGTGTGCAAAGCTCTTAGAGACTCACATCTGAAATCACTGCCAAAGGTGATTCTAACATGTATTGACTCAGGGGTGTGAATACTTGTGTAAAATAAATGAGATATTTATGCATTTCATTTTCAATAAATTTGCTAACATTTCTAAAAACATGTATTCCCTTTGTCATTATAGGGTATTGTGTGTAGATGAGTGAAAATATATATATATATTTAATTTTGAATTCAGTCTTTAACACAACAAAATGTGGAAAAGGTCAAGGGGTATGAATACTTTCTGAAGGTACTGTAACTACTGGATAATCATATATTTATTGATGACGTTCATAAGCCATTGCATCTTTCTTTCCTTGGATCTAAGATTGTAGGATGTCAAATGACCAGTACTTGGACTCTAACGCAAAATATAGGATTTTGATAAACCACACAAACAATCAGATACATTGAATGATTTCTTTTATTTTTCATATAGAATTGTGTTTCTTAATTTTGTGATGAAACATTTCTACAATTGCTTGAAAACATCTTCAAGACACATCATAGAGTGTGGGTTATATCAAATCTCGATAGAAGAAACTGCAAACAAATGCATTTCTTACAGATACATATCTTAATATGATATGAGCATTTCAATGCTGTAACATTGGTAGTGCATCACAAAAAAACAGGCTTGAATATCAAGCAAATCAATTAAAGATTTGTAAGTCATAAACAAGAAAATATTCTCTGAAATTCCTTCACAGAAGGATATTGTTGCAAAATTCAAGAATTTAAACATTCTTTGCATGCTTTCTCACCCAATGTGGGTAATAAATAGACTATAATGGGTCAATGATGAATGAAAATTCAAGACAAATCTTCAAAGAAGATAAATTCACTCAAAAACATAAAAAATATTATGAAATGAATTGTTTGTTTGTGGTTGTTTTGCATTTTCTGAACAATGCAGATTATAAACCATCCTTAGCAGATTGAGGAATTTCGTCTTACATAGTAAGCATAACTTTACACGATACACATGTTAGATGAAAAGTGATGATATTTCCTCACAATAAAAATAAAAAAGGTTATATCAATATGAACTTCCATTGTGAAGGCTTTTTCACATATTCATGAAAAAACAATAAACACAATCAAAACATAACTTTTAAATGTCCTGCATAAGCAGAAGATTATGTATTTATATTGTCATTACTGTCCACAACATTAACGTAAGACCAACATGATCCATTTGATTTGTTCGAGGGGAGCTCCGTTCTGTAGGACTCTACCAGGGCCTCTAGAGGGTGCTGTTGACTGGACTCTTCTCTTTGCTGATGCTGTGCTGGACTGGGGAGCTCAGCTGAGACAGGCCACTCTCCCTTCTGTTCTTATCAGAGGATGGCTGAAGTATCTGCAAGAGGCTCAGCAGTCTTCTCTGAGATGTGTCTTCATCTTATTTTTGGACAGGAAGTGCCCAATCTCTTGGACACTCCTGGAGTAACCCTGACTGACAGGGAGTAGCTCACTGGCTGGTACTGTTGTTGTTGTATCAGGAAGCAAACTGTTAGCTCCAGCTTGAAGTCTACGATCTCTGAATAACTTTTCCACAACTGGCTTTCTTAACTGCAAGAAGAGAAGAGTCATTAATAACCTTATTCTGATATACAGCATTATTGAAACAAATAAACCATCCATCAAAGTAAATAAATGTCCTTGAATTTGAATCTTCAATTTACCTTGTTGGTCAGAGTCAGGTGCTCCTTTGAGTAGATCATTTCTGAAGTGATTGTAGGTGCCATGGCTGGATCTCTGTGCTGTAGAGGTCTCTGTGTAGAGTGAATCTGATCTATACTGCCTTCATCTCTCCTATATATAGTCCCAAATCTGCATATGAATGTGTTGGTCTTGGGCTTGTTGGAGTTTCTCACAGTCTGTAGCCAATGGGTGAGCTTGGGAGGACAATAAGGAATGTGGAGCTGCCACATGCTCAGTGTTCTTATTGCTGGGGGACAATGGTCACGTCTCAGTGGAACAGGTGGAGGGGTGGGGGGTGATGGAGAGTGAATCACAGAGTGCTGTGTGAATCTGGGAAAGTGGTGACCAACAGATCTTGGGATCAATGATACTGACAGAGCACACGCTCATCATAACAATTTACATGTGTGAGATTGACTCAAATGCTTTTCAATAAAACACAGAGATTCCTAAATATTTTAGGTTTTTGTATTTTAGATAATTATTACTGTCCTGACATTGTAAAAATTCAATCCAATGTAAAGCACTTTGAATGGGTTCAAATACCTGCTTATATTGCCTAATTAGTCTAATTCAATAACTTATTTCCACTATTATAACTGCCATGTTGTTTATCTGTTCAAAGGATTCAGAAAATATGAATTTTCTTTTTTCAATAAATGTACTGATTTATAAGGTAATACTATTAAGTACAAAACATAACCCCAAGTTTCAGGCTTGTAAACTGTTCTGCTGATAGGACTGATGAAAGACAATGAACTGTCTCTGCTCTCTAGAGCTTTCCCACACTCTGCCCATTGCGATAGCTTCAAATAAACAATAGAAGTGTGCATTGTTAAATGCTAATTCATCTCTACACAAGCAGTTTCCAACAAGCCCTTGGGATTAAAGCTCATGAGTACAATATTTCTCAATGAGGAAATAGACGAACACAAACATTTTGACTAGAGGTAAATGTTGTCACATGAGTTGTTGGAACATTCGTCACATTCACCACTGCATCAAAACAGTGGTGCAATCTCATTTACGACTAATGAGAAACAATGGAAGACAGTGGAAATGTTTACTTTACTCAATTACATTTTCGTTTCAGAGGGACATTGCACTTAATTACTGTAGAAGTGCCCGTACAAATCAATGATGAAAGTGCTTTTTAAAATAAAGCGTTTCACATGTTCGCTTTCAAAGGATAAATTAAGAAAGCCATCTCAGAATTTAAATATAAAGAAACTATTGAGGATATTAATCAACGGCTGAAAGAGCATGAAGAATGTATTGGGAACCACAACAACATCTATTCAAACCCCTCCTGCCATGCAGTGGGTCTTTGTGATAGCAGACACACTTCTATTGTGTGTCAGGGCTCAGCAGACTGCATGCAGAAGTGTGGGAAGCCGTGTGTCTTTGTGGCTCTCAGCTCCAGAGAGAGGAGGGCGTGTGACTGGGGCACACTCAGCTTTGTGCAGGGAGCCAGCTGTGCTGTGAAACTCAGAGGAGGGAAGTGTGCTGCCTGGGACTTCTGGGAAACCTGCGCCTGTAGGTAGACAGACAGACAGACAGACAGGTCATCATCACCTCAGAGCTGTTGCACTCTGATGGAGTCACATTACCTGGAAGGTCGTCTGATACAGACGGACAAGTGTGAAAGGACTCCAGTCTGATCAGTACTGTCACTGTCTCAAACAGCTTTCAGTAAAAGTTACAACATTATGAGTAACCTTTAAAATACTGGTAGGCGTGTGTAATCTCACACATATGTACGTTGTGGGATCAATGCCTGTGTCTTTGATCCCAACATTTAGCAGCAGATCTGGGGGTCACCACATTCCCTGATTCACACAGCGCTCTGAGAGTCATTCTCCATCACCCACCACCCATCCACCTGTTCCCATGAGACGTGACCATTGTCCCCCAGCAATATGAACACTGAGCATGTGGCAGCTCCACATTTGTCATTGTCCTCCCAAGCTCACCCATTGGCTACAGACTGTGAGAAACTCCAACAAGCCCAAGACACACACTTTCATATGCAGATTTGGGACTATATATAGGAGAGATGAAGCCAGTAGAATTCACTCTACACAGAGGCCTCCACAGCACAGAGATCCAGCCATGGCACCTACAATCACTTCAACAATGAGCTTCTATAAGGCGCACCTGACTGACCAAAAAGGTACATTGAAGATTCAAATTTAAGGACCATTATTCAGTTTGATTAGATGTATTATTTTCTTCCATAATACCATATTCCAGAACAACGTTTTTAATGACACTCCTCCTCTTCTCTTCTTGCAACTAAGAAAGACAGTCGTGGAGAAGTTACGCAGAGATCGTATCAACAGCAGCATTGAGCAGCTCAAGTCTCTTCTGGGTCCAGAGATCCTCAACCAGCAGCACGACTTCAAGCTGGAGAAAGCTGACATCCTGGAAATGAGAGTTTGCTTCCTGAGATGACAGCAACAGATCCAGGGAGTGAGCTCCTCCACATGCTCAGCACCTGTCAATCAGGGTTACTCCAGATGTGTCCAAGAGATTGGGCCCTTCTTGTCCAAGGATGAGGTGAAGACACATCCCAGAGAAGACTGCTGAGCCACTTCCAGAGCCTGCAGCCATCCTGTGATAAGAACAGAAGGGAGAGTGACCTGCCTCAGCGGACCAAAAAGGCATCAGCAAGGAGAAGAGTGCAGTCAGCAGTGTCCATTGGAGGCCCTGGTACAGTCCTACAGACTGGATCTCCACTCATAGAGAAAACCTATGGATCATGTTGGTCTAAGAATAATGGTATTGATGATTGTTATGGACATGAATGAGAATAGGAAGAGATCTTCTTTATCTTCTGCTCATGCAGGAGTTTCTAAAAGTATTTTTCTGATTGAGACAGTTCATTTTAGTTTTACTGAAGAAGTTTTTCTAAGAAAATTATCCATACTATGAAAACTACATTTTTGTAGTGTGATGGTATTATATAATGAATAACCTTTATGTTTTCTAAAGTGTGTTGATTATGTTGAATGGTTATTCATGAGCAACATCAACTTTATGAGGACTTTTACACAAACGTTTGGTGATTGTCTAATGATCTGTTTTAAGGTCAAATCTTAGAGAATAAGCAATTGTTTCCACTACATTTGTGTACTGATATAGTTTCATTGACATTGTATTGAGCATCTTATATGAAACATGTATTAGTTATCCATTTGATAATGATGGACCTAAGCTACAGCATTACTGTTCCTCCATGATGATTATTTACCCAAGCTGGGTATTATACCTGTAATCATCACTCTGTGATAAGCAATACTCTGATTTAAGATCAAACTTGTCAATTTTGTTTTATGATGTTTTGTGTAAAAAATATAATACATTACCTGAATGTGTCTATTGCAGATTGACGAAAACTTTCTCCAAACTCTTGTTTATTTTCAACAATCCAGTGTGTCTTTTGTAAAGACAGTAAATGTAGCCTATATCCCCCATACTCTAGCCTGGGAGCCCATACTCTGTCAGAGTATGACTTGTGATGTTTAATCACATTGCACAATGTGTCTCATTGAGTCAATTTTTTATAAATTCAAAATCAACCAAATAAAAAAAGATATAATGTTCTTTTCTTACTTACATTTTCTCATCTTTACTATGATAGCCTATATTTCAGTTCAATAATGTATAGGCTTAGGCCTAAAAGGTAAATGATTACAAATTACACAGTGGGAAAAATTATTTAATTGTCATACTAGAATACATGTAAAAATTCCTTATATTAAGCAAATATTATCGGCACAATTACTTTTTATTTGTGTTTAGTAAGTCTGCCAGATCAGAGGCAGTAGGGATGACAAAGCGTTATATTAATAGGTGAATGGATTGGACCATACTGCTGTCCTGTCTGAGCATTCGAAATGTAACTAGTATTTTTGGGAGCTGGTGAAAATGTATGGGAGTAAAAAGTACATATTTTCTTTAGGAATTTATGTCAAAATAAAAGTTGTCAAAAATATAAATAGTAAAGTACAGATATACCAAAAGTAGTACTTAAAAGTATTTGTACTTACTTACTTTACACCACTGTGTGCTGGAGGTTTACAACGATATGATAATGATTTTAGTTTCTCATCAAATGAGTACAAAATAGTTTCACAAGTGTTCACCTATGTGTAGGCCTACATCTGAATGTTCCAAAACGTTGCGTCCTGCTGAACGCGCGTTCCACAGCTAAGGCTAGGCAACTGTGTCATCGACTGACAAATTGCTATAACATAGAATGTGATTAGCTAATACTTCAAATACCCATCTAGGCGTTGTATGATCGGTCAGGCATCAGCAACGTCTAAGCTCATGAACGCAGCCTTTTCCATCGAGGGATTTTCGATTTTTCATAGCTACCTGAAAGTCATTGCGCAACACGTCTGTTACAATGGGCACACTCCTCTGCTTAGGTAGTTGCTTCGCCTGCCAGATCGCCTGGATATGTATTTTAAGTATCAGCTAACCACATCATACGTTATAGCAATGATGACATAGTCGATGATAGGTCGCGTGCCCCTGCCCAGACTTAGCATGTATCAACCAACGGTCGGGCACCACATTGCTATAACATATGATGTAGTTAGCTGATACGTAAAATACCTATCCTGCCTGGGCAGAGGGACACGACCAATGAGGGGATTTGATTAATCTGGCCCCGGCGCCCGGTTAGGGACTGTGAAATTGAATTCTGGCTAAATCCCGGGAGTGAGCCAGGTGTCCCATTGGAGTAATGAGTCTGATTCTATTTTTTCATACGCAAAAGTGATTTTTTTTTTAAATAAAAACGCTTTATCTACCTTCCCAATGAAAACTAGTTTGAAAAAAATCGAACATATTTTATGGAAAAGAGATGTACGTTTCTGGACGAATCACACCGCTGAGCACTATCTATTGTGCTGACGCAGCACAGCGGATATTCGGATTTTGCGCCACCCTGTCACTCAATCATTTCAACTTTTTTTTATATAGGGACACAAAACTAAAACAACGGAGGGGTCTAAGAACCATTTTGCCGCCTTGTGGAGCCGGGCCATGGACGATGCACCATGCTGCCTTGTTGGCAACATGACCGAACGGTAGTCAAGTGGGTCATGTCAGCCAGGCTACGAGCGGCGCAGAATAGCATTCGATTGAGATAGGTGCTCCTCCTGCCCGTTCACGTCACGGGCTATAGTCAGTGCCCCGCGGCTCAGCATAATCGAATCCACCCAATGTCTACTTCCAAGATGGAGGCGGGATGTGAAAGAGTGGACAGGAGTAGTCACAGCATGGATAAAAGCATAACTCTTCCACCCGACGAGATCTTCAGGAATTTGGAAAATGCAAAGAGGTTCGCAATAGACATAGGTAACGTTATACACTAAGTTGCATCTTTCTATCGCTACTTGAATATATTCAGTTGGCTTCTTACTTTGACAATACACACACCCAGGCATTCACGAGAGGCTTGTCGTTCTGTCTGGCTAGCTAACACTGCAGTGTTTAGATGAACTAAGTTAAGTACCGGTAGCTGCGAAGTTACCTTAGCGCCACTGGCCTGCTACAGACGTACATGTTATCAAGTGGCAATTAAAAAAAATGTATGGGCCAACTTAGCTGCAGTTTTCTCAACTGTCTAGCTAGCTAAGTTAGCTAATTTGACCGCTGAGCCAAAGTGGCTGAGCTGTCAACAGTGACTGACATTAACGTTATTCCATGCTAGTTAGGTACCTACTACCATCAATTATCTCAAGAACGTTTTTTCTCATAGGTGGATCTCTGACGAAACTCGCCTATTACTCCACTGTTCAACACAAAGTAGCGAAAGTACGGTCATTCGACCATACTGCAAAGGTAGGTGGTGTACATAAACGTTGGAACACTGTCAGTACACTCAGCCTGGTCTCAGACTAGACGCAACATAGTAAACGTAAAACCGGGACACCCAAAATGTGGTTACATAAGACAGTTAGTTACTCAAGCGAAAGTGGGGTGGGTGGCCGTATAATAACATCTAGCAACCAACGTTCCCTCAAAGCTGAGCACGTGCAAGCAGCTCCCCAGGGACTACCGCGCAGAAGAAACTTCAGCCATGCAGAAAAGCATGAGATTGAACTAAACTCAACTTTCTAGAGTTTTCCCCGTTAGTTTACACTATCATCGTTCCTTAACTTAGGGAATTGTAATCGAATCAACACAATATTAGCTACTTTCAATGCAACAAAACAAACTATGTAAGAGATTTTGTTGTATGCAGAACGCATTGGAGTAGGATTCTATTGCATGCTTTGTATCTACTTGGCATGTTAGCTAACCCTCCCCCTAACCTTAACCCTTTTTAGTTAACCCTTTCCCAAAACGTAATCCTTTCCCAAAACTTAACCTCTTACGGAGAAGTGGGGCGCTAGCGCCTGACTCCCGACACTACCCGGTGAAATGTAAAGCGCCAAATTCAAAATCCAAAAGTTGAATTATTAAAAATTCATCAATATACAAGTGTTTCATAGCCATCAAAAGCTCAGACTCTTGGCAATATCACAGCGTTGTCAGATTTCAAAAAGGCTTTACGGCGAAAACACAAAATTTGATTGAGGGTAGCACCTCTAATATTTATGCATTAGCATAAATCCATAACCCAACCCGGGTCTCACAAAACGCATTAAATCGCTAATATAAAATCGATTACCTTTGAACTTCTGCTGAGGGCTTCCCAAGTGCCCAACGAAGACAATCCATGCTTCTTTGGTTAGAAAAAGTTATTTATTATATCCATAAATCTCAGTTTGGTTGGCGCCAGTATGTTCATAAACTCCACCGTCAAGTCGCCCATAGAACCGTGAAGAGAACACGTTGAAATTATACCTATCATATTTGTACAAACAAATCAAACATCATTTTTAATGTTTCCTTAGGTATTCTTTTATGTATATTTACTATAATATTTAAACCGGATTGTAGCCTGAACGATAAGAAAGGAAAAAAACAGTGGAGCGCTCACTCGGTTGCGCGCCTGCAAAAGCTTGTTGACATCTGAGCTCCCTGAACCATATTCTCTCACTATCTGTTCTGGTCAGGGCTAACGTTTCCTGGTTTTGTATAGAGACTGTTGACATCTAGTGGAACCCATAAGTACTGAAATCCCGGAGCTGCTTGCCTTTGAAATAAATAGGGGAGACTGTCAAACAGAGCAAAGGACACAAAAACAATCCATCCGGAATGACTGTTTTCTCAGGTTTTCGCCTGCTATATCTGTTCTGTTACACTCACAGACATTATGTTAACACTTTTAGAAACTTCAGTGTTTCCTATCCAATAGTACTAATTATGTGCATATCCTATTTTCTGGGCCTGAGTTGGAGGCATTTTACTTTGGGCACGCCAGACTCTCCAAAACCGTCACCTCGGGAGCCGCTCCCTAAGAAGTTAACCCTAATCCTTTCCCAAAACGTAACCCTAATCCTTAAAAGCCGCTGCATGGTCAAGCTAAATTGGCTTCAACCCTAACCCCAAGCCTAGCTAAGGTTAGACAGTGAATTGTATCATATTGTTTGTTTTGAAAATCCGTAACATATCATACGACGTGTGATGGTCATCCACAAATTAATGCATACCATACAAAACATAACAAATCATACTAAATGTAGTGTCTTGGATTTACGTACAGAATAATACAAAATGCTCTAAGACCAGGTTGCTGCGCTGAGGTCCAATGGAGCATGGGACAAAAGGTACATAAGAGCTTGGCCCTTTCCCTGTTAGATTTGCTCAACTCCTGTGTCCTTTCCTTTTGAAAAAGATCAAAGATAATCGAGGAGAGGGAAAGTTGATGAATATGTGCATGTATTAAATTAAGCCGTGGGAACTGACAAATCTCAGACTTCCGACTGGGGAAAAATCTTAAGAATTTTTCTAGAGCTTTGACATGAAGATCACTAATGTCATTATTAGGGTTGCACGTTTTGGAGAATATTCAGAGATGGAAACTTTCCGTGGGAATATATGAGAATTAATGGAAATATATGCAAATTAATATTAATACCATTTAAATGTAGAGATTGTTTGCATTGGATATATTTACTATATCATATGGAGACAGAAACCAACCTTTTACCTTATCATAAGTAGACATAATTGCAAATGATTAAATCCTTCCAATAGAAAAAAATAATAAATGTAGTTACGAATTGAACTTTAATTAAATTAGTTGACTCTTCACATGGGATGATTTCACCGAACAACAAAAGGGAATATTGAATGATCCATTACATCTCCCAGAAACGTTTTCAACATACATCTGTAAAATGATAGTCTAGACTAAAGCTTGGTTGTCTTCCTCTCAGGCTTCCATGTCTTCTCTCTGGACCTCCTCAATGTCCACCTCTTGAACATCAGACTCTGAGGCCTCATCTTTACTGTCACTTTACAACCTTGTTGAGGATGGTTCGTTGTCAGGCTCAGAAAGCCTCAAATTTGCCCTGATGGCCACCAATTTTTCAACCCTTGTATTGGTCAGCCTGTTGTGTGCTTTGCTCTGTGTGTTCCCAAACAATGACCAGTTGCGCTCTGAGGCGGCTGATGTTGGTGGGATTTGGAGGATGATTGAGGCAACAGGGGGAAAGAGCCTCAGATCCACTTAGGTGTTGTTGGGCAGCTTCAATGTTGTTCTTATTCTTCTCACTTTGCTTGGTGAGGTAGATTGCTGCTATAACTTGATGACCCTTCACATACCTAACCATTTCATTGGCTCTTTTTTTAGTGTATCCATTGTTTTCAGTGCCATGATGTCCTTGAGGAGCAGATTCAATGCATGAGCAGCACAGCCAATGGGTGTGATGTGAGGGTAGGACTCCTCCACCTTAGACCAAGCAGCCTTCATGTTCACAGCATTGTCTGTCACCAGTGCAAATATCTTCTGTGGTCGAAGGTCGACTGCCTTGAGCTCATCTGAAATGTAGAGACCGGTGTGTCTGTTGTCCCTTGTGTCTGTGCTCTTGTAGAATACTGGTTGAGGGGTGGGGATTATGTAGTTAACTATTCCTTGCCCACAAACATTCAACCACCCATCAAAGATGATTGCAATACAGTCTGCTTTCTCTCCAGCAAATGAGTAGATAACGCATGTCTGGTTGGAGGGGGTGTATGCTGCGTGAAGAACATTCAGAAATCTCTTCCAATACACATTGCCTGTGAGCATCAGAGGTGAACCAGTTGCATACACAGCTCGAGCAAGACATTCATCAGCATTTCTCTACGTTCCTCCATTGAGTCAAAAAAGCTTCTGATTCCAGGAGGACCATGAGCTGTTATCGATAAGGTGTCTGATTCAGCATTTTCAACTCGAATAGAAGTAGAGACTTTTGTCAGAGGTTGCTTGTTGTGAGCACTGAGGTAACTTTATGCACTTGGCCAGATGATTCTGCATCTTTGTTGCATTATTCACATATGATTTGACACAGTATTTGCAAATGTATACAGCTTTTCCTTCTACATAAGCTGCAGTGAAATGTCTCCACACATCAGATAGTGCCCATGGCATTTTCCTGTAAAGATCAGAATAAAACAAATCAAATACAATTCCATGTACAGATAAATAGTTAAGCAGTTAGATTAAACAACTCCTTTGTAAGATAAATGTTTTAAAATGAAACATGTATGGAAACAGGTGAATTAACACTCCAGTTAGCAGGCTCAAGCGTGATAAAACCCACATGGTAGCAAAAACAAACAGCAGAAGTTACTAGTTAACAAAAAAATTATGTATGTCATATAAAATATATTCACCCCACCCAGTATTGTAATCAAAACTTACCAGAAAGCATGTAGTTCTTGGCTCAGACAGTCTAGTAGTGTGGGCTCAATAGCAAGATCTTGAGAATCAGTTGTACATGTGATGGAAGAATGCACTGTGCTTGCAGAGTGTTGCAATTCCATTGAATTGGGGATATGCCACAAAACCTAGAATTTCCTTGTGTATTCCACAAAGAAAGGTTCCCTGTTATAAGCCAACTTTTTTTTTTGTTGAATTTAAGAAAGATTCCCCAAATTCCAGGGCTTAACTTCCCATGGAAAATTTCCGGAAAAATTCTGAAAATATACCGGAAAGTTTCCAACCCTTTGCAACCCTAGTCTTGATTTGACCTCGTTCCCAGTTATCTTGAAACTACTATGACGCTCCAATCGCACGACATCAGGCAAATTACGTTTACGGGGGTGGAATCCCAAAATATATATATATATACAAAGTGATAAAGACATTTTGCTTGTTATGCAAGACATTTCGTAGAATATTGTTTTTAAATGTTTGCTTGCTCGTCGAACATCTCATTCCAAAATCATGGACATTAATATGGAGTGTGTCTCCCCTTTGCTCCTATAACAGCCTCCTCTTTTCTGGGATGGCTTTCCTCTAGATGTTGGAACATTGTTGCAGGGACTTGTTTCCATTCAGCCACGAGCATTAGTGAGGTTGGGCACTGATGTTTGACGTTTTGTCCTGGCTCGCAGTCAGTGTTCCAATTCATCTTAAAGGTGTTTGATGGGGTTGAGGTCAGGGCTCTTTGCAGGCAAGTTCTTCCACATCGACCTCGACAAACCATTTCTGTATGGACCTCGCTTTGTGCATGGGGGAATTGTCATGCTGAACCAGTAAAAGGCCTTCCCCAAACTGTTGCCACAAAGTTGGATGCACAGAATTGTCTAGAATGTCATTGTATGCTGTAGCGTTAAGATTTCCCTTCACTGGAACTAAGGGGCCTAGCCCAAACCATGAAAAAGCCCCAGACCATTATTCCTCCTGCACCAAACTTTAGTTGGCACTATGCATTGGGGCAGGTAGTGTTTTCCTGGCAATCGCCAAACACAGATTCCTACTTCGGACTGCCAGATGGTGAAGCCTGATTCATCACTCCGGACAACATATTTCTACTGCTCCAGAGTCCAATGGCGGCAAGCTTTACACAAAAGCCAGCCAATGCTTGGCATTGCGCATGGTGATCTTAGCTTGTGTGCGGCTGCTTGGCCATGGAAACCCATTTCATGAAGCTCCAGATGAACAGTTCTTGTGTTGACGTCGCTTCCAGAGGCAGTTTGGAACTTGGTAGTGAGTGTTGCAATCGAGGACAGACGATTTTTACGTGCTACGCACTTCAGCACTCGGTGGCCACATTCTGTGAGCTTGTGTGGCCTACTAATTCGCGGTTGAGCCGTTGTTGCTCCTAGAAATTTCTATTTCACAGTAACAGCCCTTACAGTTGATCGGGGCAGCTCTAGCAGGGCTTTCCTTTGTTGGAAAGGTGGCATCATATGACGGTGCCACGTTGAAAGTCACTGAGCTTTTCAGTAAGGCCATAATACTGCCAATGTTTGTTTATGGAGATTGCATGGCTGTGTGCTCAGTTTTATACGCCTGTCAGCAATGGGTTTCGCTGAAATAGTCAAATCCACTCATTTGAAGGGGTGTCCACATGCAATATACAGTTGAAGTCAGAAGTTTACATATACCTTAGCCAAATACATTTAAACTCAGTTTTTCCACAATTCCTGACATTTAATCCTAGTAAAAATCCCCTGTCTTAGGTCAGTTAGGATCACCACTTTATTTTAAGAATGTGAAATGTCAGAATAATAGTAGAGAATGATTTATTTCAGATTTTATTTCTTTCATCATACACTCAATTAGTATTTGGTATCATTGCCTTTAAATTGTTTATCTTGGGTCAAGTGTTTCGGGTAGCCTTCCACAAGCTTCCCACAATAAATTAGGATAATTTTGGCCCATTCCTCCTGACAGAGCTGGTGTAACTGAGTCAGGTTTATAGGCCTCCTTGCTCGCACACACTTTCAGTTCTGCCCACAATTTTAGATGGGATTGAGGTCAGGGCTTTGTGATGGCCACTCCAATACCTTGACTTTGTTGTCCTTAAGCCATTTTGCAACAACTTTGGAAGTATGCTTGGTGTCATTGTCCATTTGGAAGACCCATTTACGACCAAACTTTAATTTCCTGACTGATGTCTTGAGATGTTGCTTCAATATATCCACATAATTTTCATCCCTCATGATGCCATCTATTTTGTGAAGTGCACCAGTCCCTCCTGCAGCAAAGCACCCCCACAACATGATGCTACCACCCCCGTGCTTCACGGTTGGGATGGTGTTCTACGACTTGCAAGCCTCCCCCTTTTTCCTCCAAACATAACAATGGTCCTTATGGCCAAACAGTTCTATTTTTGTTTCATCAGACCAGAGGACATTTCTCCAAAAAGTACGATCTTTGTCCCCTTGTGCAGTTGCAAACCATAGTCTGGCTTTTTTATTTCGCGGTTTTGGAGCAGTGGATCTTCCTTGCTGAGCGACCTTTCAGATTATGTCGACATAGGACTCGTTTTACTGTGGATATAGATATTTTTGTACCGGTTTCCTCCAGCTTCTTCACAACGTCCTTGCTGTTGTTCTGGGATTGATTTGCACTTCACTAAAGTACGTTCATCTCTAGGAGACAGAGCGCGTCTCCTTCCTGAGCGGTATGACGGCTGCGTGGTCCCATGGTGTTTATACTTGCGTACTATTGTTTGTACAGATGAATGTTTTACCTTCAGGCGTTTGGAAATTGGTCCCAAGGATGAACCAGACTTGGTGGGGTCTACATTTCTTTTCTAAAGTATTGTCTTATTTCTTTTGATTTTCCCATGATGTCAAGCAAAGAGGCACTGAGTTTGAAGGTAGGCCCTGAAAAACATCCACAGGTACACCTCCAATTGACTCAAATTACATCAATTAGCCTATCAGAAGCTTCTAAAGCCATGACATCATTTTCTGGAATTTTCCAAGCTATTTAAAAGGCACAGTCAACTTAGTGTATGTAAACTTCTGACCCACTGGAATTGTGATACAGTGAATTATAAGTGAAATAATCTGTCTGTAAACAATTGTTGGAAAAATTACTTGTCATGCACAAAGTAGATGTCCTAACCGACTTGCCAAAACTATAGCTTGTTAACAAGACATTGTGGAGTGGTTGAAAAACAAGTTTTAATGACTCCAACCCAAGTGGATGTAAACTTCTGATTTCAACTGTGTGTGTATGTATGTATGTGTGGAGATGTATATGTTTAGCTAGCTTGCTGTTGCTAGCTAATTTGTCCTGAGATATAAACATTGGGTTGTTATTTTACCTGAAATGCACAAAGTCCTTTACTCTGACAATTAATCCACAGATAAAAGGGTAAACAGAGTTTGTTTTATAGTAATCTCCACCTTGAGGCAGCTTCTTCTTTGGACTTTATATGGCGGTTGGCAACCAACTGGACTTTAGCGCCTGACTACGCAGATGCTCGCGAGATGTGTAGGCAATGATTTAATAACATGGACAGTGCATAGAGAAATTATTCAGACCCCTTGACTTTTTCCACATTTTGTTACGTTACAGCTTTATTCAAAAATGTATTAAGTCCATTTTCCCTCATCAATCTACACACAATACCCCATAGTGACAAAGCGAAAGGTTTTCAAATTTATGGAAAAAAACTACAAAACCAAGGCCTTTGCTGTCAGACTTGAAATTGAGCTCACCTGCATCCTGTTTCCATTAATCATCTTTGAGATGTTTCTACAACTTGATTTGGAGTACACCTATGGTTAATTCAATAGATTGGACATGAGTTGGAAAGGCGCAAACCTGCATGTCAGAGCAAAAACCAAAGCACGAGGTCGAAAGAATTGTCCGTAGAGCTCCGAGTCAGGATTGTGTCGAGGTACAGATCTGGGGAAGGGTACCAAAACATTTCTGCAGCGTTGAAGGGTCCCCAAGAACCACCAAGACACTTCCTAGAGCTGGCTGCCCAGCCAAACTGAGCAGCAATCGGGGGAGAAGGGCCTTGTTCAGGGAGGTGACCAAGAACCCGATGGTCCCTCTGACAGAGCTCTAAAGTTCCTCTGTGGATATTGATCTCTTTGGTCTGAATGCCAAGCGTCATGTCTGGAAGAAACATGACATGATAAAGGGATTTGCTGCCAAAGTTCTGAGCTATTAAGTGTTATTACAGTGTTTAGGCCTGGAGGACTCATGCAAGAAGAGTTGGGCCTATATCTCTCAGCAGACTGAACTGTGTTTCTTGTCTGAGGTTTCTGATGGGTCTACCTGGTAAAATAATTTGTGTATGTAGCTACAGAAACGTAAACTAATCAAGCTTAGTTGGAGAGAAGCCAATAGGGAATTGCTTCAGTGTGGGTTTTGTGGTAGACATATAGGCTACCGATTTCATGATCTAGGTCATCAGGAAGTAGGGTTGCACCGATATTACATTTTTGGCCGATTTTCCGATATTTTCCTTGCCAAAAAAAACCTGATACCGATATTATAAATGTTTGCAGCCTTTTTAAGCGTTCTAGTACAGTTAAATAGTTGAAACCCACACACTGACCAAAAAGTTATTTTGTTGGCATTTACGTATGTCCCAATTACCAGTAAAACATAATCAAAACCAATTTCTTTCACTTACTTGCTGTGCTGTTTTGTTCTCAACCAGGATTTCATCATACATATCAAGCAGTGAAGTTTTCACGTAAACCCTATTTCTTGTCTGCATCAAAGTAGCGGTCCTTGTACCTAGCATTGAGCATGGTGGTGACACCGTAGAGTCTCAGAGAATGCCACCAAATCGCTTGTTCACAGCCTCTACTAGTCGGATCGAGCACTCGATCCAACATCATACACAACAGAGAACGGTTGATTGTCAAGGGCAATGAATTCCATTATCTTGGCGTTAATGGATTTCCCCTTTTGAGTTGTTCTTACTCTTTCAAATGACTGCTCGACTTGTTGACTGCTCGATCCACACAGCAGACATTGTGGGCTAGGTTAGGAATGCTGTGTTGCACGTGTAGAGCTAGGTTAGGAATGCTGTGTTGCACGTGTAGAGCTATCTTTTTTGTGGCGTCATTACGTCATGTACCTACGTTATATAAGTATGCACGTCCGCTTTGACATCGGTTTTCACATTGGCGTTAAACTAGACATTGGGCCGATGTTGGCATTGTTAGCTAATATTGGCCGTTTACCGATTATCGTGTTTACCGATATCGTGCATCCCTATCAAAAAGGTATGTACCTTGTGACGGTGTAGACTTAAAGGTCTTACTGAGACCACTCAGGTTCCCCTGGTGGTCTCAGGTCTCAGGTCTTAGGGAGTGGTGGGGCGCTACCAGGTGAAATGCAAGGCGCCAAATTCAAAATCCAAAAGTTGAATTATTAAACATGCACCAATATACAAGTGTTTCATACTCATCAAAAGCTCTGTTTCTTGGCAATATCACAGCGTTGTCAGATTTCAAAAAGGCTTTACGTCGAAAGCACCACATTTGATTGTTTGAGGGTAGCACCTTCACTATTTTTCCCATTACCATGAATTCATTAGCCTT
The DNA here is from genome assembly GCA_030435695.1 of Brachymystax lenok tsinlingensis. Lineage (NCBI taxonomy): Eukaryota > Metazoa > Chordata > Actinopteri > Salmoniformes > Salmonidae > Brachymystax > Brachymystax lenok. The sequence continues at coordinate 36,255,021 of CM059813.1, forward strand.
CACGGTTCACACAACGCATTTCACAGCGAAAACAAATCAATTACCTGTTGAAGAACTTCTGCTGAGGTCTTCCTAAGTGTCCAGCGAAGACAATCCATGGTTCCTTTGTTAGAAAATGTATTATATCCATAAATCTCTGTTTGGTTCGCGCGTTATAATCAGAAACTACAGCCTCCATTGAAACGTGAAGAGAACTCGTTTAACTTATACCTATAAACTTGTCCAAGAACAATCAAACATCCTTTTTAATGTATCCTTAGGAACACTTATGTATATTTACTATAATAATTCAACCGGAATATAAACTGGGCTATAAGAACGGAAAAAACCACAGAGCGCGCTTGGCGAGAGCGCGCGTCCTCTTCTATTGACATCTCTGGGGACACTTCCTGATTCCTCTTCTTCTCTGCTCTAATAGCGTCTAAAAAAAATCTGAACACTGTCTCGAGACTGTTGACATCCAGAGGAAGCGATCGGTACTGCATTCATATGCCCTTATATGGGCATTTTCATAAGGGAGGGGTTCCAAATGAGCAATGTGTCAAAACCACTTTTTCCAGGACAGAAATTCCTTGGGGTTTCGCCTGCCATATCCGTTCTGTTTTACTCACAGACAAATGGTTAACAGTTCTAGAAAATTCAGAGTGTTTCCTATCCAATGGTACTAAATATGTGCATATCCTATTTTCTGGGCCTGAATGGGAGGCATTTTACTTTGGGCACGCCAGGGTCTCCAAAACGGTCACCTTATGCGCTGCTCCCTACGAAGTTGTCTCTCTCCTCTTTACTAGGAGACTGAGGGTGACCCCCTCTATGAGATCTCTATGCAGGAGGAGGTGTCGGCTCGCCTTCACTTCATCAAATTTGAAAATGCCTATATCGAAACCTGCCTGGACTTTATCAAAGATCACCTGGTCAACACTGACACCAAAGTCATCAAAGCCACTGGTGGAGGGGCTCACAAGTTTAAAGATCTCATAGAGAAGAAACTGAAACTCAGGTGAGTTTTATTTTTAAAGACCGCATGACCACATGCATTTTGCTTATTGTAATGTAGCTACTCTTTATGTTTTGAGGGTGGACAAGGAGGATGAAATGACATGCCTGATCAAGGGCTGCAACTTTGTGCTGAGGAATATTACCCACGAGGCCTTTGTCTATGCCAAGCATGCAGACTCGGAGTTCCGCTTCCAGAACACTCACCCTGACATCTTCCCTTACCTGCTCATAAACATCGGCTCAGGGGTGTCCATTTTCAAGGTACCAATGCCTGACACTCCAGATCTGGTGTGACGTGGCCTATGTAGACTTTTAATTCAACAAACAATCTTTTTCTCCAAACAGGTTGAATCAGAGGATACATTTGAGCGTGTTGGAGGAAGCTCCATAGGTGGGGGGACATTCTGGGGCCTTGGAGCACTGCTCACAAAAACAAAGGTAAAACGCCTCCTCACCCCCATGCTGAGACTTCAAGCCCAAAAGCCTTTTTAAGTGGTCAAGCTACTCAGATTAACTTAAATGTACATTTTTATTTTCTGTTTTTTCTTTCCTATTATCTTTCCAGTTGACCTTACTGCTACTTTTTATTATCTGCAAGGCTGCCCTGTGTACTTAAACTCTTGTTCTGAATAGGGGTGTTACAAAATAGCTATCTGGGTGAAAAGGCTCTTTAAAACTACTGTACTCCCATGACCTGCTCTCCCCTCCTACAGAGGTTTGATGAACTACTTCAGTTGGCCTCGAAGGGGCAGCACACAAATGTTGACATGCTGGTCAAAGACATCTACGGGGGATCTTATGGGTCCTTGGGCTTAACTGGGGACCTTATTGCAAGCAGCTTTGGAAAATCTGCTACTCCTGACAAAGGTAAAGAGAATGGAGCATTTGCTGTTCTTTTACTCTTTACCCCATGACATGTTTTTCATGGCACTGTCTTCAGGAGCGTACTCCCTGGCATGCTATCTACTGTAATGTAAGCTACATTCCTGTTGAGCACTAACTGATTGATGACCTCTTACCCAGTTACTGTGACCTTGTCCCCTGTAGGCTGGTTGGTTATTGTTACTGTTGAGAAATGTAGACGAGGCATCCAGCCATGGCAAAGAAAGCAACTAGTTCACACTCAATTAGATCGTTCATGTGTATCATGTAGTGCCAATAGTACCTGTCACAAACTGCCAATACATAAACCAACACTGTACTTACTTACTTCAATTTGACCTGGGCTTGTTGACTAGTTATGTTTCTGGTGCTTCACTTGGCTGTATGTTGACATACCTTTACTTTTGTCTCCTCCTGAATTAGAGTTCTCTAAAGAAGACATGGCTAAGAGCCTGCTCCATATGATCAGCAATGACATTGGGCAGCTGGCCTGCCTCTATGCCCGGCTCCACAACTTGACCAGGGTATACTTCGGGGGTTTCTTCATCCGAGGACACCCTGTCACTATGCACACCATCACTTACAGCATCAACTTCTTCACCAAGGTAAGCCCCCCCCACAATGTACCTCATTAACAAGCATGTCTTTCTCAATCCAGGTACATTTGATTGAGGTCTAGATTTAGCACTGACAGAGCTGGATCTGATGGCAGCTGACTATTCAGATATGGGCCTAGTTCAGAGCTTGAAAAGCAGCAATCAAAACTGCAATATTCACACAGTAGTATGAAAATATACCCTTTTTCCTGAGATACAAATTGCTTTACTCTATTGACCAATCAGAATGACGCAAAGTGCTACAACAGCAGACAGTGCACATTTGTTTTCAGGGTGCTATTAGTTTTTGGCTAACAGTAGCCTAGGCTAACGACAACAGTGAAAGAGAAGTCTGATGCATCTGATTGTTCAAAATACAATTAGTGGAAAAAAAAGCTCAATTGGGCTGCCTGCGTAAACGCAGTCAATGTGTGTCCTCAGAACTGTAGGCTACATTTACAGTGCGCAACTGTACGCAATGTTCTGTCAAAGCCACGTGACATCTGAAGCAGCAGTAGCTAACAGCGCCAAACAAACACATTTTAAGGCTTATTTTATTAAATTAAGCATTTCAAATGTCATGTCCTTGTGTGTAACAATGTAACATGGACAGTTTTCATTTAGAGAGCTTTTTCATTGTTAAAATGCCCCCCAGCCCCCCCCAAATAAGATTATTACTCACAAGTTTTTGAATAGTAATGTCCATTCGGATATCTGGATATTCGATTAACCGTGCCCCTCCCTAGTGGAGATAATACATTAACATTGATATGACATGTTTGATTGTATTGGGCCGTTAGGCTACTTTTCAATGATACAATCTGTGAGCATAATTTGATGGAAATGGTCCCATCTGAGTGGAATTTTATATTGTGTTTTTGCAGGGTGAAGTCCAGGCACTCTTCCTGAGGCATGAAGGCTATCTGGGGACTATTGGAGCCTTCCTTAAGGGAGCAGAGGAAGACAGTAGGCCAAGATGCTTTCCTCTATGGGGTTTCTTCTTGACAGAAAGTGGCACAGGAATCCATACCTTATCACACCCTAGGTTTTGTAAGGATTTTCTTTTTGATGGGAAGTTCTTTCTTTTGTCTAATTCACTGTTATTTTTTTCACTTTATCTAGATCCTAACCAATACAGTTGGGGGGAGAACTATGCTGGGAGCTCTGGCCTTATGAGTACTTCTCCTGACCTGAACCCCATGCAACGTGCACGTAGTGGAACAGTAAGTCCATTTGAAAAGAAAATACTGAAAGGTCGGCTTCAGACCACCAGGGTGCGCTCATAACTCACGTGTTATTTAATTTTGGTGTCATTTCATTGACCATTATAGCAATTCTCCTCACTCTCTTTCTGAGATGATTGTGGATTTGATATTTTCTATGGAAATGTCACCAACGCTGTCCTTTTTAAAATCCACAAGCCTGGTATGAGGCATTGATCTTTTCAGTCTAACATTTTGTTTTAATTTCTTCTCTTCATATCCACAATCTCTTACCTCTGTTTACCTACTGTAACCCTTATCTTCAGTTTTCCGTAAGTACTTCTCCATGCTTTGTGTGTAGTGGTTTGATTAGGGCTATATGTTTCATCATGATTCTGACTTTGTAGCTACACAGCTTGCCAAGCATTCACATTCACAATGGGTTAAATAAGGTTTCAGAGAGACAGGTGTGGCATTGTAACGGCTATATGCCAGCCTTTTCCTTTCACGTATTTATTGCTTAACAGCCTTTGAAGTGTTGCTTTATGTAGTCATGGTTTAAATTGTGCTGTAACATGTTATAACCAACCTAATAGTCAACCAACCTGTGGAGAATAGTAGTCAGGTCTGTTCACCTTATAAATTGTGCATGAAATCATAATCACTGCATGGATGCGACTGGTGTGAGGTGGTATACTATATTTCTTAATGTTGATACTATAATGTTGATGCGTGTGTCAACTGCACACTAACATTGTGGAGTTTGACACACAATGCTATTCTCAGCTCACTGACTACTAGGGGGCATAGTGTAATCATGTTGGAATTTAGCTGTGTTTGAAGGAGTCGTTTCACTTCGATCGGGTTGTTTAGCAACAAAACCGATGCGTGCGCAACTTTGGGGCAAGACAGACTGGGATGGCTTATGTAAAAAGGATTATTGACAACATGTAAACTCCCTCTTCAAATTAGGGCTAATTGGAAAAGCTGTTCAAAAGAGGACATTGTATTTTTTCTTTGTACTCCCTGACGAAGGCCATGCAGCCGAAACGCGTCAGATTTTAAAAACGTTTTCCATTGAACATGCCAGTTGTTGGTTAGCTAACTAATGAATTTGAGCCATATTAGCATGGATATGTCATTACTCAAAACACCTCAAAACAAGACCTGGTATCAAGAACAAGATACAACTGGCTGAAACGAGCCGCCTATGATTCCCAAAATCAAATTGTATTGGTCACATACACATGGTTAGCAGATTTTAATGCGAGTGTTGCGAAATGCTTGTGCTTCTAGTTCCGACAGTGCAGTAATATCTAACAAGTAGTCTAACAATTCCCCAACAACTACCTAATACACAGAAATCTAAAGGGATGGAATATGTTCATGGATGAGCGATGGCCGAGTGGCATAGGCAAGATGCAATGGATGGTATAAGATGCAGTATATACTGTACATATGAGATGAGTAATGTAAGATATGTAAACATTATTAAAGTGGTATTGTTTAAAGTGACTAGTGAACCATTCATTTATTAAAGTGGCCAGTGATTTGAGTCTCTATGTAGGCAGCAGCCTCTCTGAGTTAGTGATTGCTTTTTAGCAGTCTGATGGCCTTGAGATAGAAGCTGTTTTTCAGTCTCTCGGTCCCAGCTTTGATGCACCTGTACTGACCTTGCCTTCTGGATGGTAGCGGGGTGAACAGGCAGTGGCTCAGGTGGTTGTTGTCCTTGTTGATCTTTTTGGCCTTCCTGTGACATCGGGTGCTGTAGGTGTCCTGGAGGGCAGGTTGTTTGCCCCCAGTAATGCGTTGTGCAGACCGTACCAACCTCTGGAGTGCCTTGCGGTTGAGGGTGGTGCAGTTGCCATACCAAGCGGCGATATAGCCTGGCAGGATGCTCTCAATTGTGCATCTGTAAAAGTGTGTCAGGGTTTTAGGTGACAAGACAAATTTCTTCAGCATCCTGAGGTTGAAGAGGTGCTGTTGCGCCTTCACCACACTGTCTGTGGGTGGACCATTTCAGTTTGTCTGTGTACGCCGAGGAACTTGAAGCTTTCCACCTTCTCCACTACTGTCCCTTCGATGTGGATAGGGGGGTGCTCCCTCTGCTGTTTCATGAAGTCCACGATCATCTCCTTTGTTTTGTTGATGTTGAGTGAGACCCAGGGCCTCCAGCTTAATGATGACCTTGGAGGGTACTATGGTGTTGAATGCTGAGCTGTAGTCAATGAACAGCATTCTCACATAGGTATTCCTCTTGTCCAGATGGTATAGGGCAGTGTGATGGCGATTGCATCGTCTGTGGACTTGTTGGGGCGGTATGCAAACTGAAGTGGGTCTAGGGTGGCAGGTAAGGTAGAGGTGATATGATCCTTGACTAGTCTCTCAAAGCACTTCATGATGCCAGAAGTGAGTGCTACGCGACTATAGTAATTTAGTTCAGTTATCTTTGCCTTCTTGGGTTCAGGAACAATGGTGGCCATCTTGAAGCATGTGGGGACAGCAGACTGGCATAGGAAGTGATTGAATATGTCCATAAACACACCAGCCAGCTGATCTGCGCATGCTCTGAGGACGCGTTTAGGGATGTCGTCTGGGTCAGCAGCCTTGCGTGGGTTAAAGCGTTTAAATGTCTTACTCACAGGAGATGGGGGCTGCAGTCCTAGTTAGCGGGCCACGTCGGTGGCACTGTATTATCATCAAGCGGCAAAGAAGGTTTTTAGTTTGTCTAGAAACAATACGTCGTTGTCCATGACATGGCTGGTTTTCTTTTTGTAGTCCGTAATTGCCTGTAGACCCTGCCACATACGTCTCGTGTCTGAGCCGTTGAGTTGCGACTCCACTTTGTCCCTAAACCGACATTTCATTTGATTGCCTTGCGGAGAGATTAACTATACTGTTTATATTCGGCCATGTTCCCAGTCCTCTTTCCATGATTGAATGCGGTGGTTTGCGCTTTCAGTTTTGCGCGAATGCCACCATCCATCCATGGTTTTTGGTTAGGGTAGGTTTTAATAGTCGCAGTGGGATACAACATCTCCAATGCACTTCCTTATAAACTCACTCAGTCAGCGTATACAGTTGAAGTCGGAAGATTACATACACTTAGGTTGGAGTCATTAACTTGTTTTTCAACCACTCCACAAATGTCTTGTTAACAAACTATAGTTTTTGGCAAGTCGGTTAGGACATCTACTTTGTGCATGACACAAGTAATTTTTCCAACAATTGTTTACAGACAGATTATTTCACTTATAATTCACTGTATCACAATTCCAGTTGGTCAGAATTTTACATACACTAAGTTGACTGTGCCTTTTTAAATAGCTTGGAAAATTCCAGAAAATGATGTCATGGCTTTAGAAGCTTCTGATAGGCTAATTGACATAATTTGAGTCAAGGCCTACCAAACTCGGTGCTTCTTTGCTTGGGAAAAATCAAAAGAAATCAGCCAAGACCTCAGTAAAAAAATTGTAGACCTCCAAGTCTGGTTCATCCTTGGGACCAATTTCCAAACACCTGAAAGTACCACGTTCATCTGTGCAAACAATAGTACGCAAGTATAAACACCATGGGACCACGCAGCCATCATACCGCTCAGGAAGGAGACGCGCTCTGTCTCCTAGAGATGAACGTACTTTGGTGAAGTGCGAATCAACCCCAGAACAACAGAAAAGGACCTTGTGAAAATGCTGGAGGAAACCGGTACAAAAATATCTATATCCACAGTAAAACGAGTCCTATATTGACATAACCTGAAAGGCTGCTCAGCAAGGAAGATCCACTGCTCCAAAACCACGAAATAAAAAAGCCAGACTACGGTTTGCAACTGCACATGGGGACAAAGATTGTACTTTTTGGAGAAATGTCCTCTGGTCTGATGAAACCAAAATAGAACTGTTTGGCCATAATGACCATTGTTATGTTTGGAGGGAAACGGGGGAGGCTTGCAAGTCGTAGAACACCATCCCAACCGTGAAGCACGGGGGTGGCAGCATCATGTTGTGGGGGTGCTTTGCTGCAGGAGGGACTGGTGCACTTCACAAAATAGATGGCATCATGAGGCAGGAAATGATGTGGATATATTGAGGCAACATCTCAAGACATCAGTCAGGAAGTTAAAGCTTGGTCGCAAATGGGTCTTCCAAATGGACAATGACCCCAAGCATACTCGCAAAGTTGTGGCAAAATGACTTAAGGACAACAAAGTCAAGGTATTGGAGTGGCCATCACTAAGCCCTGACCTCAATCCTATAGAAGATTTGTGGGCAGAACTGAAAAAGCGTGTGCGAGCAAGGAGGCCTACAAAGCTGACTCAGTTACACCAGCTCTGTCAGGAGGAATGGGCCAAAATTCTCCCAACTTATTGTAGGAAGCTTGTGGAAGGCTACCCGAACCGTTTGACCCAAGTTAAACAATGTAAAGGCAATGCTGTAAAATACAAATTGAGTGTATGATGAAAGAAATAAAATCTGAAATAAATCATTCTCTCTACTATTATTCTGACATTTCACATTCTTAAAATAAAGTGGTGATCCAAAGATAGGGAATTCTTTGAGGATTAAATGTCAGGAATTGTGAAACTGAGTTTAAATGTATTTGGCTAAGGTGTATGTAAACTTCCAACTTCAACTGTAGATCGATGTTATTCTCTGAGGCTGCCCGGAACATTTCCCAGTCCGCGTGATCAAAACAATCTTGAAGTGTGGATTCCGATTGGTCAGAACAGCGTTGAATGGTTCTAGTCATGGGTACATCTTGTTTGAGTTTCTGCCTATAGAACGGCAGGAGCAAGATGAAGTCATGGTCTGATTTGCCGACCATGGCAGCTTCTTGTCATTGTTGCTGGCTATCTGACCATTCAGGATCATAACACAAAGCCTTTTACCGCTGCGATGTGCGCGCATCATTTTTGTGATGTCAGGCAACCAGTCTTAAGTATGCATAAATGTGTTAGCCAAGCTGTATTTACAGTGCTCAGTGTGTCTCCTCTCCGGCTTCAGTTTGACATGTTGGAGATGGACCGTCTGGAGAGGCAGCTGGTGAATCTGCCCCTGCTGCAGGACCCGTCCTCCTACATCCCAGACACAGTGGACCTCTCAGAGGACGCCCTTGCACGGGAGTACTGGCTCTACTGCTTCGAGGAGGCCCTGGATGGGGTAAGAGGCAGAGATCCTGCCATGGTCTATTAATCAATATACACACATTGCATGATGCATTGACAGGGAGTCCTTATCCTGGTCCCTTTTGAAACGGCTGATCTGGGCAATGTGCTTTGGATAGGTGGTGAAGAGAGCTGTTGCCAGCCAGCCGGATCTTCCAGAGGCCGCTGAACGAGCAGAGAAGTTCCGTCACAAGTACCAGCACAAGCTTCAGACCCTCCGCCACCAGCCTTTGTAAGGGGAGCCCCAGGATCTGAATGCCACAGCTGCAGATAGATTTCAAAGGCTGTTAAACCAACTAGAGCATAACACGGTTTCTTGATAATTTATAGATTCATGTCTCCAAAGGCCTCTTATTAGTGGATGAGTGACTCTTGTAGATGAAGTCTCACTGTTCCCTCACCAATCTGTATGCGTTTATCTGCTAATGTAGAGTACTTCTCTTCTCACCTCTAGTGCTTATGGATCCCTCACTGTCAGAAGTCTGTTAGACACAAGAGAACACTGTTTAAACGAGTTCAACTTCCCTGACCCATACTCAAAGGTTTGAGTGGATTCTATAGCTCTTTCCTATAAAACAATTTTTCTCTATTGTTGTTCACGGTTCCAATAAATGTTCTAATGCTACTCTTTTTCTGGACTTGATTTACCTTGAGTGTTGAGTAGCCATCTGATGAAGCTTTCAAGTGTCGTCTTGTGTGCCTTTTAATGTAATTTCATGTCCACTTGCCTTGATTAGCATGATTGGCTAATGTTGTAGATCATCAGTGAGAAGTGGGAGGAAGCTGTTGTCTCAGTGCTGTGTCTCCATCCCTCCCACAGATCAAGCAGGGGGAGAACGACATGGCCCTGAAGTACTTCCAGAAGGCAGTCAAGTCCCTGGAGGAGCTCAGCTGGGAGCAGAGGCAGTTTGCCCTGGTCAGGGGCCTCCTGGCTGGGAACGTCTTCGATTGGGGAGCCAAGGCTGTATCGGAGTGAGTCTTAATGAAGCTGCACTCTGTGCACTCCTAAACTTGGGACTCTGAAGGATATTATTAGGTTTAAAATTCTGGTCGTATACAGTGCATTCAAAGTTTTCAGACCCCTTGACTTTTTCCACTTTGTTACATCACAGCCTTATTCTAAAACGGATTAAAATAAAATCCTCCTCAATCTACACACAATATCCCATAATGACAAAGCAAAAGCAGGTTTATGTTTGCAAATGTACTAAAAATAAAACTGAAATTACATTTACATAAGTATTCAGACCCTTTACTCAGTACTTTGTTGAAGCACCTTTGACAGTGATTACGGCATCAAGTCTTCTTTGGTATGACGCTACAAGCTTGGCACAACTGTATTTGAGGAGTTTCTCCCATTCTTCTCTGCTGATCCTCTCAAGCTCTGTCAGGTAGGCTGGGGAGCGCCGCTGCACAGCTTTCTTCAGGTCTCTCCAGAGATGTTCGATCGGGTTGAAGTCCGGGCTCTGGCTGGGCCACTAAGGACATTCAGAGACTTGTCCCGAAGCACAATTGATTGGATTCCACCTGTGGTAAATTCAATTGATTGGACATGATTTGGAAAGGCACACCTGGTTATATAAGGTTCCACAGGTGACAGTGCATGTCAGAGCAAAAACAAAACCATGAGGTCGAAGGAATTGTCCGTTGAGCTCCGAGACAGGATTGTGTCAAGGCACAGATCTGGGGAAAGGTACCAAAACATTTCTGCAGCATTGAAAGGTCCCCAGGAACACAGTGGCCTCCATCATTCTTAAATGGAAGAAGTTTGGAACCACCAAGACTCTTCGTAGAGCTGGCCACCCGGCCAAACTGAGCAATCAAGGGAGAAGGTAAGGGAGGTAACCGAGAACATGATGGTCACTCTGACAGAACAGAGATCCTCTGTGGAGATGAGAGAACCTTCCAGAAGGACAACCATCTCTGCAGTACTCCACCAATCAGGCCTTTATGGTAGTGGCCAGATGGAAGCCACTCTTCAGTGAAATGCACATGACAGCCCGCTTGGTGTTTGCCAAAAGGCACCTAAAGACTCTTAGTCCATGAGAAACAAGATTATCTGGTCTGATGAAACCAAGATTGAACTCTTTGGTCTGAATGCCAAGCCTCATGTCTGGAGGAAACCTGGCACCATCCCTACGGTGAAGCATGGTGGTGGCAGCATCATGCTGTGGGGATGTTTTTCAATGGGCATGGACTGGGAGACTAGTCAGGATTGAGGGTATGATGAATGTAGAAAGTACAGAGATCCTAAATGAAAACCTGCTCCAGAGCACTCAGGATCTTAGACTGGGGCGAGGGTACACCTTTTAAACAGAATAATGACCCTGAGCACACAGCCAAGACAACACAGGAGTGGCTTCGGGACAAGTCTCTGAATGTCCTTGAGTGGCCCAGCCAGAGCCCGGACTTGAACCCGATCTAACATCTCCGGAGACACTTGAAAATAGCTGTGCAGTGACACGCCCCATCCAACTTGACAGAGCTTGAGAGGATCTGCAGAGAAGAATGGGAGAAACTCCCAAAATACAGGTGTGCCAAACTTGTAGCATCATACTCAAGGCTGTAATCACTGCCAAAGGTTCTTCAACAAAGTACTGAGTAAAGGGTCTGAATACTTATGTAAATGTGATATTTCAGGGTTTTATTTTTACTACATTTCTAAAAACCTGTTTTTACTTTGTCATTATGGGGTATTTTGGGTAGATTGAGGAGGAAAAAAACAATTGAATCAATTTTAGATGATTACATACTCTTATTCATTCCTTTACTCTTGTGTGTATCAGGTAGTTGTTGTGAATTTGTTAGATTACTTGTTGGATACTACTGCATGGTCGGAACTAGAAGCACAAGCATTTCGCTACACTTGCATTAACATCTGCTAACCATGTGTATGTGACATAAAATGTGATTTGATTTGAAATGTTTGGACACACTTACTCATTCCAGGGTTTTTCTTTATTTTTACTATTTTCTACATTTGTAGAATAATAGTGAAGACATCAACACTATGAAATAACTCGTATGGAATCATGTAGTAACCAAAAAAGTGTTAAAACAAATCAAAATATATTTGAGATTCTTCAAAGTAGCCACCCTTTGCCTTGATGACAGCTTTTCAATTAACAGGTGTGCCTTGTTAAAAGTTAATTTGAGGAATTTCTTTCCTTAATGGTTTGAGCCAATCAGTTGTGACAAGGTAGGGGTGGTATACAGAAGATAGCCCTATTTGGTAGAAGACCAGCTCAAATAAGCAAAAGAAACGACAGTCTATCATTACTCAATCCGGAAAATTTCAAGAACTTTTAAAGTTTCTATAAGCGCAGTCGCAAAAACCATCGAGTGCTGTGATGAAACTGGCTCTCATGAGGAAGACCCAGAGTTACTGTTGCTGCAGAGGATAAATTCATTAGAGTTAGCTGCATCTCAGATTGCAGCCCAAATAAATGGTTTAGAGTTCCAGTAACAGACACATCTCAACATCAACTGTTCAGGGAGACTGTGTGAATCAGGCCTTCATTGTCGAATTGCTTAGAAGAAACCACTACTAAAAGACACCAGTAAGAAGAAGAGACTTGCTTGGGCCAAGAAACACGAGCAATGCACATTAGACTGGTGGAAATTTGTCCTTTGGTCCAATATTTTTTATTTTTGGTTCCAACTGCTGTGTCTTTTGTAAGTTGAATGGATGATCTCCACGTGTGATTCCCACCGTGAAGCATGGATGAGGTGGTGTGGGGGTGCTTTGCTGGTGACACTGCCAGTGATTGATTTATAATTTAAGGCACACTTTACCATCATGGCTACCATAGCATTCTGCAGCGATACACCATCTGGTTTGGGCTTAGTCCCACTATCATTTGTTTTTCAACAGGACAATTACCCAGCACACCTCCAGGCTGTGTAAGGGCTATTTGACCAAGAAGGAGAGTGATTGAATGCTGCATCAGATGACCTGGCATCCACAATCGCCCAACCTCAACCCAATTGAGATGGTTTGGGATGAATTGGACTGCGGAGTGAAGGAAAAGCAGCCAACAAGTGCTCAGCATATGTGGGAACTCCTTCAAGAAAAACATTCCTCATGAAGCTGGACTGAGAGAATGGCAAGAGTGTGCATATCTGTCAAGGCAAAGGGTGGCTACTTTGAAGAATCTCAAATATATTTGTTTAATATCTTTGGTTACTACATGATTCTATATGTGTTCTTTCATAGTTGTGATGTCTTCACTGTTATTCTACAATGTAGAAATAAAGGAAAACCCTGGAATGAGTAGGTGTGTCAACATTTGTTTGGTACTGTATATTTCAATTTTCTTGAAAATATTGCGTTTTTAGATGATCAAAGAATGTCGCTCATGCTCACATTTTCACTTGTAATAGTGTTCTGGAGTCTGATCCGGAGTTTGGCTTTGAACATGCAAAACTGCAGTTGGAAGGTATGAAAGGCCCTATTGGGTAAACATGTTTTATATCGATCCTGCATTTTATACTGCTGCTGTAACCTATACAGGGTACTTTATTATAGTCCCCTTTTCTCCATAGAGCGGCCGTGGCTTGTCGATGCCTATGACCAATGGCTCGAGAGACTGAAGGTAAGAATTTCAACTGTTTCCTGATGTTGAGGTGTTTCAATGTTTGAATATATTAGCTGCATTCGGTTTATGGGCCACATCCTAACTTAAGATTCACAGAAGTTGTGTGCCTGGATCTCAAGTTAGGATTTGGCACAAAGATGTATATGACTTGATGCTGTGGAACAGTAATTGAATACCATGCCTACTGGCTTTCTTTTCCAGGGCCCACCTCATAAGTGTGCATTGTTTTTCGTAGATAATAGTGGAATAGACATCATACTTGGAGTGTTCCCATTTGTCAGAGAGCTTCTCTGCAGGGGAACAGAGGTAAGAAGCTACACAGTCCTTCCCCTCATATCTGAAAAGCTGTCACTTGTACCACCCCTTCTAATATACACAGGGATTATTAAAACAGTATGAACGCAGCAAGATTTTATTTTTTCTTCCTTTGACCCCTTGCCATGTTGTTTTCCAGGTTGTCCTTGCCAGCAACTCTAGCCCAGCTCTGAATGATGTAACAAACGGTGAGCTGCAGATCTTGACTGAAAGAATAGCTGCAATGGATTTAGTCATACAGTGAGTATTTAAGTCTTTTGGCACTGCATTCATGGATGTAAAAGATTCTGTTTTTTTTGTTTTCCTATACCAGCATGTCAATGTCCATTTAATTTATTTTGCAGATCTGCTGTGAAGGAGGACAGGCTGACGCTAGTCCAGAGTGGCTCCAGCTCTCCTTGCTTAGACTTAAGGTCTGTTTTTTTTCTTAAGCGTTCATTATATTTTAACGTAACATACCTTTTGTTAACTATGTTTAAAAAAATAACCTGAAGCAACATTTAAGTTTCTTTAGTAATTTCTGTTAACTTACATTTTTAAGGTAAATCCTCAAAATGTGTGTTAATTTCTCTCCCCACCACAGCCGTCTTGACAAGGTGTTGGCTGGGGTTGTGCGAGAGCGCCACGTAGACCTGGTGATCATCGAGGGCATGGGCCGGGCCATCCACACAAACTACTACGCCATGTTGAGCTGCGAGAGCCTCAAGATGGCTGTCATCAAGAACTCCTGGCTGGCTGACCGGCTGGGGGGCAAGCTCTTCAGTGTGGTCTTCAAGTATGAGGTGCCACCAGGCCACAAAACCACCACCCTGGATCATGTTCCAGTGACACCTTCATAATCTCTCTCTTTTGAGGTCTGATCATGGGACCAGCTGAACTGGTTGAGGTACTAGTTGGAGAGGTCCAGTTGGCTGTAATGGGGTTGATTTGACCACCTCATGATGATTGACATGCTGATTGTACAGGGAGGTGTTAAGATAATCAGTGGGCTTGGGTTGATTTGAAAACTTAGTTGGTTATTTTAGCAAGGATGTCAAAGCAGTGTATAATATTGCTTTGTAACACCAGAATGTTTAAATGTCTTTATTTTTTGATTATACAGCCATACTTTGTACCATGTTGTGTGTTCTTGTAGATCACAGCCTAAATTATAGTTATGGTATCAGAACAGACAACGGTTGTCAGTGGTAGAGGTGTGCACTCTTTGCAGATTGTCTGTCAATGCTGGTGAGATACTCGAATGAGTGCATTTATAGACAGGTTATAATCAGTACCGTGCTGTTTACACACAGCATCCCAGTGGTTACCATGACAACGAGTCCCTTTCAGTAGTGGAGATGCTTTGTGTGTGGCTTGCTACCAGGGTAATTACAGCAATCTGTGGTGAAGCATCACAAAAATATGGTAAATGTGCCTTGAGGTTGGAGTGATGAAAAGCATAGCTCGTTGAAAATGCAACCAACCTGGTTTCATTTCTCGTGCAGGGAAAGCATGAATGTCTTTTCTTTTGAATCCAGGATTTGCTTCCTTTCATCACTGCCACTAGGTGAATTGAGATTATTTACTTAATTGTGTGATCATTGCCTGATAAGCTTAGATGTTGCTACTGGGAATTTGTTTGAAAAGAGTGGATAATAGCACTTTATTGATGATTTTAAAATGATTCTTAAAATTCCAGAAGATGGCAGTATTTTACTGTGAAATATGCTCCTAACAACCCAAATTAAATGTGAAGTATATTTTGTTGTTCAATGGACATTCTGAACTTGTGTCAAACTCAAAACATGTATTTCAGGTAATTTTATTGCAAATGTTTAAGCCATCTTTGTGTCATTATCATTCTGTTGGTATCCTTAGTATATTAAGTCTGCTTCCAAACAACTAAAACACTAAAGTTATCAAACAGTAGGCTAACCACAGTCATTAACAAAAATGTTATGTAAAGGGGGATCTACTTTCAATTCTTAAAATACTTTAAACTAAGGCAATAACAGATTTGCTCTTATTAAAGTAATGCTCTGGGTGATTGGAGGTGACTGAAAGTATTTGATGGTTAATTTACTTACTGATGATACGCATTCATTACTATCTTTATCAAACCAGATGTCTGAAATGGAGGTTGAGGTCTTGCTGTCCAAATGTTTTCATGGCTTTTTGCTTAACTCACTTTGCGATATTGTATTATCATTTGTGTATATACATGTGAAATAAGTGTTAATGTAGTTAGTTTGCGTTATGAGTTCATGATGCGCAGAAAATTAGGCAAAGTATTGTGTTCTGTTGACAATCACTTTTAATTAAATATGAATATATTTTAATGCTATTTGACATGTTTTTTTGCAGGGGGTACTTATGACATTTTAGTGAGTTCATGGGAGGGGAGTTGATACCAGCTAGAATACCACGCGCTGCTCTTGCCAGGGACACGGAGTAATATGCTGATAATGCACTGTGCCAAGTAGGAAGTCCTACTCCACAACATGCTGTATCTCTGCTTCTTCATTACCCCCTACTGCCACATGCACGGATGCCAGTTCTTGGGTTCTACAGTATTGTTACACACGTATTCTGTACAGGCTTCTTGTTTGGTTTTTCTTGCAAAATAATTTCTTTAAGCACACTTAATTGCTTTTCTAACACTGAGTTTCAATATTCAGTTTCCAATGCATGTGGGGAAACGTTCAGAAATAATTAACGAATTTAATTATTTGAGACAAATTTGACGTAACCCATCCCACACCCAGGTAGCCTATTCTCTTGCGCCTCAGCTAATGGGACGAACACTGACATCAGTCCCCGCACGATCGCGCATACGGTTACGCGCTTCCAGCCAGTGACTCCTCATAAACCAGATATAATCCCAACGATCAACACACCAACCGTGAACGGACCCCAAACAGACCGAATTTCAGTCCTGTGCGTTTTCACGGCCTACGTCTGTCATCCCATATATGACTGAATTCCCTTTGCAATAATAGTCAACCTCAACGGATTAAGAAACGAGGGTGAGTACATTTTTTTGTCATTTTATTCAAGTGTTGAAACATTGCTGTGTCGCAATAACGAAAAGCCAATCAAATGTACCACATTTTGTGTCATTCATTTAGCTTATTGTTGAATTTTAGACTAAATGTTGTAGCCTAAGTAGTGCGTGAATAACACCCACTTCTGTTGCTTCTAAAAAGTTATATGAATGGAATCCACTGCAAAGGCAAGATATAAACCGTTGCGCCCAGTTATTATAAAAGTAAATAAATATGTGAAATTGTATGCCTTTTTACTATGCACAATATTTCCTTCAATATTACTAATTACTTACTGGTAACTAATTCTAATATCTGAACAAAAGTATGTTTCTATTATTTGGCATGGGGGAAAATCATTCTGTAATGGGGGGGATATTATGTTTTCTGTATCAGGCAAATATCTGAGTAATTATGTGAATGTGTTATAATACAATCATAAATTGTGATCATGTCCTCATGCCTGTACATCTTTGAGACTAAACTCAATAATATTGGTATTACAAGGACCTAATTAGAGGTAGAGAAAGATAATAATTTAGTTTGGGGGTCTCCATGTCAGATCATGCCTTTTAAAAGGGAATATAAAGCAGACACATCGGGTGTACAGTGTTTGTGGACTCATAAACAAGCCTGTTAATTAAAACCAAGCCAATCAGCAGGAATGTGATCACAAGGAGGACTGTGGGTGCACCTGACTGTGAAGCTCCCCGCAGGGTGATCTGGGGGCCACATCCCAGTCTATAATCCTTAATCAGATAAAAATAATAGGAAACCAAAGGACAATATTAACCATGACTTTATGGTTCACTAACTAAGCCTTCTTTCACCTAAAAGTAATCCCCCCTCATTCCACTTACATGGATAACTTCTTATCATTATCACCCTCCCTCTGTGTTCCTCTGTGTAGTGGGTAGTCTATAAGTAGTGAGTTGTGCCATTATAGAAAATCTCCACTATGGACTCCATTGGTGATCCACTAGTGTCCACCATCTCCATGTCCTATAATGAGTATTCGGGTGTGAGATGCTGGTTCAAGGTTGGTTCAGTCTGATTGGTTGTTGTTGTTGTTTTGGTTGGCCAAGGAGTGTCTTTGTGGAACAGTGGACCCAGCTGGTCTTATGTGCCACCAAATGAGAGAGAGATTCCACTGTCACTGTTCCAATTAACCCTCCCCTAGATATTCTCTCTCTCTCTCAAAATTCTCTTGACGTTCCCCCCTTCTCTCCCTCAGTGTGATGTCTGTAGCTCTGTAATCCTGGTGCTGTTTGTGTCTCAGCGTTGTTGGAACATGTTTCTCTATATGCTCTGTGGGTGTCTGGAGGAGGTTACCCTGCTGTGAGTGTGTGTGTGTATGTGCACTGAGCATGCTCTACGGGAAGATAAGGGCTACATTGCGGGATGTCTGTGATGTTGCTGTGCAACTGTGGCAATGTTCGATCTCACCCAACATTAGAGGTGTATTCATCACGGAAACTGCTTATGAACCAAACAGACCAATACAAGAGTTTATATTGGACAAATTCAGGTAGGTCCTTCCCTGTTTCGTTCCATTTGCTTCTGTTTAAGAAATGTTTTGCAACAGAATCGGCGGAATGAATTCACCCCTGTTGTACCTGAAACAAAATTGCCACATAATCAGTTTGTGCCTCTCCTCTGCATCAGCTCACTTGCTGACAGATGGGCCTTCCCTATGGCTCTATTTATCACCCTGAGCAGTTTCCAGGGGCTCCACAGATAATGCTGCACACTGAGAGCTGAAAGAAATGATGGTATGAAATCTCCAATGTTGTTCTCCAGTGCTGAAGAATTCAAACTGCTTAAGTCAGTGGTAATTGATTGGGCAGTTGAAATGCTACTGGCTAAAATTAACTTTCATAGTACATACAGCAACCTTCCTGAAGTATTTGTTGAGAAATCAGATGGAAACTACCATGTCAGACTTGTAAAATGTTGGTAAATATTGAGAACCTTATGTGTTACACACATGGCAAACACCTGACAAACAGTATACTTTAATTGGATAATAGATCAATTAAGGCATACATTGTCCCTTAAATAAGTTTGCCAAATTATTGAGAAATCAATCATTTTCTTGAGCATTCACTTATACAGGCTATTGAATTATCTTTCTTCGCATTCTTATTTTGACTATTGTACTGTATTGCAGTGGATCACCAGCTGTGTTTACCACAACCTCACATTTTGTTTTGTGGGGGGGGCATTGTTCACTGAAGGAGCAAAGAAAGGATGGTAAATTAGTTGTGCATGTCTGTTCTGGTTGGTGTGAAGTCTTCCTTCTGCTGTTCTTCATTGAGCCGTGTTTGATGGGGACAGGGACCAGAGTCCACCTGAGCCCTGCCACCCACCCACTCCCTTCCTGATGCTTTCCCATTGTCCTCGGACTGTCATTGACTGGCCTAAATTAACCACATTACACAGAAGGCACACACTCAGCAACCTGACGGAACACTGCTAATCAGGTAAATAATCTAATAGAAATGGAAAAAAGGAAGTCCCTGCTTTTAGACATGGGCCTGTAATCTCTTTATGTAAACCCAGAATGATTCCGGTGGTCTTGAGGTCTTTGGTCATTCCTTGTGGCCCGGCTGGTTGCTATGACAGACAACAGGAAAGAAGCAGATGGCTTCTGGAGACTTGTTGCCCAGCAGGTGAAATTATCAATGCACATTAAATAGAGACCACTGCCAGACCAGTGCCTTGCCTTGCTGCTTCCCTCACTACCACAGAAGCACTCTTCAAACTATAATTTCAGCTGTGTCCATGATCTGCTGTTAGCTGGGCTTTTATGAAGCATGTCGGGGCCTGGTATCGCTGAGGACTGGTCGTAGAACCAGAGAGAGGTCTCAGATCGCATCAATAGTGTTTAATGAATCAGCCCTCCAGAGGTGTCCCTATACACTTTGCTGCTAGGTTGTCCATCATTACTGGCCCTACCTCTGTCTGAACAGCCTAAATCATCTCTATTGTTTTAACCCAGCTAGTGGCCTTCAACTGATGATATGCAGTCATTCTACAAAGTCTTCTAGGATCTGTGCTACCGTGGCTTCTTATTCCTCGTTGTTTCAATAGGTCATTTTTCATGTTCACAGCTATCCATGTAAATGAGGTGAAGGTACACCACATGTCCTACTCTTCCTCATGCTCTCTCAAAGCCCTCTGTCTTCAGAATAAAAGTTTCACGCTCCTCCACTATCCAGCTAACCCTGCTAATGTGGCCCCCCAGGCCCGGCCACAGCCTCAGCGCCAGATGCTAACCCCTGCTACGTCCTACCTATATCACACAGGGCTCTGTAATACACTGTTTGGTAGAGACTCATCAGATGATGCTGAGAACTTCACCCCAGAATATTCCATTACCACCCACATCCTGAGTTGTCAGTGGACCACCTGTTAGTGGCTACATGAAAGGGCCAAAGGAGAAGGGGTTTTGCTAGGCAGGGGTGCTCTGTGCCTCTCTGTGCCCCTCTGTCACCAACCAGCTTCTTTTAAGGCAACAGGACTATTCAGGCTGCGACAAGCAGTTCACTCTGTTTCTATGAAGGTGTCACTTTTCTCTTTGTGTGAGAGAAATCATTTTGGTGCCATTCAATCAGACTGCTGCTCAGCTTCTGCAGCCCATTATCTGCACTCTCATTTCAAAGGGCTCAGTGATCTCCAAAATGAGTCTGGGCTCAGTCAATATGTTTCCTGTGTAATTGTGTTTCTTTTTTTGGACTAGTTGGTTGGTTCATTTTAGCAGCAAGGCCTCATGGAGTGCACTCCTCCAGAACTGAGCAGACTGACAAGCGAGAGTATTTTCTAGCGATGGCAGGTTTTCTGAGAACCTAAAAAATACCCTATGCCCTCCACCACAGCAGTAGTTTGTGTCAAATGTAGGGTTGCATAGGGAGAGTATATTACTGGAAACCTTTGAAGTTTACCAGTAAACTAACATAATTGATCTTTCAACGATTTTACATGATCTATTACATGACATCTAGTGGTTTTTTGGGGTACTTCAGATTATCACAGGCATCTGTAATGATATCTGTCCCTCTGTTGGCCTTATCACATGTAAAATATATAAAATAATTAAGACTATTAAAATTAAAAATAGAATGACAAAGCTGTAAAACCTTATGCTAAATATAAACCATACATTTAGTGAATACCATTGGTGTTTAATATGAGGGTTTCAGCATCAAATATATATATTTTTAATTACACATTTATTGTAGTATGTCAATATGTATTTTCTCTCAATGTTTGTGTCAAACTGATGGCAGTTGTGAAAAAAGTCAATAATTGGACGAGTTCCAGAGTTAATGCCATTTGTTGATTAAATGTTTTTTTCATTCATTAGGCTATTTTCTCTTGTACCATATGGTCTATCTATTAGAAAGATATGGACACAGATAAAATACAGTACCAGTCAAATGTTTGGATACACCTACTCATTCGTGTTTTTTGGGGGACTATTTTCTACATTGTATGAAATTATAACTATGAAATAACACACATGGAATCATGTAGTAACCAAAAAAGTGTTAAACCGATCAAAGTATATTTTAGATTTCAGATTCTTCAAAGTATCCACCTTTTGCCTTGATGACAGCTTTGCACACTCTTGGCCTTCTCTCAACCAGCTTCACCTGGAATGCTTTTTCAACAGTCTTGAAGGAGTTCCCACATATGCTGAGCAAATGCTGCTTTTCCTTCACTCTGTGTTCCAACTCATCCCAAACCACCTCAATTGGGTTGAGGTCGGGTGATTGTGGAGGCCAGGTAATCTGATGCAGCACTCCATCACTCTCCTTCTTGGTCAAATAGCCCTTTTTATTTTTAATTTTTTTATTTCACCTTTATTTAACCAGGTAGGCAAGTTGAGAACAAGTTCTCATTTACAACTGCGACCTGGCCAAGATAAAGCAAAGCAGTTCGACACATACAACAACACAGAGTTACACATGGAGTGAAACAAACATGCAGTCAATAATACAGTAGGAAAAAAACAAATCTATATACAATGTGTGCAAATGAGGTAGGATAAGGAACATAAGGCAATAAATAGGCCATGGTGGCAAGTAACTACAGTATAGCAATTTAACACTGGAATGGTAAATGTGCAGTAGATGAATGTGCAAAGTAAAAATACTGGGGTGCAAAGGAGCAAGATAAATAAATGACTATGGTAGCGGATCAGGTAGTTGGTTGGGCTATGCACAGGTGCAGTGATCTGTGAGCTGCTCTGACAGCTGGTGCTTGAAACTAGTGAGGGAGATAAGTGTCTTCAGTTTCAACGATTTTTGTAGTTCGTTCCAGTCATTGGCAGCAGAGAACTGGAAGGAAAGGCGGCCAAATGAGGAATTTGCTTTGGGTAGCCCCTTTCCCCTTTTAAGGCAGTTAACCCACTGTTCCCCAGGCGCCGAAGACGTGGCTGTCGGTTATGGCAGCCCCCCGTACCTCTCTGATTCGAAGGGGTTGGGTTAAATGCGGAAGACACATTTCAGTGGAATGCATTCAGTTGTACAACTGACTAGGTACACAGCCTGGAGGTATGTTGGGTCATTGTCCTGTTGAAAAACAAAGTATAGTCCCACTAAGCGCAAAACAGATGGGATGGTGTTACCTCTGCTGCAGAGGATACGTTCATTAGAGTTACCAGCCTCAGAAATTGTAGCCCAAATAATTATATGCTTCACAGTTCAAGTAACAAACCCATCTCAACATCAACTGTTCAGAGGAGACTGCGTGAATCAGGGCTTCATGGTCGAATAGCTGCAAAGAAACCACTACTTAAGGACACAATTAAGAAGAAGATACTTGCTTGGGGCAAGAAACACGAGCAATGGACATTAGACCGGTGGAAATCTGTCCTTTGGTCTGATGATTCCGAATTTGAGATTTTTGGTTCCAACAGCCATGTCTTTGTGAGACGCAGAGTAGGTGAACGGATGATCTCCGGATGTCTGGTTCCCACCGTGAAGTATGGAGGTGTGGGGGTGCTTTGCTGGTGACACGGTCTGTGATTTATTTAGAATTCAAGGTACACTTAACCAGCATGGCTACCAGAGCATTCTGGTTTGCGCTTTGTGGGACTATCATTTGTTTTTCAACAGGACAATGACCGAACACACCTCCAGGCTGTGTAATGGCTATTTTACCAAGAAGGAGAGTGATGGAGTGTTGCATCAGATGACCTTGCCTCCACAATCAAATTTAGATGGTTTGAGATGAGTTGGACCACAGAGTGAAGGAAAAGCAGCCAACAAGTGCCCAGCATATGTGAGAACTCCTTCAAGACTGTTGGAAAAGCATTCCAGGTGAATCTGGTTGAGAGAATGCAAGCGTGTGCAAAGCTGTCATCAAGGCAATGAGTGGCTACCTTGAAGAATTTGTTCAACACTTTTTTGAGTACTACATGATTCCTTATGTGTTATTTCATAGTTTTGATGTCTTCACTATTATTCTACAATGTAGAAAATAGAAAAATAAAGAAAAACCCTTGAATGAGTAGGTGTGTCCAAACTTTTGACTGGTAGTGTATATTTGTTTTAAGTTATTTAAAGTATAAATTACCAAAGGTATGATAGATTGCAATAGATTTTCTGTTAATTGCCAAAATTACTGAAGATTCTGGTAACTTTGGTAAATTACCGGTAGCTTTGCCACCCTAGTCATATGTACAGGGCTGGGAAATGTGATCAAGCCTGACCAAACACTTTATGTGGGATATGGCACATTGCCGCTCTCTGACACACACTGTAAGGTTGGAGAAGATAAAGGTCTCACCTCAGCAACTACCGTCCCAGTGTTGTTTGCAAACTGCACAGCTGGTGGAACTCCCTCCCAGAGATGAGCAGGAGAAAGCAGTTTGTCTAATCCCCCAGCAGGCCTGCCTGCAATAGCACCACACATTTCCCCGGACAGCAGTTGCTTCCCCTCCTCCCCATAACGCAGTCTCCTAGTCCTGGCCCGTTTTCAGAAGCATCTAGAAACTCACTGAAAACCTCAGGGTGGGGTGTTTGAAAGTGTGTGCATGTGGTGATGGAGGCAAGGCTATCGACCCACAACACCCCAGCAGCAGTGGCTCAATACTTCTCCCCGATTTGATTTTCTGTATGGGTCACACAGCCGTCTGTCTTTAACACAAAGGAGTGACCCGCGGGGGCACAGCAGTCATGCTGCATTGCCAGGGCGATGGACCGTCCCAACCCATCAGAGAGGAATACCCTGTTCTTTTAATAAACAACCCAAATGAACCCACATGAACTAGACCAGGGGGTTAGAAACGGAAAACAGGGACATTTTATTAGGATATCCTGAGTTGAATACAAATTAAGTTGGTCAGTTAGTGATTATTAATCCTGAGGATTCCTTGAGCACCATACCAACCCAGCGAACATTACTCCATTGGCCCCGTGTGGTTATTCGGTGGTCAAGGTGGGCACGGGCTAGCCCACAACAAGCCCAACACAGGCTCTCCTAGCACAGGCTAGCCCACAGCAAAACCACATCAGCCCAAAACGGGCTAGCCCAGCATAGGCTAGCCTACATCAAGCCCACACCAGCCTCTCACGGGTTAGCCCACAACAAGCCCACATCAGCCTAACATGGGCTAGCCTACACCAGCCCAACACAGACGAGCCCACACCAATCCCACATCAGCCCAATATGGGCCAGTTCACACTAAGCCCAACAGGGGCTAGCCCACACCAAGCCCACATCAGCCTAACAGAGACTAGCCTACACCAGCCCAACACAGGCTAGCCCACATCAATCCTACATCAGCCCAACATGGGCCAGCCCATACCAAGCCCAACATGGGCTACCCAACGCCCAGCCCAGGCTAGCCCACACCAAGCCCAGCATGGGCCATCCCAATTTGAATATTTGGGGGGTGGTTTGCAGTTCTTTTTGTGCAACCGTTACTGGCGTTGTTCTGTTGTTTTATGCCCAATTTGTTTTTATCTTCTACACTGCCAATGATGAAGTCTTTAAAAATACTTAAGTACATGTGACATAGGAGAAAAGTAACAGTTTCTCTTGTGTGAAAATATATGTATGATAGTAACAACAGCATTGTTTTTCTGATACAATGTATCACATTCCCTAAATACCTTTTGAGGCTTAAATTAATCAATTTATGCATTGAATTACATTTTTATGAATAAATTATAAATTCCCAGGTGAGCAGCCTACATGGGGCCAATATTTTAGCCCACATCGTGCCAATGTGGGAATGTTTGCTTATTTCAGGCAAGGTGAGGGCTGCCCTCACCAGATATGGGCTGTCCACACTGGGCAAATGCCTTGGGGGCCAATGTGGAGCCAATGAGCAAAGGCAGCCTACATGGGTCTAATATTTTTGCCTGCATTGGGCCCACATCGTGCCAATATGGGCATGTTTGCTGGGAATATTTCCAGCAAATCCTACTATACCAAGCACATTTTAATCAACCAAGTGCAGTCAGTGCCACTAGTCCTGGAGCCTACAGGTGTACAAGCTTGTGATGGAGAACTGCTGCAGGATCTCATAATGAAGAGGATGTTCCAAGGCCACAGACAGACAGGGAAAGGCATTTACAACACAAGCACTAAGGGGCTGCCTGTCTCTGTCTTTATAGGCTCCTAAAGAGCCACTGCAGCTTGAGAGGCTGATGATTACTGCCAGGACTGATGAGTGCTGCCATAGAACAGCATCAGGGATGGGGTGAAGGGGTGAGTAGGCTATGATATGGTGGAACTGAGTGCTTCTGGGAAAGAGGACAAGGGAACAACATGGGTACTGTCTGGGGCCTTTAGAAGATTATAGTGTGGCTGCCTGCTGCCTACCTATGACAGAGGTTCAAAGCCGCAGACAGTCCAGAGAGATAACACACCAATCAGCTGTGACGTGGATGTTTCACCCAAGAAAATACTCTGTTTTGTAGGGATTTTTAAAAAACATGACGAGGAAGAGCCTAGTTTATCTACATGTATTTGAATGAACTCTGGAAGTCCATAGCATGTTGGTGGCATCATAGTGTAGCTGCTCCTGCCCATCCTCTCTTTTCTTGAGTAAAACATAATAAGTGTACAAACAGAATAAGTGTACTAAAATCAGTAGTATTTTTCCAGCAGGTGGCGCTGTACTTATAGGTGATGGCTTCCTCCTGGTGTCTGCCTCTGGCTCTCCTGGTCTCCAATCTGGCCGTTTCACACAGCTCCGAACCCAGCTCCACACACGCCAAGAGGAGATTGACACAGCCCTCACCAGGCAATGGCAATGCCCTCCAGTACCCTGAGCAGGGCTTCCAGAGCCATGGGCATGGGAACGGCAGGGAGCGTGGAGGGGGGCATGGGGGCCAAGGGGCCCACAGTGCCAAAGTCAGTACTGCTGCTGGGCTCCTCTCCCGCAGTCCCCTGCACCCTGCAGCTCAGCATGAGGATGATGGGACGGGTCTGGATGGCCTGAGCCCGGTGAGACTGGAGATGGGCCCTGGGGGCAGGGAGAGGGAGAAGGGTCGCGGAGGCTTCAGGAACCCATCTCATGCTCGGGACAAACACCCTCTGGGGCTACACAAGGGGATGACACAGGGACATGGGCACCACTTTGATCACAGGAGACATGGAGGTCGGAGAGACAAGGGTCGGCTCACTAAAGGTGAGTCCCCAAAGGATCCAGGCCTATCAAATGAGACGTAAACCTGTTTGGGATTATTTCTGTTTACATATGAGTTGTGAAATAGCCAAACTTCAGGATTTGGGCAATAAGGCTGTTTATCTAACCCAATTTTTTTGTTGTCAGAAAATATAAAGTGACATATAATTTGAAAGCTACAGTGATTGGATAGGGTACACCTTTATTCTCCATCCACAGTACCTCGTATGCATCCTCCACATGGTCCGCCAATCTATCTCATTGTTTACAATAGGAAAAGTGAAAGGAAAAAGATGTTTCCTCACCGGTAAATAAATAAAAACTCCATAACTTGAAACCCCTGTTTTGTAAGGTAATTTTAAGATGTCAGGCTTGAAAATCCGCTCAGCCATTTTGGCAAAGTGACTCACTACCCAAACCAGACGCAACTGGCTTCAAGTGGCCAAGAGACCTACTGCTATCTAGTGCAGGGGTTCTCAGACTGAGGTCCTCAGACTTGAGGTACTACAGGGGGTCTGCGGCCAGATCTCCAAATTAGTATTGATATTAGTATTACATTTTTTTTTTATTGAATATATTTTTTAAAAGGACATATTTAACACATTTTGGCCAAGGGATCCATGGAATAAATTTCATGGCAAAATTTGTAAAATACAGGATATTAGCTTTAAAGCTGCAGCAACAACAAATCTCTCTGCCCAATGACAAAATGTGTAGAATAGCAGGAAATTTGCTTGAAAACTGCAACATTTTCTCTCAAATGCTAAGCAGTGGGCCTTTAAAATGTTCCTTCCCAGGGCCCGAGACTTAGTTCGTCCGGCCATGCACTTACGAAGTCATAGTAAAACTCCTTGTCTGCCATTTTATCTCACTCGAGTAATGAGCGGATGCCTAATGAATTTGCTATCGCAAAACGGGTCACTGGCCCCCAAAGAGTTTGAGAACCCCTGATCTAGTGGACAAAGTGGGAATCAGACGGGATATACACTGAGTGTAAAAAAACATTAGGAACACTTTCTCTTTCCATGACATAGACAAGCCAGGTGAATCCAGGTGAAAGCTATGATCCCTTATTGATGTCACTGTTACTTCAATCAGTGTATATGACAGATTAAAGAAGGATTTTTAAGACTTTAGACAATTGAGACATGGATTGTGTATGTGTTTCATTCAGAGGGGGAATGGGCAAGATGAGATTTAAGTGCCCTTGAACGGGGTATGGTAGGCGCACCGGTTTGAGTGTGTCAAGAACTGCAACTCTGCTGGGTTTTTAACGCTCAACAGTTTCCCATGTATCAAGAATGGTCCACCACCCAAAAGACATCCAGCCAACTTGACACAACTGTGGGAAGCATTGGAGTCAACATGGGTCAGGATCCCTGTGGAACGCTTTCGACACCTTGTGGAGTCCATGCCCCATTGAATTAAGACTGTTCTAAGGGCAAAAGGGGGTACAACTTAATATAAGGAAGTTGTTCCTAATGTTTTGTACACTTAGTGTATTTACATCATTGGATAGGTAGAGACTTCAGCTTTCTCATCATATGGATCATTCCTGTAAGATGAAAAATTAAGGCATTGCACATTGTACAAGCCCTGCGCTTTTAGGGAATTTGTTTAAAATATTACAATTTCAGTTTCTTGGGGGCCCGCTCAGTTTTCTTGGGCTCTGTAATATTTTTCTAACAGTACTAAACATGTGTTTGTTGGACTTATAGTTTTGAAACAGAAATGTTCTTAATGAGGGTAGTATACAATATTAATGCATAGTTTAGAAAATGCCACCAGAGGGCATCAGAGTTTAAGAGGTTAAGTCTGAAGTTGACCTTATACTTAAAAAGAAACAAAAAAAACTGAATTTTCTTGTCAACAGGGAGAGATCTGGTTAAGTGGATATGATAATGTATGGTCTTTCCTCTCTTCCCCCACCCCTGTTCTGTCCATCCATCCTTCCTATAGGTTTCCCCCCTGAGCCTGAGCTGGACTCTAGTCTGAAAGAGGGATCTGTCTCCTCCACCATCTTTGGCTCTGGCTCCTCTGCGGTTACCACAGTGATGAGCGAGCATCCCCCAACGCTGCCCCCAGCCTCCACCAAACCCAAGGTACCCCATAAAGACATATGAGTGCTTATTCAAAACAACATTGTATATTGTAATTCAGTGTTGTAGGATTTATAGAGCTATTCGTGGTAAAGAAAGAGCGACTGTATTTCCTATTTGGAAATACCTAGGCTTCGTAATGGGCTTAATGTATCACATAGCTCATTACTCATCTCAGAGAAATGAGGAGACAGGCTTTTTAAATTACCTATCATTTCACTTTCTCCCAGCATGCTGCCTGCCATCACAATGATCACTCACACAGATAGATAGATCCCTTCTCTGCATCTCACATACAAGTACTCTCCCTCTTCTATCCGCCCCTCTATTTTTCTCAGGATGCTATTACATCACCAACACACTCATCAGACTGGTAAATAACAGTACTCAGCCTGTGTTGAGGTCTGACTCTTACTCCAGGCTGGTGTTCTGTGGTGCCTGTCTCAGGTCCATAGTTCCATAGTTACTGTAGCCCTGTCTGGCTTTACTGGCCTCTGTAAGTGTTTGATGTCTAAACTGTCTGGCTGCTTGGTATGCTGTTTACAAGCTGCCAGAGAGCCTTGGATATTGTGTGCATGTCTTTATTCAGGAGCTGTCAGATATCGGCCTGCAGTGGAAATTATAGCCTCGCCTGGAGTGGACCTGGGTTCATTGACACCGGGACACTGCGAGCATTCTTAATTAATGTTCGATTCTGGCTGATGGCTAAATGAACAGCCAGGTACTAGTCTCCCACCGCCATTCATCTAATTGATGTTTCTCAATGTTTCCTCTGGGTGAGACAGAATGAGCTGGGATCAATGTGCACAAGGAGTCTGGTTGGCACAGACCCTTATTTCCTGATAGATGATTTTCTCAGGTCCAGTCTCTCTAGACATCCCCAGGAGACCTCTCAATGTCATATTGACTTCATTATAACCTGCTATTATTTTGTCAACACAGTCCAGAGGTCCAGAGGAAAGGAGTTATGTAAAGAGCTTCGTTGAAGTTTATGACATATCGGTTTTGGCTAAGTAATCCTCTGAGGAGTTGTTTTATTCAATATTGACTTCTGCTTAAATTGCTTTGATTCAAGGTGTGAAATTGAAGGACATTGACGTACTGGTAAAATCACAGCTGTGAGAAAATGATTCACAGGCATTCTCCTCTGACAAGTAGTAACACTCTACCATAAGATGTTTAGTACGATGTATGTATGCTGCCTCAGGGTCATAAACAGTGCAGTAGGCAGCCATGTCCTCCGAAACCCACTGATTGCCTGTAAAGCACTCTGGGCTGTGAAGTCCTGAGTGTCCACAACTAACAGGCCATTTTATGGACCAGGTGTCTGTTCACCTCAACTCCCCAACAGAGACATAAGGGAATGTAGTTATAGACCACTGAATTGTGGCTATAATATTTTCTCTGCATTACAGAAGTCAGGCCGGGGGAAAGTGCAAGGAGAGGTGATGCCCACTCTGGATATGACGCTGTTTGACTGGACGGACTACGAGGACATGAAGCCAGTGGATGCCTGGCCTTCTTCCAGGAAGAAAGGTCAGCACTTTATTCAAATACACATTTAGTCATCTCAGTTTGAGAAGATACAGCTAATGTTAATGTTGGTGGAAGGTCATACATGAATATGTGTTCACTCCACAAAAAACCATAATGATCCTTTTGCATCTACTGAACATACTGTACAGTATAGGATAGACACGTTTGATATATTTGTTATTTCTTTGACATTGAAATGTTTGCTTGATCGTCCATATGTTTGTCTGAGCCTGGGTTGAATCAGTCTAAGTACTTTATTAGTAATCTGTTTTTGTGCTGGTTATTTTGCATGCTGAAGACAAGCGGCGCAGTAAGAACCTAAGCAGTGGCAACGTGACGGTGGACGCTGATGCCATCGAGCCATGTGACCACCACTTGGACTGCCTCCCAGGTTAGTGACTAAACTGTCCTCCATCCACGACTCTGCTGACCCTTGACCTCTGGCCTCTCAGGTCATGATCTCATGAAAGCTCATTATGATAAAAACATTTGCGTTTGAATTTACAACCGAAAGTCACTTTTCTTTGTGATTTCACCTCCGCCACAATGCTGACCAGTGTGATGTGGTTCTCTTTCAAATACTTGTTTTAAAAGTTCCAATAACACATCTGTCAAAGGCAGACAGGAAGCGTGGCAAATAGTGTACGGTAAATAGGTGCCATGGTTACACCCTCTACTTCATTATCAGTTTCTTCCTTCCCACCCTCTACTTCATTATTAGTTTCTTAACAGAGAACGCAAGCTCTATCTATCTCTCCTCAGCACAACTTGAACCACTGCTTTCCTGATTAACTTTTCACAGGGGACCTATACAGGACGCGTTGCCTAGCACAAGATAACAGCTTTGCGTTGCATGAATTGAGCACACTTACCCAAAGGAAAAGTTTACTTCTCAGTTTTCAGTCAATGCTAGCACCACACGGCTAGCCTTCGCCCCAAAACACCACTTAGCTAACTTCTTCGTGCTTCTTTTTCCCCATCACGGTAAAAGACAGAAAATAGACTTTTAATATTTGGTTAGCCCATGCTGCAAGGCAAAGCTAACCTAGCTAGCTCACCAAAGAGTTACGTCACATACTTTTACTTCAGCTAGCAGTGTGCTAGTAATTAGCTCATGAGGTGAACACTAGCTAGTTATACAGCTAAATGTCAGCCATCACAAGCATAGCCTGGACCCACTAGCCAGAGCTATGGCTACTACTACCCCTGCACAGGGTGAACCCAGCAGACCCCCTGCTTGCTCGTGCCCATGCGGGTCCTACATATCAGGGAGGGACACACAATACCGTCTGTGTTGACTGCGTGGGACTGGAGCATACTCAGGCAGCTCTCGCTAACCCTGAATCTTGCACGCATTGCAAGAAGTCGAGTCTCAAAAGTAGGGTGCGTCAGGCAGCCCACCTCGAGGCTCTTCTTCCTCCCAGCCTTTAGGCGATGAGGCAACCCAACAACCCTGAATGAAACCAGCTGAACTGAGGTTATGGACGGTCTCCCCCTGGATTTCCATCCGCTGTTTGACAAACTAGCAACAGGGAAGGAGACAAGGGGATGTACGAGGAGGAGGATGACAGTATTCTGCACCACTTCCACGATTCCAGCATGCTTTGCGGAGGCCAAACACAACTGGCAAAAGACCCTGTCGGGCAAGGTCCCAGCTAGGGACTTTGCTGCCATGGACATGCAGGGTATGGAGGAGCTGGGGTTCTGCAAACCCCTCCAGTGGAACCTTCTCTAGCTAACCACCACCCCAAACGCTGTGCCTCCTCTCTTGCCGGCACGTCTCTCCCTGTCCTGAATGTTTCTCTTCCTCCATTCTCCAGAATGTGTATGTGTAGGGTGGAACTTTGCAGGACAGAAGGCGAGGCTTTCAACTTCTGCCTGCCACACAGTCCCAGGCCCCATCCCGGTCTGACGTCCCCTGCAACCAGCCCGTGTAACTTCACGGCAGGACGAGGGCAGCACACTGGTGCCAGGGGCTCCAAACCCCCACCGTCGCAGCAGACTGCGAACCCGCAGGCGAGGTCACAAAGTAGAGGCAGGTCCTGGGGCAAGCGGTCCTTCATTGCAGCCACTTCAAAGTCCCGCCCCGGCTCTCCGCCACTGGATGGACCTCTCTGTCTTTGCCGAAGGCACTCCACTAGGGGTAGTGTTTGCAAGGAAAGTATTGACTACAGACACATTTGTCACAGGGTGGGGCACAGCCCACAAGGGCAGAATAGTGAACAGGTTGTGGTCTCCACAACTCCCATTTGCTCATATATATTATCTCAAGTTGCTTACAGCACTTCTAGCCCTAAAACATTTTCTGCCTTTTCTTAGGAATTCTCACATCCTGGTCAGGATGTAAAATATGACTGTAGAGGCATACATCAACCGCCAGGGTGGCACCTGATCTCGGTAGCTGTATGCAGGCTAGTCCACAAGCTCAATCTGTGGAGCAGCACCTCTTCTCTTCACCTGTGACTCATGTTCCAGGTGTTATGAACACAGTAGCGGACATGTTGTCCAGAGGGAATCCCCTATACATCCCCAATTGATGGCCCAAGTGTGGGATAGATATGGACAAGCGTCTGTAGATCTCATTGCATCATGCACAGACACACACTGTCCGCTGTTCTTTGCACTAGCTGGCAGTGATGCGCCACTAGGGGTGGACACGCTGGCACACCCATGGCCAAGAGTGCAGCTTTATGCGTTTCCTCCCCTGTTTGATCCTTCCCACTCTTTCCAGAGTGAAGGATCAGAACGTGTCCCTCATCCTTACAGCCCCTCAATGGCCAGGACAGCTGTGGCTAGCGGAGATTGTTTTGATCAGCCCTGGCAGCTGCTGTTACGCAGGGATCTGTTGACCCAAGTGACTGGAGAGATTTTACACACTATTTGGGCCTGGCCCATGAGAGGATGAATCTCAATGCGATAGGCCTACAGCTAGGGTCCCTTCTACAAGCTCGCTATATGACAATAAGTGGTGTGTGTTTGAAAGATGGTGCGGTCAGAAACAGATAATTCCCTTCCAATGCTCTGTTTCAGAGGTACAGTGAGGGAAAAAAGAATTTGATCCCCTGCTGATTTTGTACGTTTGCCCACTGACAAAGAAATGATCAGCCTATAATTTTAATGGTAGGTTTATTTGAACAGTGAGAGACAGAATAACAACAAAAGAATCCAGAGAAACGCATGTGAAAAATTTTATAAATTGATTTGCATTTTAATGAGGTAAATAAGTATTTGACCCCCTCTCAATCAGAAAGATTTCTGGCTCCCAGGTGTGTTTTATACAGGTAACGAGCTGAGATTAGGTGCACACTCATAAAGGGAGTACTCCTAATCTCAGCTTGTTACCTGTATAAAAGACACCTGTCCACAGAAGCAATCAATCAATCAGATTCCAAACTCTCCACCATGGCCACGACCAAAGAGCTCTCCAAG
Source organism: Brachymystax lenok tsinlingensis (assembly GCA_030435695.1). Taxonomy (NCBI): domain Eukaryota; kingdom Metazoa; phylum Chordata; class Actinopteri; order Salmoniformes; family Salmonidae; genus Brachymystax; species Brachymystax lenok. The sequence continues at coordinate 36,288,510 of CM059813.1, forward strand.
GATGTCAGGGACAAGATTGTAGACCTACACAAGGCTGGAATGGGCTACAAAACCATTGCCAAGCAGCTTGGTGAGAAGGTGACAACAGTTGGTGCGATTATTCGCAAATGGAAGAAACACAAATGAACTGTAAATCCCTCGGCCTGGGGCTCCATGCAAGATCTCACCTCGTGGAGTTGCAATGATCATGAGAACGGTGAGGAATCAGCCCAGAACTACACGGGAGGATCTTGTCAATGATCTCAAGGCAGCTGGGACCATAGTCACCATGAAAACAATTGGTAACACTCTACGCCGTGAAGGACTGAAATCCTGCAGCGCCCGCAAGGTCCCCCTGCTCAAGAAAGCACACATACATGCCCGTCTGAAGTTTGCCAATGAACATCTGAATGATTCAGAGGACAACTGGGTGAAAGTGTTGTGGTCAGATGAGACCAAAACGGAGCTCTTTGGCATCAACTCAACTCGCCGTGTTTGGAGGAGGAGGAATGCTGCCTATGACCCCAAGAACACCATCCCCACCGTCAAACATGGAGGTGGAAACATTATGCTTTGGGGGTGTTTTTCTGCTAAGGGGACAGGACAACTTCACCGCATCAAAGAGACGATGGACGGGGCCATGTACTGGCACATCTTGGGTGAGAACCTCCTTCCCTCAGCCAGGGCATTGAAAATGGGTCGTGGATGGGTATTCCAGCATGACAATGACCCAAAACACATGGCCAAGGCAACAAAGGAGTGGCTCAAGAAGAAGCACATTAAGGTCCTGGAGTGGCCTAGCCAGTCTCTATACCTTATTCCCGTAGAAAATCTGTGGAGGGAGCTGAAGGTTCGAGTTGCCAAACGTCAGCCTTGAAACCTTAATGACTTGGAGAAGATCTGCAAAGAGGAGTGGGACAAAATCCCTCCTGAGATGTGTGAAAACCTGGTGGCTACAAGAAACGTCTGACCTCTGTGAATGCCAACAAGGGTTTTGCCACCAAGTACTAAGTCATGTTTTGCAGAGGGGTCAAATACTTATTTCCCTCATTAAAATGCAAATCAATTTATAACATTTTTCACATGTGTTTTTCTGGATTTTTTTGTTGTTATTCTGTCTCTCACTGTTCAAATAAACCTACTATTCAAATTATAGACTGATCATTTCTTTGTCAGTGGGCAAACATACAAAATCAGCAGGGAATCAAATACTTTTTTCCCTCACTGTACTATACTTTTTGCAGGACCTTTTGGACAGGGGAAGGCCTTTTCGACCATTAAGAGGTACCTGACTGCAATCTCTGCCTGTCATATAGGCTTTGACAAAAATACAGCAGGATAACACCCCCTGAGTTGTCATTTTATGAAAAGCGTGTCGCTTATGCCCAGTGTCCAAGCTGTTTGTCCCATCGTGGGACCTACCTATTGTGCTTGAGGTCATTTCACAGCAGCTGTTTGAGCCGCTGGAAGCGTAGGAATGTGATATCTCTCATTTAAAACTGCATTACTTTTAGCCATTACATCCGCAAAGTGGGTGAGTGAGCTGCACGCACTGTCAGTCCACCACTCGTACCTGCTATTTGCCCTGGGGTTATCAAAGGTTACCTTACAACCTAACCCTGCATTTATGCCTAAGGTTAGCTTACAATTGCCTCACTTTGGAGCTGCTAGCCTTACGCCCACTGCCTTTTTTCTCCACAGAAGAAGAACATCTCCATTGCTTCTGTCCAATGTGCGCCTTGCGCATCTGCATGGCAACAACGAGAGCCCTACAACAGAGCGACCAGCTCTTTGTCTATTGGGAACCACCCTGTAGGGCCAAGCCCATTTCTCACCAGCGTCTATCCCACTGGATAGGGAAGGCTATTATATTGGCTTATAATAGCAAGGGTTTACCACCTCCGGAGGGCTTGAGAGCCCATTCCACCAGAGGTATGGCTGCATCATGGGCACTATTCAAAGGCATCTCTATCCAAGAGATCTGTAATGCGGCATGTTGGGCTACCCCTCAAACCTTTTATGAGGTTCTACCGACAATATTAATATGAGTGAAGTATAATATGAGTGTATGAGTATCTCACCACCTTTCCCTTCACGTGTATGAAAACATTTGCTTGATAATGAAGTATATAGGACCGTGGAGCCTTATAACATGTTGACCTGTGTTTTGGCTCAGTGCCCCACAATTTACTACTTGTTTCTACAGCACCAACTTGCGAGTTGGTCAACTCCCGCTGCTCGTATAGTGTATGTGCAGCCGGGATCCATACGATGAGCAAGTCCTCTGCTTTCTCTCTGTTTGCCGTACTGGTGTGTGTGACTCGGGTGTGTGTTGCTTGTGTGTTTGCCATTTCACTGGCTGTGCTTGTTTCTGGAAACGGGGGTGCGGGCTGTATTTGCAAACCCACTGTAGCTTATAGCAAACATTTAGTAAAATCCTGTCAACAAGAGAGACATGGAAGCCCAGCTAGTCTAGCTAAACTGTAGTTTCAAATTAAGGTTGCTAACGAATGTTTTCAAAAATGCAGGAGCTGTTTTTATTTTTGCTCTATTCTGGGACAATGTGGAACATCTGGACTTTCGATGTAGCAACTGTTTGTTTGCATAGGACTCCAGGGGTGAAGTGGCTACTCTTAGCAAACAAGTAGCGAACTTACACAAGCTACTGGGGGATCCATGTCCGCCTGCTTTTTCTTCTACTCTGGTTGCTGGATGCCGCTCTGGCCTGGTGGGGGTGTCGCTGCCGTGTCGTCTCTCCACAGCGGACTGGCCGGTGCTCTGCAGGGATCCCTCCCCAAAGAGGTCTACCCCTTCCCTGGAGAATGGAGTTGGTAGGATGCTTCTGGATGACTTAGTGGATGTTCCTATTCTTGACCCTACCAACCACCCATGGAGGCACGTCACTCGCTGTGGATGTCGAAAGCAGCGGCATTTTGTCAATAGGGTCCTCCTTTGGCAGTGGGAAGCCCGGACCTGATAAAGACTTCAAACAGCTTCGCCCTGGATCCAGAGGTTCCGGCACCTTCATCCCTGGGGGCTTCTGCTTAGAGATTGGATCCGGAGATACCTGCGCCTTGGTCCCCTGTTCTGTCTCCCTTGCCGGTGGCTTCTACAGTGAATGACGCTTCTCTGGTTATGGGAGGCTTGAACCGGGTGCCAAGAGTTCTGAGCATACGAGATACCGCCTCTCACTAGTCCTCAACGGGTCTCCCGACTCATGTGAGGCGTAGGAATGGGCGGATTTCCTCTCTCATCTCGCCAGCTGTTGTTTTAGGCATCTCTATGGTAAGAAACGTCTCGGTTCCTGGACCAAAAACCCTGTGCTACCCCAGACCTCGAGTACAGGATATTACTAGGCTGCTCCCTACCGTTCTACATCAGCACATGGAGATTGATGCTGTTGTATTCCATGTGGGATTTAATGACATTAGGAATGGTAGTATGGAACGGCTGAAACAGGATTTTGAAGAACTGATTGGATCTTGGCTGGACACCAAAAAACATCCTATAATTTCTGGCCCTCTGCCCTTGCTGGTTCGAGGTAGTGAACATTTAAGCAGGTTAATGGCACTTCACTACCTACGTGACTACTGCAGCTCCATTGGTGTAACTTTTGTAGACAACTTTGACACCTTTTGGAAGCAGAGGATGTTCTTCAAAGGTATTTACTCCTATTAAATCGCAGCGAAATCATTCCTCCACAGTTTCATATGTTGATAGGGGTATTGTATAAATAGTAATTATGGGCCTGTTAAATTAATTTCCATTGATAGCTTTGTTAGCTCCTGTAAGGAACCCACTGTTGTTAGCTCCCCGTACAGTATGCGCATATCATGCGATCATATTGCTACATATGCTCATAAACATAGGGGTATTGTCAATAGTAATCTTGTGCACATTTATCTGAATTCTACTATTAGCTCTGCCACTTTGAATCCAATCAGGAAGCCCATTGTGGCTAGCTCATCCAGTTCTATTGACTCTTGTGTCAACATGGATACTCCTGCTCTTTTCAAATCTCACAGATGGCTTGAACTGTTACATATATACTGAACAAGAATATAAACGCAACATGCAACAGTTTCAATGATTTTACTGAGTTACAGTTCATATAAGGAAATTGGTCAAGTTAAATACATTTGCTATGCCCTAATCTATGGATTTAGGGCAGGGGCGCAGCCATGGGTGAGCCTGGGAGGGCATAGGCCCACCCACTGGGGAGCCAGGCCCAGAAAATCATTATCTGGCAAAAGCTCTGCCCGCATGCCAATTCATCCGCTTTCCAGGTGGCTCTTCTCAGACGATCCCGCAGGTGAAGAAGCCGGATGTAGAGATACTGGGCAGGCATGGTTACACATGGTCTGCGGTTGTGAGACCGGTTGGACATACTGCCAAATTCTCTAAAATGACATTGGTGTTGGCTTATGGTAGAGAAATTAACATTACATTATCTGGCAAAAGCTCTGGTGGACATTCCTGTTGCCAGCATGCCAATTGCACGCTCCCTCAACTTGAGCATCTGTGGCTTTGTGTTGTGTGACAAAACTGCACATTTTCGAGTGGCCTTTTATTGTCCCCAGCTCAAGGTGCACCTGTGTAATGACCATGTTGTTTAAGAGAGAGATGCCACACCTGTCAGGTGGATGGATTATCTTGGCAATAGTGAAATGCTCACTAACAGGGAAGTAAACATATTAGTGCACAAAATTGGAGAGAAATAAGCTTTTTGTGCGTATGGAACATTTCTGGCATATTTTATTTCAGCTCAACACTTTACATGTTGCATTTATATTTTTGTTCATTTTACTGTAAATGTGCAAAACCTGATGTCTAACCTAGACTTTCTGGATGTCTGGTGCATGACACTAGCCCAGACGTTCTGGTCTCAGAGACCTGGCTGAATAATTTGATTATGGATAAGGACGTTGCCATTGTGGACTACAACATTTTCAGATGTGATAGACAAAAATGAGAGGGAGGGGTGGCTATTTATGTCAAATCTACTCTTAAGGCATCATGCTCTCTTAGCATCTCTGTCCCCAACATGTGTGAGCTGTTGGTTGTAAAAGTGGCCATAAGCCAAAATATGCATATATTTAATACTGCTGTCTACCCCTCCCCAGCCGCTTCGGTGGGGGCTGTTGGTATTATTTCTGATTATTTAAAACCCTTTCTGGTATCTGAACTGGTTGTGTTAGGAGATCTAAATCTTGATTGGATTACACATGCCTCAGATCAGTTTAAGAATATCTGTCTTGAATTCAACTTGACTCAGCTGATAATGAAACCTACTCAGATTCATGTAAAAAACCTAGCAAACTCCTCATCGATTGATTTTATCCTGACTAACCGACCCCATTAGTATTTGGCTAGTGGTGTTTTTGCCAGTGATATCAGCGACCACTGCCCTATCGCTTGCATTAGAGATACTAAATTTAAAACTGACCCTCGTATAATTGTGAAGACAAATATTTTAAAATTCCTTTATGATCTATATTAATATAGATCATATTAATACAGATATTAATATCTCTTTCTCTTTCTGTTCTCTCGGAGGACCTGAGCCCAAGGACCATGCCTCAGGACTACCTGGCATGATGACTTCTTGCTGTCCCCAGTCCACCTGGTCGTGCTGCTGCTCCAGTTTCAACTGTTCTGCCTGCGGCTATGGAACCCTGACCTGTTCACCGGACATGCTACCTTGTCCCGCACCTGCTGTATTCGACTCTCTCTCTCTCTACCGCACCTACTGTCTTTAACTCTGAATGATCGGCTATGAAAAGCCAACTGACATTTACTCCTGAGGTGCTGACCTGTTGCACCATCTACAACCACTGTGATTATTATTATTTGACCCTGCTGGTCATCTATGAACATCTTGTCCATGTACTGTTATAATCTCCACCCGGCACAGCCAGAAGAGGACTGGCCACCCCTCAGAGCCTGGTTCCTCTCTAGGTTTCTTCCTAGGTTCCTGCCTTTCTAGGGAGTTTTTCCTAGCCACCGTACTTCCATATCTGCATTATTTGCTGTTTGGGGTTTTAGGCTGGGTTCCTGTATAGCACTTTGTGACATCGGCTGATGTAAAAAGGGCTTTATAATACATTGGATTGATTAGCTTTTTTTTACTAGCTGCATACAAGGACCCTGTTTTGGCACTTTTATTTTTCTCATCCATTTTGACCTCTGGCTGGTTTAAAAATGTTAACCTTTATTTAACTAGGCAAGTCAGTTAAGAAAATATTCTTATTTACACTGGCCAAACCAGGACGACACTGGGCCAATTGTGCGCCGCCCTATTCTCCCAATCACGTCCGGTTGTGATACAGCCTGGATTTGAACCAGGGTGTCTGTAGTGACGCCTCAAGCACTGAGATGCAGTGCCTTCGACCGCTGCACCACTCGGGAGCCCTAAACATGCCCCTTTCAAGCAACTCAGAGTCAAAAACCTAACTAATCCATGGTACTCTCCTGTACTCTCAGACCTCCTCTTGGCAAGAAATCAAGCCTGGCGAAGGCTAGACAAACTGGCTCATTAGCTGATTGGCAGCTATTTTGGCAATTGAGAAATAGGTGCATTGCCCCGGTTAAACAGGTCAAATCAAAATACTTCCTTAGCTCTATGGCAGACTCTGTTATTGATCCCTCTAAATTCTGGAAACAGTTAATTCAATGAAGCGGGGTAATTCCTCTACTTCCCTTTCTAAGCAAGTAGTTTAAGACTCCTGCATCATTACTCAAAAGGTTACGATTTGTGATTGTTTTAATCAGCATTTTATCTCAGCTGGTTTCTTACTTGAAAGAAATGGTGGTCAAACTGGTCTTGGTGAGTCAGTTGACTGTTCTTCCCACATACAGCTTTAAGTTGTCTCGATGGAATCAGTTGACTTGGGAAATGGTAGTCCGGGTTTTTCTTTTTGGCAACTCACAGAAACAGAAGTTCTTGCTGCCTGATTAGCTATTGACACCAAGATGGACCCGTCTTTGCTTAACTATGCAGCACCTCTCATTGCTTGCTCAGTAACACACATTTTTGATTTAACTTTAGTATCAGGACATATTCCAAAAGTGTGGAAAGCAGCTTTTGTGCTGCCACTCCATAAAGGCGGGATAGTAATGATCTCGATAATTATCGACCCATTTCCAGGCTCCCTTGTCTTTCAAAAAATCCTAGAATCATTGGTCAACAAACAGCTATGTTATTGTCTATCTGTAAATGGTATTCTTAATGTTAATCAATCCAGATTCAGACCTAAACGTAGTACCACTATGGCTACCATGCTTGTTGTAAATGATATTGCAAAAGCCTTAGAATGAATTGTGCTGCCATGTTTGTAGTCTTGTCAAAAGCTTTTGATACTGTAGACCATGTTATTATAGGGTTATCTTCTGTATACCACCCCTACCTTGTCACAACACAACTGACTGGCTTGTTTCGTTTTTCTTCCCAAACAATCAGCACACTGGGAGCACCAGGTTCCTCTCACTCTGATTTACGGCCCAGGGGGAAAAAAAGTGGTTGTGATGTATTCAATAATAACCTCAGAGAAAGTGCAGTGCTACTGAGTGCACTGCTGGAACTTGGAGAGCAGCCAGTCAAATGATAGATCACCCCCAGCCGGATGGTGGCAGGAAACATAGGGAGCGGTGGCATCACTCAGGGACCTTCCTAGACTGTTAAACAGCCTGTAAACAGCAGGAGTGGGGAATTGTTCTTTTACATTGAATGTATGGGAAGATGCTTCAAAGGAGTGTTGTTGTGTATGTGAAGTCTAACAAAAACTTGTTAAGCGAATCAAAATATATTTTGTATTTGAGATTCTTCAAATAGCTACCCTTTGCCTTGATGACAGATTTGCACACGGTTGGCATTCTCTCAACCAGCTTCACCTGGAATGCTTTTCCAATAGTCTTGAAGGAGTTCCCACATATGCTGAGCACTTGTTGGCTGCTTTTCCTTCACTCTGCGGCCATGTTATTCTGTTGAATAAGCTGTCATCGATAGGGTTGGGTACTGATGCTTGCCAATGGTTTCAGAATTATCACAATGACAGAACTCAGGCCATCAAGGTAGATGGGGTCAAATCTGAGTTTCTTGAGTTACATTGAGAGGTGCCCCAAGGTTCGATACTCGGCCCACTACTGTTTACAATCTATATACTGTAAATAATATTGGTAATGCTGTAAAAAAAAAAAAAATACAGTACCAGTCAAAAGTTTGGACACCTACTCATTCCAGGGTTTTTCTTGATTTTGACTATTTTCTACATTATAAAATAATAGTGAAGACATCAAAACTATGAAATAACACATATGGAATCATGTAGAACCAAAAAAGTGTTAAACAAATCAGTAAATATTTTATATTTGAGAGTCTTCAAAGTAGCCACCGATTGCCTTGATGACAGCTTTGCACACCCTTGGTGTTGTCTCAACCAGCTTCATGAGGTAGTCACCTGGAATGCATTTCAATTAACAGGTGTGCCTTCTTAAAAGTTAATTTGTGGACTTTTTTTGAGCCAGTCAGTTGTGTTGTGACAAGGTAGGGGTGGTATACAGAAGATAGCCCTATTTGGCAAAAGACCAAGTCCATATTATGGAAAGAACAGCTCAAATAAGCAAAGAGCAATGACAGTCCATCATTACTTAAAGACATGAAAGTCAGTTAATGCGGAAAATTTGAAAGTTTGAAAGTTTCTGCAAGTGCCGTCTCAAAAACCATCAAGCGTTATGATGAAACTGGTTCTCATGTGTCCCTTAGTGAGATACTTCACTCATATTATCAGAGAACCGGGGTTACGCAAATAACCTTACGTTTCTCCCTCTACCCCACCCATAGGATCCTGCTGTGACCTGAGACAGCACGAGTGCAAGCTTCACAACCGCGGCCTCAACAACAAGTGCTATGATGACTGTATGTGCGAGGAAGGTGAGTAAGCAACATAACAGGCCAAAGCCGCAGAGCATCAGAGAATTTAAGTGAGAACACAACCAAAATAGGACATAGGGCTCAGTTTCTGATGTCATTAGCCTGCTTGTCCATCCTCTGACAGCATTCCTATTAATTTGTCTTAGGGTTCCGTTGCTATGCCAAATTCCACCGGAAGCTTCGTGTGACCAGGCGAAGGGGTCGTTGTGTGGTGCCAGAGTCAACCAACAGAGACCAGGGGGCCTTCATAACAGTGTGAGGGGTCACAGACAAACACCACAAACTGAACATGACCACTCTCTCTGACATAACAGACAGACAGTGTCTAGTGATAGTTCATTCAGAATTTTCATACTACTCATCTGGTCTCCCTCACTTCAGTGCCACAGAATCACGTACATGTACACTTTAGTTCCAAAACAACAACTGTGCAGTGTCTGATTATCTGTGTCCTGAACATATGAATGTGTTTTCTGAGAATGGATAGAGTCAATGGCTTTTCTACTGATTCTGTCACACTACTCTTTAAAGGTAATTATTATGATAAGCAAAAATGTTTGAGTTTCCTTTTATGTTTTAATATACATTTTATTTATACAATACAATAATTAGAACAGAACTCTGTGTCTTGTGTTTTTTCAACCTCATTTTATGTGATTAAATTCTTGTACATTGATGATTGTTGTTCTGAGTTTTCTTGAGTGTTTTCTTCATCTTATGGATGCATGATTTGTTTTGTCAAATTTAGTCAGATTTTTTTGTCAAATGCCAAGGACCTCATGTTACATCATCCTTCAGGGTTTCACATGATACATGGCCCATAGATGGCCCATAGCAGTCAATGGGAGTTCATGTCCTTTGATAATTTCATGGACAGGCAGGGCAGAGACAGGCTTGGTTAAGATTCTTATCATCATCATCATGCTGCCTCTGTGTTCAGTATGCTTAGACATTGAGCTCAGGGTCTTCTGAAACGTTATACTCCATGACACCAGTAAGGATAATTATTCTCAGTACTCTGTGTGGAGACAGATGTGATAGTTGGTTCCAAAGAGCCACAGGAGCTCTGAGGTTAGGTCTGTATATGCCCCCCGCTCTCAGTGGGATTCTGTGTGTCAGGGCCCCAGCGTTCCCTGGAGGTGAACAGATGCGCACTCTCTCTCTCATCCTCTCACTCTCTCTCACCCTCTCTCTCTTTCTCAAGACTTGCACTACAGAGTGTAAAGAAAGTTAAATCAATGACATCAAGTGTATACTGTATATTGGTGAGTAAAACATTAGCTCCCACTCCCACCACACAATTGTACCTGTATCAATATTTGATCAGGCAGAGTAACAATCGTTTTTCTTCCCAAACAATCAGCACACTGGGAGCACCAGGTTCCTCTCACTCTGATTTACGGCCTTGGAAAAAAAGTAGTTGTGATGCATTCAATAATAACCTCAGAGAAAGTGCAGTGCTACTGAGTGCACTGCTGGAACTTGGAGAGCAGCCAGTCAAATGATAGATCACCCCCAGCCAGATGGTGGCAGGATACATAGGGAGCGGTGGCATCACTCAGGGACCTTCCTAGACTGTTAAACAGCCTGTAAACAGCAGGAGTGGGGAATTGTTCTTTAACACTGAATGCATGGGAAGATGCTTCAAAGGAGTGTTGTGTATGTGCAGTCTAACAAAAACTTGTTAAGCGAATCAAAATATATTTTGTATTTGAGATTCTTCAAATAGCTAACCTTCGCCTTGATGACAGATTTGCACACGGTTGGCATTCTCTCAACCAGCTTCACCTGGAATGCTTTTCCAATAGTCTTGAAGGAGTTCCCACATATGCTGAGCACTTGTTGGCTGCTTTTCCTTCACTCTGCGGCCCGACTAATCCCAAACCATCTCAATTTGGTTGAGGTGGGGGATTGTGGAGGTCAGGTCATCTGATGCAGCACTCCATCACTGTTCTTCTTGGTCAAATAGCCCTTACACAGCATTGAGGTGTGTTGGGTCATTGCCCGGTTGAAAAACAAATGATAGCCCAACTAACCGCAAACCAGATGGGATGGCGTATTGCTGAAGAATGCTGTGGTAGCCATGCTGGTTAAGTGTGCCTTGAATTCTAAATAAATCACAGACAGTGTCACCAGAAAAGCACCCCCACACCATAACACATCCTCCTCCATGCTTTACGGTGGGAAATACACATGCAGAGATCTCACAAAGACACGGCGGTTGGAACCAAAAATCTCAAATTTGGACTCCAGACCGAAGGACAAATGTCCACCGGTCTAATGTCCATTGCTCATGTTTCTTGGACGAAGCAAGTCTCTCCTTCTTATTGGTGTCCTTTAGTAGTGGTTTCTTTGCCGCAATTCACACAGACTCCTCTGAACAGTTGATGTTGAGATGTGTCTGTTACTTGAACTCTGTGAAGCATTTATTTGGGCTGCAATTTCTGAGGCTGGTAACTCTAATGAACTTATCCTCTGCAGCAGAGGTTACTCTGGGTCTTCCATTCCTGTGGCAGTCCTCATGAGAGCCAGTTTCATCATAGCGCTTGATGATCTTTGCGACTGCACTTGAAGAAACGTTCAACGTTCTTGAAATGTTCCGTATTGACTGACCTTCATGTCTTAAAGTAATGATGGACTGTCGTTTCTCTTTGCATATTTGAACTGTTCTTGCCATAATATGGACTTGGTCTTTTACCAAATAGGGCAATCTTCTGTATACCACCCTTACCTTGTCACAACACAACTAATTGTCTCAACCGCATTAAGAAGGAAATAAATTCCTCAAATTAACTTTTAAGAAGGCACACCTGTTAATTGAAATGGTTCCAAAGGTGACTACCTCAAGCTGGTTGAGATAATGCCAAGAGTGTGCAAAGCTGTAATCAAGGCAAAGGATGGCTATTTGAAGTTATTTAACACTTTTCTGGTTACTACATGACTCCATATGTGTAATTTAATAGTTTTGATGTGTTCACTATTATTCTACAATGTAGAAAATAGTAAAAATAAAGAAAAACCCTTGAATGAGTAGGTGTTCTAAAACTTTTGACCGGTAGCATTTAGAACCAAATACTTTTAGACTTTTACTCAATAAGTATTTTACTGTCTGACTTTAACTTTTACTTGAGTAACTTTCTATTAAGGTATCTGTACTTTTACTCAAGTATCACAATTGGGTACGTTTTCCACCACTGCTGCAGAGGAAAGTGCAAACTCACAGTAGACACATGGGTGGGAGATAGCAAAGAAGAAAATCATCAGAAATACTTGTCATCCTTCCTGGAACAGCCATCTATAGACTTATGGGACCGTATGTGACATGTATGAAAAGTGGCCACCTTAACAAGTTCATCCAGAATGCCTATAATACAGTTGGTGTGTTTGGATGTAAACAGGTTTGCCCACATTCCAATAAATACATGGTCTAATGTTTATGATAATTGATTTACAGAATGGTGACAAAGACCACCAACGGCAGATGCTCACGTTTTCTTTTGCAGTATATTATAAGGTGAAGAGGGGAGATGGATATAAAGGGTCACGTGAAAGGAATCAGGCTGTTGTCACATGGGTTGTGTTTCTTTCCCGGTTAGGAGGTGTTGAAAAGTGTTGAGTGAGAAGTTGAACAATTATTTATGAAATCCTCAAAAACCGAAGGGGGCCAAATTACATCCGCATTGGCCTGAAAATATGGACATTCCTACCATAAACCTCAAGGTAAAGTCGGTTGTTTACACATTTACAATGCTCACTGTATTTACGCTGTTCTAAAAAGGTTGCATGACAGTTACATTGTATCGTCCGCAATGTTACAGGAACACGAGCCATTCCGTTATTGTAGAGTACAAAATAGAAACAAGTGTAACAATATTCTCCCTTGTATAATGCGTGACATTTTATCCTTTTGTGTTACTATTATATTTTTTATTTGTTTTACTCTACATCGTTGGAAAGAGCTGGTAAGCAAGCATTTCACGGTAAAGTCTACATCCGTTGTATTCGGTGCATGTGAAAAATAAAACATGATTTGGATTTGAAATGGCTGAGTCCCTGATTATTTAAAAAAAATTATGCCATTTATTTAACAAAGGTAGGCCAGTTGAGAACAAGTTCACATTTACAACTGCGACCTGGCCAAGATAAAGTAAAGCAGTGCGACAAAAAAACACAACAACACAGAGTTACACGTGGGATGAACAATAGTACAGTCAATAACACAATGGAGAAATCTATATACAGTGTATCCAAATGGAGTAAGGAGGTAAGGCAATAAATAGGCCATATAAGCGAAGTAAATACAATTTATTAACACTGGAGTGATAGATGTGCAGATGATGATGTGCAAGTAGAAATACTGGTGTGCAAAAGAGTAAAAAAACATGAAAATAGTAAATAAAAACAATATGGGGATGAGGTAGGTAGTTGGATGGGCTATTTTCAGATTGCTGGGTTAAACGTTTCCAATAAATTCAAATTCTTTATTTATTGTGAATCACTGATCATTGAATGAAATGTCAGGCAACAATTAAAGTGGAATACAACTTTTTTTTTTTTCCCACAGGCCATAGTACTGGTGCACTGGCTTCTGACCGTCTGGTAAGTGGATGGGTTGGCTCCTCTCAAGGGTTTTAAACTTTTTCATACATCTGTGGAATTTCTCTTGTTGCCCTCTCCATCTGAGGAATGTAGTCTACTCTGCATGCTTCACTTGTGGTGTGTTTTCTCTATGGGTGGCTGCACAAACATAATGCCCTGCATGAAAACGTAATATAGTTAGTCAGTCACACAAGGCTGTCCTTAATTGCAGGCCTATATAGTATGGACCATTTCTCACCTACATGCATTACCTCCAGTCAATTCAAATTGTCAATCTGGATAATTTATATTTAGGCCTACTCTTTTAGAGACGCTGCGCAGCTAGCAATGAGGAATCGGCCCAGAAGTGGCCCTCTTCCGGGGGGCCAGAACTGATTTGAATCGGCCTGGAATCGGGTGTTGGAATCTGCCCGGGAATCAAAATTAATGACTGCACAGAATCAGCCCAAGTATATTGAGCCATTTCCGTCTACCGGAATTCAGCCGACTTTGCTGGCATCTTACCAGAATCCCCCCCATAAGCGCCACGATGCAATTTGAAATAAATGTGTACAGAATTACCCGATTTTTGTAAATCCACATGACATCGGCCGAGTCTGACTCTCAGCTGAGTGCCCCGACTCTCAGCCGGAATTGGTGTATACTGAAAACATTTGGAAGGATGTGTGTGTGTGTGTGTGGTTCATAGGGGCTGCATGGCCTGGCTGCCCCCCTCTTATGCCTGGGGTAACTTCAGTGTCCTGGCTGTGGGTGTGTGGGCCATCGCTCAGAGGGACTCCATTGATGCTGTACTTATGGTGAATCACTGCCTCTTACTCCTGTACTGAGACCACAGCCAACAGTAGAGTCACTCTATCCATTCTATTTCCTTGGACCCTGGACAGAGGAGTCTTATGTGTTAGTTTTGAAGTATATCAACTCCTTGGTGTTGCAGTTCCAGACATGCTATCAATAAGAATCATCCTACCTCATCGGGCTCTAATACATATTCATCTTATATCTCCATCTGCGTTTCTCTTCCAGTTTCTGATTGGTATTGCAGTGACTATACTGACAGACATCATCCATTTTGGGATCTACTACCCGCTGCCTGAGGGTCTATCTGAGAGAAACCGGGACACATTCCGCTTCAGTGCGGGCATGGCAATCCTGGGCCTGCTACTCAAACCTGTCTCCTGCTTCATCATCTACCAAATGTACAGAGAGCGCGGAGGAGATTACAACGTCAACTTTGGTGAGTATGACAAGGTGTGAGTAGAGGCAGCAAGTGTTAGCCATTAGCTTACAGTAAAGCTAGTTACCGTAGCTTCAAGTGTTAAAAATGAGGTTTGGGGGTTTGTACAACTAGTCTCACACAAGGGATTAACCCTGAACTGATCTCGACAAAGTCAGAAGCAGGGTGTGATTCATGTGCCTCTGTCAGATACCATCCTAGTGCCAAGGAGTTGTAGAGAGGAAATAACTTTCTCCAGGCTGTGTTCTAGCCCGGGTTGTTTCATGTCGTTGGCCATGAGAGAATTGTAGAGCACAGGCAGATTAAACCAGAGTCAAGCTAATTGAGTTACAGAGACGGTCACGAGACACATGCACCTGATACACCCACTAACTAGTGGACCAGTTATGCCTTTGTAGCTAGGTTACATAATATAATTGATTAGCAAAAATAATCTGATCTCAATTCAAACAGATACAGTATAAAAGATAATTAGACAGTAGAATCTATAATGACAGTGTCAGAACCAGCTCAACCAGCTCCCTTATCAACTCCCATTATGTTGGTCTGAGTCACACTGAGATGGTAGCAGTTTAAGTTTAAGTTGTCCCGTAGACCAGAAAGACACGCCTGAAAGCCATTCATATATGAACAGTACCAATTGATTTGTTGGCTCTGTTTGTTTTTGATGCTCTCGTTGCTCCAGTGCCTTTCCGTTCACCTTCACACTCCTGGGCAGACTACACTCAATCATAGGACCTACTGAAGAGATGAGTCTTCAATAAAGACATAAAGGTTGAGACCGAGTCTGCGTCTCTCACATGGATAGGCAGACCATTCCATGAAAATGGAGCTCTATAGGAGAAAGCCCTGCCTCCAGCTGTTTGCTTAGAAATTCTAGGGACAGTAAGGAGGCCTGCGTCTTGTACGTGTAGGTATGTACGGCAGGACCAAATCGGAAAGATAGGTAGGAGCAAGCCCATGTAATGCTTTGTAGGTTAGCAGTAAAACCTTGAAATCAGCTCTTGCCTTAACAGGAAGCCAGTGTAGAGAGGCTAGCACTGATTCATTTTTTTGGTTCTAGTCAAGATTCTAGCAGCCGTGTTTAGCACTAACTGAAGTTTATTTAGTGCTTTATCCGGGTAGCCGGAAAGTAAAGCATTGCAGTAGTCTAACCTAGAAGTGACAAAAGCATGGATACATTTTTCTGCATCATTTTTGGACAGAAAGTTTCTGATTTTTGCAATGTTACGTAGATGGAAAAAAGCTGTCCTTGAAACCGTCTTGATATGTTCGCCAAAAGAGAGATCAGGGTCCAGTGTAACGCCAAGGTCCTTCACAGTTTTATTTGAGACGACTGTACAACCACCAAGATTCAACAGAAGATCTCTTTGTTTCTTGGGACCTAGAACAAGCATCTCTGTTTTGTCCGAGTTTAAAAGTAGAAAATTTGCCGCCATCCACTTCCTTATGTCTGAAACACAGGCTTCCAGGGAGGTCAATTTTGGGGCTTCACCATGTTTCATCGAAATGTACAGCTGTGTGTCATCCACATAGCAGTGAAAGTTAACATCATGGTACCGAATGACATCACCAAGAGGTAAAATATATAGTGAAAACAATAGTGGTCCTAAAACGGAGCCTTGAGGAACATTGAAATTTACACTTGATTTGTCAGAGGACAAACAATCCACAGAGACAAACTGATATCTTTCCGACAGATAAGATCTAAACCAGGCCAGAACATGTCCGTGCAGACCAATTTGTGTTTCCAATCTCTCTAAAAGAATGCGGTGATTGATGGTATCAAAAGCAACACTAAGGTCAAGGAGCACGAGGACAGTTGCAGAGCCTCGGTCTGACATCATTAAAAGGTCATTTACCACCTTCACAAGTGCAGTCTCAGTGCTATGATGGGGTCTAAAGCCAGACTGAAGCGTTTCGTATACATTGTTTGTCTTCAGGAAGGCAGTGACAACAGCTTTTTCTAAAATTTTTGAGAGGATGATCAAAGGTTCTGAATACTAATGTAAGAATAAGGCTGTAACAATGTGGAGAAAGTCAAGGGGTCTGAATACTTTCCTAATGCACTATACAGTACCATGAGTTACTATACTGAACCAAAATGATGAATGTAACAATCTCAGATTTTACTGAGATACAGTGCATATAAGGAAGTCAATTGAAATAAATAAATTAGAGGTCATAGGCCCACCCACTGGGGAGCCAAGCCCAGCCAATCAGAATGAGTTTTTCCATACAGAAGGGCTTTATTACAGACAGAAATACTCCTCAGCCCCCTGCAGATGATCCCGCAGGTGAATAAGCCTGACGTGGCGGTCCTTGGTTGGCGTGGTTACACCTGGTATGCGTTTGTGAGGCCGATTGGACGTACTTCCAAATTCTCTAACATGACATTGGCTGCAGCTTTATGGTAGAGAAATTATGGCAACAGCTCTGGTTAACCTTCCTGCAGTCAGCATGCCAATTGCACACTCCCTCAACTTAAGCATCTGTGTCATTGTGTTGTGTGACAAAACGGCACATTTTAAAGTGCCCTTTTATTGTCCCCAGTACAAGGTTTCTTGATATGCCACATCTGTCAGGTGGGTGGATTATCTTGGCAAAGGAGAAATTCTCACTAACAGGGATGTAAACAAATATGAGAGAAATATGCTTTTTGTGCGTTTGGAAGAAAGTTTTTATTTATTTTTTCAGCTCATGAAACTTGGGACCAACACTTTACATGTTGCATTTATATTTTGTTTCAGTGTAGTATTTTGATTGGCAGTCATAAGTTTTAGCTCTCACATTTACTTTGCCCTTTGATATTACTTAGAAGAAACTAGACTGTATAATTTCTTTTACCAGTGTTTCTATAAGCATTCAAGTGCAAAATGTCGGCCATGCATCACCCTTCTACAGTCTTAATGTACATGAGAACAGAGGAAGTACTTGGTCATTTTTGTATTTTATTAGGATCCCCATTAGTTGTTGCAAAAGCAGCAGCTACTCTTCCTGGGGTCCACACAAAAACATGAAACATAATACAGAATGACATAATGCAGAGCATCAATAGACAAGAACAGCTCAAGGACAGAACTACATCATAATTTTTTTTTAAAAGGCACACGTAGCCTACATATCAATGTATACACACAAACTATCTAGGTCAAATAGGGGAGAGGCGTTGTGCCGCGAGGTGTTGCTTTCTGTTTTTTTTTAAACCAGGTTTGCTGTTTATTTGAGCAATATGAGATGGAAGGAAGTTCCATTCAGTAAGGGCTTTATATAATACTGTACGCTTTCTTGAATTTGTTCTGGATTTGGGGACTGTGAAAAGACCCCTGGTGGCATGTCTGGTGGGGGGTGTGTGTGTGTCAGATGTGTGTAAGTTGACTATGCAAACAATTTGGGATTTTCAACACATGAATGTTTCTTATAAAAAGAAGTAATGCAGTCAGTCTCTCCTCAACTCTTAGCCAAGAGAGACTGGCATGCATAGTATTTATATCAGCTGCAGCTTAACTAGGTCTTTCCTTGCAGCACTGGACCACACGACTGGACAATAATCAAGATTAGACTTAACTAGAGCCTGCAGAACTTGCTTTTTGGAGTGTGGTGTCAAGGCAGAGCATCTCTTTATTACAGCTAGACCTCTCCCCATCTTTACAGCCATTGAATCTATATGTTTTGACCATGACAGTTTACAATCTAAGGTAACGCCAAGTAATTTAGTCTCCTCAACTTGTTCAACAGCCATACCATTCAATACCAGATTCAGCTGAGGTCTAGAGCTAAGGGAATGATTTGTACCAAATACAATGCTCTTAGTTTTAGAGATGTTCAGGGCCATGGCCATACATGCTTTGTTTTAATGCCAGTGGCAGGTCATTGGTAAAAATAGAAAAAAGTAGAGGGCCTAGAGAGCTGCCCTGCGGTACACCATGCTTTACATGTTTGACATTAGAGAAGCTTCCATTAAAGAGAACCCTTCATTCTATTAGACAGCTCTGAATCCACAATATGGCAGAAGTTGAAAAGCCATAGCACTTAAGTTTTTTTCAACAACAGGTTATGGTCAATAATATCAAAGGCTGCACTGAAATCTAACAGTACAGCTCTCACAATCTTCTTATTATCAATTTCTTTCAACCAATCATCAGTCATTTGTGTCAGTGCAGTACATGTTGAGTGCCCTTTTCTTTAAGGATGCTGAAAGTCTGTTGTTAACCTCTTAGCGCGCCGATCCCTTTAGCGGGATCGTTTTCAGAGCAAACATAACGCGCCAAATTCAAAATACATATTCGTAATACATATTCGTAATATTTAACTTCGATATACAAGTGTTGCATAGTGTTGCATAGCCATCAAAAGCTCTGCTTCTTGGCAATATCACTGCGTTGTCAGATTTTAAAAAGGCTTTACGGCGAAAGCACTACATTTGATTGTTTGAGGCTAGTACCTCACATATTTTCCACATTAGCATAAATTCATATCCAGCTCGGTTCTCAAAATATCCATATCACAGCTAATATAAATCGCTTACCTTTCAAATAACTTCTTCTGAGGTCTTCCCAAGTGTCCAAACAAGATAATCCATGGTTCTTTTGTTAGAAAAAGTAAATAATTATATCCATAAATATCCGTTGTTTTTGGCACGTTACGTTCAGCTACTCCACCAAGCATTGTCAGTCTACTCGCCCGCTTTACAGTGAAGGGATCGCGTTCAAATTATACCTCTCATCTTTTCACAAACAAATCAAATATCATTAATAATGCATCCTTATGTATTCTTTTATGAATAATAGCGATCATATTTTACAAGAACGGTAAGTGAAACGTTAAAAGCGAAAAGAAAGTTGGTCGGCGCTGGCGTTTCACGTTCTCGTGAACGCACGCCTGTTTACCTTTTTCCCTACCCGTAGTAATTCTCTCTCTAAGGATCTGGTCAGAGCTTTTCCTCCATACCCTTTCCAGAGACTGTTGACATCTAGTGGAAGCCATAAGTACTGCAACCTCGGTCCTATTCCCCATAGAAAAATATTACATGGGCTTCAAAATGAGAGGAGAGCAACAGAAAAATAAATTCCGGACAGAAATCTCTCTGGTTTTTGCCTGCTAAATCTGTTCTGGAATAGCCACAGACTATATCTTAATGGTTTTATAAACTTCAGAGTGTTTCCTATCCAATAGTACTAAATATGTAAATATCCTAGTTTCTGGCCATGAGTGGTAGGCATTTAACTTTGGGCACGTCAGACAGGCGAAAATTTGGAAAATGGGACCCTAGCTGGAAGAGGTTAATTTGTTTACAGAGAAATAGCATTGTATTTGGTCAAACACAATGTTTTCCAACAGTTTGCTAAGAGCTGGCAGCAGGCTTATAGGTCTGCTGATAGAACCAGTAAAGGCTGCTTTACCACTCTTGGGTAGCAGAATTACTTTGACTTCCCTCCAGGCCTGAGGACAAAGACTTTCCTCTAGGCTCAGATTAAAAAGATGACAGGTAGGAGTGGCTATAGAGGCAGCTACCATCCTCAGTAGCTTTCCATCTAAGTTGTCAATGCCAGGAGGTTTGTCATTATTGATCAATAACAATAATTTGCACTGCTTTTCTTTCATTGTTAGTTGTTTTATGCATGAATATAATTACTCACTGTTTGTCATGGGCATTTCCTGCCTAAGTTTGCCCACTTTGCCAATTAAATAATAATTAAAAAAATTGGTAACATCAAATGGTTTTGTGTTGAATAAGCCATCTGATTCGATGACAACATCCTCCACATAAGTCACAGCAAAATATTTAGTATGATCTCTTATATACTATTTTAGGCCCAGCTGTTCGAACTTTGGCTTTCCTGGATATAGCTACTATATTGTGATCACTGCATCCAATGGGTACGGATATAGCTTTAGAAGTCAACCTTTTTAAGGTAATTATTCCACTTTCATCAAGAATATTAAGTCAGCACAAAACCCTGTTAATAAATATTATTCTTCTATTATTTATTACATTTTTTGCTCTACATTTTTCATCATCCCTTCCCAAACATCTCATGGTCACCATTTCCTTTTCACTTATCTCACTGCTTATGATATAAGTGTTGTATGTAGCTTTCTGTCTGAGTGGAAACTCTTGTCTGTTTTGGTGTCTTTATGTTCTGACCCTGTTTGTGTTTTGTCTCCCCTCTGCTGCTGGCCTCTGACCCCTCAGACTAAGAGACCTCAGTGGACAGTCGCTGCACCACGGATAGTGCTGACAGTGCTTTTATTGGCTACCGCTACTGATCCCCATCCTTTTTCATTTGGCCTTTCCTTCCATCTTCCCCTCCATCCTCTCCTCCCCTCACACAAAGTAAAGGAAACCGCTGGGCTGAAGAGCTACAGGCCTACCTCACTTTGTTCTGTTTTCTGACTGTCCACTCCTTTACCTCTGGCCACATGACTGCATAATCTACAGTTCAGTGTTCTGTACTCATGTCTTCCCATCCATACTCCTCTGAGAATCACACATCATATCTACGTGTCCCTCCTTCTTATCTAAATACTGAAACTGCCATCACTGCTCCCTAAACTCCATGAAAATGATCTTGACATATTCTTGCTTGACGTTTGTGTTTTATGTGTTTGTAAGACAGAGAAGTAGTAAGACTATTGTGGACTGCACCTGCATTTATCAAAATAGCTAAGAATAAGGTTGAACATTTTAGGTCATAAACAGATGATTGGAGATTTTAACACAACTTTGAGTACTTTGTCTCTGTGTCCAGATTGAAGGATGTTAGGTAGTTTCGTGAGCCAATGCTGACTAGTGTTAGCGCAATGACTGGGAGTGAATGGGTATCTACTAGCATGCTAATTAATTTATGCAGAACATGTTTTGAGTTGTATTTTTAAGAAATTATATTTAATAAAAAATTATCAATTTAGTTTTTCTTCAGTGTTTTTGTTATCGGGTTTTCACATCCATATTGTGAAAGCCAAGTTTGGCTCTTATAAGAGAATTGATTGCATTATGTTGCAGCTCTGATCATGTGATCAAGGTTCTAGGCAGCCATTGGTATTCTGTCTGAGTGACCATCCAGGATTGGGGGACTGTTTAGTATGCACTAGTGCTTCATCATGAGGGAATTCTGCAGCCTGTCTTAGTAGGTTATCCCCACATGTTTGTTTGAGATGTGGTGTTTGTAGGGCTCATATACAGGGTTTTCAGTGTAAACAATTCCTGAGCAGTCTGAATTTGAAAACATTCAGTCCATTATCTCCTGGGTGATGTTGTTTTTTTCTCTTCATTGACTGTGGCTCATCTGAGCACAGACACAATACACTTTTGTGTGTGAGTCCTTCAGATTGGTCTCATGAATGTAATTTGCCATTTTCTGAAGGAACATTTAACCTCCTCAAAATGTAAGTTGATGTTCTGTTCGCTTTTTATGTTAAATCTGTAATAGAACATTTGACTGTTATTTGAGGCTCACAGAGTACATTCAATTTAAGCATTATTTGATTGACCAAATCCAGAAATGTGTCCTACCGGCTGATCAATATGTAGCCAGAATTTGAGAAGCCCTTGAGTTCAAATTATCAACATATTTAAGTGATTTTTATTTAAACTTTATTTAACCAGGAAGGGCTCCTTGAGATTTGAAATCTCTTTCAAGAGCGTCCTGGCCAAGATAGGCAGCACCAAGTCGTTACACAATTACAGACAGACATGAAAACTACAAGTAATCTAGTAAAAACTATAGAATTCACAAGAGTATAACAAAATCATACAGTGAGGGGAAAAAAGTATTTGATCCCCTGCTGATTTTGTACGTTTGCCCACTGACAAAGAAATTATCAGTCTATAATTTTAATGGTAGGTTTATTTGAACAGTGAGAGACAGAATAACAACAAAAGAATCCAGAAAAAGGCATGTGACAAATTTTATAAAATGATTTGCATTTTAATGAGGGAAATAAGTATTTGACCCCCTCTCAATCAGAAAGATTTCTGGCTCCCAGGTGTCTTTTATACAGGTAACGAGCTGAGATTAGGAGCACACTCTAATCTCAGCTTGTTACCTGTATAAAAGACACCTGTCCACAGAAGCAATCAATCAGATTCCAAACTCTCCACCATGGCCACGACCAAAGAGCTATCCAAGGATGTCAGGGACAAGATTGTAGACCTACACAAGGCTGGAATGGGCTACAAGACCATCGCCAAGCATCTTGGTGAGAAGGTGACAACAGTTGGTGCGATTATTCGCAAATGGAAGAAACACAAAAGAACTGTCAATCTCCCTCGGCCTGGGGCTCCATGCAAGGTCTCATCTCGTGGAGTTGCAATGATCATGAGAACGGTGAGGAATCAGCCCAGAACTACACGGGAGGATCTTGTCAATGATCTCAAGGCAGCTGGGACCATAGTCACCAAGAAAACAATTGGTAACACACTACGCCGTGAAGGACTAAAATCCTGCAGCGCCCACAAGGTCCCGCTGCTCAAGAAAGCACATATACATGCCCGTCTGAAGTTTGCCAATGAACATCTGAATGATTCAGAGGACAACTGGGTGAAAGTGTTGTGGTCAGATGAGACCAAAATGGAGCTCTTTGGCATCAACTCAACTTGCCGTGTTTGGAGGAGGAGGAATGCTGCCTATGACCCCAAGAACACCATCCCCACCGTCAAACATGGAGGTGGAAACATTATGCTTAGGGGGTGTTTTTCTCCTAAGGGGACAGGACAACTTCACCGCATCAAAGGGACGATGGACGGGGCCATGTACTGGCACATCTTGGGTGAGAACCTCCTTCCCTCAGCCAGGGCATTGAAAATGGGTCGTGGATGGGTATTCCAGCATGACAATGACCCAAAACACATGGCCAAGGCAACAAAGGAGTGGCTCAAGAAGAAGCACATTAAGATCCTGGAGTGGCCTAGCCAATCTCCAGACCTTAATCCCATAGAAAATCTGTGGAGGGAGCTGAAGGTTCCAGTTGCCAAACGTCAGCCTCGAAACCTTGACTTGGAGAAGATCTGCAAAGAGGAGTGGGACAAAATCCCTCCTGAGATGTGCGCAAACCTGGTGGCCAACTACAAGAAACGTCTGACCTCTGTGATTGCCAACAAGGGTTTTGCCACCAAGTACTGAGTCATGTTTTGCAGAGGGGTCAAATACTTATTTCCCTCATTAAAATGCAAATCAATTCATAACATTTTTCACATGTGTTTTTCTGGATTTTTTTGTTGTTATTCTGTCTCTCACTGTTCAAATAACCCTACCATTAAAATTATAGACTGATCATTTCTTTGTCAGTGGGCAAACGTACAAAATCAGAAGGGGATCAAATACTTTTTTCCCTCACTGTAAAAAAGCAAATACAAAACATTGACAGGTCAGGGAATCAGCCTCAAAATCCTTCATCAGTGATTTACAAACACCAATCGGGACAAGTTCTTCCAGTTTAAAAGTAAGGCGTTCCAAGCCGATGGCGCAGAGTACATAAAAGCCCTTTTACCAAATTCAGTTTGGACTTTTGGAACAGTTAGCAGGATAAAGTCCTGCGAACAAAGAGTACCCACCACATTTCTGAACAATAAAAATGCCCAAATAAAATGGTAGTAAATCCAAAATGGCTTTGTATATAAAAGTATGCCAGTGACTGAGCCTACAAGTGACTAGAGAAAGCCAGCCAACCCTGGTATATAAAGTGCAGTGGTGCGTAAGGGTTTTGTGGTTTAAAATAAATCTCAACGTGCCATGGTAAAGGGTGTCAATTGACCTCAAACACTGAGCGGAAGCATTCATATATAAAATATTCCTATAGTCTAGTAAAGGCATAAATGTAGCTGATGCTAGCCTTCCTTCTGGCTTCAAAATAAAAAACAGGCCTTATTCCTAAAATAAAATCCCAACTTTAGCAGAATTTAGTCTTTACAAATATAGCCACACCCCCACCTTAACTCAATCAGTGCGATACACATTGTAACCATTTATACAAATATCCTTATCAAGAACAGACTTTCTGAGCCAGGTTTCAGAAAACACAGTTGCATCAGTTGATATAGCCCAAATCCTAACCCCATACATTTTTGACAACAGGCTGTGTACATTTTTTTAAATGTAAAAATACCTAAACCAGATCTAGATTTAAAATCAGAGGTGGTTTGGAGACATTACATATCAGGGCCAGGGTTAGGTTGCACGTTGCCTGATATCAACAAAAGAGGAATAACTATGCACCTCTGTTTGTTTAATAACCTTGCACGGCTTCTCCTTTTTAAGAGACCTACTGCAAGCAAATTCTACAAGTCAGTTTCCAGACAATACAAAACAGTCATTTAAAACCATTCGACTTTGGGAGTCACACAAGTTCGTACTGTGCACATCATGCCACAAATGCATCGGCACATGGACGAGTGGACGGAGTGAAAATGAGTGAGTTCCCGCAGACAAAATGTTCAAAATGCTCGAGTTCAGTGAAGTCCGTGCACAAAGCAATACCACAAATTGTAATTTTCTCTGAGATATGTAAGAAATAGAGGCCAAGGAAAGGTGAGTGAGTGTGTGTGTGTGTACATGTACATGCACGTGCGTGTGAGTAGATTTGATGTGGGGGTCGATTGAGGAAACCTGTTGGGGATTGTTGAGCTGCCTCTGACAGCCAGGCGGAGAGCGATGAAGAGCAGCTTGGACGAGACACTCCGCGGAGGGAAAGCTGAGGAAAGAACTCAGGCCAGCCAGAGATATGGTTACTTTGCTAAACTTCAAGTAAAGAAGTGCAAATAACGAGGGGATTATTTGTTTTTGTTTTCCGAGTCGAGGGAGACCGGCGATCTTTACACCAGCAAAACAAAATAGTTTGCACTACACAACAAGGAAATTGTGGATTTACTCAACCATAAATGAATAGGTTATTAGGTTAAAATCTACTAGTCACAGACAAACGACTTGACATGCTGCCATCTTGGATTTGGCGTAATAGTATGTCACTGTGATATGAATGTCAGTGATGTGAAACAGGTTTCTTTGGTATAATGTACTGTACCAGAAACTTTATTTTCAAGACCATTTGTCTAATCTCTGCACAGCAGGCTTCCCCAGTGTAACACGAAACAGAGATGCTTACCAGTCCATTGACCAGCAGGACCAGACAACCAGCTCAGCCAACCCCTTCAACTAGGCCAGGGACACCAAGCCTGGAGCAGCAAACTCCTACCGAGAGCCAGCACAGCACTCACTTTATTCTCTTGGAAATGCATGGTTTCATGAAATAATCCGTAATGTTTTTGTTAAATTGTTTTTTCAAAGCTATTTCAGTCTTCCTTTCATATGGGTATCTGTGAACTGTAAGAGTCCTTTGTGTATTATTTTGTGCTTCATTCAATTCCTTACCAATAGTGTCCTGATCTAAATGCTCACTGTCGTGGTAAAATATGACATGTACAGTATGCTTGATGCTCAAGGTAATGTCACATACACTGGCATATGGAGAGGACTTGAAATACCTCAGTCACTGCCCAACAGTAAAATGAGAGCTGTGATTACATTTGAGATGTTGTGGTACGCAATCACTAACCACGTTTCCATCCACAGTTTTTATGCGAGGAAAGTCCTACCATCACAGCTGTGATGGAAACAGAAAGTTTCGTAAAACTTTTCTAAAGGACCGCAGATAATTTTGCTCGTTTGACACTAGCTAGGTTCCTATCCAATTGGCGACAGGATTTCTTGCAAGATTTCCAAAATCCTCTTAAAGAAAATCTGCGCATTTTCCCACCCGTGGTGTTCCCACCAAATGTCCTTGTTGAAAATAAAAATCAGTGAGTGATGACGTAGTGTATGGAGGTACATTTGTCCAAAACAATTTAATTTCGCTATCAACCACCCTCCATTTTGGCTAAATGGATTGAAACACTAGTCTTCTTTTGCACTTTTGACCCCACAGCTGTGGGTGGAATTTAGTGGGAGGTGTGGATGATGCTTCTCCATTGGTCAGCCATTTTTTGAGTGTCAGTTTGGCTACAATATTGTTCAGCCAGTCATAACGGACACCTACGAAGAAGGACTGTGTGATGATGGCATCTCAGGTAAGCAGCCTTCTTCCGTCCAACTTCTACGTAGTTAGTAGTTAGCTCCTACGATTGTGCCGGTTCATAACGTTCTACTATATTACTTGCATACGTACAGTCGTGGCCAAAAGTTTTGAGAATGACACAAATATTGATTTCCACAAAGTTTGCTGCTTCAGTGTCTTTAGATATTTTTGTCAGATGTTACTATGGAATTCTGAAGTATAATTACAAGCATGTGTGTCAAAGGCTTTTATTGGCAATTACATGAAGTTGATGCAAAGAGTCAATATTTGCAGTGTTGACCCTTATTTTTCAAGACCTCTGCAATCCGCCCTGGCATGCTGTCAATTATCTTCTGGGCCACATCCTGACTGATGGCAGCCCATTCTTTCACAATTAATGCTTGGAGTTTGTCAGAATTTGTGGGTTTTTGTTTGTCCACCCGCCTCTTGAGTATTGACCACAAGTTCTCAATGGGATTAAGGTCTGGGGAGTTTCCTGGCCATGGACCCAAAATATTGATGTTTTGTTCCACGAGCCACTTAGTTATCAATTTTGCCTTATGGCAAGGTGTTCCATCATGCTGGAAAAGGCATTGTTCGTCACCAAACTGTTCCTGGTTGGTTGGGAGAAGTTGCTCTCGGAGGATGTGTTTGTACCGTTCTTTATTCATGGCTGTGTTCTTAGGCAAAATTGTGAGTGAGCCCACTCCCTTGGCTGAGAAGCCATCCCACACATGAATGGTCTCAGGATGCTTTACTGTTGGCATGACACAGGACTGATGGTAGCACTCACCTTGTCTTCTCCGGACAAGCTTTTTTCCGGAAGCCCCAAACAATCGGAATGGGGATTCATCAGAGAAAGTGACTTTACCCCAGTCCTCAGCAGTCCAATCCCTGTACCTTTTGCAGAATATCAGTCTGTCCCTGATGTTTTTCCTGGAGAGAAGTGGCTTCTTTGCTGCCCTTCTTGACACAAGGCCATCCTCCAAAAGTCTTCGCCTCACTGTGCGTGCAGATGCACTCACACCTGCCTGCTGCCATTCCTAAGCAAGCTCTGTACTGGTGGTGCCCCGATACCGCAGCTGAATACATTTTAGGAGACGGTCCTGGCGGTTGCTGGACTTTCTTGGGCACCCTGAAGCCTTCTTCACAACAATTGAACCGCTCTCCTTGAAGTTCTTGATGATCCGAAAAATTGTTGATTTAGGTGTAATCTTACTGGCAGCAATAATCTTGCCTGTGAATCCCTTTTTGTGCAAAGCATTGATGACGGCACGTGTTTTCTTTGCAGGTAACCATCGATGACACCGGAAGAACAATGATTCCAAGCACCAGCCTCCTTTTGAAGCTTCCAGTCTGTTATTCGAACTCAATCAGCATGAGAGTGATCTCCAGCCTTGTCCTCATCAACACTCACACCTGTGTTAGCCAGAGAATCACTGACATGATGTCTGCTGGTCCTTTTGTGGCATGGCTGAAATGCAGTGGAAATGTTTTTTGGCGGGGATTCAGTTAATTTGCATGGTAAAGAGGGACTTTGCAATTAATTGCAATTCATCTGATCACTCTTCATGACATTCTGGAGTATATGCAAATTGCCATCATACAAACTGAGGCAGCAGACTTAAATATAAATTTTCTATGTCATTCTCAAAACTTTTGGCCACGACTGTTCATAGTTGTCGGTTTACATACACTTAGGTTGGAGTCATTAAAAGTCGTTTTTCAACCACTCCACAAATTTCTTGTTAACAAACTATAGTTTTGGCAAGTCTGTTAGGATATCTACTTTGTGCATGACACAAGTAATTGTTCCAACAATTGTTTACAGACAGATTATTTCACTTATAATTCACTGTATCACAATTCCAGTTGGTCAGAAGTTTACATACACTAAGTTGACTGGGCCTTTAAACAGCTTGGAAAATTCCAGAATATGATGTCATGGCTTTAGACGTTCTGACATCATTTGAGTCAATTGGAGGTGTACCTGTGGATGTATTTCAAGGCCTACCTTCAAACTCAGTGCCTCTTTGCTTGACATCATGGAAAAATCCAAAGAAATTAGCCAAGACCTCTACAAGTCTGGTTCATCCTTGGGAGCAATTTCCAAACGCCTGAAGGTATCACGTTCATCTGTACAAACAATAGTACGCAAGTATAAACACCATGGGACCACGCAGCCGTCATACCGCTCAGGAATGAGATGTGCTCTGTCTTCTAGAGATGAACGTGTTTTGGTGCAAAAAGTGCAAATCAATCACAGAACAATAGCAAAGGTCCCTGTGAAGATGCTGGAGGAAACAGGTACAAAAGTATCAATATCCACAGTAAACCAAGTCATATATCGACATAACCTGAAAGGCCGCTCAGCAAGGAAGAAGCCACTGCTCCAATACCGCCATAAAAAAACCAGACTACGGTTTGCAACTGCACATGGGGACAAAGATACTTTTGGAGAAATGTCCTCTGGTCTGATGAAACAAAAATAGAACTGTTTGGCCATAATGACCATCGTTATGTTTGGAGGAAAAAGGGGGAGGCTTGCAAGCCGAAGAACACCATCCCAACCGTGAAGCACGGGGGGCACTGAGTTTGAAGGTAGGCCTTGAAATACATCCACCTCCAATTGACTCAAATGTTGTCAATTAGCCTTTCAGAAGCTTCTAAAGCCACGACATCGTTTTCTGGAATTTTCCAAGCTGTTTAAATCTTTCCAAGCTGATTAATGTCTGTAATCAATTGTTGGAAAAATTACTTGTCATGCACAAAGTAGATGTCCTAACCAACTTGCCAAAACTATAGTTTGTTATCAAGAAATTTGTGGAGTGGTCGAAAAATGAGTTTGAATGACTCCAACCTAAGTGTATGTAAACTTCCGACTTTAACTGTACATACAGTACTGTACAAAAGTTAGGCACATCTAAAATGCATACGTTAATAAATGTAAAAAAAAATACAATGAAGGAACATTTTCTAATTTCATTTTATATCCAGAGTGGCAGTTGAAATATTTGCAGTGAGGAGTAAGGAGTAAATATTTGCAGTAAGGAGGACCGTTATCACGATTTATGCAGGAGTGGTGTTACCACTATCTGGTGACATGCGTTGTCCCGAAATGCTCCCCCCTGCCAGATCCCCTCACCCCTTCGTGTGAACGCGTACGCACTCAATTCTTCATTGCTGCAACTTGACTCTTAGTTGAGATTTCTGATCACGTTAGGCTGCGTTTTGATCACAGGGGAGGCGCTAGTAATGTCTGCAGTTTTCGGTTTGGTTATTTGTTTCAAGTGTATTAGTCTATAAATATCTTTGCCAAAATGTGTAATCTCTCCCATGCCATTTATAGACTAATACACTTGAAACAAAAAGCCAGACCGAAAACCGCAGACATTACTGGTGCCTACCCCGCGATCAAATCGACATGAAAAATTAAATGAAACGCAGCTTAACGTGATCAGAAATCTAAACTAGCAGGCAAGTCGCCGTAATGAAGAATTGAGTGCGCGTTCGGGATTCTGGCAGGGGGGAGCTTTTTGGCACAACACCGGGACCCTGAAGGACCTAACAAAGGATAGTGTACATGACACAGAGTAGTCCCCATTAAGTGAAACGGTGTGTTGATGAAATTGAAAGCATATTCTTCTCATTAATCTTTCAGCAATTAGTTGTGTTTGAAAAATAAAATGTGCTTTCAGTTCGAAGATGCCTTTGACCTGTCACCCTACACTGAAGGAATCCTCAACTGTGGCTACACAGGCCCCATCAACTTGGATCACAAGGAGAGGATAATAATTGTAACAAAGCACCCATTAGCCTTCATGGGTTGATACATTTGAGCTGAGTTGAAATTGTGTTTTAAATTCCATTATTCTTATATTGCAACAACCCACAATTTGTCAACTGATTTCATTCAATATGTTTCCCCCCCCCAAAAAATTGAGTACATTACCATGACCATTCATACAAGAGCACCAAGGTTTCTGCAGTAAGATGTGCAAATCTCAATGAATGTCCATGTCTCTATCATTTTCCTTTTGTAAAGAGCTATTTTGCTACATGCAACCACAAAACGTATGCCGATGCTTCAGCAGTTGCATGAAGGCCTTGAAGTCTACAACCTAATTGAGGTCATGCAGATGAAACCGAATGAATGTTGCAATCTCTTTGTGATTGGGGATGATTACACGGTAATTAACAAACTGCTGTTTAATATTCTGCCTGCTAAATCGGATAGTTTTTTATGGGGTCCTGGTTTTGTTCAGGTGACCTGTATATCAGAAATATATGTCTTGGTAATTTAGATGGTCAAAACTCAAACTCAATGTCTTTAGGTTGATGCACACTACATAATCTCATACCTGGCCCCAGATATGAGTGAATGTGGTTCTCCAAAACAAAAGGAGATGGAAATCTTGGATTTCTTTCAAGATTTCCTATAAGAATTTGATGGTATGTATTGTTTTCATGTTTGTACTCGCGTGTACTCCCTGCTTTGTTACTGTAGTATGTCATGTTTTTGTCTTAACCTCAAATGAGCTGCACCATAGGAACGATCAATGTAACACTTCAAACTGTTATTTTGTTTTCAGTTGATATTGCACTGACCCCTTATACATTTGTCCCCCCAATATAAATATGCTAAACCAGATGGGAAAGTGAGCCTGCCTGTGGCTAAAGACAATGAAGAGAAATAAGACGGTGAAGAACCACTTTCTGTTCCCCGTGTAATGCAGTGGC
Source organism: Brachymystax lenok tsinlingensis (assembly GCA_030435695.1). Classification (NCBI taxonomy): domain Eukaryota; kingdom Metazoa; phylum Chordata; class Actinopteri; order Salmoniformes; family Salmonidae; genus Brachymystax; species Brachymystax lenok. The sequence continues at coordinate 36,320,042 of CM059813.1, forward strand.
TGACAGGGCAGGCACACAGCACTCAGAGAGAGAGAAGTTAAAGATAGTGGTCATTTTTGACCGCTGATGTCTACAACGCATGACTTACCACACTGTTTGTTACCCTGTTGTTAGTGCATGCACCAACACGATAACATTTCCCACAGCCCATCTGAGAGATCACGATGCATTTAAATCAAACATTGAAACAGCAATCAAATACGGTGCAAGGTTTGATAGTGTAGCTGAAAGACTACTCAAGTTAACTGACTGATAAACCACATACAGTACATTATGTTCCTGTGAAGAGAAGCAGTCAAATCTTTCTTGGTTTATTTTGTATTAATGCTTAAATGTACGCCCTTGACAACTGATTTCGAAAATGTGTTTTATTAACCTCTTACTACTCAGAGCATTCATAGGATGGTAGACTGCAGCGATAGCTCAGAGGTCTAAACTCTGGACGGACGGCTGGATGGATGAATGAATGGACTATTGCAAATAACAGTCAGAGAGACTGATATAGTATTTGGGCTTTTGTAAAGTTTTTGCATTATGTTTACATTGGTATTAGACTATACCTTCGAAGACAAAGCTTAGGTGGCTCCATTGCTAGTAAAGAGTGTACACTGTATCAACAATGTGTTTTTTGTCCATGGGGCATTATGTAAATTAAGTTACATACAATTCACTCATTTTCTGGTCCTTGCCAACATAGTGTTCCAGATGTACTGCAGCTACTTTAGGGATCATCGGTTCTCTCCCCTTTAATATGTGATTATTTCTGTTTTATTATTTTATTTTGTTTAACAGGTGCCTAAAGCTGTTCTATATACACTAGACCTATGGAGGCCAAAGACTCTATTTTAGTATAGTGTACACCAAGTGGTATAGAATACAAGTATATAAACTTTATCCAAATGCAGTGTAAAAGATCCAATTTATCTTCGGGCTTGACGTCTATCTTATTGAGAGATTCTTAAAGCTAGCATTATACACAAGCAATGGTGCTAGGTCTGTCTTGATGTTATTAATTTGTAGTACTGTATCCTGTAACCACTGTCGTGGAAAAACTGAGTAATTAAAAGCCGAGCTGACCCGGGAAACAGCTAACACCATTAATCACACAATTCTAATTTATACCCTTACAGTATATGAGTACAGCCCATATGTAAATGCAGTCACTCCTTCTTTCTCTCATGCCACCTATCATCTTTTGATCTGAGGTCTTGCTTGTTCACCCCCAGTAACGCCCCTATCTGTTCCAAGTTTAGATTATATGGTGGCAGCCCCTTCAATGTTATAACAATAATACATTTATTGTGTACATATATTACTTGTGTTGGCCATTCTGCTGTCATCTTTTAGACCATAATGGATTAAATTAGTATTATATCTCTACTTGATGTATCTTATGGTTCCAGTTGCATTGATCTCTGTATATGAAAATATCTTGTCTTGAACTCTCCTCACCACATTCTATCCGTCTTAGCATTTGCTTGCTGTCAATCACACCTGACATCTGTTTGGGCTCTGTCTAATTTTACAGACCCTGTAATCTTTAATCTATGTCTGACTCTTAACATATGTATTTATGGGTCTCAGCTTTGCAGCCTTGTCACTAGCCGAGACAACCTTTGACCTATGTTCTGCTCACAAGTGGCAAAATAGACTAAGTGGCATTCTGAGAGATGCGCTTGGTGTCCTCTGTCTCTTGACAACTGTCTAAGTTATCTTGCATGCTTGTTTTAACACTTAAGCCTCAGCCAATATTATAAATGCAATCTAAGTTATGTCAATCATGTTGTCTGCTATCACATAGTGCATTAATTAAATTAATTAATGTGTCTTAGCCATGTTTTTACTACCACATAACCCCCATCTGAGACTAAATAGTCTAAAAAAATACAAAATATGACCACCAGGAGACAAAAGGATGACTACAGAATGAGCCAAACACACCAACTCAAATAACAGGAATGAAAAAAACTCCACTAAATATAAAAGGACAGGACCAAAACACCCACCTGAACGAGAAAGGAGGAAAAGATCCAGTCCAAAGAAAAATAAGAAACACACAGAAATAAAAACTAAACAATACAGAATAAGCACATACTAAAACACCAAATCCAAATAAGATCCTCTCTCGCAGACACCACTCTTAACAGGTAACATACCAAATATGAAAAACCCATCAGAAGATTAAGGACACAGTCCGTAATCACTCAGAACTGGAATACCCTATCTTACCTAACATGTATTGAATAATTAGCGTTTCAGAAGACCTAAACATCATTAATTTTAAAATAATAAAAGAAAAGAGGATGAAACATGTGCATAAGAACAAAAATCCATATACCAGTTAAACACATTCTTCATCCTTACATAGAGAACAGGCCCCCCTCTGACACATATCACAAACCACAGGTCATCACAAAGCACATATCCATCACTGTGAGACTTAGAGCACCACTTGCAGCGTCCATGCTTATGACAAGATTCATGCACATGAACAATCAAAGTCATCACAATCAGGAACCCATCATATACAGGAATATAGATTCAAAACCTGATTTAACCCCAACTCTGGCTTTAAAGTCATAAGGGACACCACAAGGTTGTCCTATTACATCTAAATAGACCTTATTGTCAGACTTGTAATCTCCTTACTCTATGTTTTGTAGTTAAATGCTTAGTTTCACTAGGATCCCATTCAGTGACAGTTATCTGTTAAATTAACCCAACCCCTGCACAAAGGCCTGTCCATCCTTCAGGTAAAACATTCAAAAGGTTGTTGTTCCCACACATCCAAAAACTGTCAGCAATACCCCTATCCTGATTTTTTTATAAGGTAAGAGACGGTGAAACTTGAGTTATGTGGCCACATGATCCTTTCCTATACATAATCATACCACTATCCCCAAATTTTCGAATACCTGCCACTTCCAACATTCAAATAGTATCACATACAACAGTAGTGTTACCCACATCAATTCCTTCAGTACCTTCAGTGACTTTGCTATAGAAACACTCATATTTCCCTTTAACCACATTCCTTTGGTCATGTTGAAGTCCATTTAATTCAGTTCTAATGTCATAAACAGCAAATTCATGTTCTACCCCCCTAGTGTTTAATATGTTCCTACCTTTGGTGCTACCTAGGGAAATCCTATATTCTATGTTACACAAAGGAATATCATATTTTAAATGACCACAGTGAACATTTTTCCATTTAGCACATTCTTGAAATAATGCAGGTTCAGGTACTATTAACAAGTCAGAGAAAGGTGATTTACTACATAGAATGCAATTGTCAGCCCCATGTTTAGCTGCTGTGTATCTAGCCCATTTATACCAGTCATTTCTCACTATTTCTGCCAATGTAATGTCCTTGGGTGACGTTGATTCTGGAACATCAGCTACAGACCCAATATTCTTATCGTGAGGTAGAAAGTTAGTGTGAGTGTTGGTCAGAAAGTTCCAAATGTCAGTGAAAAACCCTCAGGTTTCATTATGGTTGTAGTGGTCTGTTTGGTAAGCGCAGTTGATGGCAATCTAGTGGTGATAACAGAAGTTTTCACAGCTGCCTCTGTCATTACTGTAGTTGCCCTAGTTGTCAAAGGCTTCTCCTGTTCAGGTGCTGGCGCAGAATCAATTCGAATTATTGTTACTCTGTTTCTTTTAGTCGGTCTTATATTTGCTATTTCAACTATAAATTCTTCACCTTTAACGTGTTTAATCTTATTCATAGTGAGCATCCACATGTCCTTGTCTTTGGCTATTGTCAGGTCGCAGCCTCTTGGATCCCATAAGACTTCTCCCTTGGTTTGATGACCCACAGAAAGCAGTCTCAGGTAGTGGTTTGATCCTTATGATTGAGATTGACTTCTGTTCTCCAGGTTCCGTTATGATTTGAGGTAAGACTGGGATGCTAAACTTGTCGTTCTTCTCAAGTTTTACAGCAGGCTCTTCTCTTCTCTTTCTGCTTGCTTCCTGTTTCTTAATTGTTCGTGAACTTGCTGCCCTTTTTTCCATGTTGACTGATGCAATTGTTATGTCAGTGTCACTGTTCTTTTGTTCTTCTGGTCTCAATTGACTGTTAAGGAGATCAGCTGAGGGAGGAAAAGTCAATTGTGGGGAAATCCCCCTCTTCTTCAACCTGTAGAAGTTCACCTCGTCCTGCCCCTTGTGAAGGTTCACTCTCTCCTGCAACCTGTGGACATAGTCCTTCCTCTTCACCTGGTGGAAGCCCTCCTTCCAGTCTGAACGGGCTCCCCTCAGGGAATGCATTGATTTCAGGGAAATGTGGTTCCCACTCTTCAGTTGGTATTTCGGGGTCCCATTGTAACGGGCTTCTGTCAGAGAGATCTGCCAGAATAGATATGTCATTATGAGCATCAGGCATGCCACTTTCCCCCACCCCTGGACTCTCAGATCCTCCAGGAGAGTTGTGCCTCGCAGGTTTTGGCTCCTGCATCTTCTTTCTTCCACCTTCCTCTCGGTGGATTAGTCGCATCCTGGCTTCCACTTGGTCTACTGACATCCTGCCTCCTGCCTGGCGCCTCGATCTCCTCTGCTGCTCCCGTTCCCTCCGAGCTCCTGCCTGGTGGATTAGCATTCTTTGCGTTCTCATGTCTCAATGGTTGTCTCCTCCTCTCTGACGGACTCTGGAGCAATGGTTTAGATGTTTCCACGTCTTGCTCCCTTTCACCTGGACGGCAGTTGGCGTCGCTGCAGCCACCTTGTAGGGTCCTTCCCTCTTTGGCTCATTCCATTCTTCCAGAACACTCAGACCTGGTCACCTCAGATCACCGGACGTGGAACCTCTGGTCCTGGTGCAGATCTCCCTTCTTTCTGTGAAGCATTCACACTTAGAGACTTACGGCCTCTGTTCTATGATTACACCATACACCCTCTTATGTCCATCACTCATCACACAACACACTGACATTCCAGCTGAAGCTGGCGACCCTCTCTCCTTCTGGTTCCTAAGAGAGTAGCAGAATACTTGGAAAGCAAAAAAACATAACAGTTTTGACAATGTGATATGTTATGCATAAATATATATTCCCAAAAACCTAAATCTAAGACCATGACAATTCCCACTCTCTCTTCACCTGCCTCTACTCCTTAAGGATGCTCTCCTGCTGGACTCTGCAAAAATAAAAGCCCTAAAAAGCTTCCTCATGCTTTCATCCAGTCTTCCCCTTTCGGCCCCAGGTTCTGAGAGGTGTTCCCAAGTCATGTCATTTTTACTTAGTTCTCCATCTCCTCCATTTCAACTAATAGGCATGTCACCTGCTATGCATATCCCTAATCAACATTACATCCACTTTAAGTAAATCAAAACTGTATATGCTTTCATACCAATGCCTTCAACATGTTATTTAGAGTACAGTTATCCTAACATATTTTTTCATACGATCCATTAACCTATAAAGCAATTAACTCCTAACTTAACCCATCTGCATGTATATCCACAGTGAAATCTAATCTCTTTCTTTAGCTCCTCTTCTTCTGTTATGGTGTTTTCAAGCTCATCCCTTACATGGTGTACCTTACTTCTTGTGAGAATGATGCACCCACCAAAGAGAGACATGTCAATCTTTACCACTGCAGGTGTTGTAAGGAGTACCGTATGTGTGGACCAGACCAAATCTATCCCAACATCCCCTCCTGGTGTATCTGGATGTTCACTCAATCTCCGGAATTCAGTCCATGCCCTTGGTTATCTCTGGCTCCTTATGTGCTGCTTACACCTGAGGATATACACACTCCAACATGGGTCATTTCCTGACAACAGACTCTTCTTATGTCAAGATCACTAATTCAAACATTTAATCAACATCCCTATGTAAACATTCTATCTCAACTACCCCTTCTCTTGCTACATTTACACATAATGATTGTCCAACTGCGGTCCCTACTGCAACAGGCATAAGAAATTACTGCACGTAATCAGTTAAGTGTCTTCCACCAGTAAAAATATTAAAGAAACATACCACTGAGTTGGAAGAATATCCAACCTAACCAAACTCTTAAGTCATAAGTTTCTTAAACTTGCACTATAGTGTTCAAATTCCCACCATCATCACTTTTCCTCTCACCATAATTTAGATATGTGTAATGTTCAATGTCCTTACAATTGTCTCTATATTTTACACAGACAGCTTTTCTTCCTTTCCTGTAAGCTATCTCCTGTAACCATATACAGTGGGGCAAAAAAGTATTTAGTCAGCCACCAATTGTGCAAGTTCTCTCACTTAAAAAGATGAGAGAGGCCTGTAATTTTCATCATAGGTACACTTCAACTATGACAGACAAAATGAGGAAAGAAAATCCAGAAAATCACATTGTAGGATTTTTTATGAATTTATTTGCAAATTATGGTGGAAAATAAGTATTTGGTCACATACAAACAAGCAAGATTTCTGGCTCTCACAGACCTGTAACTTCTTCTTTAAGAGGCTCCTCTGTCCTCCACTCGTTACCTGTATTAATGGCACCTGTTTGAACTTGTTATCAGTATAAAAGACACCTGTCCACAACCTCAAACAGTCACACTCCAAACTCCACTATGGCCAAGACCAAAGAGCTGTCAAAGGACACCAGAAACAAAATTGTAGACCTGCACCAGGTTGGGAAGACTGAATCTGCAATAGGTAAGCAGCTTGGTTTGAAGAAATCAACTGTGGGAGCAATTATTAGGAAATGGAAGACATACAAGACCACTGATAATCTTCCTCGATCTGGGGCTCCACGCAAGATCTCACCCGTGGGGTCAAAATGATCACAAGAACGGTGAGCAAAAATCCCAGAACCACACGGGGACCTAGTGAATGACCTGCGTGAGAGCTGGGACCAAAGTAACAAAGCCTACCATCAGTAACACACTACGCCGCCAGGGACTCAAATCCTGCAGTGCCAGACGTGTCCCCCTGCTTAAGCCAGTACATGTTCAGGCCCGTCTGAAGTTTGCTAGAGAGCATTTGGATGATCCAGATGAGGATTGGGAGAATGTCATATGGTCAGATGAAACCAAAATAGAACTTTTTGGTAAAAACTCAACTCGTCGTGTTTGGAGGACAAAGAATGCTGAGTTGCATCCAAAGAACACCATACCTACTGTGAAGCATGGGGGTGGAAACATCATGCTTTGGGGCTGTTTTTCTGCAAAGGGACCAGGACGACTGATCCGTGTAAAGGAAAGAATGAATGGGGCCATGTATCGTGAGATTTTGAGTGAAAACCTCCTTCCATCAGCAAGGGCAGTGAAGATGAAACGTGGCTGGGTCTTTCAGCATGACAATGATCCCAAACACACCGCCCGGGCAACGAAGGAGTGGCTTCGTAAGAAGCATTTCAAGGTCCTGGAGTGGCCTAGCTAGTCTCCAGATCTCAACCCCATAGGAAATCTTTGGAGGGAGTTGAAAGTCCGTGTTGCCCAGCGACAGCCCCAAAACATCACTGCTCTAGAGGAGATCTGCATGGAGGAATGGGCCAAAATACCAGCAACAGTGTGTGAAAACCTTGTGAAGACTTACAGAAAACGTTTGACCTCTGTCATTGCCAACAAAGGGTATATAACAAAGTATTGAGATAAACTTTTGTTATTGACCAAATACTTATTTTCCACCATAATTTGCAAATAAATAAATTAAAAATCCTACAATGTGATTTTCTGGATTTCTTTTTCTCATTTCGTCTGTCATAGTTGAAGTGTATCTATGATGAAAATTACAGGCCTCTCTCATCTTTTTAAGTTGGAGAACTTGCACAATTGGTGGCTGACTAAATACTTTTTTGCCCCACTGTACATAGTATCTAGAAACAACACCCCTCTATTATCATATCATTTCTGAGACCTACCATAGTTGAATACATACCAAAACATTCTCGAATCAATTTAGTCAATATTCATCCATCCCTCCTCTGGAACAATGATCGCTCATGTTCCATAAAACCTTGAAACACATGGACTTAAGAGAAAAAACTAATACTGGTTTAAAATCTTCCCACTATTTTTTAAAGTAACTAAAGCTGGGAAAAACGTCCAACTGTTACGTTCTATGCCCAATTATGCTGGTCTTCATGCCATCTCAATCATTACCATTATTGGGTGTTATTTCAAAACACAGACTATACACCTTATATGCAATTACTTGTATTCTATAACCCAGACATCCCTATTAAAATGTACACTTATAAAAAAAAAATACTTACAGTACAAGCAATAGCTATTCTCATTACAGCCCCTTTGCCCCTGTTTGTCTGTCATGAGAGGCCTAGAAAGAAAAGCAAGTTATCCCTATGCATTCTTAGACTATACTTATTTATAGTTTATTAGCCCTTGTTCCCTTTTTGGCCTTCTTGCTTCTTGCACATACCATTAATACATTAACTTCCTGCTTAAATTCACTGGTGTTAGCAAAACATTTAAACCAAGCAACAACTATCAGAAACTATCTATCCCTAATACATTAATTACTAAACTTAAATCAATCCTTCAATTTTAAAATCCTTCATTTTCCAAATCATAATTAAAAACCCAATTCATTATCCAACCAAAATGTAAAATGACATTGCTCAGTGATTCAAATTGGTCCTATCACCTAAACTAAAAAAAACTCAGTTTAACACACATCAACATTAGCAGAATGTACATTTATATTAACATCTAGTATAATTATTTCATAACTTTTTTATCACGATTATAATACAGATCAGTATCTCAATGCATTCTTAATCTAAATTATTATAATTTTATGTAGTGTATAGACCTCTTCTGGTGTCCTTTTCGTCTTCTTCAAACAGTTAGAGGGGGTTTTGAGGTACACACACTGTTCGGTCCAATTATCCCTTCCATGCATTAAGATACCGTCTGATGTCACTTTTCATGATAACCTTGAGATAACAGATCAGAACAACAGTTTAGTTCAGTTCATTAACTATATGATAAATTATTACTTTTACCAATTATTCTTAATTCAATTGTCTAAACATATGTCAGAATAGAGAGAACAACACATTCTATTGAAACTATTCATTCAAATTGGCTACTAATACTCCCCATCACACTGTCAGCTTCGTCGCAGAGCCACAGCATCAGAAAGTTAGACCTATAACCCATCAGGAATAGAACAGAACAAACACAACAATACACTCCTTCACATACAACTCAAGGTGTGTAAACTTCAATCCAAAACCTCAAAGGACTGTACCCTCTCCCATTTCTAACACATAATTTTCCATGAGAGAAATGTGTAAAAGTAATAACACTACTACTGGTCAAAAATACAACAACATTTCAAATAACAAAATCAAATAAAAATCGCTACTCTTAAGAACTCCACAAAGAAAAATATTTTACCCATATGGCCATAGGAAAATAAACTTAAGGCAGCCTACCCTCAGTCAAAGGCAACGCCCTCTCCTTCTTCACATTAGTCCAAATCACAAATATGGCTAATAACTAGAAACTCCATCATAACAATCAATATTACAAATAACCCTGGAAATCAGTATGACAAATTACCTTAAATTCATTATCCAAATGGCTTTCCAATGAGGGTGATCAAACCACAATGGAAAGTCATGACAGAGGTCAGAGGTCACACAAACCCTTCAAAGAAGTGTTTCTAACTATTTTAGACAAATTTATGAAAAATAGTCAAACATTTCATACATGTTGTATCCCAGGTTTCCAGTACATTCCTTTGTCAAAAGAATTCTCGTTTTTAATTAAAACTCAGAAAACAAAAACTTGCCATATGTGTGCGTGCCCCTTTAAGATACCTTGGCACTCAGACAAAATGAAAAACTCACTAAACAAAGGAAAATAACACACAAATCAAACAAAATATTTTAAACAAATAGTCATGACAAATGTGTTATGTGCGGGTATTTGCAACCCTTAAGGTAAAACAAACAACAATTGCCAGACTTTATTTCATTTGGTAGTTTACGGCCTCAATCTAGCTCACTCTCTCAAAGATTATAGCCCCAGCAAACATTTCAAAGAGCGACAATGAAATCCCCATGTTCTTAGAAAAACACAAAACACTTCGTTAGCATTCATTATACTACACTGATTCAGCGACCCAAAAGTTTTAACTACAAACCAAACACGATAATAATGATAAGTCCACAGTACTCCCTCAAATCATTAATCATTAATGTTAATCTACCTCAACGTTTATATGTACTTAATTTAGCATGCGCTACCCTTAGATACTATTATCCTGGTATTGTAACTAGACCAATGTCCAACAAATATGTAACAAATTACTTTCGCAAATGTAGTAAATTCCTTAGCGTAAGGAATCAGTGATATTTAATCCCAGGTATTTTAAGAAAATGTTGTTTGAGACATGTTCTCCTATGTCTCCTTAAACTCACATACTTTAGGTGACTTCCATCAGTCCCAGAAGAAAGAATCCCACTCAAACCACATCAGATAATAAAATGTTTCATTAAGTGAAATTAACACTTAAAATAATCAAACAATAACCAATAACCCCTCGTGTTTCTGCGCTACCACATAGCATACGCATTTTATCAACAGTGAACCTCAAATCTAAACCTTTAGCGATGGGCTGAATGTGGCGAGATACAAGGTTATACTCCATAAATCATTACTTAGTTGTTAATGTTCACCTAATATCCACTGTCCCCGTTTCTGACAAGGACAATTCAACCTCAAAATCCACTAATGAACAGAGTTGATTCAAACCTTCTAAATCATAATTCCTACTATTTTTCTCACATGTCAGTCAAATACCCAAACTAATCGTGGCTAATTCATTTAGCTAACGTTATTCCCAGATACAAGAAAATATATCTTCAATCTACTCACCTCGCAAAGCCAGTTAGGCTCCTTACTTGCTATTTAAACACGCTGGTGACTAACTATGCTGCTTGCAATACTTCAAATTATGTTATTTCTCTTAAATCTACTTACACCAACAATATTCAAACCAAAATTCGAGACGAATTGATAGAAATTACGTGCACTTCTTTTAACAACTCCATGGTTTTACAATTACTTTTTCCAAACCTCCTCACTTCCTTTACACAGGATAACATACACCTATTCAGGCTTTTGACATTTATACATGCGTTTCATTCACACACATTTATGTTTTTACCTAAAAATTCCTATTCAACATACCAGGAGTTTGCCAAAACGGGTCAAATTCCTATTCAACATACCAGGAGTTTGCAAAACGGGTCAAATTCCTATTCAACATACCAGGAGTTTGCAAAACGGGTCAAATTCCTATTCAACATACCAGGAGTTTGCCTAAACGGGTCAAATTCCTATTCATTTTACAAAAGGAGCTTTGCCAAAACGGGTCAAATTCCTATTCAATCATACAAGGAGCTTTGCCAAAACGGGTTAATTTCCTATTCAATCATACAAGGAGCTTTGCCAAAACGGGTCAAAGTCCTATTCATTCCATTTGTGTTGACAACATGTCCAGGTAGCCACAGCACCTCTCCAAGCCAGGCAGCCCAATGAAACAGAGCAAATGCAAGGCCCCCTCCACTGGTCACCCGACGTCAGCAAGATACGCAGCCCCCCACACACCCTGTCTCACAAATAGATCTGTATTCTATAACCCCCCAAAGCGTTACGCATGCATGCAGTTTATTGAATTCAAAAGCTTCCAGAATTGTTAGGTTCTTTTAGGAATTTTAGAGAGACCTACGTGGCATCCTCATCGCTGAGACAGATCTCCTGTAGCAGACCGCACAAATATTCAACCATCCGTAAGACCAGGCTTACCTTAGATAGTTGGGGTGGCCACCCGTTTGCAAGGCTGCCCAGAAGACCCATCGTCAGCCCCAATGTATTTATGGGTTTACATCATACCACCTAAAGGTTGGAGACTCATAACTAAATCGAAGAGCATGCATGTATATGTCATGATCAAATGATGAGGAGTCAGTGGTAGGGTTCACTTGATGTTGCAGCACAGCAAGATTCTCAGTAGACAGGGGGCATGGGATGTCAGGAACAATAACCCCATTGTCAGTGTTTCCAGATTCCAAATTATCCTCCTGATAAAGCAGGTCCTCCACCTGCTGCATCTGGAATGCTCAAAAGAAACAAATCTGTATTAGTGATGATAAATTTAAAGGAAAATCTGTCGAGCAATTCACATATCACACAGACACATAATTGCATAGTCTGGCTCAGACACGTGTTTGGAGCATTACGAAATGCCACTGCTGGTGAGGTGTCAGGTTCAACCTCTGTACTTAAAGGCGGATTATTCCAGCTCTCTGTGAAATGCTGCAGATATGCCCGCAGACGAGGTAGCAACACATATCCCACACAGAAGAGGTGGAAAGAATTCGACAGGTCAAGGTAGCCTTCTTCCTCCAAACTGTGCAGCAAGTTGTAGTACTGAAATGTCACAGCACTCCAAACATCTCTCCATAAACGTTCCACTAACTGAGAGAAAGAAAAGATTTTGTGGAGGAGAGGAACCTAATCTCTGTGGTCTTCCTCCATGAATAGTGAACACTGGGGTGGGTCCAATGTTATAGAAATGCAAGTTGTGTGTGCCTCTGAGTGGTTACTGGCTGTATGTAACGCAGACACCTATCTGAGTTTACCTGAAACATTTAAATATAGAGGGCTATGTGTCTCACCACTTGATTATTGCAAGGCTAACCCCCAGGGAAATCATGACTTGGCAGCAACAAGGGCTTGATAGTCCAGTGAAAATGGCTGAGTGTTTATGTGGTATAAATCTTAAAATTAGCAGCTGACATCTTAAGGGTTTTTTAATTAATGAATGTGAGACAGGTTCCATGTACAACAAGACAGGCAGAGAGGAAGAGAGAAAAATAACACAGAACAGTTTAATTACCTCTGGTTATGGACACTTTTGCCAGCAATAAAGCTTCCACGGCTTGTTCCTTGGACAGTGAACATACATCTGGCAATATCTATATTTTCGACCCCTTGATCACTTCGCACTCTGAAAGGAAAGAAAATAGCTTATTTTTTTGTAGATATGAAAATAATAACTGAGACATGACCGTTCAATCTAAAGCAGCAGATGCATCAATACAGCACAGAAAGCAATCTTAGGAGGTTTGATGAGGAAGAAGTCAAGGGTTTTTATACAGAAAGTAACTCCTCACAAGATGTTACAATACATTAGTGGTTAGGATGAATATGCATAATACAAGTAATTATTGTTTTCATTCTACTATATCAATATTTACCTTGAATGCCATCCATTTCTGCCGACTCCATCCATAAAGTATCCAAAAGCAGTTGCTGCTTTGTTATTGGCCGCAGTGTCCTGATAGAACATCTATACAAGAGGTAGCCTACGCTTAACACCAGACTGGTATTGTATTTGTTCATTAGGTGATGGAAAATATGCAATATGCATATAAAATAATATACTTACCTTCCTTGTAAATCCATCTAAACCGCCAAAGATGACAATGTTGTATCTTGAAATAAAGCATTGGAGTGAAAAGTGAAATGTTTAACCTATTAACCTGCTTCTTTATTTAGGTATTACCAGTTGATGAAGAACAACTCCAATTTCATACATCATTGAAAATTTGTCTACGAATAAGTAAGAATAAAAAGGTTTAAATAACTTCTTAGATTTGGAGACATTATACATCTTAATACCTTATCAATTTATGATTTGTATCAATGTGGACGAGAGACAGGAGAGCAGGAACAGAGTATTTTCGCCGAGCATTGCAACGAAGCTGGATCATTCTGGCAATGATACCTGCACCATCTACACGCTGCAAAGACTCCCTAACTCTTCGCCATTGTACACGATGGCCCATTGATGGAGACTTCCTTTGACCATTCTAAAGCCCCCGCATGGGCATCCTTGCCTTAATGGCCCTGACTTACTGGTCTAACTCTTCATCTGACATATCAGAATAGCATTCCCTGACAGACATATTGTGTTCTTTCATACTTCTGTAAATGGTCGACCTTGAAATGCCATGCATGTAAACCAGAGGAAAAGCAGTATCCAGCATACTTTGAAGGGTGTCACGAGTAATTTATGGTTTTGGCCGTTCTACATTCCCACTATAAGAACTGATAACAACTTCATTAAATAGTGAAGGGACAACATTGTGTGTGAGATAGGTGCTGACAACTTCAATAAACTGTTGCACACCATCTACCACTTCTGCGGGAATATCAATATCATTTACCCCAGCTCGAACAAACTGTAACTCTTGTGTGCACACAAACAGGAGATATTCAAAATCAATGGGTAATCTGCTGATCTTAACCTATCCCTCAACCTGAAAAATAGCTGCTGAGCCATTCTTCACTGCAATGAAACAATATCGCAATTAGTTAATTAGCCTCGCTTCGCGTTCTCTTATTTTTTATGTATTATTTCTTACATTGTTACCCCAGGAAATATCAAGTTTTATTACATACAGCCGGGAGGAACTATTGGATATAAGAGCAACGTCATCTTACAACCAACATTACGACCAGGAATGCGACTTTCCGGAAGCGGATACTCTGTTTGGCCCACCACCCAGGACAATGGATTGGATCCCAGCTGGCGACCCAAAACAAAGGCGCCACTGAAGGGGCCGAAGGGGCAGACGGAGCGGTCTTCTCGTCAGGCTCCGTAGATGGGCACATCGCGCATCGCTCCCGAGTATACTACTCGCCAATGTCCAGTCTCTTGACAACAAGGTAGACGAAATCCGAGCAAGGGTTGCCTTCCAGAGAGACAGAGACTGTAACGTTCTTTGCTTCACGTAAACATGGCTCACTCGGGATACGTTATCAGAGTCGGTACAGCCACCTGGTTTCTTCACGCATCGCACCGACAGAAACAAACATCTCTCTGGTAAGAAGAAGGGTGAGGGTGTATGCCTTTTTTCATCTGACCTAGAATTCCTTACAATCAAATGCCGACGCATTATCTACCAAGAGAATTCTCTTCTAATATAATCACAGTCGCGTATATCCCCCAAGCAGACACACCGACGGCCCTGAAAGAACTTCATTGGACTCTAAACTGGAAACCACATATCCTGAGGCTGCATTTATTGTAGCTCAGGATTTTAACAAGGCTAATCTGAAAAGAAGGCTCCCTAAATTTTATCAGCATATCGAATGCACTACCCGGGCTGGCAAAATCCTGGTCCATTGTTATTCCAAACTTCCGTGGCGCGTACGGAGCCCTCCCCGGCCCCCCTTTCGGTAAATCTGACCACGACTCCATTTTGTTGTTCCCAGCCTATAGACAGAAACTAAAACAGGAAACGCCCGTGCTCAGGTCTGTTCAACGCTGGTCCGACCAATCTGATTCCACGCTTCAAGATTGCTTCGATCACGTGGACTGGGATATGTTCCGCATTGCGTCGGACAATAACATTGATGAATACGCTGATTCGGTGAGCGAGTTTATTAGCATGTGCATCGGTGATGTTGTACCCAGAGCGACTGTTAAAACCTTCCCCAACCAGAAACCGTGGATTGATGATAGCATTCGCGTTAAACTGAAAGCGCAAACCACTGCTTTTAATCGGTGCAAAGCCGGAAACATGGCTGAATACAAACAGTGTAGCTATTCCCTCCTCAAGGCAATCAAACAAGCTAAGCATCAGTATAGAGACAAAGTAGAGTCGCAATTCAACAGCTCAGACATGAGAGGTATGTGGCAGGGTCTACAGTCAATCACGGACTACAACAAGAAAACCAGTCCCGTCGCGGACCATGATGTCTTGCTCCCAGACAAACTAAACAACTGCTACCAAAACCTGCGGGCTCTCCTTCACTGCAGCCAACGTGATTAAAACATTTAAACGTGTTAACCCTCGCAAGGCTGCCGGCCCAGACGACATCCCTAGCCGCGTCCTCAGAGCATGCGCAGACCAGCTGGCTGGTGTGTTTACGGACATATTCAATAAATCCTTATCCCAGTCTGCTGTTCCCACATGCTTCAAGAGGGCCACCATTGTTCCTGTTTTAAGTTCCTCGGCGTACACATCACGGACAAACTGAAATGGTCCACCCACACAGACAGCGTGGTGAAGAAGGTGCAACAGCGCCTCTTCAACCTCAGGAGGCTGAAGCAATTCGGCTTGTCACCAAAAACACTCACAAACTTTTACAGATCCACAATCGAGAGCATCCTGTCGGGCTGTATCCTGCTGCTCCGCCCACAACCGTAAGGCTCTCCAGAGGGTAGTAAAGTCTGCACAATGCATCACCGGTGGTAAACTACCTGCCCTCCAGGACACCTACACCACCCGATGTCACAGGAAGGCCAAAAAGATCATCAAGGACAACAATCACCCGAGCCACTGCCTGTTCACCCCGCTATCATCCAGAAGGCGAGGTCAGTACAGATGCATCAAAGCTGGGACCGAGAATTAAAAACAGCTTCTATCTCAAGGCCATCAGCCTGTTAAACAGCCATCACTAACATTGAGTGGCTGCTGCCAACATACTGACTCAAATCTCTAGCCACTTTAATAATATAAATTGGATGTAATAAATGTATAACTAGCCACTTTAAGCAATGCCATTTATATAATGTTTACATACCCTACATTACTCATCTCATATGTATATACTGTACTCTATACCATCTACTGCATCTTGCCTATGCCATTCGGCCATCGCTCACCCATATATTTATATGAACATATTCTTATTCATTCCTTTACACTTGTTGTGAAATTGTTAGATTACTTGTTGGATATTACTGTATTACTGCATGGTCGGAACTAGAAGCACAAGCATTTCGCTACACTCGCATTAACATCTGCTAACCATGTGTATGTGACAATAAAAAAATATATATGATTAAAAACAATGCATGTATGACAACACTGAGTGCAAGTGTGTGTTTTAAAGTAGGCCTATGTATCATTAGCTAATGGAAACGTAGTAATATTTTTCTGAAAAAAAGCTAACCGTAACACTATCGTTTAATATGATTATATATCGACTATGAAACAAATAGGACATGGCCTGCTTATGAGTTTCCATGAAAGAAAGTTAGATGAATTCAATTGAAAATGGCGAGGTCAGGCGTTCGTAGCTAAGTGCTTTTGGTTAGTTTGAGAATAATAATTGCATGATTTATCATTCTATGGTATTTATGTATGTATGTAATATAGTAGAATGTTATGAACCGACACTGAATTGTAGGAGCTAACTACTAGTTTGTAGCAGTTGGACGGAAGAAGGCCCAGTGCTGCTTACCTGAGATGCCATCATCACACAGTCCTTCTTCGTAGGTGTCCGCTATGACTTCCTTTGTGTCGGAAAGAGAAACGCTGAACAGTATTGGTTGTAGCCAAACTGACACTCAAAAAATGGCTGACCAATGGAGAAGCATCATCCACACCTCCCACTAAAGCCCTGGGGTCAAAAGCGCAAACAAAGACTCTAGTGTTTCAATCCCCCCAAAAGTTTCAAAAGCAAAAAAAAAAAAGTACTGCAATCAAAGGGGGCAGTCTAGCCAAAATGGAGGGTGGTTGATAGCGAGTTTTTTTTTCAAATACATTTTTTGGTTTTGCACTCTATTACAAAATATTTGATTGCAAATTCTACTTTGAAGCCTCGTTTTTGCTTTCAGAACAATTATTTTTGATTGAAAATAAAAGTTTTGCTCTCGACAAAAAGACACAAATGTACCTCCATATAGTGCACACAAAATGTACTTTTCGAGGTAGTTTTCATGAACCGAATAAAAATCTAAAGTTCAGTGTCTTTCTATCACATTTTCAACTGTCAAAAACGGTTGCGTTAAATAGCAAATGTGCCTATTCTGGTCTTGGCACACATGCTCTAGCCGAGTGGTTCCCAACCCTTTCCGGTTACTGTACCACCCATGAAATACCCCCTTGTGCCTTTTTCCAGGAAATCTATGGTCTCATGAGTCTTCTCAAGTACCCACTGTGGACAGGCCAAGTACCCCCAGGGGTCCTAGTACCTACCCCTGGTTGGGAACCACTGCTCTAGCCAACCAGTACAGTGCAGGTAGGCTACTCTACATGATGAGATTATTAAGAGTGAAAATATTTCAATTTGTCAAACGCCAGTCAGGTATCGATCATCATGTCCCCAGAATAAGACCCTCAATGTTTATTGGAAAGGAGCATCATGATCATGAAGTAAACTTGGAGTCAGGTGATGATTTGGTGTGTGGTCCTCCCGCTACGACTCTTGGAAACTATGCAGTTCATTAGTCAGATGAGATAAATTATGATTGATTAGATTTACTAGAATTGCCCATTAGACAACGCCAATGGCAGCTAGTCTTACTGGGGTTCGACATATAATGAAAAATACATGGGTTTGTGAAAATGACAGTTGATGAGCTCGAGGGTCTTATTCTGGTGACATCCTTGATCGATCCTTGACTGCAGTTTGACAAATAAAAATATTATCCATAATAATCTCATCCTGTAGCCTAGACTATTTTACTCACAATGCATCTGCTAGCTGTTGGCTAGAGGCAAGTGCCAAGACCAGAGTAGGCACATTTGATATTTAATGCAACAGTGTTTGTGACAAAACTAGTTGAAAATGCGATGGAAACACATTGAACTTTAGATTTGATTAATGTACATGAAAACGTAAGCAAAAATGTTAATTGCATGTGCACTACATCATCACGCACTGATTTTTATCGGCAAAAAGTATGTTTGTTGGAGAAACACCACTGGTGGGGAAAATGCTCGTTTTTCTTCATTCAGGATTTTAGAATATTCGCATGAAAATCTGTCCCCAATTGGGTGGAAACCTAGCTAATGGGATTACCTCTAAGCTCTGCGTCTATGTGGGCACGCAACTCCCCCGGGACTAGTCAATACCTGTCAACGTTTCCTTTACTGTAGGAACTGTGATCAAATCAACGCAATATTAGCTACTTTCAATGCAACATAATGAAGCAAAACAAATTGTGCAAGACTGGGTATGCAAAACTGTTGTAGTCAGTATGTGTCAGTTTAGGATAATATTGCATTGACAGGCAAGACTCATGCCGGTACTCTACACAGACCGGTGCACAATAACCAATCAGAGCTGCAGTAGGCCTATATGCAAATAGACCATTGCCATATATAGATCAGTGCCATTCACTTTGAACTGGACTGTTTTTACAGCATGAGCTTGTTTTGAGATCAAAGCGAGAGCTACATGTAGTGCAGTGTACAATTTGTTAATATCCTTTGCTAGTGAGTGAGTTATTAGCCCAGTTATAGATCATTTGTAGTCAGCAATGCGGGAGTGATTGCTTCCTACAAGAGCACAAAATGTGTGCATTTCTAGACATGAGGGGAAAAAAAGGGAGTCTGGTAAATAGCTTTTTTTTGTCTTAAAAGGGCAGTGTTGTATTTTGAGACAGGCTTGAATAAGCTAAGTTGCCAATAGGCAGAGGGTAGCATAATTTGTCTGATTCTCTGTAATAATGGTATGGGAATAAGGATGCATTTCATTTTGTTAAGTGGTTTCTTGAACCAAGCAACACAACTAAATGTAAGTCACTTGTCTGAAAGACAAGTAGATAAACAGGTTAATGTCAAGCCCTTCATGTTTTTTATTTTTAAAAATTATTTCAAATGTAGGCCTACGTTGAACACTGCTACTGTAGGCTGAATGACAGCTATTTCCATGTTAAAATATTATGGGATGCATTTTCTCCTTGTTTTTGATGGTAGGCCACTCTGGAAGGCCGACATTATCATCAAATAGCCACAGTAGCCTACTTGAACACTGGTATAACTGTAACTTAAAGCTGGGTACAGTCTCAGTGTCGGAAGTTCCACAGAATTTTCACAATGTTCAAGTTTGCACTCAGCAGACCTGACATTTGCTCAGTGACGAAAAACCTTAGATGGAACATTGGTCATAACCCTGAATGATGGACTTGACATGTTTCCAACAGTATTATTGTCAGTGTTTGGAATAACCAGTGCTCTGGTTTTGTGTTATTTTAGAAAGCCTTATGTTACTGTAAGCCATCCATAAGCTATTCTCAGCACCACCAACTCCTCGATGTTTACAGTTTTACTCCTCCATCTGACTGTACATGACACGCATTGCAGCTTTCAGGAAGGATTTAAATAATTTGATCTATTTGTTGTGAAACTGAACATAACCCTCTGATGGTAGTTCCTGTTTCAGGATCAGGAGTGTATTGAGAAGGTCAACATGTAGTCATGTGCGAGTCATTTGTTTTGCAATGGTACTGTGACATCCTTTCACTGTGAGTATACTTTTTGAAATCAGACTTGTATCTCTGTCTGAACACACAGTATGAGACGCTTCCCACTGGGCACAGATGTCAATTCAATGTCTTTTCCATATTGGTTCAACGAAATTTCATTGAAACTACGTGGAAACAACGTTGACTTAACCAGTGTGTGCCCAGTGGATCAGTGCCTTCCATACCGTCTGGGTTAAAGCTATAATCTGCAGTTGAAACAATAGCAAAGCGCCACCCTGCCTCTGTTTTGGTAAAAAGCTGAGGGATGGGCCTGGAGAAATGTAACCACTCTCAAATGATAGACAGAGCTATGGATGCAAGGACTGACCATCCATTAAATAGAAATGATAGTTTTAACCATGTTTTGAAGCTATTTGTTTACATTGTTTGCAAACATTGGAGTAAAACAAATTTATATTTTCGGTTCTGATGGGGTACGACAGTTGAACTATGCTCGAGGAATTCATAAGTTACATTTTTCAATAATTAATGGGTATATATTATTAATATTATTATACTATTAATTATTAAAGTCAAAAAATGTATGTAGCAACTAAGGATTCTAGCTTTAAGGGTAAGTCAAACCTTTAAACTGAGAGATTAACAGATACCTGTTACAGGCCAGTAGTCTAAATATGTTTGACTGTCACTTTCCTTGTAAAATGTCAGCACTTGTCCTTAATCATTCCAAATGCATATATGTTTTTTATGTGCCTGATCAATTTTGTAAGATTTCATCTTTCATATGTAAATGCACTTAAGCCTTTGTCAAAGAACACTACTCTTAGCCTTACATTGACTGTGAGGGAATTTTCTCGAAAAACAAATGTGTTCGTCCCAGCAGTGTTGAGTTGTTCTCTTGATAAAACACAAACTCTTTATTGATCTGAGTTACCAGCCACATTGATTTGAGTAACATGGGTGAGTACCAAACATTCACCACCTTGAAATTCTATCTACAAGTTAATAAAAAACGACACCTCTGACATATCATTTATATTGTTCATGGGCATGGAGTGTTTAATTGAATTATTATCCATGGTAGACAGAAATGCATGTACTAATGTACTTGTGAAAAAAGTACTTGTGAAAAAATGTAGTTATGCTACGCTCCTTGCAAATGCTATGTTCCTTAGACAAATGCTATTCCCCTTGCACTTGTCTATGAAAACACTAGACAATTAAACTAGCTCAAACAACAGACTAAGACTTAGAACAGCACAGATCTCTGTTTCTTCACAGTGCACAGCACAACACAACATGCCTACCGTTGGCTAAATTGTTTGCATTGACTCTTTATCAGAGAGCCTGTCTGATAGGCATTATAATAGAACCCACTTGAACTCTTCTTGAAAAATGTTATAGTGCAGAATGAAGGCATTTTTATTAAGGTACCCCCTCAAAACAGGCGGTACCATTTCCTAATGATGTTCCCACCATGTCCCTTCCTCTTAATTTCTCCCTCTCCCCCCCTCTTTCTTCTTCCCTCTCTTTGTGTCTGTCTCTCTCCTCTCAGACATATCTTTGTTAACCTTGGACCTGATCTTCCCTGTCAGGAGCGGCGGCCCCACCACTGCTTTGATTTATCAGAATAGACTGGACAGTACACTGGTCTATATTGGTTTACAGCCCTGCCCTTTTCACACTCAACTGTATTTATTTTGTAGGTATTATATGTTATACATTGTGAAAGTAGATTTGAACAGAAAATCAAAGGAATCTAAGAAGAATTTAGGATTTGGCTAATGGGGGAGAAATCACTCTGGTACGCAGTTCTTCTCCTGACACTTGTGTGGAGAGCCGCACCAGTGCACTTTTCACATGGGAGAAGAGAAACAGCATGTGACTTAAAATTGGCCTGTGATCATCACACATCAGTAGTGTTGCTTGATAGTCTACCACCTCTCCTGTATGAGCCCGATGTAGTTGGAGTGATAATCTATGCCTCCTGGAATTGAAAGTACCTGGTACCTGCTGTGTGCTAACCCTTGTTTGGTTCATTGTCATCAGGTTGGCTAAGGCTGCATGAGCCTTGTCTATGTTCATGTAGCTTCCACTGAATCTTTGAGGAAGAAGAGCCTCTATAGGAATTATATGATTGCTCCCCATCTCTGAAATACCCATATCACACCACATGCTGGCTTCAGTGTTGTGTCTTTCTCCTTCCTCTCTCCCTTTCTTCATTTTCTCTCTCGCCCTGTGAGAGCATCTGGGAGATGTCTTAATTAACGAGTAACTGATCTGTTAATGATTCATTCCTGCTGAGCGCCTAACGAGAACGGAGGCTGGAGGAGGAGGAAGGGGAAGAGGAGGCGGAGTAGAGCAGGGGCTGTCAGCCCCAACCAGCTGTTGATTAATACAGGGGCTGCTGGGCTTTGTCTCCTGAGTCCTGCATGGTGCGCTACTGGGTTGACACATCCTCTGGCACACACACCTGTGATCCCTCCCAGTCAAGGACACAGTGACTGCATTTGTTGTTCTGAGCAATAAAAAGAGCTCCGTTTGTCAGGTCTTTCATTGCATTAGCAACGATCCTCCAGAGGTTTTCTGTGAGTGAAGCCATAAGATTATGGATTTTAAGCATTGTAAGAAATGCCTCATCAGTATTGGACTGATCACCAAATCCAAAATGACATCTAATGGTGAAGGATTTTGCAGGGATTTGGGGTTTTATTGTTATATTACATGGAACAAGACCATGCGCATACAGAAGTGGAACAGCCAATTTCTTATTTATGTTTGTTTTAGCATTACTTTGGAATTTTTCAAGGATTCTGTGTAAAAGAAGAAGGAATGACAGTGAGGCTGTTCCCTATAGAAAATAACTCACTTTGCACACCGTGTCAGCCTCACATACAAGACATACAGTATTTACCACTACAGTACTGCGACACTCAAAGGCAGATAGAAGGAAATCAAGAAAAGGCCACGGTTCCAGTGTATTATCTTGAGATGTACCAGACTGATTCACGCTGCGCAGCAACTTTAATGTAAGCTCTCGGGATCAGGCAGCTTTGAGAGGCTACCACACCGCTACTGTACATTGTCTTTATCTTGTCTCCACAGGAGTGTGATTACATTTGACATTTTAGTCATTTAGCAGACACTCTTATCCAGAGCAACTTATAGTTAGTGCATTCATCTTAAGGTAGCAAGTTGAGACAACCCCTTTGTTTTTACACTGCTGCTACTCACTGTTTATTATCGATGTATAGCCACTTTACCAATTACCTAGACTGTTTATACCTGGTTCTAACATGAAGTCTTAGTCCTGATCTAGAACACATTCTAAATGTGCCCACATTTGTATACAAGTGTAGTCGATGAATAGACGCATTGTGATTGTGATTGTGTGTGTGTGTGTGTGTGTGTGTGTGTGTGTGTGTCACTGCCCTACTTTCAGTGGATCCAGTGGGTGTGTGGTTCCCCTGTGTGGACTGGGCAGTGTGTTCTTGTCACTCTGTTCCATCAGTATCTCAGCTCCCTGTTGTAGCTGTGGAGACCGGGAACAGTGTGACCTTCAGAGAGACAGGGATCAGATTAGAAACCCTAGGCTGAGAGACAGCCTTCAATTATACAGCTGAGAGACAGGGAATAGTAAAGGAAATTGACTTGCATTAACATGCATTGACATTGTCAGTGAGCCTGTGTGTTTGTTTGTGCGTGCGCACGTGAGTGTATGTGTGTCTGTGAGTGTGTATGTGAAGAGGTTCGGTTGGTGCTAGTGAGATGTGTTTTTTCCTTGAGGATCCCATGGGACTATTCTCTTGCCCTCTGACATTTTTATATGGCTGCTCCAGCACCTGTCACCGTGGTCATAAGGGCATCAACATTGATTCCAATTACTGTTCAACACCTGGCTGGGATCAGTCACAGGTCATCAATATCCTCTATAGTGGACAGGGGATGAAACAAGGTTTGGTTTAGATGTTCAATGAGATGATATACAACCTTGGGGAGGCAGTGGATGGCCAGAGCAGTTGCAAACTCAGTTTTTACTCTGCTGTCACAAATGTGTTTTTAATGAGTGTGCACCCCTGACTCCTCTGCAGAGGAGAGATGGCCCTGTTCTGTAGGTCCAGCCTGACATCAATATTTTCTGAGAAGCAGCGGGGCTGAACAGACCCAAAATCACATACTGTAATGTAAATAACCTTCACCTTCTGCTCTACGTCATCCATCTGTATGTAGGCCTGGTTTTCCTGCATAGAGGTCATTCCTGCTTCTATCCACAATACAAAGGGGGATATTAATTACTGGTGACTTTCTTATAATATGGGAATACTTTTTTGTATAGACATGTCTTCAACAGACAAAAAAAAAGAAACCTACAAGAAAATGGGAAAGGACAAATAAAGCATAGTATTTACACCAGATATTAGGTAACAGGCTTATTCTAAAATAGATTTTTTATTTATCCTCATCAATCTGCACACATTACCCCATAATGACAAAGCAAAAACAGTTTTTCAGAAAAGTTTGCTAATTCATTAAATACATTTACATAAGTATTCAGACCCTGTACTTTGTGGAAGCACCTTTGGCAGCGATTAACTTCTCAGGGATCACTGGGGCGCTAGCGGGCTGCTCCCGACACTACCAGGTAAAATGTAAGGCGCCAAATTCAAAATCCAAAAGTTGAATTATTAAACATCCACCAATATACAAGTGTTCCATACTCATCAAAAGCTCTGTTTCTTCGCAATATCACAGCGTTGTCAGATTTAAAAAAAGGCTTTACGGCGAAAGCAGCACATTTGATTGTTTGAGGGTAGCACCTCACATATTTTTCCCATAGCCATGAATCGATTAGCCATCATGGCACACACATAACACATTTCACAGCGAAAACAAATCAATTACCTGTTGAAGAACTTCTGCTGAGGTCATCCTAAGTGTCCAACGAAGACAATCCATGGTTCTTTTGTTAGAAAAAGTCATGTATTTTATCCATAAATCCTCCATTTGGTTCGCGCGTTATAATCAGAAACGACAGCCTCCACTCTTCCATTGAAACGTGACGCAAAATCGTTCATCTTATACCTATAGACTTGTCCAAGAACAATCAAACATAGTTTTAAATGTATCCTTAGGAACACTTTTACGTATATTTACTATTATAAATCAACCGGAATATAAACTGATCGATAACGACGGTAAAAAAGACACTGCGCGCTTTGTCGGGCGCGCGCACTGGGTACTGTTTACATAAAAGATACACTTCCTGGTTTGCTCTTATTCTCTGGTCTAATTCATCCAAAATGAAAACTTACACTGTCTCGAGACTGTTGACATCTAAAGGAAGCGATGGGTACTGCATTCATATGCCCTTATATGGTCATTTTCATGAGGGAGGGGTGCCCAAATGAGCAATGTGTCAAAATCACTTTTTCCAGGACAGAAATTCCTCGGGGTTTCGCCTGCTATATGCGTTCTGTTTTACTCACAGACAAATGGTTAACAGTTTTGGAAAATTCAGAGTGTTTCCTATCCAATGGTACCAAATATGTGCATATCCTATTTTCTGGGCCTGAATGGGAGGCATTTTACTTTGGGCACGCCAGGCTCTCCAAAACCGACCCCCTCAGCTGCCCCTCCCTAACAAGTTAAAGCCTCAAGTCTTCTTGGGTATGATGCTACAGGCTTGGCACACCTGTATTTGTGTCACGATCCTCATGCGGGACAGACCAAGGCGCAGCGAGGCATCCAGTATACATGTTTATTTAACGAACGAAACACACGTAACTGGGCAAAATAACAAAACAGACGAAACGAAGATCGTAACATATAACATAGACTGACAACACGAACAAAGCTATGTCTAAACAATAACCCACAAAACCTAAATGAAAACCCCAAACATATATATGGTTCCCAATTAGAGACAACGACACACAGCTGCCTCTATTTGGGAACCATTACCCCAACATAGAAATAGAACACCTAGAACTCAAAAACCCTACACCAAAAACGAAACCTAAACACGCCAGCCTAAAACTCTGGCCTGGACGTGACAATTTGGGGAGTTTCTCTCCTTCTTTTCTGCAGATCCTCTCAAGCTCTGTCAGGTTGGATGGGGAGCATTGCTGCACAGCTATTTTCAGGTCTCTCCAGAGACCTCTCAAGTCCTGGGTCTGGCTGGGCCCCTCAAGGACATTGGGAGACTTGTCTCGAAGCAACTCCTGCGTTGTCCTGGCTGTGTGCTTAGGGTCATTGTCCTGTTGGAAGGTGAACCTTCGCCCCAGTCTGAGGGCCTGAGCGCTCTGGAGCAGGTTTTCATCAAGGATCTCTCTTTTATCTACTCTGTTCATCTTTGCCTCGATCCTGACTAGTCTTCCAGTCCCTGAAGCTGAAAAACACCCCAACAGCATGATGCTGCCACCACCATGCTTCACCGTAGGGATGGTGCCAGGTTTCCTCCAGACGAGATGCTTTGCATTCAGGCCAAAGAGTTCAAGCTTGGTTTCATCAGACCAGAGAATCTTGTTTCTCATGGTCTGAGAGTCTTTAGGTGCCTTTTGGCAAACTCCAAGTGGGCTGTCATGTGCCATTACTGAGGAGTGACTTCTATCTGGCAACTCTACCATAAATGCCTGATTGGGGGTGCTGCAGAGATGGTTGTCCTTCTGCAAGGTTCTCCCATCCCAACAGAGGAACTCTAGAGCTCTGTCAGAGTGACCATTGGGTTCTTGGTCATCTCGCTGACCAAGGCCCTTTTCCCCCGATTGCTCAGTTTGTCCGGGCGGCCAGCTCTAGGAAGAGTCTTGTTGGTTCCAAACTTTTTCTATTTAAGAATAATGGAGGCCACTGTGTTCTTGGGGACCTTCAATGCTGCAGAAATGTTTTTGTACTCTTCCCCAGATCTGTGCCTCGACACAATCCTGTCTCAGAGCTCTATGTGCAATTCCTTCATGGCTTGGTTTTTGCTGACATGCACAGTCAACTGTGGGACCTTATATAGACAGGTGTGTGCCTTTCCAAATCATGTCCAATCAATTTAATTTAACACAGGTGGACTCCAATCAAGTTGTAGTAATATCTCAAGGATGATCAATGGAAATAGGATGCACAGGAGCTCAATTTTGAGACTCATAGCAAGGGGTCTGAATACTTATGTAAATAAGGTATTTCTGTTTTTTATACATTTGCAAACATTTCTAAAAACATGTTTTTGCTTTGTCATAATGGGGTATTGAGGCTACCATGGCTATGCCCCCATTGGATGACAATTCCCCCACCCACAGGGCACGAGTGGTCACTGAATGGTTTGATGAGCATGAAAACCATGTAAACCATATGCCATGGCCGTCTCAGTCACCAGATCTCAACCCAATTGAACACATGGGAGATTCTGGAGCAGCGACTGACATATTTTTGCCATTGCTTCCCTCACATAAGCTCGGCTTCACCAATTTGCTGCTTATTCTTGGGTAAATTAAGGAAACCACACTGACAATATCCGCCCAGGTTCTCCATGATTAATGCACAAGTTGATGTGCATCATTACATTTGACTGTTGTATTTACTGAGGTCACACCAGCACTATCTATGACCTGAGGATGAGGACCAACAAGACATACATCACCAGATACATTCCACTATGTACTGTATATAACTAGTGATCATCTGATACAAATACAACCATTGGTTTTAGAACCATACAATCAAACGAATAGCCCTTTTAGGACAACACAGCATTACAACATATGACCATTTTAGAAATATCAACTGAGGAAACACACTTCCCTCTGTATGTTATTGCCGGTCTAAAACTATGCATTGTTGATTGAGACATTGTAGTCACAGTCACTTCCTCAGCATAAAACTCCAGATCCTCCATCCATTCAGTCAATAATGAGTTGATGTTCTACTGGTCCATCAGATTTATCTTTTCACATTGACAAGTGAGATTGGAGGGGATTCACCGTCCTCTCAGTGAGTCCATTGACTCCAGTTTGTTAGTCATTGAGTCCAGTGAGTGTCAGTGGAGTCCTCTGAGACCTGTTTGTCTAAGGATTCACCTCTGAGCTGATGACAACACCTCCCTGCCAAGAAATGTCACCATGAAATGTCAGGAGCAGCTATCTGAACAGAGGAGAATGTCACATGCTGTCCCTGTCCTGTTGTGCTGAGCTGGAGGCCACACAGGAAACGGGGGGGGGGTGTAACATTCTGCTTTATAATGGCATCTCATTGTAATTGGCTGTCTGCCTTCCTGGCCAATGGTAGTCATTGGTCTTGATGGAAGCCTCATCAGACTGTATGATAAGGGAGCAGTTGTCCATGTTCCTTTCCCAGTCACTGTCAGTGGGACAGGTGTGGTCTTCACTGCCAAGGAAAACAAAGAGAGGGTGCATAACACCTTCATGATTATAAAATGGAATCTGTTCCAGTTTCCGATCATTATTTATATTCTCTGCAGTATACAGACTAACCACAGTTATGTGTTGCGAGGTACCTGTGTTGTGTGTCCATGGCAATAGAGGTGTCCTCATAGATTTTCAGCATGGTTTCTGTGCGGTCATCATGAAGCTCTTTGGGCTCCTGAAATCTGGATTGACCAGTATTTTACTTAATTATATATTTGACGTTGAATTTCTGTATTTTGTATTGACGATGTTATAGTTTGTAAGGGAACCGTATATCATGATTACCTGGGTTCTAGGCGCTCTTTAACCTTGGCGATAGACAGGATGTATGGTCCAATCTGTCGGGCGATGGTGGTCAGGTACAAGTTCTCCTGCTTCAGCTGCTGCAGGTCGTGGAGCTGTGCTAGAATGTGGTCAAACACAAATACCATGTCAAAGTACAGAACAAAGCACATGCATCACATCCAAACATGGGATTAGACCATGATGCATGTTACCAAGTCCACATGTACATACATACAACAGATTGATGTTTAGCTTACGGGTAAACCTTACCTTCATAGATCTCCTGCTCATTAGTGACCCTCTGAAAGGTCTCCTCCCAAATCTAAAGGGAAATAATGTTTACTTCCTTTAATAAGGCCAAATCATTCACAAGGCCAAGTCATTCATGTGCACAAACCATAGGATATATTAAAGGATCTATAAGCTGCTTGACCTCCTAAACATATTGCTGCTGTTAGATATGGGGCCTGTGGACGTACCTCTTCAAACAGAGCCCTCATGGTCTCCACAGAGGAGTACTGGGAGGAGATCTGTCCGTCGATGTGTAGGGAGCGGTCCAGGATCTCCCCCATGGTGTCTGTGTTGATGAGGGAGTGGTGTTTGGTCAGGTCCCTGTGTAGCTCCTGTACCTGGTCCTTCATGTTCTGGATCTCAGTCTGGAGGGTCTGGGTCAAACACACACATATATGAATGTACGCACGCATGCACCAACACTGTCACAGACACCCTATCACAAGTGAAGTGGCCAAGTCACTCTACCCATAGTTGTTGTCATTGTGGTCATGTCACTTACCCTGTAACTGTTCTCATAGTTGCGGCAGTGCTCAGTGAAGGGTGTGTCGCCCCCGTCTGCCAGGAGGACCTTGGTGCAGATGTAGCGGTGGGAGGTGGACTTTCTCCCCGTGGCCGAGCCCAGGGGCATGTCACTGAGGGACGGGGAGCGGCACGACATGGAGAGGGGGGAATGGAGCCTGAGGGAGGGGAGATAAAACCACAGGGCATCATCCATCGGGCAGCCTCATCCTAAGCAACAGTTATTTATTTAAGACTCTAATTATATTCTTACATAAAGAATGGATCAGAGATACCTTTTACAGCATATCTATCCCATTTTGTATAAATATACCATCCCTTACATTCAATATTATATTCAGGTCTTCTCACTGCTAATGTTCCAGAGAGAGTGGTTTATAGTTGAAGCGTAAACCTCAAAAACATAACTCAACACAGGCTATTCATCCATGTTTACAACTAACATTGTAAAACATTTGCTTGTCGAGTTCCAGTTCAGAAAATGTCTTTGCTATATTTTTTTTTACAATAGAACCATTGCTTCACATACTGTATTTGCAACAAATGGAAATTATAAATATTGTAGACTGTACTTGAGTCGCTTTTGAGACCTGGCTGAAAATTCTCCCCGTCTCCAGTGAGCTCTATGACAAAGAGACAACAGGGACAGACAGACAGCGGGCCTTGTTCTGGCTTTCCCTCACTCCTTCCCAGCACCACTACCACTGGAGTAATAGATAGCTATATAGTCTAATACTGTAGACCACTTTAACAGACTTTCCTAACACTCAATATTACATTTTAACCAAATGTTTGTCATAGTCTACAATTGTACACCATGAATGAGGGAGGGCTATGTATGTTACCAATGAAACACGGAATAAACTCTGGAATATACAGTTGAAGTTGGAAGTTTACATACACCTTAGCCAAATACATTTAATCTCGTTTTTTCACAATTCCTGACATTTAATCCTAGTAAAAATTACTTGTCTTAGGTCTGTTAGGATCATCACTTTATTTTAAAAATGTGAAATGTCAGAATAATAGTAGAGAGAATTATTTATTTCAGCTTTTATTTCTTTCATCACATTCCCAGTGGGTCAGAAGTTTACATACACTCAATTAGTATTTGGTAGCATTGCCTTTAAATTGTTTAACTTGGGTCAAATGTTGCGGGTCGCCTTCCACAAGCTTCCCACAATAAGTTGGGTGAATTTTGGCCCATTCCTCCTGACAGAGCTGGTGTAACTGAGTCAGGTTTGTAGGCCTCTTGCTCGCACACGCCTTTTCAGCTCTGCCCACAAATTTTCTATAGGATTGAGGTCAGGGCTTTGTGATGGCAACTCCAATACCTTGATTTTGTTGTCCTTAAACCATTTTGCCACAACTTTGGAAATAAGCTTGGGGTCATTGTCCATTTGGAAGACCCATTTGCGACCAAGCTTTAACTTCCTGACTGATGTCTTGAGATGTTGCTTCAATATATCCACATAATTTTCCTTCCTCATGATGCCATCTATTTTGTGAAGTGCACCAGTCCCTCCTGCAGGAAAGCACCCCCACAACATGATGCTCCCACCCCCATGCTTCACGGTTGGGATGGTGTTCTTCGGCTTGTAAGCCTCCCCCTTTTTCCTCCAAACATAACAATGGTCATTATGGCCAAAGAGTTCTATTTTTGTTTCATCAGACCAGAGGACATTTCTCCAAAAAGTACGATCTTTGTCCCCATGTGCAGTTGCAAACCGTAGTCTGGCTTTTTGATGGTGGTTTTGGAGCAGTGGCTTCTTCTTTGCTGAGCGGCCTTTCAGGTTATGTCAATATGGGACTCGTTTTACTGTGGATATAGATACTTTTGTGCCTGTTTCCTCCAGCATCTTCACAAGGTCCTTTGCTGTTGTTCTGGGATTGATTTGCACTTTTCACACCAAAGTACGTTCATCTCTAGGAGACAGAACGCGTCTCCTTCCTGAGCGGTATGACGGCTGTGTGGTCCCATTGTGTTTATACTTGCATACTATTGTTTGTACAGATGAATGTGGTACCTTCAGACATTTGGAAATTGCTCCCAAAGATGAATCAGACTTGTGGAGGTCTCCAAATTTTGGTCTTGGCTGATTTCTTTTGATTTTCCCATGATGTCAAGCAAAGAGGCACTGAGTTTGATGGTAGGCCTTGAAATACATCCACAGGTACACCTCCAATTGACTCAAATTATGTCAATTAGCCTATCAGAAGCTTCTAAAGCCGTGACATAATTTTCTGGAATTTTCCAAGCTGTTTAAAGGCACAGTCAACTTAGTGTATGTAAACCTCTGACCCACTGGAATTGTGATACAGTGAATTCTAAGTGAAATAATCTGTCTGTAAACAATTGTTGGAAAAATTACTTGTGTCATGCACAAAGTAAACGACTTGCCAAAACTATAGTTTGTTAACAAGAAATTTATGGAAAGGTTGAAAATGTGTTTTAATGACTCCAATCTAAGTGTATGTAAACTTCCGACTTCAACTGTATAACAGGTGGAAATATAATTAGCCAGTTGGTAAAGACATATATTCTATTACTACGGAAAAGTTTATCGGCACACAACTGGAGAAGACATGTAGCTTACCTGGGCTCTGGAATGCTTTCAGTCCTGATTTCTTGCCTGGCACATGCCCTGATACAGCAGTAGAACTTTCCCGAAAGTGAGTCTCTGATTGTTTGCTGTGAGTGTCTCTTTCTCACCCTGCCATACGCATTTAGTCCTCTGAGCATCCACTTGCTGCCCCCACCACTGATACCAATTTAAGACATTGGCAAAAGCAGTGACATCAGTGGCATGGAAAAAATTGGCCCCGCCACTCCTGTGTGCCTAGCTACCAGATGAATCCTGAAGAGTTCTGTGAAATTCTGATAAAAATAGTTCCATCCTGCTCAGTACCATCCCCACCCACTCCGTATCCTACATGGAGGTGCACTTGTTGGGAGGGAGGACTGTCAGTATGTTGGGTGTTAGGGAAAAGGGGGAGTTACAGACCTGTGAACAGTTGGGAGTGATTGATGTGGAAAATTGTTCAGGGAGCATGTGTCCCTTGTGTCCACATTTACAGGGACAGAGTCTGCATCTGAATGAGTTTGTGAGAACAAATGGCTCCATTTTGAAAACAAATGAATCTCTATGTCTGTGTCAAATACCTACAATTATAGCTTACATCAACTAGGAATCAAAGCTCTGGAAGGGGACATTTTGAATCTGTTAAAACTCTGGTAACAGCTAAGCTCAGTGCAAGCCCAGTCCTTGAATTTGGGTCCAGTTGTCCTCACTGTATCTTATACTTCAGCCAAATACATTCACACCCCAGTATGTGTGTATTGAGAGCCATACTGTCATGTGAGTCAAGGTTTGCTTGGGATCCAGACTGTGTTGTGATATCCTGACAGACACAGAGCCTTGCTGGAAAAAGTTGTTTCCAGGAACCCTGGCTTTGCGCTGGTCACTTTGGCCCAGCCCACTGTTATCACCCGTATTTCTGGCATGGACACGACGGGACTAGCGCCCGCTATAACAGGAAGACAGCCACCAAAAAGGTGAGTTACGTATCCTAAGCATGTCTGTGGCCAGAGTTTACAGGCAGACAGGATAACTGACATAGTGGAGCTCACAATGGCGTCTCCTTCCCTCTCTCTGTGGTTATCGCCATCTGCCAGTTGTGCTTCCAAGAATTGTTTATATTATATCTCATCTTTTAATATAAGGAGATTTTCATATATCATCCCATATTTTATATGTGCAAACATTTGGGTCCAGAGTTTTGGTCTCATTAAAAAGCCTCATTTGTACACTAAAAGACCGAGATTAGGGAAGATTTCAAAGCCTTTCAAGCCAAAGTGTATATTTTGCACAAGAGTTAACGGCCAAGCAGACTCACAGGGCTGCAATACTAGTTGCTCCGGTAATGGAGGCTGGGCGGCGCTGTCCCAGCAGCAGTAGGGGCTCCAGACAGCGAGCAAACTCAACCCTGTAGTCTGTGTTAATCTGAGGGGGAGAGAGAGATCATCTGGGTCAGAGCTTGGCTAGCACCTTTTTTTGAAGGAAGAGACAACACATTTACTGTGTGTATAGTATTAAAGGCTAATTCTACATAATTCTACATAACTGCAGTTAGAGAGCACTGTAACTGCAGTATGTTGCAAATACTGTGTCCAAAATAACTCTGTGTTTTGCTGCAGTAATTTAGCAGTAAAACTGCTGTTACAGTGCAGTATAACTGCAGTTCAACTGCAGTACACTGCAGTTATTCTGCAATTACTGTGTCTAAAATACCACAGTCGACTACAGTTACTGCACTTTTACTGCAGTTTCAAAACTGCAATATTTTTTTTGTAAGGCCAGTGTGGAGTGAAGTCACATTGTTTTGTAAGATCAGAGTAGACAAGCCACACTCACTTTGCTGCTTTGCACTGGTCGCAGTCGATGAGGGAGCTTCACAATCCTCCTCAGCCTTTCCATGAGTTGCTGTGGAGGAGAGAGCCGCCATGTTTGATGCAAACCTCTAGTTAATTTACCCATGCTATCTTTAAATCTCTTCAGAATATACAGTGCCAGCACTCACATATCCCATATCCAGAAACTCAAACTTGTTGGCTGAGCTGAGAAAGGCTGAGCAGGTGACCAGGTGAACCTTGGAGAGGGCATCAGAGAGGGTCAGAGGTCAACCACACTGGAGGGCTCGTGAATAATAAACTGTTCAGGTAATAATGAACAATCTATACCACTGTCAAATGTATTTATGGGTATCAACTAGCCCCATAGTTGAGCAATTAGTTATTGGCCTACACTGTTAATTACAGGCCTGGGGTTATAGAGATATGATGATCTAACCTGCAGGGTTGGCAGGAGGGCAGCAAGGTGTGAGAGCTGCTCCTTTAGCGCCTTCTCCTTTTCTTCATGTTGGCTACAAACACACACACAACATTTCCACTACACATCTACCCCCTTGATGCAGAGGGTTAAGCAATACAGAAACCCATACTTCATGTATCCAGGTCCTTATCTATGTTCTGCTCTCCGTAACAAACACATACACACCGACAGACACTGAGACGGAAACACACAGCCTGCCATAAATAGCCTTTAACTCCCTTCTGGGAATCCAGACAGTCACTGGACCGCTTCCAGCCAGCGAGCTAAGAAAGATGGAGGACGCGGGGCACAAAAATCTCAATAAAGATCTCTACACAATGCAACCTGATATACTCTCTCCCATACACACTTCATAGGCAGTAATGTTGCAGTCCAGTGGCCCCCAGGATCTAGCTTCCTGCTCCACTGGTTGTGATGGACTGCTACCAGAGAGTAAATACCAATACCAGAGATTTTCATTGACTAAATGTAACCATGAACTGCAGCTGTGGACATGGAACGATGAGTAGTTGTGTTAAAGCAGTCCTCACTCTGTTTGCCTAGTCATTATTGTTTTAATTGTTTACTGTGAAGTCTATCTCAGGGGGCCAAATAGAAACTAGCCTACACCAGGGTGTGACATATAATCGCTGCAATACATTCGTATTGGTAAATGAGATTTGCTAACCATGTACAACTGCACAATGTAAAGCACATTGAGACCTAGGAGAAATTGCTCAATTCAATCCATGCCTATCAGATTGCCTATCCATAGTTTTTCTGGCATCAAAGCAACAGTTTCATAGCTAAGTAATGCAGTACCTTTGAGCCGCTCGCAACAGAATTTTCTTCCTCTCAGCCAGTCTTTCCTGTCAGATGAGAGCAGAGAAAAAGTTATCCACAAGGAAAATGGATATGAAAATGGATGTGGGCTATGAAAACGTCTGCTAGTAGTAGGTCTACTGTGAAAAAGTGTGTTGGCCTTGTTTGCCACCCTCCATTTTTTAAAAGAACTGTCTGGGGATTTAACTTCTGATTAATTTCCTCTAAAATGTAATGTTGTGGTACACATTGTCTTGTAATTGTACCAGTATGGGTTTGGGTTTGGTCCATTCATGGAGTTTTTGTTGATTGCTGAAGACCCTTGCAGTCTTTTAACAAAAAGAGCAAGAGAGTCACCCAGTGGAGAGGCACCATCATAGCATCTTCAAAGTTATATAGGGCATATCACATATTCAAATGAGGAATCAAATGTATTGTGTTTCACTTAGATAGTTAAACTTCACAATGTTTATTTAATACATTCAAATCTCAATAACAACATAATCAACAGAATCTTTTTTTTTTTCAGGTGACCTGAAAAGAGTCTTTTAGTGATGTCTTACCTGCATACTGGTGAAGATTTTGCAGATTGCATTCTCCTCTTCCTCCATATTGGAGCACACCTCCCCTATCATGGCCCTCAGCATGATAATAGCCTCACGGGCCGATGTCTGCAGCTCCTTCACTGCCTACAGAGAAAGCAAGGCTCACACATGGTCATGGTATATATTCTCACTCACCTGTAGCTAAACCAAACACACATGATCATATGCTTTATCTCAAACTCAAGACCCACCCGGTATCTTTTCAAAATCGACAACATCAGCATCCTATATTATGTCAAGTAAAATACAGCATGGAAACAGAGTTGCCGAGGGAGATTCATACTAGGCCATGGAGTTGTGAGGGCGTTAGGGGAGAGTGGGGTATGTTGAGCCAAAGGGGTAAGTTGAGCCACCCATGTTTATATGTAACCATACACAAAATGTATTTGACCAAATATTTAGTAATAGGTCATCATTTCAAGGAGTCTGTGAAGGAAGAAACCACATTGAAAAAGTGGTAAGCAAAAGGTTTCATGATGCTTGTATCTAAACCAAAGTAGATCATTTAAAGGTTGTTGTATACATCAGTTGGGGACTTTGGTTCTCTATAAGCTTCAATATGAGGTCCTAAACCTAGCATGCTGTAGCTGTGTGTGGGCTAATATAAACTAGGCAAAAAAAGAAATCCCTTTTTCAGGACCCTGTCTTTCAAAGATAATTCGTAAAAATCCAAATAACTTCACAGATCTTCATTGTAAACGGTTTAAACACTGTTTCCCATACTTGTTCAATGAACCATAAACAATTAATGAACATGCACCTGTGGAACGGTCGTTAAGACACACAGTTTACAGACGGTAGGCAATTAAGGTCACAGTTATGAAAATGTAGGACACTAAAGAGGCCTTTCTACTGACTCTGAAAAACACCAAAAGAAAGATGCCCAGGGTCCCTGCTCATCTGTGTGAGCGTGCCTTAGGCATGCTGCAAGAAGGCATGAGGACTGCAGATGTGGCCATGTCCGTACTGTGAAATGCCTAAGACAGCGCTACAGGGAGACAGGACGGACAGGGAGACAGGACGGTTGTTACACGTGGTCCTTGCAGTGGCAGACCACGTGCAACAACACCTGCACAGGATCGGTACATCCAAACATCACACCTGCGGGACAGGTACAGGATGGCAACAACAACTGCCTGAGTTACACCAGGAACGCACAATCGCTCCATCAGTGCTCAGACTGTCCGCAATAGGCTGAGAGAGGCTGGACTGAGGGCTTGTAGACCTGTTGTAAGGCAGGTCCTCACCAGACATCACCGGCAACAACGTTGCCTATGGGCACAAACCCACCGTCGCTGGACCAGACAGGACTGGCAAAAAGTGCTCTTCACTGACGAGTTATGGTTTTATCTCACCATGGGTGATGGTCGGATTCGCGTTTATCGTCGAAGTAATGAGCGTTACACCGAGGCCTGTACTCTGGAGTGGGATCGATTTTGAGGTGGAAGGTCCGTCATGGTCTGGGGCGGTGTGTCACAGCATCACCGGACTGAGCTTGATGTCATTGCAGGCAATCTCAACGCTGTGCGTTACAGGGAAGACATCCTCCTCCCTCATGTGGTACCCATCCTGCAGGCTCATCCTGACATGACCCTCCAGCATGACAATGCCACCAGCCATACTGCTCGTTCTGTGCGTGATTTCCTGCAAGACAGGAGGAATGTCAGTGTTCTGCCATGGCCAGCGAAGAGCCCGGATCTCAATCCCATTGAGCACGTCTGGGACCTGTTGGATCAGAGGGTAAAGGCTAGGGCCATTCCCCCCAGAAATGTCCGGGAACTTGCAGGTGCCTTGGTGGAACACGTCTGTGGAACTTGTTCAGTTTATGTCTCAGATGTTGAATCTTGTTATGTTCATACAAATATTTACGCATGTTATGTTTGCTGAAAATAAACGCAGTTGACAGTGAGCGGACGTTTCTTTTTTTGCTGAGTTTATTAAAAATGTTGAGCCTATGGCAAGTTGAGCTAATTGAAGTGTTTTCTTCCCAGGTGCATTGCAAGGCATTTTCGCTGGGATATGATGTAGCAACAAGGCCTATTATTGAAAGTGTAAAAAAGGACAAAGGGTTTGTTAGGTGTTAAGCCTGTGTTAAAATATGATTAAAATGATTAAAAGACAAAAAGCTATTGTGATTGTGTTGAATTGTGTTTGAATGGGTTTAAAATGTAGTGTTAATATTTCATTTAATACAGCAATTTGTAGGGGGCTTATTGCCGCGTTCTAGATGGAACTAGAAAACTGACATTTTTGACTTGCTAACAGATTGTAGTTATACATGTGCCGATACATGTGCCGCGTTCAACCGGTTAGCAAGTTGGAAATTTCAGACTTTCCTAGTTCCTACTAGCTCGTGAACGCAGCATAATTTACCCTGTCCCGCAGCTCAACTTACCGTAAGTTGTGTCATGAGACCACTTTTATTTGGACAAGCTATGTTTTAAAAACTGTAATGTTTACATTAATTCTGATTATTTCCAGGCATACAGCACATCCTGAAATATATGTAGATACACTATATATACACAAATTAGTGGATTCGGCTATTTCAACCACACCCGTTGCTGACAGGTGTATAAAATCAAATCAAATCAAATTTTATTTGTCACATACACATGGTTAGCAGATGTTAATGCGAGTGTAGCGAAATGCTTGTGCTTCTAGTTCCGACCATGCAGTAGTATCTAACAAGTAATCTAACAAATTCACAACAACTACCTTATTACACACAAGAGTAAAGGAATGAATACGAGTATGTACATATAAATATATGGATGAGCGATGGCTGATCGGCGTAGGCAAGATGCAGTAAATGGTACGGAGTACAGCATATACATATGAGATGAGTAATGTAGGATATGTAAACATTATATAAATGCATCGTTTAATGTGGCTAGTGATACATTTATTTCATCCAATTATAATTATTAAAGTGGCTAGAGATTTGAGTCGATGGCCGAACGGCATAGGCAAGATTCAGTAGATGGTTTAGAGTACAGTGTATACATTTGATATGAGTAATGTCGGATATGTAAACATTATATACATTATATACAAAATTGTTTAAAGTGGCTAGTGATACATTTGTTACATCCAATTCCTATTTTTAAAGTGGCTAGAGATTTAAGTCAGTATGTTGGCAGCAGCCACTCAATGTTAGTGATGGCTGTTTAACAGTCTGATGGCCTTGAGGTAGAAGCTGTTTTTCAGTCTCTCGGTCCCAGCTTTGATGCACCTGTACTGACCTCGCCTTCTGGATGATAGCGGGGTGAACAGGCAGTGGCTCGGGTGGTTGTTGTCCTTGATGATCTTTTTGGCCTTCCTGTGACATCGGGTGGTGTAGGTGTCCTGAAGGGCAGGTAGTTTACCCTCGGTGATGCATTGTGCAGTCCTCACTACCCTCTGGAGAGCCTTACGGTTGTGGGCGGAGCAGTTGCCGTACCAGGCGGTAATACAGCCCGACAGGATGCTCTCGATTGTGCATCTGTCGAAGTGTGTGAGTGATTTTGGTGACAAGCCAAATTTCTTCAGCCTCCTGAGGTTGAAGAGGCGCTGTTGCGCCTTCTTCACCATGCTGTCTGTGTGGGTGGTCCAATTCAGTTTGTCCGTGATGTGTACGCCGTGTACACCGTCCACCTTCTCCACTACTGTCCCCTCGATGTGGATAGGGGGTGCTCCCTCTCCTGTTTCCTGAAGTCCACGATCATCTCCTTTGTTTTGTTGACATTGAGTGAGAGGTTATTTTCCTGACACCACACTCCGAGGGCCCTCACCTCCTCCCCGTAGGCCGTCTCGTCGTTGTTGGTAATCAAGCCTACCACTGTAGTGTCGTCAGCAAACTTGATGATTGAGTTGGATGCGTGCTTGGCCACGCAGTCATGGGTAAACAGGGAGTACAGGAGAGGGCTGAGAACGCACCCTTGTGGGGCCCCAGTGTTGAGGATCAGCAGGGTGGAGATGTTGTTTCCTACCCTCACCACCTGGGGCCGGCCCGTCAGGAAGTCCAGGACCCAGTTGCACAAGGCTGGGTCGAGACCCAGGGTCTCGAGCTTAAGGACGAGCTTGGAGGGAACTATGGTGTTAAATGCTGAGCTGTAGTTGATGAACAGCATTCTTACATAAGTATTCCTCTTGTCCAGATGGGTTAGGGCAGTATGCAGTGTGATTGCGATTGCGTCGTCTGTGGACCTATTGGGACGGTAAGCAAATTGGAGTGGGTCCAGGGTGTCTGGCAGGATGTAGGTAATCTGATCCTTGACTAATCTCTCAAAGCACTTCATGATGACGGAAGTGAGTGCTACGGGGCGATAGTCATTTAGCTCAGTTACCTTAGCTTTCTTCGGAACAGCGAGGTATAGCTCCAGCTGTAGCAGGAACCCCTGGCAGTGTGCAGCCTCCCCCTCGTACTCCCGGGGAAGGGCGAGACGAATCCCACTGGGACCGGATGAAGGGGGGGAGTAGTGGAGACCCGGATCGGACTGGCCGAGGCGCTGGAGGAACGCTCCGTCTCTCCCAGCGATCCATGGTCTGAAGGACTCGGTCCATGACGGCGCCGAGATGGTGAAGCATAGCCGTGTGCTCCTGGACACGCTCCTCGACCCCTCTATCCGGGGTACCTGGTCCTGCTGACTCCATCGTGGGTGTGTGATTCTGTCACAAGACGTGTGTGTAGCTGGTGCGTGTGAGTCAGGCGCAGGAGAGCAGGAGAGTGAACGAAAGTACTTTACTCATCTGTGACACAGTATAAACACTGAACGCAACAATGCGTCACAAAAACAAATGCCTACAGTGAAAAAAGGTGCTGCAGCACAAAGTACAAATACAGTCTGGCGCTACCAGCCGGAACGTGCCACTGACATAAAACAATCACACACACAGACATGGGGGAAACCAGAGGGTTAAATACATGACAACCAGGTGTGTGGGGGAACAAGACAAAACAAATGGAAAATGAAAAGTGTATCGGTGATGGCTAGAAGACCGGTGACGTCGACCGCCGAACACCACCCGAACAAGGAGAGGCACCGACTTCGGCGGAAGTCGTGACACATATCCCTGTAATGCTTAGAGAATATCTTGTGTCAAGTGTTATTGAAGTGTTGTGGTTGCAGGTTCACTTGGCACATCTAAAGCCTTTTCTTTTGGGGTGTTGCTATAGGCCACCAAGTGCTAACAGTCAGTATCTAAATAATATGTGTGAAACGCTTTATAGTGTATGTGATGTAAACCGTGAGGTCTGCGGAAGCTTCTTACTGTAACCAGTGCCTGTAATCTGGTTCAGGTTATTAATCAACCTACCAAGGTGTTTACAAACACTACAGGAACAAGATCATCCACATGTATTTGTCACATTTTTACTAATGCTGTAGAACTTTGTTCTAAAGCTATATCCATACTCATTGGATGCAGTGATCACAATATAGTGGCTATATCCAGGAAAGCCAAAGTTCCAACAGCTGGGCCTAAAATAGTGTATAAGAGATCATACAAAATATTTTGGTGTGACTCTTATGTGGATGATGTTAAAAATATTTGTTGGTCTGATGTGATTAATGAGGAGCATCCAGACGCTGCACTTGATGAAATTGTTAGACTGTTAGAACTTTTAAGGCTTCTTGGATTGATGAGGAATTGAAAAACTGTATGGTTGAAAGAGATGGTGCAAAAGGAGTGGCTAATAAGTCTGGCTGGACATCTGACTGGCTTACTTACTGCAAATTGAGAAATGATGTGACTAAACTCAACAAGAAGAAGAAGAAACTTTATTATGAAGCCAAGATCAATGATATAAAGAATGATGGAAAAAAACTTTGGAGTACTTTAATAAATGAAATTATGGGCTAAAGACAAATTCAACTCCATCTTTCATTGAATCAGATGGCTTATTCATCACAAAACCATTTGATGTTGTCACGCCCTGACCTGTAGGAGCCTTTTTATGTCTCATTTTGGTTTGGTCAGGGTGTGATTTGGGGTGGGCATTCTGTTCTAGTTTTTCAATTTCTTTGCTGTTGGCCAGGTAGGGCTCTCAATCAGGGACAGCTGTCCATCGTTGTCTCTGATTGGGAGTCATACTTTAGTAGCCCTTTTTTCCTCCTTTCGTTGTGGGAAGTTGACTGTTAATGTGTATGTGCTGTTGGTGCTACACCAGATGATCTTCGTTTGTTGTTTTGTTTTGAGTGAGTTTACAAATAAACATGTTTAACTCAACCCGGCACGCTGCGCCTTGGTCCGTCCCTGAAGATCGTGACAGATGTTGGCTATTATTTTAATGATTATTTCATTGGCAAAGTGGGCAAACTTAGGCGGGAAATGCCGATGACAAACAGTGAGAAAATATATTCATGCATACAAAAATGTCACGTTCGTCATGATAAGGCGCAGCGTGCATTGAGTTCCACATATTTAATAGTGAAACATGCAACGACTCGACAAACGTAGTGCTCACACGCACTAACCAAAACAATATCCCACAAACACAGGTGGGAAAGGAACACACTAAGTATGATCCCCAATTAGAGGTAACGACAATCAGCTGCCTCTAATTGGGAACCATATACAAAACCAACCTAGAAATACAACAACTAGACAAAACCCCCCTAGTCACGTCCTGACCTAAATCACCATAGAGAACCCAGAGAGCTCTCTATGGCCAGGACGTGACAGTACCCCCCTCAAAGATGCGGACTCCGGCCGCAAAACCTCAAACTAGATTGGGGAGGGTTTGGGTGGGCCACTAGCATCGGTGGCGGCTCCAGTGCAGGACGTAGCACCCGCTCAGACCGTGGATCCGGCCAAGTGACCGGGCTGAACGCCGTGCCCGGACTGGGACCCGGCGCAGAGAAAGATTCCGGCCTAAGAGCGGGACTGGACGCCGTGCCTGGACTGGGCACCGGCGCAGAGGAAGGCTCTGGCCTAGTAGCAGGACTGGACGCTGTGCCTGGACTGGGCACCGGCGCAGATGAAGGCTCCGGCCTAGGAGCAGGACTGGACGGCGTGCCTGGACTGGGCAC
This sequence comes from Brachymystax lenok tsinlingensis, assembly GCA_030435695.1. Taxonomy (NCBI): domain Eukaryota; kingdom Metazoa; phylum Chordata; class Actinopteri; order Salmoniformes; family Salmonidae; genus Brachymystax; species Brachymystax lenok. The sequence continues at coordinate 36,363,051 of CM059813.1, forward strand.
CAGCGCAGATGAAGGCTCCGGCCTAGGAGCAGGACTGGAGGGCGTGCCTGGACTGGGCACCGGCGCAGAGGAGGGATCCGGCCCTGGCCCCCGGGCTGGGGAGGCACACTGGAGGCCTGGTGCGTGGAGCTTGCATAGGTTGCACCGGACTGGTGACACGCTCTTCAGGGCGGGTGCGGGGAGCTGGCACAGGACGTACCGGGCTGGGAAGGCGCACTGGAGGCCTGGTATGTGGAGCCGGCACAGTTTGCACCGGACTGGTGACATGCTCTTCAGGGCGAGTGTGGGGAGCCGGCACAGGACGTACCGGGCTGGGAAGGCACACTGGAGGCCTGGTGCGTGGAGCCGGCACAGGTTGCACCGGACTGGTGACACGCTCTTCAGGGCGAGTGCAGAGAGACGGCACAAGACGTACCGGGCTGGGACGGCGCACTGGAGGCCTGGTGCGTGGAGCCAGCACAGGTTGCACCGGACTGGTGACACGCTCTTCAGGGCGAGTGCGGAGAGACGGCACATGACGTACCGGGCTGGAAAGGCGCACTGAAGGCCTAGTGCGTGGAGCCGGCACAGATTGCACCTGACTGATGACCCGCTCTTCCAACCGCCTGCGCTGCAGCATCCTCCTCGCCGACACCTCTCTCCGATATCCTTCCTCAAACTCTTCAATCGTCTCCCATTCGGGCTCTGGCTTTCTCCTCGTTTCGGCCCCCCCCAAAAAAAATCTTGGAGTTGCCCCTGGGCTGTTTGCGGACCCCGGCGTCGTCGCTGTCCCCCATTATTCCTCGGCGACTCCCGCCAAGGAAGGGTCTCGCATCCACCCATGATCTCCTCCCAAGTCCAACTCTCCTTCACCTTCGTTGCACGCTGCTTGGTCCTGGACTGGTGGGATATTCTGTCACGTTCGTCATGATAAATGGACCAAGGCGCAGCGGGCATTGAGTTCCACATATTTAATAGTGAAACATACAACAAAGAAGCAACGAATCGACAAATGTAGTGCTCACCAAAACAATATCCCACAAACACAGGTGGGAAAGGAACACACTAAGTATGATCCCCAATTAGAGGTAACGACATACACAAAACCAACCTAGAAATACTAGACAAACCCCCCCTAGTCACATCCTGACCTAAATCACCATAGAGAACCTAGAGGGCTCTCTATGGCCAGGACATGACAAAAAACGAATAATGAATGAAAAGCAGTGCAAGTATGAATTTTGTAAAGTTAGTGTGGGAGAGGTGGAAAAATTATTGTTAATGATTAATAATGACAAACCTCCTGGCATTGACTTAGATGGAAAGCTACTGAGGATGGTGGCTGACTATATAGCCACTCCTATCTGTCATATTTTCAATCTGAGCCTAGAGGAAAGTCTTTGTCCTCAGGCCTGAAGGGAAGCCAAAGTAATTCCGCTACCCAAGAGTGGTAAAGCGGCCTTTACTGGTTCTAACAGAAGACCTATAAGCTTGCTGCCAGCTTTTAGCAAACTGTTGGAAAAAATTGTGTTTGACCAAATACAATGCTATTTCTCTGTAAACAAATTAACAACAGACTTTCAGCATCCTTATAGAGAAGGGCCCTCAACATGTACTGCACTGACACAAATGACTGATGATTGGTTGAAAGAAATTGATAATAAATAAATTGTGGGAGCTGTACTGTTAGATTTCAGTGAAGCCTGATATTATTGACCATAACCTGTTATTGAACAAACTTAAGTGCTATGGCTTTTCAACCTCTGCATTGGTTTCAAGGCTGTCTATCTAATGTAACTCAAAGGGTTCTCTTTAATGGAAGCTTCTCTAATGTCAAACATGTAAAGTGTGGTGTACCGCAGGGCAACTCTTTAGGCCCTCTACTCTTTTCTATTTTTACCAATGACCTGCCACTGGCATTAAACAAAGCATGTGTGTCCATGTATGCTGATGATTCAACCATATACGCATCAGCAACCACAGCTAAAAGTCACTGAAACCCTTAACAAAGAGTTGCAGTCTGTTTTGGAATAGGTGGCCAGTAATAAACTGGTCCTGAATATCTCTAAAACTAAGAGCATTGTATTTGGTACAAATCATTCCTTAAGCTCTAGACCTCAGATGAATCTGGTAATGAATGGTGTGGCTGTTAAACAAGTTGAGGAGACTAAATTACTTGGCGTTACCTTAGATTGTAAACTGTCATGGTCAAAACATATAGATTCAATGGTTGCAAAGATGGGGAGAGGTCTAGCCGTAATAAAGAGACGCTTTGCTTTTTTGACACCACACTCCAAAAAGCAAGTTCTGCAGGCTCTAGTTTTGTCTAATCTTGATTATTGTCCAGTCGTGTGGTTCAGTGCGGCAAGGAAAGACCTAGTTAAGCTGCAGCTGGCCCAGAACAGAGCGGCACGTTTTGCTCTTAATTGTATTCACAAGGCTGATATAAATACTATGCATGCCAGTCTGTTTTAGCTAAGAATTGAGGAGAGACTGACTGCATCACTTCTTCTTTTTTAAGAAACATTAATGTGTTGAAAATCCCAAATAGTTTGCATAGTGAACTTACACACAGCTCTGACACACACACTTATCCCACCAGACATGCAACCAGGGGTATTTTCATAGTCCCCAAATCCAGAACAAATTCAAGAAAACATACAGTATTATATAGAGCCCTTATTACATGAAACTTTCTCTTATCTCATATTGCTCAAATAAACAGCAAACTTGGTTTCAAAAAACAGACAAAGCAACAACTCGCAGCACAACGCCTCTCCCCTATTTGACCTAGATAGTTTGTGTGTATACATTGATATGTAGGCTACGTGTGCCTTTTTAAAAATGTATGTAGTTCTGTCCTTGAGCTATTCTTATCTAATGATGTTCTGTATTATGTCATTCTGTATTGTTTCATGTTTTGTGTGGACCCCAGGAAGAGTAGCTGCTGCTTTTGCAACAGCTAATGGGGATCCTAATAAAATACCAAAATACCAACGTGGCACCGTCATGGGATGCCGCCTTTCCAACAAGTCAGTTCGTCAAACTTCTGCCCTGCTAGAGCTGCCCCTGTCAACTGTAAGTGCTGTTTTTGTGAATTGGAAATGTCTAAGAGCAACAATGGCTCAAACACGAAGTGGTATGCCACACTAGCTCACAGAACGGGACCGCCGAGTGCTGAAGCAAGTAGCGTATAAAAATTGGCTGTTCTCGGTTGCAATACTCACTACCGAGTTCCAAACTGCCTCTGAAGCAACGTCAGCAGAAGAACTGTTCGTCAGGAGCTTCATGAAATGGGTTTCCATGGCCGAGCAGCCGCACACAAGAGTAAGATCATCACGTGCAATGCCAAGCGTCAGCTGGAGTGGTGCAAAGCTCGCCGCCATTGGACTCTGGAGCAGTGGAAACGCATTCTCTGGAGTGATGAATCACACTTCACCATCTGGCAGTCCGATGGACGAATCTGGGTTTGGCGGATGCCAGGAGAATAGTGCCAACTGTAAAGTTTGGTGGAGGAAGAATAGTGGTCTGGGACTGTTTTTCATGGTTTGGGCTAAGCGCCTGTGTTCCAGTGAAGGTAAATCTTAACACTACAGCATACAATGGCATTCTAGACGATTCACTGCTTCCAACGTTGTGGCAAAAGTTTGGGGAAGGCCCTTTCCTGTTTCAGCATGACAATGCCCCTGTGCACAAAGCGAGGTCCATACAGAAACGGTTTGTCAAGGTCAATGTGGAAGAACTTGACTGGCCTGCACTGATCCCTGACCTCAATCCCAGCAAACACCTTTGGGATGAATGGAATGCAAACCGCGAGCCAGGTCTAATCGCCCAACATCAGTGCCCGACCTCACTAATGCTCTTGTGGCTGAATGGAAGCAAGTCCCTGCAGCAATGTTCCAACATTTAGTGGAATGCCTTCCCACAAGATTGGAGGCTGTTATAGCAGCAACTCCATATTAATGCCCATGATTTTGGAATGAGATGTTCAACGAGCAGGTGTCCACATACTTTTGATCATGTAGTGTATCTTTATTCGAAAGAATTCTGATGCTGAATGTAAAAAATTGCTAAATTTCTCCCCTACAGAGGAAAACTGATTATCAGAGGTGGTGACTGTGACATATCAATGTAATCCCAGCTAGCGCATATTGGTCCTTGGAAGTTGTGGGAATGTATCTTTTTGGTTTCACATTGGTTCTGGGAAGAAAGCCATACGATTCCTGACATACTGTAGTAGTTACAATTTAGCATGTTCTAGGAACATTTATTTTTAGGTTGCAGGGAGGGTTGTGAGAACGTTTTACTCTTGTTCCTTGAAGGTTTTCATGATAGGTTTTACACTGAGAACGGAAATTATAGGTTATTTAGAGGTTTTTGAATAACCTTCTTTGAATGTTTCAAAAATACTTTCAATAACATTGCTAACTTATTTTCAGTTAACTTGTTTGAACTCCAAGCACAGATAGGACATATGGAATTTAATTTCCTTAGGCATTAATCATGCAAACACATTTTATTTTGACATGGGATCAATGAGCTTCAAACCTATAATCTTCTATTCTCTATCCATGGAATTAGTCCACTGCACCACCAGAATGGAGCTAGCACGCTGTATTTTTTTTACACATACAGAGCTGTTCATTTTAGTCTATCCAAATAGACCCCATCAAAGGAAACAAGCACTCATTAAGATCAGGTGTGGTCAATTAGTGGCTGCGGCCAACACACATTCACATGGGAGCTCCCCGCACCTGTTTTTATGGAATATTTTCTACACGTTCTCAGAACGGAATGTATGTTATTAAAGAGTAACTCTCAACCCAAATTTCAGCCTTTGCGCAATACCTTTAAATAAAATAAAAAATGCATTCTGGTGAGAAGTTGTGGGTGGGGGAAATTGCTCATAAATATTCATTTTGGGGGTGGGTAAACCTAGTTGTACCTGATCCCAACACTTTATCACTAAAGCATACTTACCAGAAGTCCACTGGCACGCTCTGAAAATACAATTTTGTGCATTGCATACAAATACGGCTCTGGTCAGTTTGCTCACAGTGGCACAACGCCGAGTTCCTGACATCTATTGCCATTTGCGGTGTAAATTTGAATACCCCATGGAGGCAAAAACATTTTTTTTTAATGTGGGGTCACATTTATTGCGGTATTGTGTTGGGAAGAAAAGTGCAATCATCACCTTGCAAATCAAGGATTAGGGGGCTCAATTCAATCCAACCCTTATTGCAGTATTTACGAAGTAGCTATTTTTCTAGTGGTCAAAGTAACTCACAGACTGGTCTTGGGAACTGCATAAAAACCTACAACTACTACAGTGCCAGGGCGATCCCTCTCACAGGTATGCTTTCACTTTTCAGAATTAGAAGTGTGTGGCACGGGATGAATATTGTTAATAAAATTTGTTTAATTTAATGTATTATTTTAATGTCCATGTGGGATTAGAACTCATAACGACTAAATATGAGCCAACTGTTTTAGCAGACTGCGCCACCAATCAGACATTATGGTAGTGAAAATATAAAAATAGTTGACAAGAATACCATTGTCATCTATTTCTTGTTTCGATCGATGTAGCTACGAATTTAAACATCTAATTCTGATAGCCTACATGTTTTGTTTTTCTTCGTAAAAGCACATAGATGTGTATGAAAAGATAGGCAAAAACTGTCAAAGACGGAAATGTGTCTTACTGCCTTTTGAATTTTGTGTAATGTCAGTAGTCAAGTCAAGGAAGCATCATGCAAAATATATTGGCAAACTCCACTTACAGTACCAAGACCTTTGCCAAATAAGGCGGGCTGTCATCTGCTTTTATAGTAAGCCTGGAGGTGGTACCACCCAGAACATCTAGAAGGGAGTGGATTTCATACAGAACCCCTCTTTTGAGATAACGTAGAGGTACCTTCTCAAGGTGCCTCTACATAACGATTTCAATGGTAGAGTTGAACCGCTATAGGGGCAAAACACCTATATTTACTACTAATTTACTACTAATAGACAAAATAAATATATACGAACTGTCAAAATGAAGACCAGAATTGCCGTGTTTCACGATAACTATGCCTAAAACATCTGGTTTTCGATGTAAAGAAATATAAAAAAAATCATGAAAGTGACTCTTTAAATAACATTCTTAGAACATTCTCTGAATGTTACTAAAGTTTTCTTGTCGTTTTTATTGAACTTTTCTTAACGTTTTCGGAACAATTTGAGAACATTAGCTTAAATAGAACCATGAGGAAACCTGTAGGAAACGTTATGCTGAAGTACTGAAATTCCCACAGAAGAACGTTGTTTCTTAACTTTCTCTGAACTATTTGAGAACATTCCCAATGTCAAACCAGTTTGAGAATGTTCCAAGAACATTACCAAAATTGAAAGACCATGTTTGAACTTTTAGTAAACGTTCTGTTAAAGTAATTAAATTCGAAGAAAATAATGTTTTTTTGTCAAATTCCTTAAATGTGCTGAGAATGTTCCAAAACCAAGCAACTATCCTGCACCATTCCCAAAAAGTTGTGGAAGGTTGTACGCAAAATAACCATAGGACAACCACGCTCTCACCACTCTAAGAAACATGTAGTTCTTAGAATGTACACAGACATTGAGCATGTTGCTCTACCAAGGAGAGTAGGTAACATCGAGATCCTACTACTACGGAGGGATGCCTACTGGATATCCTGTTTAAAAACATTGACCTAGTGGTCTGAATATTGACTTTGATTTCAGCAGTGGTGGAAAAAGTACCCAATTGTGATACTTGAGTAAATGTATGGATACCTAAATAGAAAGTTACTAAAGTAAAAGTTAAAGTCAGCCAGTAAAATACTACTTGAGTAAAAGTCTAAAAGTATTTGGTTCTAAATATACTTAAGTATAAAAGTATAAAAATAAATGGAATTGTTCAAATAACTTAAGTATCAAAAGTAAAATTCCTTATATTAAGCAAAGCAGATGGCATAATTTTCTTGTTTTTAAATTGTACAGATAGCCAGGGGCACACTTAATTTACAAATTATGCATTTGTGTTTAGTGAGTCCGACAGATCAGAGGCAATTTTCCTGTCCTGCTAAGCGTTCAAAATGTAACGAGTACTTTTGGGTGTGAGAGAGTATAGAATAAAAAGTACATTTATTTTATTTAGGAATGTAGTGAAGTAAAAGTTGTCAAAAAAATAAATAGTAGTCAAGTACAGATACCCCAAAAACGACAGAAGTAGTACTTTTAAGTATTTTTACTTAAGTACTTTACACCACTGGATCTCAGGCCCTTATGAACAATTATATTTTCTATGAACAAGTCTTATGAAATTAATATATTATTTCTACAGCTACAGCGTACATCCAATATGTTCCCCCTGTTGATGATGCTTATCATGCATTATGGTTGAACCAAAATATTACATGTAACAAAAATTGAATGAAATTGGAAACAATTAAATATATATGTGAAATTCAATTAAACAATCATGTATGTTGATGATAATCTTATGCTAATGATAACAATAGCCTAATATAATCATTATGCTGTAAACTATTGTCTTTTAACAGTTTCACAAAATGACTTCTAATTAACCTGATAATTATGACATACCCCTCATTATTGTAATTGGTTGCACTAATTGCACTGTTTTGTCTACATAACCTGGTTCAAGCATTCATGACATTACCTTGAAGAAGGCACAATGATGCCGAAACGTTGGTGGTTTACCCAATAAATTACTGGGAGTTTATACATAGAGTGTGCGACTCTCTTTGTTTTTCTAGCTGGGATAACACACAATGTATCTAGAGAACAAAAGTCACAATTCACTCACCAGCACTGCCTGGTCTAGTATCTCACAGCCTTGCATGTATGCTGTCTCAATATCGATGCAGTGTATCCGGCTCTCTCTGTGGAATTTAGCAGAAACATCAATTAGATTTATCACAGCATTCCTGTCTGAATCTGTGGCATTGCTGTAGTAGGAGCTTCACTCACACTTGCATGTCTCTGAAACACTTGATGCAGAGCATCAACTTCTTCTCCGTGGAGAACATGATGTAGGGCTCCTCGTGGAGAGCTGTGGAGACAAACATTATGTTAGACCATCACTATCACATCATTGTTTCCTTACAATAAGATAATCATCCCATGAACATGTTGACAATTGTGTCAATAGGTTAGGTAACACTTTACATTAATTTGCCCCTATTACTATGTAACTAACACAGTAATAACTGTTAACAGCATATTAGTTACATAGGTTTTACTGTGTCATTACATGGTAATAGGGTTGTTGCGGAATCAGTTATTACACAATTGGAACAAAGAATGTGTAATTACACATTCACTTGCTGAAGGTTATTCTACATGTGTAACTAATGAGGTTATTATTACACATTCTCTTGTTCCACTATATAACTAATGTTTTGTAATTACACATTTGAAAGTCACCTGTGAATTACCATGTTAATAACTCTAACCAAAATCTGATCTTGGTACATTTAACTACAAGGTGCCACTACCATTGAATCCACATGTAATACCAGAGTTGATAAATAGGATAGGACCTGGTAACAACAATTGTAACAAGGCACATTAACTACTGGTAATTCAATTAGTTTATTTCTATGTTATGACCTGGCACAAAGGCTATACTGAATCAAGTGTAATGTAAGAACATTGTAGTTACATAGGATATACTTGTAGTTATCATGTACCTACCCAGGAGCAAGCAACTGAATGTAAAGTGTAGCCCAGTAGGGTATACTCTTTATAGTTACCATGTAGTTATAATGTAACAACCTTAGCAGACAATAGGCTAACCAGGATAAATTAGGAGACAGGAGAATATTAGGTATAACCCTTTTAGTTACAAAACAATCTTTAACAACCAACTATGTAATTACAATGTTGTTACAAGGGATGCACATACCCAGGAGCAAGCAACTTAATGTAAAGTGTAATTACACAGCTCTTTCTCAAAGATTGTTACATTGTAAAATGTAACTAAAAGGGTTATACCTAATGTTATCCTGTCTCTTAATTTCTCCTGTTTGGCCTAGTAAAATCTATGTAACTACTATGTTGTTAACAGTTATTGCTGTGTTAGTTACGTAGTAATAGGGAAAACTTAATGTAAAGTGTTACCATAGGTTATTATTAGATAACATGGTAATTATAGCTAGAAGCCGCTGAGCACTTGTAGTGTGAACATAATACAGGTGGTACTCACAGCACATCCGGTGGCCCACTTTGGTGCGTTTGGCCAGGAACACAATCTCATGGTGGGAGAACATCTTGGCCTTGTGTGTGGAATCCCTGCAAGCTCCACACAGGGGCTGGCTACACGTGTTACAGTAGTACATTGGCCCTGTGTCCTATCACACACACACACACACACACACACACACACACACACACACACACACACAATATGATCCATGATAATAAATGCTCTTTATTAAGATCTATGGCATGGTTTGTTAGAGTTATTTCTGTTATGAGGTACCTGTTTGTTGCTCTGCTGGTCACAGTTGGCACACTGGACTGTCTCTTCACAGTCATCAGTAGAGTTATCAACCAGGAACTTCAGCAGACGGTCCTCTGGTGGGAGTGCATTCATTCCTTTTACAACTGATGGGTATCTGTGACACAGATGGATCCAGCAACAAAAGCACAGTAAAAATGTTTTATGCAGTGCTTCATTCAGATTTCTATTTCTCGCTACACTGATCATAAAAAAAGTAGTGAGTTGCATTCCCAAGGCTCTCCAGCAGGTGGTGCAACATATCTAATCGCAGAAGCTTTGCTAACATTATGAATTCAGTACGTGGCAGTACTTTTTTACTACAGGTAAGACAAATGGCATGTCATAAACATGTCAAACAATAACTAATTTAAGAGTTTAAGTATGCAACCTCTAACATTGACCTGGTTCTAGCAGTATTACAGGGGTGACCAGGGATGTTCTCTTGATAGGTATGTGAATTAGACCATTTTCCTGTCCTGCTAAGCATAAAGAAATGTACGAGTACTTTTGGGGGTAAGGGAAAATGTATGGAGTAAAAAGTACATAATATTCTTTAGGAATGTAGTGAAGTAAAAGTAAAAGTAGTCAAAAATATTAATAGTAAAGTACAGATGCCCAAAAAAAGTCATTTTACTTAAGTACTTTACACCACTGCCATCCACTCACTCATGAACCATGTAATCTCGGGAATTTGCTACACTGCTATTAGTAGCACACAATAGACCCTGTTGCTATGCTAACTAGATAAACATTGGCGTGGAGGGAAGATAATCCTACTGCCTCTGATCTGGCAGACTCACTAAACACATGCTTGGTTTGTAAATGATGTCAGAGAGTTGGACCGTGCCCCTGGCTATACGTAAATAAAATAAAAATAGGAAAAGTGGCCATTTGGTTTGCTTAATATACGGAATTTGAAATGATTTATACTTGTACTTTTATTTTTGATACTTAAGTATATTTTAGCAATTACATTTACTTTTGATCCTTAAGTATATTTAAAACCAAATACTTCTAGACTTTTACTCAAGTAGAATTTTACTGGGTGACTTTCACTTTTACTTGAGTAATTTACTGTTAAGGTATCTTTACTTTTACTCAAGTATGACAATTGGGTACTTTTCCCACTACTGATGGTTGGTAGTACTGATGAAAATAGCAACAAACAGCACTTCCGTATTGCCCATGCACAGGCCACAGGGCCAGGGGGACATGCAGGGAGAGAGTGTGCCCACTGGGTTATCTCCCCTCGGAACACACTTCACTCTAGTAGCCTACTACACAATGGTCCACTCCATAGATCCATCTGCTCACACCTGCAGGCTCTTCAATACCTGGAATGAGGAGAACTCTGGTATAAATTATGCCTGGTCGAGAGCCACAGGGAGCCATTTCTAAATAGGGAAACCACCCCATAGCAGTCGTACTCGTACCAACTATGTTTTATTTAACTTATTATCATCTTGCATGATCAGATGTGATCCAGTGTTTGGTTTCATCCCAGATATGTAATCACAGAGCACACAAGGAGACCTCAGGATCTGGGGGGACAAAGCAATCTTAGAACAAAGCAGCAACCATAGCAGTTGTGGGCTCGGGCAGACAGGGCAACAAATCCCCTCTTGACCACTAGAGATCTACAGGGACAGATTTAGCTGTAGGCTTTGATACAATCCGAACCTGCAAAAGCGATAATCTTACAGCTGGTTGTAAGATTATCTTACAGTCTGATGACCTGTGGTCATCCCCTTTCTCCCCTACAAAGAGAATCCAACTTAACCCAGGATGTTTCAAAATGACCCAATGTCAGAGGAACGATTTGGACAGAAATTATTTCAGCAATCTACTGTTTGCTTGGCACGTTGGGGAGTTGATCAGGGGACCTCAGGATGTATTCAGGAAATGGACTGAAATGACTGATCATGTCAGCTGCATACTGTCCCAATGGGCACAGATGTCAATTCAACATCTACTCCACATTGTTTCAATGTAATTTCATTGAATTAACATGGAAACAACATTGATTCAACCAGTGTGTGCACATTGCAGTGTACGATGCAGTGTATCAGTTTGGCTGTGACATCATCCCCAATGTGTTGCTAATCACTACTTGATCCAGTGATCTAAATGGGGTTGCCACCGCTTTTCTTTGTGTATCTGCTTGTGTTTTCAGGTTAGAAGATAATCAAAGATAAGTGATAAGTTCATATGCTGAAAACTCTCTTTAGTGATAGAAAAGGCCCAATCTAAGATTAGTTTTATTTCCAGTATAATAATTTTCCTGGAGAAGTATTGTTCCACATAGCCGTGTGCTCTTTGATCAGTGAGTGAGAGCTAATCCAGAGGGCCTTTAGGTAATACTGTTGGCCATGACTCACTCTCCAGTACGAGACAAAATGGATAGGGCACTGTGAGGTCACATTTAATTGCCCTGAGCTCCTGGCTCCATTGCCAAGATGCCTGTGTAGGTTTTGTTGTAGTGTGACTGCATGATGGCCTTAACATGGTGCTAACTCAGAGCCAGGGCTGACCCTGCAGCTGTCCCAGCCGCTCAAACCATCCTACCCTGGTCGGGCTGGACCAGGTCACTCTGAGCCATAGTACTGAGCAGACTGCTTGACTTTCATCCACTAAGGCTGGTATTGTTTGTAAAGATAGGCGAGTCCCTGTCATGTTTTCCATTCATGTGTAGATCAGAGTTGGCTGTGCAGTATGCATGCTCTCAGCGCGCTGTAGAACTGGAGAGAGTTACACAGATTCTTAAGGGGATTCCTCCTATTTCATAGCCAAGACTGAGATGCAATGCCTTATGCTCAAACCCAATGTTTAAACAAGTAACTATAGATCTTGAGCCATAAGATTTCTGGAAGTCCTGGCCCACCAACCCTGGTCAAAATAATGCAGATTTTGAAACCAGTACAGAGCTGCACAGCTAAAGACATTTTAATGTTTCAAGTGAAAATCCTTTAAGTGAGAAGCCTTTATGACACAATTCAAATGTTTCTAATAGTAAAAACAATACTATGAAAACAGGCAATATCATGTTGCAGAAATGCCATGACATAAATATATGGGATTATCTTTGTTATTTTCAAACAAATCCATTATAGCAAGAGGTCACCACAAAGATACAAATGTGGTTGGGGGCATTTAGTTAGTCTTGGACTAACAATAGTGTCAAATCAAATGCACAGCTTGTGTATTCAGAAAGCTTCTTTCAGTAAGTTAAGTTCAGTCCCTTACCCGCAGAGGGGGCAGTTGAGACGGCTTTCATTGGCTCTGCCTTGAAGGCAGCGCGCACAGAAGATGTGGTAACAGTCTAAGAGGCATGGGTGCTGGTACTGCTCATGGCACAGGTGACAAAACAGGGGATGGACATTGGCACAGTCCACTCCACACAGATTATCCAAATGAGAGAGGACACCCCCTGCCATCTACAGAGAGAGTGTAGTGACAGTGAATCCCTTAGGATGAGCCTTTTTTTACTAAACTGACATTTAAAATCAGCCACGATGTAAGTCAGACATCAGGTTTGACTTCACATATAGAGTTTAACATCATATAGATACTTTTCCAAATGGAATAATGTGATGCAGGACTAGCCTGGGTACCAGTCAGTTTCTGCTAACATTCCACTCCTTGTACCCTGTGTCAATGTCAATGACTCGGAGTACAAGGAGTGGAACTGGAACATTAGCACACTGGTACCCAGGCTAATGCAGTACATAATACTCCCATAACTTTAGTCTCATTTAGTTGGAACAGTTAGGTTAGAGATAACTTCCATCTTTCACTTACCTTGCCAGCCATGGTAGAAGTCCTCAGTGCTGTGATGAAAAAACACACATGATGTCACATGAAAGTTCTATTGTTTTGCCATATTAGTACTTCTATTGTAGCCTACTGCTCTGTATGTCCAACCAAACACAAGGCACCCCCAACAGAAGAGCTCACTGTAAAAGTGTAGTGGATGCAGTCTGTTCCTGCATATGGACAGCACAGAGCGCTACTGTCTTACCTTTCAGTGGTACTATCAACTACCCCCAGCAGGAATGACAGCAATGCAGAAACTCTTCTGGAGTGGCCTGGTTGAGCCCTGACGCCAGGCAGCTGACTGCTCCCCTAGCCAGCAGCCATTCTGCTCACAGAGTGGGGTACTGGGGATGGGCCAACGGTGCAACCATACTGTCACAGATGACAAAAGGGAAATCTGATATTGTTGCCATGTCAGCAGGGGAAAAAATCCCCCAATATTAAATCTTTTCCCTTTAGTTAACCAGGAACCACCAACCCCTATCCTGCAGTCTCAGAAATATATATTGAAATGAGGGCAGGCTTTTTGACTCAATTGTAGAGAGAAACTATTTTCCTTTGAGAAACTCAACAGGATTTAGAGGATACCTGTAGCCTACATATGCCTATTGAAGTTATAATAATTGTCAATAATAATTGTGGAATAGGACTACCTCAAAATGGTCTGTAGCCAAAGTGTAGAAAAATGATTCAACTGTTTGCCCAAATACTATACCTCAAACTAGGGCATAGAATACCTTCTGGCTGAATCTATCGCAGATTCATGGATTTCGTCTATTTATGTAGACCGGATATAGGACTTAGCAAACCTTGCCTCTTCCTTTCTGAACAAGAATCGCCGGCCAACATGGCTCCGATTGTGAGTACTCACGTTGAAATAGGCTGTATAGCTAAGTATATCACTTTTTGTCTGTCGTTTATTGTAGTTGATGTTCACGTAATAAATCCAAATTGAACTGTGTTTCCAAAGAAGAATTGTAGCACTAATCGATGGCTTTGTTTACTAGTTGGGCCTGCACCCATTGAACCACGTTGTAGCAATTTAGCTATAGTAGCTAACACAGCTAGCTAGTTGGCAAATGCTAGTAGTAACCGTGAACGATGGATGGATGGCTGGCCAGTGGGAAATGCACTAGCTAGAAGTTAGCGTGCTAATTATAGTCCCATTAGTGACCGTTTTTAAAATGTGTTTAATCAAATGTGTTACCAAATTGATATGCTAAAGTCTAGTCCCATGGTTAGTTTACCCACGTCACGACCAAACATTTCCTGACCAGTTTGATAACACAAATCAATCAAGTTAGCTAACTTCAAAACAATCTAGCACGTTAGATACTAAAATGACACAGTGTGGTGTCTCATTCAGTATTTGTCGTGTTGTAGTTAATAACGTTAGACCCTCTGCAATGTCCTGACAGAAAAAGCAGGTCGTCCAAAAGAGTAAGACGGGTGGCAAGAAGAAGAAGCAGGCCCTGAAGTTCACCCTGGACTGCACTCACCCAGTGGAGGATGGCATCATGGATGCTGCCAACTTTGTAAGTAGCCTATGTTAGAGAAAAAACATGCAATATCCTATTAAATGTCTTACTTTATTACTAGACATATTACATATTTTTTTATTTTATTTAACCTTTATTTAATTAGGCAAGTCAGATGAGAACAAATTCTTATTTAAAATGAGGGCCTACCAGAAGGCAAAGGGCTTCCTGCGGGGATGGGGGCTGGGATTAATAATATTGGACCAAACACACATCACGACAAGAGAGAATGCAACGCTACATAAATAGAGACATAAGACAACAGCATGGCAGCAACACAACAACACAGAATGGTAGCAACATGACAACAACATGGCAGCAGCACAACATGGCACAAACATTATTAGGCACAGACACAGATTAGGCACAAAGGGCAAGAAGGTAGTGACAACAATACGTCACGCGACGCAGCCACAACTGTCAGTAAGAGTCTTTGAATGAAGAGATGGAGATAAAACGGTCCAGTTTTAGTTTTTTTTTTTTTTGCAGCTCGTTCCAGTCGCTAGCTGCAATGTACCCATTGCATGTCACAAATTAGCCTCTTAGCTCCAGGAGACCTGTACACATGGACACCTGTTGCTGAAGGCTACATTCCATATCCCTGAAAGCATATTTACCAACCCTCTGGTTGACCTATTTCTGATCAACCTTTCCCACCACTGAAGACAAATTTATAATCCGGGATGCCTTACCAGGTCAGTACGGTTTATAAGATGTGTGAAAATAAACGTTTATATCTTACTTCCTGAGTTTAACGAATACTCTCTCCATAAAGGTGCACTGCCATCTGGGATCTAGTATGGAGTGAGTGAACTTCGGAACATTTTAATTTAAATGTTTTACCATAGTTTAAACATTTTATAACACCTACTGACTGATACAGTATTATAGTTTTGCCTTCACTGGGGAGGAAAGTTTCTTGGAAATGGGTAAGCTAGAGGGCTGGTAAATATGTTTTCTAGGCTTGGGCAGTATACCGTATATGCGGGGTGGTTTTTCAATACTGCTGAAACTTCACTTTTTCTATACATTTTAATATTTTCAGCTATTTAACTAAATACCTGCAGTCAACTTGTGCAATGCGTTAGGAGATAAAGCAGATTGTGTTGTTATTTCACCTGTTATATTATTTTATGTGACTGGCTCAACAACGTGTTTGTAAATAGCACAACAGGAGAAAGCGGGAGCAGGATCATCAGCGGGCGAGTTTTTAGATTGAAAGTCAAGTGTTTTTTTTTCTTCAATTGAGTGATCAGGGACGTGCAAGTATAGTTTTCCTTCATGGAAAACACATTCGGCATAAAATATCTTAATTTTCATCAGATGAAATTTAAATTACTGGCAACCACAAGTAAATGAGCTTAAAATGAAAAAGCAAGGTCTTCTTTGCAAAAACGATGCATGGCCATCATATTTTCTAATGTTTAGGCCTGTCATAGAAAGAATGTAGACAGCTACATGCCCTAATGTTTTGCTTAAAGTTGATCTTGTATTTTACCTGAGAAAAATAGGCTTATTTAGAAGTGCAACTGAAGCACAAAATTAGTCTGATGCCAAGCAGAAATTACTATAAGAAGCATTTTACATCTGTGTTTACATAAAACCAATAAGAAACATGCTGTGTTATCTCATTTTCCTGTGGGAAAAATACAGATTTATGCGTTAACACGACCTCTAGTTTAACTTTCTAAACGCAGCAAAAAAAAAACGTCCTCTCACTGTCAACTGCTTTTATTTTTAGCAAACTTAACGTGTAAATATTTGTATGAACATAACAAGATTCAACAACTGAGACATAAACTGATTAAGTTCCACAGACATGTGACTAACAGAAATGGAATAATGTGTCCCTGAACAAAGGGGGGGGGTGTAAATCAGTCAATAGTGACAATATCTGGTGTGGCCACCAGCTGCATTAAGTACTACAGTGCATCTCCTCCTTATGGACTGCACCAGATTTGCCAGTTCTTGCTGTGAGATGTTACCCCACTCTTCCACCAAGGCATCTGCAAGTTCCCTGACATTTCTGGGGGGAATGGCCCTAGCCCTCACCCTCCGATCCAACAGGTCCCAGACGTGCTCAATGGGATTGAGATCCGGACTCTTCGCTGGCCATGGCAGAACACTGACATTCCTGTCATGCAGGAAATCACACACAGAACGAGCAGTATGGCTGGTGGCATTGTCATGCTGGAGGGTCATGTCAGGATGAGCCTGCAGGATGGGTACCACATGAGAGAGGAGGATGTCTTCCTGGTAACGCACAGCGTTGAGATTGCCTGCAATGACATCAAGCTCAGTCCGATGATGCTGTGACACACCGCCCCAGACCATGACGGACCTTCCACCTCCAAATCGATCCCGCTCCACAGTACATGCCTCGGCGTAACGCTCATTCCTTTGACGATAAATGCGAATCCGACCATCACCCCTGGTGAGACAAAACCGCGACTCGTCAGTGACGAACACTTTTTGCCAGTCCTGTCTGATTCAGCGACGGTGGGTTTGTGCCCATAGGCGACGTTGTTGCCAGTGATGTCTGGTGAGGACCTGCCTTACAACAGGCCTACAAGCCCTCAGTCCAGCCTCTCTCAGCCTATTGCGGACAGTCTGAGCACTGATGGAGGGATTGTGCGTTCCTGGTGTTACTCGGGCAGTTGTTGTTGCCATCCTGTACCTGTCCCGTAGGTGTGATGTTCAGATGTACCGATCCTGTGCAGGTGTTGTTACACGTGGTCTGTCGCTGCGAGGACGATCAGCTGTCTGTCCTGTCTCCCTGTAGCGCTGTCTTAGGCGTCTCACAGTACGGACATTGCAATTTATTGCCCTGGCCACATCTGCATGCCTCCTTGCAGCATGCCTAAGGCACGTTCACACAGATGAGCAGGGACCATGGGCATCTTTCTTTTGGTGTTTTTCAGAGTCAGTAGAAAGGCCTCTTTAGTGTCATAAGTTTCATAACTGTGACCTTAATTGCCTACCGTCTGTAAGCTGTTAGTATCTTAATGACCATTCCACAGGTGCATGTTCATTAATTGTTTATGGTTAATTGAACAAGAATGGGAAACAGTGTTTAAACCTTTTACAATGAAGATCTGAAGTTATTTGGATTTTTACGAATCATCTTTGAAAGACTGAAAGACTGGGTCCTGAAAAGTTTTTTTTTTTTGTTGCTGAGTGTATAAATGGCTGAATTTTAAGGTGACTGGGCATCATATTGTCTTAGCTTTCTACAGTGTTTGAGAAGGCAAAGCCCTTTGGTTAAGTTATTTGTACAGCTGCCACTGCCAACTTGATTTCCTTGCGTTTTTTGTCCTCTCTGTTTTCAGCCCATCTGCTCCTCCCCTCTCCGAGCCTGTTGCCCTAGCGACTCCACACAGACCCAGTGTGTAGACATGCTGCTGGAGAGCCAGTACTGCATGCGTCAAAACATTGTTAATTTGCACAATGCCTCGTTCACATTTGCTTGTAAAGGTCGAAACTCACCAAAAATGACATTCGGTAGCTACCTATATATGTGTAATTTTGAGCGGGATTGTCTGTCTTTGCAATTCGCTTGCGCTCGTTAGCCTATTTATTTTTAGAGCGTTGGACCAGTAACCGGGAGGTTGCTGGATCGAATCCCAGAGCTGACAAGGTAAAAATCTGTTGTTTTGCCCCCTGAGCAAGGCAGTTAACCCATTGTTCCTCGGGCGCCGAAGACGTCGATTAAGGCACCACTCCGCACCTCTCTGATTCAGAGAGGTTTGGTTAAATGCGGAAGACACATTTCAGTTGAATACATTCAGTTGGACAACTGACTAGGTATCCCACTTTCCCTTATCTAGCAGCCTTCATGCAAATTCACTATTACTTGTGCTAAGTTTGTTCGAATTCTGGTAAGACGCCCAATGGACTTTTTTTGCGCCCACTTGTGTACTAAACCGGTAATACCATAAATCATGGGGTAAGAGATGGACGCTATGAAAATCTGGATTCCGCCCAACCCTAATGTTTTCGGGCATACGGGATGTCATCTTCAGTGACTAGAGACCAATGTGTACAGGTCTCTGGGAGCAAAGAGGCTAGGCACATGATTCCTAATCCAGATGTCCCTTATCTGCATTATGCTCATACTAGGCTATGTCTTCAATTTAGTACAAGTGTAATGGTTAATGTGGTTCATACTACTGATATTTTGCAGTTGGTGTCGCGCACACACAAAAAAAATGAATTACTAAATTAAGTCATATCCTGAAAGTTGCAGTGACACTTGCTTTTTTCTGACTAGCACTGTTTTTGATGGCTGCTGTATTGAAGTTTTAGTGACTGTAACCTTTAGTGACTGTAACCATACCTCAGTCACGTTGTCATGCCTCCTTTGGAAGTCTGGAGAGTTTTGTGTAAGTCAACTGCTCAAATGGTCTTCCAGCTTCCAGCTGATGTTACATTTCAAGACCCATACCCCCACATGCCTGTAGAAGGGGTGCTGCGTGTAATGTTTGTCACTGTTTTCTGACCGGGTAGGACACATTTTGTAGCGTTGTTGCGTATGCTAGTTTGCAACATTGCAGAAAATTGAAGAAACCTGGAGAAAATGTAATTCTGTTTTGTACTCAATACACAATTGAGTCGACGGCATTGCAACTCCTCTGCCTGAACGCTACAAAAAAACAGACGTTATGACGTGTGTACCTACAGGCTATGGTAAAAGTGTGACCGACAGTCAAAGTGGAGAAATCGATGGTTATGGTAGTTTTTCCTCTGTCAATAATCGTGGGACACGGTTTGTGTCTTGATGGGGTTTTAATCAGAAGTGTCCCAGCCATCCTCACGCATTTGTGCCTACGGCACTAATCTAGTTGGGCACCTTTTTAGAGCTCCGCACAAGCAATGGAATTTGATTGGTTTAACATGTTGTGAGGTGTTGATGATTTACACCGGGTTTCCACCCCATTGTAGCTACTTTCTTCCATTGAATTCAGGAGGCTTTCCGATTAGGGAAGCCTGGTTCTAGACTAGGCTACTATAACAATGTGGTTGTCTAAAATGTAAATGATATTCAACTTATGGTTCTCGTATTGACAGAATATTTTCAGCAGTATGTAGCATTCATGACAGGTAGTATTCAGTTGGGTATGGTTCCATATTTTTCCTAAAATCCACCATTTGGCCTCGTCTTTTACAGGAACAGTTCCTGCAGGAGCGCATCAAGGTCAACGGTAAAGCTGGGAACCTGGGTGGTGGCGTGGTGTCCATTGAAAGGAGCAAGAGCAAAATCTCTGTGAATTCTGAGGTGCCATTCTCCAAAAGGTACGTTTGAATTAAATCTTGATTTAGTTTATGAATTGCCCTTGTGATGTGGTGAGCAACATCATCCTCCATTTTATGTTGTGTTGTCTGATGGTGGGACTTGGTTTGTGTCCACAGTTATGCATGTATTGCATTTTCACCTGTTTTATTAGGAAGGTGGATCTGTCCTTTGCTTTCAGTTGTTGTGGTATTGCATTTAAGAAAACTGTTTGTGCCATGTTGCTTGCTGCTATCGGCTCATTGCAGTTTTGCCATCGATGTTAGGCTTTGATTGGCTCTCTTGTCTTACCTCATGAGACCGTCCCAAGTCTAATTCATTGTTTGCAGGAGTGCTTTTAAAGTGATTATTACTGTATCACATAAAATAATATCAATAGACAGATGAATATGAGTAGAAAAAGTTCAGAGAACGCAGAACGTTTATTTTTACTTCAGTCGGCTTTATTTCCACAAGGGGATGAGATGCTGTGATCTGATTGAGGTCTCCAGCAGGTCTTTCATCGGTTTCAAAGTAACAAGTCACTGTGTACCCTCTTAGACATTCATGGATTCTTAAGCACCTTCTGAAGCTATATTTGGGCCCTCAAGGCAGGAAATTATGGAACACTAGCGACACACAAATTGATTCAATTCAATTACTTCTACCCTCAATGTTTTTTTTCAGGTTTTCAGTCTCTGGATATGCCATTTTATATTTTAACTTCGTAGTATTTATAAAAAAAAATATATATATATATATATATGAAGCCATGTTGGGATTTTTTTATTTCTTTCATGCACGAGAACGAGCGTGTTTGCACTTGAAAAGGAATGCACAGGACTAAATGAGAAAACAGACGGGCTGCGAGCGTCAACGGCATCACGCGCGTATAGCTTGTCAAAGTATGACGCCAGTCTATTGTTCTTGCGTCTACGCGGCACAATGCTCTTAAAATAACAGGATACATTTACAGAAAATAAATGCATAGTTGGTCTACTTAGTGCCTTTTAGGCTACTACGATTTCAAGATAATACAACTGTTTATTATGGCTTTTAATGACAATTATGCTGGTTATGCTACGCCGTCTGTGAATTAACTCTCGCACACACATTTCACGCCGTTGACGGATGTCTCCCCGTGTGATTTTGGCTTTACGGTATTATAATATAGATGTTGCAGTACAGGCAGGGAAGCAAACAGGGCTTTTTTTTTTAAACAAGCCTTTTTACATCCGTACCCTTCACAGATCCTTGGATGTATCCCTGATCCTTTTCTTCTGATATGGATAGGTTCAGTATTTGTAACATTCAGTTTGTTGGTCAGGTTTTCACAGTTGACTTAAGATGTGAATGCCATTTGTGACTAGCATTAATGCGTGGTGATTTAGTACATCTAGGCTTTATGTAATTGGGGGTCAGGGTTTAAATTATACATCGACTCTTGTAGATGACTGAAGTGTCTTGGGGGTGCCTGACGTCTATCTCCGACAGTTGTCGGGGGTGTCTCACATAGAAATGTTAAATTCTTAGGTGGAATCCCTGATTTGTTATGGGGGTGCCAAGACCTGCTCTAAATTGAACCCGGAGGGTGCATTTCTTAGAGGGGACTTTGCAGATCGAGCGGTTAACTGTGGAGCTGATGATTTGAGGTTCTGCATGTTATATTGTCTGTTATTCTATCTGAACGTTCTGTAAATGTTGC
Organism: Brachymystax lenok tsinlingensis; assembly: GCA_030435695.1. Classification (NCBI taxonomy): domain Eukaryota; kingdom Metazoa; phylum Chordata; class Actinopteri; order Salmoniformes; family Salmonidae; genus Brachymystax; species Brachymystax lenok. Next base: position 36,384,887 of record CM059813.1, read on the forward strand.
ACCCTCCAGAATGAACCCCAGGCCTAGCCTGATAAGTTCTCAAAATGTAACAAATTTACAGTACATCTTTGTCAGTGTAATTTTCAATGGTGTTTTAAATTGCTGACACTGCCCTTCTATCTGCCAGGTACTTGAAATACCTGACCAAGAAGTACCTGAAGAAGAACAACCTGAGAGACTGGCTGCGTGTGGTGGCCAACACCAAGGAGAGTTACGAACTGCGCTACTTCCAGATCAACCAGGATGAGGAAGAGGAGGATGACGAAGATTAAATCCATGCTTTCTTTTGTCAATAAAATGTCTAAAGAACAAAAGCTTCTCTCATGGCTTTTATTTGCTGATTTTGCACTAAATCTGCATAATGTTTGAAAATCATTAACTACACTTGCAATGAGCTGGTTAGACTTGAAAACCTGTATTCTTTAATGTGAGGATGTGTTCTGTGCTTACAAGTTAATGTCATGTGCACAAGTACAGTGAAATGCCTTTCTTGCAAAATCTAAACCCAACAATGCAGTAATCAATAACAATGTATTACTAAAAGTAACCATGTAGGATAAAAACACATATATATATATATATATATATATATATATATATATAAAATAGAACACCCCATAAAGTAAGCAAGCATACTATATACAGTGTCAGTCACTTCTAGTACCATATTTACAATGTGCAAGGGATACTGGAGTGATAGAGGTAGATATGGGTAAGGTGACTAGGCAACAGGATATGATAAACAGAGTAGCAGCAGCAGCTTATGTGATTAGGTGTGTGTGTGTGTGTGTAGTCAGTATACATATGTGTGAGCAAATGGAGTGTGTAGGGCCCTTTTGAGTGTTCATAGAGACGGTGCAAAAATAAAATTGTCTAGGCATTTTGAGCAGTCATGGCTTGTGGATAAGAGCTGTTCAGTAGCCTGTTGGTGTCAGACTTGCAATGGTACCGCTTGCCGTGCTGAAGTGGAGAGCACAGTCTTTGGCTGGAGTTGAAAGATTTTCCGGGCCTTCATTTCACGCCGCCTGATGTAGAGGTCTTGGATGGCAGGGAACTCTGCCCCAGTGATGTACTGGGCTGTCCGCACCACTCTTTAGCTCTATACTATCGAGGGCGGTGCTATTGCCATACCAAGCAGTGATGCAGCCAGTCAAGATGCTCCCAATGTTACAGCTGTAGAACTTTCTCAGGATTTGAGGGCCCATGCCAAACCTTTACAACTTGAGGGGGAAGAGGCATGTCATGGCTTCTTCGCTACTGTGCGCATGTGTGGATGAGGAACTTGAAGCTCTATTTTATACAGGCTTCCTTCTTTTCACTCTGTCAATTATATATAGGTTAGTATTGTGGAGTAACTACAATGTGATTGATCCATCCTCAGTTTTCTATCACAGCCATTAAACTGTAGTTTATGGCGGTAATTTTAGTTACCATTGGACTCATGGTGAATGACACCTGTACCTTTGTAGTGACTATGTGTATTGATATACCATCCAAAGTGTTATAACTTCATTCTGCTCAAAGGGATATTCAATGTTTGCTTTTTTGTGCCCTTTGCGAGGCATGGGAAAACCTCCCATGTCTTTGTGGTTGAATCTGTGTTTGAAATTAAGTTCTCTTCTGAGGGACCTTAACGATAATTGTATGTGTGGGGTACAGTGATGATGTAGTCATTAAAAAATCATTATTGCACACAGTGAGTGTGTGCAACGTATGACTTGTTAAGCACATTTTTACTCCTGAACTTATTTAGGCTTGCCATAACAAAGGGGTTTAATACTTATTGATTCAAGACATTTCAGCTTCTCATTTTTTATTAATTTCTAAACATTTTGAAAAACAATTCCACTGACATTATGGGGTGTTGTGTGTAGGCCACTGAGAAAAATCTATTTAATCAATTTTAAATTTGGGCTGTAAGACAACAAAATGTGGAAAAAGTCAAGGGGCGTGAATACTTTCTGAAGGCACTGTAAATGCAACAAGTACTGATATTGTATCTTATAAGGTCCTAAACGATATAACCGCGATCGATAAAAGACAGTACTGTACAGCCGTCTAAATTGCCTTGGCCAAGGCTTCTTATCAGCAGACTCAACAGTCTTGATTTCTCAAATGACTGCCTCGCCTGGTTCACCAACTACTTCTCAGATAGAGTTTAGTTTTTCAAATCGGAGGGCCTGTTGTCTGGACCTCTGGCAGTCTCTATGGGGGTGTCACAGGGTTCAATTCTCGGGCCGATTCTTTTCTCTGCATATATCAATGATGTCGCTCTTGCTGCTGGTGATTCTCTGATCCATCTCTACGCAGGCGACACCATTCTGTATACTTCTGGCCCTTCTTTGGACACTGTGTTAACTAACCTCCAGATGAGCTTCAATGCCATACAATAAAACTAAATGCATGCTCTTCAACCAATCGCTGCCCGCACCCTCCCGCCCGACTAGCATCACTACTCTGGATGGTTCTGACTTAGAATATGTGGAGAACTACAAATACCTAGATGTCTGGTTAGACTGTAAATTCTCCTTCCAGACTCACATTAAGCATCTCCAATCCAAAATTTAATCTAGAATCGGCTTCCTATTTCGCAACAAAGCCTCCTTCACTTATGCTGCTAAACATACCCTCGTAAAATTGACTATCCTACCGATCCTTGACTTTGGCGATGTCATTTACAAAATAGCCTCCAATACTCTACTCACCAAATTGGATGTAGTCTATCACAGTGCCATCTGTTTTGTCACCAAAGCCCCACATACTACCCACCACTGCGACCTGTATGCTCTCGTTGGCTGGCACTCGCTTCATATTCGTCGCCAAGCCCACTGGCTCCAGGTCATCTATAAGTCTTTGCTAGGTAAAGCCCCACCTTATCTCAGCTCACTGGTCACCATAGCAACACCCGCCCGTAGCACTCGCTCCAGCAGGTATATTTCCCTGGTCATTGCCAAAGCCAACTCCTCTTTTGGCCGCCTTTTCTTCCAGTTCTCTGCTGCCAATGACTGGAACGAATTGCAAAAATCACTGGAGACATAGCTCACTCACTAACTTTAAGCATCAGCTGTCAGAGCAGCTTACCGATCATTGCACCTGTACACAGCCCATCTGTAAATAGCCCACCCAACTACCTCATCTCCATATTGTTCTTTATTTTTTGCTCTTTTGCACCCCAGTATCTCTACTTGCACATCATCATCTGCACATCTATCACTCCAGTGTTAATGCTAAATTGTAATTATTTTGCCACTATGGCCTATTTATTGCCTTACCTCCCTATTCTTACTACATTTGCACGCACTGTATATAGATTCTTCAATTGTGTTATTGACTGTACATTTGTTTATCCCATGTGTAACTCTGTGTTGTTTTTGTTGCACTGTTTTGCTTTATCTTGGCCAGATCGCAGTTGTAAATGAGAACTTGTTCTCAACTGGCCTACGTGGTTAAATAAAGGTGAAATAAAAAATAAAATACAAATAAAATAATAATAGCACTCACAGCTTTTCAAGAGAACAATTTAGAAATGTATGGTACGTTTACATATATTTTAGTGGCTGTTTATACAGAACATGTGTATAAATCCGGTATAAACTGTATTTATAATTATATGAAAATATTTTAGGTTGACAATTCTGTTACAAAATTTCTGATACACATGCCTTTTACATAATCCAGAAAGATCTGGATTATGCCTCTGCCATTCATTCCAATTAGACTGATTTGGATTTCTCCCTGGCTGCCATTTTCACCCAATTCGGGAACTTTGAAGTTTATGACAGCCCCTCAAGTAATTTAGTAGGTTCTCTATGGTTGCAATGACTTTTCGAATCTGCTTTCAAATGCAGAGCTTCTAAAACAGAAATATTGCATGTTTCCTTTGTTTCATGTGGTCAATCACATTCCTCTGGAGTTGCCTTCTTCAGAGACTGAGTCTATTACAGATGTCATTCCCGATCCCCCCTCCACTGCTGTGGATTCTGGGGGAACCTTCTCCCTGGCCTGGGCAATCTATGCGACTCCAGCAGAATCGCCATGCGGTAGTGAGCCTATGTTGCTGACCGGACCCAAATCCTCACCGCCACCAGATCATGCCTGCCTCTGACTCTCTGCCTGTCCCTGAACTAGGTGACCCTCCAGCAGCACCGGACCTGTCTGCGGCCACCTCTGATGACCGGTCCAGCCCTGACCTGGGCCCATGGGAAGACCTAGCCACACCACTATCACCAGCTACTGACAGTCACCTGACCCATCCACAGCCCTGGATCCCATTTGGGGTGTCCAAGATGCCGCTGTCCGGGATGCCCCTGCCCAGCATGCACCACATGACCGATCTCCAGTCCTAGTCCTGCTGCTGCTGGACTCAATTCCCGACGTGACTCTGTGGGACACACCAAACCTAATCGCGGGCGACCACCCAGAATTCACCCCCTAGTGTCCTGTCTCAGAGGCACTACATATTCCTGCTCCTGGGGTCTGAGCTGATCCACCATCTGCCCTGGTCTCACCAGCACTGCCTTCTGATCTGGGCCTTGCTCTAGGGCCTGCCCTGGGCCCTGCACTGGGGGACTTGCCTGCCTCAGTTTGGGATCCGTTGCAGCCAGGCTTTCTCTCCTCTACTGGGGCACAGCAACCCCCTGTGGGGAAACACCACCACGCCTGCTCTCCGCTGCTGGGGCCTGCCTCAGTTGGGGAGTCGCTGCCGCTGGGCCTGCTCTCCTCCCTGGACATGGGGGCACTCCTGGCCCGCCTCTGTGGGGGAGCTGACTTGCTGCAGTGGGCTGGCCCTACTCTGAAGTGTCATCAATATGGACAACCTCAGCACTCTGTCTCCTGGCTGCTCCTTGCCTTCCTCTGATGGGGTGGCAGGCTGTAGCCTGAATTCATTTTTTAGTAAATATGCTGCTTATATTTAGGGGTGGCTGTTAGGAATTCCCTGCCGGTGACTTATCAGCACCTCACAACCCCTTAGCTGCACTACACTTTGTAGCCTGAGCGTCTTCGGGGTACCATAAACCTGCCTCTCAAACTCTTTCTGACCTTTGAGACCTGTGCCCTGATAGGTTGCTAGGTAGGTTACTAGGTTGACTATACAGGTCACACAATACCTCCAGTCTCCCTCAAGCAGTGGCAGAGAGCAACATCTCTGTCTCTGCCCATCAACAACTGGACTCATTCATATCTCTGAACTTGTGAGATGTGTGGGTGCCCAAAGTGAGTTGTGTGACATTTGTATATTGTTCTTCGTAGTTAGTTACTACTATTGCGTATTTTATGTTGCCCCTCTGTGTTTACTGTGTTGTGTAATACTCTGCAGATAGCATATACAGTCTATACAGTCCTTTTTTTACAGTCCAGTCCTGCCATTTATTACTGCTCTATTCTGTATCTTGATTTGTGCCCTGGTATATTCATTCAGTATGTGTGTATTCATTACCTTGGTTTCTGTCCATTACAGAACCATTACCTTTCCTACAGAACCATCCCCATGTACATTCTCATATGCATCTCCATATTCATCTTCTCCTGTGTGTGAGTAAAGTTCCCTGTGTGTGTTCACTCTTTGGCTGCTTTAATCCCCTCTATCTGGGGGCGGTGTCAGTAGGTCACAAACCACTAAAGTATGTAGAGCAGGTAGCTCTCTTTCAGTAGGAATTGCAATTCGTAACATACACTAAGTGTACAAAACATTAAGGACACCTTCTTTGTCCATGAGACTGACCAGGTGAATCCTGGTAAAAGTTTTGATCCCCTATTGATGTCACCTGTTAAATCTTCTTCAATCGAGATGAAGGGGAGAAGACAGCTTAAAGAAGGATTTTTTAAAAATCCTTGAGACAATTGAGACATGGATTGTGTGTGCCATTCCAGCCTGGTCTCATAGACTAGACATAACATAGTAAAAGTAAATCCGAGACACTGGAATTAGTATAATATGTTACATTTGGTGTTGTTACATAAAACAGAAGGTTACTTAATTAAGGCAAAAACTAAAGGAGGGTGGTTAGTTGGGGGTGGATAGGTGAGCAGGCATATAACGTGAATGCCAACTAGCATTTTAGCAACTTTTCAACGATTTACTACTTTTTAGCTACTTTGCAACTACTTGGCATTTTAGCTAACCTTAACCCTAACTCTTAGTCTAGCTAACGTTAGCCAGCTAGCTAATGATAGCATTATCCACAGCAAATTGGAATTCCTAACATATCATACGTTTTACAAATTCGTATCATATTGTACATTTTGGAAATTCTTAACATATTGTTCGCAATTCGTAACATATGAGTTGTAATTCGTAACATGTCATACGAAATGGTTGATGGACATCCACAGATTAATACATACCATACGAGATGTAACATATCATACTAAATGGAGTGTCTCGGATTTACATACAGAATAATATGAAACAGGGTATGGTAGTACGTGTCAGGCGCACCGGTTTGTGTCAAGAACTGCAACGCTACTGGGTTTTTCACGCTTAACAGTTTTCCATGTGTAGAATGGTCCAAAGGACATCCAGCCAACTTGACACAACTCTGGGAAGTGTTGGAGTGAACTTAATATTAGGAAGGTGTATACTCAGTACAAGACAAATTGTAATTGGTAACATATCATGCAAAGGAGAAATCAAGCTGGATGGACATCAGAAATAGAGGAAGGCCAGTACTAAAAACAAACAAAATATAACTATTGTAAAACAGATTGTGTCTGTAAAATGTGTATAGTATGTATAAACTGGAAGTAGAAGCCTAAGTGTTGTTGTGTATTGGTTTAATCCAATTGGGGGAGGGTGGGAGAGTGTATATGTATATGTGTATATATGTACGTGGGTATATATATTTACCCAAAACATATATGGGGGATTGGAAATGATGCAGACAATTACATTGATGGAAGCAGAAATCTATCCTCAGTATTAAAGCTGATCCACCCCCTCAAAAATAAAATAAATAAACATGTCATACGAAGGTGGATGATGAACATCCACAAATTAATAAATACCAATACAAAACGTAACATTTCATAATAATTTGTGGTTCCCGGATTTAAATGTACTATGTTATGTCTACCCCTGAGTTCAGGTTGCAGCGTAACCTTGACAACTGTTCTAAGCAGTCAACAGCCCTGGCTGCGCACTTGCCATTTCTTGTAGGTGAAAAAGCAAGTAAGTTTGTTGAATGCATGCATACCTTGACTAAATAATTTCTAAAACAAAAGGAATAATATATTTGAAATTGCTAATTCAAACAAGTTTAGTGTAGGCTGCAATAATTTCTCTGTAGAATATTACTTTGTAACATTCACTGTTCAACATGCGCCGCCTTCAAATCAAGATACATTACAATGTAGCCGAAATGATGGCTACATGTAACAAACACACTTTTAATGTCTCTGGTAACAAACATATTGCCGTTGCCCTTATGCCAACGAGCTGTTTGCATCCTATATTTTAAAGTTTAAAGAAGAATTACCCCCATTGACTCAAGTTTAATAATGCCTATAGATAGATTAACTTGGCTTTATAATTCTTGCCATTGTCATAATAGCTTATGTTTCATTAAAATACGCAATTATTCAAACCAAGTTTGACTTAGATTGTCTTACAGCTGGATACATTACACTGCATCAAATCCATTTGAGACGAAGTGCGAAGTGGGGGCTCAGGAGGGGATTGAGTGAAGTTTTTTCCCCATATCCTGGTGTAACCTCAATTTCTACAGACTTGCTTGGGAAAACGGGCAAAGAGACAGACGGGAAGAGATGCACACAGTGACATTGCTACTTGCAGCACTGCATACGACTAGTAAAAGTGGTAACTAGGGGAGCATGACTTAACTAGTTGTGGTGAAAATTATGGGATGGATTGTCATGGCAACAGACCAGACGTCACAATCTGGGCATGTGTGTTCCAGTTTTGTCTCTTTCTTATTTTCAGACTGGAGGACTTGGATAGAGAAGAGTGTAAAAGGAAATACATGTTTTCCTACAAAAAGAGGGAAGTCATCATTTTTGAAAATATACAGATATACATTTTATTTACACAAGACCCATATAATAATTTTCGGAGAGGCAATACGGGGTGAACAGTGGCGTTTTGAGGGTTAACTTTCAGTTAATTCTCAGGCAAGAGGTTTTTTGGTATGCGATAAAGATGCCTGGGTCGTTAAGCAATGAAGACGAGGGACAAGAGGACATGGATTTTGAAGACGAAATACCAGGTGAGCGAGTGAAGTAAGGTGGGGGGAGTTTCTGCCCGTCAGATATTTTGCGCTGCTACGCCTAGTTGAATGCGGGAAAAGGGCTTGTCGTACTATACGTTATAGGAGACAAGAGGGGTGGGGTGCAGTAAGCGTTTCAATTTTTGCACGACCCGTTGTTTTCCTCAGGGGCACATGTTTGCACTTGTCGCCACTGTGTCATCTTCAAATATGATATAGATAGACGAATGAAAAGCCACCATATGTGGTACTGAAACGAGCCGGTCAGAGAAAAGGGGGACAGCCAAGAATCCTTGAATTCTCGAGAACATTTTTTATTAAAAGCTCAGATGTTAGGCCACCGAACTCCATTTGACTTTGATTGCGATCAAAGTCATTTCTACATTTATCTTATTATAATTAGGCACATTCACACCATTTTATTCGTGCTGTTTTGAGGGTGCGCCCTTTTATTTTGCTGTTAGGCAACAATATAATATTTTTTTGTGTTTCCATTTGAGGTCAGAAGTTGCACCTCACATGCTGTGACAACTGAATAAAAGGTATACATTATTACTAAATGAATGTCCATAGACTGTCCAACTCTCCCTGGTGATGCACCATCATCAAAATTGAACAGCTGTGTCCCAATTGTTTTGAAGCTCTTGTCCAATTGATTCGGCAGTGGCCACAAATGTGCTGGGCTGTGACTGAACCCACGTGTACCAGGAAAACACTGGTTAGGGGAACTGTCCTGTTGATAAGTCAAGTTTAATCAAACAGATTGTGGCTGTCAACCAGCACACTGGGTTGGTACTCTCAACACATCCATCATACTAGTTAACTGCACATGCCATTTTCCACAATGGTGTCTTTGTTACTGCACATTTGAGTAATTTAGAAGATACCCTTATCCAGAGCAATTTACAGTAGTGAATGCATTTAGTTTAATACCTTTTTGTACTGGTTCCCTGTGGGAATCAAACCCACAACCCTGGTTTTGCAAGCACCATGCTCTACCAACTGAGCCACACAGGACTACTGCTGTGTTAGTCTTTCACAGAATATGACTGAAACAAAACTAATTGGCACTCAAGACCACGTGAACCCTCCAAAGTTAGAATGGTGAGAGCATGGTGGATGGGATCTGTAAACCCATCAACTCGTGGTCATCTGCAACAGGACATGCCTCTTATTTACAGTGCTAGTTAAAGAGGGTGTCTATGTGGCCCCTGAGCCTGGTTCATAAATCTCTCCATCCATGGCTGTCAACCAGGTCATACATCTCTGGGGAGCCAGTGGCTGAGCCAGTGTCAGGCCAGGGGTGAGGTGATGAAGTGCCCTACAGCAAGTGCCTAGGTCAGGAGCCTGCCTTTTTATACTACCATGTCAGTTCAGTAAATAGAATCATCATACATTCATAGTTTTTCTTCTCCAGCTAGTGCCAGGCCCCAGATTATTTACTCCTGGATTAGCAGCCAGGGCAGACCAATATGCCCTCCTGCCCTCATAGCATTTGCATTAGCCTATTAGTGTGAAATGGTTGGTTGGTTATGGCACCAGTTTATCATGGTGCAATAATGACATTGCGTTAGGCCCACCTTTGTAATGTATTGTTTTGTATGTTAAGTATTTTGCTTGAATTTCATGCTGTTTGCTTGTAAGAGTTTTATGCACTGTGGATAGTTGGAGTTTGCATTTGGCCTGACATTAATACCAACATGCCTGTGTCTGAGCTTCTTTCTGATAGTAGCCTATGGAATCAATACATGTACATTATTATGTTGCATTTAAAATAGTTTCCAACAACATTTCTGACTTTGGAGCATACAGAAAAGGTTAATGAATGTAGTCATGGGTGTTATTGAGCAAACAGACTCACAAAATACCTTTATTTGTATTGGTGCAATTTACTAAAGAACTGGTTATCTTTAGAAGGGGGGAGTGCTCTGTGATTTCAGCACATGCAGTTTGACAGCTGCAATCTGAGGGATAAAGCAATCACTGATGCATATCCCCAAAAACCAACAACTAGTGGTTAAAAAGGGAGGTTAAATGCTTACAAATATCTATGGAATGTGTTAATAAAGAAATCTTGCTCCTGTTATGTTCCAGTTGGTTCTTCATATGTTTTAGATGTATTTTCCCTGAGTGTATCAATCAGTTCTGTTCTATAATTGTGCACGTAGCATCTTCCTAACCATGCATGTGCATGATGCTTTGATGAGAATGTGCTTCTTATAGACCCAGCCAGGCTTGACAGCAGTCTAATGAACTTCAGGATTGGCAAGGGCCCTCCACAAGCCATGGAGGGAGAGCTGAGGACCCACAGTACAGTAGCTTCCACTGTTCGCTGTCACAGCCATACACTTCACCACTCACTGCCTCAAACTCATTGTTGTCCTTCCCATTGTCGCGTTCTTGGTCATGTCACTAGCGCTGTCCCAGTGTCTCAGTTTTACCTTTTGCTACTGCCTCTAACATTTCTCTTTGTCTTGTCTTGTTTTCTTTTTGAATTGTTTCGTCCTTCAACGAAATTGAAAGATTAGCATGGGCTTTTGTGTGCCTACTAAAGTCATCCCTGATTGGTGGGGGCTATTTCTGGAGACTCCACTGTGAAAGCTGACACCATTTTTGTTCATCTGTGTGTGTGTGTGTGCGTGTGTGTGCGCGTGTGTGTAATGCTTACCCAAGTAAATGTGTGTTTTATGTGTTTACTCTGTCACACTTGCCACCACTGCATTTTTGTTCAACTGCACATGTATGTTCTAATTACACTGTCATAATAATATACCGCAATCTCATAATATTTACGGTGCACGAGCAAGAATAGCAAATCACAAAGGAGCTGTAATGTTACATCAGCTGCCAGATTATACCCTGCCACCACCAGGCTCCTGCTGACTTTCCCTAAATTGACCCACAGTACATCTAACTCATTCACACACCATCACTCTGTACCCTTAGATCTAGACTGCCCTGCCACCATTTATTATCACTAACTTCCAAGACCCATGAGCAGGACAGTGAGCTCACAGTCAATGAAGTCATACAGTCCGCAATTCAGAATGTTACACTATAACAGCATAACCGCTACTAGAAAGACCAACATCAAATCAAATCAAATGTTATTGGTCACATACACATGGTTAGCAGATGTTATTGCAAGTGTAGCGAAATGCTTATGCTTCTAGATCCGACAGTGTGGCAGTATCTAATAGGTAATATCTAACAATTCCACAACAACACCTAATATCTAACAAATTTCAGAACAAAACCTAATACACACAATCTAGTAAAGGAATGGGATAAGAATATAAAAGTATAAAATATATATATGAGCAGTGACGGAGCGGCTAAGATGCAATAGATAGTAAAGAATAGATAGTGAAGGATACAGTATACATTATATACATATGAGATGAGTAATGCGAGATATGTAAACATTCTTGAAGTGACATTATTAAGGTGACTAGTGTTCCATTTTTTAAAGTGGCCAATGATATCAAGTCTGTAGGTAGGCAGCCGCCTCTCTGTGCTAGTGGTGGCTGTTTAACAATCTGATGGCCTTGAGATAGAAGCTGTTTTTTTACTCCAAGCTTTGGAGTAAATGCGTGTGAGGGTGCCTTTGTGTGTCCCAAGACATACGTAGAGTGAGCTATAAACACCCTCTCAATGATGGGAGAAGCCTGAAGTCACTCTCTTCACATTGGCGGTCAGGGCACCATTAACTGGGTGTTTCCATAAGGAGCCTGTCAGAGAGAGTGGCCTAATGCGTGTTCCTGTAAATGCTGGACTTCTCAGGAATGAGAGGGTCATGAATCTCCCTTCTAATGGAGCGGTCCGGTGGCCAAGCCCTTGCAAGAAGGTCAGAGCGGTGCTGCCTGCCTGCCGTCCACTCTTCAACGTGGGCACAGTGTGCCAAGTGAGGCTGCAGTCTAGTTCAAACTGGGCCTGGTGCCAGCTGTCCTTTGCCACATGCCACAGTGATCCCCCTCATCACCCGGTTACGGAGCAGACACCTCTGGAAGACATCACAGAGCATTAGAACAATAGCTGCCAGAACGCCAGAGGCTTCTCTCTGGGATCACACACTTAGATGTGGTGCCTTAAATACATTTTTACATGTGCAGACATAATGTGTTTATCTCAATTGCATTGATGGTAGTGGCCATTTCTGGTCAACTTGATGGTAAATAATGGCTGGTGTTACATATCAGCAATGAGGAGAATTAGATGTCTTGAGTTGGAAACAGCAGATTTTTGCTCCAAACCTTTCTGTAGGTCTTAAATAAACTAAATTTCTTCTCATCTCAGCCAATTTGATCATGAGTGCATTTGAAAGAGCTGTAACATTAGCTGAGTTGTAATGATGACATGCCTGGCAGGCTGCAAACATATATTTTATTTAACACTTAATTTTTTTTCTCTCAAAAAGACAGGGTTTAAAATGATTGACACCCCTGTTTTCAATACCTTTCAATACCTCAGCTTGTGAGGATAACAGCACTGAGCCTTTTTCTAAAATGTTTTATGAGTTGAAGAACACATGGATCTTAGACCATTCTTCCATGCAGAATCTTTCCAGATACTTTATATCCTTTGTTTGCGATTATGGCCTGCTCTCTTCAAACCACAGGTTTTCAATGGGGTTCAAGTCTGGAGACTGAGATGGCCGTTACATGTTGATTTTGTGGTCAATTAACAATTTCTTTGTGGATTTTGATGTGTGCTTGGGGTTATTGTCTTGCTGGAAGATCCATTTGCGGCCAAGTTTCAGCCTACTGGCAGAGGCAACCAGGTTTTTGGATATATTGTCCTGGTACTGGGTAAAGTTCATGATGCCGTTGACTTTAACAAGGGCTCCAGGAACAGTGAACGCAAACTAGCCCCATAACATCAAAGATCCACCACCATATTTTACTGTAGGTATGGGGTAATTTTTTATTTGACACCACTCAACACTGGTGTACATGGCCAAAGAGCTCTATTTTCATAAAGCTTTTTGAGCATACAATATAGCTCATAATTTGTATTATTTATTTTATACAGTCTTTTTTGCTCATCTTCATCAAGGGTGCCAATAATTTCGAACCTGACTGTGGTTCAGACATGAAAGAGCTCCCATTGTGAGGTACTGCAGACATGTTGACCTAATAACTATAAAGCTGGCACTACCCACACGTCATTTAAATAAAATTACATTGAACCAACATGGAATAGACTTTGAATTAACACATACAGTACCAGTCAAAAGTTTGGACACACCTACTCATTCCAGGGTTTAAGTAGCCACCCTTTGCCTTGATGACAACTTTGCACACTCTTGGCATTCTCTCAACCAGCTTCATGAGGAATGCTTTCCAACAGTCTTGAAGGAGTTCCCACATATGCTGAGCACTTGTTGGCTGATTTTCTTTCACTCTGCAGTCCAACTCATCCCAAACCATCCCAATTGGGTTGAGGTCGGGTGATTGTGGAGGCCAGGTCATCTGATGCAACACTCCATCACTCTCCTTCTCAGTCAAATAGCCCTTACACAGCCTGGAGGTGTGTTGGGTCATTGTCCTGTTGAAAAACAAATGATAGTCCCACTAAGCGCAAACCATATGGGATGGCGTATCGCTGCAGAATGCTGTGGTAGCCATGCTGGTTAAGTGTACCTTGAATTCTAAATAAATCACTGACAGTGTCACCAGCAATGTACCCCCAACCCATCACACCTCCGACTCCATGCTTCATAATGGGAACCACACATGCGGAGATCATCCGTTCACCTACTCTGCGTCTCACAAAGAGACGGCGGTTGGAACCAAATATCCCAAAGGACAGATTTTCACTGGTCTAATGTCCATTGCTAGTGTTTCTTGGCCCAAGCAAGTCTCTTCTTCTTATTGGTGTCCTTTAGTAGTGGTTTCTTTGCAGCAATTCGACCATGAAGGCCTGATTCACTCAGTCTCCTCTGAACAGTTGATGTTGAGATGTGTCTGTTACTTGAACTCTGAGAAGCATTTATTTGGGCTGCAATCTGAGGCTGGTAACTCTAATGAACTTATCCTCTGCAGCAGAGGTAACTCTGGGTCTTTTTCAACTGTGGCAGTCCTCATGAGAGCCAGTTTCATCATAGCGCTTGATGGTTTTTGCGACTGCACTTGAAGACACTTTCAAAGTTCTTTGGTCTTCATGTCTTAAAGTAATGACGGACTGTCGTTTCTCTTTGCTTATTTGAGCTGTGAAATATAGAACAGAGTAGCAGCAGCAAATAATGAGTGTAAAAGTTTGTGATTGTGCGTGTGTAATGTGTATGTACAGTGCATTCGGAAAGTATTCAAACCCCTTGACTTTTTCCACATTTTGTTATGTTGCAGCCTTATTCTAAAATGTATTAAATCATTTTTTCCCCCTTATCAATCTACACACAATACCCCATAATTACAAAGCAAAAACATATTTTCTTTGTGTGTGCAAATGTGTATATATATATATATACAGCTGAAGTATGAAGTTTACATACACCTTAGCCAAACACATTTAAACTCAGTTTTTCACAATTACTGACATTTAATCCTAGTAAAAATTCCATGTCTTAGGTAAGTTAGGATCACCACTTTATTTTAAGAATGTGAAATGTCAGAATAATAGTAGAGAGAATGATTTATTTCAGCTTTTATTTCTTTCATCACATTCCCAGTGGGTCAGAAGTTTACATACACTCAATTAGTATTTGGTAGCATTGCCTTTAAATTGTTTAACTTGACTCAAACGTGTCGGGTAGCCTTCCACAAGCTTCCCACAATAAGTTGGGTGAATTTTGGCCCATTCCTCCTGACAGAGCTGGTGTAATTGAGTCAGGTTTGTAGGCCTCCTTGCTCGCACTCGCTTTTTCAGTTCTGCCCACAAATTGTCTATAGGATTGAGGTCAGGGCTTTGTGATGGCCACTCCAATACCTTGCCTTTGTTGTCCTTAAGCCATTTTGCCACAACTTTGGAAGTATGCCTGGGGTCAATGTCCATTTGGAAGACCCATTTGCGACCAAGTTTTAACTTCCTGACTGATGTCTTGAGATGTTGCTTCAATATATCCACATAATTTCCCTTCCTCATGTAGCCATCTATTTTGTGAAGTGCACCAGTCCCTCTTGCAGCAAAGCACCCCCACAACATGATGCTGCCACCCCCGTGCTTCACGGTTTGGATGGTGTTCTTCGGCTTGCAAGCCTCCCCCTTTTTCCTCCAAGCATAACGATGGTCATTATGGCGAAACAGTTCTATCTTACCAACATTACGACCAGGAATACGACTTTCCCAAAGAGGATTCTCTGTTTGTTACCCCAGCCAGGACAATAGACTGGATAGCACCCGGCAACTCAAAACAACGGCGGCGCCGGAGAAAAGGGAAACGCGCCGGTCTTTTGGTCAAGCTACGTCGACGGGCGCATTGTGCACCTCTCCCGAGTATTTTAATCGCCAATGTACAGTCTCTTGACAACAAAGTAGACGAAATCCGATCGAGGGTTACCTTTCAGAGAGACATCTGAGACTGCAACGTTCTTTGCTTCACGGAAACATGGCTCACTCAGGACACGTTGTCTGAGTCGGTACAGCCACCTGGTTTCTCCACGCATCGCGCCGACAGAAACAAACATCTCTCTGGTAAGAAGAAGGGCGGGGGTGTATGCCTTATGATTAACAAGACGTGGTGTGATCATAACAACATACAGGAACTCAAGTCCTTTTGTTCACCTGACATAGAATTCCTTACAATCAAATGCAGACCGCATTACCTACCAAGAGAATTCTCCTCGATTATAATCACAGCCGTGTACATCCCCCCTCAAGCTGATACATCGACGGCACTGAAAGAAATTCCTTTCACTCTAGGTAAATTGGAAACCACATATCCTGAGGCTGCATTTATTGTGGCTGGGGATTTTAATAAGGCTAATTTGAAAACAAGGCTTCCGAAATTTTACCAGCATATCGAATGTGCCACCCGGGCTGGTAAAATCCTGGATCATTGTTATTCCAACTTCCGTGATGCATACAAGGCTATTCTCCGCCCTCCTTTCGGCAAGTCTGACCATGACTCCATTTTGTTGCTCCCAGCCTACAAACAGAAACTAAAACAGGAAACGCCCGTTCTCGGGTCTGTTCAACGCTGGTCCGACCAATCTGATTCCATGCTGCAAGATTGCTTGAGCACGTGGACTGGGATATGTTCGGACAGCATCTGACAACAACATTGATGTATATGCTGATTCGGTGGCGAGTTTATTAGCAAGTGCATTGGTGATGTTGTACCCATAGCAAATATTAAAACCTTCCCCAACCAGAAACCGTGGATTGATGGCAGCATTCGCGCAAAACTGAAAGCCCAAACCACTGCTTTTAACCAGGGTAAGGCTACCGGAAACATGACTGAATACAAACAGTGTAGCTATTCCCTCCGCAAGGCAATCAAACAAGCTAAGCGTCAATATAGAGACAAAGTAGAGTCACAATTCAACGGCTCAGACACAAGAGGAATGTGGCAGGGTCTACAGTCAATCACGGACTACAAAAAGGAAACCATCCCCATTGCGGACCATGATGTCCTGCTCCCAGACAAACTAAACAACTTCTTTGCTCGCTTTGAGGACAATACAGTGCCACCGTCACGGCCTGCTACCAAAACCTGCGGGCTCTCCTTCACCGCAGCCAATGTGAGAAAAACATTTAAATGTGTTAACCCTCGCAAGGCTGCCGGCCCAGATGGCATCCCTGGCCGTGTCCTCAGAGCATGCGCAGACCAGCTGGCTGGTGTGTTTACGGACATATTCAATCAGTCCCTATCCCAGGCTGCTGTTCCCACATGCTTCAAGAGGGCCACCATTGTTCCTGTTCCCAAGAAAGCTAAGGTAACTGAGCTAAATGACTATCGCCCCGTAGCACTCACTTCCGTCATCATGAAGTGCTTTGAGAGATTAGTCAAGGATCGTATCACCTCCATCCTGCCAGACACCCTGGACCCACTCCAATTTGCTTACCGTCCCAATAGGTCCACAGACAGACGCAATCACAATCACACTGCATACTGCCCTAACCCACCTGGACAAGAGGAATACTTATGTAAGAATGCTGTTCATCGACTACAGCTCAGCATTTAACACCATAGTTCCCTCCAAGCTCGTCATTAAGCTCGAGACCCTGGGTCTCGACCCAGCCCTGTGCAACTGGGTCCTGGACTTCCTGACGGGCCGGCCCCAGGTGGTGAGGGTAGAAACAACATCTCCACCCCGCTGATCCTCAACACTGGGGCCCCACAAGGGTGCGTTCTCAGCCCTCTCCTGTACTCCCTGTTTACCCATGACTGCGTGGCCAAGCACGCATTCAACTCAATCATCAAGTTTGCTGACGACACTACAGTGGTAGGCTTGATTACCAACAACGATGAGACGGCCTACAGGGAGGAGGTGAGGGCCCTTGGAGTGTGGTGTCAGGAAAATAACCTCTCACTCAATGTCAACAAAACAAAGGAGATGATCGTGGACTTCAGGAAACAGGAGAGGGCGCACCCCCCCCTATCCACATCGAGGGGACAGTAGTGGAGAAGGTGGAAAGTTTTAAGTTCCTCGGCATACACATCACGGACAAACTGAATTGGTCCACCCACACAGACAGCGTGGTGAAGAAGGCGCAACAGCGCCTCTTCAACCTCAGGAGGCTGAAGAAATTCGGCTTGTCACCAAAATCACTCACAAACTTCTACAGATGCACAATCGAGAGCATCCTGACGGGCTGTATCACCGCCTGGTACGGCAACTGCTCCGCCCACAACCGTAAGGCTCTCCAGAGGGTAGTGAGGACTGCACAACGCATCACCGGGGGTAAACTACCTGACCTTCAGGACACCTACACCACCCGATGTCACAGGAAGGCCAAAAAAGATCATCAAGGACAACAACCACCCAAGCCACTGCCTTTTCACCCCGCTATCAGGCGAGGTCAGTACAGGTGCATCAAAGCTGGGACCGAGAGACTGAAAAACAGCTTCTACCTCAAGGCCATCAGATTGTTAAACAGCCATCACTAACATTGAGTGGCTGCTGCCAACATACTGACTTAAATCTCTAGCCACTTTAAACATAGGAATTGGATGTAACAATGTATCACTAGCCACTTTAAACAATTTTGTATATAATGTGTACTTATACGACATACTTATATCAAATGTATACACTGTACTCTAAACCATCTACTGAATCTTGCCTATGCCGTTCGGCCATCGACCCAAATCTCTAGCCACTTTAATAATTATAATTGGATGAAATAATGTATCACTAGCCACTTTAAACAATGCCATTTATATAATGTTACATATCCTACATTACTCATCTCATATATATGTGTATATACTGTACTCCATACCATCTACTGCATCCTGCCTCACTCATCCATATATTTATATGTACATACTCGTATTCATTCCTTTACTCTTGTGTGTATAAGGTATTTGTTGTGAATTTGTTAGATTACTTGTTAGATACTACTGCATGGTCGGAACTAGAAGCACAAGCATTTCGCTACACTCGCATTAACATCTGCTAACCATGTGTATGTGACAAATAAAATGTTGTTTGATTTGATTTGTATTCAGACCATTTACTCAGTACTTTGTTGAAGCACATTTGGCAGCGTATACAGCCTTGAGTCTTCTTGGGTATAACACTACAAGCTTGGCACACCTGTTTTTGGGGAGTTTCTCCCAGGTTGGATGGGGAGCATCGCTGCACTGCTATTTTCAGGTCTCTCCATAGATGTTCGATTTGTTTCAAGTCTGAGCTCTGGCTGGGCTACTCAAGGACATTCAGAGACTTGTCCTGAAGCCACTTCTGCATTGTCTTGGCTGTGTGCTTTGGGTCATTGTGCTGTTGAAAGGTGAACCTTCGCCCTAGTCTGAGGCCGTGAGCGCTCTGGAGCAGGTTTTCATCAAGGATCCCTGTGTACTTTGCTCTGTTCATCTTTCCTTCGATCCTGACTAGTCTCCCAGTCCCTGCCGCTGAAAAACATCCCCACAGCAAGATGCTGCCACCACCATGCTTCAACCTAGGGATGGTGCCAGGTTTCCTCCAGACGTGACGCTTGGCATTCAGGCCAATGAGATCAATCTTGGTTTCAGTAGACCAGAGAATCTTGTTTCTCATAGTCTGAGTGTCTTTTAGGTGCCTTTTGTCAAAGTCCAAGCTGGCTGTCATGTGCCTTTTACTGAGGAGTGGCTTCCGCTCTACCATAAAGGCCTGGCCGGGCAGCCAGCTCTAGGAAGTGTCACGATCTTCAGTAGGGACAGACCAAGGCGCAGCGAGGCATCCAGTATACATGTTTATTTAAAGAACGAAAACTCACGTAACTGGGCAAATAACAACAAAATGAATGAAGATCGTAACGAAGAAACATAACTGAACAAAACAAACACAGCTATGACCAAACAATAACCCACAAACCCCAAGTGAAAACTACAAACATATATATGGTTCCCAATTAGAGACAACGACACTCAGCTGCCTCTAATTGGGAACCATTAACCCAACATAGAAATATAACACCTAGAACATAAAAACCCTACACCAAAAACGAAACCAAAACACTCTCTAAGCGCACGGGGAGCCTGGTGCGCGGAGCCGGAACAGGACGTGCTGGACTCTCTAAGCGCACGGGGAGCCTGGTGCGCGGGCCGAACAGGACGTGCTGGACTCTCTAAGCGCACGGGAGCCTGGTGCGTGGAGCCGAACAGGACGTGCTGGACTCTCTAAGCGCACGGGGAGCCTGGTGCGTGGAGCCGGAACAGGACGTGCTGGACTCTCTAAGCGCACGGGGAGCCTGGTGCGCGGAGCCGGAACAGGACGTGCTGGACTCTCTAAGCGCACAGGGGGCCTGGTGCGCGGAGCCGGTACCGGACGTACTGAATCCACTACACGCACAGGAGACCTGATGCGTATAGCCGACACCCCTCTCCCAGGTTGTTCGCTCACCCTGGCTTCACCGATGAGGGGAGCTGGAATGTCGTGCACCGGGCTGTGCGCGCGGACCGGAGACACCGCACGCAGAGCCGGAGCAGGATATTTCAGTCCCATCAGGCGCACTGGAGACCTGGCACGCAGAGCCTGCACCACCCTTCCAGGCTGCACACTCACCCTAGCCCGACAGATGAGTGGTGCTGGAATTTCGCGCACCGGCCTATGCATAAGCACTGGAGACACAGTGCGCACAACTGCATAGCACGGTGTCTGCTCAGTGCGACGCACTCCCCAACGCTCTCTCCACAAAGCACGAGGAGTTGGCTCAGGAGTCCCTCCTGAACCGGCCAACCTCCTCGTGTGCCCCCCCCCAAAAGTTTTTTGGGGCTGCCTTTCGGGCTTCCGTGCCAGGCGCGTTCCAACATATCTCTCCCTCTCCGGGTTCCACGCTCCATATAGATCCTCGTAGCTCCCTCGCTCAGTCTTCGCCGCTTCCATCCTCCTCTTGGGGTAACGGTGCTCCGTCGTCTTCCCCCAAGGCCCTTTTCCAGCCAGGATTTCCTCCCAGGTCCAGAAATCCTGGCTCTCTCGCTGCTTGGTCCCTTTTGTGGTGGATTATTCTGTCACGATCTTCTATAGGGACAGACCAAGGCGCAGCGAGGCATCCAGTATACATGTTTATTTAAAGAACGAAAACTCACGTAACTGGGCAAATAACAACAAAATGAATGAAGATCGTAACGAAGAAACATAACTGAACAAAACAAACACAGCTATGACCAAACAATAACCCACAAACCCCAAGTGAAAACTACAAACATATATATGGTTCCCAATTAGAGACAACGACACTCAGCTGCCTCTAATTGGGAACCATTAACCCAACATAGAAATATAACACCTAGAACATAAAAACCCTACACCAAAAACGAAACCAAAACACGCCAGCCTGTCTTTTCAGGCCTGGACGTGACAGGAAGAGTCTTGGTGGTTACAAACTTCTTCCATTTAAGAATGATGGAGGCCACTGTTCTTGGGGACCTTCAATTCCGCATAAATGTTTTGGTACCCTTCCCCAGATCTGTGCCTCGACACAATCCTGTCTCGGAGCTCTTTGGACAAATCCTTCGACATTGTGGCTTGGTTTTTGCTCTGACATGTACTGTCATCTGTGGGACCTTATATAGACAGGTGTGTTCCTTTCCAAATCATGTCCAATCAATTGAATTTACCACAGGTGGACTCCGATCAAGTTGTAGAAATATCTCAAGGATGATCAATGAAAACAGGATGCAACTGAGCTCAAATTTTGAGTCTCATAGCCAAGGGTCTGAATACTTACAAAAATAAAGTATGTCTGTTTTTTATTTTTAATACATTTGCCCAAAATTCTAAAAACCTGTTTTCACTTTGTCATTATGGGGTATTGTGTGTAGATTGATGAGGAAAACATGTATTTAATCAATTTTAGAATAAGGCTATAACGTAACAAAATTAGGAAAAAGTCAAAGGGTCTGAATGCACTGTATATAGTGTGTGTATATTTTGCTTTGCGTAGGGTCAGAGCAAGATAGAGTAAGCACAGATAGTTTGGGTACCATTATTGACTATTTAGCAGTCTGGCTATTTGGCAGTCTTGGGGGTAGAAGCTGTCTCGGAGCCTGTTGGTCTGAGAGCAAATTTTCCGGTACCGTTTGCCCGGACACACGTGGGAAGATGCATCCATCTTAGCCAGTGGTGAATGGAAATGTATAGATAGACAATTCTATGGGTCTCTCATTGATAATGAACCTTGGAAGCACCTAGTGTCTGTGTGGCCCCTCCTGACTAGCCTGGCTAAATGGAGGATAAGTGGATTGCAAGCCAAGGTTTGTGCTATGGAGACGGGGAACCCCTCCTCCCTACTCAGTGTCCCACTGGGAGTGGTAGGCTGCAGGGCTAGTCTAGTGTTGGCTGGCTGATTGACTCTGATACATGTGTTGCATATTTCATGCCCTCTAGTCTGTGTGTTTGTGTGTGAAGAGGCACCGTGGGAGTGTCTCTTTATAGTGATGTACTGTCTACTGTCTAAGGCAGTCTCCCTGGCCCTGCTGTCTCTCTTACTCCTCTGTGACCCACTATGGCAGCATTGAAGTCTGGAGCACCGTTATACACTGTTGTCAGCATGCTTCTATGTATACAACAATATTGAGACAATACATTTGACAGAGAACTAGCAGCCCACTAGGTTAAGGTTTGAGTCTTGCCTGGCTAACAGGATATAAGGTAAAAGGGGGAGGATGGTAAAGTGATGACTAACAGAAGCTCCATGAAATCTGTATGTGTTACAATAAGAGTCAAAGTTGTGAATACTTGTATCATGTGGTTCTGAAGGCCATGTTTGTTTGTTTGTGTGTGTCTAGATGAGGATGAGGAGGGTCAACGTAACACTGTCCCGCTCACACCTCTGGACAGTTTTTTCACTGACAACGACTCCCTCAAACAACAGAAGAAGAAGAAACCCAAAAAGATGAAGGAGGGCAAGATGCCCAAAGTCAAGAAGAGGAAAAAGGAGGTAAAGTATCAGATTGTAATCATGCCATGCACAATAACACAGAATCTCTAAAAAGCTACAGTAGATGTTGTGCCATATACTGTAGTAGTCCCTTGAGCAGCCATTTATATTGGCTGGGATTGAACTCCGATTTCTTTACTGGGGTACAATATTTGGTTTCTTGGACTATTCTCTAATTTCAAGGAGAAGCAGTAGTGTCTTTGGCTTAGGGGCACTTGGCACCAGTGCCAGCGTGAGTGCCAGTGTAAGCTGTGGGCTTTGACTTCTAGTGTAGACTGTGGATCAGGAGGAGCGCCTGTGCCTGTGGCAGTCAAAATGGGCGGTCGGTCAGGAGTGCTAGAGCGTGTGCCAGTAGGTTCCAACAACAGCATTGTGACAGAGCTGTTCTGACAGCTGAACTCTACCAGGCATTAGTTCCTGGCATTCAGACAACAGGCTTTAAACAGCAGCACTGAGCTGAGCCTCTCCACATACCACACCACCATCATATATCAAAACAGACAACAAACCACTCCTGCATTTTATTTGTTTCCACGACTGCTCCTTAGATTCTTGGCTAATTGAGGTTAACCACAAGTGTGCCTTGAAAGACATCATAGTGAAGTCAGGGGAAAATGTTTGGTGTAAAACATCCTTCTGCCATTTGAGGGCCTTGCTCTTTATACAGTTTGTGGTGACTTTGCGGTGCCTGTTTCTCATTTGTGTGTCCCCTGCTTGTGTCCGCGGTTGATCAGTGTTCTGAACTGTGCCGGTGACAGAGCAGGGATGTCCCTGTCCAGGGCTGCCAGCTGTACTGTGAGGAGCTCTGGTGGTCAGCCTGTCACCGGCCCTTTGGCTGGCCACGATAAACACTGAGCATTGGACCCCGCTGTGCTAATGAGGGGTCTCCCTGTCTATTTCCTCTCTCTCTCACACACTATCTCTTTCTCTCCATACCGCTCTCTTTCCATGCTCAGTCCACAAGCTCTGCTAGACAGTACACTGTACGTGTTCATCAGGCAGCACTCCCTGTTAAGGTAAACCACTACTAGCTGTTATTCACATACAATCTCTCCCCAAAGTCTAGTGTCAGGCCACGGATCAATGGAGGTTACAACCCTGTCAGTGGGCCTCTCTCCCCCAGGTCAGTCTCAGAGCTGAGAAAGCAAGCAGTGCTCAGACTCCCTCTAGCAGGGCCCAAGCACACCACAGGAGAGCTGTTAGTACTGATGACTGGCTAGATCAGTTTTAAGGAGAAATCCCTTTAGGGGGACTGCGTGTTGATAGTCAGCAGTGTTTCACCCCCCTGTTGCACTATACAATTGTACACCATTGGGTGTTTATGGTATCGTTAGGATGTGAAGTTTGTGTATTCAATCTGACATTCATTTCTTAAATAATGGTTGCATATTGTAAAATTTGTATGTACTAATTTAATTTAGTACTGTAACTAGATGTTAAACAGAAATTAAGTTGATACCAAAGGGAAGGCATTATATATAGGAATAAACAATTTGGTTATGCTTTAGGACTTTCTTTATTTTTCATGATCTCCCAGGAGAGTCCTCTTTCTTTCCATGCGGGTCTTATGTATCCTGTGATGTGTTTGTGTAACATTGAACCCTGTGCAGTGTGCCGTCAGTGGTTGGGTTAAGACACTTCTCTGCAGTTTCTCTCTCTAGATTAACAGAGGTTCTGCTTCTCTGCTTCTACTACTTCTACCACCCCCCCAACCTTTTTAATTTGGACCTCCCTCCAAACTCATTCTCTCCTTCTCCGTATGCATAAATGAGATTTGTCTAGACGGGCGCTGGAACACAGGCTCTGCAACCACAGGCCTCTGCATAACAAGCTCGTTATGCAAACGTGTCTGATTGGATGGCACCGTTTCATTGGCTGCTGCTGCTATAGAGTGAGGGTAAGAGAGAGAGAGAGGGAGCGAGAGAGAGAGCTCCAGACTCTGCACGGGTTGGTCGCCATGGCAACACAGACGGGCTGGCGGTGGGGTTGGCGGGCGCTGCGGCAACGTGAGCCTTTCCCCTGCGCCACAGAGCGAGACGCCTGCGAGTCTCTCCATGGATCCACACAGGCCTACTGTGCAACAGGCAACAAGCTGCACACAGCTCTTTCATGCACGCACACACACATACACGCACACACACTCATGCACACAACCCAATGCCAGTGCTCACTCATACACTTTATCTATAAACGTTCATCTGTGTAGCCTTCCAGATGTTGCCATAGCGAGGCCATGGAGACAATAGAAGGAGACAATACCTGCCCTAGTCTTATTGACTGTGGCTGGGAGGGGGAGATGTGATTGGCTGGGCTGCTCAAGGTGTATGTTGCTGTGTTGTTGCAGTTCTCTGTGTAAGCAGCAGCCAGTTTAGAGGTGAACAAGCCTCTGATCATGACTTCTATGGAGCTCTCAACAAGCTGGGTGCTAGATATTCAATTGATGAAACGTGACTGTCCACCTCGATTCGGTCTTATGTAGCAAAATTTGAAATGGTGTTTCTTACATTGGATAAAAGTACAAAATGGTGTATGATACACTGCAGTTGAGGAACAATGGGAAAGTAATTCTGCTTTGAAAGTTGATAAATTTGTAACCCCACTTTTTATAAAATGGCCCTACTGGAGAGCTCTTCTTTGTTTACACCCATTCAGCATCGTTCACACTCTCTTAAGCATTAGCCCCACCCATCTCTTAAAGGATTTACATATGAGGCCATGTGCTAAAACATACTGAGTAAGGTAGTGTAGTAAACAACCAAAGATTTCAAGACTACAGTGGAAAGTAGTAGCCTAAAATAAGGCAAAACTCTAGGTAAAAATTTGAGGTCGACCGATTATGATTTTTCAACGCCGATACCGATTATTGGAGGACCAAAAAAAGCCGATACCGATTAATCGGCTGATTTTTATATATATATTTGTAATAATGACAATTACAGCAATACTGAATGAACAATGAACCCTTTTATTTTAACTTAATATAATACATAAACAACATCTATTTAATCTCAAGTAAATAATGACACACGTTAATAATGACACACGTGCGTTCTCAGCCCTCTCCTGTACTCCCTGTTTACCCATGACTGCGTGGCCAAGCACGCATCCAACTCAATCATCAAGTTTGCTGACAACACTACAGTGGTAGGCTTGATTACCAACAACGACGAGACGGCCTACAGGGAGGAGGTGAGGGCCCTCGGAGTGTGGTGTCAGGAAAATAACCTCTCACTCAATGTCAACAAAACAAAGGAGATGATTGTGGACTTCAGGAGAGGGAGCACCCCCCTATCCACATCGAGGGGACAGTAATGGAGAAGGTGGAAAGTTTTAAGTTCCTCGGCGTACACATCACGGACAAACTGAATTGGTCCACCCACACAGACAGCGTGGTGAAGAAGGCGCAACAGCGCCTCTTCAACCTCAGGAGGCTGAAGAAATTCGGCTTGTCACCAAAATCACTCACAAACTTCTACAGATGCACAATCGAGAGCATCCTGTCGGGCTGTATCACCGCCTGGTACGGCAACTGCTCCGCCCACAACCGTAAGGCTCTCCAGAGGGTAGTGAGGACTGCACAACGCATCACCGGGGGTAAACTACCTGTCCTTCAGGACACCTACACCACCCCGATGTCACAGGAAGGCCAAAAAGATCATCAAGGACAACAACCACCCGAGCCACTGCCTGTTCACCCCGCTATCATCCAGAAGGCGAGGTCAGTACAGGTGCATCAAAGCTAGGACCGAGCTTCTACCTCAAGGCCATCAGACTGTTAAACAGCCATCACTAACATTGAGTGGCTGCTGTCAACATACTGACTTAAATCTCTAGCCACTTTAAACATAGGAATTGGATGTAACAATGTATCACTAGCCACTTTAAACAATTTTGTATATAATGTTTACGTATCCGACATACTCATATCAAATGTATACACTGTACTCTAAACCATCTACTGAATCTTGCCTATGCCGTTCGGCCATCGACCCAAATCTCTAGCCACTTTAATAATTATAATTGGATGAAATAATGTATCACTAGCCACTTTAAACAATGCCATTTATATAATGTTTACATATCCTACATTACTCATCTCATATATATGTATATGTGTATATACTGTACTCCATACCATCTACTGCATCTTGCCTATGCCGGTCAGCCATCGCTCATCCATATATTTATATGTACATACTCGTATTCATTCCTTTACTCTTGTGTGTATAAGGTAGTTGTTGTGAATTTGTTAGATTACTTGTTAGATACTTCTGCATGGTCGGAACTAGAAGCACAAGCATTTCGCTACACTCGCATTAACATCTGCTAACCATGTGTATGTGACAAATAAAATTTGATTTGAATTTATTGGTTTAAATAATGCAAAAACACAGTGTTGGAGAAGAAAGTAAAAGTGCAACATGTGCCATGTAAAAAAGCAAAAGTTTAAGTTCCTTGCTCAGAACATTAGAGCATATGAAAGCTGGTGGTTCAATATTCCCAGTTCTTCAATATTGTCACGTGTGCTCCCTCTCTGGCCTCTAGGTTACCAGGCTGCTCGTTCTGGCGCACACCTGTCATCATCGTTACGCTCACCTGGACTCTATCACTTCCCTGATTACCTTCCTTATATACAGTGGGGAAAAAAAAGTATTTAGTCAGCCACCAATTGTGCAAGTTCTCTCACTTAAAAAGATGAGAGAGGCCTGTAATTTTCATCATAGGTACACTTCAACTATGACAGACAAAATGAGGAAAGAAAATCCAGAAAATCACATTGTAGGATTTTTTTATGAATTTATTTGCAAATTATGGTGGAAAATAAGTATTTGGTCAATAACAAAAGTTTATCTCAATACTTTGTTATATACCCTTTGTTGGCAATGACAGAGGTCAAATGTTTTCTGTAAGTCTTCACAAGGTTTTCACACACTGTTGCTGGTATTTTGGCCCATTCCTCCATGCAGATCTCCTCTAGAGCAGTGATGTTTTGGGGCTGTCGCTGGGCAACACGGACTTTCAAAGATTTTCTATGGGGTTGAGATCTGGAGACTGGCTAGGCCACTCCAGGACCTTGAAATGCTTCTTACGAAGCCACTCCTTCGTTCGGCGGTGTGTTTGGGATCATTGTCATGCTGAAAGACCCAGCCATGTTTCATCTTCAATGCCCTTGCTGATGGAAGGAGGTTTTCACTCAAAATCTCACGATACATGGCCCCATTCATTCTTTCCTTTACACGGATCAGTCGTCCTGGTCCTTTGCAGAAAAACAGCCCCAAAGCATGATGTTTCCACCCCCATGCTTCACAGTAGGTATGGTGTTCTTTGGATGCAACTCAGCATTCTTTGTCCTCCAAACACGACGAGTTGAGTTTTTACCAAAAAGTTATATTTTGGTTTCATCTGACATTCTCCCAATCCTCATCTGGATCATCCAAATGCTCTCTAGCAAACTTTAGACGGGCCTGAACATGTACTGGCTTAAGCAGGGGGACACGTCTGGCACTGCAGGATTTGAGTCCCTGGCGGCGTAGTGTGTTACTGATGGTAGGCTTTGTTACTTTGGTCCCAGCTCTCTGCAGGTAATTCACTAGGTCCCCGTGTGGTTCTGGGATTTTTGCTCACCGTTCTTGTGATCATTTTGACCCCACGGGTGAGATCTTGCGTGGAGCCCCAGATCGAGGAAGATTATCAGTGGTCTTGTATGTCTTCCATTTCCTAATAATTGCTCCCACAGTTGATTTCTTCAAACCAAGCTGCTTACCTATTGCAGATTCAGTCTTCCCAACCTGGTGCAGGTCTACAATTTTGTTTCTGGTGTCCTTTGACAGCTCTTTGGTCTTGGCCATAGTGGAGTTTGGAGTGTGACTGTTTGAGGTTGTGGACAGGTGTCTTTTATACTGATAACAAGTTCAAACAGGTGCCATTAATACAGGTAAGTGGAGGACAGAGGAGCCTCTTAAAGAAGAAGTTACAGGTCTGTGAGAGCCAGAAATCTTGCTTGTTTGTATGTGACCAAATACTTATTTTCCACCATAATTTGCAAATAAATTCATTAAAAATCCTACAATGTGATTTTCTGGATTTTTCCTCATTTTGTCTGTCATAGTTGAAGTGTACCTATGATGAAAATTACAGGCCTCTCTCATCTTTTTAAGTGAGAGAACTTGCACAATTGGTGGCTGACTAAATACTTTTTTTCCCCACTGTATGTCACTCCCTTTGGTTCCTTCCCCAGGCGTTATTGTTTCTGTTCTGACTTTGTTTAATGTCGGTGCGCTGTTTGTGTTTCTTGTTTTGTTCATATATTTTTTAAATGTATTGACTCCCTGAACTTGCTTCCCGACTCTCAGCACACATTATTACAGAATAATGCCTCACCAAAGGAAAGCATCAGGGAGTGTTTTTTCGGTGGGAATGACGTTGGGTCCAGGAGCCGCTACAGTCTCTCATGCCTTCACCAGATCGCAAGGCTCTCCTGCCTCCGCCGGTTTGTCAGGCTCTCATGCCTCAGCCGGATCGCCAGGCTACCCTGCTACAGCCGGCTCGTCGGGCTCTCATGCCTCAGCCGGATCGCCAGGCTACCCTGCTACAGCCGGCTCGTCGGGCTCTCATGCCTCAGCCGGATCGCCAGGCTACCCTGCTACAGCCGGCTCGTCGGGCTCTCATGCCTCAGCCGGATTGCCAGGCTCCCCTGCCACACCCGGCTCGTCGGGCTTCCCTGCCTCAGCCGGCTCGTCAGGCTACCCTGCCTCAGCCGGCTCGTCGGGCTTTCATGCATCCACCGGATGGCCAGGCTCCCATGCCTCCACCGATCTGTCAGGCTCCCGCACCCCAGCTGGCGTGACAGGTTCCCGCGCCCCAGCTGGCGTGACAGGTTTCCCGCGCCTCAGCAGAGGTGACCGGTCCGCTCCTGATCCCCGGGTTCGTCCCCTTTTGTCGGCGTCCTGCGGCAGGAGCCGTGCATCAGAGAGGGGGTACTGTCACGTGTGCTCCCTCTCCGGCCTCTAGGTTACCAGGCTGCTCGTTCTGGCGCACACCTGTCATCATCGTTACGCTCACCTTCACTTTATATGTCACTCCCTTTGGTTCCTTCCCCAGGCGTTATTGTTTCTGTTCTGACTTTGTTTAATGTCGGTGCGCTGTTTGTGTTTCTTGTTTTGTTCATATATTTATTAAATGTATTGACTCCCTGAACTTGCTTCCCGACTCTCAGCGCACATTATTACAAATATTCCCAGTTTAGAAATTTTAGGTTGTAGTTATTATAGGAATTATGACGGGTCGACTATTTCTCTCTATACCATTTGTATTTCATATACCGTTTGACTATTGGATGTTCTTATAGGCACTTTAGTATTGCCAGTCTAATCTCGGGAGTTGATAGGCTTGAAGTCATAAACAGCGCTGTGCTTCAAGCATTGCCAAGAGCTGCTGACAAACGCAGTAAAGTGCTGTTTGAATGAATGCTTACGAGCCTGCTGCAGCCTACCACCGCTCAGTCAGACTGCTCTATCAAATATCAAATCATAGACTTAATTATATAATAAACACAGAAATGCGAGCCTTTGCTCATTAATATGGTCAAATCCGTAAACTATAATTTCGGAAGCAAAACGTTTATTCTTTCAGTGAAATACGGAACCGTTCCGTATTTTATCAAACGGGTGGCAACCCTAAGTCTAAATATTGCTGTTACATTGCACGACCTTCAATGTTTGTAACGCCCAGGCCTGAGATGACAGGCTGGAGCGTGTTGGTTTCATTTTGGTGTAGGGTTTGTGTGTTCTAGGGTGTCTATTTCTATGTTGGGATAATGGTTCCCAATTAGAGGCAGCTGAGTCTCATTGTCTCTAATTGGGAACCATGTATATGTTTGGGAGTTGCACTTTAGTTTGGTGGGTTATTGTTTATGTTATGATTATCATGTTCAGTCGGGTTCTTGTCTTTCGTGTCTAGTTAGGTTTCTCCAGTCATGTCCAGTTAGGTTTTTCCAGTCACGTCTAGTTAGGTTTCTCCGTTCGTGTTTAATTAGGTTTCGCCATTCGTGTTTAGGTTTAGAGTTCTGTGTTCTGTTTAGGATTTAGTGTTAGGGTTCACGTCTCGTTCTTCGTTTATTGTTTTGTTCCGTCTCGTCCCGTTTTGTCAATAAATCATGTATTCTGGCTACATCGCTGCGTCTTGGTCTGTCCCGAAGGAAGAGAATCGTGACAATGTTATGTCATAATTATGTAAAATTCAGGCAAATTAAATACGGTCACACAGTTCGCAACGAGCCAGGCGGCCCAAACTGCTGCATATACCCCGACTCTGCTTGCACTGAACAAGCAGTGACACAGTTTCCCTAGTTAATATTGCCTGCTGTCATTAATTTATTTTAACTAAATATGCAGGTTTAAAAATATATACTTCTGTGTATTGATTTTAAGAAAGGCATTGATGCTTATGGTTAGGTACATTTGTGCAACGATTGGGCTTTTTTTTTGTTCACGAATGCGCTTTTGTTAAATCATCACCCGTTTGGCGAAGTTGAAGTAGGCTGCGATTCTAGGATAAATTAACAGGCACCGCATTGATTATATGCAACGCAGGACAAGCTAGTTAACCTAGTAATATCATCAACCATGGGTAGTTAACTAGTGATTATGTTAAGATTGATTGTTTTTTATAAGATAAGTTTAATGCTAGCTAGCAGTTTACCTTGGCTCCTTGCAGCCACCAGGTCCTTTTGACGCTGCACTCGTGTAACAGGTGGTCAGCCTGGCATGCAGTTTCCTCGTGGATTGCAATGTAATCGGCCATAATCGGCGGCCAAAGAGGCCGATTACCAATTGTTGTGAAAACTTGAAATCGGCCTTATTCAATCGGCCATGCCGATTAATCGGTCGACCTCTAGTAAAAATAAAATGTATCTAAATGCTATACCTACCCCTAGCTAAGTGGATGGGTCATTATTTTCTAGACATGTACGCATGTTCATGAAATACAATAGATGGCCATAATCACCATAATAACTTCAATGTTAGCTACTGTAGCTATCTAACATTAGGCTATAAATAGAAATGCAAATAGCTTTCTGAGATACAAATAATATTACTACACAGATCATACACGTAAAGTTCGCTAACTTTCGCTAGCGAACAGTACCCTTTAACTTTCAATAAAAACGACTTTCTGACAAAATTAGAAACGTATAATATCTGAAAATGTAGCTAGACTCTTACCCGTACACATGGATGAATGCTTCACGGCAGACTGGAACCACTTTAACTAAGTAAGACGTTCAGGTGTGTCGTTTCCGTTTTGTTTTGGAGCTACAGCTTGTTTGGCCCATTGTGTCAAGTCACTCCGGTTCACACTGACCCTGTGTATAAAGTAGTCCATCACAACTTTTCCCCACTGATCTTTGTCAATTGCGCCTGCTAAATTCAGGGCAGCATTGTTGTCGAGAGCAGTAGCAACACATTTGCAGTTCTCCATGGCTAACATTATAACATTATATAAAAAGCCATGGTAGCAAGGATTATCTACACATGAGAGAAGCTCATGTTATAGGCAGACGTGGGCTACGTGGCATACCAATTCGAAATCATCTCCCAGCATGTCCAGCCTATCCATTATCTCAGCCAATCATGGCTAGTGGGAAGGTTCCTGACTTTTTCCGTGGCTAAACCAACTAGGCTTGTAATTGAACAATTTTATTCATATTTACAGATGGCATACAAGTTTGTTATTAAGGCACATGAAAGTTCACATGTTCCAGAAGGCATTTCTGCCAAAAAAGCATTTTGATAAAAAATAAATGTTTACGTTCAAATGCCTCTCCTGTGAAGTAGTGACGTACGACAAATGCCTAGCTTCCTGAAACGATTACAAATGGTCATCATTATTCAGATGGTATGGGGGACTTCTTTCTTTCTTTCCTTTTGAAGTACAGACTCTGTATGTTAGTGATATTTGCTGACTCTTTGTCTGTGCATCAAATGTCTCCTGAATGATTGACCGGCAGAGGGGGTGAGATTGTAAGTGAAAGTAATGATAGTGTTGAGATGATAAACAATGTTGTATCTGTGTGTGTGACAGGGAGGAGGAGGTGGAGGAGTAGGAGGTGGTGGCAGTGACTTGAAGGAGCAGGCCTCAGAGCGGGAGGATGACCGTCCACTGCAGGGTCCAGAGATTGGCTCAGAGAGCGAGAGCAGCACCTACGCCCCTACCACAAAGAAGAAGAAGAAACCTAAGGAGAAGAAAGAGAAGAAACCCAAACGGAAGAAGAGAGAAGAGGAGGAGGAGGAGGATGATGATGATGATGACGAAGATTATGAAAATAATAAGGTACAGTAGGAGTGCCTCTGTTAAAACATCTCTGTCTAGTTTGATATGTATTTGATATTGTTTGGGGCCATTGTGGAGTTATAGACTGAACTCTTACTTCAGTGTTGTTGTGCCCCAGGAGCCCAAGTCGTCCAGCCAGCTGATGCAGGAGTGGGGTCTGGAGGATGTGCAGTATGGCTTCACAGAGGAGGACTATACAACCCTCACCAACTACAAGGCCTTCAGCCAGTTCCTCAGGTACATGTAGGATCATCATTTACTGCCTTTCTTGTCTATGGATGGCTGTCATGGCTGTGTAGCTTAGTTGTAGTTTGAATATATCCAAATAAAAACTGTATAGAGAAACTGGAGCAGTGTGGTGAACACTGGACCGTTTGTTAGAGAGAGAGAGAGCGAAAAAGAGCAAGAGAGAGAGAGAGAGAGATGTTGTGGCTTTGTGTGACAGCCTGGAAGCTCAGAGACTGAATGCATTGACCCAGTATCTCAGAGAGACCAATGTGCCGAACCACAAGACATTGGTTGACAAATCACAATCAAAGTACTCACACAACATAGAGGGGATGTCACACAGATGGGTCACCACTAGTTCTGGTGAATAAAAGTCACTCTAGTGCAGATTGTTACAGTATATAATTAACTAAGAAAATAACAAGATAGTAAGATTACAGTGTTCTTTCCCTGACTTTTCTCAGGCCACTTATTGCCAAGAAGAACCCTAAGATCCCCATGTCAAAGATGATGACAGTGTTAGGGGCCAAGTGGCGAGAGTTCAGCGCTAACAACCCCTTCAAAGGCACCTCTGCAACTGCTGTGGCTGCCGCGGTGGCTGCTGCCGTGGAAACGGTCACCGTGGCCTCGCCCACCTCTGTCAAAGAGATCACTACACTGTCAAGCTCTCAGCCTGGGCAAATCAGAAAAGCCAAAACCAAAGAGGGAAAGGGTAAGGGCTGTCATTAAATAATTCTGTATATCAGTATGTATTGAAATGTAGTAATAAAGTACCCTCTATACCTCTCTGGCCTGTGCTGGATGTTGTTGTCCTAAAGGGCCTGGTGTTCGACGGAAAACAAAGACTGTAAAGGAGGTGAAGAAAAAAAGTAAAGGGAAGAAGACCAAATCAAAGAAGAAAGCATCCTCGGTAAGGTTTGGAGCGGCACATGTCTCCTTTCTTACCTTCAGTCACATCACTATGACTTGAGAAGATACAGTAGATTGTTCTTCCCACACTCAAGTATGGATGAGGTACAGTGTATGTGCTTATTGTCTTAGTTATACAGCACCCAAAATACTCATTTTAGGGTTTTATGTCCAAACTTGTGTGTGAACATTATTGGCTCTCATTGCTTATTGACTATGTGGTTGTGAATGACTCGTGTCTGTTGGCAGAGTGAGGAGGACTTTGGGCTGGAGGAGTCGGACTATGATGATATCAGCATCCACAGTGCCTCTATGCGCTCTGATACCTCGGGGAATGCCAAGAAGAAAGCCCGGAAGGGTCGGAAAAAAAGGAAAAGTATGCTGTGTCTGTTATCTACACTAACCAGTTCCACTAGTTTATACTGTATATCCTCCTACCTTTTCATAACCCTCATAACCTAAAGACTGTTGCTGCTGTGTGTGTGAAGACACAGAATACATTGACTTGTATCTGTGTTTCCTGTCTTGTGTTCAGGAGAGGATGGGGATGGCTATGAGACAGACCACCAGGACTACTGTGAGGTGTGCCAGCAGGGAGGGGAGATCATCCTGTGTGACACCTGTCCCAAAGCCTATCACCTGGTGTGTCTGGACCCCGAGCTGGAGAAAGCTCCCGAGGGCAAGTGGAGCTGCCCCCACTGTGTGAGTAGTACACCTTAACCTGGACTATCACTAAACACAACAGAAGTACATAATCACTATCACATTATATAAAAATATACATTATCACTATCCCTCATCTGTGCATTCAGGAGAAAGAGGGCATCCAGTGGGAGGCCAAAGATGATGATGATGATGAGGAGGAGGTTGCGGTTGAGGAAGAGGATGACCATCTGGAGTTCTGCAGAGTGTGTAAAGACGGAGGGGAGCTGCTGTGCTGTGACACCTGCCCCTCCTCCTACCATATCCACTGCCTCAACCCTCCACTGCCTGAGATACCCAATGGGGAGTGGCTGTGCCCACGCTGCATGGTGAGTGACAAGTTCTCCCACCAGTCAGTGTGATGATGCAGTTGATGAACCATGTTATTTGTGAGAATGCACTTGGCTCTCCATTATTAAAATAGACTGCTGGAAACAAAATGAAAGTGTCATTCTCTGTGCTCCCAAGAGAGAACAGAGAGATAATACCATGCTGTCTCACACAACTCTCTTTCCCCCTCTAGTGCCCACCTCCGAAGGGGAAGGTACAGAGGATTCTCCACTGGATTTGGGGGAACCCCCCCTTACCAACTGAGGTGCCCCCTGGCCCCGATGGAGAGACTGTGGACCCGCTGGTCAAGCCCCCCCTGAAAGGCCACCCGGAGAGGGAGCTGTTTGTCAAGTGGGCTGGTCTCTCCTACTGGCACTGCTCCTGGGTCAGTGAACTGCAGGTGAGACACACATTTGTCTGTTTGTCTGACTGCTGCTGAGGGGTTTGTCAGTATTTGAAAGTCAGCCATGGTCAAATATACTGGCTTACTCTCACTTTAAAAATCTAGTTTGCAGAAGTTAAAAGACTCTACATTTGCTACAGCACATTTTCACAAATACGACAAGAATTTTCTGCAGCATCGTTGGTTAAGCCATGGTCTTGTCTGGTGTGTGTGCAGTTGGAGCTGTACCACGCGGTGATGTACCGTAACTACCAGCGTAAGAACGACATGGACGAGCCCCCTCCGTATGACTACGGCTCTGGGGAGGAGGAGCTGAATAATGAGAAGAGGAAGAGTAAAGACCCGCAGTACGCTGCCATGGAGGAGAGATTCTACCGCTACGGCATCAAGCCAGAGTGGATGGTCATCCACAGGATCCTCAACCACAGGTGCCCACCCCAGACACACACACCTTCCTCTCCCTGTCGGGACATTCTCTCACCCAGACTCATGCTCAGCACTTGATATACAATGGAATAAACTAGAGACAGGATTCTCAACCATACATTTTTGTCCCAGGTTTGAAATGTGTAATTGCAGCCTTTCCTTTTGTATTCTGAAGTTATATCCAAAAGCTCCCAGAGTTGAGATTGTCATTGTTCCTTGCGTTCCCTACAGTTATGATAAGGATGGGGATGTGCACTACCTGATCAAGTGGAGAGACCTGCCCTATGACCAGTGCACCTGGGAGGTGGATGACTTTGACGTCCCTGAGTATCACAACGCCAAACACTCCTACTGGGACCACAGGTCAGCTCAGAACTCACACTTTACTCTCTCTCTCTCTCTCTCTCTCTCTCTCTCTCTCTCTCTCTCTCTCTCTCTCTCTCTCTCTCTCTCTCTCTCTCTCTCTCTCTCTCTCAATTAAATTCAAGGGCCTTTATTGGCATGGGAAACATATGTTAACATTGCCAAAGCAAGTGAAGTAGATAATATACAAAAGTGAAATAAACAATAAACATTAACAGTAGACCTTACACTCACAGAAGTCTCTCTCTCTGTCTCTCTCTCTTTCACTCTATCTCTCTCTTTCTCTCTCTCTTACGCATGCACATACAGACAAACATATTTCACATGATTTCACAACCTGAGTAGACTGTTTGTTGACGTCTCCTGTGATTTGACAGGGAGCAGATGATTGGTGACGACCAGCGCCCTTTAGTTGTGAGAAAGGGAAAGAAGGGCAAAGAGGAGGAGAAGAGGAGGGAGAGAGAAATCCCTCCTAACGCTCCAATTATAGATGTGAGTGGGAATCATTACTAGAGACTAAATCATACTGTACTATTGGCTTAACAATAAGCTGATACACCTCTGGCTGTTCTTTCTCCGTCACTAGCCTACCATCAAGTTTGAACATCAACCCTGGTACATCAATGCCACTGGGGGAACCCTGCACCCGTACCAGCTGGAGGGTTTGAACTGGCTGCGGTTCTCCTGGGCACAGGGCACAGACACTATCCTGGCAGACGAGATGGGCCTGGGCAAGACTGTCCAGACCATCGTGTTCCTCTACTCACTCTACAAGGAGGTGGGTGAGGAGAACCGGCTCATACAGGACAGGGGTCTATTTGTTTAGTATTAATGTTATAGGAAATTATTAAGTAAATACAATACAACACAATAGAATCAGTAGTAATGAAAGTAATGCAATATCTGTTGCGTATATAAGGCTGAAACATGTCCTCCCCTCTCAGGGTCACTCCAAAGGGCCATACCTGGTCAGTGCCCCCCTGTCCACCATCATCAACTGGGAGAGGGAATTTGAGATGTGGGCCCCAGACTTCTACGTGGTGACCTACACTGGGGACAAAGAAAGCCGGGCGGTCATCAGGGAGAACGAGTTCACCTTTGAGGACAGTGCGGTCAAAACAGGCCGCAAGGTCTTCCGTATGAAGGTATCCCCATGAACTACACTTACAATGTATTTAATCTCAGTAAACATCGACAAGCATGTGATTTACAGGCCAAAGGAGAGTGGTGGTCATATATATACTCTCTGTTTTGGTCTTTACAGAAAGACACGGCCATCAAGTTCCATGTGTTGCTGACGTCATATGAGCTAATCACCATCGATCAGACCATTCTGGGCTCCATTAACTGGGCCTGTCTAGTGGTGGACGAGGCCCACAGACTGAAGAACAACCAGTCAAAGGTAACCCACTTCAAATTAAACCAATGCATTCTACAAATGGATGTAATTGGTCTTTATTGTCTTTGTCACTTGTGAACGGTAAATTGGCTAATAGCGTTTCTTAAGGTCCAAATTCTGATTTCTTTACTATCTATGATCAGTATCTTATTGATCTCCTCCCTTTCAACATCATCAACCTTGTATAGCATTATGACTCAACTCTATTTGTGGCTTGGTTGAGTGTCTAATGTCGCTGTCACTGTTCCTCAGTTTTTCAGAATTCTCAATGGGTATAAGATCTACTATAAGCTGCTACTGACTGGCACTCCTCTGCAGAACAACCTGGAGGAGCTGTTTCACCTGCTCAACTTCCTCACCCCAGAGAGATTCAAGTAAGCTGTACTGTACTTCCTCCTGGGGCCATCCATTAGCCTGGCAGCCTGCCTCTTGGGCCTCTTACCTGCTGCAGTAGCAGAGAGTAAAGACCTAATGCTTAATGAGATTCAATGGTTACCACAGGGTTCTCCTTTCAAATCCCTGCATACTAAGGCTTACAGTACAGCCTAAAGCCATGGCAAACACTTAAGCGTCAGTTATTCCTCTTAACATCGACTGGAACAAATGGGGATTGTGCCTTCTTTAAATAGTGTCTATAAACCGTTTTGCTGTGTCTGTGCTCGCTCTGTGTGCAGTAACCTGGATGGCTTCCTGGAGGAGTTTGCAGACATCTCCAAAGAGGACCAGATCAAGAAGCTGCATGATCTGCTGGGCCCACACATGCTCAGGAGACTGAAGGCTGACGTCTTCAAGAACATGCCTTCCAAGACAGAGCTCATTGTACGAGTGGAGCTCAGCCCCATGCAGAAGTTAGTTAGTCCTCTAATAGTACTTTTCTATTGAACCTCCCATTGTTGTATAAAACCCCTTCAGAGTGGTTCCCCCAGGCCTAATCCCGCCTTTCATGTTTGACCTCTGACCCACAGGAAGTACTACAAGTTCATCCTGACGCGGAACTTTGAGGCGCTCAACTCCAAGGGCGGGGGCAATCAGGTGTCCCTGCTCAACATCATGATGGACCTGAAGAAGTGCTGCAACCACCCCTACCTGTTCCCCCGTGGCAGCCGTGGTGAGGGAGGGAGGAGAGATGGGATCCCTTTCCGGGTAGAGGGAGGGAGGGAGGAGGAGAGAGGGCAGAGGGGGGAGACCATGCTAGGGGCTGCGGGGAGGGACTGATGTTTAGGAGGACTTGTGTGTTTCTAAATGTGTGCATCAGTGGAGGCTGCTGAGGGGAGAACGGTTCATAATAATGGCTGGAATGGAGTGAATGGAATGGTATCAAACACATCAAAGACGTGGTTTCCATGTGGTTGATACCATTCCATTGACTCCATTCCAACCATTATTATGAGCCGTCCTCCCCCTCAGCAGCCTCCACTGGTGTGCATTGTAGAAGTTGATAGATTGCCAACATGCAGGTATGTTTGTTTATCAGTGAGAGTTGACTGTCTGTGTGTGAGGGGCTGTGGTCTCTTGCTGGGTTATTTGCTCATTGTGTATATGCAGGAGGCACCAGTGTTACCCAATGGCTCTTATGATGGGAACCAGCTGGTCAAGTCCTCAGGCAAACTCACCCTGCTCCAGAAGATGCTAAAGAAACTCAAAGATGAAGGACACAGAGTTCTCATCTTCTCCCAGATGACTAAGATGCTGGATCTGCTTGAGGACTTTCTGGAATACGAGGGCTACAAATATGAACGCATTGATGGAGGCATCACAGGGGGACTACGACAGGAGGCTATCGACCGCTTCAACGGTGAGTTACGCTGCTGTTCTGTCTTTCTCCAGCGGGGAGCAGCACAAACAGCACTCACACTCACGTACACACTCACTCATTGACTGTGTGCCTTGATTCCTACTGCAGCACCGGGCGCTCAGCAGTTCTGCTTCCTGCTCTCCACCCGAGCTGGAGGCTTGGGCATCAACCTGGCCACGGCAGACACCGTCATCATATACGACTCAGACTGGAACCCTCACAACGATATCCAGGTACTGTGGGACATGGTA
Organism: Brachymystax lenok tsinlingensis; assembly: GCA_030435695.1. Classification (NCBI taxonomy): domain Eukaryota; kingdom Metazoa; phylum Chordata; class Actinopteri; order Salmoniformes; family Salmonidae; genus Brachymystax; species Brachymystax lenok. The sequence goes on from CM059813.1 coordinate 36,424,773, forward strand.
CCGACTAACACAGGCATACTGTACATACAGTATACTGTCTTCTGAATGCATTATAACCCTCACAGTGTTATCTCGTTCCATTTTGTCTTCCTCCTTGACTCCCTGTTATGTTTCTTTATTTCTTTCTCTGTAACTGTCTCTGCCCTTCCCTCCCTCCCTCCCTCCCTCCCTCCCTCCCTCCCTCCCTCCCTCCCTCCCTCCCTCCCTCCCTCCCTCTGCTGCAGGCATTCAGCAGGGCCCACCGTATAGGTCAGAACAAGAAGGTGATGATCTATCGCTTTGTGACGCGAGCCAGCGTGGAGGAGCGCATCACCCAGGTGGCCAAGAGGAAGATGATGCTGACCCACCTGGTGGTGAGGCCCGGCCTGGGCTCCAAGACCGGCTCCATGTCCAAACAGGAGCTGGATGACATCCTCAAGTTCGGCACCGAGGAGCTCTTCAAGGACGAGATGGAGGCAGCCGCACGGGCCATGGGTTCCCATCAAAAACTCTGTAAGAATAATGGTACGCACACTGGCTACACCGTGTCACAATATAAAGCAATCAAGCTTCTAAATGTGCCGCTATTTTCAAGCAAGCTGCTATAGTTATGGACACACAGCCATAGAGAGGTATAGTGTGCCACTCGTGTTACCGGAGGTATATCTAGAGCAGTGGGCTTCAAATTTGGGGTCGCGGGGGAACTGCAGTGGGGTCGCCAAATAAATAAGTGAAAAAAACAGAGTAGGGATTATTGTATGGGATCAATATACAATTCACACCAAGGGTTTAGCATTTCTGTTTGAAAAGTCAGACCTGTTTTGCTAGGAACATATAGTAGTTTTGAACTGAACATTAAACCAATTTGCATTCTTCTAATATTGTCTCTAGATTTGACATAGATATAAAGTAAACCAGCCTGTATCCCTCTGATATATTTTGAATCTTGTGTTTACTCCAGGGGACATAAAGGATGGAGATGAGGGCAGTGTCATCCACTATGATGACAATGCCATCTCGAAGCTGCTGGACCGTAGCCAGAATGCCACAGAGGACACTGAGATCCAGAACATGAACGAATACCTCAGCTCCTTCAAGGTGGCCCAGTACGTGGTCAAAGATGAGGACGCAGAGGTGAGGACACACACTCACACACTCAGTCAGCATGGGCGTTGTTATGTCTAGGAGTGGCTCTGTTATGTATTCTCACAGTGTGTATGTGTGAGTATTCAGCAGTCTCTTCATTGTATTCTCATTGATTATCAGTGTTTATTCAGTAGTAGCTAACCATTTTGTTTACCCAGGAGTATCCTTGTTCAGTATTCTCACGTTGTATGCATGCGTGTGTGTTCAGGAGGAGCCCCAGCGTGAGATCATTAAGCAGGAGGAGAATGTGGATCCAGACTACTGGGAGAAGCTGCTGAGGCACCATTATGAGCAGCAACAGGAGGACCTGGCCCGCAACCTGGGCAAAGGCAAACGCATCCGCAAGCAGGTCAACTACAACGACACGTCTCAGGAGGACCAAGGTTTGCCTCATACTGTACTGTACACTCTGGCCTGCTTTTCTCTTCTGCTTTAAAGGGATACTTCAGGATTTTGTCAATGAAGTCCTTTATCTACTTCCCCAGAGTCAGATGAACTCGTGGATACCATTTTCATGTCTCTAGCGTTAGTGCAATTGCTAACTAGCGTTAGCTCAATGACTGGACGTATTAACTGCTAGCATCTTAGTAGATACCAGACTTTTAGTTATTGTGTTAATGCTAGTTAGCATTGGCTCACGAAACTACCTCTTAACTTCCTTCATACTGGATGCAGAGTATAAAAAACTTATCCATGAGTTCATCTGACTCTGGGGAAGTAGATAAAGGGCTGCATTGCCAAAATCCTGAAGTATTCCTTTACTGTAACAGCAATTCTATGCTTATTGGTCCCCCTCCTTTTAAGAAAACAGTTGAGTGAACTTAGCATCACTCTAGAACAGTGGTATTCAAACTTTTTCAGTGAGGACCCCATTTGTTTGGCCAGAGTTTCTGGGGACCCTATTCTTTTTCCCAAGAATTTTGCGTAACCCCACCCCAGATCTAATGACACAACCTTACAATCGGTAAATTTATATTTTTACATCAACAAGTAACCTTAAATTCATCACATTTTCATCTTGAAAAGAAACAAATAAATACATTTACTCAATAAAATTATATTTTTCAAATGCTCTTTCTCAAAAACTTTGGCATATGGATCCTATACAATAATCTGTAATATGTACTTTTTCATTTATTTATTTGGCGACCCCACTGCAGTTCCCCCTCGACCCCAACTTTGAAGCCCACTGCTCTAGATATATCTCTGGTAACACGAGTGGCACGCTATACCTCTCTTTGGCTGTGTGTCCATAACTATAGCAGCTTGCTTGAAAATAGCGGCACATTTAGAAGCTTGATTGCTTTATATTGCTTATAGCGTTACAGTATGTAAGTTGTGTAGAGTTCCTCTTATAACACTACACCCCATAGTTCAACAACAGGCATTTGAGACTGAAAGGGAAACATTTAAACCCATCTAAAGCAAATGCACACTCAGAGACATGAAGTGTTGATGAAGTGCACAGTCCACCAGTGTAGTGGCTAGGAGGACAGAACAGACAGAGGCTCTGGTGCTAGTCAGTAGTAGTTTTTGAAAGAATGCCTGCCCCCCAGTGGTGTAGTGGAGTAGTGTCAGTGTGCATGCCCACTGTAGCGGACTGCCCCCCACCAGTAGGCCCCTACACAAGTGAATGCACTGTGCTGTTTCTCTCTGATCTGATCTGTGGCTCAGAGTGGCAGGATGATCTTTCAGACAATCATTCCGAGTACTCCGTGGGGTCCGAGGACGAGGACGAAGATTTCGAGGAGAGGCCGGAAGGTGGGTGTCAATGAGACCTGCGTAATCACTACGTTATAGATAGCTAACTCTCTCAGTGCCTGCTCTGCCCTGTGTAGATGGGCCTGGAACCTATCATTGGTAAGATGTTGCTGAGGCACCTGGCTGATGGTGGGGCGGGGGGGGTGTTTCTCTGTAGGTGGGCGCAGGCATTCTCGCAGGCAGCTGAAGAGTGACAGGGACAAACCTCTGCCACCCCTGCTGGCACGCGTAGGGGGCAACATCGAGGTAAGGAAGAAAGCACTCTGGTTTTAATGTAGTAGACAACATGTGTATGCACATTGATTTGACCAATGGGTATAATGCCATGTGCCAGGTGCTGGGGTTCAACGCCCGTCAGCGGAAGGCCTTCCTCAACGCTATCATGCGCTGGGGCATGCCTCCTCAGGACGCCTTCAACTCTCACTGGCTGGTCAGAGACCTGAGAGGGAAGACTGAGAAAGAGTTCAGGTATTTAAAGCTCCTCCTGTACTCAGGGTTATTTTAACTGGGGTTCAGCTGCATCTCAACAGTCTACTGTTCACTCTCAAACGAAATGCAAGACAATGTCAGTTCAAGTATTATAAAAAAATAGATGTATTTTTTTGTTGTATCTTTTTAGTATTTTTTTTTTACTCCCTTTTTTCTTCCCAATTTTGTGGTATCCAATTGGTCGTTACAGTCTTGTCTCATTGCTGCAACTCCCCTACGGACTCGGGATAGGCGAAGGCCGAGAGCAGTGCGTCTACCGAAACACAACCCAGCCAAGCTACACTGCTTCTTGACACAATGCCCACTTAACCCAGAAGCCAGCTACACCAATGTGTCGGAGGAAACACCGTACACCTACAGTGAGGGAAAAAAGTATTTGATCCCCTGCTGATTTTGTACGTTTGCCCACTGACAAAGAAATGATCAGTCTATACTTTTAATGGTAGGTTTATTTGAACAGTGAGAGACAGAATAACAACAAAAACTGTTATAAATTGATTTGCATTTTAATGAGGGAAATAAGTATTTGACCCCCTCTCAATCAGAAAGATTTCTGGCTCCCAGGTGTCTTTTATACAGGTAACGAGCTGAGATTAGGAGCACACTCTTAAAGGGAGTGCTCTTAATCTCAGCTTGTTACCTGTATAAAAGACACCTGTCCACAGAAGCAAATCAATCAATCAGATTCCAAACTCTCCACCATGGCCAAGACCAAAGAGCTCCCCAAGGATGTCAGGGACAAGATTGTAGACCTACACAAGGTTGGAATGGGCTAAAAGACCATGCCAAGCAGCTCGGTGAGAAGGTGACAACAGTTGGTGCGATTATTCGCAAATGGAAGAAACACAAAATAACTGTCAATCTCCCTCGGCCTGGGGCTCCATGCAAGATCTCACCTCGTGGAGTTGCAATGATCAAGAGAACGGTGAGGAATCAGCCCAGAACTACACGGGAGGATCTTGTCAATGATCTCAAGGCAGCTGGGACCATAGTCACCAAGAAAACAATTGGTAACACACTACGCCATGAAGGACTGAAATCCTGCAGCGCCCACAAGGTCCCCCTGCTCAAGAAAGCACATATACATGCCCGTCTGAAGTTTGCCAATGAACATCTGAATGATTCAGAGGACAACTGGGTGAAAGTGTTGTGTTCAGATGAGACCAAAATGGAGCTCTTTGGCATCAACTCAACTCGCCGTGTTTGGAGGAGGAGGAATGCTGCCTATGACCCTAAGAACACCATCCCCACCATCAAACATGGAGGTGGAAACATTATGCTTTGGGGGTGTTTTTCTGCTAAGGGGACAGGACAACTTCACCGCATCAAAGGGACGATGGACGGGGCCATGTATCATCAAATCTTGGGTGAGAACCTCCTTCCCTCAGCCAGGGCATTGAAAATGGGTCGTGGATGGGTATTCCAGCATGACAATGACCCAAAACACACAGCCAAGGCAACAAAGAGTGGCTCAAGAAGAAGCACATTAAGGTCCTGGAGTGGCCTAGCCAGTCTCCAGACCTTAATCCCATAGAAAATCTGTGGAGGGAGCTGAAAGTTCGAGTTGCCAAACGTCAGCCTCGAAACCTTAATGACTTGGAGAAGATCTGCAAAGAGGAGTGGGACAAAATCCCTCCTGAGATGTGTGCAAACCTGGTGGCCAACTACAAGAAACGTCTGACCTCTGTGATTGCCAACAAGGGTTTTGCCACCAAGTACTAAGTCATGTTTTGCAGAGGGGTCAAATACTTATTTCCCTCATTAAAATGCAAATCAATTTATAAAATTTTGCACATGCGTTTTTCTGGATTTTTTTGTTCTTATTCTGTCTCTCACTGTTCAAATAACCCTACCATTAAAATTATAGACTGATCATTTCTTTGTCAGTGGGCAAACGTACAAAATAAGCAGGGGATCAAATACTTTTTTCCCTCACTGTAGCGACCGTGTCAGTGTGCACTGTGCCCGGCCCGTCACAGGAGTCGTTAGTGTGCGATGGGGCAAGGACATCCCTGCCGGCCAAATCCTCCTCTAACCCGGACGACACTGTCCCAATTGTGCACCGCCCCATTGGCCTCCCGGTTGTGGCCTTCTGCGACAGGGTTTGGACTCGAACATAGAATCTCTAGTGGCACAGCTAGCACTGCGATGCAGTGTCTTAGACAACTGCGCCACTCGGGAGGCCCCAGTTCAAGTATCTTTGTTACTATGATCGGAATTGATTAGCTGAATGAATGTGACCCTGTCTCTCTTAGGGCCTACGTGTCCCTCTTCATGAGACATCTTTGTGAGCCCGGGGCAGACGGGGCGGAGACCTTTGCAGATGGGGTTCCGCGAGAAGGGTTGTCCCGCCAGCATGTCCTCACCAGGATTGGGGTTATGTCTCTGGTCAGGAAAAAGGTACACATCAACCAGTCATCCAATGACTACATAGTTACATTAATAAAATCCTGCAGAAATCAGTAAGTTAGCATCCTAACTGGGTTGAGAAATGTATTGTAGCCTATGTTTAGATTGAGTAAGGCTGGTTCCCTGCCTCTAGCATCTGGTTTTAGATAGCATGCATTCAATAAAATGCAACAAGTCTAGAATGGTGGAGAAATCCAGTCTTCTTTTGTTAGATTCTTAACTCACTGTTGTGTCTGTATCCAGGTCCAGGAGTTTGAGCATGTCAATGGGAAGTACAGCACTCCAGACCTGATCCCTATTGGACTGGAGCTGAAGAAACTTACTGAGAGTCTGTCCTCTGACCCCAACACCCCCGTCCCTGCTAGCCCTGCAGCCACACCCCAGCCTCCTGGAAGTCCTGTCCCACCAGGTCAGAGTCAAATCCTCACCCTGTCCAGTGTGTGTTTCAGAACTCAGCTTAGTTCATTAGATTCATTAGACAGGAAATGAGAGACACTGTTGGTGATTGTTTTGCTGTTTTTACAGAGAAGACGGACTCGATTTCAGGGCCTGCTGAAGACAAGGAGCCCACAGAACAGGAGTGCAAGAAGCTACCAGAACTAGAGGTCAGAGTTCACGCTTCTTTAGAAATGTCCCTTTATTCCCGTCTCTTATCCTTCTCATCCCTCTATCCTTTACTGTCTTCATACGTCTCCCCATACATCTAATTTAATAATTATTATAATACAAAACACATGCCACCTTCTAACTGTCACCTTTTAAAGTAAACTGTCTCCTTTTTGTTTTACTCGGTCTCCCTCTCCATCTGTGATGGTTGTCTCTCTAGACTCATGTTAGTACAGAGTCATCTTCTCAGGTAGAGAAGACGGACATCGCTCCTGACAGTGATGAGACAGCGAAAGGCAGCACAGAGGACAAACCAGTCTCCTCAGAGGAGAGTAGTGAAATGACAGACACACCCTCCACACTGATAGAGCCATCCATCAATCCTAAAGAGCCTCCATCCATACAGACAGAGCTGTCGTCCAATCAAAGCTCACCAAAAGGTGAGTGGTCAATTACATGGTTATTATCATCAAATGAGATGGTTTGTCCCACTTCACAAAAATCAGTTGTGACATGTCTCTGTTCTGATGTGGTCATCTGTTTGTCAATGACCCCCTAGCGGAGCCCTGTCGAGAGACAGAGAAATCCGTAGAAAAAGGAGACAGTGATCCTGCCCAAGCCAAACCTGAGGAGAAGGAATTGAAGCTAGGTATCTGCGGAACAGCGAAAAACATTAAAACCTTGTCACTCTTTGAGTGACACTTTTTGCTGAAAGAAGACCTCAAAAATGTAAGCTAGTTGTTCCATTTCTTTAGTTGTTTCAGACGAGGCCAAGAGCGAGGACTTGCTCATGCCCGAGGGACGGCTGAATGGAGAAAAAGAAGCACAGGAGGAGACGGAGGAGGTCAGGAGGGAATTACTGGAGAAGAATGGTTTCAAGATGAGGTTCATGTTCAACATTGCCGACGGAGGCTTCACAGGTGAGGGATGAGCAGGAGAAACAGCTAAGGTGTAGGAACACTACATATACTACATGAACAAAAGTATTTGGACACCTGCTTGTCGAACATCTCATTCCAAAATCGTGGGCATTAATATGGAGTTGGTCCCCCCTTTGCTGCCATAACAGCCTCCACTCTTCTGGGAAGGTTTTCCAATAGATGATGGAACATTACCTCCTAACAGGGTTGAGAAATGTCTTGTAGCTTATGTTTAGATTGAGTAAGGCTGGTTCCCTGCCTCTAGCATCTGGTTTTAGATAGAATGCATTCAATAAAATGCAACAAGTCTAGAATGGTGGAGAAATCTAAGTCTTCTGTTGTTAGATTGTTAACTCACTGTTGTGTCTGTATCCAGGTCCAGGGGTTTGAGCATGTCAATGGGAAGTACAGCACTCCAGACTTGCTTCAATTCAGCCACAAGAGCATTAGTGAGGTCGGTCGCTGATGTTGGGCGATTAGGCCTGGCTCGCAGTAGGCTTTCCAATTCATCCCAAAGGTGTTCGATGGGGTTGAGTTCAGGGCTCTCTGCAGGCCAGTCAAGTTCTTCCACACCGATCTCGACAAACCATTTCTGTATGGACATCGCTTTGTGCACGGGGGCATTGTCATCCTGAAACAGGAAAGGGCCTTCCCCAAACTGTTGCCACAAGTTGGATGCACAGAATCATCTAAAATGTCATTGTATGCTGTAGTGTTAAGGTTTCCCTTCACTGGTACTAAGGGGCCGAGCCCAAAACATGAAAAACATCCCCAGACCATTATTCCTCCTCCACCAAACTTTACAGTTGGCACTATGCATTAGGGCAGGTAGCGTTCTCCTGCAATTCGCCAAACTCAGATTCGTCCTTCGGACTGCCAGATGGTAAAGTGTGATTCATCACTCCAGAGAACATGTTTCCACTGCTCCAGAGTCCAATGGCGGCGAGCTTCACACCACTCCAGCCGACGCTTGGCATTGCACATGGTGATCTTAGGCTTGTGTACAGCTGCTCGGCCTTGGAAACCCATTTCAGGAAGTTCCCACAAACAGTTATTGTGCTGGCTTTGCTTCCAGAGGCAGTTTAGAGCTCGGTAGTGAGTGTTGCAACCGAGGACAGCACTCTATGGTCTCGTTCTGTGAGCTTGTCTGGCCTACCACTTCGCGTTTGAGCCGACGTTTCAACTTCACAATAACAGCACTTACAGTTGACCGGAGCAGCTCTAGCAGGGCAGAAGTTTTACGAACTGACTTGTTGGAAAGGTGGCATCCTATGACGGTGCCACGTTGAAAGTCAATGAGCTCTTCAGTAAGGCCATTATACTGCCAATGTTTGTCTATGGAGATTGCATGGCTGTGTGCTCGATTTTATACACCTGTCAGCAATGGGTGTGGCTGAAATAGCCGAATCCACTCATTTGAAGGGGTGTCCACATACTTTTGTATATAAATGTATGATCTGATGTGTTACTATATCTCAGAGCTGCACACCCTGTGGCAGAACGAGGAGCGGGCTGCCGTGTCATCTGGGAAGATGTATGACATCTGGCACCGCCGCCATGACTACTGGCTACTGGCTGGCATCGTAACGTATCCTTCCTCTGCATCTAACACAGCTGTTTGGAATTTACAGTGTGGAGGTTTCTCTTTTTGTGATGTGAAGCCCTTTTATCATGTTTGTTTTCCTTTACGGGGGAACCTCAGACATGGCTATGCCCGCTGGCAGGACATTCAGAATGACCCACGCTATGCCATCCACAATGAGCCCTTCAAGACTGAGATGCACAAGGGAAATTACCTGGAGATGAAGAACAAGTTCCTGGCTCGTCGCTTTAAGGTTAAATGCTTATTGCTGTCATACAAATTTGTGAACAACTTGAATTTGAAAAGTGGACGGGACAACTGAAGGAAACATTCAATCTCCACCTCTCTCTCTTTTTCTCTCTCTCTTTTTCTCTCTCCTTCTCTCTCTCTCTCTCTCTCTCTCTCTCTCTCTCTCTCTCTCTCTCTCGCTCTCTCAATTTCAATTACATTTCTCTCCCTCTGTCCCTCTCTGCCCTAGCTGTTGGAGCAGGCTCTGGTGATAGAGGAGCAGTTGAGGAGGGCAGCGTACCTGAATATGACCCAGGACCCCAGCCACCCGGCCATGGCCCTGAACACTCGCTTTGCTGAGGTGGAGTGTCTGGCTGAGTCCCACCAGCACCTGTCCAAGGAGTCTCTGGCTGGAAACAAGCCAGCCAACGCCGTGCTGCACAAAGGTCTGTCATCTCCCAGTGTGTACACAGCAGCAGGACTAAAACACTGCCTACAAACTCAAGATCTGGGTGAATAATAATTAAGCATTGCATGAAATGGAGATAAGATTGGATATGTTAGTGCATTCTCGTCATTGACGGTGTGTGTGTATGTGTTCGTTCTGTGTGTGTGTGTGTTCCAGTACTGAACCAGCTGGAGGAGCTGTTAAGTGACATGAAGGCGGATGTGACGCGGCTTCCCAACATGTTGTCCCGGATCCCCCCAGTGTCTTCGCGTCTGCAGATGTCTGAGAGGAGCATCCTCAGCCGCCTCACCAGCCGCGGCAACGAACCTCCTCCCCAACAGGTACTGTACTGTCATTGGCTCTGTTATGGTGATAGGTGAGTTAGGATTGGTACAATTAGATTAGGTTTAGTTTGGTTGGGGCAGGATTACGTCCAGGGTACTGTAGGTTTGTCTAGGTTTGGTTGGGGTGAGTAGGTTTAATAAGTCGTTTTGGTTGATTCCGTCATTGACAGGATGTGTAAAATGTTTACTCTACCTCCAGCCGTTCGGCCAGGGCTCATTTGCCTGTTCCCAGATGTACAGCACTGGCTTTGGGGGCAGCTTCCGGGGGCCTGCAGGAGAGACCATGGTCAACTATAGCCAGATGCCCCTGGGACCCTATGTCAGTGGTAAGTGGCCTGTCTCTGCACGACGTTAACTGTAAGAGAAGATGTTTCAGCTGAACAGCCGAGGACAGAATGTAGGATAACTGAAAAAGAGGTAGCACTGTAAGATGAACTACTGCTCTGCTTCTCTTTCTAATAATATGTTAGGGAATACATAGCTTCAAATATTTTATTTGGGTCATCTCTTTTGCTGAGCACCCTTTGTTTGGTATCCCCCTCCCCAATCATTCCCCCTTTCTAGTGTCTAACGGCCCCCACCCCCATCCAGCCACTTGGACAAGAAGTCCTGTGACCACCTGAGGGATGTCACCACCCCTGACCTCAAGTCAGGCAAGCCCAGTGATGTTATCTGTATTGAAGATTAGATAATCTACTCCAAAACGGATCTGGAGTCAGCCACGCCAAGGGATGTCAACTACTGTATCAATGATTACAGAATCAACCCACCAGAGAACTCCTAAAGAAGCTCTGTCTATGGATCATAGGATAACACTAAGAACATTACACTGATGTATCTGTCTATTGTATCAATTGCACTTCTATCTTTCAAGGATTCTTCAACATACTTTGCAGTAGCTATTTGCTTTTATGACTTAGGTTGGTGAGTCAAGCAGAGGAACTGTCTATTAGGATGTGAGAGTCAAACGACCTCATACCCCCCGACCTCTGCTACCTGACACGTGGAAGGGAAGGGTCGTGTTCCCCTGCTCAGACGTTGAATGCATCAACTAATGGTTGGGTGCTACGCCATCGACTGTGCCATCGGGCACCACATTGCTATACGTAAAATACCTATCCAGGGGTTGTAAGATCTGCCATGTGTCAGCAACGGCTGGGCAGAGGAACACAACTGTGGTGATCTTATAGGATGACTGGAACTGCCCTGTCTGAATGGGAAAGTCTTGGCTACAGGGAGAGCTGGGCAAGTCAAAGAAGATGAGCCAGTGGAGGTGCCAAGGCTGCTGTAATATCTGTGTCTATTTATTCCATTTAGGCCTGGCTCTGCTCCTTCGTTCTGGGTCTTTTCCTCCTGCGTTCATCATTGGCCTACTCATTGTGCATCGGGACTGTCCTCTGCTGGAGCTTTGTGCTTTAGCTACATACACATAGAAGGAAAACTACGGAGGCATAAGTCTACCCTCCTAGAATTATAGAGATGATAAGTGGGTGCTCATACAGCAGCCAATTCTCTGGACAATTTTAGTACATGTGTTTGTTTTTATAGTTTCATGGCAGAGCCTTGATTTGGAAGTTGTAAGAATAAGAGTGACTTTAAGGAAGTATAGCTGCACTATGCCTCAACCCATAAAGACTGCCATCTCCCGCCTCTGGAGAAAGGGATCCTAGTTACAGAGCTGCACTAGCTACTAATATACTAAGGGTTCTCCTTTGTAATGTACATAGTTCAAGAGACTGCTGTTTATTTTGCCTTGCATAATCATTGTGAATTTAATGCATACATGCATAACAATGTAACAGGCTGGATTAGTGCAAAAAGTGACGATCACATAGAAGTTACAGAACATATCTAACTGTGGTACAGTTTGTAACCATTTGTACATTTCAGAAGAGACTTAAGACTAGCATATTTCTGACAATGGTCTAGTACATGTATTTCTTTAACATTTGAATGTGATTATTGGCTGTTGCCTGCTACACATACAGCTCCTCCCTCCCTCTTCCATTTTGAGAAATACTAAAACAAAAAAGTGCTTATGACACTGCGTCCGTCACCTTTTGGCCCAGGTTTCATGTTTTCCATGAAAAGTGCTTTATTGTGTGTTCTTCATGTTAAGGTAAAGTGTTATTTCAGTATTTACTGCTTTAGTGCCACTAAAAGATGGCTGCTCACTCCGTGTCCTGGATGGCTAACGTCCCAGATTGTATGCTGATAATCTTAGACTTGGGTGAAATTGTTTCCATTAAGAAGTGGGGGCAGTGGTTGAATTAGAAAGCTAATTCAATCATCAATAGATTATAATCTTCATAGATATTAGCCATCAAGGAACAAGGTTGGAGAGCATTACAGTAAAAGTATCAAAACGTATTTTTATGTTTCTTTTTATATATGGGTTCCTTGGAAGAGAACTGTTTATTGCATTGCGTGTTGTGAGGACTTAACTGTATCAGAGCGACAGCATGGATTCACTTGACAATACTGTTTATTCCATCTGTCTGCTAATGTGATTGTCCAAAGTGAAACTACTGTTTTATATGTTTAATGAGACTTAATTTGTTCAGATTTTTCAAGAATGTGTGTATTCAATTTTCTCATTGCAATGTGCAATGTTTGCTCTTATTTTTCTCTCAAAGAGTAGAGGCATTACCTATTTGTATTGTTTTTAATGACAGGGCTATAGCACTTACAGTATCTGGAGGTTTTGAGAAAGAAATTGTGAATGGACCATCCTGAACTGAAGAGATTCCTGTATACAGGGTCTGATTGTAGCTCTGCTCTATAGGCTTTTTATATGAATCTCCTGAGGTGCTCTGTCATGCCCTCTGTTGGCTGGAATGTGTAACTACATATTGTTTCAGTGCGCTGATCCCAAATGGACCCCTAAGCCCTACTCTCTATGCACCTGTGGAGGTCTGAGAGGATTTGAACGGTATAGGCAACATGGCGAAACTTCCACATAGTGTATCATAGGGCAAGGTGAAGCTATAACCATATTGCTTACACCCGTCAAATCCTCTTAAGATCTCCCAAGGGCATAGGCCGTACTGTAGGTCTTAAGGCTCCATTTGGGATTGGACCACTGTCTTCTCAGACAAAGCACTTCACCTGAAGTTGAGATAGGAATTTCAACAAATAGGGCACATATCAGTTCGTAAGCTATTATTTTGCACCCAATTGAGTGACTGTTTATCAGTGCTGTTTTGTCCATGGAGTGTGCAGTCCCAGTGTTTCTGTTCAGCCTGTTACTCAATTTGTAAGTCATATGAGGGTCCCTGTGTGGACTAAAGTGTTGGTTTGGATGGTTTGGACAAGACCCACACCTTGTCATTTATTGGAATAGTGTCACTGGACAGAAGCAAATAGCAATGTTATGTAAATACTAAGATTTCCAGTGTTTTGTCTCTCTCATACTCTTATCGATCATGTACCTAACTATACTGAAAAAAATATAAACTCAACATGCAACAATTTCAAAGATTTTACTAAGTTACAATTCATATAAGGAAATCAGTCAAATAAAATGAATTAATTAGCCCTAATCTATGGATTTCACATGACTGGGCAGGGTTGTAGCCATGGGTGGGCCTGGGTGGCAGCCAGGCCCAGCCAATCACATGACCAGGCCCACCCATTGGGGAGTCAGGCCCAGCCAATCAGAATTAGTTTTTCCCCACAAAAGGGTTTATCCCCCCTGTGCTGGACGTGGTCTGCAGTTGTGAGGCCGGTTGGACGTACTGACAAATTCTCTAAAACGACGTAGGAGGCAGCTTATGGTAGAGAAATTAACATTCAATTCTCTGTCAACAGCTCTGGTGGACATTCCTGCAGTCAGCATGTCAATTGCACACTCCCTCAAAACTTGAGACATCTGTGGAATTGTGTTGTGTGACAAAACTGCACATTTTAGAGTGGCCTTTTATTGTCCCCAGCACAAGGTGCACCTGTGTAATGAGCGTGCTGTTTAATCAGTTTCTTGATATGCCACACCTGTCAGGTGGATGGATTATCTTGGCAAAGGAGAAATGCTTCCTACTAGGGATGTAAACACATTTGTGCACAACATTTGAGAGAAATAAGCTTTTTGTGCGTATGGAACATTTCTGGGATTTTTTATTTCAGCTCATTAAACATGGGACCAGCATTTTACATGTTGCATTTATATTTTTGTTCAGTGTTCATAGTATGCGTGAGAGAAAATGAATGTTGCAGGGTAGTTGCCATAGAACTGCAATGTGCACACAGAATGTGTTCAATCAAATCCATGTCTGTTTCCTTACAGAGTGCTGAAGTGACTGAAATCAAATTGTTTCAATTAAATGCAATCAAACTGAAGTCAGTATGAATGTAATGTGTATGTAAGAAGGCTTCAGTCTAATATTATAAATATATTTACAGTATATGTACATGCTTATAAACAAGGCTTCAAAAGCTACCAAAAGGCCGTGGTAAAGGCACCTTTGTTGCAGAGAAGGCACAGCATGTGAAATGTTTTGTATGAAGGTTCACTTTGGTAAAGAAAGAGATGGTTGCTCTTTGTAGCTAGCTTTGAGAGACATTGAATTCAATCAGTGTTAATATAATGGTACAGATGTTTGTGCTAAATTGCAAATCAATGAAAAATAGTTAATTGTTATCTTTTACTTTGTACTTTGTGTATTTGTTCAATGTATTTTAATAAATCCTCTCGACAACAATAGACATACCTCATTGTTGCTTTGATAAATGCACATCTGAGAAAATTAGTTAATTCTCAGCTTGAGTATGTATGTATGTGTGAACTGTGAATGTATGTATGAACTGTGTGTGTGAATTGTGAAGCTTAATTTTTAAGTAGACTTTTTGTTGCTCTGAGTGGAACCCACAAGGCAAATGGAAGGTTGGCCGCCCAAGAAGGGCATGGAACAGGACAAATGAGAAGGAGATGAAGAAGGCAGGAACCACCTGGAATTATTTCAAGAAAACGTTCCAGAACAGAGTTAGCTGGAGATGCACTGCTGAGGAGCTGAAAGGACAAAGTCACGTAAGTCAAGTTGCTCTGAAACATCAATAAAGAGAATGAAGGAACTGGAGAAAAGCTGTTCTTTTTTTTTGCTTGTATTAGCTTGTATTATTTTTGTGCTTTTTGGGGGGGTGGGGGGTTACAGGTACAATATTCATGTACATTTACAAAGTTTATACCCTATGCTGCCACTCCAAAAAAACGAAGAAAAAATAATTACATACAGAGAAATTATCATAATAATACAATGTAAAGAAAATTGAAACGAAAAGTGGTGGGCCTATCCCCCCCCTATTTATTTAACTAGGCAAGTCAGTTAACTTCTTAGGCAGCTGAGGTGTCGGTTTTGGAGAGTCTGGCGTGCCCAAAGTAAAAGGACTGCCACTCAGGCCCAGAAACTAGGATATGCACATAATTAGTACTATTGGATAGGAAACACCCTGAAGTTTCTAAGAGTGTTAAAATATTGTCTGTGAGTATAACAGAACTGATATAGCAGGCAAAAACCCGAGGAATTTGTGTTTTTGACGCATTGCGTCATTTTGAACCGCTCCCTATTGAAAACAGCCATATATGGGAGTAACATTGCAGTACCTATTGCTTCCACTGGATGTCAACAGTCTCTAGACAGTGTTTGGTGATGTTAGGTTGCTCTGGATGGTAATAGAAGAAGAATTTCGAACTATTCATCGGATGTAAACAGAAAAGGATGCGCGTTCACGGGCTTGCGCGCGCTGTGGTTGTTTCCTTTCCTATCGTCCAGTTTATAATCCGGTTGAAATATTATAGTAAATATACATAAAAGTGTTCCTAAGGATACATTATCAATGATGTTTGATTGTTCTTGGACAAGTGTATAGGTATAATGTGAATGCGTTCTCTTCACGGTTCAATGGGCGACTCAACGGTGGATTTTATGATCATAACGCGCGCCAACCAAACTGAGATTTATGGATATAATAAATGACTTTTTCTAACAAAAGAAGCATGGATTGTCTTCGTTGGACACTTGGGAAGCCCTCAGCAGAAGTTCCTCGAAAGGTAAGGGATTTTATATTAGCGATTTTATGCGTTTTTTGAGACCCGCGTTGGGTTATGAATTTATGCTAATATCTAGCTCATCAGTATGTTTTTTAAACGTTAGATCTTTATCAATCCAAACGCCCAGAT
This sequence comes from Brachymystax lenok tsinlingensis, assembly GCA_030435695.1. Classification (NCBI taxonomy): domain Eukaryota; kingdom Metazoa; phylum Chordata; class Actinopteri; order Salmoniformes; family Salmonidae; genus Brachymystax; species Brachymystax lenok. The sequence goes on from CM059813.1 coordinate 36,440,857, forward strand.
GTTTATAAGCGGGATCCCGCTCGTTGAGAGAGCCACCCAATGAGTGAATATTTAGCCCATCTGAGACATTTTTCAGTGAATTAGAGAACATATATTTAGAACAAGTTTTAAATCAACAAGGGCTTTCTGTAATGCAACAAAATCAGATTGCAGCTCTAACATAGCTTGGTCAACAGTTGGTGCAATGGCATACATAACCGTATCGTCTGCATACAGATGAATATTACAGGATTTAATAAATAGACCAATATTATTTATATACTGTAAATAGTAAAGAGAACAGGTCCCAATACCGACCCCTGCGGTACAACTTTCATAATATTGAGAAAACTATAATTGACACCCTCAAAAAGCACACATTGTGTCCTGTCTGTCAGATACTGTAGCTCATAAACCATTTGCAGTACTTATTGTCCAGGCCCATTTCAGAACTTTTTTGTTTTCTTTCATACAATTTTTTACCCCTTTTTCTCCCCAATTTCATGATTTCCAATTGGTAGTTACATTCTTGTCTTATAGCTGCAAATCCCTTACGGACTCGGGAGAGGCGAAGGTCGAGAGCCATGCATCTTCCGAAACACAACCCTGCCAAGCCGCACTGCTTCTTGACACACTGCTCGCTTAACCCGGAAGCCAGCCACACCAATGTGTTGGAGGAAACACCGTACATCTGGCAACCGAAGTCAGTATCCATGCGCCCGGCCTGCCACAAGGAGTCACCAGAGCGCGATGGGACAAGGCCATCCCGGCTGCCCAAACGCTGGGCCAATTGTGCGCCGCCTCATGGGTCTCCCGGTCGCAGCCAGCTGCGACACAGCCTGGGATCAAACCCGGGTCTGTAATTACACCTCAAGGTTTTTAATGGATAGAGAATGGTCAATGGTGTCGAATGACTTGGAAGGTATATAAATAGGGCAGCACAATGTTGTTATTTTTTGTTGTTGCAATTTAACACAAGTGGAGTGGCTGAAACAGTGCTATGTCCAGATCTAAAACCAGACTAAGAATAGTGTGAGAAGTTTAAAAAGTTCTTAGCTGGGAGTTGGTCAGGGATTCTTGTACCCTGGCTAGGCAAGATAACTTGGAGATGGGGTGGTAATTATCTAAGTCAGAAGGATCTCTGCCTTTGTGTAATGGGAGTACATGTGCTGCTTTCCAAATCTTAGGGATAACACCAGGAGCAATTGTCAAGTAAAAAATACAGGTTAAAGGTTAAACAATGACTGGGGCAGAGAACTGTAGTAAGAATGGGTCAAGTGACTCAGCCCCTGTGGATTTTTTTTACATCTATCTTTAGCAAGGCACTTAATATACTACATATTCTATCCATATACTGTCTATAAGGTGTTGCAGACCTGGGGGTTGGGTCAAAACATTTACACAGATCAGACATGGACAGAGTATGATTAGCTCAGTTTCAAAGGTGTTAATTAAAAATAATAGTACAAAAAGACCCATGAGACCCTCTCCGGGATACCATCTTCTGGGCTCCGGGTCTTGCTGTATCCTGTGGGGATCAAAAACTGAACTCACTCCTGTTACCTCTGTAACCGTCCCCAACCGTACAGGAGTCCTTTCTTCCCCCAGTCTTCTCCTGTGTGCTTTATGGGACTTGTACAGTTGGTGAGAAATCAGCCCTTGATTACTCACCAACTCCCAATCAGCCCCAATTAGTCCTGACCGGAGAGCCCTTTGAGACCTGGCACGTCCAGCAGATGGAGCCATCGCCTCTTGATGTATACTCCGTCAGTCACCAGGCCTCAACGAGTCTCCCCTGGTGGCTGACCTGCTGTACGCCACAAAGGTCTATACATACCATCATATACATATACTGTATATTTACAGTATATTCCAGACTCTGACATTGCACGTCCTAATATTTATATATTTCTTAATTCCATTCTTTAACTTTTTAGATTTGCATGTATTGTTTCCTATTGTTAGATATTACTGCACTGTTGGAGCTAGGAACATAACGCATTTCGCTACACCCACAATAACATCTGCTAAGTATGTGTATGCGACCAATAACATTTGATTTGTTTTAATACATCATAGACATCAAATGGTTGAAATGAAAATAAAGTATGTGAGTCTGTTAGAGCATCATTCTCTACAATCTGTTCTGAGGTGACTAAAAGACTCCCTATTTCAGAGACTATTCTTTCAAACAGGTGGCCAGCTGAAGCAAAATGGTTATTAAAAGCACTACACATTTAGAACTACACATCTAGAATGGGACCAGAGGCTGTCAAAGCCTGCTGGGGCAACGAGGGGGTGGACTTTTGTTTCAAAGATTTGACCACTTTCCAGAAGTTAGCTGGATTACCAACACTCTGATACACAATTTAAGAAATATGTTGATTTTGCTTTTCTAACCATCTATTTCTCAAATGTCAGAAGGACTGCCAATCAGATGTACAATCATTCAGTCTAGCCTTAGCCCAAGCTACATTTATTTCCTGTAATTTCTCAGTCAATTCATGCATGAACCAAGGAATTGATTTTCCTTAGCCTTTTGTACAACCCATGTTTATATGCAACAGAGTTAAATGTAAATATATTTTAGCCCATCAGACACTGGCATCAATAAATGCAGATTAAGATCACCCACTATTAATCATTTGGATTTAGCATAGTTAGACAGCAGGTCAGACAATTTGCTAAGAGCACATAAGGAGGCAGAGAGAAGGCGATAAACTCTCAATAACATTAGTTTGGCATTATTACAAATGCCCACATTTAAGACTAGGCATTCAAATTGCTTTGGGACAGAGATGGTAATACATACAGCAACATTCAAGTTGTTCTTTATGAATATGGCAACACCCCCACTTCTGCCATCTCTGTCAAGTCTATAAACATCATATCCATTCAGAGACACATCAGAGTCTGGCACAGACTTTTTTTTAGCTAAGTCTCAGTAATTATCGAATTGTCCGTGTTTGAGAAGACAGAATTACAATATGATCCATTTTCTAAATCAAACTTCTGACATTTACATGAATCAGCCCAAATCCACAACTGCGGGATTTCATATCAGACAGAGTATCAAACACAAACATGCTATGATCAGTAGATAACCCTAATATGAAATAGCCATGCGGTTGGCCTGAAATAGTATAGATGAAAGATTGCTTAGAACTGTGCCATTTGGTCTATGCCTCGAAGGAGGATTAATAGAAGACTCAATAAGGGTTACCTGCTTCGGGCAAGGACTGATATCCCATCACTGTTTAGTACTCTGTCAATGTTAGCACTCAGCATCCAAGCTCCTCTCCTGTTCAGGTGCAGGCCATCCCTTTTCTAGGAACTGCGGTCACTCTCAAAACAGATTGAAATTGTAAATAAAATCCAACACTTTTTCAGAGCAGATACCTGATTTCATCCAAGAGTCCAGTGCTTATAGCTGGGAGAAGCAATCAATTCCATAACCGTAACATAGTAGATGCAAACGCATTGAATATTTACCTTCATGCACTTTCAAAATGAACTTTATACATTTGTCACAGAAGAATTTAACTACAGGGCACTCCCACATTATATGAATGAATGTGCCTACCTGATTTAGGGGAAACAATGAACAGTTGAGAGTTGGGAACAATTTCATGGTAAAACTTTTCCTTGGTGTTAAATACAGTCTGTGAACAAATTTAAAATGCATAAATTGATGGTTTGGATTACGGGATGCCAATGTAATAATTTTCCTAATTCTGTTCTAGTTAAAGGGTTGTTCAGATTCAGATACTTTAACAATGGCTAGGTTAGAATATGAGCTTTCCAAAGGTTGTTTATATATTATAGAGATCAGTCCTTTTGGGAGCCAAAATAATTTATTTATTTCATTGGATGGTTCAGTAAATGGGTTTTCCAAGGGACTCCATAGGCCAGCATAGCTAACCTAATAGAACAAAAGGAGTTACCTGGTAATGTGGTAATGTGTATGTATGTGTCTTTCAAATCTTGGAATGTTCTCAAACCATTACTGTCTGTGATATCAGCAAAGGTACGGATTCCATATATGGACCGGGGGATGCAAAAGGCTGCCCTCCAGATTGCAAGGCGTTACTGTGAAATATTGTAGTGCCATTCTGATTCCCAGTTACATTGTTCTTATATTTTGTGCCAAATAGAAATTGTGTGAGCAATTACATAGTTTATATTGTTTAATAACCTCTCAGGGATTGCTGGGGCGCTAGCGCCCCAATCCCGACACTACCAGGTGAAATGCAAGGCGCCAAATTCAAAATCCAAAAGTTGAATTATTAAACATCCACCAATATACAAGTGTTCCATACTCATCAAAAGCTCTGTTTCTTGGCAATATCACAGCGTTGTCAGATTTAAAAAAGGCTTTACGACGAAAGCAGCACATTTGATTGTTTGAGGGTAGCACCTCACATATTTTTCCCATAGCCATGAATCCATTAGCCATCATGGCACACACATAACACATTTCACAGCGAAAACAAATCAATTACCTGTTCAAATCAAATCAAATCAAATTTTATTTGTCACATACACATGGTTAGCAGATGTTAATGCGAGTGTAGCGAAATGCTTGTGCTTCTAGTTCCGACCATGCAGTAGTATCTAACAAGTAATCTAACAAATTCACAACAACTACCTTATACACACAAGAGTAAAGGAATGAATACGAGTATGTACATATAAATATATGGATGAGCGATGGCTGACCGGCATAGGCAAGATGCAGTAGATGGTATGGAGTACAGTATATACACATATATATATATGAGATGAGTAATGTAGGATATGTAAACATTATATAAATGGCATTGTTTAAAGTGGCTAGTGATACATTATTTCATCCAGTTATAATTATTAAAGTGGCTAGAGATTTGGGTCGATGGCCGAACGGCATAGGCAAGATACAGTAGATGGTTTAGAGTACAGTGTATACATTTGATATGAGTATGTCGGATACGTAAACATTATATACAAAATTGTTTAAAGTGGCTAGTGATACATTTGTTACATCCAATTCCTATGTTTAAGGTGGCTAGAGATTTACGTCAGTATGTTGGCAGCAGCCACTCAATGTTAGTGATGGCTGTTTAACAGTCTGATGGCCTTGAGGTAGAAGCTGTTTTTCAGTCTCTCGGTCCCAGCTTTGATGCACCTGTACTGACCTCGCCTTCTGGATGATAGCGGGGTGAACAGGCAGTGGCTCGGGTGGTTGTTGTCCTTGATGATATTTTTGGCCTTCCTGTGACATCGGGTGGTGTAGGTGTCCTGGAGGGCAGGTAGGTTTCCCCCGGTGATGCGCTGTGCAGTCCTCACTACCCTCTGGAGAGCCTTACGGTTGTGGGCGGAGCAGTTGCCGTACCAGGCGGTGATACAGCCCGACAGGATGCTCTCGATAGTGCATCTGTAAAAGTTTGTGAGTGATTTTGGTGACAAGCCGAATTTCTTCAGCCTCCTGAGGTTGAAGAGGCGCTGTTGCGCCTTCTTCACCACGCTGTCTGTGTGGGTGGACCAATTCAGTTTGTCCGTGATGTGTACACCGAGGAACTTAAAACTTTCCACCCTCTCCACTACTGTTCCCTCGATGTGGATAGGGGTGCTCCTCTCCTGTTTCCTGAAGTCCACGATCATCTCCTTTGTTTTGCTGACATTGAGTGAGAGGTTATTTTCCTGACACCACACTCCGAGGGCCCTCACCTCCTCTCTGTAGGCCGTCTCGTCGTTGTTGGTAATCAAGCCTACCACTGTAGTGTCGTCAGCAAACTTGATGATTGAGTTGGATGCGTGCTTGGCCACGCAGTCATGGGTAAACAGGGAGTACAGGAGAGGGCTGAGAACGCACCCTTGTGGGGCCCCAGTGTTGAGGATCAGCGGAGTGGAGATGTTGTTTCCTACCCTCACCACTCTGGGACCGGCCCGTCAGGAAGTCCAGGACCCAGTTGCACAGGGCTGGGTCGAGACCCAGGGTCTTGAGCTTAATGACGAGCTTGGAGGGAACTATGGTGTTAAATGCTGAGCTGTAGTCGATGAACAGCATTCTTACATAAGTATTCCTCTTGTCCAGATGGGTTAGGGCAGTATGCAGTGTGATTGCGATTGCGTCGTCCTGTGGACCTATTGGGACGGTAAGCAAATTGGAGTGGGTCCAGGGTGTCTGGCAGGATGGAGGTAATATGATCCTTGACTAATCTCTCAAAGCACTTCATGATGACAGAAGTGAGTGCTACGGGGCGATAGTCATTTAGCTCAGTCACCTTAGCTTTCTTGGGAACAGGAACAATGGTGGCCCTCTTGAAGCATGTGGGAACAGCAGACTGGGATAGGGACTGATTGAATATGTCCGTGAACACACCAGCCAGCTGGTCTGCGCATGCTCTGAGGACACGGCCAGGGATGCCATCTGGGCCGGCAGCCTTGCGAGGGTTAACACATTTAAATGTTTTTCTCACATTGGCTGCGGTGAAGGTGAGCCCGCAGGTTTTGGTAGCGGGCGTGTCGGTGGCACTGCATTGTCCTCAAAGCGAGCAAAGAAGTTGTTTAGTTGGTCTGGGAGCAGGACGCGTCATGGTCCGCGACGGGCTGGTTTTCTTTTTGTAGTCCGTGATTGACTGTAGACCCTGCCACATTCCTCTTGTGTCTGAGCCGTTGAATTGTGACTCTACTTTGTCTCTATATTGACGCTTAGCTTGTTTGATTGCCTTGCGGAGGGAATAGCTACACTGTTTGTATTCAGTCATGTTTCCGGTAGCCTTACCCTGGTTAAAAGCAGTGGTTCGCTTTCAGTTTTGCGCGAATGCTGCCATCAATCCACGGTTTCTGGTTGGGGAAGGTTTTAATATTTGCTATGGGTACAACATCACCAATGCACTTGCTAATAAACTCGCTCACCGAATCAGCGTATACATCAATGTTGTTGTCAGATGCTATCCGGAACATATCCCAGTCCACGTGCTCAAGCAATCTTGCAGCATGGAATCAGATTGGTCGGACCAGCGTTGAACAGACCTGAGAACGGGCGTTTCCTGTTTTAGTTTCTGTTTGTAGGCTGGGAGCAACAAAATGGAGTCATGGTCAGACTTGCCGAAAGGAGGGCGGAGAATAGCCTTGTATGCATCACGGAAGTTGGAATAACAGTGGTCCAGGATTTTACCAGCCCGGGTGGCACATTCGATATGCTGGTAAAATTTCGGGAGCCTTGTTCTTAAATTAGCCTTATTAAAATCCCCAGCCACAATAAATGCAGCCTCAGGATATGTGGTTTCCAGTTTACATAGAGTCCGATGAATTTCTTTCAGTGCCGTCGATGTATCAGCTTGAGGGGGGATGTACACGGCTGTGATTATAATCGAGGAGAAGAACTTCTGCTGAGGTAATCCTAAGTGTCCAACGAAGACAATCCATGGTTCTTTTGTTAGAAAAAGTAATGTATTTTATCCATAAATCTCCATTTGGTTTGCGCGTTATAATCAGAAACGACAGCCTCCACTCCTCCATTGAAACGTGACGAGAACTCGTTCATCTTATACCTATAAACTTGTCCAAGAACAATCAAACATAGTTTTAAACGTATCCTTAGGAACACTTGTACGTATATTTACTATTATAAATCAACCGGAATATAAACTGATTGATAAAGACGGTAAAAAAGACACTGCGCGCCCTTGTCGGGAGCGCGCGCTGGGTACTGTTGACATAAAAAGTACACTTCCTGGTTTCCTCTTATTCTCTGGTCTAAAGCATCCAAAATTTACACTGTCTCGAGACTGTTGACATCTAAAGGAAGCGATGGGTACTGCATTCATATGCCCTTATATGGTCATTTTCATGAGGGAGGGGTTCCAAATGAGCAATGTGTCAAAATCACTTTTTCCAGGACAGAAATTCCTCGGGGTTTCGCCTGCCATATGCGTTCTGTTTTACTCACAGACAAATGGTTAACACTTTTGGAAAATTCAGAGTGTTTCCTATCCAATGGTACTAAATATGTGCATATCCTATTTTCTGGGCCTGAATGGGAGGCATTTTACTTTGGGCACGCCAGGCTCTCCAAAACCGTCACCTCGGGAGCCACTCCCTAAGAAGTTAAGGAATATATCAGTGAAGACCACCTTTTCCAGGAAAATAAGAGACACCATATTTCTCTCTATACTCAGCCAGGGGGCAGAAGAATCATGTGAAACCAATTTAGGATGGATGAAAGGCTAGTGCCTGGAAATACAATTTCAAGTTTGGTATAGATAGTCCTCCTACATCTTTCCCTCGTTGCAAATTTCTTAATTTTATCCGGGCTTGCTTACCTTGCCATATATATACACTAATGGTCAAAAGTTTTAGAACACCTTCTCATGCAAGGGGTTTTCTTTATTTCTATGATTTTCTACATTGTAGAATAATAGTGAATACATCAAAACTATGAAATAACACATATGGAATCATGTAGTAACCAAAAAAGTGTTAAACAAATCAACATATATTTTATATTTGAAATTAAAACAGCACACCCATTGCCTTGATGACAGCTTTGCACACTCTTGGCATTCTCTAAACCAGCTTCATGAGGTAGTCACCTGGAATACAGGTGACTAGTTTCAGAAATTGCAGGCCAAATAAATGCTTCACAGATTTCAAGTAACAGACACAACTCAACATCAACTGTTCAAAGGATACTGTGTAAATCAGGCCTTCATGGTTGAATTGCTGCAAAGAAACCACTACTAAAGGACACCAATAAGATGAAGAGACGTGCTTGGTCCAAGAAACACGAGCAATGGACATTAGACCGGTGGAAATTTGCCCTTTGGTCTGGAGTCCAAATTTGAGATTTTTGGTTCCTACCGCCTACCGTTCCTACCAATTTTTGGTTCCTATGTCTTTGTGAGATGCGGTGTGAGTGAACGGACGATCTCTGCATGTGTATTTCCCACTGTAAAGTATGGAGGAGGAGGTGTTATGGTGTGGGGGTGCTTTGCTGGTGACACTGTCTGTGATTTATTTAGAATTCAAGGCAAAATTAACCAGTATGGCATTCTGCAGTGATACACCATCCCATCTGGTTTGGGCTTAGTGGGACTATAATTTGTTTTTCAACAGGACAATGGCCCAACACACTGCCAGGCTGTGTAACGGCTATTTTACCAAGAAGGCGAGTGATGGAGTGCTGCATCAGATGACTTGGCCTCCACAATCCCCCGACCTCAACCAAATTGAGATGGTTTGGGATGAGTTGGACAGCAGAGTGAAGGAAAAGCAGCCAACAATTGCTCAGCATATGTGGGAAATCGGCATATGTTGGAACTGAAGGCTTTTTAATGGGGCTTGACCTCTGATCAAATTTCATCCTGATGTCTACAAGCGGTCCAGGTCACTGACTCCCTGGCCGTACAGTAAATGTACTTAGGAGCAGAAATAGTGTCATTGACATAATAGGTCAGAGGTCAAGACATTTAGCCAGTCACAGATTTTACTCTACATTATTCTCTTGCTCTGACTAGATAGTGACCAATTCTTTTTTTAAATATATATGAAAAGGAAGATGTGTTTGCTTACAAATACAGTACTTAATTCCTTGTATTCCCCAAGTCCTTTCCTTGGTGATGTAATCACTAAAACTATTCCCCCTTTCACCCTTAGTGTCCACTCCTAATTCCTCTTGACCCGCCCATGACATCTGCATATCTGCTCTGATTGGGGCATGTGCCATACTCTAGAATTTCTATTGGCCAATGCCAAGACTTGTGCTCTGACTTTGGCCTGCTTTGTGCTGCTGTCCTTTAAGCGGCAGGGGGCAGGAGATTTGAGGATGGAGGGAGGGACTAAACAAGAGGGGAGAGAAAGAGAGGGAAGAGGGAGAGAATGACAGGGCAAAACATTTTGAAAAAGAGAGTGGGGAGGAACAGATGGGGGCTGAACCATAGAAGTGAGAGAGAGAGGAGAAGGGGGAGCCTCATTCAGAGCAGCTAGTGTGCAGAGCGGAGCAGGGAAGAACTTACTTGGTGTGGGAAAGAAAATAGTGCAGGATATTTCAAGTCTACTCCGCCTGAGGCTGGAGCCCTAGCAGCTTCAAAAGCAGACAGGGCGATAAGTATGAGGAACCTGTCAGTATAGAAGCAGGACGTTCATGGGAAGTAACCTTAAGAGTCCACAGGGAGTAACTGAAGCTTGTTAGTGGAACTACTGAGGACCAGAAGGTGAGAATTTGTCTACTATAAATACTCTCTCCCTCTGATTACTCTTTTTCTGTTTATTACAAAATACAGTGGGGCAAAAAAGTATTTAGTCAGCCACCAATTGTGCAAGTTCTCCAACTTAAAAAGATGAGAGAGGCCTGTAATTTTCATCATAGGTACACTTCAACTATGACAGACGAAATGAGAAAAAGAAATCCAGAAAATCACATTGTAGGATTTTTAATTTATTTATTTGCAAATTATGGTGGAAAATAAGTATTTGGTCAATAACAAAAGTTTATCTCAATACTTTGTTATATACCCTTTGTTGGCAATGACAGAGGTCAAACGTTTTCTGTAAGTCTTCACAAGGTTCTCACACACTGTTGCTGGTATTTTGGCCCATTCCTCCATGCAGATCTCCTCTAGAGCAGTGATGTTTTGGGGCTGTCTCTGGGCAACACGGACTTTCAACTCCCTCCAAAGATTTTCTATGGGGTTGAGATCTGGAGACTGGCTAGGCCACTCCAGGACCTTGAAATGCTTCTTACGAAGCCACTCCTTCGTTGCCCAGGCGGTGTGTTTGTGATCATTGTCATGCTGAAAGACCCAGCTTCATCTTCAATGCCCTTGCTGATGGAAGGAGGTTTTCACTCAAAATCTCACGATACATGGCCCCATTCATTCTTTCCTTTACACGGATCAGTCGTCCTGGTCCCTTTGCAGAAAAACAGCCCCAAAGCATGATGTTTCCACCCCCATGCTTCACAGTAGGTATGGTGTTCTTTGGATGCAACTCAGCATTCTTTGTCCTCCAAACACGACGAGTTGAGTTTTTACCAAAAAGTTCTATTTTGGTTTCATCTGACCATATGACATTCTCCCAATCCTCATCTGGATCATCCAAATGCTCTCTAGCAAACTTCAGACGGGCCTGAACATGTACTGGCTTAAGCAGGGGGACACGTCTGGCACTGCAGGATTTGAGTCCCTGGCGGCGTAGTGTGTTACTGATGGTAGGCTTTGTTACTTTGGTCCCAGCTCTACGCAGGTCATTCACTAGGTCCCCCCGTGTGATTCTGGGATTTTTGCTCACCGTTCTTGTGATCATTTTGACCCCACGGGGTGAGATCTTGCGTGGAGCCCCAGATCGAGGAAGATTATCAGTGGTCTTGTATGTCTTCCATTTCCTAATAATTGCTCCCACAGTTGATTTCTTCAAACCAAGCTGCTTACCTATTGCAGATTCAGTCTTCCCAACCTGGTGCAGGTCTACAATTTTGTTTCTGGTGTCCTTTGACAGCTCTTTGGTCTTGGCCATAGTGGAGTTTGGAGTGTGACTGTTTGAGGTTGTGGACAGGTGTCTTTATACTGATAACAAGTTCAAACAGGTGCCATTAATACAGGTAACGAGTGGAGGACAGAGGAGCCTCTTAAAGAAGAAGTTACAGGTCTGTGAGAGCCAGAAATCTTGCTTGTTTGTATGTGACCAAATACATATTTTCCACCATAATTTGCAAATAAATTCATAAAAAATCCTACAATGTGATTTTCTGGATTTTCTTTCCTCATTTTGTCTGTCATAGTTGAAGTGTACCTATGATGAAAATTACAGGCCTCTCTCATCTTTTTAAGTGAGAGAACTTGCACAATTGGTGGCTGACTAAATACTTTTTTGCCCCACTGTAAACCCAGGTTCAGAGAAGAGACCAGACGAGGAATCAGTGGTTAAGAATAAACATAATACTTTACTGAGAAACGGTAGTGGAAGGATCACAGGAGCACTGGGAAAACAACAAACACTAAGTTTCAAACGCACTCAAGAGACAAACACACACGGCACATAATTCAAGCTTCAGCAAAGGACAACATTTAACACACCTCTTTAACAGGGAAATCATAATGAGTAAATAGGACACACCTGAGTGTCATTAATGTCTCTAGGACGGTCTCTGGCGCCCTCTGGTGACATGTGGAACCATGACAGTACCCCCCTTTTAGGAGTGGCTCCAGCCGCGGAGCCAGGGCAACCACCACGTAGTTGGTTGAAGTCCCGAACAAGTCCCGGATCCATGATGTCCCAGGCAGGCAGGCACCCACGCCCGCCCCTCTGTGCCATAGCCCTTCCAGTCCACAAGGTACTGCAGGGTGCCTCGGACCCGACGAGCCTCCAACAGACGCCGGACAGTGTAGGCTGGGCGACGATCAACAAGTCGAGGGGGTGGAGGGGCAGGTGTGGGGGGAGATAAGGGACTGGTCCTTACCAGCTTGAGACGGGAGACATGGAAGGATGGACAGACCCTCATAGACCTGGGAAGCTGGAGACGATAGGTGACCGGGTTGATGCGCCTCAGGATCTTGAATGGTCCTATGTAGCGTGGAGTGAGCTTCCGCGAGTCCACCTTTAACTATTTAGGGAGCGGCAGCCGAGGTGTTGGTTTTGGAGAGTCTGGCATGCCCAAAGTAAAATACCTGCCACTCAGGCCCAGAAACTAGGATATGCACATAATTAGTACTATTGGATAGGAAACACTCTGAAGTTTCTAAAACCGTTAAAGTAATGTCTGTGAGTATAACAGAACTGATATATCAGGCGAAAACCCGAGGAAAATCCATACGGATTTGCATTTTTTTTTTAGTTGACCTTTTTCTCGTGGCTGCCTATGGGATTCAATGTTATCTAGGACACAGACTGCAGTACCTATGGCTTCCACTGGATGTCAACAGTCTTTAGACAGGGTTTGATGACGTTAGGTTGAATTAGAAGCGAATAGAAGAAGAACTTAGACGTGGACCCCGTGGACCCCGGTCTCGCACGCTCTGTGTTTTTTTCCTTTTCTATCATTCAGGCTATAATCCGGTTGAAATATTATAGTAAATATACATAAAAGGTTGATAAAAGTTGATAGTTATAATTTGAACGCGTTCTCTTCACGGTTCAATGGGCGACTCGACGGTGGATTTTCTGAACATAACGCGCCAACCAAACTGAGATTTATGGATATAATAAATTACTTTTTCTAACAAAAAAACCATTGGATGTCTTCGTTGGACACTTGGGATGCCCTCAGCAGAAGTTCTTCGAAAGGTAAGTGATTTATTTTAGCTCTTATATGGGTTTTGTGTGACCCGCGCTGGTTATGAATTTATGCTAATTAATAAATATGTGGGGTGCTATCCTCAAACAATCAAATGTTGTGCTTTCGCCCTAAAGCCTTTTTGAAATCTGACAACGCTGTGATATTGCCAAGAATCAGAGCTTTTGATGACTATGCAACACTTGTATATTGATGAATGTTTAATAATTCAACTTTTGGATTTGGAATTTGCCGCCTTACATTTCACCGGGTAGTGTCGGGAGCGGCCCGCTAGCGTGCGGTTTATCCCTAAGAGGTTAAGGGAAGATCATGGGTGGACAGCCACACTCGTTGACCCGGTCGGAGGAGCCAAGGAGTCCTTCGGTGCCGGTTTGCCTGGTGTTGGTATCGGGCAGATGAGCAGAGCAAGGAGGATAGCTCTCTTTTCCAGGTGCTACGACATTGTCGAATGAACGCCTCGGCTGATGGCACCCTTGCTTCGGCCTCTTGTTCAGGAAACGGGGGGCGAACCCGAACTAACACTCGAACGGCGACAGTCCAGTGGACAAGTTCAGCAGTGTGTTGTGGAACTTGCTCCAGTTGCTGGCCTGGGTGGAGACGAAACAGTGGAGGAACTTCTCCAGCTCCTGGTTGGCCCGCTCTGTTTGCCCATTCGACTGTGGATGGAACCCAGAGGAGAGACTCACTGACTCCCCCAACAGGGAGCAGAAGGCTTTCCAATACCTTGCAACGAACTGGGGTCTACAATCTGAGACAATTTCCTGGGGATGTCCGTGTAGTTGAAAGACATGGGTAATCATGAGATCAGCGGTCAACTTGGGTAAGGCTATGAAATGGGCTGGCTTGGAGAACCGATCAACGACCACCAAGATAGTTGTAAGCCCTTGGGATGGAGGTAACCCTGTGATAAAGTCAACAGACAGGTGGGACCAAGGCCAGCTGAGGATGGGCAGAGGTTGGAGCAACCCAGCCGGTCGCTGTGGTGAGGACTTGCTTTGGGCACAGCTGGAACAAGCTGCAACAAAGGATTTCACATCCTCAATCATGTTGGGCCACCAGAACTTCTTCCTCAGGAACTCCAGTGTCCGATTAACCCCTGGATGCCCAGTTAATTTAGAGGAGTGTCCCCCTTGTAGCACTCGAGAATGGGCTGTTCGTTAAAGACATTGTGTTGGCGGGACAGGGTATCTGCCTGTCGAGATAATGTGGCCCAGGAAAGAGACTTGGGATACATGGAACTCACACTTCTCAATCTTGACGTATAGTTGACTCTGCAGGAGGCGTCTCAGGAATTGGCGGACGTGCAGGATGTGTTCTGGAAGGGTCTTGGAGAAGATTAGGATGTTGTTTAGGTAAACAAAGACGAACCGATTCAACATATTCCTAAGAGTGTCATTGACCAATGCTTGGAAGACTGCTGGTGAGTTCGATAATCCAAATGGCATGACTAAATACTCAGAAGCCACTAGGGGTGTTTAAAGCTGTTTTCCATTAATCTCCCTCCCTGATTCTCACCAGATTGTAAGCGTTGCGGAGGTCCAGTTTTGGTGAATAATTGGGCCCCCTGGGCCAGCTCCAAGGCAGCAGACGTCAGGGGTAGGGGGTAACGGTTCTTAATCGTGATCCTGTTCAGCCCTTAGTAGTCGAAGCAGGGGCACAAACCTCCATCCTTCTTTCCCACGAAGAAGAAACTTGTACCAGCTGGGGATGTTGAGGAGCATATGAAATCTGACTCCAGCAACTCCTGGATGTAATTGTCCATGACTGCAGCTTCAGAGATCGAAAGGGAGTAAAGACTGCTCCGGGGAGGGGTGGAGCCGGGTAGGAGATCTATGGCGCAGTCGTAAGGATGATGAGGAGGGAGGGTGAAGGCCTCCCGGAGGTCGAAGTATTCGAGAGGGAGAGCGGAGAAGTCTTGGTCGTTAATAGATGCAGGGGGACGCGGCAAGGCTCCAGGTAGGGGTCTTAGACATTTAGTCTGGCAGTTCTTACCCCAGTCTAGTAGGGGTCCCGTGGACCAGGAGAGTAGTGGGTTATGTAGCACTAGCCAGGGGTACCCTAGGATAAGGGGGTTCTCGAGAGCCGGGATCAAAAGAAAACAACTAAGTCTCTGAGTGATTCACCCCAACCTGCAGTAGAATGGGCTTGGTCTGATATTCCACCTGGCCAGAGCCAATGGGCTTGAAACTCCACTGAGGGCTTGAAACTGCAGAGGGATGGGACATTTCACACAGGGGATTTGTAATTCTCTAACGAAGTCTTGACCAATGAAATTATCTTCGACCCGGGAGTCCACGAAGGCTTGAATCTGGTGCTGACGGTTGTCCCAGTGGAGGGTTGCGGGTAGTGACAGACTGGGTAGCCGGGGGGTAACTGCACAGCTTGTCAGGTTCTCCCCTTGTCCTGGCGAGGCCTGGCATTTCCACAGTAGAGGCAGCAGCCTTCGCGCACGTGCCTGTCACGCTCCTGTGGGCTCAGACGTGTGCGTTCCAGCTGCATGGGCTCCTCAATGATGGGTTCGAGGGGTTTGGGGTGCTCAGAAAAGAGGGATGGTGTCAAAAAAGCGCTGTCTCATGTGTTCTCGGAGGTTGTTGTCGATCCTGATTACTAGCGATATCAGGGACTCAAGGTCCTCTCCCAGTTCGAGAGCCCAGTTCATCCTTGATGGAGTTAGACAACCCCTGGTGGAAAGCGGTTACCAGTGCCTCCATATTCCACCCACTCTCGGCGGTGAGGGTGCGGAACTCAATGGTGAAGTCAGCCACTGGTCTGGCCTCTTGGCGGATGTTGAACAGTCGACTGGCTGCTTCTCGTCCGCCGACTGGGTGGTCGAAAACTCGTCGCATTCAGGACCTCTATACCAGGTGGTGTCAGAGGAAGGCCCTACAAATTGTCAAAGGCTCCAGCCACCCTAGTCATAGACTGTTCTCTCTGCTACCACACGGCAAGCGGTCCCGGAGCGCCAAGTCTAGGTCCAAGAGGCTTCTAAACAGCTTCTACCCTCCTAGCCACGCTGTTGTTATTTACTGCTGCTCTTTAGTTATTTGTTATTCTTATCTCTTACTTTTTTTAGGTATTTTTCTTAAAACTGCATTGTTGGTGAAGGGCTTGTAAGTAAGCATTTCACTGTAAGGTCTACACCTGTGGTATTCGACGCATGTGAAAAATACAATTTGATTTGATTTGAACAATTGAAGTGGTAGGGCCTATGGCAGAATTCTTCAAAAAACAGGCCCAAGTCCTCAAACTGACTTCAAACCAAGTGTTATAGCAACCCAACTACCATTAACAAATTACACATATGGAATATTGGAGGATATTATAGGAATTCTGGTGTTTATATACAATTTCCTGTAGAATAACTATTTTTCAGAGTGTGCATACCAATACAGCACTATGTGTACATTTAGAGGGTAGCTGGTTTCTGTATTACAGTTCTAGCAAGTATTTATACCACTGACATACTTTCATGCACTATTTCGACTGCAACTAAGCTTATATGTCAGGTAATTTTTATTTTAAATGTCATTTTCTGGAATACAAATTCTTAGCCGAGTACATGGGGTGCTATATTCTGGGAAATTATCTGTGTATCTGATCAAAATCTCTAATACAGGTCTCTTCCACACTCTGGTGGTATTGATAACTTGTAATTGTGTCTCCAGAGATTGAAGCAAAAGTCATATTTATGAAATTATATACTATAATAGGCAGAATACTATATGGGGAATTAGGTGTTTTTGGCTGGGGTCAAAATGACCCCTAAGGACATACATTTTTTAAAAGTCCAAATTGAAACAAAAAAACTAAACCAGGATTTACTGTATATTTGTTGGGGGTTGATTGACAATGTCATGAAACATTTAAATAATTGAATAAACCACCTTTGGGCTATGATCAAAAGCATGCCTCTGGGGTCAAATGTTAAGACACCTTATGTTGGTGTTTCCTTTATATGGCAGCTACCTGTAGTTTTGCCTGTGAATCTTGAAAGAGACTGTTTTCCCAAAACATATCTTGCAGTTGTCTAAATGTTATTTTGGATTACAATTCATTTAAATGTAAACAGCATGAGCCTAGTGTTCCACACCATTGTTTTCTCTGGAATTTAAAACAATTTGTGTAGTAGGGGGAAGCAGAGCCCATTCTAACATGATTTCATTTTTCAGTTTCATCCTGATGGTTCCCAGCACCCATACACAAACTACAGATTATAGAGTCTTCTTTGACTGTGTAAAGTTGAAACAATAATATCAGTAAATAAAAAAAGATCACAAAGTAAATAGGCTATACCAAAATGCTTGATCAACTATTTGAAAATGAGGTTAAACTTTACATGAAGTGTTCTGAAACATTTGTCTTTTCATGGCAGGGAAATTCCACGATAACGTAATTGCGCTGAGACTCACTTTTCTCTTAAAATGTATGCCAAACAAAAAACATTGATTTAAAAGTTAAACAAACCATACAACTCTATGCAGAAGGACTACTTTTAACATTTTACACTGAACATTTTACAAAAACACATGAAAAGTTTGGTAACAGAATTTCTGTTTTTGTGTCCACATTTTTCACAAACTATGTTATATATCGCCTCCGAATTAAGATTCAGCTGTCTGCAGAAAAGATGTGGTGTCAGCTATCACATAACACATTGACTATTTTTGAACTACAGTAAGTGAAGTCGATTTACACCCGGTAACTGAATTGCGGCAACGGAATATCATCATGGGCCTCTGATTTGTAAAACACAGAAATGCATAATTATGGATATAAATGTCATTCTCTTCATGGTGATGTATCCTGAACAGGTACACAAATGTATATATATTCACTGTGCTGTCCTGTCATGAGAATTTCGTTCTCAATTGTTGACATAAACTATCAATCAGGCTTTGAATAATTCCTAGAGGTTGTAAAGCTCTAGTTAATGAAAAATTAGACAAAGTCCCATATTTGCAATTTGGTCAGGTTATTTATTCATGAGAATTCTGCCCACAAAATGTGAACACAGTCTTTTTATACTGTATAAGCTTTAAGCTGAACACCAATGATACAAATGCCCCACCCTCTCTAGGAAATAATATTTTCCCACAGTACACATTCAGAGGCATATCAGAATACAGCTCCTAACAGTCCCTCCCGTTCCAAGGACGAGAAGGCCTCTCACATGTGTCTGGTAGAACAAAGAATTATTTGTTCTCACAGATACTCCTTATGGCAAGATTGTACCACCTTGTCCCAGTCTCTATACTATATATACAAATGCTAGACACACACACATCAATTGGATTATCATTGTCTTATAACCCTATCCCTACTGCATACATTTTCAGAATGGAATATTCTTAGTCATTACTTACAAACATCCCTATCAATCCACCCTTTGACAAAAAATTATCCACTGAAAATAAAATAAATGACACCACACCAAACAAAAACAAAAACATACAAATAAATAACACCACATCTATAAAGAAAACCATTATATATGTAATAAAAATACGAACAAGAAATCTATTACTACTTCCAACCAAACTTTTCTGTTTAGGATTTTCGTTATAACCTTTATCAAATAGACAACATTACTAAACATTAAAAATAGTTTCATCAAACTCCTCATAAGCAAAGGAAACGGAGCCATCTACTAGGTCAGGAGGCATGTATTCATCATTCCACTGGTCAGAGGTCGGAATCGGTCCGTATCTCACCAGTTGTTGTGTCATTGATTTCTCCAGAGTCCTGGAAATGAGAGCTCTCACACATGGAATCAAGCAGCACCCACACAACACCAACACAGTCATACAGGTGAAAGTTGCCCACAACACAGTGATCATGACATTTTCCATTGTCCAAGCATATTGTCAAACCAACTCGTCAGAGAAGTATCTACCCCAGAGTTTTCTGCTAATTCGTGAGCTAATGTGGTTAAACCAGCCAGGGCCTTGGTCACTGATCCGTCTGGAGCTGTGTTATTGGGGAAGAAAGTTCAGCACATAAATTCCAAACATCACCCAGACCCCACCCTTCTCAGCCAAGAGCATATGTAATGCTATTATATTCTGCCACTCCATTAAACTCGTTGCCGCGGTCTGTTCAACCAATCCTTTTATAGCGTCACGAGTGTGGTTAATAAATCTCTGTTGAATGTAATAGATATAATTTATCCAATCTACATTTTAATTCATTGTTGACCACCAAAAGAGACCCGATTTAAACCCTGCTGTGCTTTAATTCCTAGCTTTCAATTCATCTGGAACCCCTTGAGGTACACCTATCTCACCGATATACACTTTTTAATCAAACTATCCCGGGAGGAAGTCCCGCTTCTTACGCAACAAATCTCCACCCTTTGACATGTTAAACTGCTTGATGAGGGTGAAAAGCATTACCAGCTAAGCCAACGCACAGGTCCCCAGGCAATGTAGGTGTTACCACACACAACCACTAGATGTCAGCACAGGCCTGTCCCTGATAGACGTCAGCACAGGCTTTAAGTCAGAGGTTCGATTAGTCATTATGCTAATAGATGTAAAATTCTCTGTGTACGCCTGGACAAACAATAATAAGCCTCCTCTGAAACTACTGACAGGGGTAATCTAGGTTAGGGGAATACAATACTGGGGGATACAGATAGTACATACCAACACAGAACCCAATCACCACCTTCCCAATTGGCTTGAACAATTTAACCATACAGGATAAACCTGATGGAGAATTAAAACCCATCAAGGGGAAGGGCATAGTTGTTAACCTACTTTTAATCATATAATTCATGCGTTCTATAATATAA
Organism: Brachymystax lenok tsinlingensis; assembly: GCA_030435695.1. NCBI lineage: Eukaryota > Metazoa > Chordata > Actinopteri > Salmoniformes > Salmonidae > Brachymystax > Brachymystax lenok. The sequence goes on from CM059813.1 coordinate 36,460,902, forward strand.
TAATAATTAAACACTGTTTCTTTCTTTCGCTCCTGGTGAGCTCTATAAAATCCATTTCCAACCAACATTTTTTTTATTAAGTAATTTGTCTTGTCTAACAATCTCTACCATTTCTAACAATCATCTCTACCATATCCCTCCTGTTGATACAAGGCTCTGCCCCTGTATCAAAACACTATCATATCTAAAACAATCATAACAAATTAATCAATTTCTGCCTGCTGCACAGAATAGTGACTAGGTCGTGATTCAGCCTCTAAGTTTTTAGGAAGAGTAGCAACATCATACCCAGTTGCATTCGAATCATCTGAGTTCTATCTTGAAGACCTATGTACAAACAAAGTAATTTCTTTCCATCTGTTAATGGCAAATCCGTAAAATCAGGCCTATGCAACACAACTTTCTCAGTTACACAATCATGTGGACTCCCGTCAGTAGCTATTAGAATAAGGGTGGAGGGGTTCAGAGTAGCACTTCTCTCAATAGTCAAATTTGGCATGTCTAACAATATAATCATACAAGACACAAAGGCCTAAGCCACCTTATCCAAGCGAGAGGAGTGATAAGCCACTGGCTTATTCTCCCCCCTGTTTCTAGGTCAAAGCTGACGTCATGACCCCCTCCCTACAGTCCACAGTCTGAGTAAATGGACGGTCATATCTAGGGAATGCCAAACAAACTTCCTACGGTATCTGTCTGCGGATGGGCTGTGCTCAACCCCTCCCTCCACGGATACCCAGTCGTTAATCTTCTTTCCCTTTGATACCTAGTAACCCATACTCTCCCACCGTTCTGACTATACCAGCAACAAGGTTCGCTGTCCCCACAGATGACCATGTTGTTCTTAACTATGTGGGCCTTCATGCCCCTTTCAGTGGGTGTTACAGCTATATTCAAAAGTGTCATCACATCCCTTCCCATTAGGTTAACGGGACACAACTTGGAAATTAGCACCGGTACCATTGCTTCCCCCCTGAAGCCTCATGAGTCAGAACAATGTTACAAATGGTTTCTGTTCCTGTGCTAAAGCCAAATCTACTGTAGCTAACTCAAATACCTCACATTCAGTATCTATCTTGTCCTCCTCATCTACACTGTCCTCCTCCCTGGTCTGTCCTGAACCTAGTCAGGACTCATCTTCCTCCTCCTCCTCAGAGTCTGGCGGTGGGCGCCTACCGTTTTCACCCCTCTGTTCCCTACTGCCTTTCTTAGAACAATCCCAATGGTTGTGTCCCTCCTTACCGCAATGCTCACAAAGAGCTGTACAACTCCTGGCGTAGTGCCCTATCTTCTTACAGTTGTAACACTTCACTCCCTCTCTATCACCAGAAGGCCCTTGGTGTTCTGGCCTTCCTCCCTTTCCTGTGGCCCTGTCTTCCAGGACTGCCATAAGAAATTCATATTTTCTATCTTCCTTCCTTCGTTTATCTGCCTTACTATGCTGTTCATGATGTACCTCATAGCGCTTAACCTCAGCCAAGGTCGCCATACCCCATCCCACCAGAGTCCTTTTCTCTTCCCTACTGATTTCAGGACGTATTCCGGTGAGGAATGCTATATTCAATTGCTGGTGGTAGGGGGTATTTTGATCACCCGCTGGGGCCTTTGGTGTCCCACTATTAGTATTAAAAGACATCCTTTAATCTCTCTAGGTACTGACTTACTGTCTCACTATCTCCCTGTTTCCAGTCATGGATTTTAGAAAAAATCTGCATGTCAAAGGTAATCTCTATGATTATTACCTAGCTGATTAAGATTGTCACGGTACTCTCCATCTACAGCTCTCTGTAAAACAATTCTGTTCCCTTGTCTAACTGCACGTTCTAGCTCACGTGTGCTTAAAACTTTCTCTCTCTCTATTCTTCCTGACCTACCCCTCCTCTATCTACTCATAACGTAGGGGAGCCTGTCTCTGTCTGACTTTTACTACTTAATCATATTGGTTATCTGCCCAAGCCTGATCCGCTATGGCAGGGCACTTTCTCTGCTTTCTATTTGCAAACTGAACAAGGCTCTATTTCCAAAAAACTATCCATATAGTTTCCTAAGGAGATAATAATAATCTCCTAAAGTAATCGTACAATTTGGATAGAAAACGGTGTTTCTCACAAATGTTAAAATGAAATCTCCCTGTTTCCTTTTAATTCATAATGAAGTTGATCATTCTTCATTAGGAATCATTCTACTATTCAGGGCTTTTCAAAACATTTCTATTCAAATTAAATCCCACACTTCAGTGAGACCTCCGAAATCTCATTGATTGTCTGTGTGTACTTGGGGGTGTGTGTTAAACCATATGTTGAAATCAAACAGAAATGTCCAGGCCCTTTCATGCTTCTAATACATGGTAATCTATGTCTCCCTTAATTAACATACATATATATGTATTTGACTTTCATTTTTCCTGAAAGCAAGCACTATTTTCAAACCTCAACTCCTCGTGTTTCTGCTCTACCACAAGGCATACATATTCTATCAACATTGAACCTCAAATCTAAACTTTTAGCGATGGTTTGAATGTGGCGAGATACAACGTTAGACTCCGTAAAACATTACTTAGTCGTGCTCTCGCCCATTTTAATGTTACCTAATATCCACTGTCCTTGTTTCTGACAAGGATAATTCAACCTCAAAATCCACTAATGAACAGTTAATTCAAACTTAAACACCTAAGCTAACGTGGCTAACTCATTTAGCTAACGTTATTTCCAGATCCAAGAAAATACATTTTCAATCTACTCACCTCGCAAAGCTAGTTAGGCTCTTTACTTATTATTTAAACACGTTGGTGGCTAACTGTGCTGCTTGCAATAATTCAAATTATGTTATTTCCCTTAAATTTACTTACACCAACAATATTCAAACCAAAGAGCATTCGTAAACTTCTATAATTATTCTGCACTCTGGTTTCGAACTCCAACCAAAATAACCTTAACGACATTACTAAGCATCCCATTTTACACTATCCATTCTCAAAATAGTCCTATGAGTGTATTAACGCTAATAGAACGTTAAATTCAATACACTTACTGAGCTTCTTATTCTGGTTCTATGTGTTTGTTCCAATTCATAATTACCTCCCTGAATTCTTTATTTAATTAGAATTTGCCTGTCAATAGGGTAACTTTGCCTTACCATATCTAGTTTACTCTTTCATATTCGAGACGAATTGGTAGAATTTACGTGCACTTCTTTTAGCAACTCCATGGTTTTACAATAACTATTTCCAAACTTCTACCTATTTTCCTGTGATATTCATAATCATTCCTTGCTTCTTAGTTTGAACTATATTATTTCCTATTTTTTCCTTTGTAGTTTTATCTGTTTTAACCTCAATTCTAGCTTTTCTACATCTAGACGTCCATCAAAATCATATTCTCCTTCTCCACCTTGGACCATAATATATCTCCCATCTCCCGTAAGTTCGGGAACCTCATTTGAGGATTTACCTCCCATGTTGAATTATGATTATACGTCAATAACAATCGCAGTTGTCAATACACCTCAACGATAATCCAATTCACCAGTAAATTATTATCCCACGTCAGTAACAACCTCAATTGTCAATACATCTCCCGTAAGTTCGGGAACCTCTTTTGAGGATTTACCTCCCATGTTGATATTACAAATATATTTTGATAGTCTCCTTACAGACTCCTAGATGGGGTTTATACACATTTAAATACTCACTTAATTATGATATAATCCCCATCCTATGTGGATCTTATTGTTAGGTGTGCTTCTTGAGCAAACTTATGACGAAATATAATATTGAGTCATATAAATCATCCAACCAGTAACCCAGAGGCTTATGACGACCCTAGTTTCATGAAACCAGTTAAACAACCGTTATTTCTCACACTACCTATTTTAAATCCCATGTTGGCTTTTATAAGTATGTTTAATATAAGTCCAATAGTTCTGGAAACATAGAACAACCATCCTTTCTCACAACACCTATTTTATATCCCTCTTCCCTATCCTCTGCTGAACTCCATATATCTCTTATCTATGATCACACGTCAATAAGTTAGTTCATTCAATAAATGATCTTATTCCCAGCAAGATCACACCTTATTAAGTTAGTTCACCTAATAAACAATCTTACTGCCATAAAGATCTTCCCCTTTATTGAGCATTCAACAAATGATCCCATTCCCAGCAAGATCACACCTTATTAAGTTAGTTCACCTAATAAACAATCTTATTGCCATAAAGATCTTCCCCTTTGTTGAGTTAGTTTATTCAATAAACAATCTTGTTCCCCTCAAGATCTTCACCTTATTAAGTTAGTTCACCTAATAAACGATCTTACCATCAAGATCTTCATCTTATTAAGTTAGTTCACCTAAAAAACGATCTTACCATCAAGATTTTCACCTTATTGAATTCGTTTATTTATGGTAGTGCACCGGTACCACAGCGTCATTTCGGACCTGTATCACACATCGATGTCGCCGTTCCACAATCGCAGTTGTATAAAGACTCATAAGATTTTCGGTCAGACAACCACGAGCCTAGTAAATTAAATCCTCCAAGCTTAACTTTATACTATTTCAGAGAGATAATTCCACAAACTCAAATTGTCCTCCCCCCAATCAATGAATAAAGATTACTGACCTTGTTCTTGCAGACTGGGAAAAGCAATATAGGTTGGATCTCGACACCGTCTCTGTCGTTCTTAGATATACACCGGCCTGCAATAGCTCCCCAATGTCAGGGGGCAGGTCTTTGATCTTACGGATAAATTATCCGCCCGTGCACTGTACTTGGTGTGTTATCTTTGGACGACAGACACAGATATTGAGATCCGGCGCGAAGGACCAAAGTGTCATGAGAATTTCAGGCTTTGAATAATTCCTAGAGGTTGTAAAGCTCTAGGTAATGAAACATTTTACAAAGTCCCATATCTGCAATTTGGTCAGGTTATTTATTCATGAGAATTCTGCCCACAAAATGTGAACACAGTCTTTTTATAATGTATAAGCTTTAAGCTGAACACCAATGATACAAATGCCCCACCCTCTCTAGGAAATCATATTTTCTCACAGTACGCATTCAGTGGCATATCAGAATACAGCTCCTAACAGTCCCTCCCGTCTCAAGGACGAGAAGGCCTCTCACATGTGTCTGGTAGAACAAATAATTATTTGTTCTCACAGATACTCCTTATGGCAAGATTATACCACCTTGTCCCAGTCTCTATACTGTATACACAAATGCTAGACACACACACATCAATTGGATTATCATTGTCTTATAACCCTATCCCTATTGCATACATTTTCAGAATGAAATATTCTCAGTCATTACTTACAAACATCCCTATCTGTCACGACTTCCACCAATGGTGGCTCCTCTGCCGGTTCGGGCGGTTTTCGGCGGTCGTCGTCACCGGCCTACTAGCTGCCACCGATCATCTAATTTCTTTCTGTTTTTTTTCCTGATTGTTTGCACCTGTTTTCGTTTTGTTTAGTAGGGCTATTTAAGCCGGTTTAGCCCGCCTTCTTTCGTGCGGGATTGTTTTCTGTTTTTTGAGAGCGTTTGTGTTTGTCCCATGTTTTGGGCTACCGTTGTATTCCGTCTTGTTTTCGCCTGTGTGTTTAGGCGTTGGACATTGTATGTGCTTGGACACATTAAAGACGGTTGTAACATTACTCTGCTCTCTGCGCCTGACTCCACACACACCGCTCGCAGCATCGTTACACTATCATGTCCAAACTTGTGAATTCAACTGTGGTTTGTAACTACAATCAGTTCCGATTGTAGCCAATTCGATTGAAGTTCCGTTACCAATTTTTCAGAAATTCTGTTACAGATTAGGCCCACCCACTTGGGAGCCAGGACCACCCACTGGGGAGCTGGCTCAGCTAATCAGAATACATTTTCCCCCACCAAAGTGCTTTATTATCTCAGTTTCATCAGCTGACTGGTGGCTGGTCTCAGACGATACCGCAGGTGAAGAAGCCGGATGTGGAGTTCCTGGGCTGGCGTTGCTACACGTGGTCTGCAGTTGTGAGGCCGGTTGGACCTACTGCCAAGTTCTCTAAAATGACGTTGGAGGCAGCTTATAGTAGACAAATTAACATTAAATTCTCCGGCAAGAGCTCTGGTGGACATTTCTGCAGTCAGCATGCCAATTGCACACCTCCTCAACTTCAGACATCTGTGGCATTGTGTTGTGTGACAAAACTGCACATTTTAGAGTGGCCTTTTATTGTCCCCAGCACAAGGTGCACCTGTGTAATGGTCATGCTGTTTAATTAGCTTATTGATATGCCATACTTGTCAGGTGGATGGATTATCTTTGCAAAGGAGAAATGCTCACAGGGATGTACACACATTTTGTCAGAAGGCTTGGTGTAGTTGGTGCAAAAAGTCATAGTAGTAACAAATACCAAGCCCACCAAATGGACTGACATAATATTTGATCAATAACGCACACAAACATGGGGAAAACAGAGGGTTAAATAATGAACACGTAATTGGGGAATTGAAACCAGGTGTGTAAAAACAAAGACAAAACAAATTGAAAAATGAAAAGTGGATCGGCGATGGCTAGAAGGCCGGTGACGTCGACTGCCGAACGCCGCTCAAACAAGGAGAGGGACCAACTTCGGTGGAAGTCGTGACACATTTGTGCACAAAATCTTAGCGAAATAAGCTTTTTGTGTGTATGGAACATTTCTGGGATCTTTTATTTCAGCTCATGAAACATGGGACCAACACTTTTCATGTTGCGTTTAATTTTGTTGTTAAGTGTTGATATTAGTTTGCAGGGTTCTTTACTTCAATATTATTATGTTTTAAAGTATTTATACCACCTTTTAAAACTTTTTCTGGAAGATGTTTTCTAAAACTCCTTTTCCATCAGTCTTTGCTTATTCCACATTTTTACGATGGAAAATGTGCCTTAATGTCTAAACAATCTAGACTCTTAGTTTTCATTTGACACTCAATTTGACATGCTCCTATGAACTTCACGTTGGTGCTCAATGGTCCTTTTAGATGGAAACGACTGGTAGTTACATAGGTAGGTTAGTACACTTTATTAGTACTTACAACTAGTATACCTTTTGTGGTTTGTGTATTTACACATTTGACATTGCATATAAACAAACTCAAATCAGGTTCTAAATTGTAGCTAATTTTGTGAAGGAATATATATAAATATTTTCTTCTTCAACATTTTCACTATCCCTTTGTCTCTGTTCTCTGTTCTAGAGCTTATGTCCTCTGTGATGCCTCAGCAGCAACAGAGGGAGGAAGGGGAGGAGGAAGATGAAGAGCAAGGGGAGAAATTTGTGTTTGACGACAGTGCTGATGAAGAGAAAGAGCCAGCGGATACTAAAGACCCTGTCTTAGACTCAGTAAAAGCCAGTCAAAAATCAAACCAGTCATTTAAGGAGGCTACAAACCAATCACAGGACAACACACTAACATCCGCTGCACACTCACAACAGCACCTCAATGCAATGCCACCTGCTGGTCAGGAGGACAGCCCCTTCCAAGGACCATACTCCACAGCCTCTCCAGGTAAAGTGTTCTTTCTATTACATCACATTGTGAGTGACTCTTCTCCACTGGTCTCATAAGGTGCTGTCAATTCATTAAGTGATTTCATAATACCTTCAGACAGACAGGCATAAAGAGTGCCAGGTTAAACTTAGTTGTAATTGGATAAAGAGCAGTGAAACTCTTATCAGTATAATATTGACTACCTGACTCAGTCATGCTGCCAAAAAAAGCTCTGTTAATTACACTCCCAGCTAAAGCGGAAGATTTTAATCTATGTGAACTTCTGTTGGACAAAATGAAGTGACTAGTGCTTAATTAAAAGGCTTCTCACAAAGCCTACATGTAGTACAGTAATCCGCTAAGTGGGTTGTGGAGCGTTCCTCCTCCCCGCTGGGGAATTCTGGGGTTGATGATGCTCTACAGTGAAAACCTGTTACATAACCAGTGGCTGGTGGAGGAGACGGCATCAGGCTGGGACTCAGCCCTGCAGGCAAATGAGAGGGTTTACATTGTCTCTGTATAAATTAGATAATAGCTTGGGCATGGATATCTTTCATAAAAGCTGCTATACACACAATGCCTATATAAAGCTAATATTAAGATTCCGATGGGCTGTTCCTCAGCAATTGTCTTTGATTCACAGGAATGACCTTCCTATTCATAAAACAAGGCACATTTAGATATAGTTTTGCTCATATTGAAACCTACTTAGATGAATTCCAAATGTTTTAACTGTTCTTCCCATATGGTACACGCTGCACAAGTTACAGTAAAAGTAACATGATGTTAGCATTTTTTAAATATTTTTTTCTTGGCTCTAATGTCCCCACAGATGTTCCAGTTAGCGACCCACCCAGGCAGTAAGAGACTCCCTGCTTTTTATATGCTATCACAGTATGTGGAAATCTGTATTACATTCTTAGAGACCGTGTGGTTTGGTCTCGGAAGAGGAAACATCTGTCTTCATTAGGTTATCAATATATTTGCATAACACAAAATCAGATACAACTCTATTTTCATAGAGAAAGTGTGTGTCAAAGTTGAAAGGTTGGACTGATATGTTTGGAAAAGGAAGTCAAAGGAAACGGCCCATCTGTGACTGAGGGTATGTGGGGAAAAAAACAACTAATATAGGAATCAGTAGCCCAAACAGGTAGTCTGTAGTCTGCAGGTTATAGCAGTTGTAACGATGTGCGCTGAGAGTCGGGAAGCAAGTTCAGGGAGTGAGTGTTTTACATAATACAAAACATAATACAAAACAAGAACCTTGAACAACACACAGACATGAAAACGGAACAATGACGCCTGGAGAAGGAACCAAAGGGATTGACATATATAGGGCAGGTAATCAAGGAAGTGATGGAGTCCAGGTGAGTCTGACAACGCGCAAGTGCGCGTAACGATGGTGACAGATGTGCGCCATAACGAGCAGCCTGGTGACCTAGAGGCCAGAGAGGGAGCACATGTGACAGCAGTTTGCAGTATAAAAGTTATATATGAGTTAGGGGGTTCATTAGAATGTACAATAGAAACATGTTATCAACCAGTGTACTGTATCACCCTCTTCATTTGTGATCCACTAACATGATGGGGTCCACTGGTCCTGGTTAGGTACCAGCATGATGGTGTGCTAGGAAGTGTGCTGGGAAACCTGTGCTGATAGGAGAGCCAGGGCCGGCCATTCCTGTGAGCTTTCCTGGGATAAGGAAGCGGGGTATCTGAGTGACTGTGATAAAGTATGTCTGTGTCTGTGTGTTTGAATAGGGTTGGATTGTGAGAGAAGGAACTGTTAGGTCTCTGCAGTTTCTCTTTGGGAAGATTTCTGCTGAGCACACTGTTCCAATGTGGGTCAATATTCTCCCTTTCCTAGTGGAGATATCAATAGATTTTTCCGCCATCAAGGTGTAAGGTGTGTGTTGGAGCATTTGCACTGTGTGTCTGTTTCAGCAAAGATATATTTCAAGTCAAATAAAAATGTATTTATCACACGCGGAAAATACAACAGGTGCAAACGTTACAGTGAAATGCTTACTTACAAGCCCTTAACCAACAATGCAGCTTAAGAAAATACCTAAAAAAAGAATAAGAAATAATTGTAACAAATAATTAAAGAGCAGCAGTAAAATAACAATAGCTAGGCTATATACAGGGGGTACTGGTGCAGAGTCAATGTGCGTGGGCACCGGTTAGTCGAGGTAATTGAGGTAATATGTACAATGTATAGGTTTGAGTTATTAAACTGACTATGCATAGACAATAACAGAGAGTAGCAGCAGCGTAAAAGAGAGGGGGCAATGCAAATAGTCTGGGTAGCCATTTGAATAGACGTTCAGGAGTCTTATGGGTTGGGGGTAGAAGCTGTTTAGAAGCCTCTTGGACCTAGACTTAGCGATCCGGTACCGCTTGCCTTGCGATAGCAGAGAGAACAGTCTATGACCAGGGTGGCTGGACAATTTTTAGGGCATTCCTCTGACACCGCCTGGTATAGAGGTACTGGATGGCAGGAAACTTTGCCCCTCTGTAGTGCCTTTCGGTCGGAGGCCAAGCAGTTGCCATACCAGGCAGTGATGCAACCAGTCAGGATGCTCTCGATGGTGCAGAACCTTTTGAGGATCTGAGGACCCATGTCAAATCTTTTCAGTCTCCTGAGGAAGAATAGGTTTTGTCGTGCCCTCTTCACAACTGTCTTGGTGTGCTTGGACCATATTAGTTTGTTGGTGATGTGGACACCAAGGAACTTGAAGCTCTCAACCTGCTCCACTACAGCCCCGTCGAGAGAATGGGGGTGTGCTCGGTGCTCCTTTTCCTGTAGTTCACAATCATCTCCTTTGTCTTGATCCTGTTGAGGGAGAGGTGTTTGTCCTGGCACCACACGGCCAGGTCTCTGACTTCCTCCCTATAGGCTGTCTCGTCATTGTCAGTGATCAGGCCTAACACTGTTGTGTCATCGGCAAACTTAATGATGGTGTTGGAGTCGTGCCTGGCCGTGCAGTCATGAGTGAACAGGGAGTACAGGAGGGGACTGAGCATGCACCCTTGAGGGGCCCCCGTGTTAAGGATCAGCGTGGCGGATGTGTTGTTACTTACCCTTACCACCTGGGGGTGTCCCATCAGGAAGTCCATGATCCAGGTGCAGAAGGAGGTGTTTAGTCCCAGTGTCCTAAGCTTAGTGATGAGCTTTGAGGGCCCTATTGTGTTGAACGCTGAGCTGTAGTCAATGAATAGCATTCTCACATAGGTGTTCCTTTTGTTCAGGTGGGAGAGAGGGCAGTGTGGAGTGCAGTAGAGATTGCATCATCTGTGGATCTGTTTGGGCGGTATGCAAATTGGAGTGGGTCTAGGGTTTCCTGAATAATGGTGTTGATGTGAGCCATGACCAGCCTTTCAATGCATTTCATGGCTACAGACGTGAGCGCTACAGGTCGGTAGTCCTTTAGGCAGGTTACCTTAGTGTTCTTGGGCACAGGGACTATGGTGGTCTGCTTGAAACATGTTGGCATTACAGACTCAGACAGGGGAGAGGTTGAAAATGTCAGTGAAGACACTTGCCAGTTGGTCAGCGCATGCTCGGATTACACGCCCTGGTAATCCGTCTGGCCCTGCGGCCTTGTGAATGTTGACCTGTTTAAAGGTCTTACTCACATCGGCTGCAGAGAGCGTGATCACACAGTCGTCCGGAACGGCTGATGCTCTCATGCATGTTTCAGTGTTACTTGCCTCGAAGCGAGCATAAAAGTAATTTAGCTCATCTGGTTGGGCTTGTGTCACTGGGCAGCTCTAAGCTGTTCTTCCCTTTGTAGTCTGTAATAGTTTGCAAACCCTGCCACATCCGACGAGCGTCGGAGCCGGTGTTGTACGATCCGATCTTTGTCCTGTATTGACGCTTTGCCTGTTTGATGGATAGTCGGAGGCCATAGAGGGATATCTTATAAGCTTCCGGGTTAGAGTACCGCTCCTTGAAAGCGGCAGCTCTACCCTTTAGCTCAGTGCAGTTGCCTGTAATCCATGGCTTCTGGTTGGGGTATGTACATACAGTCACTGTGGGGTCGACGTCATCAATGCACTTATTGATGAAGCCAGTGACTGATGTGGTGTACTCCTCGTTGCCATCGGAAGAATCCCGGAACATATTCCAGTATGTGCTAGCAAAACAGTCCTGTAGCTTAGCATATGCTTCACCTGACCGAGTCACTGCTGCTTCCTGCTTTAATTTCTGCTTGTAAGCAGGAATCAGAAGGATAGAATTGTGGTCAGATTTGCCAAATGGAGGGCGAGCTTTTCACGCGTCTCTGTGTGTGGAGTAAAGGTGGTCTCGAGTTTTTCTTTCCGTCTGGTTGCACATTTAACAAATTTGGTAAAACTTGCATCACAAAGAATACTTTGTAATAGAAACATTGTTGCAGAACATGCATAAAATGTCTACATGTCTATTTAGCCTCAACCAAGGAAAGCAGTGGTATTGTGTGTGTGTCTAGGTACGTCTGATTCTAGGACCTTTGACAGATACCTTTCATTAAGTGAGACTCTTAAGATGATAAGAAGTCCTAGACAAAGGTCACCATGAAAACTTGACACCTGACATTTATATGGCTCTGCCTTATGTTCATTTGAGCTGTAACCTTAAAGGTAAACACATTTAACACTCCACTGAAGCAACCACACTCCTTTTTCTTTATCTGCGTTCTACCTTTCCTCTACTGAGTGGTAGATCTGCAAGCTGTTAAAGTAAACAATGTCACAGTAGACACATACTGTATGCAGACCTGTGTACAATGCTTTATGACTGACCGGGTGCACACTGCAGACGGAAGATGCAGTTGATATAATAGGTGGTGTGTTGTTAGGTTAGACTCGATAGAGGGAGGGAATTGATAAAAATGAAGCTACAGTACCAGTCAAACGTTTGTACACACCTACACATTCAAGGGTTTTTCTTTATTTGTACTATTTTCTATATTGTAGAATAATAGTGAAGACAACAACACTATGAAATTACACATATGGAATCATGTAGTAGCCAAAAAAGTGTTAAACAAATAAAAATATATTTTACATTTGAAATTCTTCAAAGTAGCCACCTTTTGCGTTGATGACAGTTTGGCACACTCTTGGCATTCTCTCAACCAGCTTCATGAGGTAGTCACCTGTAATGCATTACAATTAACAGGAATGCCTTGTTAAAAGTCCATATTATGGCAAGAACAGCTCAAATAAGCAAAGATAAACGACAGTCCATCATTACTTTAAGACATGAAGGTCAGTCAATGCGGAAAATTTCAAGAACTTTCAAATTTTCTTCAAGTGCAGTCGCAAAAACCATCAAGCGCTATGATGAAACTGTCTCTGACCCAGAGTTACCTCTGCAGAGGATAACTTCATTAGAGTTACCAGCCTCAGAAATTACATCCCAAATAAATGCTTCACGGAGTTTAAGTAACAGACACATCTCAACATCAACTGTTCAGAGGAGACTGTGTAAATCAGGCCTTCCGGGTTGAATTGCTGCAAAGAAACCACTACTAAAGGACACCAATAAAAAGAAGAGACTTGCTTGGGCCAAGTAACATGAACATTGGACATTAGACCGGTGGAAATCTGTCCTTTGGTCTGATGAGTCAAAATTAGAGATTTTTGGCACCAACTTCTGTGTCTTTGTGAGACGCAGAGTAGGTGAACAGATTATCTCTGCATGTGTAGTTCCCACCGTGAAGCATGGAGGCGGAGGTGTGATGGTGTGGGGGTGCTTTGCTGGTGACACTGTCAGTTATTTATTTAGATTTCAAAGCACAATTAACCAGCATGGCTACCACAGCATTCTGCAGCAATACGCCATCCCATATGGTTTGGGATGAGTTGGACCCGCAGAGCGAAGGAAAAGCAGCCAATAAGTGCTCAGCATATATGGGAACTCCTTCAAGACTGTTGGAAAAGCATTCCAGGTGAGGCTGGTTGAGAGAATGCCAAGAGTGTGCAAAGCTGTCATCAAGCTAAAGGGTGGATATTTTGAAGAATCTAAAATCAAAAATATATTTTGATGTGTTTAACACTTTTTTGGTTACTTCATGATTCCATATGTGTTTTTTTCATAGTTTTGATGTCTTCACTATTATTCTACAATGTAGAAAATAGTAAAAATAAAGAAAAAACATTGAATGAGTAGGTGTATACAAACTTTTGACTGGTGCTGTATATCTAGCCCATCATCAGCATGGTCAGCACTGTTCCCCAGAGAGACAGGAGGAAAGCCATGTAAAGAACTTTCCCTGGCCTGACAGTACTGTAGCTGGAGGGAGTTGAAACAGATATTAAACAGTAAAGGCCTTGCATTCAGGCTGCTCAGTGCTCACGCTGTGCTTTGCCTCAGGCTATTCTATTTGCATTGAAAAATGTTCCCTGCTCCTCTGTTCTCTCCTACAGGCCATATGACTCACAGGGACTTATATAGACAAGTGAAGGGTGTAGGCCTACAAAGATGAACCATAAAATATATACTCCTCCAACATTGAAATAATATTATTGTTCTGACAAAATGTCTTGTTAAATCCTCTTTTGAAACCACAGTTATGGGAAATGCATGTGAGCTGCTTTCTAACTGATTCTGTCTGGTGTCGTTGCGGAGCCAATGAAGGTGAAGATTTGCAACTTTTCTTTGCGGACATTACTAGCGAGGGGATTTTAAGTTTGAACATTACTCAAACAAGCATTAGCTAACGCCTTTATCGTTGTCTTGCCACCTGGCCAACAGGCTGCTCGCAAGCTATTTGGCTGCTAAATATTTCCTTCTCAACTTATCTACTTAATTACGTAACTACTGTGGTCTGTCAGGCATGTCTGGAACAGGGGAGAGGTACAGTATCTTGCTGACTGATTGATTTACTGGCTGTTGGCATAGCCGAGAGGGATGGTGGGAGGGATGCATTTAATGAGATTGGTTTGTCCTCCATCCCAGACCTAGCTGTATAATGTGGGAGGACTGCTGTAAATCTGACCGGTAGCTTAAAAACATAAGCAAGTGGTAGCTCTTTACAGAATACCGACAAGATCAGTATTATTAGGAGTTGTCTCAAAGGCAATAGTACAGGCCAGTTTTTATTTAAAGCTAATCATTATTATGGTCAGGCTTTAGATATGGCAAGTGATCAAGGTCTATAGTTTAGGGGGAACTTTCATAGCTCACAGTTAATATAACAAGCTGGAGGTAAGGTCACATTATCATATTCATGGTCTCACATGAGTTCACCTGGACCAGAGGACTCTCAACCCCTCACAACAGCGGTCAGCAGAATCATCACACCACAGTGAATAGGACTGACCAACCTAGCAGAACTGAGCTGCACTAGGAACTTATGTGCTGTGCCAGGTTTAATGGGAGTGTTAGCATGCTGGGACGGCAGTGCTTTGCCCCCGGCTACTCCACCTCTCCTCCTCCTTCTCTTCCTCTTCCTCCTCTTCCTCCTCCTTCTCCTCCTCCTCCTCCTCCTCCTCCACACTGCACTTACTTTGCAATGAGCCACACAGCACCCAGCCTAGAGTGGTCATAACTGCTTTCACTACTCTGTCTGGTATGTTCCAGGGTCTCTGGCCTCGTTGAGCTGGTTGAGCCCAGTGCCGCAGCACCCTCCGTGGTCCTGGAGAGGCGTTACCTGTGGAGAAGCAGACTGACTGGGAGGACCATAGTGTGGAGACGGCCGAGGAGAGCTACAGCCTGAGGGAAAACTCTGAAGGTACACAACAGCATAGTACAGAGATACATGAAACATGATATAGACAGACATGAGCAAGCTTACATCAATTACAGTATAGCCTTCATAACCTTCACCACAAGGCTTGCTGTTGGTAGCATTGCATATTTGTTGACATTGTTTTACAGTAAAAACTTGTATTGGCCTGTTATCTTCTATAACCTTCATGGAGGGCAACAGCTAATACATACTCTCTCCCTCCTATGATTTGATTTACACATAGACACGAATGAAATTAATTCAGGATGAGGATCAATAGTGGACTATTAGTCTATTTCCACCAAGGGAAATTGCTCTTGGATTTTGACTCAGTCAGCAATGCTGACATTAGGCTTTTTGAAGGTGGTCCACTCAAAGTCTGTATGGAGCTTGACCTATCCACACCTTATGCCATTATTTCACCTTTCTCATTAGTTCTATTTCACATATGTGCTTTACTGTTTTTGTCAATATTGTTTATAATGATAATTTTTGTGTTTTTTATCATGCATGGACAGTATGTCAAAATTGTAGTCTACCTCAGTTTTCTGATTAGCTAGGGTGTTATTATTGTGACATAACTGGTACCGTGAGTGGTTGTGTTTTCAATGTCTTAAGTTATATTGGAATTAATGAGCTATTTCCTGTTTATAGCCAACAACCAATAGCGCTATCCCTCTAGGACCAAAAGACTCCTTAACAGCTTCTACCCCCAAGCCATAAGACTGCTGAACAATTAATCAAATGGCCACCGGACACCCCCCTATGTCTTGGGTCTTAATCCCAAAACTACCCTAATTCTATGATTTTACAAATTTGACTTTGAACACATTCATCAAAGACAAACTGAAGAAAGCAACATTATACTGTGCTAAAAAGTTATTCAGCAAACCAAGGTAAAATCTGCCTGAGTTGTCGCCTTCTGGGATTGTTGGGGAAGCTTGAAGAAACACACCCAGGCTGTTTGAAACAACGAGAGTTCCCAGAGGACTGAGTCAGTTACTTTCCAGATCTACAGGTAGTCAGGCTGATGGCCAAGATGCAGTTATTCCCTTTTCATTCAGTACACATTCTTCACAGAGAGTGTTGCTCAGTTAGTCACTATTGTAGTAGAATAACACTGTGTCTCTCTTGGATTGTGTCCCAGGTTATTTAGATCCTTAAAGCAGCGTCGGCTAATCCATGTCAGAATCTATATCTCTCATCAGATTCATTGAATCCAGTGATTGTTTGGGGCTTATAAAGAACCGTTCCA
The DNA here is from genome assembly GCA_030435695.1 of Brachymystax lenok tsinlingensis. Classification (NCBI taxonomy): domain Eukaryota; kingdom Metazoa; phylum Chordata; class Actinopteri; order Salmoniformes; family Salmonidae; genus Brachymystax; species Brachymystax lenok. Next base: position 36,477,396 of record CM059813.1, read on the forward strand.
GACAATTCACAATTTAAAAGTGAATCAATAAATCCCCTAAACTAAATTAGGCTGAAACACTCTCAAAGCAGTTAATGACATTCTGCGGACTGTGGAGATAGATAGGTTCGATACATTACAAACAAGGTGGATCATGCTGCCACAATTCCACAGCACAACCCCACACTCTTAAAACCTTAAAGGGTTCTTTGGCTGTCTCCATAGGATGACCCTTTGAAGAACACTTTTTAGTTGCTGGTAGAACCTTTTTGGTTCTAGGTAGAACCCTTTAGGGTCCATGTAGAATCCATTCTACAGACGGTTCTACATGGAACCCAAAAGGGTTCTACCTTGAACTAAATAGGGTTCTCCTGTGGGGACAGTCGAAGAACTCTTTAGGAACCCTTTTTTCTAAGAGTGCACACCTAGCCCACATAACAGAAACACAAGGCCTATCTCCCTTCTAAGTCACTGCTAATAAAATAATAGGTATTTGATGTTTGAGATTAATCAGAACTGATGCAAATACGATTTCATAAATGTACATTTACAAAATATACGGTATGTAACAGAAATGATGGTATAATCAAGTGCATGTATGAGGGCAAAATGCAGTGTGCAATACTCCTGAAGTTTGGTTGCTTTGCCAGATTACCAGTGCGAGAGTGCGAGGCCCTCCTCTTGGCTCTATGGTTAGTGGTTGTGACTGTGAGTGGTCTTTACTGTCTTCCCCAGAAGATGTGGCTGATGCTGAGGCTGAGGCTGATGCAGAGCCCCAGACAGGGATCCTAGAGGTGATCTATGATGACGTGCCCTGTGAGGGACCACTCTCTTCTGACGAAGGTTCTGGGGTAAGGACCAGGGCTGGGGCCACTGAGTGCTTTTATTGGATGTCTCCCTTGTCTGGTACTGCACCATCAGATCAATGGACATCAGGCTTGGGTTAAAATGTCATTTGGTTCTTTTTTTAAAACTTGACTTGTGCTTGATTAAGCTTGAGGGTCTGCTGTCTAAAAATGCACTGTCAGTATTTGTGCTGTGTTGATATCAGCACATCTGTGTGTGTGTGTGTGTGTGTCAGGGGACATGATCTATTTGAATGTGCACAGAGAAGAAGGGCCCCAGGGTGCAGGCGACGATTGGAGCTCCAGTGAGTTTGAGAGCTACGAAGAGCAGTCTGATACCGAGAGCAAACTACCAACCCTCAGCAAGGTAGGAGAGATGGTATTCGATTTGTATATCTATGCCTGTCTGTTTGTCTGTCTGTCTGTCTGTCTGCTTGACTCAAAGAGAATATTTCACCCAATGTTACTGCTCCCCTCGCATACTTTTTTATTCATGTGAGAAACTGGTGGGAAAAATAAAAAGAACATGAAAAATGTATCAACCCTGTCTGTGTGGGTTGTATCTCGCTTTGTGGCCTGAGAATAAACATGCTTCCTTGTCACTTGAAAGGCACCAATGGCATGACACTGTCTAGGTGCTGTTTGTTATAACAGTGATATATAAAATCTATGGTTATAACCAAACAGTAGGTGACTGTAGCCTCTCTCTCCTCCACATGGGGGCAGTATTTACTCATTGACGTTGTGCTCTATTCTATTTGGTCAGACTTGGTCCAGTCTCATCCCTGTTGCATGAATGTCTGTAAGGAATATTTGCCTGAGCTGGTGCTATTGGTACATAGATGTGGAAAATATGCCCTTAAATATTTTCTCATATTTTTAGTATTGATACCACTTAATTTAATGATATCCTAATATCGTATTGAATTATATCCTCAGAACAGGGGAGCGATGACCTGCTTGTTATGAACAATTGTTTGTTATGTTTGGGCAGTAACGATGGAGGCATTACTGTAATAAAGATCACAGTAGGAGTGTGCCTCACGCCTCCCCTCCTGCACAACATTCCCTTCACCAAGATCAGTGCTATCCGCTCTCCATACTTATGATTAGTTGTGTTGTTGCCTTGCTTGTTTTGCCTTGATAATTTCCCCTCCATTTTCCGCTGTCTCATCTTACTTCCTTCATCCCTGTGCCCTGTTGTGTGGTTTAATGCTACCTGCCCTGACATGCCCCACACCCCACTGCCTTGACACCTATGGCGTTCCCCGTACTGTAGCAGTACTCTGCTGACGTGCGTCGGTTGAGGGAGTGTTTTGCCAGGACCAATCGTGAAATAGTCATGAGGTTGGGTGGCAAAAACAACTACGACACCAAGGTATATCGCTGGCAGTAAGAGAACACAACATGACACCAAGGTATATCGCTGGCAGTAAGAGAACACAACATGACACCAAGGTATATCACTTGCAGTAAGAGAACACAATATGACATCAAGGTATATCACTGGCACTAAGAGAACACAACATGACACCAAGGTATATCACTGGCAGTAAGAGAACACAACATGACACCAAGGTATATCACTGGCAGTAAGAGAACACAACATGACACCAAGGTATATCACTGGCAGTAAGAGAACACAACATGACACCAAGGTATATCATTGGCAGTAAGAGAACACAACATGACACCAAGGTATATCGCGGGCAGTAAGAGAACACAACATGACACCAAGGTATATCACTGGCACTAAGAGAACACAACATGACACCAAGGTATATCACTGGCAGTAAGAGAACACAACATGACACCAAGGTATATCACTGGCAGTAAGAAAACACAACATGACAACAAGGTATATCACTGGCAGTAAGAAAACACAACATGACACCCAGGAGGCTATGCAAGGATTAAAATGACCAAAGACAAAATATGTATTCTGTAGTATGATGTGCATTTTAACTGATTAGATATTCACATTATTAACTTTCTTTACCATCCCCCCTTGTGTTTCTGTGCTCTCCTCCAGACTGTCGCTCTCATGAGAGATTTGTCTCTTTCTTTCTAGTTAAGTATCAGTTTTGGGGACACATGAATAAGTAAAACACATTTGCATCAAACACATTGCCAGTTTCTCCCAGTTGATAACCTAGTTTCTATAATAAAAAAAAGTGACATAATTTAAAAATACTGTCACCATGTCTGTATTCTGTGTCCGTAGGCTTTACATGACTCTGCAGGGCTTCTGTGATGCTCAGAGTGAGGTTTGTGGTTAGAAGAATGTAGCCACACTGAGCATGACTCCACTACCTCCCCACAACTACAGCCCAGTCTGCTACCATAATCTCGCTATGATCTCCTCATAGACTTCCTGATTAGAGACTAGACCAACGGAGATGCGCAGATGTCGGCATTAATGACTTGATGCATCTAGTGCCCCATTTCTTTCTTTCTCTCTCTCTCTCTCTCTCTCTCTCTCTCTCTCTCTCTCTCTCTCTCTCTCTCTCTCTCTCTCTCTCTCTCTCTCTCTCTCTCTCTCTCTCTCTCTCTCTCTCTCTCCCTCCTTGTGGATTACTGTGCAGTGTTTCCTGGCTCTACTCTCCCTCTCCTCGTGGACTAACTCTTCTGGTCTCTTTGTCCTTTTGAACCAGGTTCATCAGCTAATGAAGGCCGCCAGGAGTGGGACCAAGGATGGACTGGACAAGACCAGAAGAGCCTTTATGCGGAAAGTCTCCTTCCTGCACAAGAAGGACCACTCAGGTAATCTGAGAAAAAGTTATTCAAACCGACTGTTTGCCAAATGTCTGTGTCAGATTAAAGTTTCGCTCTTATAGCGATATGTGTGAATTTGTAGTGAAGTGAGAGTTTCTGTGGAAGATCGGAGTTCACATACATTTCAGTCGCCTCTTTTGAATTAAAATGCGGTGGAGAACTTGTGTGATGCTAGCCAGGCCAAAAGTAATGTTAAGGCAGATAGAGGAGAAAGCTTCCCAATGCTTTTCCAATCCCAGCTTTAAAATAGAAAAAGACTCCTGGAAAAATTATCTTAAACAATGTAAGATATTTCAAACAAAACAGCCGTTAACCAGTCAGGGATTGCTGGGTCGCTAGCGGGCTCGTCCCGACACTACCAGCGAAAATCTAAAGCGCCAAATTCAAAATCCCAAAATGGAATTATTAAACATCCACCAATATGCAAGTGTTCCATACTCATCAAAAGCTATGTTTCTTGGCAATATCACAGCGTTGTCAGATTTCAAAAAGGCTTTACGGCGAAAGCAGCACATTTCATTGTTTGAGGCTAGCACCTCACATAATTTTCCAATAGCCATGTATCGATTAGCCATCATGGCACACACATAACACATTTCACAGCGAAAACAAATCAATTACCTGTTGAAGAACTTCTGCTGAGGTCATCCTAAGTGTCCAACGAAGACAATCCATGTTTTTTTTGTTAGAAAAAGTAACGTCTTTTATCCATAAATCCTCCATTTGGTTCGCGCGTTATAATCAGAAACGACAGCCTCCACTAGTCCATGAAACGCGGCGCGAACTCGTTAAAATTATACCTATAAACTTGTCCAAGAACAATCAAACATAGTTTTAAATGTATCCTTAGGAACACTTTTACGTATATTTACTATTATAAATCAGCCGGAATATAAACTGATCAATAACGAGGCTACAAAAGACACTCCGTGACTTCTCGTGCGCGCCACGGGAACTTTTCTCAGAACGAGGGGTCTTCATTGTTTGCTGTTTTCTCTCTGCTCTAAATTCATCCAAAATGGAGGAAACACCGTCTCGAGGCTGTTGACATCATAAGGAAGCGACGTGTACTGCATTCATATGCCTATATATGGTCATTTTCAATAGGGAGGGGTTCCCAAATGAGCAATGTGTCAAAATCACTTTTTCCAGGACAGAGATTCCTCAGGGTTTTGCCTGTTATATGCGTTCTGATTCACTCACAGACAAATGGTTAACAGTTTTGGAAGATTCAGAGTGTTTCCTATCCAATGGTACTAAATATATGCATATCCTATTTTCTGGGCCTAAATGGGAGGCATTTTACTTTGGGCACGCCAGGCTCTCCAAAACGGTCACCTCATGCACTGCTCCCAGCGAAGTTAAAGACAGATGTTGTGGGCAACTGAAGGTTTTAATTTGTAAGAGAGCAATGGGCAGAACATTTCACGTGACAGAGGCTGCACACCAGGAAGCCTCGTTGCATAATGGAACCAGATTACCATCCGTTAATGGAGTGTTGAGCAGCTCCAGAAACCACTGATAACAGAGCCACGACTCAAACAAATCTTCAAACAATCAAAGAGGCCAGTGGTTCTAACTTTAGCTGTTGATCAGGGGAAATCTGTGCAGCATTTTATATTTCTGATACTGAGACACTGTTATTGTTCCAAAATCGTTAATTGGAATGGTGCTGGCTGGCGAAAAGCAGTTTTAGTATCTATGTCTGTATGGTTGCAGGGAAGTTGGGAATTTTTGAAGTGCCTTTTGAACACATTCGTACTCAAGCTGAAAAGTCTGAGTGTTTGAATATGTTTTTGAAGACGTACTGTCTGTTCGGCTCTTTACTTCTACTGAGATACAGTATTGTTTAAAATGTATTTTTCCCTCTTGAGTTTTTCTTGCAGATGGCTAATTTCTTCATGTTTTAGAGGTAATACATTTGGAGTGTGACTCCAGTTGAGATATGAAAGCTTTAAATGTGCCTCTGTGTGTGTGTGTGCCCCTGTGCAGAGGATGTGGAGGATGACGCAGGGTACCTGAATGTGGCTGTGTCAGATGTGAAACATCCTCATGCACAGCTGAGCCCTATGCCTGAGGGACTGAGCAGCCAGCAGGTCTGTATGTGTGTATAACACATGTTTGTTTGTCTGTGTGTGTGTGTCTGTCGGAGGATTCTGTGAATCTCTAAGGTCATGTTATATGCATGCAATGATGCAAACATTATTTTTCTATTGCCAACGCTGACTCGGTAGTACGATTGGGAGGAATATGTCTGCTACAGTTAAGTACAGCGCTACTCATTTCAAGGGAAACCTCAAGGTAAATCCGGGCCTCATGCATACAAGGCTACTCCACCCAAACTCTTACCAAATTACAATCACACACAGGCATAGTACTATCAAACAACATGTCACACACAATTGAGGCTGTACGGAATACAATCAACTCCCATCATGCCCTTTTCTGTGTGTAACCTTTGACCTCTGACCTGTATGTTTCCTGATTGGCCTCTTCTGTCCACAGGTGGTCAGACGTCACATCCTGGGCTCCATCATTCAGAGTGAGCGCAGTTATCTTGAATCCCTCAGGAGAATCCTTGAGGTAAGTCCTTTTTCTCCCTGCCCTGCCCTGCCCCACCCCTCCACCCCACCCTACCCTTACTCTGACAGATGTAATATGTTAATCTTTTCAGCATTTAACTTCTTAGGGAGCGGTGGGGCGCTACCCCACTCCCGACACTACCAGGTGAAATGCAAGACGCCAAATTCAAAATCCAAAAGTTGAATTATTAAACATGCATCAATATACAAGTGTTTCATAGTCATCAAAAGCTCTGCTTCTTGGCAATATCACAGCGTTGTCAGATTTCAAAAAGGCTTTATGGCGAAAGCACCACATTTGATTGTTTGAGGGTAGCACCTTCACTATTTCTTCCATTACCATGAATTCATTAGCCTTCACGGTTCACACAAAACACATTTCAAAGCGAAAACAAATCAATTACCTGTTGAAGAACTTCTGCTGATGGCTTCCCAAGTGTCCAACGAAGACAATCCATGGTTCTTTTGTTAGAAAAAGTAATGTATTATATCCATAAATCTCTGTTTGGTTCTCGCGTTATAATCAGTTAAATCTCGCGTTATAATCAGAAAATACAGCGTTGACTCCTCCATTGAAACGTGAAGAGAACTCGTTCAACTTATACCTATAAACTTGTCCAAGAACAATCAAACATCATTGATAATGTATCCTTAGAAACACTTATGTATATGTTGTATAATATTTCAACCAGAATATAAACTGGGCGATAAGAAAGGAAAAAACCAAAGAACGCGCAAGATTTGAACGCACATTTACTTGTAAGGACATCTCAGTGGACACTTCCTTATTCATCTTCTTCTCTGCTCTAAAAGCAGCTAAGAAGAATCAAATCACTTTCCCGAGACTGTTGACATCCAGAGGAAGCAATAGGTACTGCATTCATATGCCCTTATAAGGGCATTTTCATAAGGGAGGGGCTCTAAATGAGGCAATGAGTCAAAACCACTTTCTCCAGGACAGAAATTCCTCGGGGTTTCGCCTGCCATATCCGTTCTGTTTTACTCACAGACGAATGGTTAACACTTTTAGAAAATTCAGAGTGTTTCCTATCCAATGGTACTAAATATGTGCATATCCTATTTTCTGAGCCTGAATGGGAGGCATTTTACTTTGGGCACGCCAGGGTCTCCAAAACGGTCACGTCGTGCGCTGCTCCCAAAGAAGTTAAGAATGAGTCTGAAAGGAAAACTGGAGATATTTATCAAATAACCAGGCTTGCTGCGCATAAATAATCACAATGAAACAGATTCCTTTTACATCTGTGGTGCCCCGCTGATGCTAATAGAGAGATTCTCTCTCTGTCAGGTTTTCACAAAATCACAGCATGGGGTTCACTCTTTTTTCTGTTGTCTCTTTTTTTCTGTGGCGGAGAGAGAATAATTTGTTATCTCTCCTATCAGATGAAGAGTGACACACGTGCTGAAATGGGATCAGGTGTGATCAATGAGAGGGTTATGCTCTGGAAAATATTTTCTGTGAACATATGATGTACTACCTTTGTTGTGGCATGTTTGATAATTTGGGATGTTTAGCCCTTTTTGTGATTTTGAGTACCATTCAAGTTAAAACTCACTGATAAAGGAAAGATAAAAAAAAAGCCATTATTAATTATTAGACATTAAGAACTGCGACTTCAGTCCTGTAATATCAGAAATTGCCTGTGTTATGCCCCATGTCCATATTCCACTTGTCGATAATTCATTTGCTATGGAGGATTTATGGTTGGGCAGGGGAGGCTCGTAAAACAACAATAGCAGCACTAGTCTGTCATCTATTGTTGTTTCCAAACATTGACTTTCATTGCAGATTTTCTGCTGACTGCATCTGGCAGTTTCTGATTGTACAGGCTACATTAACCATGACTCTCCTCTTAAAAGACACTGCAGTCACACGTTTTACATAGTTGACTAGTTTGATACTCTACAGCATCTTGATTAATTACAATTGCTTAAAAGATTGTTACTAACTGACGATTCCATGAATGTACCTTTCATTAAGGGTCCAAGGCACGCGTGATGGTGCTGTTGTATCTGTTGAGAGATGTTGCTATTGATGTGTTGCTTTTTATGATCAGGGCCTACTTGTGTGTTTTATGTCGTTCTCTACCATAAAGCATACCTAATCCAAGTTAACCTGGGTCTACTATTTCCCCGGGAGTACCAGAGGCCCTTGCTGGAGGCGGACCCACGTATCCTGAGCCCACGGAAGATGCGGCCTGTATTTTACCGCCTACGGGAGATCACTCAGTGTCACTCCATGTTCCAGATCGCACTGGCGTCACGTGTGGCTGAGTGGGACAGCAGTGAGAAGATTGGGGACCTATTTGTGGCCTCGGTTAGTGTGTGTGTGCGTGTGTGAGAGAGTGTCAGTTTTCCCATAGGGCATTAGAAGACAATTTCCACAGACACAGTTATAATGAGCTACACTTAAAATTGAGCAAACAACACTAACTTCAAACATGGAGACAATTACAGCTGAGATGAATATCTCTTCTGCAGCAAATACACTCTGAATATGTGTGCTTATAGCATTGGCACAGGACTATTGGACTAATGTATGAGTGTGCTGCTGTGACCCTCTGCAACGTGGTCATCCATAAGGCTTGCTGATTATTTACCTATGAAAGACGCCATTTTGATCCCTCTGGCCTCCTTCTGGTCTTGTTTATTGTAATGTTCCATTGATATCCTGACACCAGCCAAATGGGCATATTTTGAGAGGTGGGAGGGAGGCTGGGGGTTGGGACTAAACACTCCTCGTTAATTTCTCTTTTTCACCTGACAGTGGATTTGTTACCTAGCTGTTAATGTTTTATGATATTAGTAGGTCTCATACTATCTGTGTGTTGTTTGTGGCTGGCTTGCAGAGAAGATGAAGGAGAGGGTTAATTTCTGTGAGTCTGGCTAATTTCCTAGCTACTGCTTCTCCAGCTACTACTGCTGTCAGCAGCCTGCTTTGTGTTTAATCAAACGAGAGCGAATGACTGTGTGCCGCTTCAGGATTGTGAAGGGTGTTTGTTGGTCTCCTGGAAGGTAAACAGGTCAGGGTATTAAATACCACACTTAAATGGCAATTTTCTACCCTTTTCTTCCCTTCCATTCCATGAATAGGATTGTTAGATGAGCTGTGGAGCTACTGACTTTTTAGGAACTTAATGTTGTCAGATGCTTTTACAAATAAATTACCAAGCATGACTAGTTCCTGAATGAACTTCTTCCATGAAAAATCCAACAGATTCCTGATGTAAAATCCAAGGGTTGTTTCTCTTGCGTTTCATAACCCCACCGTTTTTACAGTTTTCTAAGTCGATGGTTCTAGATGTTTACAGCGACTATGTCAATAACTTCACCAATGCCATGGCCCTCATAAAAAAGGCATGCATGTCCAAACCAGCTTTCCTGGAATTCTTAAAGGTGAGTCACAAAGTAGAACCGTCCATGCTTTTTTCTCTATTGTTCTTTCAATACACTCTAACCCACGGTCACTGTCCTTCGTCTACTATTTAATTTGGCCCTCATACTATAATTCTATTGGTGTCTTCAGCCCTGTCTAACCCGGGAGTTCTACTAAGCTATATGGAATTGTTTTAAGAAGGTCATACCAAGGATAATTTAGCTATTTTAAGACTCCTTGAAGTGAAAATTAACAATTATTTGATGAACAATTGTTTTTGGCCTTTGTCACGACCGTCGGAAGGATCAGACCAAAATGCAGCGCGATTGCTATTCCACATGTTTAGTAATAATAATCAGTGGAACGTACAAGTATGCAACGAACAAAATAAAGAAAACACAACAATCGCATCAACTGTGTAGACAAAACACATACACAGTCAAAACGTGAATACATAAATTCACTTACATTCAATAACCCACAACCCAAGTGTAGAAAATAACAAACATATATATGGTTCCCAATTAGAGGTAACGACAATCAGCTGCCTCTAATTGGGAACCATCAAACCCAAACATAGAAATACAATACATAGAAAACAAAAACCCCTCCTGACCTAAACACAAATGATAGCCAGCCGGCTAATCCCAGGCCAGGACGTGACAGTACCCCCCCCAAAAGGCGCAGACTCCGACCGTGACAAAAAGTCACTCGGGAGGGTTTTCGGGTGGGGTCTTCGCTTTTGGCGGCAGCTCCGGTGCGGGCCGTGCTGGTCTGAGAAGGCGCACCGGAGGGCCGGAACAGGAGTCATCGGACTGATGCACAGTGGATCTGATGCGTGAAGCAGGCACAAGTCGGGCCGGGCTCTGAAGGCGCAGAGGGAACCTGGTGCGTGGAGCAGGAACAGGGAGTGCTGGGCTCTGAAGGCGCACAGGGAACCTGGTGCGTGGAGCAGGAACAGGACGTGCTGGGCTCTGAGGGCGCACAGGGAGCATGGAGCAAGAACAGGATGTGCTGGGCTCTGAAGGAGCACAGGTAGCCTGGTGCGTGGAGCAGGAAGAGGACGTACCAGACTGGTCTCACGCACCTCAGGGCTAGTGCGGGGAGCTGGCACTGGACGCACCGGACTGGAAGAGCACACTGCACGCATCTCCCTTTTGCACTTCTCCCAGAACTCCTTTAAACCTCCCTTATCCGGCGTAGCTCTCTCCTGATTGACAACACGCACCTCTGGACGAGTGTGGGAAGCTGGCGCAGGAAGTATCGGGCTGGAGAAACGCACTGCAGGTCTGGTGCGTAATGCCTGCGTAGGTCCCACCGGACTGACAACACGCACCTCTGGGCGAGTGAGGGGAGCTGGCGCAGGATGTCTAAGGCTGGACAGACGCTCCTCTTTGCGCCTGCTCTGCAGCTCTCTCCTTGCCTTCTCCCTCTCAATAGCCTCCTTGGACTCCTGATCATACCTCCATCGGGGCTCTGGCTCTCTCCTCCGTTCACCCGATAGCCCCATGTGCCCACCCCCAATTTTTTTAGGGCTGCCTCTTGGGCTTCCTAGCTAGCCATTTATCCTCGTAAAAACGCCATTCTGCCTCTGCTGCCTCCAGCTCCTCATTGGGACGGCGATATTCCCCAGCCTGGCCCCAGGGTCCCTTACCATCCAGGATCTCCTCCCATGTCCAGGATTCCTGATGACCACGCTGCTTGGTCTTTTGGTGGTGGGTTATTCTGTCACGACCGTCAGAAGGATCAGACCAAAATGCAGCGTGATTGCTATTCCACATGTTTAATAATAATAATCAGTGGAACTTACAAGTATGCAACGAACAAAATAAAGACAACACAATGATCGCATCAACTGTGTCGACAAAACACATACACAGTCAAAACATGAATACATACATTCAATAACCCACAACCCAAGTGTAGAAAATAACAAACATATATATGGTTCCCAATTAGAGGTAACGACAATCAGCTGCCTCTAATTGGGAACCATCAAACCCAAACATAGAAATACAATACATAGAAAACACAAATGATAGCCAGCCGGCTAATCCCAGGCCAGGACGTGACAGCCTTACTGCTATTAGGCCATACAAATACATGGAACAACAGATAGTTTCAAAAGGAAGTTTGTTCTGAATTGTCTCTCCTATATTTGAGAGATATAAGAAAAATATATATATTTTTTTTAACATGTATTTAACCCCATATTTTTGGCATTAAACAAACCATATATACTTCCATACATTTTTTCAACTGGTACCGATGGACCTTCAGACGAGTCTTGTGAGGCCTGAGCATGTAAATGTTCATCAGAGTCTCACCTTTGCACAGAAGGGTCATATTAGTCGAGGGGTCAAATCCGGTTTGGATGCTACAAACAGAAGTTGAAAGATCGGCTGTACCGACTTCAGACCAGTCTCCTGACACTTGTGGAGGTCGTAGAGCAAAACGGAGAACACCTCATTCCATAGAGGGATTTTTATGGGGATTTCTTTATTATGCTAATTTGATTTCCGCGGGGCGTGGACATCAACTACATAGAAGTGTAGTTGCTTTATTCAAATCTTTTCAAGCTAACGTGGTTGTGTTTACTTGTTGCGATACACTGTACTAATCATAGAGAATATTTATATTGCACCAATTAACTCTCACAACTCTCCTCGCCGCCCCACAAAAAAAGTATAAAACATACAGTATATTTAAGGAACTCAGTCCGGCTTCAACTTACTCTTGAAAGTTGTAATGGTAGAATAGACAAGGTGCAATTTCGAAATGTTGTAGTAATGTTCAAGTCGCTCAAATTTCACATGAATACACATTAGACATTGCAAAATGTATAGAATTGCAAGAAAAGTCGCTTTAAAACTGCAAAAACACTTCTGTACCCCATGACAAAATGTGTAGAATTGAAGGAAATAAGCTTTAAACCTGCAACATTTTCTCTCCTCCAACATGTGGGGTGTGAACAGTTTGTTTCACGAACAGTGCTTGTGCCCATAGAAATAGATGTGGCATGTGAACACATCCACTTCACAATTCTCTAATGACCAGCACTGCCACCAGATTCAGTATCTCCACACCTTACTAACCTAAACCCACTTCTACTCCCACACTCATGCACTCTCCATATCTTGTCCTCTGAATAAGAGGTGTCTAGAGGGGGTCTTTCTCTCTGTGTTTTTGCTTATCTACTGACTCTACTATGGTATGCTGTTTATCTAAAACATCTTATGCTGTGTTGTGTAGAAGAAGCAGGCGTCCAGTGTTGACCGGATCACCCTGTACGGCCTCATGGTGAAGCCCATCCAACGCATTCCCCAGTTCATCCTTTTACTGCAGGTATATACCAGCACCTTCACTGCTAACATTGACAAGATAATGTCACATGAGAAAACGAACAGATAAACAATCTGAGATTAACACCACACAATGTTTTATGGACCTAATCAGGAGATTAACACATGCGATGATACATTGAGCCGTTGAAAACTGCTAAGTCCATGAGATACGGTATAACACCATGCATGGTTCTACGTAGCTAGTCTAACCATATAAGCTTTTCATGCAGTAGGCTTCTTTGTTATCCTTTACTTTTCCTGTCTCAACATTGTGTGTGGAAAGATTTTGATTTCAACTTGCGTACTGGAACTGCAGTACCTCATTCTATCCATAAGTAGGGGTTGATTATCCATGACTTCAAAAGATAAGTTATGAATGTGAATGAGGCATTTTCCTCTTGCCTCAAACTCAGCACCCTGGAGAGGGAGTGTCTGTGTTAAATCATATATTACACAGGGAACTAAACTCAAAAGCACTGAAACTCTTTTGGGACTCACACACAGAAAACAAGGCCATATTTATGCAGGTCCACGAGCACACACAGTTGCAGGTAAGCCAGATACACACATACATCTGGGATGAAACTCAATAAATACTTGGATTTTTTAAGGAAATATGAAAATGAGAACAATGTGCTTACTACGCTCTGGGCTGTAAAAACATAGAAAACAATGTGCACACACGCTTACACACAAACCAACACCTCTTCACTTTATTTAGTGTTTGTTTCTCTCTTCACTGTTTCTCTGTCAGGACATGCTGAAGATCACATCGAAGGGTCACGTAGACTGCCTGCCTCTGCAGCTGGCTCTGACTGAACTGGAAATGCTGGCCGAGAAGCTGAATGAACAGAAGCGTGTTGCCGACCACATAGCTGAGACTCAGCAGCTAGCACGCAGTGCCAGCGACCGCTCGCTCAGCAAGGTGACTGAAACATTGCAATACACATGTACGCAAGCACATGCACGCACACGCACCCCCCCGACACAAGCACACACCGACACACACAAACCGACACATAGACACTGGCACATACACACGCACGCACACGGAGTAATCAACCTGCTTACTGTGTGGCTCAACCCCAGAGCCCTTCCTCTACCTTCTCTGTGTTATCAACATGAGCCAAACACCTATGCATTAGCATATATAGCCATCACTTACATTACCTTCCCAAACATTAGTCTAGGAAAGCATTTTTATTTAGAAAAATCATTGCCCAGAAATGATGTCCATTATGGCCCCTGAACAGTGTCTAAACACCACGGCAGGTACGTTTCTTCTCCATTACCACACTGGAATTACAGTCCAGACGCTGCAAATCTGAACAAATGCATTTTTGAATAAGAGGAATTAAGGGGTAAATGAGACATTTAATTGGAAGCTATATCTCCCCGTTTCTCCTTGTCCTTCTCCCTATCATTTCCCCCCCTCCTTTCCTTCTGCTATTCTTTTCTTCCCTCTCCCTCTCTTTCTCTTGCTCACTTTCTCCCTCTTCCTCCCTCTCTTTGTCCCCACCTGGAGCCCATCATCTCCCTTTCTCCCTACCTCTGTGCCTCCCTCTCTCTTTCTTTCTATTGGTCCATGGTGGTGAATTTTCCAGAGCCCTGAGATGAGCTGATTCGGCCAATCTCGTCTGCTCCACACAGAATTCCATTTATTGCTGTTAGACTGCAGAATTTCAATAGGAAGCAGCTCTCTTCCATTATCCCATAACCGTCCAATGAAATATTAATTATTTGTCACTAAGTATCTAAGTCAGTGGAATAGGGTAGATAACACTGTGAGTGGGAACAGGCTGAGGTTTCCGTTTCCCTCTATATCTCAGACACACACTCACACAAAACAGTCACACATGCACACACACTGTTGACACTTTGGACTTTTCTGAGGGGCCTTCCATGACTTACGTCTCTCTGCCTCCGGAGGGTGCTGTAGTTCTGTGATCATAGAAGACAGGCTACTGCTTGACTAATGACTAATTTCCCAAGCCATCTGAACAACAGCCAAGCACAGCTACTGATTCTTCACAGATATAACAATCCATTTTGTGAGATGTGATGGGATGTAGAGCCCTGTGCATTGTAAAACGGACAAAACACAGATTCATTATTCATAAAAATTGTGTTTCTATCGAACAAACAGAAACATCAAAGTGGGACACTATCTGAGCTGCATATTTGTACTTTACCGTTAGTTCAGCCTTTTGTTTTACTGTAGTTGTAATGACTCTTTTTTTTCAGAAGATTTTTTAGAATAAATAAAACTGACTGTATTGATTCAGCTGGACATAAAAAATGACTGGACCAAGTAATGCTTTCTATGAGATTACCCTTGCCATATGTACCTTAGAAAAGTATGTCTTGTGTGTTCTCACATACTGCAGTATACAAAGACATTTCTGTGGATATTTCCATGTGTCTGTGTATGTGTGTATACAGTGGCGATTTTAGCATGTAAATCTTGGTGGGGGGAAAGAAATAACACTAAACAGTACATTAATTGCACTATAACGGTGACAAACGTTGCCCACAAACTGTTAGGGCCTACATGAATCTGTCCCAACAGCAGTGTCCCAACAAGCAGTCCCAACACCTTACCACTGCTACACCTGGCTATCAGTGGAGCCTCGTCTGGCAGCGAAACAGTTCATTCAGCCTCATTTACTGCCTTTTAAAAAAACAGCACTGATATTGCTTAAACAAATGTGGTTTCTACTGACAGTTGAGATGTACAAACTATGGCATTAGGGGACGACGAGCGGATAAGAAGTAATACGTATTTTCAATTAAGACATTAATGAGCGAGCTAGGATGGACATAGTCAATATAACTATTTGTTCAGCACTTCTGAAATGTACAGCGACAAAATTCAGAACCATGGGCCGTTCTTGCAGTATTCTCCCTGTACACCAAGTCAGAACCATTGGATAAATAAAGGGGGCATATAAGCAGACAATGAAAGCTCTTGCAGTATTCAATGATTACATTTCTCTAAAACCGGCTATAGGCTACATGTGCACTACCAAGTCAGAACAGTAGGCGGAATTATGAGCCAAAAAGGGACCAAATGATTAAGGTGAGGCACATGGACTACTAACAGCTTACTACATAACATACACTTAGCATTACTTTCTTAGCTACAGTATACAGTACATATCTCCCTGGCATATTACATAATTTATGCAGCAGCATACAATACATTTTTGGACTCACCTTGTTGTGCCTTGCTCACTTGAACAGGAAGGTGGCGCGTCGGTCCTTTGAGGGAATTTTTTTTCATCAAAGTCTGACATTCTCTGGATTTATGGTGCTGGTGAACTCTGAAAAAACAGGTTTGAGTCATGACATCAGTGATCTTCAGGTCAGAGCTCTAGAAAGAGACCCAATTTCCCGACTTGCAATTCTGAGTTAGATGACCGTTCAAAACTTATTTTCCCAGTCAGAGCTCGTTTTTTTCAGATTTCCCAGTTACGAGTTTCCAGTTGTTTATCCTTTTAAGCTTGGAAAAGAGACCCTTAAACCCAGACATGGGACCACACACCCACTCCACTGAATAGCAGGCTAGTGATTGATTTGCAATGCTTGCAGTTAGCCACTGATCCCTTACAAACCAATCATTGTTGAATTTGGGATTTCCAACTTTTTGTGTAATGTTTATGTCCATTGAGCACCGATACGTTTTATCTATAATTTCTCTGAATTATTTATCTTCATATGACAAGGATTGAAAAGGATTTGCCGGTAGATTGTCGACTTTATTCATGATGATGGCTGCTAGCTTGCTAAGATTTTGAAAGTGTGATGTTGACATGATCAGTCCAAAGCTACTATAGATATAATGTGATTTGATGTAATTCTATCTGTGACCAATGACTTTGAGCCTTCTTGGATGGGCACTTCTAACGTAACTCTATGGCAGCACCCAAGTGGCTAGATTTTTCGAGCTTACCTTTAAATTTTGCGTTGACTTAGTGTCCCTATGTGTGACAGAACACTGAGCCAATCACGGCGCAACTAGAGAACATTACCAACCCCTACGCTCCATATTTACCGCTGGCTGCCCCACCGCCATCAGAAAGCACTGAGCTAGGCTGAAACACCTGCATTTTACAGCTCCCTTACTCAAGAAAGCAAAAAAGAGACCATGTTTGTATTCGACTTTATTAAGTCAATAATATATACATTTATTTTTGTACATTGTTTGTATACTGATATGTGACACGTATTAATGCCAAAATAACATGCAAAACAGACACAAAAAAAACAGGTGGGACTCAAAACACCTGCCCTGACTGACAGGTCGGCACTGGGTGTGTGTCTTAGCATGTGAATGCGTTCTGTGTGCCCTGACTGGACAAATCTCTCTTGATCTGACACTGATCCCCAACGAGACACTCACTTAACCAGTCTTTAGCCTGCCTGCTGTGCTCCTTAGCAATTGAACTGAAACCCTGGAGAATTTGCCATTTGTGATGTGCCTTTTGAGACAGTGTCCTGATTGCTTTGCCCCTTTAGCAACTGAACTCAGACCAGGGGTCGCTGGTGCTTTGTGAGACACTGATTGAGACGGTGCATGGGGAGCGAGGCCAGGTCCTGAAGTCTAAGGAGCGCAAAGTCTTCCTCTTCAACGATATCCTCATCTGTGCCAACATCAACGTCAAGTAAGTGGTGTCTCTGTAGAGTAGAGTGAGTTCTGCTAAACAGCTCTAGAGTCTGAATACACAAACACCTTCCCAGCTCCACAGCAGCAGCACCACAAGGCTCAGCCTACAAAGCTTTAAAGGAATATATTTAGGCAAACTGTATAGCAAAGAGTAATAGCTAATAGGCGTTCTCTAGCACTATCTGGAGGAACAGGAGCTTTATCAGCTTTAAACAAACTGCAGGCAGCTTAACTAGAGCAACAGGAGTCACTGACATAAAAGATTTCTTGGTCCCTCTACAATTTATCCTCTATGACAGCGCCATTGTTCACATCATCTCAGAGCTAAAGGTAAACAGCAGATATTTTCCTCTATTTACAAAGCTCCTGTTTGAGACGTTCATACCTCAAAGCGCTCTTCTTCAGCCTTTATAGTTTAAAGTAGATCTCCCCATGTTTCGTTCAACTTGATTCCCCTGAAGTTGACTTTGCCTGCCCTCTAGAATCTTGACAAAGTGATCACAACGTTGATTTTATGCGTGATTACAGGAATATATGAATATGAAATTAACTCTGCTCATAGCTGTGGGTCCCGCTTTCTGCCGTGAACACAGCTGATCAGAAAGATTCTAATTCAGCTCCTCAGCTCTTTATGTGACAATATAAGGAGCTATACCTCAGTTCTCCTCCTGTTGGTGGTTTGGGATCAGTGCAGCTGATAGGAGGAGAGGGATGCTGGGAGAAGCTTTGACTTGTTTGCTTGTTTTCTTCTCATTTCAACCACCAGGGGGCCCCTTGATAACAGCAGCCTAGTCCCTGTTGGTCCTAAGTACACCATGAAGTTGAGCGCCCCCCTGCTGCAGGTCCAGGTAGTGGAGGTGGATCCGGAGGCCTCCCAGGCCAAGGAGACCCTGTTCCAACATGGCGGTGCCAAGCACCCTGGCAGTGCCTGTCCCCCAGGTTGGTAAACCGCCTGAGTTATCCATCCAGCGTCTCTCTATCCCTGTAGTCCAGCTAATCTCATCACTTGGCCAGACTCCTACTCTCAGCCCCATGGTCTGACTCAGCACAGCCTTCTAATCTGTTTGCTACTGTGAACTATCCCAGTGAATTCTGGTGACACAGCGCTGTCACTCTGATTGAGGATGTGTTTGTGAAAAGAATAGCGATGATGGTCACTTGGTTCCATTTGCCTGGGCTGTTTTTATCTGTGAGAGATACAGTGGTAAAACAGAGCTGCACCCTCCACAGTCTCATTTCACTCTCTGATAGACCACAAACATATCTGGAATGGTGTCATCAATCTGCAGAGATTATTCCCTTCCTCTCCAGCTCTAATTAGAGAAGCAGCAGCACTAGATAGGAATCTAATGACGAAACAGGCCTTTTTTCACCCCTCACAAAACTCTGTTGTGCGTACAGATTGGTGGAGAGATCCCTGATAAATGTGCTATGGGAAGGAGGAGATACAAAGCCTTATCAGGATGTAATGGAACGGCCTTTAAATATTAATGGCACCTTTAACAGCAGCATCTGACCGTGTCACGCTCAGTAAACAGCAACAGTTTAACAGGGATGCCAAGATTAGGTTTATATTCTCTGAAGATTAAGCCTTAAAGTCTTAAAAGTTTACTGCAACGTTGTGGATTGATTTAAGTTGACATTAAAGGATCGATCACCCCCTTCTCTCTCTCTCTCTCTCTCTCTCACTCTCACTCTCTTTCTCTCTCCCTCTCTCTCTCTCTCTCTCTCTCTCTCTCTCTCTCTCTCTCTCTCTCTCTCTCTCTCTCTCTCTCTCAATTCAATTTCAATTCCATAAAGGGCAATGGGTTCTATAACTGATTAAAGTATTTTTACTCAGATCTTAATTGGTATGTCAAATTTTATGCTCCTTTAGATGGCATAGAAGGCCCTTCTTGCCTTGTCTCTTAGATCGTTCACAGCTTTGTGGAAGTTACTGGTGGCGCTAATGTTTAGGCCAAGGTATGTATCGTTTTTTGTGTGCTCTAGGGCAACGGTGACTAGATGGAATTTGTTTTTGTGGTCCTGGAAACTGGACCTTTTTTGGAACACCATTATTTTTGTCTTACTGAGATTTACTGTCAGGGCCCAGATCCGGCCTAAATCCCACGCTCCCACGGCCTAAATCCCACGCTCCCATGGCTTGGCGAGGAATGGCCTCATTTTCATCTCCTGCAGGCCCTGATGCTCTTCCTTATTGATGGAGAAGGCTGGCCTTCTGGGAACTACAGGGATCTCTCAACTCTGTCTCTCTCTCTGTCCCTCCATTGTGCAGAGACACAGGTGGGCAACTGTTTTGTCTCCCGACTGTGTCTGGTCTTGTGCCATCCCCATGTACCCACACACAGGATTACCTTCTCCTTGCCCCTATTACAGAGTTATTTTTTTTATACTGACACTGACACGAGACTGCGATGCACAGCAATGCTACACTGAATCTATGCTTCATCTTCATGCAGTGAGTTTGGATGGGGATACGTCTATGGCTTTGGTGCAGATTTGATATATTGGGGATTTGGAAGCAGTGGCTGCTGTAAATTCTCTCAGGTTAGTTCCCAGAGCTGGATGCAGCACCAGCTGGACTATATGCTGAGGATGGAGTTTCCTGCTGGCTGTTGTTACATGAAGCGGCTGCCTCTGGGAGGAAGGACAGGGGCCCTTGTGGGCTCAGCCCTGCCTTGCTGCTTCGTGCCTGGCGGCCAGTGTGAATGACCGTGTCTGAGTGTGAAAACCAATCCCGCCACACCAACGGGATTACGCTGGATTACAACTCAGCACATTCACCTCTGGGGCTGGGGCCAACTCTAGGCAGGCGGGGACACAGCGGATCTGTGTGCCAGTGAATCCCAAAGCCCCAGAGCTACAGGGAAGCCATTGTTTACAGAGGCTCACGGCAGGCACACCTATTTATATTCAGATGTGTCTGCTATTGATCGTGTCTCACAGATGTCAGATGTCTGTGCCCGTCCGTGTGAGAGATCCCATTAAATCAGTGAAGGCTGGTGGGAGTAGTTACAGTAGGATGGGCTCATTGTAATGGCTGGAATGGAATAAATGGAGCGGAGTTAAACGTGGTTTCCATATAGTTGCGTTTGATGCTGTTCCATTAATTCTATTCCAGCCATTACAATGAGCCCGTCCCCCTATAGGTCCACCCACCAGCCTCCTCTGCACGGAAGGCCCAAAGGTTACAAAGGCTCTCTTAAGAGAACAATACCTGCCTCTCTCCACTCTCTGACTATTTGTCGATTCAGCCACGCAGCCACCCCCTGGCTTTACACAGCCACTAGACTCCCACAAAGGGCCTTGCTTCAGTTATCTGCCTTGTGCCAAAGCTGGAATGCTACTTGATTATGTGGTTGTGATGACAGCACAGGACAACGCTACAGCTACATCTTGCTGCAACATTGAATTGTGTTGTGCTCCTGGAGCCTTGTGTAGAGATGTGGACCAGGGCATTGGGGGGAGGATGGCAGTGAGAGGCAGAGCTATTGATTCCCTGAGGTTAGAGAGGTAGACTTTAAAGAGTGTGCTTCAAAATCGATTGGTGAATCTTATGTCTAATGAGACACCTGCATTCCTTTTGTTTGGGAAAAGGGCATCATATAGCTCCAAATGGCCTCTCTCTATCTGCTTTTGAGTTATACATTCAGACTCCCGACTTCATTCAGACTGTTCAACAAATAACTGTTGTGATCGATCCATCACACATTGAACTCCTTTCCTAGTGGAACCAGAGTTTCAACAAGTGCACGTTTTCTTTAACACTTCCACTAGTTCTTGTAGTTCAGGAAAGTCTCGAAATGCAGATCCATTGGGGATTGTTGTTTGACCTTGAGCTGTTTCATGATGTCTTTAGGAGACAAGCATTGATGTGTGTGAAATGTTAACTGGTGTAACCTGTTGATGTGTGTACTGTAGTGTGACAGGCTATGTTGTTTGTTGACCACAGGGAAAGTGATCCTGGGTCCTCCAATGCTTTACCAGGAACTCCAGGACCTGCAGAACGACTTGTCTGTGGAGGAGGAGGTCACACTACTGGTGGGAACACTACAGGAGACACACCAGGTACACTCCACCCCACTACGTACTATAACAATACCCCACCAAACTACTTACTATATAACAACACCCCAACACCCCAACCCACTACTTACTACATAACACCACCCCAACCCACTACTTACTATATGACACCACCCCACTAATTACAACACCACCATCACCCCACTACTTACTATATAACACCACCCCACTACTTTCAATATAACACCAGCGTACCCTATTACTTACTATATAACACCACCCCACTACTTACTATATAACAACACCCCAACACCCCAACCCACTACTTACTACATAACACCCCCCCAACCCACTACTTACTATATGACACCACCCCACTAATTACAACACCACCATCACCCCACTACTTACAATATAACACCAGCGTACCCTATTACTTACTATATAACACCACCCCACTACTTACTATATAACAACACCCCAACACCCCAACCCACTACTTACTACATAACACCCCCCCAACCCACTACTTACTATATGACACCACCCCACTAATTACAACACCACCATCACCCCACTACTTACTATATAACACCACCCCACTACTTACAATATAACACCAGCGTACCCTATTACTTACTATATAACACCACCCCACTATTTAATATATAACACCACCCCACTACTTACTATATAACACCACCCCACAACTTACTATAAAACACCACCCCACTACTTACTATATAACACCACCGCACTACTTACTATATAACACCACCCCACTACTTACTATATAACACCACCCCACTACTTACTATATAACACCACCGCACTACTTACTATATAACACCACCCCACTACTTACTATATAACACCACCCCACTACTTACTTTATAACAACACACCAATACTTACTATATAGCACCACCCCACTACTTACTATATAACACCACCCCACTACTTACTATATAACACCACCGCACTACTTACTATATAACACCACCCCACTACTTACTATATAACACCACCCCACTACTTACTTTATAACAACACACCACTACTTACTATATAGCACCACCCCACAACTTACTATAAAATACCACCCCACTACTTACTATAGAACACCACCCCACTACTTACTATATAAAATCAACCCACCCCAACACTTACTATATAACACCATCCCACTACTTACTATATAACACCACCCCACAACTTACTATATAACATCAGCCCATCCACTACTTACTATATAACACCACCCCACTACTTACTATGTAACACCACCCCACTACATATTATATAACACCACCCCACAACTTACTATATCACACCACCCCACTACTTACTATGTAACACCACCCCACTACTTACTATATAACACCACCCCACTACTTACAATATAACACCACCCCACTACTTACTATATAGCTCCACCACACTACTTACTATATAACACCACCCCACTACTTACTATGTAACACCACCCCACTACTTACTATATAACACCACCCCACTACTTACAATATAACACCACCCACTACTTACTATATAACACCACCAAACTACTTACTATATAACACCACCGCACTACTTACTATATAACACCACCCCAACCCACTACTTACTATATGACACCACCCCACTAATTACAACACCACCATTACCCCACTACTTACTATATAACACCACCCCACTACTTACAATATAACACCAGCGTACCCTATTACTTACTATATAACACCACCCCACTATTTACTATATAAGACCACCCCACTACTTACTATATAGCACCACCCCACTACTTACTATATAACACCACCCCACTACTTACTATATAACACCACCCCACTACTTACTATATAACACCACCCCACAACTTACTATATAACACCACCCCACTACTTACTATATAACACCACCGCACTACTTACTATATAACACCACCCCACTACTTACTATATAACACCACCCCACTACTTACTTTATAACAACACACCAATACTTACTATATAGCACCACCCCACTACTTACTATAAAATACCACCCCTCTACTTACTATAGAACACCACCCCACTACTTACTATATAAAATCAACCCACCCCAACACAATATAACACCAGCGTACCCTATTACTTACTATATAACACCACCCCACTATTTACTATATAAGACCACCCCACTACTTACTATATAGCACCACCCCACTACTTACTATATAACACCACCCCACTACTTACTATATAACACCACCCCACTACTTACTATATAACACCACCCCACAACTTACTATATAACACCACCCCACTACTTACTATATAACACCATCCCACTGCTTACTATATAACACCACCCCACAACTTACTATATAACATCAGCCCATCCACTACTTACTATATAACACCACCCCACTACTTACTATATAACACCACCCCACTACTTACAATATAACACCACCCCACTACTTACTATATAACACCACCCACTACTTACTATATAACACCACCGCACTACTTACTATATAACACCACCCCAACCCACTACTTACTATATGACACCACCCCACTAATTACAACACCACCATCACCCCACTACTTACTATATAACACCACCCCACTACTTTCAATATAACACCAGCGTACCCTATTACTTACTATATAACACCACCCCACTATTTACTATATAACACCACCCCACTACTTACTATATAGCACCACCCCACTACTTACTATATAACACCACCCCACTACTTACTATATAACACCACCCCACTACTTACTATATAACACCACCCCACAACTTACTATATAACACCACCCCACTATTTACTTTATAACAACACACCAATACTTACTATATAGCACCACCCCACTACTTACTATAAAATACCACCCCACTACTTACTATAGAACACCACCCCACTACTTACTATATAAAATCAACCCACCCCAACACTTACTATATAACACCATCCCACTACTTACTATATAACACCACCCCACAACTTACTATATAACAGCAGCCCATCCACTACTTACTATATAACACCACCCCACTACTTACTATGTAACACCACCCCACAACTTACTATAAAACACAACCACACTACTTACTATATAACACCACCCCACAACTTACTATATAACATCACCCCAATACTTACTATATCACACCACCCCACTACTTACTATATAACATTAGCCCATCCACTACTTACTATATAACACCACCCCACAACTTACTATATAACACCAGATCACGACTTACTATATAGCTCCACCACACTACTTACTATATAACACCACCCCACTACTTACTATATAACACCACCCCACTACTTACTATATAACACCACCCCACTACTTACAATATAACACCACCCCACTACTTGTAAAATGCTGCTTGAATGCTTCTGTGTCCATATCAACTTCTGTCGCAAAGCAATATGAATGTCTAGTTTTAAATGTGGTACTTGGTCATAACGCTCAGCTAACTCTAGCAGGGGTATATCGCCCCCCCTCAGCTCCTCCTTGTACTCTATGCAAATTATCTGATATACTGTCTAATTATGCAAGCTCTGAATTACTGATTTTGGGAGATTTTAACCTGTATTGGCTCTCCCCAGTATCCGATAAATTAAAAGACATTTGTACTGAACTAAATCTAACTCAGCTGATAACTAAACCAACCCGTCCCAACTTTAAGAACCCAGTGAAATCTACTCTACTAGATATTATTCTAACAAATACCCCCCATAAATACACAGCCAGTGGGGTTTTTGCAAATGATATCAGTGACCACTGCCCTATTGCTTGTATTAGAGATACCAGGCTGAAACACTGTGATCCCTGTATAATCTCTAAGAGAAATTATAAACATTTCTCACAGCAAACTTTTATCCTTGACTTAGATCAGTCTGAGCTTTTATCCACTTGCTGCATTCTGGACCCTGTTTTAGCCTTTGCTTTTTTCTCTTCTATTGTTACCTCTATGTCTGATAAACATGCCCCGCTTAAGAATCACAGAGTAAGAAACCGAACCAGTTCTTGGTTCTCTCCTGAATTGTCAGGTCTTTTCCTGCAAAAGAATCGGGCCTGGGCCTTGGCGAGGAAAACAGGTACTCCAGCTGATTGGCTGTTTTTTAGGCAATTGAGAAATAAATGTACTGCAGCTGTCAAAAGGGCAAAATCTAATTACTTCCTTAACGCTTATGACAGATTCTGCAGGAGATCCTGCAAAATTCTGGAAAACCGTTAATTCACTGAAACGGGGAAATTCTGCTGTTTCTCTTCCTAAGCAAATTATCTCAGACTCCTGTATTTTAAGTGGTAAAAATGATATTTGTGATGCTTTTAATAAGCATTTTATCTCTGCTGGTTTTTTATTTGAAAGGACAAGTGGCCATTGTGGTACTGGCCAGTTAGTTGATTTTTCGTCTTGCTTTTCAACCGTTACTCTGAAAAATGGTAACCCTGTTTTTAGTTTCCAGAAAATAACTGAAGCAGAGGTTCTAGCTGCCCTATGTGCCATTGATACTAAGAAATCTCTAGGCGGGACAATTTAGACCCAGATTTACTTAAGTGTGCTGCACCTATCATTGCTGGTTCAGTGACACACATCTTTAATCTAACATTAAGCACAGGAAATATCCCTAAGGTGTGGAAAGCAGCTTTTGTTCTGCCATTACATAAGGGAGGTGACGGTAGTGATTTGGATAACTATCGACCCATCTCTAGGCTCCTTGTCTGGCAAAGATCCTAGAATCTTTAGTTAACAAACAGTTACAATCTTTTCTTTCTGCCAACAGTATTCTTAGCACCAATCAATCTGGTTTTAGATCTAAACACAGTACCACATCGGCCACTATGCTTGTTGTAAATGATATTGCAAATGCCTTAGATGATAGAAAGCATTGTGCTGCGCTGTTTATAGATTTGTCTAAAGCTTTCGACACTGTAGACCATGCCATCCTTTGAGTAAGCTCTCATCTATAGGACTGGGCACTGATGCCTGCCGATGGTTTTATGACTATCTTAAAGATAGAACTCAGGCCGTCATGGTCGACGGGTCAAGTCTGACCCCTTACAGTTACTTAAAGGGGTCCCTCAGGGTTCAATAATTGGCCCACTATTGTTCTCAATATATATAAACAACATTGGTGATGATGTCAGATATTGTAATTTCCATTTATATGCAGATGACACAGTGATGTACTCTATTGCTCCAACAGCGGACCAAGCTTTAATGCAGTTGGAGTCTGATTTTAGGATATTACAGGAGTCTCTTTTACAGCTTAAACTTGTTTTAAACGCTAAGAAAACAAATGTCATGCTTTTTTCTAGGTCTAACCTCTCAGTTAGAAACACTTTTGTAATCACTAGCTTGGATGGTACTCAAATCAAACAGGTCTCTGCATATAAATATTTAGGGGTATGGTTAGATGATAGGCTCTCTTTTAAAAAACATGTTACTGAATTGGGAAAAAAGCTCAAATTCAAGATAGGGTTCCTTTACAGAAACAGGGCTTGTCTGTCCTCCGTAAATAGGAAACAAATTGTGCAGGCTACTTTTATGTCCGTTTTAGATTATGGTGATATTATTTATATGCATACATAGGCAAATATATTAAAACCACTGGATGCTATTTACCATAGTTACAAAACTCATCACTGTATCCTATATCAACATGTGGGTTGGGCCTCTCTATCTGTGAGGCGAGAGCAACATGCTCTTTTGTTTATTTATAAAGCACTTCTTTTAAAACTACCTCCATATATATCATCATTAATTTTAATTAGATATACACATTTTATGACCAGATCACAGATGTGGATTACATTACAAACTCCTGCGGTCTCCACAGAGTTGGGAAGGACTGCCTTCAGTTCCTTTGCACCTTATTTATGGAACAAACTGCAGATCAAACTTAAGCTAGCCACTCTGGTGTCCCTTGCCCTTTTTAAAAATATGATGGAGGATCAATATGATGTTGTCTGTGATTGTTTCTGATGAATGTGTCTTTGTTTTGTATGTTTTGAAATGTTCTTGTCTGTATGCCTAGAACAGTACATGTCAACATGTTTACACAGGGCACAGCCGTAAAAGAGATCCAGGTCTCAGTCTGTTTTCCCTGTTAAAATAAAGATTAAAAAAAATAAAAAATAAAAAATAAAAACTTACTATATAACACCACCCCACTACTTACTATATAACACCACCCCACAACTTACTATATAACACCACGCCACTACTTACTATATAACACCACCCCACTACTTACTATATAACAACACCCCACTACTTACTATATAACACCACCCCACTACTTACTATAAAAAACCACCCCACTACTTACTATATAAAAGCACCCCACAACGTACTATAAAACACCACCCCACTACTTACTATATAACACAACCCCACTACTTACTATATAACATGAACCCGCTACTTACTATACAGCACCACTCCACTACTTACTATATAACACCACCCCACAACTTACTATATAACACAACCCCACTACTTACTATATCACACCACCCCACTACTTACTATATAACATTAGCCCATCCACTACTTACTATAAAACATCACCACACAACTTACTATATAACACCAGACCACGACTTACCATATAGCTCCACCACACTACTTACTATATAACAACAACCCACTACTTACTATATAACACCACCCCACTACTTACTATATAACACCACCCAACTATTTACTATATAACACCACCCCACTACTTACTATATAACACCACCACACTACATACTATATAACACCACCCCACTAATTACTATATAACACCACCCCACAACTTACTATATAACACCACCCAACTACTTACTATATAACACCACCCCACTACTTACTATATAACACTACCCCACTACTTACTATATAACATCAGCCAACCCCACTACTTACTATATAACAACACCCAACTACTTAATATATAACACCACCCCACTACTTACTATAAAACACCACCCCACTACTTACTATATAAAACACCCCACAACTTACTATAAAATACCACTCCACTACTTACTATATAACACCACCGAACTACTTACTATATAACACCACCCCACTACTTACTATATAGCTCCACCACACTACTTACTATATAACACCACCCCACTACTTACTATGTAACACCACCCCACGACTTACTATATAACATCAGCCCACCCAGATACTTACGATATAACACCACCCCATTACTTACTGTATAACACCAACCCACTACTTACTATATAACATCACCCCAATACTTACTATATAACACCAACCCACTACTTACTATATAACACAGCCCAACTACTTACTATATAACACCACCCCACAACTTACTATATAACACAACACCACTACTTACTATATAGCTCCACCACACTACTTACTATATAACACCACCCCACTACTTACTATATAACACCACCCCACTACTTACTATATAAAACAACCCCACTACTTACTATACAACACCACCCCACAACTTACTATATAACACCACCCCACGACTTAATATATAACTTCATCCCACCCCACTACTTTCTATATAACACCACCCCACGACTTACTATATAACATCAACCAACCCCATTACTTACTATATAACACCACCCCATTACTTACAATATAACAACTACCCACTACTTACTATATAACACCACCCCACTACTTACTATATAACATCACCCCAGTACTTACTATATAACACCAACCCACTACTTACTATATAACACCACCCAACTATTTACTATATAACACAAACCCCTGAACTTACTATTTAACACCAGCGTACCCTTCTACTTACTATATAACACCACCCCACTACTTACTAGATAACACCAGCGTACCCTTCTACTTACTATATAACACCACCCCACTACTTATTATATAACACCACCCCACTACTTACTATATAGCACCACCCCACTACTTACTATATAAAAACCCCACTACTTACTATATAACATCACACCACTACTTACTATATAACACCAACCCAATACTTACTATATAACACCACCCAACTACTTACTATATAACACAAACCCCTGAACTTACTATTTAACACCACCCCACTACTTACTATGGAACACCACCCCACTACTTACTACATAACACCACCCCAAAACTTACTATATAACATCACCCCAATACTTACTATATAACACAACCCCACAACTTACTATATAACATCACCCCAATACTTACTATATAACACCAACCCACTACTTACTATATAACACCACCCCACTACTTACTATATAACACCAGCGTACCCTTCTACTTACTATATAACACCACCCCACTACTTACTATATAACACCACCCCACTACTTACTATATAGCACCACCCCACTACTTACTATATAACACCACCCCACTACTTACTATATAACACCACCCAACTACTTACTATATAACACCACCCCACTACTTACTATATAACATCACCCCACTGCTTACTATATAACACCAACCCACTACTTACTATATAACACCACCCAACTACTTACTATATAACACAAACCCCTGAACTTACTATTTAACACCACCCCACTACTTACTATATAACACCAGCGTACAATTCTACTTACTATATAACACCACCCCACTACTTACTATATAACACCACCCCACTACTTACTATATAGCATCACCCCACTACTTACTATATAACACCACTCCACTACTTACTATATAACACCACCCAACTACTTACTATATAACACCACTCCACTACTTACTATATAACACCACCCCAATACTTACTATATAGACCCACCCAACTACTTACTAAAAGACACAAACCCACTACTTACTATAGAACACCACCCCACTACTTACTATATAACATCTACCCACCCCAATACTTACTATATAACACCATCCCACTACTTACTATATAACACCACCCCACAACTTACTATATAACATCACCCCAATACTTACTATATAACACCAACCCACTACTTACTATATAACACCACCCAACTACTTACTATATAACACAAACCCCTGAACTTACTATTTAACACCACCCCACTACTTACTATATAACACCAGCGTACCCCACTACTTACTATATAACAACACCCCACTACTTACTATATAACACCACCCCACTACTTACTATAAAACACCACCCCACTACTTACTACATAATAGCACCCCACAACTTACTATAAAACACCACTCCAATACTTACTATATAACACCAACGAACTACTTACTATATAACACCACCCCACAATTCACTATATAACACCACCCCACGACTTACTATATAACACCACCCCACTACTTACTATATAACATCACCCCACTACTTACTATATAACACCAACCCACTACTTACTATATAACACCACCCAACTACGTACTATATAACACAAACCCTTGAACTTACTATTTAACACCACCCCACTACTAACTATATAACACCAGCGTAACCTACTACTTACTATATAACACCACCCCACTTCTTACTATAGAACACCACCCCGCAACTTACTATATAACACCATCCCACTACTTACTATATAACACCACCCCACAACTTACTATATAACATCACCCCAATACTTACTACATAACACCACCCCACAACTTACTATATAACATCACCCCAATACATACTATATAACACCAACCCACTACTTACTATATAACACCACCCAACTATTTACTATATTACACAAACCCCTGAACTTACTATTTAACACCACCCCACTACTTACTATATAACACCAGCGTACCCCACTACTTACTATATAACAACACCCCACTACTTACTATATAACACCACCCCACTACTTACTATAAAACACCACCCCACTACTTACTACATAAAACCACCCCACAACTTACTATAAAACACCACTCCAATACTTACTATATAACACCAACGAACAACTTACTATATAACACCACCCCACAACTCACTATATAACACCACCCCACGACTTACTATATAACACCACCCCACTACTTACTATATAACATCACCCCACTACTTACTATATAACACCAACCCACTTCTTACTATATAACACCACCCAACTACGTACTACATAACACAAACCCCTGAACTTACTATTTAACACCACCCCACTACTAACTATATAACACCAGCGTACCCTACTACTTACTATATAACACCACCCCACTACTTACTATGGAACACCACCCCACTACTTAGTATATAACATCAACCCACCCCAATACTTACTATATAACACCATCCCACTACTTACTATATAACACCACCCCAAAACTTACTATATAACATCACCCTAATACTTACTATATAACACCACCCCACAACTTACTATATAACATCACCCCAATACTTACTATATAACACCAACCCACTACTTACTATATAACACCACCCCACTACTTACTATATAACACCAGCGTACCCTTCTACTTACTATATAACACCACCCCACTACTTACTATATAACACCACCCCACTACTTACTATATAGCACCACCCCACTACTTACTATATAACACCACCCCAAAACTTACTATATAACACCACCCAACTACTTACTATATAACACCACCCCACTACTTACTATATAACATCACCCCACTGCTTACTATATAACACCATCCCACTACTTACTATATAACACCACCCAACTACTTACTATATAACACAAACCCCTGAACTTACTATTTAACACCACCCCACTACTTACTATATAACACCAGCGTACAATTCTACTTACTATATAACACCACCCCACAACTTACTATATAACACCACCCCACTACTTACTATATAGCATCACCCCACTACTTACTATATAACACCACTCCACTACTTACTATATAACACCACCCAACTACTTACTATATAACACCACTCCACTACTTACTATATAACACCACCCCACTACTTACTTTATAACAAAACACAAATACTTACTATATAGACCCACCCAACTACTTACTAAAAAACACCAACCCACTACTTACTATAGAACACCACCCCACTACTTACTATATAACATCAACCCACCCCAATACTTACTATATAACACCATCCCACTACTTACTATATAACACCACCCCACAACTTACTATATAACATCACCCCAATACTTACTATATAACACCAACCCACTACTTACTATATAATACCACCCAACTACTTACTATATAACACCAACCCACTACTTACTATATAACACCACCCAACTACTTACTATATAACACCACCCCACTACTTACTATATAACACCACCCCTCTACTTACTTTATAACAACACACCAATACTTACTATATAGACCCACCCAACTACTTACTAAAAAACACCAACCCACTACTTACTATAGAACACCACCCCACTACTTACTATATAACATCAACCCACCCCAATACTTACTATATAACACCATCCCACTACTTACTATATAACACCACCCCACAACTTACTATATAACATCACCCCAATACTTACTATATAACACCAACCCACTACTTACTATATAATACCACCCAACTACTTACTATATAACACCAACCCACTACTTACTATATAACACCACCCAACTACTTACTATATAACACCACCCCACTACTTACTATATAACACCACCCCTCTACTTACTTTATAACAACACACCAATACTTACTATATAGACCCACCCAACTACTTACTAAAAAACACCAACCCACTACTTACTATAGAACACCACCCCACTACTTACTATATAACATCAACCCACCCCAATACTTACTATATAACACCAACGAACTACTTACTATATAACACCACCCCACAACTCACTATATAACACCACCCCACGACTTACTATATAACAACACCCCACTACTTACTATATAACATCACCCCACTACTTACTATATATTACCAAACCACTAATTACTATATAACACCACCCAACTACGTACTATATAACACAAACCCCTGAACTTACTATTTAACACCACCCCACTACTAACTATATAACACCAGCGTACCCTACTACTTACTATATAACACCACCCCACTACTTACCATGGAACACCACCCCACTACTTAGTATATAACATCAACCCACCCCAATACTTACTATATAACACCATCCCACTACTTACTATATAACACCACCCCAAAACTTACTATATAACATCACCCCAATACTTACTATATAACACCACCCCACAACTTACTATATAACATCACCCCAATACTTACTATATAACACCAACCCACTACTTACTATATAACACCACCCCACTACTTACTATATAACACCAGCTGCACTCTTCTACTTACTATATAACACCACCCCACTACTTACTATATAACACCACCCCACTACTTACTATATAGCACCACCCCACTACTTACTATATAACACCACCCCAAAACTTACTATATAACACCACCCAACTACTTACTATATAACACCACCCCACTACTTACTATATAACATCACCCCACTGCTTACTATATAACACCATCCCACTACTTACTATTTAACACCACCCAACTACTTACTACATAACACAAACCCCTGGACTTACTATTTAACACCACCCCACTACTTACTATATAACACCAGCGTACCCTTCTACTTACTATATAACACCACCCCACTACTTACTATATAACACCACCCCACTACTTACTATATAGCATCACCCCACTACTTACTATATAACACCACTCCACTACTTACTATATAACACCACCCAACTACTTACTATATAACACCACCCCACTACTTACTATATAACACCACCCCACTACTTACTTTATAACAACACACCAGTACTTACTATATAGACCCACTCAACTACTTACTAAAAAACACCAACCCACTACTTACTATAGAACACCACCCCACTACTTACTATATAACATCAACCCACCCCAATACTTACTATACAACACCATCCCACTACTTACTATATAACACCACCCCACAACTTAATATGTAACATCACCCCAATACTTACTATATAACACCAACCCACTACTTACTATATAACACAAACCCCTGAACTTACTATTTAACACCACCCCACTACTTACTATATAACACCAGCGTACCCCACTACTTACTATATAACAACACCCCACTACTTACTATATAACACCACCCCACTACTTACTATAAAACACCACCCCACTACTTACTACATAAAACCACCCCACAACTTACTATAAAACACCACTCCAATACTTACTATATAACACCAACGAACTACTTACTATATAACACCACCCCACAACTCACTATATAACACCACCCCACAACTTACTATATAACACCACCCCACTACTTACTATATAACATCACCCCACTACTTACTATATAACACCAACCCACTACTTACTATATAACACCACCCAACTACGTACTATATAACACCAACCCCTGAACTTACTATTTAACACCACCCAACTACTAACTATATAACACCAGCGTACCCTACTACTTACTATATAACACCACTCCACTACTTACTATAGAACACCACCCCACAACTTACTATATAAAATCAACCCACCCCAATACTTACTATATAACACCATCCCACTACTTACTATATAACACCACCCCACAACTTACTATATAACATCACCCCAATACTTACTACATAACACCACCCCACAACTTACTATATAACATCACCCCAATACTTACTATATAACACCAACCCACTACTTACTATATAACACCAACCAACTACTTACTATATAACACA
This sequence comes from Brachymystax lenok tsinlingensis, assembly GCA_030435695.1. Taxonomy (NCBI): domain Eukaryota; kingdom Metazoa; phylum Chordata; class Actinopteri; order Salmoniformes; family Salmonidae; genus Brachymystax; species Brachymystax lenok. The sequence goes on from CM059813.1 coordinate 36,512,772, forward strand.
AACCCCTGAACTTACTATTTAACACCACCCCACTACTTACTATATAACACCAGCGTACCCTACTACTTACTATATAACACCACCCCACTACTTACTATATAACACCACCCACCTACTTACTATATAACACCACCCCTCAACTTACTATAAAACACCACCCCACTACTTACTATATAACACCACCGCACTACCTTACTTTATAACAACACACCAATACTTACTATATAGCACCACACCAATACTTACTATATAACACCACCCCACAACTTAATATATAACACCACCCCACTACTTACTATATAACACCACCCCACTACTTACTATATAACAACACCCCATTACTTACTACTTAACTTCACCCCACTACTTACTATAAAACAACACCCCACTACTTATTATATAAAAGCACCCCACAACTTACTATAAAACACCACTCCACTACTTACTATATTACACCAACGAACTACTTACTATATAACACCACCCCACAACTTACTATATCACACCACCCCACTACTTACTATATAACACCACCCCACAACTTACTATAAAACACCACCCCACTACTTACTATATAACACCACCACATTACTTACTATATACCACCACCCCACTACTTACTATATAACATCAGCCCATCCACTATTTACTATATTACATCACCCCACAACTTACTATATAACACCACCCCACTACTTACTATATAACACCACCCCACAACTTACTATATAACACCACCCCACAACTTACTATATAACACCACCCCACTACTTACTATATAACACCACCCCACTACTTACTATATAACAAAACCCCATTACTTACTTTATAACAACACACCAATACTTACTATATAGCACCACCCAACTACTTACTATAAAACACCACCCCACTACTTACTATATAACACCACCGCACTACTTACTATATAACACCACCCCACTACTTATTATATAACACCACCCCACTACTCACATTATAACAACACACCAATACTTACTATATAGCACCACCCCACTACTTACTATATAACATCAACCCAACCCAATACTTACTATATAACACCATCCCACTACTTACTATATAACACCACCCCACAACTTATTACATAACACCACCCCACAACTTACTATATAACAACACCCCACAACTTACTATACAACACCACCCCACTACTTACTATATAACACCACCCCACTACTTACTATATAACACCACCCCACTACTAACTATATAACAACACCCCATTACTTACTATATAACACCACCCCACTACTTACTATAAAACACCACCCCACTACTTACTATATAAAAGCACCCCACTATTTACTATAAAACACCAATCCACTACTTACTATATAACACCAACTAACTACTTACTATATAACACCACCCCAAAACTCACGATATAACACCACCCCACGACTTACTATATAACACCACCTCACTACTTACTATATAGCACCACCCCACTACTTACTGTATAACACCACCCCACTACTTACTATATAACACCACCCCACAACTTACTATAAAACATCACCCCACTACTTACTATATAACAACAACCCACTACTTACTATATAACACCAACCAACTACTTACTATATAACACCACCCCACGACTTACTATATAACACCACCCCACTACTTATTATATCACACCACCCCACGACTTACTATATAACATCAGCCCATCCACTACTTACTATAAAACATCACCCCACAACTTACTATATAACACCAGACCACGACTTAACATATAGCTCCACCACACTACTTACTATATAACAACACCCCACTACTTACTATATAACACCACCCCACTACTTACTATATAACACCACCCCACTACTTACTATATAACACCACCCCACAACTTACTATAAAACACCACCCCACTACTTACTATATAACACCACCGCACTACTTACTATATAACACCACCCCACTACTTACTATATAACACCACCCAACTACTTACTTTATAACAACACACCAAAACTTACTATATAGCACCACCCAAGTACTTACTAAAAAACACCACCCCACTACTTACTATAGAACACCACCCCACTACTTACTATATAACATCAACCCACCCCAATACTTACTACATAACACCATCCCACTACTTACTATATAACACCACCCCACAACTTACTATATAACATCACCCCAATACTTACTATATAACACCAAACAACTACTTACTATGTAACACAAACCCCTGAACTTACTATTTAACACCACCCGACTACTTACTATATAACACCAGCGTACCCTACTACTTACTATATAACATCACCCCACTATTTAATATATAACACCACCCCACTACTTACTATATAGCACCACCCCCCTACTTACTATATAACACCACAAAACTACTTACTATATAACACCACCCACCTACTTACTATATAACACCACCCCACAACTTACTATATCACACCACCCCATTATTTACTATATAACACCACCGCACTACTTACTATATAACACCACCCCACTACTTACTATATAACACCACCCCACTACTTACTTTATAACAACACACCAATACTTTCTATATAGCACCACCCCACTACTTACTATATAGCATCAACCCTCCCCAATACTTACTATATAACACCATCCCACTACTTACTATATAACACCACCCCACAAATTACTTTAAAACACCACCCTACTACTTACTATGTAACACCACCCCAACTACTTATTATATAACACCACCCCACAACATACTATATAACACCACACCACAACTTATTATAAAACACCACCCCACTACTTACTATATAACACCACCGCACTACTTACTATATAACACCACCACACTACTTACTATATAACACCACCCCACTACTTACTTTATAACAACACACCAAAACTTACTATATAGCACCACCCAAGTACTTACTAAAAAACACCACCCCACTACTTACTATAGAACACCACCCCACAACTTACTATATAACATCACCCCAATACTTACTATATAACACCACCCAACTACTTACTATGTAACACAAACCCCTGAACTTACTATTTAACACCACCCCACTTCTTACTATATAACACCAGCGTACCCTACTACTTGCTATATAAAACCACCCCACTATTTACTGTATGGCACCACCCCCCTACTTACTATATAACACCACAACACTACTTACTATATAACAACACACCAATACTTACTATATAGCTCCACCCCACTACTTACTATAAAACACCACCCCACTACTTACTATATAACATAAACCCACCCCAATACTTACTATATAACACCATCCCACTACTTACTATATAACACCATCCCACAACTTACTTTAAAACACAACCCCACTACTTACTATGTAACACCACCCCACTACTTATTATATAACACCACCCCACAACTTAATATAAAACACCACCCCACTACTTACTATGTAACACCACCCCACTACTTACTACATAACACCACCCCAGTATTTACTCTATAATACCACCACACAACTTCCTCTAAAACACCACCCCACTACTTACTATATAACACCACCCCACTACTTACTATATACCACCACCCCACTTCTTACTCTATAACACCACCCCACAACTTACTATAAAACACCACCCCACTGCTTACAATATAACACCACCCCACTACTTATTATTTAACACCACCCCACAACTTACTATAAAACACCACCTCACGTCTTACTATATAACACCACCCCACTACTTACTATATAACACCACCCCACATCTTACTATAAAACACCACCCCACTACTTACTGTATAACACCACCCCACATCACCACCCCACTACTTACTATATAACACCACCCCACTAACTACTCTATAGCACCACCCCAATACTTACTATCTAACACCACCCCACGACTTATTATATAACACCACCCCACTACTTACTATTTAACACCACCCCACTACTTACTATATAACATCACCCCACTACTTACTATATAACACCACCCCACTACTTACTATATAACTCCAGCGTACCCTACTACTTACTATATAACCACCCCACTACTTACTATATAACACCATCTCACTACTTTCTATATAACACCAGTGTACCCTACTACTTACTATATAACCACCCCACTACTTACTATATAACACCATCTCACTACTTTCTATATAACACCAGTGTACCCTACTACTTACTATATAACCACCCCACTACTTACTATATAACACCATCTCACTACTTTCTATATAACACCAGTGTACCCTACTACTTTCTATATAACATCACCCCACTTCTTACTATTTAACACCACCCCACAAGTTATTATATAACACCACCCCACTACTTACTATATAACACCACTCCACAACTTACTATATAACACCACCCCACCCCACTACTTACTATATAACACCACCCCACAACTTTCTATATAACACCACCCCACCCCACTACTTACTATATTGCACAACCCCTCTACTTACTATATAACACCACCCCACTACTTATTATATTACACCATCCCATTACTTACTATATAGCACCACCCCACTACTTACTATAAAACACCACCCCACTACTTACTATAAACACCACCCCTCTACTTACTATAAACACCACCCCACTACTTACTATATAGCACCACCCCTCTACTTACTATATAACACCGTCCCACTACCTTTCTATATACACCTACTTACCCTACTACTTACTATATAACACCATCCCATGCCAATCCACAGTTGCACGCCACCTCTCTAGTTATTGTAGGAATGCTATAGGAGACATACTAGGTATACACAGCCCTACTATAGTGAGTTTTTCTTCACTACGTAGCCCAGGCTGCCTCCGAGTTACTCACAAAAACCTACATCCATATTATCTTCTTTAAAACGTGAACCGCAGCCTGACCTCCAAAAACAATGGTCTTTACTTTAAAGAGACTTAATTTGCAGCTTGACACATTTTTCATAAAGTTTATAAGTCAAAATAATGCTTGCACATGTAAAGTCATTTCTTTCTTCCAGAACCCAACTATCTACAGGTCTGAACTCTGAGGTCAGGTCTGAACTGAGATCACTGAATGCTTTGACTGGAGATTGAAAATGCATGAACAAAGTGTTATTTTGTCAAATGCAGGGCAACAACAAAGACAATAATTATTCAAAGATGATAGAGAGGAAGACATTTGGGGAAATCTCTTTCTGTGAACGTTCACAATGAAATTCAAAATGGAGAATTAAAATGCAATTAAAATGTGATCATATAAAGCTACAAATCTTTCTGTATTCACCAATTGATAACAGCATAAATACATCCAATATCCCCATGCCAACAGTGCCAGAAAGAGTAGCTGCTGCTTTTGCAACAGCTAATGGGGATCTTAATAAAATACCCAAAAATATCAAAAACAGAGGATATGTGAGAATCAGAGATGTGACAGATTTGAAGGCTATCTCCTGAAGAATGTAGTGCCTCTCTCTCCTGCAGTGAGCTCTGTTGTGTTCAAATCAGGACACCTACCAGTAGCCACCATCACATTAAAGCTACTGTACATAACACAGTCACAGTATACTCCAGCAATCACCAAAGAGCTTCTCAGTGGAAAGGTGGGCTTTTGGCTCTCTATTTTGGGCTTTACACTCCACCCAGTTATAATATTAACGTCCACCAAACAAATATAGGAAATACTTCTGCATGGCTCATTGACTTCATAAATTGATTTTATTCTTACAGTATGACTGGTGGGACTTAACTGTAAAAGTGGTGTAGGAGATGTAATGTATTTGATGGTATAAAAGTGCTTTGGCCAAGGGTTGATGAAAGGGTCTATAAATCAAAGCAGTTTTATGAGGAAGAGGTGGTGGATTATTTTAATAGAGAGTGTAAGTAAACTCAGCAAAAAAAGAAACGTCCTCTCACTGTCACCTGCGTTTATTTTCAGCAAACTTAACATGTGTAAATATTTGTATGACCATAACAAGATTCAACAACTGAGACATAAACTGAACAAGTTCCACAGACATGTGACTAACAGAAATGGAAAAATGTGTCCCTGAACAAAGGGGGGGGGGCAAAATAAAAAAGTAACAGTCAGTATCTGATGTGGCCACCAACTGCATTAAGTACTGCAGTGCATCTCCTCCTCATGGACTGCACCAGATTTGCCAGTTCTTGCTGTGAGATGTTACCCCACTCTTCCACCAAGGCACCTACAAGTTCCCAGACATTTCTGGGGGGGAATGGCCCTAGCCCTCACCCTCCGATCCAACAGGTCCCAGACGTGCTCAATGGGATTGAGATCCGGGCTCTTCGATGGGCATGGCAGAACACTGACATTCCTGTCTTGCAGGAAATCACGCACAGAACGAGCAGTACGGCTGGTGGCATTGTCATGCTGGAGGTTCATGTCAGGATGAGCCTGCAGGAAGGGTACCACATGAGGGAGGAGGTTGTCTTCAGCATTGAGATTGCCTGCAATGACAACAAGCTCAGTTCGATGATGCTGTGACACACCGCCCCAGACCATGATGGATCTTCCACCTCCAAATTGATCCCACTCCAGAGTACAGGCCTCGGTGTAATGCTCATTCTTTCGACGATAAACGCGAATCTGACCATCAACCCTGGTGAGACAAAACCGCGACTCGTCAGTGAAGAGCACTTTTTGCCAGTCCTGTCTGGTCCAGCGACGGTAGGTTTGTGCACATAGGCGACGTTGTTGCCGGTGATGTCTGGTGAGGACCTGACTTACAACAGGCCTACAAGCCCTCAGTCCAGCCTCTCTCAGCCTATTGCGGACAGTCTGAACACTGATGGAGGGATTGCGCGTTCCTGGTGTAACTCGGGCAGTTGTTGTTGCCATCCTGTACCTGTCCCGCAGGTGTGATGTTCGGATGTACCGAGCCTGTGCAGGTGTTGTTACACGTGGTCTGCCACTGCGAAGACGATCAACTGTCCGTCCTGTATCCCTGTAGCGCTGTCTTAGGCGTCTCACAGTACGGACATTGCAATTTATTGTCCTGGCCACATCTGCAGTCCTCATGCTTCCTTGCAGCATGCCTAAGGCACATTCACGAAGATGAGCAGGGACCCTGGGCATCTTTCTTTTGGTGTTTTTCAGAGTCAGTAGAAAGGCCTCTTTAGTGTCCTAACTTTTCATAACTGTGACCTTAATTGCCTACCGTCTGTAAGCTGTGTGTCTTAACGACCGTTCCACAGGTGCATGTTCATTAATTGTTTATGGTTCATTGAACAAGCATGGGAAACAGTGTTTACACCTTTTACAATGAAGGTCTGTGAATGTATTTGGATTTGTACTAATTATCTTTGAAAGACATGGTCCTGAAAAAGGGATTTTTTTTTTTTTTTTTGCTGAGTTTATGTCAGTAGAGTCCATAAATATAAAGGAGTACACACATGAGATATGAGATATGAATGTTAGAAGTGCATCATGTAGGAGTGGATAGAAGAATATCGTGCACATAGGAGTATGTACTGTAGCTATATTTTCATGTCACAGCAGAATGTTCTTGTGTGTTTGTGGATCATAGAACCTGAACACGACTGTGGCCCAGGACTGGTGTCTAGCTCTACAGAGACTCATTCGGATCAAGGAGGATCAGCTTCAGAGTGCCAACAAGTGCCGCTTATGCCTGCAGGTGCCTGTTAGACCAGACAAGTGAGTATTACGTCAATATTACTGGGCCTTGTGTTAAAGTCATACTGTAGTACCACCCAATGTGTGGATTTCATCCATTATCTTCACACTTGTGTGATTTTACGATTTAAAGACGACAAATTGAACTGCAAGGGCTTGTTTTACACTGCCGTCTTGACTCCACAAAATGGGTTGCTGGAGAAATTGCCTCATCCATAAATCGGAAAACAGGCCATCACACTAAAAGAGGGTAGCCGAAGACAAACATTTGAATGTGCCTGGGCGCTAACGTTATGATGATGCAGGAGCCTGACGTTGCGTTCACTTAACCTCAATGAGCACATTACCTGGCATTATGCTCAGCCAGTGTTAAAAGCCTGACCCCATCTCTGCCACAGCTGCCTGGCAAATTAGAGGTTTGCACCGCAATTGGTCATTAACTGATCGTTCACATATTCACTTTCTTGAGAACTCAAATTGAATGACAGCATTAGCCATGTTATTTTCATGGAGTTCCATTCATATTACAGGTATAGCCAGTATTGTGTGTTTTTCATTTGTTCGGACAGAATAAATAAAAAAAAAGCTATTCTAGTTCAGCTCAAGGACACACAGAAAGTGGTCTTTGACTGACAGGTAATTTTGTCATTTTTAGATATACTAAATCTAAAGGCTCTATAATGGGAGCTTCTATAATTCTCTCACACTGTGATGAGTCTGAATGTGCTTATCGTAATGTGCTCAAGTGGCTATGGACTCAGCTGAGAGTAGAGGAGGAGGATAGAGAATGAAGACAGATTAGAGTGGGAGTCGTGCTGTGGCTGCTAGTGTGTGGAGGATGAGAGGGGGAGGAGGGGAGTATTATGAGCAGGGAGGGAAAGAGACCTTGATCCACCTCCACAACATAAACGGGGCTAGGCAGGGTGACAGCAGTGAGGGCCTAAATGTACCCATCCAACCTAAAGTGACAGCTTGAGCAGCCGAGCACTGCAGATTGATACCCATCCCCCCTGCAGGGCCAAGCTGCTTTCTCGATGTTTGGTGGAGCCAGATGTCATGCATACAAGAAAGTCACAGCATCCCCTTTGAGGAGTACCACATCCCCTTGGTTCCATTGATAATGTCATTAGCAGCAGCATGGACCAGGGAGGGACCCCCGTACTCCATCTCTGTGGGTTGTAACAGATAGTGTAACATTATCTGTTGTAGCAGCCGACAGACCTCATTCTGCCACACAGAAAAGCAGGTTTCTACAATGTAAAGTGGGGGAAATGCTTTGAGAAAGTAGAGTACTATTCTGACCTGGTCTCCAGTGTAGAGTGTAGTGATGGTTATAGTAGATTGTGAAGAGAGGCATGCGATAAAGTGATAAAGAGAGAGAGAGTTGAGCAGGGTCTGATAGCAGACTAATTGTTGCTGGAGGCTGGGTGGTTGCTTGGCTAGCAGGGCTGGCTGTTGAGGTGGCAGGGCCAGCAGACGGCCTTAGGGCTTGGGTTTGGTGGTGATTGGTGGGGGTTGGGGGGTGATAGTTGCCGCCATTCTGACACGACCCAGGGTGCAATGGTGGCAGATTGCAGGAGAGAACAGAGGGGAGACTGGGCCCACCTCTTTCTTTCTTTCTTTCTTTCTTTATTTCTTTCTTTCTTTCTTTCTCTCTTTTCTCTCTCTGTGTCTCTCTTGCTCTCGGCATCTTGCTCTCTGTGTCTCTCTCTCTGTCTCCCTCTTTCTCTCTTTTCTCTATCACTATTTTGTTCTCTCTTGTTTTCTCTCTATTCTCAATCATGCACACACGATATACAGTCTTGCTCTGTCTCTGTGAGAGGGGTGGCTGGAGAGTGGGTCCACAGCAGGGCCCCCCTTTACTGAGTCGGTCCCCTCCTGTCATCCTGGGAGAGTTTCCAAGCAAGCAGCACATCACAGCCTCCCTTCCCTCCATCCCTCCACGCAGAGCAGGGACAGGCTGAGCTGAGGATGTGGGGGGAATCTCTACTGCACCGCTGTACGTGTGACAGCACATCATTAACATCTGCTTTAACTATGGCTGCTTTAATGGTGCTATAGACACACACACACACACACACACACACATAAGCCAAGTGTGGAAAGAACACCTTTGACTTGCTGCATGGCATGTGCATCATTCACTCCCCTCGCAATGAGCAGCTAAGTTGTGACTTTCCCCATCCAGCCAGGTCTGGTCTAGGCACACTGATGCTCCCACAGGACCTCCTTCAGTCTGTCCACTCTTTGTGCATTAATGTCACGTGTGCCTCAGCAGTGACCAGCAGCCATACATCAGCCCGGGTCTGGGCTGTGGGCCGGGTACTTGATCCACTCTATTCCGCCATCATGCCCGTGCCTACTTCCCCATGCTGCGTGTGTACCAGCACACCTGCACTGCACCTGTCAATCAGCCAGTGGGAGGACTCCAAGTCCGCTCTGATTAGCATGTTTGGAGCAGCGTGAGCGTAAAGTATTACCCTCCCTGGCAATCTGATGAAGTGACCAGTTTCATTCTCCTCTTTCTCCCCCTCTCCTTCCCCTCTTGCTCCAACTCTCTCTTTCTTCAGCAAATTGCTTCTGCTGTATTTAAGCAGTGAAGGGTATGAATTACATCTCTGTGTGAAAGCCCCACTTTTTCAACATGTCAAATAATTTGGAGCTCTTACTCACATCTTTCTGTCCTTGTCTTTTCTCACACTCTCACTCAGTCTGAGCAGGCAGGTATTACAAAAGCAGATTCAAGAGAGAGAGATACGAGTCACTGGGGATGTGTACTGCTGTTGTATCTTTTATCACTCAACCTGAAGCAAGTAGTATCTGTGTCCTTGTTTATTCATGTAGAACAGAGGAAAAACTAACATTTAAGACAAGTATTGCATAGAGACTGCAAGGACGAGTGTCAGCAGGAGGAGTTGGTGAATATAAAACTGTGTGCCATTGTTGAGAGGTAACATGGTAGCTCAATCACAGCTGCTGATCTCAGAGTGCTGAGCCACTACTGGAGGCCTATGACCTTTAAAAGTTCCACACTGAGCTCCCCCTGTTCAATGATCACATTATTCCCACATTCAGGCCCAGAACTGTCAGCTTTTACCCAGGGTGTAAGAGGCATGTCGGGGGCCAAGGGGCGAGAAGAAGCTGGGACAGAGTGGGGATTCTGGCCTGTTAATCCAGCTCCCTGGCTCCTTCTTTGTGTGTTAGCAGTTCATGCTCCCCTCTCATCCCTTCTCTTATCTGATCTGGGCGTCTCTACCTTCAGGGTCTAACAGCGCATGCCATATCATCTGACCTTTACATCACTTCCACCATCCTGATTGAAACAGGGGGAGGTGAAATGTGCTGTTTGTTACGGCTCTGTGGTTACAGGACTCTTACTCTTTCAAATCAAATCAAAGTTTATTGATCACATCCAAGGTTTAGCAGATGTTATAGCTGGTGCAGATAAATGCTTATGTTACTGGCTCCTAACTATGCAGTAAAATTTTGTACACAAATTGTTTAAATATTTTTTTTAAATAAAAATCAAGAAACGTTGGAACAAATCTAATTAACAGCCCAAATAGCACTGTAACAGTAATCCAAACGCAATCTATACGTACAGTATATACACTGGATGAATTTATACACACAATTTACTAAGAAGGATATGTACAGCAGTAGATATATTAGAGTGAGCTATGTCAAGAATCAAGTATATAAATGAATGTGCGGTGTGTATAAACAGTGTAATTAAACTATTAGAATGAGCTATGTTGAGAATACACTATGTCCAGTGGTTTAATGTCTCTATAACATGGGACAACTGTGTGTGTGTGTGTGTGTGTGTGTGTGTGTGTGTGTGTGTGTGTGTGTGTGTGTGTGTGTGTGTGTGTGTGTGTGTGTGTGTGTGTGTGTGTGTGTGTGTGTGAGTAGTGTGCATCACCTGGTAGACGGCTAGTGATGGCTGTTCAACAGTCTGAATATAAGCTGTTTTTTAGTCTCTTGGTCTTGGCACTGATGCACCTGTACTGTCTCTGTCTGTCAGATGGTAGCCGTGAACATTCCGTGGTTTGGGTGACTGAGATCCTTAATTTCTTCAGCTGTCTGAGATTGTAGAGGCTCTGTTCTTCACCAGGGTATCAGTGTGGTGAGACCATTTCAGGTCCTCAATGAAGTGCACGCTGAGAAACTTGAAGCTTTTGACCCTATACTCTGTGGCCCCGTCGATGAGGATGGGGACATGCTTCCTCGTCTGTCTCCTGTAGTCCACGATCAGCTCCTTTGTTTTGTTGACGTTGAGGGAGAGGTCTCGACATCTCCTCCCTTTCCCTCTACTCCTGCTCCTCGCCATCCTGTCCCCAGAAGGACCTCTACGGGAGAGGAGGCATTCTTATAGTACAGTAGAATATCTACACTACGTCTTTATTAATCCAGAAGGGGGGTATGTTTACAACATGTGTAAAATAGATAGTCCTACAGCATTGAATAGTCACATACGACTCAGCTTCCAAATAAAAGGCAGACCAGAATTTCGTAATCACATAATCCAACCATATCACAATCCCATGGCATATCCAAACATACATACATAGAACAGACCAGTCTGCAGCGGTGTCCTGGTTTTGGGAAGCTAATGACCATAGAAATATATCTTATATGACACTGCGTATACCTAAAGAGAACTTGTTTTTTTGAATTTCAGTTTGAAAGCATCTGGAACTTTTTCCTTGCTCTGTGTGTACTGTCACTGAGAAGGAACAGGCTTTTTGCAGAGCATGTGTATGTGGCATTTGTCTTTATGCATTGATTATGGAGCACTATACTGTTATTCCTACACTTTTCCGGTACAGCGAATGACCCATAAAACACAGATGGGCTTTTAGCTGCTGCTTTTCTGTAGACAGTAGAACAATGGTCTTGATGAGGTCCCCACAGAGCATGAGTCAGTTGTTTTAACGTGTGTGTGTGTGTGCATTCCCCTCCAGGTCAGGACGTCCCGTCAGCTTCATGGTGGTTTTCAACACCCTCAGCCCCCTCAGCAAGATCTCCTGGGTCAACCGGCTGCACCTGGCCAAGGTCGCACAGCGTGAGTACTACATTACATGACCCTTCCTTACCCTTATTGAAACAAAACACCAGTTACATAATACAAGCTGCAAAATACACACAGTGAATTGATTTCTATGGTGTTGTTTAGGCTTTATAGAGTAGTAGTTACAACATTTCACTTACAAATCCTTGCAAAAGAGTAGTAATATATAGAATAAGGTGGTTAAGGCAGCTGTGCTCCTGCTAAGGCACTTTCTGGTTTGTTTTACAGTCATTGGCTCAGTGAAAGTCTGGTGTTATGTGTTATTGAATCACATTAACCAAAGACCTCCCCCAGGGATAATCTGTTCTGTATAATGTGTGCTTGGCCTCAGAGGCTAGGCCATATTGAGCTGAGCATGAAGGCACACACACAGTCTGAGGAGACTGCATCAGCACTGGTCCCTTTCCAGCAGGGAGCAGCACTGTAATTTTCTTTCCTACTGCCTCCCCCTCCGGTCTCCCCCTATCCCACTCCCCACTACCTATAGCCTGGCTCTATAGCCGGAGTGAATCCACCCAGTGATGCTGGAGGCCATCCATTGGGAGGTTCATCAAAGCGTGCTCTGAGCAACTGACACGGGGCTAGCCAGCCAGTGTTACTGCACATGATATTAATCTGATTTGCCATAGTGAAACTAGCTCCCCCATTACTCCCCCCATCACTTCCCCATGACTCACCCAAACACACATGCACACATACATACACTACTCATGGTTTTGTGTCTACGGTATTGCTCTCTAAGCGTCCTGATAGCGTGTTACTTGGGCCGGCTCTGTATTTGGGCTGCTTAAAATCCCAGAGGCCGCTGCCTTCACAGTAAGCTCCTGTACACAAATCTGTAAAGGTTTCAAAGGAAGTTACTGGAACCAGATTAAACACCACAAATGAAATGCATTTTACAGATGAGCAGCCAGAGATGCAATTGAACATCATCCTGTTCTGGTGGTGAGGAATACCCTGCCCCAGGGACAACTTGCAAAGGGATCGATAGGGCCAGGACTAAGTCTACTGTTATGTGTTATAGGCTAAAGTAGTGATGTCTGTTTGGCTATCTATCCACAGTGTTCGTTTCTGTAGACATCTGCATATATCTCTGTCAGAAATGCCAGTGAAAAGACCACTAGAGTGGATCTCTGCATGGTGCTGCAGTTCTGTGTCTCACAGTGGGGCATGAGGTAGTGTGCTGAATACGTCAGTGCTGGAGTACGTCTGTAGGTTCTCCAGCAGAGCCTGTGGGGTGTTGTCTGACTGTCAGAAAGGCATCAAAAACATCAGGCAGGGAGGATACTTTCAGTTGAGTATTCCACAGCACAGCAGCATCCACAACACAGCAGTGCTGATTAGGACCGGTAATCAATTGAAATGATGTAGCGCATAGATAGCTTCTATAGTAGCAATCATAGTTTATACAGATAACTTCAAAAGTATTGGGACAGTGACACATGAAATGATACAATTACTATGAGGGTAAAGTGCTGTCAGCTTTAATATGAGGGTACTTTCATCCATATTGGGTGAACCGTCTAGAAATTACAGTACTTTTTGTACATAGTCCTCCCATTTTAGGGAACAAATCCACTTATGTGTATTAAAAATTTCTTAAGGCTAGGCATCCCGCTAGCGGGACAGCTGTCGACAACATCCAGTGAAATTGGATGGCGCGCAATTCAAATAAATAATCGTAATATTAAACATTTATGAACATACAAGTATCTTATATCAGTTAAAAGCTTAAATTCTTGTTAATCTAACTGCATTGTCTGATTTGCAATAGGCTTTACAGCGAAAGCATACCATGTGATTGTTTGAGGACGGCGCCCCACATCAACACATCACCAGCACAGGCTTCATAAAATCACAAATAGCGATTAAATAAATCACTTACTTTTGAAAATCTTACTCTGTTTGCAATCCAAAGGGTCCCAGCTACAACATGAATGGTCGTTTTGTTAGATAAAATCCTTATTTATATCCCAAAAAAGTCTGTTTAGTTGGCGCCATTGATTTCAGTAATCCACTCGTTCAACATGCAGACAAAGGAATCCAAAATGCTACCGCTAAACTTTGTTCAAACAAGTCAAACTACGTTTCTGTTTAATCCTCAGGTACCCTAAAATGTAAATAAACTATAATATTTCATACAGAAAGAAGTATGTTCAATAGAAAAGGAAAATCAGTAAGAGCCCGTCCTCTTCGTCGCGCGGACTGATTTTACACCAGGACTCTTTGTTCCAAAACTGAAAATTCTTCCTAGTTTTGGAAGAAACAAGACTGAAACAATGACATCTAGTGGAAGCCATAGGATTTGTAATCTGGGAACTGGAATTACATATGACCCATAGCTTTCCATTATAAGAGCCTGGGACCTAAAAAGATGGTTAGTTTTTCTTTGGATTTTTACCTGCCATATCAATTGTGTTATACATTATAACATTACATTACATCTCATACATTATTTAAAAATTTCTACCAAGTGTTTTCTATCCAATGCTACCGATTATATGCATATCCTGGCTTCTGGGCCTGAGTAACAGGCAGTTTACTTTGGGCACGTCAGTCAGGGGGAAATTCTGAAAAAAGGACCCTAGCCCTAACAAGTTTTTAAAGTAGTCAAAAGTTAAGTACTTGGTCTCATATTACTAGCACACAATGACTACATTAAGCTTGTCGCTCTACAAACTTGTTGAATGCATTTGCTGTTTGTTTTGGTTGTGTTTCAGATTATTTTGTGCCGAATAGTAATACTGTAAATGGTAAAAAAATATATAGTGTCCTTTTGGAGTCACTTTTATTGTAAATAAGAATAGGATATGTTTCTTAACACTTCTACATTAACATGGACGCAATGCAAAGCCAAATTACTCTCAAAACACATTTTAGAACCATTCTGAAAGCTTTAGTCTGTGTAGTATATTCTCAACCCCATTACCGTACAAACAATATGGTTTTGTTAGACAAGCTAGGACAACAGTGTGGAAATGTGGTTTGTTTGGTATTTTGATTTGAATTGTTTCCTCCCCTTACCCAACTTTTGCCAAGTGTTTGTATTATCCAGTTATTACTTGGAAAGCGAATGTTTTTGCAGAATAGATTGGTTGCACAACAACAACAAACCACCCAAATGCCAATCTCACGATGCTTCTCAAGCTCAGGTTATTGGAAATCTTTTAATGGTGATGAGCAAATAACGAAGTAGTTGTTGCGGTTTAAGTGGAAAGATCCCCAAAACACAGATAGCAGCTAGCTACTTAGTGAGAGGGAGAACATTTCCAAAAGCCTATTAAAAGTTCAATATTAGGAATGTTTGTAATATAAAACATTATGACCTGCCATAAAACATTCTCTCCATAACTTTACCTGCCTGTATGCATTCTATATCCACTTATTTTTCTGGCTTCCTTATTCCTTACACTCAGTATTGCAGTAGTTACGTATAGATTAGGTTTATTACTGTAGGACTATACATTTAGACCTAACATACACTAGTTTGTGGACACCTCTTCAAATTAGTAGATTCGGCTATTTCAGCCACACCTGTTGCTGCCAGGAGTATAACATCGAGCACACAGGGGCGGCAGGTAGCCTAGTGGTTAGAGCGTTGGGCCAGTAACCGAAAGGTTGCTAGATCGAATCCCTGAGCTGACCAGGTAAAAATCTGTCGTTCTGCCCCTGAACAAGGCAGTTAACCCACTGTTCCTAGGCCGTCATTGTAAATAAGAATTTGTTCTTAACTGACTTGCCTAGTTAAACAAAGGTTAAAAAAATCACAGCTATGCAATCTCCATAGACAAAAATTGGTTGTAGAATGGCACGTACTGAAGAGCTCAGTGACTTTCAACGTGACACCGTCATCGGATGCCACCTTTCCAACAAGTCAATTTGTCAAATTTCTGCCCTGCTAGATCTGCCCTGGTCAACTGTAAGTGCTGTTATTGTGAAGTGGAATTGTCTAGGAGCAACAACAGCTCAGTTTGAAGTGTTAGGCCACATAAGCTCACAGAGTGGGACTGGTGAGGGCTGAAGCTCGTGGCGTGTAAAAATCACCTGTCCTCGCTACACCCACTACAACTTCCAAACTGCCTCTGGAAACAACGTCAGCACTAGAACTGTTCATTGGGAGCTTCATGAAATGGGTTTTCCATGGCCGTGCAGCCGCACACCATGCGCAATACCAAACGTTGGCTGGAGTGGTGTAAAGCTCAGAGCCATTGGACTCTGGAGCAGTGGAAACACATTCTCTGGAGTGATGAATCACGCTTCACTGTCTGGCAGTCCGATGGACAAATCTGGGTTTGACGGATTCCAGGAGAACGCTACCTGCCCAAATTCATAGTGCCAACTGTACATTTTGGTGGAGGAGGAATAACCTCACTAATGCTTTTGTGGCTGAATGGAAGCAAGTCCCGCAGCAATGTTCCAACATCTAGTGGAAAGCCTTCCCAGAAGAGTGGAGGCTGTTATAGCAGCAAAGGGAGGACCAACTTCATATCAATGCCCCTGATTTTGGAATGAGATGTTAGACGAGCATGCGTCCACACACCTTTGGCCATGTAGTGTGCTTACACTTTACACAAAATATGACAACGTCAAAGTGAAAAGAAAATCCTACAAATCTTAACAAATGACAAAAAATTACATAACTAAAATATAGTCGTTGCATAAGTATTCACCCCCTTTGTTTAGGCAAGCCTAAATTAGTTCAGGAGTAAAATATGGCTTAACAAATCACATATTAAGTAACATGGACTCACACTGTGTGAAATAATAGGGGTTGACTTGATTGCCCTGTCCCCCATACACACAACATCTGTACAGTCACACAGTCAAGTATTGAATTTCGAGCACATATTCAACTACAAAGACCAGGGAGCTCTTCCAAAGCCTCATAAAGAAGGCCAATAAATGTTAGATGGGTAACATACACTAGTTTGTGGACACCTCTTCAAATTAGTAGATTCGGCTATTTCAGCCACACCTGTTGCTGCCAGGAGTATAACATCGAGCACACAGGGGCGGCAGGTAGCCTAGTGGTTAGAGCGTTGGGCCAGTAACCGAAAGGTTGCTAGATCGAATCCCTGAGCTGACCAGGTAAAAATCTGTCGTTCTGCCCCTGAACAAGGCAGTTAACCCACTGTTCCTAGGCCGTCATTGTAAATAAGAATTTGTTCTTAACTGACTTGCCTAGTTAAACAAAGGTTAAAAAAATCACAGCTATGCAATCTCCATAGACAAAAATTGGTTGTAGAATGGCACGTACTGAAGAGCTCAGTGACTTTCAACGTGACACCGTCATCGGATGCCACCTTTCCAACAAGTCAATTTGTCAAATTTCTGCCCTGCTAGATCTGCCCTGGTCAACTGTAAGTGCTGTTATTGTGAAGTGGAATTGTCTAGGAGCAACAACAGCTCAGTTTGAAGTGTTAGGCCACATAAGCTCACAGAGTGGGACTGGTGAGGGCTGAAGCTCGTGGTGTGTAAAAATCACCTGTCCTCGCTACACCCACTACAACTTCCAAACTGCCTCTGGAAACAACGTCAGCACTAGAACTGTTCATTGGGAGCTTCATGAAATGGGTTTTCCATGGCCGTGCAGCCGCACACCATGCGCAATACCAAACGTTGGCTGGAGTGGTGTAAAGCTCAGAGCCATTGGACTCTGGAGCAGTGGAAACACATTCTCTGGAGTGATGAATCACGCTTCACTGTCTGGCAGTCCGATGGACAAATCTGGGTTTGACGGATTCCAGGAGAACGCTACCTGCCCAAATTCATAGTGCCAACTGTACATTTTGGTGGAGGAGGAATAACCTCACTAATGCTTTTGTGGCTGAATGGAAGCAAGTCCCCGCAGCAATGTTCCAACATCTAGTGGAAAGCCTTCCCAGAAGAGTGGAGGCTGTTATAGCAGCAAAGGGAGGACCAACTTCATATCAATGCCCCTGATTTTGGAATGAGATGTTAGACGAGCATGCGTCCACACACCTTTGGCCATGTAGTGTGCTTACACTTTACACAAAATATGACAACGTCAAAGTGAAAAGAAAATCCTACAAATCTTAACAAATGACAAAAAATTACATAACTAAAATATAGTCGTTGCATAAGTATTCACCCCCTTTGTTTAGGCAAGCCTAAATTAGTTCAGGAGTAAAATATGGCTTAACAAATCACATATTAAGTAACATGGACTCACACTGTGTGAAATAATAGGGGTTGACTTGATTGCCCTGTCCCCCATACACACAACATCTGTACAGTCACACAGTCAAGTATTGAATTTCGAGCACATATTCAACTACAAAGACCAGGGAGCTCTTCCAAAGCCTCATAAAGAAGGCCAATAAATGTTAGATGGGTAACAATAACACATCAGACATTTAATATTTATTTAAGCATGCCAATTTAATAATTATGCTATGGATTATGTATTGAACCACCCAGACACATCAAAGACACAGTTGTCCTTCTGAACTGAGATGCAGGACAGGAAGGAAACTGCTCAGGGATTTCACCATGAGGTGATTTTAAAACAGCTAGTTCAACGGGAGAAAACTGAGAATGAATCAACAACATTGTAGTGACTCCACAATAATGACCTAACAGAGTGAAAAGAAGAATAGGAATATACAGAATAAAAATCTTCCAAAACATGCATCCTGTATGCAACAAGGCATTAAAGTAATACTGGAAAAAAAGTAATGCAAAGGACTACACCTTTCGGCCTAAATGCTAGGCCTAAATGCTAGGCCTAAATGCTAGGCCTTATGTTTGGGGAAAACACAACACAACACATCACTGAGTAACTGCCACCTTATATTCAAGCATGATGGTGGTGGCTGCATCATGGAATGGATATGCTTGACATCGACAAAGACTGACAAAGACCGATTAAAATAAACGGGATGGAGCTAAGCACATGCAAAATCCTAGAGGAAAACCTCCTTCAGTTTTCTTTACACCAGACCTATAACACAAGGCCAAATCTACACTGGAGTTGCTTACCAAGAAGACAGTGAATATTCCTAAGTGGCGAAGATTTGACAGAGCTTGAGGAATTTAGAAAATAATAATGGGCAAATATTGCATAATTCAGGTGTGCAAAGCTCTTAGAGACTTACCCAAGAAGACTCACAGTTGTACTCGCTGCAAAAGCTCTTTCTAACATGTATTGGCTCAAGAGGTGAATGCTTATCTTAATCAAGGTACTTTTTATTAGTGTTAATACAATTTAGGACAACAAAAATCCACTTTGACATTACAAAACATTTTGGGTAGATCGTTGACAAAATAAAAAAACAATTAAATCAATTTTAATCCCACTTTGTAACAACATAAAATGTGAAGAAATCCAAGGGGCTACTAATGATAGCAATGTAGGTGAAAATCCATTGAGACATTGTTGAGGCCACAGTGGGAACAAAATGGATTTGCATCAACCAGGCCAGGATGTCACTTACATGTTAATTGCATTACACCCCCCACTTTGTTTTCCCATTTAACCAAATGTAATTACAATAAGGGAGTTGTTGATGTAATTTCACGGATGGCCTGTCGTCACTAGGCTCTCCTGTCATTTCATGGTCATTTCTAGTTCAATCAGCAGTTGAACTGCTCAGCTGTATCCTGTATGGACGGAGAGGGGTGCCTTGCTCCAAAATGTCTCCAAATGGCTGATGCCCCAAATAGCAAACACTCGAATGCATGATTTAGTGAGCGATTAGACATCACAAAGCTCATTTTGGAGCCAGACTCAGCCGTGTAGCTACCAGTGTTTACGTTGTAACCCCCCCATTTATATAACACACTTAAATCCCTCAGGTATGCTTTCATGTACACTCCTTACTGTACCGCACAGAATACCCTTAGTGCCAATTTGCCAAATGCTATCCCCAAAGTGTACTTTCAAAACACATCAATCTCATCTCATTGATTACACTTAAGCTACAGGAACATAATTGTGTGCCTGAGGTACAACTTGAAGCACATTAATAGCATGATTTGTCTTGTAGCGTAGCTCTTTATCTTGGGCATACACATTACATATACAGTAGGAATGTCTGCCAGATATGAAAAGTTTGTTGATGTAGAGGTTTTTACTTGCACTAAGGCCTTACATCACAGACACAATATAGAACAGATGCCTCCAGTAAAAAAACACTGAGAGCTTGTGCGGATAAGGTTGTATCTTCAAAAATATGATTCTGAGATATTGGCTTTAAAGTTCCTAACACTTATTGGTTTGAATGGAGACAGCAATTTTTGTCTTGCAATCTTTGTACTTAATAACATGAATTGGGGTATTTAGAATACTACATAGGTAGAGAACATTGAACAGAACAAGGCTATGTCAATAACTCAATTTTGCCAATTATAACCTTATAGTCCCAAGCTCTTGAATTGTGTCACTTTGGGGCCACATGTCCACAATTGCCCAACAGTGGTGCTGCAGCACACTCAGAACTCAGGAAAGCTACGTGTTCCACAGCATCTCCTATGCCACTTCAATTGGGACTACTGTTTCTAAGAGGGTCCTAAAATAACATAGCCAGAAGCATAGCCTAATAATTAATAGGATGATTTTGTGCAGAATAATTCATTACTATTTCAATGTATGGACTTCCAGCCTTTCCAGGCAAGGTTAGGACTGCTGATTTGACGGCCCACACAAGCAGTGGAAGAGTGGATAGAGGCAAGAAGAGAGAGGTTGAAAGGAGGGATGGGACGGTGGAAAGGATGATTGAGACAAGCAATCAGTCCCACCACAGGGAGCAGAGGGCAGGCAGGGGGCTGTTGCCTGCGGTTACCTTGCTATCTCTAAGTGTGTCAGACTCTCTTCCCCAGCAGCCGATTGATAGACAATGCCTGAGGAGTGGAGTGTGGCTTGACCGTCCTGGCACACACTCTAAGACGCCCTCTTAAAGAGATTCTCCAGTAGTTTTGTATACTTTTTAGCCAGTAGTTCTGAAAGTAGCGCTCACAAGCCAAAAGTGTTCCCCAAAATGGTGTACTACTGTACGTCACGTATGTGCAGATATGTGCACCACGTCATTGCTCTCTCACTCTGCTGTGTGTGCATCTCACTAGCTGTCACTCAAATAGCGAAGGGCTGAACCTTATTGGATGGAACTCTAATTGCTAGGGGGCTGGCCCAGGTGAGGGAAAATGGCGAGGCACAGCTTCCAGTAAACAGTTGCTTTCAAACTAGGGATTATGTGGCTAATTGAGATTCAAAAAAAATTATACTCATAGATTATGTCTGTATGAACTACACATTGACACATCCAGCCCAATGTGGGAGGTTTAAAAAACACTTACTAGTCGCCAAAGTTCCAGAGCATGTCTTTAATCCAATGCTAACAAGCACTATGATGAACACCAGGGAGCAGAACACAGAAGATGGGCCATGTGCTTCCTGTACCATGCTGTAGGTTCAAGTAGAAGAGATGTCCTTCAGATCCATGCTCTCAGTTCAAGTACTGTACAATGTAATGGGAAACTATAATTTATTCTGTAATTTAGGGTATCATCAACAGAAAAATACTAAAATGTTTTACCATAATTTATAGTATGCCGCAGGAAATAATTAAGGTAATAATTGCTGTATTTTGAATGGTACTGTATTTCCACCCCACAGAATACAGTCCTGGACCATATCTTCGTTGTCTGGCGACAAATATGTTACGAGGGCCAGCCGATGAGAGCATTCAGGTTGCAGTGGTGGGTGGTATATGGGGCTTTGGTGACAAAACGGATGTCACTGTGATAGACTGCATCCAGTTTGCTGAATAGAGTGTTGGAGGTTGTTTTGTAAATTACATCGCCGAAGTCGAGGATCGGTAGGATAGTCAGTTTTACGAGAGGATATGTTTGGCAGCGTGAGTGAAGGAGGCTTTGTTGTGAAATAGGAAGCCAATTCTAGATTTAATTTTGGATTGGAGATATTTAATATGAGTCTGGAAGGAGAGTTTACAGTCTAGCCAGACACCTAGGTATTTGTAGTTCTCCACAAGTCAGAACCGTCCAGAGTAGTGATGCTAGTCGAGCGGGCGGGTGCGGGCAGCGATCGGTTGAAGAGCATGCATTTAGTTTTACTAGTGTTTAAGAGCAGTTGGAGGCCATGAAAGGAGTGTTGTATGGCATTGAAGCTTGTTTGGAGGTTTGTTAACACAGTGTCCAAAGAAGGGCCAGATGTATACAGAATGGTATCGTCTGCGTAGAGGTGGATCAAGGAATCACCTGCAGCAAGAGCGACATCGTTGATATATACAGAGAAAAGAGTCGGCCCAAGAATTTAACCCTGTGGTACCCCCATAGAGAATGCCAGAGGTCCGGACAACAGGCCCTCCGATTTGACACACTGAACTTTATCTGAGAAGTAGTTTGTGAACCAGGCGAGGCAGTCATTTGAGAAACCATTATTCAGCATTGGATTAGAAAGATTGAAAGATGCCTAGTGATGATGAGTCAAATACAAACAATAAAGCCGTTGCCACATGCTCCACTGTATGCTGCTAAGCTTTAGAATTTCTACACCCCGAAATGAATCTCTCAGACCGCAAAGATTATCTCAACATCTCACTGTGCTCAAACAGTGGGAAATGTTTACGATGAGTATCAGGGATTTAATTAACAAATCCCACTCTTGCATTGATCCCTGGGAAATATCAATTGTGCTGGTATATTTAATTAGTCTATAACTTTGTATCATAGGGTTGCACTCTGCAAATTAAATCATCATCAGCAAAAGACTTGAAACACAAGCCTGATTTGAATAAAACATCACAACAGGAAAAAATAAACCTCTATGTGGAATGGCTTGAATGCACCTTTTCATGTTGAGATCAATCACCATTTCAACTCCTGTCTGTTGAATTGGACATGTCAATTTGTCACAGTATGCTATTCAATTCTTGAATGGATTAGAATTTGGATGGAATTGACCCCGACTCCCACCACATTAATAGGCTTCCAAATAGAACAGATCACACTGAGTATGAATAGTTGAAGGTCAAAATACAGCATTTAAACTTGAACAACAGCTAGAGAGCTCTCATTCATTAAACCAAAGGTGGTAGAGTGTGTTTTAATAAAAAAAACTAAGTGGGAGCAGATCGTCCATGGTCTAGTCCAATTGCTGAATCTTTAAAGACAGTTACCCAACATTCATTGCACTACATTTGATCAAGTCAAGGGAACAATGCCTGACATTTTGATGAATGCAATTGAGCATTCTCTTGCTAATGGTTTACCTATTCAAAATCACAAGGACTCCTACATGATCAAGACAAGGTTCTTTTGGGGAAGCTTTTTGATAGTTCAATGCAATGACTTGCTTGACTTCTATGAAATTATAATTTTGAAAGGCCATTTTGCAATATGTAAATGTTTCTGTTCGGTGTTCAATGGCAAGACATACATGAAGGACAGATTAATTGTTGGCTACGGTCATACTACAGCCTGTGTATTTGGATTTGGCCGGATTAGGCCGTCATTGTAAATAAGAATTTGTTCTTAACTGACTTGCCTATAAAGGTTAAATAAAAGAAAAAGTAAAAAATAAATAGAAAATGTGGTCTTCAGTAGTAAGTACAGTAAATTTTGTACTGATGCAGTATACCACAGCACAGTTTACCACAGCACACTTCACTTTATTATGGGCGACAGGTTCAGTACACATCAATGCATCCTATATCAGAATGTAGGCGCTGGCACTCACGTAAGGGTAGGAAGCATGAGTTTTTACTCATCAAATAACCAATACAGTGTGGTCAAAGACTTAGTAACTTAGTTGTAGTCACGATCTGGTTACCTACAACTACAAACAAAGTTATGTTTTGCGGTATTTACATATTTATTAAGTCATTTCTGGTTATCTTCAAACCTACTCAAAATGCACTATTTATCAACGTCATATGGAGAATCTACTCTGTGTTAACTAGCTCGAGCTGGCTAATGTAAACCACTAGCCATACAGACTGAGTGTTGGCAGTGGTGAGCTACAATCCACCAATCACGAGGAGGTATGATGAAAACATCCAATCAGATTCCCCACATGTGGGAGCCACATGATCCTGCTCTGATTTTCCATTCCATGTAGCTCTGACTTCTCCTGCACCACTGACAGGCTTGCCTCTGGCTCATTCCTGCCTGCTCTAATTGTTTAGCTAGTACTTCGTATCATCTTCATTTGTTTTTCACCCTCCAATTTGTTTGGTCAACTTTGTATTATTGTCTCTGTAGTCTATCTACGTTGGATTTACCTCAATACATGTTTATTGGATTAGCTAACTCTCCCTCAGATGGTGAAACAGGCTCTCGCTCTGAAGCACCAAGTGAGGTATAACTTTTCATTAGGAATTTTGATGTGTATACTAATGCAAATCCATATGTTACATGTGGTTATGTTTATGCTACCTACCCTTTAACCCTTTACACTCATGGAAAGGGGTAAATTGAAATGTTTCTTACAAAAGCACATGCATATCCATGGTAGCAATTGAAGGTAAGGACACAACAGTTCACCTGACACAAGACTGAATCCAAACATTACACTGCTGATTTTATGTGCATTTTACATTTAATGCCACATTTCTTGATAACAAAATCTGAAAATACTCTGGATACATTCAGTAACATGCTAAGCATATTGATGGAAAATGTGGAGTAGGTGCAACATAAGACCAAAATATTACAAGGGTTTGAGTGAGAGGGCTAACAAGTGTCTCCAAGTGGCCACACACCTCTCCAAAGTGTGCACAGCTTTTGCAATGAAATTCAAGGAAACTGATCATCATTTTGTTGCACATAGAAAGGAGTCTTGAGTGCATTCACATAGACAAACATAGGCTCATTCTGTTCAGAACAACCCAGGGTATAACGCCATGTCATCTTGTAACTGTACATCAAACATAATTATCAAAAACATTTAAACTGTACATGACATGAGTTTTATGATGACATCAAAGTGGTGTTTATTATAATCCTCAACGTCTCATCTTTCAAAATACATAGTCCTCTTAACTTACGGCATTTCCCTCACAGAACATTTGGGGGCAACTTCCACTGCTTTATCGATCGCTACATACAGTACCAGTCAAAAGTTTGGACACACCTACTCATTCCAAGGTTTTTCTTTATTTTTACTATATTCTGCATTGTAGAATAATAGTGAAGACATCAATACTGTGAAATAACACATATGGAATCATGTATTAACCAAAAAAGTGTTAAACAAATCAGAATATATTTTATATTTGAGATTCTTCAAAACGGCCAGCCTTTGCCTTGATGACAACTTTGCACACTCTTGGCATTCTCTCAACCAGCTTCATGAGGAATGCTTTTCCAAAACTCTTGAAGGAGTTCCCACATATGCTGAGCACTTGTTGGCTGCTTTTCATTCACTCTGCCCTCCAACTCATTCCAAACCACCTCAATTGGGTTGAGGTTGGGTGATTGTGGAGGCCAGGTCATCTGATGCAGCACTCCATCACTCTCCTTCTTGGTCAAATAGCCCTTACACAGCCTGGGGGTGTGTTGGGTCATTGTCCTGTTGAAAAACCAAAGATAGTCCCACTAAGCGCAAACCGGATGGGATGGCGTATCGCTGCAGAATGCTGTGGTAAGTGTGCCTTCAATTCAAAATAAATCACTGACAATCACCCCAGCAAAGCACCCCCACACCATTACACCTCCTCATCCATGCTTCATGGTGGGAACCACACATGCGGAGATCATCCGTTCACCTACTCTGCGTCTCACAAGACACAACGATTGGAACCAAAAATCTCAAATTTGAACTCATCAGACCAAAGGACAGATTTCCACCGGTCTAATGTCCATTGGTGGTGTTTCTTGGCCCAAGCAAGTCTCTTCTTCTTAATGGTGTCCTTTAGTAGTGGTTTCTTTGCAGCAATTCGACCATAAAGGCCTGATTCTCCTCTGAAAAGTTGATGTTGAGGTGTCTGTTACTTGAACTCTGTGAAGCATTTATTTTGGCTGCAATTTCTAATGAACTTATGCTCTGCAGCAGAATTAACTTTTACCAAATAGGGCTATCTTCTGTATACCACTACTACCTTGTCACAACACAACTGATTGGCTCAAATGCATTAAAAAGGAATTCCACAAATTAACTTTTAACAAGGCACACATGTTAATTGAAATGCATTCATGGTGACTACATCATGAAGCTGGTTGAGAGAATGCGAAGAGTGTGCAAAGCTGTTATCAAGGTAAAGGTGGGGCTACTTTCAAGAATTTCAAATATAAAATATATTTTGATTTGCTTAACACTTTTTTGGTTACTACATGATTCCGTATGTGTTATTACATAGTTTTGATGTCTTCACTGTTATTCTACAATGTAGAAAATAGTAAAAATAAAGAAAAACTCTTGAATGAGTAGGTGTGTCTAAACTTTTGACTGGTAATGTACATTCAGTCTAAATCTGCCATCCTATAAGTTGTTGTGTGACTTCAAAATGAGGGGCGTTGTAAAAAGCATTGGATCGTATGTAACAAATTTAACCAATCAGAGTATGAAAGTTGATAATGTCATTATATAGGCTGGCTCTGGCCCAACCCATCAGTTCCTGGGACCAATAATGTGTTTGCTTTCTAGAAATCGTAGGTGAGAGAGGCAAATCCAGACTCATCGTGGTGAAGAAACATCAGTTTGGGTAGCCAGGCAGTTTGGGTAACCAGGAAATAGAAGTCATATTATAGGATCATTTTTTGTTTAGTTGTAGCATTCAAGACTGGAGTGGATGACTGGAGTGGATGACTGTTTTACCTCCAGAGTATCCATCCTTAGTGTATTGGTTCTATTAAGGTTTTATTTTGAGTGGACATCCAAACGCAGCTCTTGACATCAATTTTATGTGATGGTGTGTAAGCTGTCACAACTGATATTTAAAAAAAAATCCACATTTGGCAGTTGTGTACTGACCAGTGCTGCACTAAGTGGCTAGGCCAAGCTCCCCTCACTCTTTCCTCCTTCTTTCATTCAGACCTGATGAGACACATTGTTTGTTTATCTTTCTCCATGATGCTTCAGTTTACAACACAACATTAAGCAGAATAATGGCAGCTGGAATGAGGGAGGGAGGGACAGAGATATTTGGCTGTGGAGCTCTGGCTTTCTGCTCTATCTGAAAGGGTTAGAGGGTCTTTTGTGAATAGAATGTATTATCTCTGATTCATTAGTGACTTTGGCCGTGTGTGTATGCACATGCCCATGTGTGCTTGTGAGCGTGTGAAGTGACTGTCTGTCTTTCTCTCATTAAGGCCTACGTTAGACTGGTTCTGTGTTTACTATTTGTTCCAAGGGGCAGGCACCATTATTTGTCATCATTAATACACAGGAAAAGCTGAAAGGCAGGGTGTGTTTTCACAATGCCTGTATTTTGTTTTTCTCCTCCCTCCCTTCATGTACACAGTACTTAAGGAAAATCAGAATGGGTAACACAGCCTTGGACGTACACAGGTATTTAATATCACCCTCCGCAACAAATAACACCAGCAGGACCAATATCTTCGCTGAACCATCAATCACTTGGTCGCCGAACATACAGTAGTGGAGTGTTATTTATGCTCATTGAATGATTAGCTGAAGAAAGGTGCTGATCATTAAGGTGCAAAGGAAATCAGTGGACCCTCTGACCCACACGGACCAACTTTGGGCAATCTGCCTTCAATTACAGCCTTTCATAAATGACCCTCGTAGCCCTGATCGTCCCTGGGAAGAGCTCTATCTGAGAAATTCTCAGAGATCATCTCAGAGGGGGATCATTTAGGAATACCCTGCAGGTATGAATACTTTATACATGATTGCAACCCAAACACTAAATGTGTTAGCCCAACTTCACTAGTCCAACTTCATCATTATTGACTAATCAGTTGATGATCTGTCTGAGCCTGATCCTCTGATTTGTCAGGTAGTCTTCTCTGGCAGGACACTTCATCTGGTTGCTCTGGTCAAATACTATACCATTTCTATTGTGTATTGTTTTGACATTGTGCATGTGCTCTTGTATTTAAATGACCATCATTAGGGATCATTTGCAACCTAACGTTCAACATAAGTACCACCCCTCAGTGATTTAGACTAGTGGATTTTAGCGATACAGTACGTTTTTTTTCTGGCTCATAAGAAAGCCTGGACTTTTCTCTTTTTTTCTCTTAGCATTGTTGTCTAAAGACATCTCAACTCTATCATTCTAAAGACACACTCAAAGTTTCATTGTTCCTATTCACACTGGTTCAGAGAAATATGGAATAAGTTATCATATGAAATTAGTATCAGATATGAAACCCTCTCAACAGAAAGGGCTTTGATCTTGACCCTGTCCTCTCACTCTCTCCAAACATCACTGAATGGATTCATATTTTGAACGTCATCAATGTCAATTAGGTTATAAATGTGTATCATCATGAACAATTATTCAGTACTGTACTGAGGCTTGTAAACAATGAAGCTATGCAGAGTTAAGAGGTGTTGAATGTACGTGTCTCCAGTACATATTTATCTATGGAAAATGTTGAGAATAAGGGTTTAAAAGCAGTGCATCTTGAGGTGCTATATCACCTGCAAATTGACTCCCTCTTTTTGTGTACCAGTCCTTCTAAGGGAAACCCATCTGAAATGTTATGAGTTGGGGAGACAGAACTCAACTAATCGGCCCTTAATTCTCCTGTATTCCTACCTGCACTGCAACAGCCAAATAGCAAAAAAAACCATCCCTGTCAAATTAACTGGTCGCACATCTCAAACCAAATGACGTGTTTAGGATACACTGTGATGTTAATGCTTTGGAAACAGCAACTCTGTATTTCTGTGACTTATTGCATATTGATATATGCAGTTATGCACAAGACACAGGGAGTAAATTAAAACAAGCTGTTTGATTGCACACACAATTGCCTTTTAGTTAGATACAATTGACAGTTACGAAATTACTTAATGGAGGTATTTTGGCAGATCTGTGTTGTGTCTGGCGAGCGGGTGCACCTGTTGTAGTGGCTTCGAGGTATTCAGATGTCATGCGCCAGCCAAATTCTTTATTATCCAGCGGTTGCCTTTCTCCTGCTGGGGCCGATTCTTGCTGTTATTTTCTCTTTAATAAAGAATCATCACCAGTGCCTTAATCAGTGTTGGCCTAGCATGGAGCTGCTGGGCATGGGCTGTACCTACACACACACACAATTCTAATTATCCTATTCATATTACATACCTGAAGCCAATTCATCGGGTTACACTTTGTTTAGGAAACAAGAAAATAGACCCGTGTCCACTGTTCAGTCAAGTATTTCATATTTTTTGTGATTGCTTATTTGAAGTGGGTCCTAACGAGCCCACTTGGAAGGCTCAACTGCAGTAAGTAAAAATACAGTTACAAGGTATATGCTATTACAACATATGATTGAGTGGAATTAAAACCTGTTGTCTTTTCTTCTAGGAGAGGAGAACACACCAGGATGGTTCTGTGCAGAGGATGAAGGGAAGACCATGGCACCATTTTGGCCTTTACTGGCCTACCGTGTGACAGGAAGGTGAGTTCCAGGTTAAAACGCCCCTTTGTTCGACTCAAGTCTTCTAGTTAAACAGAGTAGTGTGGGTTCTTCGATAGTTTTTAGAATTGTTTCTCAGACATGAACTGAGGCACACTGTAGGGCTAAACACCACGCAATCAATAATCAGATCACAGCAACAAACAGTGAGTGAGGAGTATAATATTATGTCTACTCCGCTATATTACAGTGCAGTTAAACACAGTAATTTCCCATTGAAGGCAATCAAAGAGTACTTGCTGCAGCCCAGGAGCTAAATATACCCAGTCTGAGGATGATCTCACTACAAAGGTCCTAGGCTATCAAAATATTAAGATTGCGTTGAAAAGATAGGTCTAGATGCACAAAAGTCACATTGTGGTCTGATTGTGTTCAGGAGGTGGTCAAGGATGCATTGTGTGCGGATTTTTCCTCAGTCTGGATGCAATCAAGCTACCGAAAGTGCAGACAGAGGGTGATGTCATCAGCTTGCTAGCTTTCTGGCTAGTTACAGAAGTTAGCAGGCTGCTTAGCTACAGTAGTTAGCTACTGCCATCAAGTTGTTGTTATGTTATTAACACATTTGCCTATTCCACCATTTTCAGAATGCATACTTGCATTTGCATATAGCGTGTAAAAGGGAATCCGGAAACAATACGGACACGTTTAAATGTAAATGTAGACGCATGATGTGTTTGGAATTCTATGATCAAAACTTAATGATAAAAATTCCAAAACTTTATTAACTGCCAACTCTAGACACGACCGTAGAGTCTGAGAATTACAAGGTGACACTGTACCTTCCACAGCAAAGCTGGCTAGAAAGTGACGATCGATAGAGCCTGTTAAGAGTTGGGAGCCTCTCATAGATCAAATGGCAAACTCAGGTGAGAGACAGACTAAAAGGGTTTCAGGACTCCGTCAAAGAGTTATAAAATCAATTTGCAGTGGCTGTAAAATGATATTTCAGACTACATTTTCAGCTATAATGCGGTTATGGGGCTTGCATCGCAAGGTGGGTGGGGGATTCCAAATTACCACCAGAGGAGGATGTTATAAAGTGATCAGGCAGTTACCTTAATGGTCGTGGGACACCCAAGCATAAATCAATGTTCCGACATTAGATTAAGATCCCACACACAACCCAATAGTCTGTCTGGAAGCTATGTGGGCAATGGAGCAAGGGGGGTCCTCGGCAGCTGGAACAGTTGAGTCTAGAAGAGACAAACATACCTCTCTATTACTGTGGGTTTTAGAAAGATCCCCGAGGATCGCATGGAGCTTCTGGATTCTTCAACTAATATCTGGTACACCTGCTGAGAGAGTGAGCCAAGGCAAGTCATGGATTTGGAGCCAGAAGGACCACATTGGCTCAGGATTTGCCCACATTCTCTATTTCTGACATTAACAAATGAAGCACCTGAGCATGCCAATAGAAGGGCATATCTGTCATTAAAATGAGCTGACCGTGAAATTGGCTGATACCGAATTACTTCCTTGGGATGAGAGACAGCGTTGTTTTTGTGTTTGTGCTTACATGACAGTATGTGACTGTGCGGGTGAGTTTCTGAAATTAATGTTTTTGTGTGCACATTAGTTGTCGATGTATAGGATGTGGGAACAAGGGGCTGGGAGAGGCGAGCTGAATGTGTTTTCTCTTTAACCAAAGAGAAGGTGGTAAGTCTTTCATGCAGAACAGCCTGTGATTAGGGGCTTAACTCAACAGCAGCCCCCCCTGCCTCTCTTTTTCTATCCCTTCCTCTCTATTTCTCTGTCTTTCTCTCATTCCTTCATTCTCCCTCTCTCTTATTCTCTCTCTCTTATCTCTCTCTCCTGTGTCCCTCCCTCTCTCTGCAGTTCTGCCTTTGCACTACGACTGGGAAGCACACGCCTCTCTGTGCCAAAGCTCCCAACATCTCTTTCTCCCACTTTGGCAGCCTCACTTGGCAGTCTGACTTGATTGAGGGTGAGAAAAAAAAGAGGTCCAGATTAAAAGAGATGTGGCCGAAAGGGCCAGAGCCGTTACGAAAGAAAAATAACGTTCTAAAGCAGCGTAGCATGAACAACATGTGAACAGAGTATGGGTCACCTGAGGGAGCTCAGCCCACTGATCGCTGCTGTGCGCTCTGTACTCTGAACACTGCTCTGCTCTGCTCGCTGGGAGATGGAGAGGGCTGCTGGGCAAAGTCGTTAGGCACCGGAGAAAACCCTTATCACAAGTCTCTGTTGAGTGAGATCAGTAGGGACTGACTGACACACACGCACACGACCCTATCTACCAGGCATGGTTTGACCCACTTCTGAGGCACATAAGCAGTGGCTGTCATTGTTAATGTAGAACATCCTGTAGCCCTTTGTTGTTCTTGGAACTAATTAGAATATGTTAACCATGCAATGCCTCCAACTTTAAGCTTTACTGTATGTTGAGGTCTTTGTAGAATGTATTGTATTATTAGAACACCATATCCCTACCCCATTGCCCACCTTACCAACCACATGTGAACTTGTTGTTTATAAAACTAATACTGAGGGGTGAAAGTGAGTGTTAATGTTGCCCAGGGAAGTGGCTGTAGGCTGTTGCCTATGTCTAACTCTGCTGGGTGTTAAAAGGGTTTTAGTTGGCTTGTCTGTGGTGCTCAGCTTGAATCCCCCAGCTAGGGTCCAGCTTCACCACTCCACTCTCCTCCTATCTCCACCATGAGTAGGCATCTGAATGTCACAGGGAAGTGGTCTGCTGTGTTCCCAAGGCCAGGCTAATGGAGCAGATTCAATGATGATGATAATACAGATGTAGGATCTTAATTTGAGCAAGTTTTCTACAGGAAATATGAATTATTATGTGGATTATAATTAATGGACATTTTGGGGGTGTTGATACATTTTGAAGTGGAAATTACAAACTAAAGAAGCCTTTTAAACCTTCAATACACTACAAGTTTGCATTTCCTGCTGTATAGGAAAATTCTCAGCAACAAAAGAGTGATCAAATTAAGATCCTACATCTGTTGGTCCTACATATACCTGGCGGGATTTAAGATTTTTCGTCATGATAGAACAGCTGCCGGCCTCTGGTAAGACAAGTGGTAGCGGCCTATGCATATTTGTAAACAACAGCTGGTGCACGAAATCTAAGTAAGTCTCAAGGATTTGCTCGCCTGAGGTAGAGTATCTCATGATAAGCTGTAGACCACACTATTTACCAAGAGAGTTTACATCTACATTTTCGTAGCTGTCTATATACCACCGCAGACTGATGCTGGCACTAAGACCGCATTCAATGAGCTGTATACGGCCATAAGCAACAGGAAAACGCTCATCCAGAGGCAGCGCTCCTAGTGGTCAGGAGCTTTAATGCAGGGAAATTTTACCTAATTTCTATCAGCATGTAAAATGTGCAACCAGAGGGGGGAAAAAAACTCTAGACTACCTTTACTCCACACACAGAGACGCATGCAAAGCTCTCCCCTCGCCCTCCACTTGGCAAATCTGACCACAATTCTATCCTCCTGATTCCTGCTTACAAGCAAAACTAAAGCAGGAAGCACTAGTGACTCTGTCAATAAGAAAGTGGTCAGATGAAGCAGATGCTAAGCTACAGGACTGTTTTGCTAGCACAGACTGGAATATGTCCCGGGATTCTTCCGATGGCATTGAGGAGTACACCACATCAGTCACTGGCTTCATCAATAAGTGCATCGATGACGTCGTCCCCACAGTGACAGTACGTACATACCCCAACCAGAAGCCATGGATTACAGGCAACATCTGCACTGAGCTAAAGAGTGGAGCTGCCGCTTTCAAGGAGCAGGACTCTAACATGGAAGCTTATAATAAATCCCGCAATGCCCTCCAACAAACCATCAAACAGGCAAAGCGTCAATTCAGGACTAAGATTGAATCGTACTACACCGGCTAGGAAAAACAGCCATGAGCTGCCCAGTGACACCAACCTACCAGATGAGCTAAATTACTTCTATGCTCGCTTCGAGGAAAGTAAAACTGAAACATGCATGAGAGCACCAGCTGTTCCGGACGACTGTGTGATCACGCTCTCCGGAGCCGATGTGAGTAAGACCTTTAAACAGGTCAACATTCACAAGGCCGCAGGGCCAGTCTGATTACCAGGATGTGTACTCAGAGCATGCGCTGACCAACTGGCAAGTGTCTCACTGACATTTTCAACCTCTCCCTGTCTGAGTCTGTAATGCCAACATGTTTCAAGCAGACCACCATAGTCCCTGTGCCCAAGAACACTAAGGTAACCTGCCTAAATGACCACCGACCCGTAGAGCTCATGCCTGTAGCCATGAAGTGCTTTGAGAGGCTGGTCATGGCTCACATCAACACCATTATCCCAGAAACCCTATACCCACCCCAATTTTCATACCGCCCCAACAGATGCAATCTCTATTGCACTCAACACTGCCCTTTCCCACCTGGACAAAAGGAACACCTATGTGAGAATGCTATTCATTGACTACAGCTCAACGTTCAACACCATACTGCCCTCAAAGCTCATCACTAAGCTAAGAACCCTGGGACTAAACACCTCCCTCTGCAGCTGGATCCTGGACTTCCTGATGGGCCGCCCCCAGGTGGTAAGGGTAGGGAACAACACATCCGCCACGCTGATCCTCAACACAGGGGCCCCTCAGGGGTGCGTGCTCAGTCCCCTCGTACTCCCTGTTCACTCTGCATGGCCAGGCATGACTCCAAGGCTGTAATTCATTTTTACTTATCATTTTTACTTAAGCATTTCTATGTAAGGTCTACACCTGTTGTATTCGGCGCATGTGACAAATACAATTTGATATGATTTGTATAGTAGCTCCGTGGTGGACATTGTTTCAGAGTTTACATGCAACTTCTCCTATCAAAATACGAAGATTACATTGAAAAGAAAGATCTGAACATAATCAGACCACAATGCGACTTTTGTGCATCTACTGTAGGCCTGTCTTTTCAATGCAATCTTCATATTTTGATAGCAGAACTTGCATGTAAGTCTGAAGTGTAGGCTCAGCCTAGGACCTTTGTAGTGAGATCATCCCTGAGACTATGTATTTTCAGCTCCTGGGCTGCAGCAAGTACTCTTTGATTGCCCTCAATGGGAAATGACTGTGTTTAACTGCACTATAATATAGTAGAGTAGACATAATATTTCCACATAACACGATAATTCAGACGCCACGTTAGCTTCGCCTTCATGTGGGTGTTAGCAAGCTAACAACCAGGCTATGTAGTGCTAGGTATCAACAGCCAATCCAGTAGGGACTGGAAGCTATAACAAGCATGTGTATTCTCTTCCCTTTCTAAGGAGGACATCACATCACATGTGTGCTGTGGTGGTCACTGTAGAGCATGTCACATGCTTGTCTCAGTGAAGATCATGCTTGTGCATACAACATGTCTCCCTAGAGCCTAGGAATGTGGCAACATCACACTCCTCACTTTCAAATCGCCCTCAGAGGATGGCGGTTCTTGATCACGAAGGCAGCAGTGAGAGAAATGGGCGGGACCTGCACCTGGACACACAGCAGAAACTCTCCACGTCTCCTCCAGACTGAAAAAGTATCCTCCTCAGCGTCTCGTAGGGCTCTAAGACATCTAAGGCCATAAATATTCTCTGAAAAAAAAACATTCTGTTTATAAGGGAATTAGAAGGAAAGAAGATGGTGATGGCTGGTATGCAGCAGTAGAGCTCTTTATAATGCCTTTGCAGATTTCATTATGTAGTCTTTGAAGTGGATAGTGACAAGCTTTTTCTATTTTTTGTTGTTGAGGATTAGGTCCTACGAACAGAGACTGCAACAGAGACTGCCTAATACACTCAATTAGTTCACAGAGATCACTAGCCTCGCCAAGCAAGGTCACTGTTATTGGGTTTTTAAATCCATTAAACAGACGTCATGGCGAGACCATTTCAGTGCAGTGTAGACACATTAAACATGGTCACTGGGTTCTCTGAGCTTGTTTACTGGACTTGTTGTGTGTGCTGCGTGCTGTACATGTCCCTCCCGCTCTCTGTCTCATCCATCTTTCCTGCTGATGGGAGGATAAGAGAGGAGGCAGTGGCGTGTTCTACTACTGGCCCTAAAGGAGTGACTCAGAGTGCTGGAGATGAGTTTGTAGAGGGGCCATCACCACTGGTCTCAGGCTGTAAGTGTTAATGGAGTCTTTTTATAGCTCCGTTGGGTTTGAAAGATCTGCTGATTTATGGCGATGACTCGAAGCTGTTATTACGTTGGTGGAAAAGGTGGCTCAATTTGAAGGCTGTATGTGTGTTTGTCACCATGCCATAGATGATGTGCCCATGAAATAGGGATAAAAAAAGAGGGAGAGAAAGGGAAAGGGAGAAAGGTGCCCTTTTCCCTGATGCAACATCCATCTGTTGGTTTATTTTTTTCCTCCCCAACATGTTTTTGGGTAAAGTCATCTGGATGACACCTTATGCAATCGCTCTCTTCCTCTGTTCTTCATGAAGGTCGTTCTCTTCCTTTCTGAGCTGCAGATATCATCCTCCTCTCTGATTTGTGGGGAACAGATGCCACAGCATGGATTAAAAGCTCTTCCTCAACACAGATCCGCTGGGACGTAGCAAGCTCCCTTTCTACTCTGCAGCGCTATCTCTCTGGCAAACATAAACACACAAACAGCGAGGTGAAAAAGTGCCTGTGCTTGCCTGTTTGAAAAGCACATTCCGTCCCTGCAGCCATTTTCCCCATCCCTCATCAAGGCTTTGCTTTATTAATTGCTAAAGCCGTAACCTCCCCAGCCCCCCTGTCTCACAGGAGCAGCGTAATTCATTAGGAGGGCTATAGATTTCTGGTGAAGTGGGGTTAATTTCAAACAGCCCTAATCTGTCACTTGTTTATTCATCTCCTTCCTCCGCTCTCCCGGTGTGTCACCCAGCGTCAGAGGACAACTGATCTCTCCACACAAACAGTCAGCCGCTGCTCATCCCCACAGTTCAAACAGGACAAGGAGACAGGCCCTCGGAGGGAGGATTATGGGGATGCAGGAGGAAGTGTCAATCTAATTTCGCTGTGCTAGCTGGATCACAGCAGACGTGTCGCCTGGATACGGCCGGGCCTCCCAGTCAACGCGGCATGGTCGCTGGGCTCAGCAACAAAAAAAAGATGCTGCAGTCCAGACACGCCTAGCCTAGCTTGTCACCATCACCATCATGAGGACACAGTGACAGCACACAAGCTCCTACTGCTTAACACTCCCTATCAAATAAGCACTCTCTACAGGGTCAGGGCAAGAGCCACACTGGGTTTTAGAGAAAACAACTCACTGGGAGTTGTGGCTGTTCCAACATCTTAACCCAGATGTAGTGTAGACAGAGACCAAGCTCTCATCTTTGTGGATCTCTTCATGTCAGCACTAAAGAGTATCAGATGCCAAGCGTATTGAGCCAAGATAATTTTGTATATTGCTGGTGATAGTCAGCACAACTCCGCTACCTCAGCCTCCTGCTGGGTATATTGGGCTCCCCCCGTGAGTAGATTGTTAGTGTTGTGGCGATCTGTAGAGTCTTCAGAGGTAAACTCAAATAGCACTGATGAAGTATGAGTTTTATTGGAAATATACCTAAAGTATGGCAATTAAATATGTATGAAGATAGGATTAATCACGTGCTTTACATTATCATCCGTTCAAGCCTCAGAATGATGTTGACATCCTTATGAATACTCCCCAGCTATATTAATGGATACTCCATAACACGTATGATTTGACAGTAAATGTGGACAGTCTGGTCGCATGCATTGATTTGTTTGTGTGATTACCATGGCAGTAAAATGGTTATCATAACCCTCCGTTTTTCCTTGCTTAAAGCTTTTTCTGTCTGGCTTCCGTCTAGCTGAGGAACCCTCAACTCTGTTCTCTTATATCGAGGCGGAGTTGACTTTAGATACCTGGTCGCGGGATTTGCTAGCAACAACACTGAGTCACCATTAGACGATTCTTGTAAAAATGTAAATTGTGAAAACGCTATGTTTGTCCTGTACAACTGCGGTCCTTCCTCGGGGGACTGAAATTCATACCTTTGATAAACTTTTAGCAACCACTGACTTATTCCTCATTTGTGTTGCTCGTAGTGCATACTACATACTACGTAAATTGAAATTCAATTGGATCCGTGGAATCCAGGTTCCTTGGGATGTCCCTACACCATTGAAGTTGAAATTTAAAATGGTTAGGGTTAGGTAAGGGTTAAGGTTAGGGTTAGGGTAAGAATACGGGTTAGGGTTTAGGTTAGGGACGTCCCAAGGAACCCGGATAGCACTGACCAATTCAATTGGCGCACATTCGCGCTAAGTTTAGCAACACAAATTAAAAAAAAAGTAAGTATGAATTTCATCACCTCGCGGAAGGACCACAGTTGTACAGGACAAACAGCAGTGGAGGCTCCTCAGATGAGTAAGTAAATTTCAGAAAACAAAATATTAGATAAAACTATACTAAATATATTCACGTCACCAAATCATTTATTATAACACACTGTTTTACAATGAAGATCTACAGTAGTCTCAACAGCACTCTCTGGGGTAGACCATGGTGTAGCTGGAGTACAGCTAGTTTCTGTCCTCCTCTGGAGGAAGTTCATGGTTCTCACCCCCTTCCATAGACTTACACAATAATTATGACAACTTCCGAAGGACGTCCTCCAATGTATCAGAGCTCTTGCAGTATGAACTGACATGTTGTCAACCTAATCAAAGGATCAGTAAATTAATCTAGTACTGAAAGAATAAACTACAGCAGGCTAGCACCGCAGTGCATACAATGTGCTAGTAGTTTACTCAAAGAAAGAGAAATAAGATGTATTTATTCAAAAATGAAGAAGAAGCAAGAGAGAGTGCTAGCTTATATATATATATATATATATATATATATATATATATATATATATATATAATTTTACATTCACTTTAACCTACCTACCTAGCGAATACAGCTAGCTAGTTTAGCCTACTCAAACACCCGGCTCAAACAGAGAGGGATGCTATGTTAGCTAGCTGGCTATGGCTTTCCAATACTGGAACTCTTCCAAGTCAAGAAAGCTTTTGGTTTTATTCATTTATTGCCACTGGGGGCCATCAGTGTAACTACTAAACTGCTTGCTGTACTGTACTGCATGTTTGTAGCAGGTTTATTAAAGCGTTAGTTCTAGAGGGCGGCAGGTAGCCTAGTGGTTAGAGTGTTGGACTTGTAACCGGAAGGTTGCAAAGTTGAATCCCCAAGCTGACAAGGTAAAAATCTGTCGTTCTGCCACTGAACAAGGCAGTTAACCCACTGTTCCCCGGGCGCCGAAGATGGCATCCCCCTGCACCTCTCTGATTCAGAGGGGTTGGGTTAAATGTGGAAGACACATTTCAGTTTCCCTAGTAGCTAGCTATGTTGACTATGATGTTAGCTAATATGATGACAGTGATGTAGGCTGTGTGTAGCAGTTCGTGGTTATGGTATGAAGGTTTGGGTTGGAAAGTTTTTGTTGCCTGGCTCCACAAGCAAAGGGAAAAGGTGAGCGGAGGAGAGCGCGTAGATGTGAGAAGGAAATATACCACAAGCAAATAATCATGGTCTTTGTATGTGGTTGCTATGAAAGTGAATTGTGTTTGCGGTGATCAGGGGTGTTGAGGATAAGCTTTTATGTTTCTTAAACAGAAGCAAACAGAACAAAACGGGGATAAACATATCTGAATTTGTATAAACTTTTGCAACTGTTGGACTAATGATTACACCCTAATGATGGGTATAGAGAACATTTTTGTATAACGTAGTAGCCTAAACCAATTGACGTTACATTGTGAATGGAAAAAATGAATGACAGTCATCCAATATGCTGTAATAGAAATAAGGCCATGCGTATAATTTTTTTTATCTTCCTCAATTTAAACTGCACCGACCGCCACTGAGGTACAGGTAAGCATTTTCAGAACTGATATTTTTTAAGAATCAACTAATGGTGACTCAATGTTATTGCTAGCGACCAGTATAGTCAATAGTCAACTCCACCTCGATATAAGAGAACAGAGTTTAGTGTTCCTTATCTTGCTTTCATCCATGTCTTCTCTTCTTTACTACACTCCATACCAACAGAGGACAGTGTGGTGCTGGTGTTCAGATGCAGGGGCAGCCTGAACCATTGCAAGGCTGGACTGCGAGTTCATCTACAACGAGGCTGATCCGTTCCTGTGACATTTAACATACTAATTACTGGAAATCATCCGTGCTCTAGCAATGCCTGGGAGTGGGGAAAGCCACTCCTGTCCTCGGCCCAGCGTCTCACTTCACTCTTTTCCTGTCAAGATAGTGCACAGACACATTGGACAACCAGGAGGGGAACACAGCAGATGGGCTAAATCTTAGCCTACTTCTGTATGAAATAAAAGGAGACTAATGTGCCAGAATTATATGAAATCATTGTTATCACTATAAAGAAAAAACAAAGCAAAGTAGTTCTGCATCCCACCCTGTTCTGAATGTTCCTGTTGCATTGTTCCTGTCTGTTTGTTGTGTTGGTTTGTTCTCTCCTTCTCTCTGTGTTTGTTCTCTCCTTCTCTCTGTTCTTCTCTACTAATTTGCTTGTGTCAATCACCCCTCTACCTGAATCCAATACATGGCCCACTGCCAGATTTGACTAGAAGACTAGCTACCTCCATGTAGAGAACTGTAAGACAAAACCAAATGTTTGAGGACAGCACTTTGTGAGAGCACCCAGCATAGCACCCTCTTTTGAGCACATAGTGACTTATTGACTACCGTGTTCATATTCAGAAATGTATAAGAAGTCTTTTTTTTTTTTTACATTGTCCAGAAAAGTATGAAAATGAATCAAGCCGCGGCTTACAAAAACGGAAAATGTATTAGTATTTTTGAGAGAGTCGTGCATTGAATTTCTGTTTTGTCGAGCCAATCTGGCCACAATAGAATGGTACAGGGGAAATTCCAAACCCAGGATATTACTTTATTCTATGTAGAGACGCCCTGGCAACTGTGCCCATGTTCCACTGTTTTTGTCTCAGTGGGCACCAGAGGACCCTTTGTTCTGAGTCCCACGCCATCTGATCAGGAGGATTAAACCCTGTGCCTCCCGTTTGGTGCCATCCAGAACCCCTGTCGAGACGGCGTTGTGGTTGTGACATCTTATAGGTTGGCAGAGATCCCCATAGCCCAGAACAATTTGGCCTCAGGCAGATAGATTTGTGCCTGGAGGAAGAGAGAGATGGAGGGAGGCGATTGACGCCACAGAGAACTCTTGACCTGTGGTCATCTTTTGAAACCCATTCATCGGGGGAGAGTCCATCACTTTCATCCAGGCGAGTTGGAGCCGCCTGCCATAGCCGCAGGGACGGAGGGAGCGACATGCGGAAATTGCATCACATTAGCCGGACATGTTGCAATCGGTCAGGTAGCAGCTGTGAAGGACACAAGGAAGAGGAAAAATTGGAAAAATCTGGTTTGAGTCACGAATATGAGTTTGTGATCTCCTGGCAATGTCAGGCCGCGCTCAGAGCAGAGATATGCAAAACCACTCTCCCACATCATTCCAGTTATTGCTTGATATGATCTGTGGGATAGCCAAAGGAGACAGCCAATCGTTCCTCTACAGTCAGTACTTATAAAATTGAAGGAGACATCCCTGGCCAGGCTTAATAATAAGCTGATAGCCATATGTTTAGCCCAGAGCTCTGACCACACTATGAGCTTAGCTACGGGTCAATGAAGAGTTAAAAACAGAAAGCAGCAGCACCCTATTCAATGAATTCCTACTGCTGCAGATGGTTTAATCACAGTATTCCAATGACTTTGAATATTCCGAGTAATAAAGGGCTGCAAGCACAGCAGGTGGTTGACACTTTGATCTCTGTCCGTTGACGCTCATGGAATTTAAATCGCTGGATGACATCCAGCTCATGAAATGATAACATGAGCAGTGTGTCTCAACTTCGATCATGTCAGAGCAGCTTACCGATCACTGTACTTGTACACAGCCAATCTGTAAATAGAACACCCAACTACATCATCCCCTTATTATAACTTACCCTCTTGCTCATTTGCACCCCAGTGTCTCTACTTGCACATCATCATCTGCACATCTATCACTCCAATACTAATGCTAAATTGTAATTATTTCACCTCTATGGCCTATTTAATGCCTACTTCCATAATCTTCGACATTTGCACACACTGTACATAGATTTTTCTATTTTTCTTTTCTGTTGTACGTTTGTTTATGTGTAACTCTGTGTTGTTGCTTTTGTCGCACTGCTTTGCTTTATCTTGGCCAGGTTGCAGTTGTAAATGAGAACTTGTTCTCAACTGGCCTACCTGGTTCAATAAAGGTGAAATAAAATTTAAAAAAGTCTGGAAGCTGTCTAAGAGAGTCTCTATAAATACTGATACTGACTCTGTGTGTGTGCCTGTGTGTGCATACACATGTGCTTGTGTGTGT
This sequence comes from Brachymystax lenok tsinlingensis, assembly GCA_030435695.1. Taxonomy (NCBI): domain Eukaryota; kingdom Metazoa; phylum Chordata; class Actinopteri; order Salmoniformes; family Salmonidae; genus Brachymystax; species Brachymystax lenok. The sequence goes on from CM059813.1 coordinate 36,555,512, forward strand.
GTGTGTGTTGGTTTACTTTTGGGAAGGGGGCGTTACCTGACTGCCACTGTTCAACCCTAACCCTCTATTGATTACATTCCTGTGAGATAATCCACTGTGATTCCCTTGTACAGAATACTAAACATGTGTCATGCAGTGAACACATCCTATTCTCTATCACATGCTCAAGGCAGTTTTATGTGTGGGTGGTAATGGTGAATTGCCACACAGTCTTGTCTGCATGTTCACAATAAAACCCCTGAAAGTCCTAACCTGCTTAGTTTGCTTTACCTGCAGCCATTCATTTCAGTTTGACTGGAAATTCAGTTCCCGGCCATCCTGACTGTAGCCTACGGCAATGGGAGGGTGCAGTGAGGGATGCAGTTGGGAGCAGGCGCCAGAGGCAGTCAATTATCAGTTAATAAACAGCGGAGGTTTTCTATTAGTGTCTGTTAGTGCGTGTGAGAGATTGCTATGTGGAATTGGGAGGGGGGCACTGTGACTATGTGGTATTGAGCAGGAAAGGATAGGAGAAAGGAGGGGAGGAGGAGCTTTGCCTTTGGTGTATTATACCTAAATCCATTGGGTTGCTTTTTCTTGGCTTGTTTTGTTGTTGTAATTCTGAGCTTAAAATATAATACATCTGCACAATTCTCTGCTGGGCAGGCCCAAACTGTAAGCTCAGGAATCACACTCTAAAAGACATCCCATCAGTGATGATACAGCACACTTTCCAATAAAGAGAATCCATTACACAGACAATGCAATGCCTGTTTGCTGCAGTGTGACTTCTCATTGATAACGTTACAGGTCCACTGGGTTCGATGTTTGTGCCTCGTAGAAGCACGCCCAGCAATCGTCACACATCTAATGTGTGGTAAATATAGACACAGTGGAGTATATATTTCACAGTGGATGCACAGGAACTTAACTTTAAGGGTTAACACACACGTCCACTTGTGTTTCCCTTAGGAGGAGAAAAACATTTATTGGTTCTTGGTAAGTCATCCCTTTCTTGTCAGGCTTTTGTCTCTGGTTCGACAACACATGTAAACTGTATAAATAGTATAAAACATGGTTCTATTGTGAACTGTTACAAGTGACCGTACCTTCAATAACAGGCCAGATTATTGGATTTGACAGCAAATGTTGATGCATATAACTGTCTGGCTGCCATTGATGCAATATATAACATGACTAGTGACTATCATAGGGGGGAAGGCCAGTCCCTGATGATGTGTGTAGGAATATCTATGGCTATACATCCTTCCCCTGTTTTCCTAGCATGCTGCAGTGCGGCTCTGGCCTACACTAACCATAGTGGGCACCTGAAGGCGGCATATGGGCTGGCGCACCCTTGGGGTAACGGGTGGGGCAGACCCAGTGTCGGGCGTTGGGTCATTGGGAACCGGCAGCTGGGAGACCGCCCTCTCATCGCACCAACAAATCCCCATTTAATTAGCTCACCTGCTGATCCTCTTCCCCTCTCGTTCCCCAAAGTCCTCCATCAAATCTCCCCTCGATCTGGCTTACCTGCCTCCCTCCATCCTCCCCCCTCCAACTGGGATCTTGTCTGCTCTCCTTGGCAGACAGCTGTAGTAGACGGTAAGGAAGAGTGGGCTGCTGACTGACAATTGCCTTAGCGGAACCTAGATTTTTAAATGGTTCCTCACTGACACCTTATTAGAATTGGCACCCTCAATGGTGTGTGCATTGCTGGAAACCCCACATGCTGCCTTGGTACCTGTTGATGCTTCCTGTACGTTTTAGGTGGAACTGGTTCACACCTTCCAGCATTATGATTTACATTATACATTATTACAAAAAATTACAAAAATTACAAATTATTGAGTGTCCACTAGTCATTGTCAACACTAAAGATGTGAATAATCTAGCACTTGCTGTCTGCATTTAGTTCAATTTGGTCAAGGTCCTAGCTACATACACACATATATATACACACACACACACAAATATATATATATATATATATACATATATATATAAAGTTAATATGTGGAATTTATTTCCAGCTTCACCTGGAATGCTATTCCAACAGATTTGAAGGAGTTCCCACATATGCTGAGCACTTGTTGGCTGCTTTTCCTTCACTCTCCGGTCCAACTCATCCCAAACATCTAAACTGGGTTGAGGTTGGGTGATTGTGGAGGCCAGGTCATCTGATGCAATACTCCATCACTCTCCTTCTTGGTCAAATAGCCCTTGCACAGCCTGGAGGTGTGTTGGGTCATTGTTCTGTTGAAAAACAAATGATAGTCCCACTAAGTGCAAACCAGATGGGATGGCGTATCGCCACAGAATACTGTGGTAGCTATGCTGGTTAAGTATGTCTTGAATTCTAAATAAATCACAACAGTGTCACCAGCAAAGCACCGCCACACCATCACACCTTCTCCATGCTTCACGTTGGGAACCAGACATGGGGAGATCATCCGTTCACCTACTCTGCGTCTCACAAAGACACAGCGGTTGGAACCAAAAATCTTCAATTCGGAATCATCAGACCAAAGGACAGATTTCCACCGGTCTAATGTCCATTGCTGGTGTTTCTTGGCCCAAGCAAGTCTCGTTTTCTTATTGGTGTTCTTTAGTAGTGGTTTCTTTGCAGCAAATCGACCATGAAGGCTTGATTCACGCAGTCTCCTCTGAACAGTTGATGTTCAGATGTGTCTGTTACTTGAACTCTGTGAAGCATTTATTTGGGCTGTAATCGGAGATGCAGTTAACTCTAATGAACTTATCCTCTGCATCAGAGGAAACTCTAGGTTTTCCTTTCCTGTGGCGCTCCTCATGAGAGCCAGTTTCATCATAGCACTTGATGGTTTTAGCAACTGCACTTGAAGAAACTTTAAATGTTCTCGATATTCACGCATTGACTGACCTTCATGTCTCAAAGTATTGACGGACTGTTGTTTGTCACGTGTGCTCCTTATCCGGCCACTAGGTCACCAGGCTGCTCGTTATGGCGCACACCTGTCACCGTCGTTACGCGCACCTGGCATCATCAGACTCACCTGGACTCCATCACTTCCCTGATTACCTTCCCTATATATGTCACTCCCTTTGGTTCCTTCCCGAGGCTTCATTGTTTCTGACTCTGTATTTTGTATTATGTTGTGTTTATTTATTAAAACACGCCAGGCTCCCCTGCCTCAGCCAGTCTGTTAGGTTCCCTCGCTCCAGCCGACGACAGGCTCCCGCGCATCAGCAGGAGTGACCGGTCCACCTCCTGATCCCCAGGATCGTCTTTTTGGTTGGCGTCCTTCGGCTGGAGCCGAACGCCCCGGGAAGGGGGTACCGTCAGCTATGTACCATCAGTCCAAACTTTTGACAGGTACTGTGTGTGTGTGTGTGTGTGTGTGTGTGTGTGTGTGTGTGTGTGTGTGTGTGTGTGTGTGTGTGTGTGTGTGTGTGTGTGTGTGTGTGTGTGTGTGTGTGTGTGTGTGTGTGTATATATATATATATATATATATATATATATATATATATATATATATATAATGAGAGAGAGAGAGAGACAAATCAAACTCTGACTGTGAAAATTACCTGCAAAGGCCAGCGGTCTCCAGTGACTGATAAAACCCACTGTCTGCAGACCACAAAACCAGCAGTATCCCATCGCTACGCTGCTGTCCCTTTGCTTCAGCTACCAGCCTCCTCCTTCTAACCGCAGGGCTTCCATATGGGGCCATATTATTACTGCCGTTTAATTACCAATCAAAAAACATCTCACTCCTCGTAGCTAGCCAAGAGGAATAGAGAGGGAGAGACAGGCAGAGAGGGAGAGAGATTGGAACATGTGGGCTCTATAAGCAGAGAGAGAGAAGAAAAAAGGGGCGGCAGAGCAAGAGATTGATGGAGAGAGACAGTGCATCTGCGTGATGAATGTGAATAGATGTAGAGAGACCGAGGGGATGTGGAGGAACGCACTCACTGGACAGATGGCCAGAAGCAGTCATCTGTCTAGCATAATTTTTTGGGGGTGTGTTTTGTGTTTACAAACACACCCTGCAAGGGAGAGAGGGAGGGATTTGGCAAGTGAATGTTATAAATTACCCATGATTGATGTTTCCTGCCTTTTGGACAACAGTAAATGGCGTGCAGCATCCATAGCTGACCTCGTTGAGCCACATTCCCACCCCAGCACCACACAATTAGATGGACTGGTCTGTTATGGTCAAGGTAAATGTCACACTCCTATAGCACTTACAGCCATCCAGTGGATTCCCTGTTTTCCATGTGCTGTATACTGGTGTTGAGAAACAGAAGCTACAGATGGCTGTGGGCAGTAGGTAGGAGAGGTCTGTGCAGCAGTGAAAGGGCAAGGGTGCTATTATAACAGTAGGAGCTATGGAGACCATGATTCAAACTCTGACCAGGTACTGTATGTTAGCCCACTCTACCTATTTTAGACAGTCATAAAATGCCTTTGTTACAGGAGGCCACTATTATGATTGACATCCTACCAAATGAAAAGCTTTAAAGAAATATCCCACTTTGTTTATTCCAACATGAAACAGTGCATCCCCATCAATTTCCCATGCCTGGTGCAATTTCTCAATGTGGTACTGCCATTTTGTCAGTAGAAGAACTGTGCTGTGACTGCTGCTTGAAAGGAAGTTCCCAATATGAAAAGAGTTGCCATTTTAGACTGACCTGTTTATTCAAATGGGAAAAACACCTCTCAGACTCCAGGGAAATAAACGTCACTCACAGGTTGACAACTTAGATCTGCTGGACATGGTAACACGTGTTGATGATGGAACACGTGATACCACACCACTGAGAAACGGGCCTATGTCTTGGCTGAATCTAATCCTCTTACAGGGCTCTATAAGCCGATCCAGATGTGTAGAGTCGATCCCAAGGGAAATCAGTCTCCAGCTAGAAGAGCAAATGTACCTAAACCATATGGGGATGAATATTTAATTATCTAAATGAAGAAAACAATATATAATATTCAGTAGTGTTGCATGGGCTAAATCACTGGGGAAGTCAAGCCAGAAATGAAAAGCCATATTACAACCTATGTGTTGTGATAAGTACCTTGTTTGCTTTATAACCTGTTAGATTATATGACTTGTGACCGTGATATATAGGCCTAAGGCCGAGACAATAAGAAGAAACTGTGGCAGAATAAATTCCACCACACCTTTGTTTAATCACAAAACTGAAGACCAACCTCTGTCTGGTGAAGTCCACAAAGTATATTGCATGTAACAAACATTTGCATAACCTACAGCATGGTCAAGTTAATGTTTCTGACATTTTCGGACTAACGTTACTGAACAACTATTGACTAGTACATCTGGGCGGCGAGGAGACTGAACCCTAGCCAGGCAAGGTGGGCCATGTTCTTTACCCGTTTTGTTTTCACCCTGTCCTACCGACCAGGTTCCCAGAACGCTAAGGCAGACGCACTGTCCCGGATGTATGACGCAGAGGAGCGGTCCATGGATCACACTCCCATACTCCCGGCCTCTTGCCTGGTGGCACCGGTACTGTGGGAGCTGGACGCGGACATCGAGCGGGCGTTACGTACAGAGCCCACTCTCTCTCAGTGTCCAGCTGGGCGTCTGTACATTCCGTCTGTTGTCCGCGACTGGTTGATCTATTGGGCCCACACGTCACCCTCCTCTGGACATCCTGGCATCGGTCGGACAGTGCGATGTCTTAGCGGGAAGTACTGGTGGTCCACCTTGGCCAAGGATGTGAGGGTTTATGTTTCCTCCTGCTCTGTGTGCGCCCAGTGCAAGGCTCCTAGGCACCTGCCCAGAGGGAAGTTACAAGCCCTACCCGTTCCACAACGGCCGTGGTCGCACCTGTCGGTGGACTTCCTGACTGATCTTCCTCCCTCACAGGGCAACACCACGATCCTGGTCGTTGTGGATCGGTTTTCTAAGTCCTGCCGTCTGCTCCCTTTGCCCGGTCTTCCTACGGCCCTACAGACTGCGGAGGCCCTGTTCACACACGTCTTCCGGCACTACGGGCACTAGTCTCTGATCGGGGTCCCCAGTTCACGTCCAGGGTCTGGAGGGCGTTTATGGAATGTCTGGGGGTCTTGGTCAGCCTCACCTCAGGTTTTCATCCCGAGCAGGTGTAGAGAGTAAACCAGGATGTGGGTAGGTTTCTGCGGTCATATTGCCAGGACCGGCTGGGGGAGTGGGCGGCATTCATCCCATGGGCAGAGATGGCCTAAAACTCACTCCGCCACTCCTCCACTAACCTCTCTCCTTTCCAGTGCGTACTGGGGTATCAGCCGGTTCTGGCACCTTGGCATCAGAGCCAGATCGAGGCTCCTGCGGTGGACGAATGGTTTAAGCGCTCTGAGGAGACCTGGGACGCCGCCCATGCGCACCTGCAACGGGCCGTGAGGCCGCAGAAGGCGAGCGCCGACCGCCACCGCAGTGAGGCCCCGGGGGACCGGGTCTGGCTCTCGATCCGAAACCTGCCCCTCTGCCTGCCCTGCTGGGAAGCTGGGTCCACAGTTTTTGGGGAAATTCAAAGTCCTGAGGAGACTGAACAAGGTTTGTTACAGGTTACAGCTCCCACAGATTACCGTATTGATCCCTCGTTCCATGTGTCTCTCCTCAGGCCGGTGGTGGCTGGTCCACTCCAGAAGTCTGAAGTGCGGGAGGTTCCTCCGCCCCCTCTGGACATCGAGGGGGCCCCGGCGTATTCTGTTCGAGCCGTCCTGGACTCGAGGCGTCGGAGGAGGGGCCTTCAGTACCTCGTGGAGTGGGAGGGGTATGGTCCGGAGGAGGACGAGGAGCAGGGTGCCGGTGGAGGACGTTCTGGATCCTTCGTTGCTGCGGGAGTTCCACCATCTCCTTCCGGATCACCCTGCTCCTCGTCCTCCGGGTTGTCCCGAGGCCGGTGTCGGTGCGCGGCTGGAGCCGTGCATCAAGGGGTACTACTATCACGACTTCCGCCGAAGTCGGTCCCTCTCCTTGTTTGGGCGACGTTCGGCGGTCGACGTCACCGGTTTTCGAGACATCGCCGATCCACTTTTCATTTTCCATTGGTTTTGTCCTTGTTTTACACACCAGGTTTCAATCACACAATTACTTGTTCATTATTTAACCCTCTGTTCCCCCATGTTTGTTTGTGAGTGATTGTTTATTGTATTGCGGTCCGTATTTGTGGGCTTGGCATTATTTTGTTGTGTCTTGTCATTATTATTCAGTAAAATTGCCATTATTACTCATCTGCTGTCCTGCGCCTGACTCCTCTACACCAGCTACACACAGACGCATTACATGACAAAACAACAGAACTCTGGCCAGGGCACGACTCCAGATATCTATTCCCACAAACAAGTAGAAATGAGTTTGTCAGGGGGTACATTTTTGGGGGAAGCCTGCCTTCTGTTGGCACCCATGAATACACGTCACTGGTAATATTTTTTGTTGCTTAATATTTGTTTTGTTTCCTTTTTAGCTTGAAGCTGCCCTTCAGCAGTTCTCTGCAGGGTGCACCTTGCTACCTCAAGGCTACCTCTGGGTGAGTGACACATGCAGTGCTTACAGGCACACACACACACACATGCAAGCATGCACACAAACACACACGTGCACACACGCACAGGCATGCACACGGACACACACGCGCACACCAAAGTATTTAACAACCATTAACCATGCCACCTTTTGATATAATATTCTATTTATATTGGCCTCAGGATTGTTCACATCCTCTCATCTAAAATACAAAATATTTAGCAGTGAAAGGGATATAGAGGATTTTGTCTCCAAAACGATTATCATCATGGAAACTGACCCTTCACTTTCATATACACTCTTATACACTCATATACACTCATATACACTCTAAAATGGTGCCATATATACCTAAAGGGGTTCTTTGGCTGTCTCCATAGGAGAATCCTTTGAATAACTATTTTTGGTTCCAGGTAGAACCCTTTCGAAACCTTTTTGGTAGTATACGAGAGTGTGGGAGAAGTAAAAGACTACAGAGGGGTTTTGTGATGAGTGGAGCAAATTTCACTGACACAATCCCTGGACTTGTTGGAATTTAGCTGGATTTAAAATAGGACCACTTTCTGTGAAAAACCATGCCTCAGAAAATCATCTGTTAATCTTAGTTTTTTTTGGTGCCCCTCCTTTCTGGGAAGAATGGCCAATTGATGGGTTAATCCTCCTAAAGTAGGTTGATAAATCAGGTGGATCAATTGGGTGGATAAGGCCAGACAGTGGAAGGAGCCCTCTAGGACCTAGCTGGAAAGGCTGTGCTCCCCATCTGGGACTTAATTGTTTCAGTGGTTATTCTGAAGACTCTGAACTCTACCCACACACTCACACAACTTACACTGACACCCCAACACACACACACACACACACACAGACTACATACGCCCACACACACATAACATTCACACACATGCATACAGACACCACACACACACACACACACACACACACTGACTACAGTAAATGTACAGTACATAGCTAGCTCAATTACCTCATACCCCTGCTCATCGACTCGGGACTGGTACTCCCTGTATATAGCCATGTTATTTTCTATTTGTGTTATTCACTGTGTATTTATTCCTCGTGCCACTATTTCTATTTCATTTTATTTTATCTTAAACTCTGCATTGTTGGAAAAGGACCCGTAAGTAAGCATTTCACTTAGTCTACACCTGTTGCCTACGAAGTACGTGACAAATACAGTTAGATTTTAGAGAACCAGGGCCTGTCTAGCTCTGAGGGGTTATACATGGTTTGCATCCCAAAGGGCACGCTATTCCCTATTTAGTCCAAGACTTTTGACCAGGGCCCATAGGGCTCGGGTCAAAAATAGTACACTAAAATGTTGGTAATAGAATGCCATTTGGGATGCATCCATGCCTTTTAGAGGACAATTATGTTTATGTGGAAGAGGCTATGCTCTATTTGACCTTGAATATGCACCAGAAACCACAACAATAGTATACTTTATCATTGCTGACCTTGTTTTACTCCCAAGATTTTTTAGTTGAAGAGACCACAGCACACTATTTTCATTCACTCCACTGGTGCATCCAGCTGGCATCAGCAAAGGCTCTTTGGCCATCTTCCCCACTGTACACCAACTCAATGTACAGTACTTAAATAATAAATAAATAACAATCATTGAAGTGTTTTGTAATGTTTTGGCAACATTGGGCTTGAGAATGTCAAGTGCTGGAGTTATGCAGGCCAAATGTGTGACAGGTTGTAACACATGATACGGTACCTACCTTGAAAGATCAAGTTTTGCAAACAGTCCAGCATCCACTGTTACCTACCATGCAATCATCACAGATAGCTTTTCAAACAGCGTACATCTTCACCTAAGTGTTCTTCCCAAGCTACTGTATGTCACATGCCTGTAATTTATTTCCTAACAACATCCCAAAGTTAGGATTATTATTTTTTGGAACATACACAATATCCTAATAAGAGCCATTGGATCCATGAATAAACAACTGGTCGGGAGCTCTGCTCTCCTCTGCTCACTCCCCCACTCGTCTCAGATCTACCTCCCTGGCAAGCTTGTCAAATGAGGGATGACACTAATCATGTTAAAGTGAGATGGGCTGGTGGGATTTCTGCTGGCTTTGATCACAGTAATGCCATTGTTTCTAATCAGTCTGATTCACATGCATTTCCCTGTTTGTCTACATTTGCGCCTTCACTCCCCTTCTCTGGATGGGGGATTTCCCCCTTATACCATAAATGACCTCTCCTCTCACCCCCGTCCTCAGCCACTCCAGATTTCAGAGAGGTTCAGATTAATCTTCATGGTGTGTAACGTGGTAAACAAAGCAGGACTGAAATAGAATAAGAGATAAGATTTTAGAATGAGTCATTGCCAACGTTTCAAACTTCAGCGTTCACTTGAGCGTTCACTTAGCATCACCACCAAGGCATGTCTATGTTCATCCTCTTACACTGTCTCCCTCGTTCCAGACCCATCTAATTACTGCTGTCCTAGCAGTTAGATACTTTAAGGAAATTCCTGCTGCACTCTGACAAAACAACAGAACTCTGGCCAGGGCACTACTCCAGATATCTATTCCCACAAACATGTAGTGATGAGTTTGTCAGGACACAGTCATTTCACTGGGTCTGTGGAGGAATTGGATGGAGAAGGACAGGGGCAGTTGGATGTGTGGGTGGTTAAGTGTAGGAGAATGTGGGAGTTGGAATTGTTTCAGGCTCTTGTTACACAGAGCCACTTGTCTTGAAGCTTTGTTTTCGGGGAGCTCGTATCTGTAGTTTTCCCTGTGTAACAGTCCATTATTTGCTCTGGCTCACTAGCCAGAGCCCAAGGGGCTTTTCCCTTCCAGATCAGCATGCTGATTCAAATCTAACAAATGATTTCATGCAAATAAGGCCAGGGAGGGGAGTCAAAGGTTCTAAAGACTATATTTATCCCATGTCTTATTCACATAATGTGACTCCTGTGAAAAATCCATCTTTGCTATTCAGTGTCAGTTTTTGGGAGGGACATTACACTTCAGTTGGACAGTTGCATCAGTCCCATAGAGAGAAAAACAGCTTGGAGAATCTTGTTGAAAACCCGTGACGACTTCACTTAATGATTGGAGAGTGTGATTTGGAGCCTCCTAATTGAAATTGCTACAGCTCTAGGTTTACCCCCTGCCTCTCTTCCCTTCCCTTGTAGTGACATTGGCAGGCTTGACACAAGGCCAATATTTGATTTGACTTATTATTTGATTTATTAGGATCCCCATTAGCCGACGCCAATGGCGACAGCTAGTCTTACTGGGGTCCGACACATAATGAAAAAGACATTACAGACAAAAGACTTTACAATTTACATACACTACCGTTCAAAAGTTTGGGGTCACTTAGATATGTCCTTGTTTTACAGTGAAATACAGTGTAGACATTGTTCATGTGGTAAATTACTAATGTAGCTGGAAACTGAAGATGTTTTATGGAATATCTACATAGGCGTACAGATGCCCATTATCAGCAACCATCACTCCTGTGTTCCAATGGCACATGTGTTAGCTAATCCAAGTTTATCATTTTAAAAGGCTAATTGATCATCTGATTGATCACCTCTTCACGACTGTCTTGGTATGTTTGCACCATGATAGTTTGTTGGTGATGTGGACACCAAGGGACTTGAAACTCTCGACCCGCTCCACTACAGCCCCGTCAATGTTAATGGGGGCCTGTTCAGCCCGCCTTTTCCTGTAGTCCACGATCAGCTCCTTTGTCTTGCTCACATTGAAGGAGAGGTTGTTGTCCTGGCACCACACTGCCAGGTCTCTGACCTCTTCTCTATAGGCCGTCTCATCGTTGTCCATGATCAGGACTACCACTGTTGTCATCAGCAAACGTAATGATGGTGTTGGAGTCGTGTTTGGCCATGCAGTCGTTGGGTGGACAGGGAATACAGGAGGGGACTAAGTACACACTCCTGAGGGGCCCCAGTGTTAAGGATCAGCGTGGCAGTCGTGTTGTTGCCTACTCTTACCACCTGGGGGCGGCCCGTCAGGAAGTCCAGGATCCAGTTGCAGAGGGAGGTGTTTAGTCCCAGAGTCCTTAGCTTAGTTATGAGCTTCGTGGGCACTATGTTGTTGAACGCTGAGCTGAAGTCGATGAACAATATTCTCACATAGGTGTTCCTTTTTTCCAGGTGAGAAAGGGCAGTGTGGAGTGCGATTGTGATTGCGTCATCTGTGGATCTGTTACAGTTTTTAATGTCCCGTTGGTAGGATAATCTTAATAATAGGTCATCAATTTTATTTTCTAACGATTGCACGTTAGCAAGGAGAATGGATGGCATTGGGAGTTTACTTGCTCGCCTCCGGCTTCTCAGAAGGATCCCCGATCTGCGTCCCCTTTTCCGGCATATTTTCTTCACGCACGTGGATCTGGGCCTGTTCCAGTGAAAGCAGGATATCCTTCTCGTCGGACTCGTTAAAGAAAAAAGTTTATTCCACTCCGTGGTGAGTAATCGCTTTTCTGATATCCAGAAGTTATTTTCGATCATAAGAGGCGGTAGCAGCAACATTATGTACACAATAAGTGAAAAAACAAGTTACACAAAGCTGTAAAACATCAGCCATGTTCTTCGGCGCCATCTTAACCAGATGCACTGTCAAGCTTTTCACATATATTATTTAGATACTGACTGTTAGAACTTGGTGGCCTACAGCAACACCCCAAAAGAAAAGGCTTTAGATGTGCCAGGTGAACCTGCAACCAAAACATTTCAATAACACTTGACATAAGATCTTCTCTAAGCATTACAGGGATATGGCTCTGAATATATACAGAAACACCTGCCCCATAAGCATTCCTGTCTCGTTATAGATGTTATATCCTTGCATTCAATATGAGCCTGATACTTGCAGAATCAAGCCTCTATTCAGTCAGGCAGCCACTCAGGCCTACAGCAGAGAGTGTGGAACCCAGAGGGGGGAGTCGGGGATGATTGCCAGGCCAGTTTTGATTATGTCAGGTCCGCTCTCTTGTTTTGTCAGGGATTTTGTTTTTTATAGACTGCTACTTGTGGCTCACACAAAGTGTGTTGGTGAACAAGCTATGTCGAACTCATGCCCCTGTATTCACAATGGACTATGGGTAAAGGAACACCCTGTAGACACAATGGACCATGGGCAAAGGAACACCACTAACATATAACCACTGGTCAATGTGCCCCCCCTCCTAATGACCAATAACCTTGTCTCATTCTGTCCATTCTGTGAAGATGAGTTTTAATGGGGTCACCTTGTCATCTCATTCAACAGTCAACTGCTGTATTTCATCCCTTCATTGGGATTGAGTTTGTCATTGCTCAGTCCCCGACTCAAGCATTAAATCAATCATCATCTTAAAGAAAACCCTCAATTGTCAATCAATGCACAGCCTTTCAAAGTACAGTATTTTTTTTATCTCTCTATTCTCCGTTGATGAAAAGATCTGAGTTTCAGAAATTGTTTGATGTTCTAGTGATGACGTTATGAATCCATTACAGTCTGTGGTCTCTGAATCTGAGGGATATTTAAAAGTGAGGGAGGACTATAGACAGGATTTGAAAGGATATTTGATTTTAACTTTAGTCTCTGCTGAAACTGCCTGGAACTACTGACAGGTGCGAATATCAGAGCTAAGAGGAATTACAGAAGACAAAGTGTTCTCCGTCTTCTGAAATTCTATCAAGACGTGCATATTGTAAGCATGAGCAAGTAACAAAAAAATATGGCCCATAGTCTCCTATCCAACATATTTCTCAACCACCATCCACCCAGACCCTATTCGCCTGTGTTGTGTTAAGGCACCCGCATACTAGGTTTGGTTTGATCCTAGCAGAACTCGGCTTGGTGAAGCAAACTTCTGTGCCTCTTCTGTGCCTCGGTCCCCTAAAAGACCGCTTGAAAAATTAGAAAGAAGCAGAAATATTAGTTTGTCTTCTTGAGCCAACGTAGAAACAACATAGCCATAACAATTCCTCGAAATAGTCAGAATTCATCAAAGATAAATCAAGGAATCTGTAATGAATTTTGACATTTTTGCAAAGGTCACAATTTAACATTCACTAAGATGTTTGGTGCAGTATTTCTCAAGTTAATTTTGCTTTCGGAAAACTATTTGTCTCTCGTTGAACGACAACAAAGAACTGTTGACCAATTACCGACAAAGGGAGCGTAGACTTCGGCTACCAAACTTTGACTTGCCTCAAGAAGAAATGTCAAACAGCTGTAAAAAAAATAACTGCCGAACACCAAAGCGAACAAATCTTAATATATGCCCATACTGTTTAGACTGGGAAGCATGTTTGCTGTGACCGACGGTCTTTACTGACCTTTAAATGACCACCTCATTCTCTGCTGATGGCTATTGGAGAAGATGTCTTGACCCAGATACAGTATACTGTAACTTACTGACCATAGATGCCTGCCTACTCTCTCTCTAGGTCAGTGGTTCCCAACTTTAATCTTTATTTTTTCAAGTAATTCAGTCCGGCTTTCAACTTACTCTTGAAAGTTACTATTGTAGATTGCACAAGGTTCAATTTCGAAATTGGGTAGTGCATCATCTGTTTTCCTCTTGTCATGTCAGGCATTGCATACCTTAGAGAGCTATTTCTAACTTGTCATAAATGTTCAAATCAACGAGCCTATGTCAGCTAACGTTTTTTAGCTAGTCCATAGATTTTGTAGTAATTTTTGAGTCACTAAATATCACATGAATACACATTATACATGTGACATTTGTATGAAATTGCAAGGAAATTTGCTTTAAAACTGCACATTCTCTCCACCGACATGGGGTTTGAACATAGAAAATAGACATAGAAAATAGACATAGAAATAGACGTGTTGCGCACGTGGGATGTTCCCTAATGCTGGTAGGGGTGCCTGAGTGAAAAGGTTTGGCAACCCCTGCTCTAGGTGACTAGTGCTGGAGTTTCTTAATGACCCACCTTTTCTCTCTGTAGGTAGCTAGTGAGGAGTATCCCACCTTTTCTCTCTGCAGGTGACTAGTAGATTAATATTTTAATGACCTTACATACCCAACTTTTCTCTCTGCAGGTGGCCAGCGGAAGAGATATCACCCTGGGGCAGGTGGAGATATTCTCTCTGAACAGGCCCACACTGCGCCCAGTGAAGAGCCTCCAGGTTGGGGCCCCAGTAAGGTGTCTGGAGTATGTGCCTGAACCCAGACCCTCAGAGGAGGTTGAGGCTGTGGCCTTCAGTAACCCTACTGGGGTGGGGAACACCATCTGTTTGGGACTAGATGATGGAAGGTGAGGTGAACACAGCTGTTAGAGAAATGGTCAAATACTGTAGTGTGAGTTACACAGCAATATTATTGTATTTACAATTGTTGGTATCACCACTATCATCCTACTCCGAATTCAATTGTTTTCACAGAGAGTCTTAATCTGTATTCAATTTATAAAAGGCTACTCTCAAACTAGTAGTAGTAGATCGGACCAAGAAAGCAGAGTTGATTTCATACATGAATCCTGGTGCACAACCATTTCTTATTTTCCTGTCTACTGTCTATATTTTCAGATTTCTACTGCAAGTGGTGATTGCATTACTTTCTCAGAACGAGAAAACAGTCAACTTGCATTTAGATGCAAGATATTGCCAGTTTACTGTAGTTATTTTCTCTGCAAATGTTTGTTATTCATTTGGGCACCTGAATAAAATGAAATGTGTGTCATTTATCTCTTTGTGTTAACTCATTCACTCAACTCATTCATTCATTCTTGTATATTTGTCCTGAGCTGAGAGAAAATACCAATGATGTGTATAAACCCTGGATGACTGACATGGGGGCACTGTACTGAAGCCACTCCACAGACATCTTGGTAGTCCTCTATTGTAAAAAAAACAAAAAGCTATATAAATGCATTTATTAATGTTTACGTTAGTTTGTGGCAAGTATATTCTATTACAGACACCTTAATTCATTATTTTAAATTATATTAGGTGAACTGAACCTTAGACATGTTAAATAAATAGTACTAATGTCCCCACTTCACAAAGAAATGCAAAATACCTGTAATTTTGTTCTTGAAACATTATATTGAAATTGTAGAATTCTATTAATTCCTATGGAGGACTGCTCCTTCTGGGGAGTGCCCATAGAGTACCACAATATGAGTCATAATACCCTTAAAACCTAAAGAGATTTACATGATTATCAAAAAGTAATTCCAGGGTAGTTCTACACGAAACACAGCCATTATTTTAAGCGTTTCTAAAATTCCCTATGGGAAAAATGAATGGTGGAAAAAACGATTGGAACCATTTCCCTCTTTGACCGCTTGATTTTATTTGGTATTTTGATACCTCAATATGACAGCTGGTGGCTTCAAAGCCTCTAATTGGCCAATACATAGCATCAGCAATCCAGTGTTTATATATACATGCACATCATTGGAAAAGGCAGTGTAATAGCAGCAAAATTTCTGCATTTATTTTAGTGGGACACAATAGAAGGACTGTCAACTCCAAAGTTAGTTAACGTTCTCTTTCAAGAAAAAAAAAGTAATTGTGAAAAAAAGTGCATCACAGTCACTGAAGTTCAGATGGAATCGAGGAAGAGCGAGAGGCTGCACACACAATACTGAAGCTCCAAAGTGCCCAGTTACATCAAATGACACATTAACGAGGTACTCTGTCTTCATAAATTATGTTCATTTATCATGTACGCTGTTCCTGCTCCTTTTCCCTCCAGCATCCTGGTGTATGGCAGTGTGGACACTGAGGCCCAGTGCCTGTTGAACCTGCGTAAACCTCATAGCTGCCCTGTCCTGTGCCTCAAACACTGCACCAACTTCCTGTTCGCTGGGCTCAGGGATGGAACCATGATGGTCTATGGAAGGAGTAATGGAGGTAAGAAGGTCTCTCCGTGGCCTCCCGTGTGGCCCAGTGGTCTAAGGCACTGCATCGCAGTCCTAGCTGTGCCACTAGAGAGTCCAAGCTCTGTCGCAGCCGGTCGTGTCCGGGAGACCCATGGGGCGGAGCACAATTGGCCCGGCGTCACCGGGTTAGGGAAGGGTTTGGCCGGCAGGGATGTCCTTGTCCCATCGTGTATTAGCGACTCCTGTGGCGGGCCGGGCGCAGTGCACGCTGACATTGTTACCAGGTGCACAGTGTTTCCACTGACATATTGATGCGGCTGGCTTCCGGATTAAGTGGGCATTGTGTCAAGAAGTAGTGCGGTTTGGTTGGGTTGTGTTTCGGAGGATGCACGGCTCTCGATCTGAGACAAGACTGTAACTACCAATTGTTGAAGCATCACACTACTAACATTGCAATTTATTTAATGTCAGCAGTCATAGATGGACACTCAGAAATACATGCTTCAAGCCATCACCATTATAGCAATAAAAGCAATTGCAGTACAATTAAAGCAGGAGAATGGAACGCCACTAATAGTCTTACAAATATTAGCAAGTAATTGATATTAATTCAGATAATCATTGCATTCACTCATTAGCCTACTATAGCAACAATGTTTAAGGATTGTATTATATTGTATGGAATGTGACATTAAAATGGATAGGTTATTTTGTTATTAGACATTATTAACAGGTCTTGTATCTGTAACAAAAATGGCTTTTGATTTAGTAATCCAATCAAATTAGTAGTGCAATTATGAGTCTTACTGTTTCCTTGTTTCAATTTGTACATCTGTCGGTTTGTACATGCTAATGCATGTCTCTATCTGCTGCATTGAATGCCTCAGTGAATGTGTAAGAAACATATTTTCTGTCATGCATTCAGTCTGCTTGCAGAGAAGTGTAATGCGTGATAGGATTTACAGGGGATTCCATCAAGTGGATACATTTGTGAAAAGCAACTTAATTTCAGACTAGCAACCTTGGAAAATATTGCCTTAAAATACCTATTTTAATGCCCATTGTTGGTGATCTTCTCTGCCAGTGTAAAGAAATGACACATGAAGTCACCATACAGTGGTTGGCATGGTTGTGCTTCGTCATTCAGGCATATCATACAGTAGGGCCAAGAGGCTTAGTTAGCACAATCTCAACATTCACTCTCCCAGTCATTCACCTCAGCCTGCGGGAGCACAATGCCTTTATCACCGTGCGGTGTGGTGTGGTGTGGTGCGACTGTCCTGGCTGTGTCAGTGTGGCTGCCTGCATCTCCCCAGCACTCTACTCTGCTCTCACCTCCAGCCAAGCAGAAAGGATGATTAATTACGCCAGTGTGCTGCGTGCCGATTAAATATGACTATTCATGTTATGTAAAATTAATAAATAAAAAAAGAGGGAGAAGACAGGTGAAAAGCTCTTGAGTGGAGTGTGGATGGTGTCAGGCAATGTTTGTGCATTTTGCACAGCTGTTAAAGATTGATGCCCGTGGATGGTACACTACTGCCTGGAAACCATGTCTGCAGGAGTAGGAAAATATCAAGTACTCACATGGGACTTTTATCAAAAGGCATATGAACAGCCTTCCCAGCTCATTGTTGCTTAGCTGAAAATCCCAATTTATTTTTTCCTTTTGTGGTGCGTGTGGTAGAGCAGTGACATTGCTTGAGCATGGGCCGAGGGCACTTTTACAAGACTGAATTTGAAAAGGTGGAAGAATGACATTTAGAACACGACAAGCAATTAACCTGGGCAAGTCAGAAGTCTTTGTGAAGCTATTCTGGTTTGAAAGGCAAGATATAAACAACTAAACATTTTAATTAAATGGCGTTCTTCTTAAATGTTTCTTCATTAACGCACTGCAAATGAAAAGCGTATGTAATGCACTTTATAACACGCTGCCACAGAAGCAGGTATGGGTGCCCCGTGATTACAACAAGGAAAAAGGTCTGTTTCATTTTCACACTGATGTGCAAAAAAAAGAAAGTTGCGATAAAGAAGTTGGAAAGCTGATTAAATTGTATGGCAGTTATTAGTATATGGTGTTAGGAATTAATTATTGTTTAGCGCATGAGTCAAAGCATATTCCAGAGACACTGCTTTCATCAAATTGTGATTCAAGCTGGTGTGCGCATATGTGAGTTTGCATGTACAGTATGTGTGTATGTCTATTTGTGTATACGTGTGTGTTTGTGAAACAGTAAGTATAAGTATTTGTATGTGTTTTCAGTTTGGAATATTTGTCTAGCAAACACCAGGGCAAGTCGCTTCAGTGTAAGTAGAAGAAATGTAGTTTAATTGCCTTGCTCAAGGCAACAGCTGCTAAATCACTACATTTCATAGTCAAACAGAAAGTGTTGCATATATTTAAAACATAATCATAAACTGGTGATAACAAGTCATGATTTTGTCAGCTGTTTTATCAGAGCTTTGATTTGTCCTTTGTAAAGTAGGAGTAATGTGGTGCCAGGTACCCTAGGGGTTAGAAAGGCGAGCCAGCAGCCGAAGGATTGCCAGTTCTAATCTGTTTGGAAGTGAGCTGGCAACTGGAGGATTGCTGGTATCAAATTCTAGATGCTTTTGTCTGCCGTTGTGGCCTTGAGCAAGGAACTTTACCCCCCACAACAACTGCTCCACGGGCACCCTTCTACAACCTGTTTGTATGTGGGTCTTTCAGAGGGGTTGGGATAAAAAAGCGGAGGTAACATTTCCGTTGGACCTTGTGTACAACTAACGAATAAAGTGATCTTAAATCTTCCGTTTAAAGTGTTCTAATCCTGAGTGTTGGTTGTGTTGTGTTCTCAGGTGAGCTGTGGGAGCCAGACTCCTGCAGGACTGTTATTGTGGGCCCAGAGCCGGTGCGGACTCTTCTGGTACTGGAGGACTCTATGTGGGCCAGCTGTGCCAACTCTGTGACTGTCATCGAGGTCTCCAGCCTTGCCACCCAGGTACAATAGGAGATGCACCAAGTGTTTTATAGTTTGCACAACAGCACACAAACACATACCTCCTGAAATGCTCCTGAAAAGCATCTTCACCTCTGTCTGGCATACTTTTCACAACTGCCTTAGAGCAGAGGCTCATACACAGAATAGTCTCAACAATCCGAACAATATCCTGTCCTTTCCTTCAACTCAACACACTTGCTATTGGAATTGTAAACTATATTGGAACTCAAAACTCCTTGAGTTCTACATTGTTACTTATCCCGAGTACAGAATAAGCTTTGAGGCAGCAGTGACTCTCTGTGCTTGGACACCTTCCTGCCTGTCCAGTCCTCTGGAGATCAGAGCTTAGCCAGCTGAGTGACCACGCAAAGGAGACAAGGTTCTGTCTTGCTGGCTACAGCATATCCATCCTCCGCATTGAACAGGCATGTGTGCTCAGGTTGTCGCTGGTCGCTCCTTTCATATCTTTGTCTTCCTTACTAATGCACACCCTAGAGGGCTGACTTCACTGGGACTGTGATGCGGAACTTGGATCAGGGAAGCAGCACTTTCCCCTGGGGCTGAGCTATAACTTTGTGATGGGGGCGCAGGCCAGGGTCGTGATCACTCAGACTCACCCCTCTCTACTACTTTAGTGGTCTAGGCTATTTACCTAAGTTAGAACAGCCTTACTGTCAGCTCTGCTCTATCTTGAATTGATGATCATTGATAGAGCTGGCAGTTAACACAGAAGGCTACACTGCGCTCCCTGCAAAGCTCCTGTGTAAATGGGCAGCGCCACACTGGTGACATCGCAGTGTGCCGAGCAAACAGAATAAACCCCTCAGACAGTCCTGTGGATCTGCATCCATCTCTCCTCCTTCTCCTCCTCCCTTCTCCTCCCTTAGTGGGTTTAAAGGGACCTGTGTGTGTGTTCTGCATTATGACAGCTGTGGGAATGGTCCATCTGCCCTCAAAAAGAAGGGTTCTAAATCAGGCCTGTCGTCAGAGCCTAACCAGGCAAGACGGCATCGACAGAGGCCTTTGATCAATATTGACAGGCATGGCATGTCTACCTCCCTCTCCTCTCAACTCTATAAGATAGGAATATGCTTACTCCCCCTCCTTTCTCCTGTCCTACCCATGCCCTCTCCCCTCCTTCTCCTTGTCCTACCCATGCCCACTCCCCTCCTTCCTTCTTTCACCTCCATGGCTGTGTGACTGTGGCTGTGGATTTGCTCCACTTCTAAGAACAGGCACATTGTCAAATCAAATCAAATCAAATGTTATGTCACATGCGCCGATGGTGTTCTCGGGGTGATGAGAGGTGTTGGGTTTGCGCCAGACATAGCATTTTCCTTGATGGCCAAAAAGTAACATTTTTGTCTCATCTGACCAGAGTACCTTCTTCCATATGTTTGGGGAGTCTCCCACATGCCTTTTGGCGAACACCAAACGTGTTTGCTTATTTTTTACTTTAAGCAATGGCTTTTTTCTGGCCACTCTTCCGTAAAGCCCAGCTCTGTGGAGTGTACGACTTAAAGTGGTCCTATGGACAGATACTCCAATCTCCGCTGTGGAGCTTTGCAGCTCCTTCAGGGCTCCTTTGGTCTCTTTGTTGCCTCTCTGATTAATGCCCTCCTTGCCTGGTCCGTGAGTTTTGGTTGGCGGCCCTCTCTTGGCAGGTTTGTTTTTTTAATAATGGATTTAATCGTGCTCCGTGGGATGTTCAAAGTTTATGATATTTTTATATTGTGGAGATCTGATGCTCTCCACAACTTTGTTCCTGACCTGTTTGGAGAGCTCCTTGGTCTTCAAGGTGCAGCTTGCTTGGTGGTGCCCCTTGCTTAGTGGTGTTGCAGACTCTAGAGCCTTTCTGAACAGGTGTATATATACGGAGATCATGTGACAGATCATGTGACACAGATTGCACACAGGTGGACTTTATTTAACTATTTTTGTGACTTCTGAAGGTAATTGGCTGCACCAGATCTTATTTAAGGGCTTCATAGCATATTCACTAAATAAACTAAAGTAAAACAATTAAATTAAATCAAAAAGTAACACAAGATATTTACTTAACAATAACGAGGCTATATACAGGGGGTACTGGTACCGAGTCAATGTGTGGTGGTACTGGTTAGTCTAGGTGATTTGTAAACTGACTATGTATTGATAATAAGTAGCAGCAATGTAAAAACAAAGGGGAGGGGTCAATGTAAATAGTCCGGGTGGCCATTTGATTAATTGTTCAGCAGTCTTATGGCTTGGGGGTAAAGCTGTTAAGGAGCCTTTTGGTCCTAGACATGGCTCTCCGGTACCGCTTGCCGTGCGGTAGCAGAGAGAACAGTCTATGACTTGGGTGACTGGAGCCTTTGACGATTTTTTGGGCCTTCTTCTGACACAGCCTAATTTAAAAGTCCTGGATGTCAGGAAGCTTGGCCCCAGTGATGTACTGGGCCGTACGCACTACCCTCTGTAGCACCTTGCTGTCGAAGGCCGAGCAGTTGCCATAGCAGGTGGTGATGCAACCGGTCAGGATGCTCTCCATGGTGCAGCTGTAGAACTTTTTAAAGATCTGGGGACCCATGCCAAATATTTTCAGTCTCCTGAGGTGGAAAAGGTGTTGTCGTGCCCTCTTCACAACTGCCTTGGTGTGCTTGGATCATGATAGCTCGTTGATGATGTGGACACCAAGAAACTTGAAACTCTCGACCCGCTCCACTACAGCCCCGTCGATGTTAATGGAGGCCTGTATGGCCCTCCTTTTACTATAGTGCTCCTTTGTCTTGCTCACATAGAGGCTGTTGTCCTGGCAACACTGCCAGGTCTTTGACCTCCTCCCTATAGGCCGCCTCATCGTTGTCGGTGATCAAGCCTACCACTGTTGTGTTGTCAGCAAACTTAATGATGGTGTTGTAGACGTGCTTGGCCATTCCGTCGTCAATGAACAGGGAGTTTAGGAGGGGACTAAGCACATGGCAGATATGTTGTTGCCTACCCTTACCACATGGGGGCGTCCTGTCAGGAAGTCCAGGATCCAGCTGCAGAGGGAGGTGTTTAGTTCCAGTGTCCTTAGCTTAGTGATGAGCTTTGTGTTGAACACACTATGGTGTTGAACGCTGAGCTGTAGTCGATGAACAGCATTCTCACATAGGTGTTCCTTTTGTCCAGATGAGAAAGGGCGGTGTGGAGTGCGGTTGTTATTGTGTCATCTGTGGCCCTGTTGGGGTGGTATGCGAATTGGAGTGTCTAGGGTGTCCGGGAGGATGCTGTTGATGTGAGCCATGACCAGCCTTTCAAAGCACTTCATGGCTACCGACGTGAGTGCCACGGGGCGGTAATCATTTAGGCAGGTATAGCATTCTCGCATAGGTGTTCCTTTTGTCCAGGTGGGAAAGGACAGTGTGGAGTGCGATTGAGATGGCGCTCAGTGTAATGCAGGGCTAATGAGCTGTTCAGGCGGTTTGACTTTAGTGCTGGGGCTTAGCCAGTGCTTCTCTCCTCTGCTGATGAAGGACTTGGGTGGTGCTGCTGTTTGTGTGACAGCAGTGCTGGGTGGAAGGAGCATATTACCTCTGTCACGCTTTGCTACCACTCTCGTGGTTGTAAGCAATGCAGAACTCAGCACCCTAATACCACGGTGTCAATTGGGTGAGCAGTTGTTGCCTTCACTTTATTTGATAGTGAGGAAAGAGTGCTCCACTACATGTTCAGCATCACCATCCATTTTAGAAGAGACCTTAGTGCCAAATATATGCTCTGATAGGCTGTCCAGGCAGTATCCAATGTTGTCAAGGCTGGCAGTCATGCAGCCCTGTAAACAAATATCACTTCCACTAACCCCTTCAATTAAAATAACCTACCAGTTAATTCATTATTACAGTGGCTAAGGCATTGGGCTCCCGAGTGGCGCTGCGGTCTAAGGCACTGCATCTCAGTGCTTGAGGCGTATCACAACCGGCCGTGATTGTGAGTCCCATAGGGTGACACACAATTGGCCCAGAGTCGTCCGGGTTTGGCCGGTGTAGGCTGTTATTGTAAATAAGAATTTGTTCTTAACTGACTTGCCTAGTAAAATAAAGGTAAAATTAAAAAATTTACGTTTTGTGTTTGGCCTCACTAATGTACAGGGACAGATAACATTTAAAGCAGCCAGATAACAACATATCCATGAAACATATGCTAGACAAGGTGTCATGATGACAGGGTGTAAGTTAATGATTAGTCTGTTAATTAAGAATTAGTCTGTTCATGTCAAAATCACTGATTAAACCCCCCTCATAATTCCTTGCGGTTCACTGACATTGTTTACATTTTATACAAGTTTGAACTTGGTTTGTAATTAGATCTTAAATTCTTTGAAATAGGGCTTCTTGAATTGAAATCTGTATCAGAAAAAATACATTTGGTAACACTTTATTTGTATAGTCCATCTGTAGAAAATAAATGTGTTTAAAATGTAGATGCTCTACATATGATCAGTTATAGTTCAACTAACAGCCTACTAACCCTTGCCCTAACCCTAACCTTAACCCTAACCCTTTCTTTTCTTTTTCTAAACCAAACCCAAACATATTTTTTTGTGGTTGCACTTGAAAATGGAAGAGATGCAGTATCCTCTTCTCCCAGAAAGAGCAGAGCATGCACCTACTGCTGCAGAGTCAATTAAAAGAGAAAACACATCAAAGGGTTCTCTTCTCTCCCCACTCTCAAACAAAGGAGGTCCCTCTGGCAAGAGCACACAAACAGGTGGAAATCCCTGTCCGCTGGTGCCTCGCTCTCGCTCTCGCTCTCACTCTCGCTCTCACTCTCACTCTCACTCACTCAGTCTCGCTCTCTTTCTGACTAATCTCTTAGCCCCTGACTCATAAACCAAGAGGACCTGGGAGATGATGCCAGAGCCAGCCCTTGTCATGGTGCAGACCTCGGGGGTAGCATGCCTAGCCATGATAAGGCGCGTTGCTCTTCCTCAGCGACTCATTCATTTAAAAAAATGATTTTATTTAACTAGGCAAGTCAGTTAAGAACAAATTCTTATTTACAATGACAGCCTACCCCAGACAACGCTGGGCCAATTGTGTGCCGCCCTATGGGACTCCCAATCACGGCCGGATGTGATACACCCTGGATTCAATCCAGGGACTGTAGTGATGCCTCTTGCAATGAGATGCAGTGCCTTAGACCTCTGCGCCACTTGGGAGCCCGAGTTTGTGCCTGAAAAGCCTTCTCTTTTCCTGTGGTCTTGAGAAGTTGGATGGTGGGAGGATGTTGTATACTGGCACAGTAGAAAAAGATGCCCCAGTCTGTGAATCATTGTTGCAGTTAAGTACAAGCTTAAGAGAGACACACTATGGCCTTCTGAGAAAGCAGGGTTGGTAATCTCCAGTCATCTGACCTACTTGGGTTTTGTGGAAAAGATTTAACTACTTAGGGAGCAGTGGGGCGCTAGGGAGCAGCGCTAGTGCCCCACTCCCGACACTACCCAGTGAAATGTGAGGCGCCAAATTCAAAATCCAAAAGTTAAATTATTAAACATTCATAAATATACAATTGTTGCATAGTCATCAAAAGCTCTGATTCTTGGCAATATCACAGCGTTGTCACATTTCAAAAAGGCTTTACGGCGAAAGCACAACATTTGATTGTTTGAGGGTAGCACCTCTAATATTTATGCATTAGCATAAATCCATAACCCAACACGGGTCTCACAAAACGCATAAAAATCACTAATATAAAATCGCTTACCTTTGATGAACTTCTGCTGAGGGCTTCCCAAGTGTCCAACGATGACAATCCATGCTTCTTTGGTTAGAAAAAGTAATTTATTATATCCATAAATCTCAGTTGAGTTGCCCATTGAACCGTGAAGAGAACACGTTCAAATTATACCTATACACTTTCTACAAACAAATCAAACATCATTTTTAATGTATCCTTAGGTATCCTTTTGGGTATATTTGCTGTAATATTTCAACCGGACGATAAAGTGAACGATAGGAAAGAAAAATAAAGTGGTGCGCGTTCACAATCTCGTGCGCGTCAAACCTTGTTTACAAAAGTGGTCGCCTGACAATTTCCTGTCCCAATCCGTTCTGGTCACTGCTAGAATTCCCAGTCTTTGACTGTTGACTGTTGACATCTAGTGGAAGCCATAGGTACTGCAGTCTCAGTCCTACAAAGTTGTATGCAATAGGCACAATGGAGAAGAGTCAAAGTCAAAGTCACCATTATTAGTCAGTTGCACAACCGAATGCCTTCAACTGAAATGTGTCTTCCGCATTTAACCCAACCCCTCTGAATCAGAGAGGTGCGGGGGGCTGCCTTAATCGACATCCACGTCTTCGGCGCCCGGGGAACAGTGGGTTAACTGCCTTGTTCAGGGGCAGAACAACAGATTTTTACCTTGTCATTTACAAAAAAAACTGCAAATCTGGATGGATTTTCCTCGGGT
Source organism: Brachymystax lenok tsinlingensis (assembly GCA_030435695.1). Taxonomy (NCBI): domain Eukaryota; kingdom Metazoa; phylum Chordata; class Actinopteri; order Salmoniformes; family Salmonidae; genus Brachymystax; species Brachymystax lenok. Next base: position 36,581,276 of record CM059813.1, read on the forward strand.
TTCCGCCTGCTATATCACTTCTGTTATACTCACATACATTATTTTAACACTCTTAGAAACGTCAGAGTGTTTCCTATCCAATAGTACTAATTATGTGCATATCCCATTTACTGGGCCTGAGTAGCATGCATTTTACTTTGGGCACGCCAGACTCTCCAAAACCGTCACCTCGGGAACCGCTCCCTAAGAAGTTAACTACTTTGCAGTCATATGGCATGGGGGTAGAAACTTTTCAGGGTCTTGTTGTTTCAAGACTTTATGCATCAGTACCACTAGTATGTTCCTGGAAACAATACATTGAGAATTGAGAAAAAAAATGCTTTCATATTAACATCCTTTTTTTGGTCAGTAGGTGCCCAACATAACAAAAGGTGGTGGTGTGTTACTCAGATAGATAAAGCCTGTCCGCATTTCTGATTTCTGTAACATTTAGCGTATCTGTGTAATATTGACATAAACTCAGAATATGCAAACATAGTCCTGTTTAATCAATTGCTGTGCTGATCAAAGGACAATTCATTACCTCTGCCAAATGAATATGTAGCTTAAAGTTATGTTTGTATTTGTATTTATTTTTTCAAAAAAGATTGATGTTACAATTTACAATAGCCTTATATCTAAAAATGACATACAGCCGAAGGATTTGGGGATAATATATACACACACATTATTTTAATAGCAGGACACTAAAATCCATTATCCCTCTGAAGAGTATGAATTAGTGGTGTGTGAAAAATGCAATAATTTACCTTGTATGCGGTACAAATCACATTATTGTGGGAGCACCTAAGACTATGAATTAGGCTGTTTGAGATGGTTTGAATCCTAAGAAACCTGCCTACACATTGTTTGAAGTATTATAGACCAACATAGCTACTGTAGTACTGTAGGTCAAAGCTGTGTGCTGGAAAACCTTGGTAGAGCAAGAGTGGAGTAGGCATTGTGGTGCTCATGTGAATTTCCTTTCTTTTTCAGCCTAATTATCACTTAAAGGTGCAATATGCAGTATGCACTTGCAGTGCAATATGCAGAAATTTCCTGGTTGCTAAAATTCTAATAGTTTGTCTAATTTCAGTTTATGTGACAAACAAGCAAGTGCAGAGAATCATTGTACCATCTAAATCGCTGTGAAAGATCTGAAGTAACCAAAAATATAGAATTTTCAGCTGTTTGAAGCTGGTGCACAGAACCGAAAGTAAAAGACATAAAAACACAATTTAAGAACGGGAAGCATAGAAATAGCGCACATTGAACAGATCTACTGCTTTTTAGACATGCTTGTAATGAGTATGACAGATCTACAACTCACAATTCTATGTGAATTTAGTCGGGTCGCCCAAAAAGTTACATATTTCAGATTTAAAACATTGTTTTTATTTTTTATCTGCATGGTTTTTAGACCGGAAGGTGATTATGCCACATTATTATTCAATACTATTAACTACAACTCCTGGAGAGGGGTTCTTATATGTCATTGATCCACAGTACTTTCTTTAGTGTGCACATTTTTGTGTGTGCTTCTGTGTGGGTGTGTTTTTATGTGCATGCATACGTTTAATAAAGTCATATCTATGATATTATAACTTCATTATGGATAAGATGTCTACGTACAGGTCCATAAAATTGTGCAGAGCAATGATAAATAAGCAATTACAGACAGTGACGTCACACTTTACATGGTAATTTGTTTTTGATAGCCAGAATGCAATATACCGGAAATTATACATTTCCAGACTTCTCTAGGATTCTTTTTTTTCCCAGATTGGAAGAATGTACCTCAGCAGTTCCTCACATAACCCTTATATCTGATAGCAGAGAAAGCCAACCCAGATAACATTCCGTGATTTGACAAAACAAATCTGTTCTATTGCATTTAGACCAGGATCTCTACATGTAAAATTAATTGTATTCATAAAAACACTCAGATCTAGAGTATTAACTAATTTAAAATACCAATGTAAACCGGGTCTAAAGGTGACCATACTGTTTGGTCATTGATTTGTATCTTTCATGTTCTGTGTGTAAGCATTTGCTTGCCAGCTCCATGCCTATTTTAAGTCCCATCTCTATTATGGTTTCCATGGTGATGTTATTCACTGCTTCCATGGTGATGTTATTCACTGCTTCCCTCTCTTCCAGAGGTTTGAGGTGCACCCAGACCCCATGGTGAGCGTGGCCCATATGGTGCGGGCTGGGGGAGGAGTCTGGATGGCCTTTAGCGAGGGCTCTTCTATTCGCCTGTTCCACACTGAGACACTGGAGCATCTGCAGGAAATCAACATCTCCACCCGAGTATCTTTGCACAACCCAGGTACAGTACAGAACGCCCACCCTCAGGTTGACATAGGGATTCATCTTGACCTCCTAATTTCAGGGGCCAACGTTTTCCTTCTGTTTATACAGTAGAACCCAATGTCACCCTCTCTAACACTTCTGCCCTTAAGCCCTCTGATTTAATGCATCACTATACTTTTGACAGCCCATTTATTGTTGTTTTTGAAGTATTTTAGAAAACACTTAAGTCAAGTGTTGTATGACACAACGTCAACTCCACAAGTTTTTGCTATTTTTCTATCACAATCAAATTTGTCTTCAAGCACATGCAAATGCATGAGCCTGACCTGTTGTATTAGTGGGGTTAGGAGGAAAACATATGGCATACATTAGTCCGTTTTTGTGGACCTCTTTGTACAAGAGCAATGAGAGGGCACTAATTAAGTCACGACGACGATGCGCTCCTCACTGGACTGGTATTCTGGTCTTGTCTTGCTGGAGCTAGTTGCTCCTTGGGTCCTGTGCTCCAGGGATTGACCTGAATAAGTAGCCTCCAGAACCCGAGAAGCCCTAATGAAGCTGTAGGGTAAGAGGCTGGAATTAATAAAAGGAGTAGAGTCATGAAGGAGCTGTTAAAATGCTGCCAGGCAAAGTTTTTCATTGCAGGAGTTGCCATGGAAACACTTGTTTTTCCTTCAACGTCTCTGCAACGCTGGTATTGTGCCAGTTTTGCCCCCTTCTTTCTATTGGCGTCTCTCCATTTTCTTCTCTCCTCTCTCACTTTCTCTCTCCTCACCTTATCTTTCTCCCTATCATTTTGGACTGCCAAATTTCTTTTATTCTCAACCATATTTGCTGTCTTCATCTCACCCTCATTTTAACTCTCACTGCAACACCTTTAGGATGATGTGTACATTCTCCTCACCCTCCGCCTTCCTACCTTCATGATACATTAAATATACTGTGTATCAGCCAACCCAGGTATTTCCATGGGAGAGTCAGGATAAACACAAAGCAGACACAGAAAAGAGCATGTCTGAGGGTAGTCATTCCACACATTGTCATTTTGATTCAATCTCAGCCCAGGGACCCATGGCCCAGGGAGTCATTACATCCTGATTAACCTGGTGCCTCAACTCTCACACTGTTTCTGAGGGTTATTTTGAGCTGATTCAGTGTAGCCTGTGCTCCCTTTCCCCTAATACTGTCTGAATGTATTCAAATGTGCCTCCTTCCCCCATGCATCTCTGCCCAGACAGAGTTTGATATTCTCCACGTCAAAAGGACTGAGGATCAGAGTCAGACAAAACTAAAATGAGAAAAAGGCAGTGCACCAAATCAAGCTTCAGCAGCCAGACAAAGAGAATTACTGTCAACAGTTCCACTGTTGTAGCCCTTTCTCATTAAATGGATGGAGAAGGAAATAATAATAAAAAGAGTCATGTTTCAGAAAGCCCAAGCTTTTCTTTCTCAGATCGAAGTTCCTTTTTGTTAGACACTTGAAGAATACGTTCCTATCGGTCAAGATGTCTAGACTTTAGATAGTTCGGTGACCCTGAGGTTATTACCTCCCTACTCCAGCACTTTCTGATGAAATATGCAGCATGTATGAGAATGAGAGAGGGTGGCAGGTTGGCCTCAGGGAAAGTTGGGAGACAGGGTGCAAGGGGGGTTAGGGGGGCTAGGATGAGGGGTGGCTAGAGGGGTCCTCAGGGCCTGAGAGAGAATGTTACAGCTTCTCCTCTGCTGTGCTCATGGGTAAAGGAGCACCTGGTTCTCCTGGATACACTGAGTGCACATGGAACATGGAATATTGATTGAGTTATTACAGATCAATGCTCTTCCATTTCCACCGGCCTCTCTATTAATAGATAATTCATGAATGAATTATCTTTTCCCAAAATCCTCACCCTTTAACCTTTTACACTCGTGGGAATTGGCCTATATGGATATGTCTAAATTGAAATGTTTCTTACAGAAGAAACATGGAAAGCATATGCATAACCATGGTAGCAATTGCAAGGGAACAGCTTGGAGATAATGGGAAAACTATTAGACCAAAGTTGAGGACACAACAGTTCACCTGACACAACACTGAATCCGAACATTACACTTACGATTTTATGTGCATTTGTTGATAACGAAATCTGAAAATACTCTGGTTACGTTCATTAACTTCTTAGGGAGCGGCAGGTGAGGTGACGGTTTTGGAGAGTCTGGCGTGCCCAAAGCAAAATGCCTGCCACTCAGGTTCAGAAAATAGGATATGCACATAATTAGTACTATTGGATAGGAAACACTGAGGTTTCTAAAAGTGTTAACATAATGTCTGTGGCCAAACACCTCCAAGGTGTGCACAGTTTCTAAGGGAATTTCCATCTGAAAGGACCCATGAATACCAATATGTGAAGTTCATAGGAGCATGTCAAATGAAAGCTAAGAGTCTATATTTTTGGGAAGGCATAGATAGATGTTTCGACCATTTTCCATCATAGTTAAGCATATGCAAAGGCTTTGATTTCCGGATAAACTAAAGGGGTGTTAGAAAACATCTATCAGAAAAAGTCTTAAAAAGGTATCAAAACACAATAATGTTGAAGTAACACTTATATTTCGTTTTGGAGAAACTGTTTACATTGCCTTGTAATTCTGTTACCAAAATCCTACATACTGTATCTTTAAGATATATTAAAAATTCTCTCCCTCATGAGGAGGGAGGATAATGGACGTTGACAGAAGTAATAAGTAATCGTCGACCTACCAATTAGTTATAGTGATTTACTGTTATCAATTTTGTTTATGAATTAGTAAGTGATTAAAACTCGTTTTTCCGTTACCAAAAAATCTAATGGAATTATTGCAGCTGAATTGGCAACAACGGGAAATCATAATAGTCACCTGGTACTGTCCTGCCTCCTACTGGCATACTGTTATGTTCAGCTGGTTACTGTTTTCTTTCTCTTTCTATCTCAAATCAAATCAAATTTTATTTGTCACATACACATGGTTAGCAGATGTTAATGCGAGTGTAGCGAAATGCTTATTTAGCACAAGCGAAATGCTTGTGATAAATAAATCACTGACATTGTCACCAGCAAAGCACCCCCACACCATCACAACACCTCCTCCATGCTTCACGGTGGGAGAACACATGCGGAGATCATCAGTTTTGTTCACCCACTCTGCGTCTCACAAATTCTCAAATTTGGACTCATCAGACCAAAAGACAAATTTCCACCGGTCTAATGTCCATTGCCAGTGTTTATTGGCCCAAGCAAGTCTCTTCTTATTATTGGTGCCCTTTAGTAGTGGTTTCCTTTCAGCAATTTGACCATGAAGGCCTGATTCACACAGTCTCCTCTGAACAGTTGATGTTGAGATGTCTGTTACTTGAACTGTGTGAATCATTTATTTGGGCTGCAATTTCTGAGGATGGTAACTCTAAATAACGTATCCTCTGCAGCAGAGGTAACTCTGGGTCTTCCTTTCCTGTGGTGGTCATCATGAGAACCAGTTTCATCATAGCGCTTTTGGTTTTTGTCTTGTCTTAGAGTAATGATGGACTGTTGTTTCTCTTTGCTTATTTGAGCTGTACTTGCCATAATATGGACTTGGTCCTTCATCAAAAAAGGCTATCTTTTGTATACCACCCCTACCTTGTCACAACACAACTGATTGTCTCAAATGCATAAAGAAGGAAAGAAATTCCACAAATTAACTTTTAAGAAGTCACACATGTTAATTGAAATGCATTCCAGGTGACTACCTCATGAAGCTGGTTGAGAGAATGCCAAAAGTGTGAAAAGCTGTCATCAGGGCAAAGGGTGGCTGCTTTGAAGAATCTCAAATAGAAAATATATTTTGATTTGTTTAACACTTTTTGGGTTACTACATGATTCTATATGTGGTATTTCATAGTTGTGATGTCTTCACTATTATTCTACAATGTAGAAAATATAACAAATTAAGAAAAACCCTTGAATGAGTAGGTGTGTCCAAACTTATGACTGGTACTGCTTTTCTTTTATTAGGAAATTATGAAAAATATGAATAACATTCCACCCATGAGGCCACTAGGTCATTTGGCAGCAGGAAAGGTCTACAACCTCCCTAAACTCCAGTCTTTGTCATTATCCACTTCCATTGCTGTTCCTAGACAATGTTCTCACTTAACTTCACAGTTCATGTTAACCCTGCAGTGGGTGTTCATGACAACTGCTGCCCTTCTGATGCAGCACTCTGTGACACAGACTAGAAATAGACACAATCTCTATGTAAGCAGTCAGCTGACACTTAAAAGATTGAGTTCTTCACTATGCCTTCTAACTCTCTTATGACCCTTTGAGATCGCTTCCTCTCTGCAGATGCTTAACATGCACCTCAGCGATCCTGCATCCACTCCCTACTTGCAAAACCCTGCTATTTCTTCCAAACTTTGGCTGTGGTTGTGCATGGTGAAATTAATAAATTAAGGTGCTCTCTTACCACTCATGCGAATCACACGTCATAATCTGAGTGTGACACAGAACAACCACGTAAATGCAGCTCTACATGTAAATGAGCATTCTTTCAGTATGGCTGTTATTGTAATTCAATTAGGTGATTGCCATAGATTTTTCCCATCTTAATCTTTTCTTTTTATTGGCCAGTCTGAGATATGGCTTTTTCTTTGCAACTCTGCCTAGAAGGCCAGCATCCTGGAGTTGCCTTTTTACCTTTGAAGTTGAGACTGGTGTTTTGTGGGTACTATTTAATGAAGCTGCCAGTTGAGGACTTGTGAGGTGTCTGTTTCTCAAACTAGACACTCTAATGTACTTGTCCCTATGCACAGTTGTGCAGCGGGGCCTCCCACCCCTCTTTCTATTCTGGTTAGAGACAGTTTGCGCTGTCCTGTGAAGGGAGTAGTACACAGCGTTGTACGAGATCTTCAGTTTCTTGGCAATATCTCACATGGACTAGCCTTCATTTCTCAGAACAAGAATAGACTGACGCATTTCAGAAGAAAGGTCTTTGTTTTCTTGCCATTTTGAGCCTGTAATCAAACCCACAAATGCTGATGATCCAGATACTCAACTAGTCTAAAGAAGGCCAGTTTTATTGCTTCTTTAAATCAAGACAACAGTTTTCAGCTGTGCTAACATAATTGCAAAAGGGTTTTCTAATGATCAATTAGCCTTTATTATAAACTTGGATTAGCTAACACAACATGCCATTGGAACACAGGAGTGATGGTTGCTGATAATGGGTCTCTGTACGCCAATGTAGATATTCCATTAAAAATCTGCCGTTTCCAGCTACAAAAGTCATTTACCACGTTAACAATGTCTACATTGTATTTCTGATCAAGAAATGTGCTTTTCTTTCCTAAACAAGGACATTTGTAGGTGACCCCAAACCTTTGAAAGGTAGTGTATATTTTTTATATCTGTGTCCAAATTTTCAATGAGTTTCTAGTGGATAGCCCATATTGTTCAAGAAAATTGACAAATTAATCTAATCAACAATGGCATTATTTTCAATTAACTCTGCAACTTTTCTAGTTCTTGTATTTTTTTACAACTGCCACCAGTTTGGCTTCAAAGCATTTACAACAAAGACATGTTGACATAGTTAAAAAATATATAGGTGTATAAAAAAAAATATAAAGGATATTTCATGCTGAAACCCTCCTATTAAACACTAGTGGTATTCACTAAGTTTATGGTTTATATTTAGGATAATGTTTTATAGCTTTGTCATTTTCTAATTTAAAATCATGTAAGGTTTTTTTTTTATACTGTATATTTCACAGGTGATAAGGCCACACAAAGGGACAGAGATAAAGGTGACCGACCGACTCGATTCAGTCTCTTGTAGCAAAATGTTTTTTTACATTGGATAAAAGTAAAGACTCAGCTCTAGAAAATGGTATATCATACACTACAGTTGGGGAACAATGGGAAAGTAATTAGGCTTTAAATTTGATAAACTTGTGGCCCCACTTTTTTTTTGGTACACCTACTGGAGAGGTTTTCTTTGTCTACACCCACTCAGCATCATTCACACCCTCTTAAGCCTTAGCCCACCCATCTCTCTAAGGATACACATGAGGCTAAACAGAGTGAGTATGATAGTGTACTTAACAGCCAAAGATTTATAGACTCAAGGCTGGTTTATGCTACATCTATCGACATGTCTGTATACAGTTGTCACAGTGACATCATGAACATTCTATTGTCTTCTGACATCAAACTTGTCGTTGTCATTATGAAAAAGTATAAATACAAAAAAGGACAGGCTGCATGACATCAGCAGCATGGTGTTCCAAAATAGCTGGTGTATTTTAACACCAATAAACCCATCTGTTTAAAAATTATAGTATATATGTCAATCTGGCAAACCAGGCAACTAAAAGTGACTTTCTAAACAATGTTTTGGTTTGTTCTCTAGCTTGTTCAGTTTAATATTATATATAGTTTTTGTACCTTTACCCCTTTTTCTCCCACTGGTAGTTCCCAGGTTATTTACAAACAGCACTATGAAACAAAGATAAAGTATATAAAGAATGATAGTAAAAAATCTTTGGAGCACCATAAATTAAATATTGGGGAAAAAAGCCAACTCGGATCCATCATTCATTGAATCAGATGGCCCATTTATCACAAAACCCATTGATATTGCCAACTATTAATAAATCTTGTTAGGGCTAGGGTTTATTTTCCAGAATTTCCGCCTGACTGACGTGCCCAAAGTAAACTGCCTGTTACTCAGACCCAGAAGCCATGATATGCATATAATAGCATTGGATAGAAAACACTTTGAAGTTTCTAGAAATGTTTTAGGTCCCAGGCTCTTATAATGGAAAGCTATGGGTCCTATGTACAGTTGAAGTCTGAAGTTTACATACAACTTAGCCAAATACATTCCTGACATTTAATCCTAGTAAACATTCCCTGTCTTAGGTCAGTTAGGATCACCACTTTATTTTAAGAATGTGAAATGTCAGAATAATAGTAGAAATAATTATTTATTTAAGCTTTTCTTTCTTTCATCACATTCCCAGTGGGTCAGAAGTTTACATACACTCAATTAGTATTTGGTAGCATTGCCTTTTAAATTGTTTAACTTGGGTCAAATGTTTTGGGTAGACTTCCACAAGCTTCCCACAATAAGTTGGGTGAATTTTGGCCCATTCCTCCTGACAGAGCTGGTGTAACTGAGTCAGGTATGTAGGCCTCCTTGCTCGCGCACGCTTTTTCAGTTCTGCCCAGAAATGATCTATAGGAAGGATGAGGTCAGGGCTTTGTGATGGCCACTCCAATACCTTGACTTTGTTGTCCTTAAGCCATTTTGCCACAACTTTGGATGTATGCTTGGGGTCATTGTCCATTTGGAAGACCCATTTGCGACCAAGCTTTAACTTCCTGACTGATGTCTTGAGATGTTACTTCAATATATCCACATAAGTTTCCCTCCTCATGATGCCACCTATTTTGTGAAGTGCACCAGTCCCTCCTGCAGCAAAGCACCCCCACACCATGAATCTGCCACCCCCGTGCTTCCCGGTTGGGATAGTGTTCTTCGGCTTGCAAGCCTCCCCCTTTTTCCTCCAAACATAACGTTGGTCATTATGGCCAAACAGTTCTATTGTTGTTTCATCAGACCAGAGGACATTTCTCCAAAAAGTACGATCTTTGTCCCCATGTGCAGTTGCAAACCATAGTCTGGCTTTTTTATGGCGGTTTTGGAACTGTGGCTTCTTCCTTGCTGAGTGGCCTTTCAGGTTATGTCGATATATAGGATTTGTTTTACTGTGGATATAGATACATTTGTACCTGTTTCATCCAGCATCTTCACAAGGTCCTTTGCTGTTCTGGGATTGTTTTGCACTTTTCGCACATTAATCTCTAGGAGACAGAACGCGTCTCCTTCCTGAGCAGTATGACGGCTGCGTGGTCCCATGGTGTTTATACTTGCGTACTATTGTTTGTCCAGATGAACGTGGTTATTGCTCCCAACGATGAACCAGACTACTATTTTATTTCTGAAGTCTTGGCTCTGAGTTTGAAGGTAGGCTTTGAAATACATCCACAGGTACACCTCCCAATTGACTCAAATGATGTCAAATAGCCTGTCAGAAGCTTCTAAAGCCATGACATAATTGTCTGGAGTTTTCCAACTTGTTAGGGAGTGGCAGCTGAGGGGTCGGTTTTGGAGAGCCTGGCGTGCCCAAAGTAAAATGCCTCCCATTCAGGCCCAGAAAATAGGATATGCACATATTTAGTACCATTGGATAGGAAACACTGAATTTTCCAAAGGTGTTAACCATTTGTCTGTTAGTGAAACAGAACGCATATGGCAGGCGAAACCCCGAGGAATTTCTGTCCTGGAAAAAGTGGTTTTGACAGAGTGCCTCATTGGGAACCCCTCCCTCATGAAAATGACCATATAAGGGCATATGAATGCAGTACCCATCGCTTCCTTTAGATGTCAACAGTCTCGAGACAGTGTAAAATTTCATTTTAGATGCTTTAGACCAGAGAATAAGAGCAAACCAGGAAGTTACCTTTTTATGTAAACAGTACTCAGTGCGCGTTCCCGACAAAGTGCGCAGTGTCTTTTTTACCGTCTTTATCGATCAGTTTATATTCCGGTTGATTTATAATAGTAAATATACGTAAAAGTGTTCCTAAGGATACATTTAAAATTATGTTTGATTGTTCTTGGACAAGTTTATAGGTATAAGATGAACGAGTTCTCGTCACGTTTCAATGGACTAGTGGAGGCTGTCGTTTCTGATTATAACGCGCGAACCAAATGGAGGATTTATGGATAAAATACATTACTTTTTCTAACAAAAGAACCATGGATTGTCTTCGTTGGACACTTAGGATGACCTCAGCAGAAGTTCTTCAACAGGTAATTGATTTGTTTTCGCTGTGAAATGTGTTGTGTGTGCCATGATGGCGAATCGATTCATGGCTATGGGAAAAATATGTGAGGTGCTACCCTCAAACAATCAAATGTGCTGCTTTCGCCGTAAAGCCTTTTTGAAATCTGACAACGCTGTGATATTGCCAAGAAACAGAGCTTTTTATGAGTATGGAACACTTGTATATTGGTGGATGTTTAATAATTCAACTTTTGGATTTTGAATTTGGCGCCTTACATTTCACCTGGTAGTGTCGGGAGCAGCCCCGCTAGCGCCCCAGCAATCCCTGAGAGGTTAAAGGCTCAGTCAACTTAGTGTATGTAAACTTCTGACCCACTGGAATTGTGATACAGTGAATTATATGTGAAATAATCTGTCTGTAAACAATTGTTGGAAAAATTACTTGTGTCATGCACAAAGTACAGGTCATAACCAACGTTTACAAGAAATTTGTGGAGTGGTTGAAAAACGAGTTTTAATGACTCCAACCTAAGTGTATGTAAACTTCTGACTTCAACTGTAATTCCAGGTTCCAGATTGCAATTCCCATGGCTTCCACTAGATGTCAGTCTTTGTTTATTGTTTCAAGCTTGTTTCTTCATAAACGAGGAAGAATTTTGAGTTTTGGCACAGAGAATACCGGAACATTATCAGTCTGTCGGCTCGCGACGGAGAGGACGCGCACTTACTAATTTTACCTTCCTATTGAACATACTTCTTTCCGTATGAAATATTGTAGTTTACTTACATTTTAGGGTAACTGAGGATTATATAGAACCATAGTTTGACTTGTTTGAATGAAGTTTAGCGGTATCTTTTTGGAATCCTTTGTCTCCATGTTGATCGAGTGGATTACTGAAATCGTTGGCGCCAACTAAACAGACTTTTTGGGATAAAAATAAGGATTTTATCTGATTTATTTAATCGCTATTTGTGATTTTGTGAAGCCTGTGCTGGTTGAAAAATATGTTGATGTGGGGCGCCGTCCTCAGACAATCACATGGTATGCTTTCGCTGTAAAGCCTATTGTAAATCGGACAATGCAGTTAGATTAACAGGAATTTACGCTTTTAAATTATATAAGATACTTGTATGTTTATGAATGTTTAATATTACGATTATTTATTTGAATTGCGCGCCCTCCAATTTCACCGGATGTTGTCAACTGGTGTCCCGCTAGCGGGACGCCTAGCCTTAAGAAGTTGACTTTTTCATTGTCAAGATAAAACAAACTTACTGTAGGGATAACATGCCAGCAACAAACGCTGACACTACACATCCAAGTATATCTGACCAAATTATGAAAGACAAGAATTGTACTTTTGAATTCCGTAAAGTCAGTGTGAAAGAGGTGAAAAACATATTGTTGTCTATCAACAATGGCAAGCCACCGGGGTCTGACAATCTGGATGGAAAATTACTGAGGATAATAGTGGACGATATTGCCACTCCTATTTGCCACATCAATTAAAGTCTACTAGAAAGTGTGTGCCCTCAGGTCTGGTGGGAAGCTAAAGTCATTCCGCTACCCAAGAATAGTAACGCCCCCTTTACTGGCTCAAATAGCCGACCAATCAGCCTGTTACCAACCGTTAGTAAACTTCTGGAAAAAATGGTGTTTGACCAGATACAATGCTATTCCACAGTAAACAAATTTACAACAGACCTTCAGCACACATATAGAGAAGGACACACAACAAGCACAGCACTTACACAAATGACTGATGGTTGGCTGAGAGAAATTGATGATGAAATTGTGGGGCTGTCTTGTTAGACTTCAGTGTAGCTTTTGACATTATTGATCATATTCTGCTGCTGGAAAAACTAATGTGTAATGGCTTTACACCCCTGCTATAATGTGGATAAAGAGTTACTTGTCTAACAGAACACAGAGGATGTTCTTTAATGGAAGCCTCTCAAACATAATCCAGGTAGAATCAGGAATTCCCCAGGGTAGCTGGTTAGGCCCCTTGCTTTTTCAATCTTTACTAACGATTTGCCACTGGCTATGAGTAAGGCCAGTGTGTCTTTGCGGGTGACTCAACACTATACATGTCAGCTACTACTACAGCGACTGAAACGACTGCAACACTTAACAAAGAGCTGCAGTTCGTTTTGGAACGGGTAGCAAGGAATAAGTTAGTCCTAAATATTTTCAAATCTAAAAGCATTGTATTTGGGACAAATCATTCACTAAGTGCTAAACTTCAACTACATCTCATAATGAATAATGTGGAAATTGAGCAAGTTGAGGTGACTAAACTGCTTGGAGTTACCCTGGATTGTAAACTGCCATGGTCAAAACATATTGATACAACAGTAGCTAAGATGGGGAGAAGTATGTCCTTAATAAAGCGTTGCTCTGCATCCTTAACAACACTAACAACAAGGTAGGTCTTACATGCCCTGGTTTTGTCTCACCTGGACTACTGTTCAGTAGTGTGGTCTGGGACCACAAAGAGGGACTTGGGAAAATTGCAGTTGGCTCAGAACTGGGCAGCAAGGCAGGCCCTTAAATGTACACAGAGAGCTAACATTAATGACATGCATGTCAATCTCTCATGGCTCAAAGTGGAAGAGAGATTGACATCATCATTACTTTTCGTAAGAGGTGTTGACAAGCAGAAGGTACCGAACTGTATGTTAGGGATAGCCCCCTTTTTGTCAATTTTCACCTTAATGACATACCCAAATCGAACTGCCTGTAGCTCAGGCCCTGAAGCAAGGATATGCATATTCTTGGTACCATTTGAAAGGAAACACTTTGAAGTTTGTGGAACTGTGAATTAAATCACTCTGGTTGTAATTCAGATAGTGTCCACATGATAGCAGCAGTGTATGTGCAAAGTTTCAGACAGATAACTTGAAGTATAAGTGAACTACAATACTTTTAGTGTCCCCAGGTACATTTGGGCAAATCGTGAAGGAGACATTAGCATTCATATAAAAAAATTCTGCAAGAAAATACTCGGACTTTGATTTAGCTTTCTAAGTATTAGTAGCCATAGTATAAAACAACCAGTTTTCATAACTTCATAATTCTTAATATTTGTATAATTTTTGTCCAACATGAAAAGGTATATTGTCGTAGAAGGTTAGTAGCTACATTTTACTACATATACATGATTTGTTTGACCCTGATTGGTGCTTATTTGACAAAGATACAGTCATTCAAGTGATGACCGCCCGCGTCATCAGCGTGCCATGAAGGCGTTCCTCTCTGACCAAATTTGGTGTCCTATATGATATACTACACCCCTAATGATATAGTGAAGTCTTGTTACGTTCTCGGATCTCTGAGGAATACATACAAACGTGATTTGAATTGTTGAAACAACGTTTAGGGTGAGATTTTCACAGATTCCTTTCTTGGCAAATTGGACTAGTGGAAATACAACATCTATCGTGCATGCTATAAGGACCTTTTTAGGATATGAATAATAATTTCATCTAACAAAACGACACTTCCTGTTATCTCTGGGACCCTTTGGATGATAAATCAGAGCAAGAGGTGAAGAGGTGAATTTATCAAACCTATCAGTGACAAAAGTGTTTTTTTGTTTGGAGCTCTCCTCAAACAATAGCATGGCGTTTTTCAGCAGTAATAGCTACTGTAAATGGGACAGTGCAGTTATATTAACATGAATTTAAGCTTTCAGCAGATATAGGACACTTATATGTACCGATATTTGTTGTTTCTCTAAAATCTGCGATCTTGACATAAGACGCTGCATGATTTACAACTGTCCAGTTGACGGGACGCTGATCCTTAAGCTCGGACACCCAGCTCGGACACCCATGCATAACCCACAAGCCATGCCACCAGAGGTCTCTTCACAGTCCCCAAGTCCAAAACAGACTATGCGAGGCGCACAGTACTACATAGAGCCATGACAACATGGAACTCCATTCCACATCAGGTAACTGATGGAAGCAGTAGAATCAGATTTAAAAAGCAGGTAAAAATAAACCTTATAGAACAGCGGGGACTGTGACGTAACACAAATAAAAGGCACAGACACATGCATAAACACACATGATAACATACGCACTATACACACACGTATTTTGTGGTGTAGATATGTGGTAGTGGAGTATGGGCCTGAGGGCACTCAGTGTGTTGTGAATTCTGTAATGAAGGTATTGTAATGTTTTTCAAATTACGACTAGTTTCCTGAAACAAATCACAATTACAGAAACCTGTGATTATCTGAAGTACCCAAAAAGTCCACTAATGTCATTTGATAAAATGATATATATTCCTTGAAATTTACCAGAATAAACTTTGAAGGTTTCCAGTATTAAATCCTCCCTTTGCAATCCTAGTGATAATGAATGCCTATTGTTACTAAAACAAAGAAAAGTGCATGCAAACACTAGCCTCATGAGCCAGTTCTCGCAAGCTTACAAAAATGATTCGCTACACGGATACGGAATGATGGTCTAGGACCAGGCTATGTAAACATAACAGCACAATACAACATGCATGAATGTACACTGTTTGGTAGTACTAGTGACTGACGTGATGAAAACATACTGTATGCAGTGCCAAAGGTTATTGTGTGGATCTGAGGAATTTATAAAGACCTCTTAATAATATTAGTAATCATACATGGGACGTACAGTACATAGCGCTTTTCATGGACCCAAAGTCACTATACAACTATAGAAAAAAATGATAATCAGGAGTCAAAACAAAGCAACATTAAACTCAACAAAAACATGAACAGAGAGAGCAGTGGGCTCAAGGAAGGGAAAGATTGTATCAGTGTATGGGGAGAGTAGGATTGGGGTTAGGATACAAACCCGGTGTAGGGTAAGGGTTGGGGTAAGGGTTTGGGTTAGGTGGTGCTCAGTATGTTGGAGAGAGCGGTGCCTTTGTAGTTTATTACTTTGCTTGTATATCTATCTGTGTGTGTGGGGGTGGGGGTAAGGTAGGCCTTGTCTCAAAGAGGTGGGGCTTTAGGAGGGACTGAAAGATGGTGATGGACTCAGTCATAGATGGCTGGAGGGAGTTCCAAAGCCTAGGATCAACCCTGGAGAAGGCCCTGTTGCTGAAGCTTCAACCTGGGGATGACAAGGTGGCCTGTTGTGGTAGAACAGAGTGTGAAAGGGGGTTGGGGGGGTGGGGCAAGGTTGGTGAAGGGCTTTGTAGGTCAGAATGATGATCTTGTAATCAATGCTTTGGAAGACTGGGAGCATGACTTAGTGTGGGTGAGGAGTCGGACAGCAGAGTTTTGAACCATTGAGTTGATACCTGAGAGCAGTGAGTTGCAGTTGTCAAGACGGGAGGAGAAGAATACATGTATGAGGGTTTCAGGAACAGGATGGGAGAGGGAGGACCTGACTTTGGCAATGTTGCGGTGGTGAAGAATGAGGATTTGACAGTCTGTCTTATGTGGTGATCAAAGGAGAGGGTGGGGTCCAGGATGACGCTGTGGTTGCGTGTTTGGGGGGAGGGAGGGGGAGAGTGGTATCATCAATGGTGAGGGTGAGGTTGCCAGCTTTGGTGAGGGTGGATTTGGTGCCTTTGAGGAGGAGTTCCGTTTTATCACTGAGCTTGAGGAAGTTTTGTTGCATCCATTTTTTTATTGCAGAATGGCAGGATTTAATGTGGTCAGAAGTAAGTTGAAAAGGGATTTGGTGCTGAGGTAGATCTGGGTGTTATCGGCATAGCAGTGGAATTTAGGTAGAAGTGACAGAGGATCTGACCAAGGGTGAGGATGAAAAGTAAGGGGCCCAGCACAGAGGCCTGGGGGACACCCTGTGTAACTGCAGCTGAGGTGTAGCCATTGAGGGAGATGTAGTGGCTCCGGTTTGTGAGGTATGATTGTAGCCAGGAGAGTACAGTGCCTTCAACGCCCAGGCCCTCAAGCCTAGTGAGGGGATCTGATGGCTCACTATGCCAAAAGCTGTACCCAGGTCGAGGAGAATCAGGATGTTGAGGGCACCAGCATCAGCAGAGGTGAGGTCATTGACAACTTTGAGCAGTGCAGTTTAACTTCTTAGGGAGCGGTGGGCCGACACTACCAGGTGAAATGCAAGGCGCCAAATTCAAAATCCCAAAGTTTAATTATTAAACATGCATCAACATGCGTCAGATTTCAAAAAGGCTTTACGGCGAAAGCACAACATTTGATTGTTTGAGGGTAGCACCTAACATATTTTCCCCATTATCATGAATTCATAAGCCATCACGGTTCACATATAACACATTTCACAGCGAAAACAAATCAATTACCTTTCGAAGAACTTCTGCTGATGGCTTCCCAAGTGTCCAACGAAGACAATCCATGGTTCTTTTAGAAAAAGTAATGTATTATATCCATAAATCTTTGGTTGGCGCGTTATAATGAGAAAATAGAGCGTCGACTCCTCCATTGAAATGTGAAGAGAACTCGTTCAACTTATACCTATAAACTTGTCCAAGAACAATCAAACATAATTTTAAATGTATCCTTAGGAACACCTTTATGTATAAATAGTATAATATTTCAACCGGAATATAAACTGGGCGATAAGAAGAGGAAGCGATAGGTACTGCATTCATATGCCCTTATATGGGCATTTTCATAAGGGAGGGGTTCTAAATGAGGCAATCTGTCAAAACCACTTTTTCCAGGACAGAAATTCCTCGGGTTTTTGCCTGCCATATCCGTTCTGTTATACTCACAGACGAAATGTTAACATTTTTAGAAAATTCAGTGTGTTTCCTATCCAATGGTACTAAATATGTGCATATGCCATTTTCTGGGCCTGAATGGGAGGCATTTTACTTTGGGCACGCCAGGCACTCCAAAATGGTCACCTCGTGCGCTGCTCCCAAAGAAGTGAAGTACTGTGGAGAGGATGGAAACCAGACTGGAGGGGCTCAATTATAACAAAAATTAGGTGGGTGCTTAAATTTGTCCTATTTCACACATGCACAAGCGCAGTGGTCGAAAAAGTATCCAATTGTCATACTTCAGTAAAAGTAAAGATACCTAATAGGAAATTTTAATAAGTAAAAGTTAAAGTATAAATCATTTCACAAACCAGACGGCACAATTTTCTTTTTTTTTCTTTTTATTTACGGTTAGCCAGGGGCACACTCCAACACTCAGACATCATTTACAAACGAAGCATTTTTGTTTAGTAAGTCTGCCAGATAAGAGGCAGATGACCAGGGATGTTCTCTTGGTGTGTGAATTGGACAATTTTCCTGTCCTGCTAAGCATTTTCCAAATGTAATGGAGTACTTTTGGTTGTCAGGGAAAATATATAGAGTTAAAAGTACTGGCTTCTGGTATTCTTTAGGAATGTAGTGAAGTATAAGTAAAATTTGTCAAAAACATGAATAGTAAAGTAAAGACCAAAAAACAACTTAATTAGTACTTTTACTTAAGAACTTTACACCACTGCAATTATTATAATACACTTTTTGCAAATACCATTCCCCCTGAGAGTGGGGTTAAGTGCCTTGCTTAAGGGCACACTGACAGATGTTTCACTTACTCTGGGATTTGATCCAGCAACCTTTCGATTACTGGACCAATGCTCCTAACCACTAGGCTACCTGCCACCCATATAGAGGTTGTTGATTAGTAGGTTCCAGAGACTTGGCAAGGAAGGGGAGGTTAGAAATGAAGTGTGTAATGCAGTGAGAGTACCAGACCTTATTTATCAAGAATATCAACATGAGGGGGACAGGTAACCTAGCAGTTAGTGCATTGGGTCAGTAACTGAAAGGTTGCTGGTTTGAATACCCGAGCCAACAATGTGAAAAGTCTGTCGGTGTGCCCTTGATAAAGACACTTAATGCTAATTTGCTCCAGGGGTGCTGTACTTCTATGGCTGACCTTGTAAAACAACACATTTCACTACACCTATCCGGTGTATGTGACAATAAACAAGACAGTACTAAACAAAACCCCATGTTTCCCTACTCCTATGTTGTAGGCCAGAAGAGCATGCGTGTCACCAGCCTGCTCATCTACCAGGGGCTGCTGTGGGTGGGCACTGTTCAGGGAATCATCATCACTCTGCCTGTGCCCAAACTGGACGGCATAACAGGTACAGATGACAGAGGAGGATATGATGAATCAAGGGGCCTGTGAACTTTTCACTGTGAAAAGTGATCCATTATAATGATGGTGCTAGTTGCTTCTGGGAGTATGTATGTCACCATTGTGCTTTTCTGGTTGTATCTCTGTCCTGCAGGAAAGGGGATGACCTCTCTGAATGCTCACTGTGGTCCGGTGGACTTCCTGGTGGCCACGTCCAGCACCCTGTCGCCAGAGCTACTGAAGAGGTATTCTGTCGCGGATGGACCCGACTCTGCCTGCGGAGAGGAGGACCGCAGTGACTCCTCCTCCCAGGAGTCTCTGCCGCAGTCAGGCTCCTCCCAGGGGGAGAGGGGGGGCAAGGGGCGAGGTGTGCTCCTACAGTACAGGTTGCGCTCCACGACCGCTAACGGCGCGGGGCGATGAAGCATTGGACTCCTTCCTGGAGCACAGCCTGGAGGACGGCTCAATCTATGAGTTCAGTGACGACCCAGAGATGTGGGTTCGGGGCACCCCTGTGAGCGGAAAGGGGGTCACAGGGACAGAGTGACCTCTGCAGCGGTCATATCTGGGGGCAGGGGCTTCCACAGACTGAGGGAAGGGACAGCAGAGCGGGCGGGGGTTGAGTCTTCAGAAACCACCCTAATGGTATGGCAACTTCCACTGACAGTGTGATCTGAGTATCAACATTCAAGCAGTGTAGAGGGGAGAAGCAGATCTTTGCCCCAGCCCTGAATCCTCTCCATCCCGTAATGACAGGAACATGAACCATGTGAAAGCAGGACATTAGTGCTGGCACAGAGCACAAGGCCAGGCTGATGACTCTTTGTGTGTGTTAGGGAGCTTCTGCATGCTCCATCTAAGGAGACCTGCTGGTGACCTGTGAGGCATGGGGTGCTGCCATCCCATTGGTGGATCTGGACAACCCTGCTTACTCATCCTCAGCCACAGGCCCAGAGCCTTTCTTGTGACAGCTTAAACTGGTCCTCTCCCCTCCTTACAAAAATGGAAATGCCGAAATCAAGCATCATCAGAGCTGACAGTGCTTGCCTCACACACAGATTTCTCTCCCACGGTTGACAGCCTTCCTTTGTGAGTAAGAATGGACCACATTCCTTTGAGAGTGACACTTTGTTGAATCTACCATGCTGCAGTGCCGAAGATGGGCCTCTTTTATCTGATCCTTTGGGAGAGAAGCCATCTGTTTAGGGCTGAGAAAAGCTGAGAAACTACTGTAGGAAACTACTGTAAGTACTACACTGTTATTTAGTTATATTAGTTCAGCAAACCTCAAGCATTCCATGACAATGTGAAATGTCTGTCAATGTGTCACAAGTGAATCTTTGCTTTTAGAAAAATGAAAGCATGATGGACGCTGACTGTGAGTCCTTAATCGTCAGATTTCTTTCTACTGCATAAATAGATAGGTTATCTGAGATATGAGAGGGAATAGAAGGCAATGTCTTTGATGTGTCCTGGTCTATTAGAGTTTAGTAGTTTTACATTTAAACGTTCCCACTCGCATTACTACAAAGTGCAAAATGCATACCATACATCTTGTGGATGACGATGACATTGTCCATTTTAGGTCAGTTAAAGCAAACACATATCCACACCAGCATGATAATATGCAACAAACTTAATTTAACCTATGTTACACATCAAAAGGCCTACTGAATCAACTACAAAAGACAACGGCTACAACTGCTGCAGCCACCCAGACATCATTAGTAGCTGTGTGGAGGCACCTAAAAGGGAGAATGCTTTGTATGGGTTTTTCTGGCAATTTAACACACACAAACCTTTGATAAATCTATCCCCTAGTGTCCTTCACTCCCTGCTTGAAGCCATTGCCATCGGTGGTTTGGTGTACTAACAGAGACATGGTAATCTCTTGCCCTGTTTCTGTTTCTATTCTATTCTGCTACAACAGAAATTGCCTACCTTTGACAATGTCTTTGAAAAGAGTTGATTGACAAATGAATTGAGATGTTTGGCTATGAATGCATGGTGTTGAAGACTTAGTGTTATTTTGAGTTGCCTATGCTGCTGGTTGGAAATGATGGTTTATTCCATATTTTGTCACCACTTCTGTAGAATCTGTTGTATAATTCCCCTTACATCTCCATACTCAAGTTTTCTTTTTCATCCCAGTAGGTCATGCTTTCTATGGTTCTGAAACATTATTTTATTTTACTTCATCTCCCCGGCATTAAAATACAGTTGCTTTGTTTAATTAACAGGTCAAGGTCAACAGAAAACATAACTCAATACAGTGTTGTGTTGTTTCTATCAAAATGTACAGTGCACATGAGAAAAGCTGTTGAAAGCGTACTGTACAAGACTTGTTTACTGTTCCTATGATAATACTATTCTACAACACTATTCTGGAGGTCACCCACATGTCAAGGTTATTTGGATGTAGCCAGAGTGTATGATTGAGTAACCTTTATGTAGTATACATCATTGGCGGTCGGTGCCGTTTAAGATGAGGGAGGCCAATCTTGTTTTTATGAGAATGGCCTTATTTCTATTACAGCATATTGTATGACTGTCATTCATATTCCATTCACCCAGATCAATGTAACATTGATAGGTTTAGGCTACTACATGATACTCACATTTTCCCTATACTCATCATGAGGTTCCAACCTAGCTTTCCGAATTAAAGTTTACGACGTAGGTGCACAGGTTGAGAGAGAAATGACATATTCAATATCGCCTTGCAGACTTTTTCCTGCATCTAGTTGATCTAGGGTGTAATCATTAGTCCAACAGTTGCAAATTAGAGTTTCTATTGGACAAATTCAGGTATGTTTATCCCCGTTTCATTCTGTTTGCTTCCATTTAAGAAATGTTTTTCAACAGAATCAGCAGAATGAATACACCCCTGACCACCGCAAGCACAGTTCACTTTCATAGCAGCCACATACAAACAGCATGATCATTTGCTTGTTGTATAATTCCTTCTCGCATCTACAGTACGTGTTCTCCTCATCTTAAACTTTCCCTTTCTCTTGTGGGATTCATATCTTAATGTGTATCTTAAACTTCTTAGGGAGTAGCGCATGAGGTGACCGTTTTTGGAGAGCCTGGCGTGCCCAAAGTAAAATGCCTCCCATTCAGGCCCAGATAGCATATGCACATATTTGGTACCATTGGATAGGAAACACTCTGAATTTTCTAAAAGTGTTAACCATTTGTCTGTTAGTAAAACAGAACGGATATGGCAGGCGAAACCCGAGGAATTTCTGTCCTGGAAAAAGTGGTTTTGACAGATTGCCTCATTTGGAACCCCTCCCTTATGAAAATGCCCATATAAGGGCATATGAATGCAGTACCGATCGCTTCCTCTGGATGTCAACAGTCTCGAGACAGTGTTCTGTTTTGTTTTGGATGCTTTAGAGCAGAGAATAAGAGGAAACCAGGAAGTGTCCCTTTGGAATTCAACAGAAGGGAACGCGCGCTCCCGAGGAGGCACGCTCTGTGTTTTTTTCTGTCTTTATCGCTCAGTTTATATTTCGGTTGAATTATTATAGTAAATATATGTAAAAGTGTTCCTAAGGATACATTTAAAATGATGTTTGATTGTTCTTGGACAAGTTTATAGGTATAAGTTGAACGAGTTCTATTCACATTTCAATGGAGTAGTGGAGGCTGTAGTTTCTCATTATAACGCGCAAACCAAACAGAGATTTATGGAAATAATACATTACTTTTTCTAACAAAAGAACCATGGATTGTCTTCGTTGGACACTTAGGAAGACCTCAGCAGAAGTTCTTCAACAGGTAATTGATTTGTTTTCGCTGTGAAATGTGTTATGTGTGAACCGTGATGGCTAATGAATTCATGGTAATGGCAAAAATATGTGAGGTGCTAGCCTCAAACAATCAAATGTGCTGCTTTCGCCGTAAAGCCTTTTTTGAAATCTGACAACGATGTGATATTGCCAAGAAACAGAGCTTTTGATGAGTATGAAACACTTGTATATGGGTGCATGTTTAATAATTCAACTTTTGGATTTTGAATTTGGCGCCTTGCATTTCACCTGGTAGTGTCGGGATTGGGGCGCTAGCGCACCACTGATCCCTAAGAAGTTAATGTGTGTCCGTCCTCTCATCCTTTCCCATCATTTTAGCCTCAATATTATTTTATCTACTCACACTCATAAATAGTTGTCTATTATAACTTTACACTCATACTAACCATGCTGTCTGTTCTTATAAAACAGATTTTGCAGCAACTAGAAGCTACCCATACCTTTACTTTCATTCACATAATTGAAAATAATGTGCCCTTATAATGCTATAGACTTTGACACCCCTGTGGTAGAGAAAGAGGCTTATGATAAGTCACTCGGTTTAACTTTTGAACATGATGAAATAATGTGACTCAGTTGTATACGTGGATAGAGTGAGCAGTCTAACATTAGATGTACAGTATAATGGTAAGTTACATTTCACATATAAAACATTGCTTAACTCCATTAAATGTCAATTCCAATTTTCCTTTGTTACGGTAATGAATACATGCTTACATACTGTACTTTAAAAGTTTCATAATTCATGTGTAATACGTCAATGTTAAATAAATACTTCATAGCGATAACATGATATTCCAATTATCTTTTGTGGGGCTAAAATTAAGGTTGGTGTGTTGATTTGAACATATCTTTGCAAGTCTAAAGCAGTTCAATTACCAAAAAAACATCAACTTTGTCTACATTTTGACCCATTTTGTGATGCCTAATAAGAGTTTAATCTGTCTGTTTAGAGACCACTGTGTCCAATCTCTTGGCTCGTCCGATTTGGAACCAGACTTCATAATTCTCTGTTCAGACAGCCCATGGCAGTGAGGTCCAGCCCAGTCTGTTGGACCAGATGACCCTCCTCGCTCCATCTGCCCATATGTCTCCACACCACTAGCCCTCCACGTGGGACACCAGCTGCATATCTAATCGCTGGCTCTCTACAGTTTGGGAGACGTTCTCTCTGTGTAGCATTGCTGTCTGCCAACCCAGCCCAAGCAGCAGCTGACGACCCTGCTTACTACGGTTTCTGGATGGCCCGGTTGGCCATTAGGACTGTGTGCTACAAACCCCTGACCTGCCAGTTGCATGTCTTCAACACCCTCTCTTGTCCTCATGTCTCCTCATGAATAGCTATGATAGCTCCCTGCTGACAGCAGCTGATAAACAGGGGAATGTCTTCAGCTAATAATGTTGATCAGCTAATAATCATGTTTTCCCCACTGTAGCCTACACTCTGCAACATAATGCAGAAGAGAATGGATCATAATATGTTTCAACAGTCTTTGAGTGTGAATAATCTGCATTGTTGTTCGCTTCTCCTTATTTGTCTTTATGTTCACAGCAATTTCTCATTTACCAAGCTGCTCACTCTTATTAGGCCTCCCCTGGGGAGAACTGCTAACCACAGAACAGAAGACAATGCAGAGACAGAATGAAGAACACATTATGCCCTGTGCTGCTGTACCTGTACGGTGCCCAAAACCATCCATAGAACAGGGAACATAATACTGACCTGATAAAGCTCTGCTGAATTGCACCTTGTACCTGGGTCAGCAATAGAACACATCTTTCCCTGCAAGCAAAACGGCACACTGAGAAAATGCCCAAAATGCTGCGCAAGCTTCCGCTGTCAAATAGAACTCAAGCAGTAATGCATTATGTCCCTTTTTTCCAGGGGAACTTCACAAACCTCTTTCTAAACCTTTCTAATGATATTTTTGCCAATTAACCCTGCCCCAGGAGAGATTTGACTATCTTGAGCCCCAGCTTTGCACCTGTGAAGCTGGCGGCGTCACTCTCCCTGCATCTCAGGTATAATTTGCATGGCTCGGTCAAGGCTAAAGAGGAGCAAATGAAGCGATGCAGTTTGAAGGTCTTCATGCTTTATCTATTGGCTCCAAAAAGCTGGGCCTATTTGCATTGCTTTTCATTTCCGTCGGCTCAGCAGTACCCGTGATAAAGGAAGTACAGCACAATGTACCAACTATCCTCGACAAAGAGGCTGGGGCTGACGATTTGCATTAAGAGAATACAAAGATAGGGCCCACATACACAGTCATATTGGGTGTTATTATGGGCCTCCATCAAAGCTTTTAGTGTATGTCTGTCCATAGTAACACATATTAGGAATAGGCACAGCAATGGGCTTAGATCTGGTTTCTGTGATGGCAAATGTTGGTAATACTGACAATTTAAATCTCATATGAATAAGCATAGGCCTATATTTCTCAGAGGTTTCCAGAAGCCACAACTTAGATGGAAAGCTACTGAGGATGGTAGCTGACTATATAGCCACTACTATCTGTTATATCTTTAATCTGAGCATAGAGGAAAGTTTTTTGTCCTCAGGCCTGGAGGGAAGCCAAAGTCATTCCGCTACCCAAGAGTGGTAAAGCAGCCTTTATTGGTTCTAAAAGCAGACCTATCAGCTTGCTGCCAACTCTTAGCAAACAGTGAGATTTTTTTTTTTACCAAATACAATGATATTTCTCTGTAAATAAATTAACATACTTTCAGCATGCTTATAGAGAAGGGCACTCAACATGTACTGCACTGATGATTTGTTGAAAGAAATTAATAAGAAGAAGATTGTGGGAGCTGTACTGTTAGATTTCAGTGACCATAATCTGTTGTTGAGAAAACATATGTGTTATGGCTTTTCAACCTCTGCCATATCATGGATTGTATGTATCTGTATCTATCTAATATAACTCAGATGGTTTTCCTTAATGGAAGCTTTAATAATGTCAAAAATATAAAGTGTGGTGTACCGCAGGGCAGCTCTCTAGGCCCTCTACTCTTTTATATTTT
Source organism: Brachymystax lenok tsinlingensis (assembly GCA_030435695.1). NCBI lineage: Eukaryota > Metazoa > Chordata > Actinopteri > Salmoniformes > Salmonidae > Brachymystax > Brachymystax lenok. Next base: position 36,607,345 of record CM059813.1, read on the forward strand.
TACCAATGACCTGCCACTACCATTAAACAAAGCATGTGTGTCCATGTATGCTGATGATTCAACCATATACGCATCAGCAATCACAGCTAATGAAGTCACTGTAACCCATAACAATGAGTTGCAGTCTGTTTTGGAATGGGTGGACAGCAATAAACTGGTCCTGAACATCTCTAAAACTAAGAGCATTGTATTTGGTACAAATCATTCCCTAATTTCTAGACTCAGCTGAATCTGGTAATGAATGGTGTGGCTGTTGAACAAGTTGAAATTACAAATTGTTTGCATAGTGAACTTACACACAGCACTGACACACACACTTACCTCGCCAGCCATGCCACCAGGGGTCTTTTCACAGTCCCCAGGTCCAGAACAAAATTCAAGGAAACTCATCCTATATAATGCAAGTGAACAGCAAACCTGGTTACAAAAAACAAATAAAGAAACACCTCACTGCACAACGCCTCTCCCCCTCTCATATTCAAATCACATTTTATTGGTCACATACACGTCTTTAGCAGATGTTATTGCCAGTGTAGCGAAATGCTTGTCCTTCTAGCTCCAACAGTGCAGTAATATCTAACAAGTAATATCTAACAATTTCACAACATATACCCAATACACACAAATCTGAGTAAGGAATGGAATTAAAAATATATAAATATATTGACGAGCGATGTCAGAGCGGCATGGACTAAGATCCAGTATACTAATATAGAATACAGTAAATACATATGAAATGAGTAATGCAAGATGTGTAAACATTATTAAAGTGACTAAGATACAGTAGACTAGTATAAAATACAGTATATGCATATGAGATGAGTAATGCAAGATATGTAAACATTATCAAAGTGACTAGTGTTCCATTACTTAAAGTGGCCAGTGATTTGTAGTCTATGTCTATAGGCAGCAGCCTCTAATGTGCTAATGGTGGCTGTTTAACAGTCTGATGGCCTTGAGATAGAAGCTGGTCCATTTCAGATTGTCAGTGATGTGTACTCCAAGGAACTTAAAGCTTTCCATCTTCTCCACTGTGGTCCCGTCGATGTGGATAGGGGGGTGCACCCTCTGCTGTTTCCTGGAGTCCACGATCATCTCTTTTGTTTTCTTGACATTGAGTGAGAGGTCAATTTCCTGGCACCACACTCCCAGAGTCCTCACCTCCTCCCTGTAGGTTGTCTCGTCATTGTTGGAAATCAAGCCTACTACTGTTGTGTCGTCTGCAAATTTGATGACTGAGTTGGAGGCATGCTTGGCCACGCAGTCATGGGTGAACGGGGAGTAAAGGAGTGGGCTGAGCATGCACCCTTGTGGGGCCCCAGTGTTGAGGATCAGCAAAGTGGAGGTGTTGTTTCCTACCTTCACCACCTGGGGGCTACCCGTCAGGAAGTCCAGGACACAGTTAGACAGGGCGTGGTTCAGACCCAGGGCCTCAAGCTTAATGATGAGCTTGGAGGGTACTATGGTGTTGAATGCTGAGCTATAGTCAATGAACAGCATTCTTACAGAGGTATTCCTCTTGTCCAGATGGGATAGGGCAGTGTGCAGAGTGATGTTGATTGCATCGTCTGTGGATCTTTTGGGGCGGTAAGCAAATTGAAGTGGGTCTAGGGTGGCAGGTAAGGTAGAGGTGATATGTTCCTTGACTAGTCTCTCAAAGCACTTCATGATGACAGAGGTGAGTGCTACAGGGCGATAGTCATTTAGTTCAGTTACCTTTTCTTTCTTGGGTTAAGGAATAATGGTGGCCATCTTGAAGCATGTGGGGTCAGCAGACTGGGATAGGGAGAGATTGAATATGCCCGTCTGCGCATGCTCTGAGGACGCGGCTAGGAATGCCGTCTGGGCCGGCAGCCTTGCGAGGGTCAACACATTTAAATGTTTTACTCACGTCGGCCACGAGAAGGAGAGCCCACAGTCCTTGGTAACGGGCCGCGTCGGTTACCTCAAAGCGGGCAAAGAAGGTGTTTAGCATGTCCAGAAGCAAGACGTTGGTGTAGGCGATGTGGCTGGTTTTCCTTTTGTAGTCCGTGATTGTCTGTAGACGCTGTCACATACATCTCGTGTCCGAGCCATTGAATTGTGACTCCACCTTGTCTCTATTTTGCCTGTTTGATTACCTTCAGGAGAGAATAACTACACTGTTTGTATTCTACCATATACCCAGCCTCTCCCCCATGTGACCTACTTGTTGTGTATAGGTACTGACATGTATGTGTAACTGATAGATGCTCACACACACTACATGTTATTGTTTTTAAATGTAGGTAGAATGTAAAGTATTGTCTGTTGTGTCCTTTTTTTGTTATGTGTCGGACCCCAGTAAGACTAGCTGTCGCCATTGGTGTCCGCTAATGGAGATCCTAATAAATCAAATAAAAAATCTTATTTTGTTAAGTTTCCCAGACAGACCTGCCATGCAGGAGAGAAGTAAGCAGAGGTCCTTGCTCCAACTCCCACCATGCTGCTCTAATTGTCAGGCCCATCACTCTCTCACTGCTCTGGGAAGACCTGTCTGTACAAAGTGCTTTGTGGAGGCTCCTGGAGCGACTCACCCAAATATTTTATTTATCGCCTTTTAATCATGCAGAGGATTGATAAAATTTTGATCGCTGTACATTATTCAGCCTGTCTCTAAGGAGAAGGTCCGCTCCATGGCTTGACACCATGGTGATATTAAATACTTATCATCTTCAGTGATATATATCGCCATGTCCGGAGACTGGGAGAAGGACTATTGAAAAATAGGCACATGTGCCTTACACACTTCATAAAAATAACAATGACAGTTTTCTTTTTTTGTTTAGTGTATTCACTGCTCCCTAGTCCCAGTCCTTGATGTTATGATTTATATGTTAACAGTGTGTAAAATGATAATTGGTAAAAAGCTAAAGGATTTTACAGGCACTACATTAAGCTATAAGCACGATTGTAGACCCTCTCCCTTCTCTTTATTTACCTTTGGAAATATAAAACATTTTATACACTCTACTTTTTTCTGATCTGCAGCATTTGTTTTATGAGAATGTTTAGTCCTTTGAAGGGTGACCTTCAATTCATATCTATCGCTGTAACTCTCTGCTACCATCTCACTGGGACCTCCATCGAGGATATAAAATGTTGTTTTATGTCTTGCTGTAAATCAAAATCCCTTTTATGCCAACATTTCTCTCACTATTCAAACAAAACGAGAGCGTTAGCATTCAGGTATAGTCAATTCAGTCCTTGCTCTCTCTTCTCCCTATCACTGGTGAATTCAGAGGTAAATAATATGTGTTGAATATGACAACAGCCCTGTTCTGTTTTACAAGGTGAACAAAATATGACTTGCTCCTCAATATAGAAAATATCAAATACAAATCGATACTTTCCCCCCTAGGTATCCATATTGAGAGGCTATTATTTCACTATGTGTCTGTTTGGTGCCCTGAATCAGCACTTGCCTATCCTATCTTCTCCATCTGACAAATGCCCAGTAATACCACAGCATTTATTGTCTGTGTCCATTGTATGACAGCTGTAGCACCAGCGAAGAGTCTTGTGGGTGAGCAGCACACACCGTATCAGTCCCCTTGCAGTCGTCTCATCCTCTCTCTCTTGTATCTCTCTCTCACACATACACTCTATTTCTCTCTCTCTCCCAAAAGGAAATACACTTGTTGGTCTTGTCCACTACATGGCAGATTGAAGGAGTACAAATGTATTCCGTACATATTTTGTGACATGGCTGTGCTCTTCAGTATGTTCTGTATGCACGTTTTTATTTATTTGCCAAAATTCTCTGCTTTTATGCAGGTAAGCAGAAACATACCCAGCCCTCATAAGTTTGTTTTTTAAGTCAGCCAATACCGAATTCCCCCTGCATCCAGATGTGTAAGATGTGTATTTTGATTCTATTAGGCTGTCCAAAGTGAACTAGAAAAGGGTATAATCCTCCCTGCCAAGGCTGATCTCTAATCTGAGAAAGAAGTGAGGCTGGTTAATGGACTTTTTACACAGGGCCCCAGGACTGACTGGCACACACAATGTGGATTTGGAGTCTTAGCTTTCAAAGGGAGTGAAAATCAATATTAATGGTGGAAGAAATTATATTTATTCAAAATGCAATTCTGCTTCTGATAGCATGAGGAAAGGAGACCGCAACCTGCACAGGAAGCACACCAGCCTGAAAATGTTAGGTCTTAGCTGGTGGACATTCACTGCAACCAACATTGACAGGGAATGTTTTTTAAACCTCTGTCATCCTAGTCTCGCACTGCGTTATGTCATCAATATGACTCCCGTTACGCAACATACGACATAGTCCTTCTGTTTTCATTTGACAAAAACTAATGTAAATCTATTGTTATCAAAGCAACAGGCAACTTAAAAAACTGCAGTCTGTTTTTTTCCTTTGTGATGTTCTTACTGTCATACGCAGAGACATTTAGAAATACAGCTATAGATATATACTGTAAATATGGTTTTGGTAATAATCCTTTGAATTAAAGATTACTTGCTGAAGAAGTAGAGCTCCATCATGCAAACGATCAATCAATTGTTTCCCGTGGCTAATTTGTTTTGTAAAACAGCTCTACAAATGCACCACAATAGATGTGATACTATACACAAAACGGTTAAATCACAATTATTAGTTTCCGTAATCCTTAACAAAGCAATCACATGGATTTCTTTCCCAGGATTATCACATAATCTCACATAATGAAATTTTGATGGGTCCTCCCCCCCCCAACACATTTGTAGGGGTAAAATAGCTGAGTAAGAAATGGTGGACATCTTTCTGGTGGTATCTATACATCTGCCAATCGCAATTGAACTCAAAATTGTACAGAACCAGTATTTCACAAACAATTCATGGTGAGATATGTATGATCCATTGTACATTACCTCAGGAATCAATTACTGCCATCCATAATTATTGGGACTGTTTATCATGACACAAGGCAAGACGCAGATGCAGACACAGGAGGCAGATGTTAGGAGTCTTACAATGTGTATTAATCCAAAAGGAGTAGGCAAGAGAATGGTCATGGACAGGCAAAAGGTCAAAACCAGATCAGAGTCCAGGAGGTACAGAGTGGCAGACAGGCAGAAAGGTCAGGCAAGCAGAGAGACAGGAAACACAGGGATAAATACACTGGGGAAAATAAGCGACACCTGGAGGGGGTGGAGACAATCACAGGGACAGGTTAGATATTTGTGAGTCTGTAACTTTCTCACTCATCATTATTCACGATTCATTCGGGACTGTCCGTAATCATGGTAGCATCCACAGTAATTTAGAAGTGTTCTATTCTTATTTACCATAAAAGTGACTCCAAAATGACACAATACATTATTTACCATTACTTTCTATTGGGCACAAAATAATCCGAAACACAACTAAAACAAACAGCAAATGCATCCAACAAGTTTGTAGAGTCACAAGCTTAATGTAATCATTGTGTGCTAGGAATATGGGACAACATTCTAAACTTTTGACTACTTTAATACACGTATAAATGAATTTGTCCCAAGGCTTTTGGTCTCCTAAAATAGGAGGACTATGTACAAAAAGTGGTGTAACTTCTAAACGGTTCACCTAATATAGATGACAATACCCTCAAATTAAAGCAGACAGTATGCACTTTAACCTCATAGTCATTGTATCATGTTCCCTTCCAAACCCACCAGCATCATAGGCCAGGTTGACTTAATATAGAGAAAAATTAAGAACTTGCAAAAACACAGCATTAGAAATTGATCTGCATTGCATCTTTGTATATTTCTGCTCCTTGTTTTCGAACTATACATTAACTGCTGGTTGATTTTTACTTATTGATGTAATTGTCACTCACAGTCATCTACAAAAAGAAAATGCAGACAAATCAACCTCTGGTTACCATAGTTATTGTGTTTATTGTGTCGCTGTTACAAACTGCTGAGGCTATGTGTTGGTTCAGCACACAGGACAAGATTTGCTTAATCACAAAACAAGATTACCCTTTTAGCATCAGTGAAGCCTGGATGTGATACATCACGCTGTGCACTTTTATCAGTTGAGCAGTGTCCTTTTTACTGACCAGTATGGGGCCATCGTCAGACAACAGCACACCATGTTTGCTTGGTAGGGACCTTTGACCTCCCCTTTCAAAAGGCAGCTTTGGGGCAATCTGTGATGTTGTACAAGCCATGCAAATGGAAACAAGTGTTTTTTTTATTTAATACAACAAAAGGGTGATGGAATTATCACAACCAAAGTTGTTTGATGACTGTAAAGTGCAGATACAGGTTGCTATTTAGAAAATTGGTCACTCAAATCGAATTGATGCCTATTACTCATTAAAACAATGTTTTGGTCTGTGATTCCAAATGAAAGAAAGCATTGTATTCTGTCATGGCTTTGACTAATCAATTGACCACTTCCTTGCTACAGAGAACAAATCCTTGTCAAGCATAACGGCATGCCAAGTTGCAAAGAATAAGCCATATCTCAGACTGGCCAATAAAAAGAAAAGATTAAGATGGACAAACTAACACAGACACAGGACAGAGGAACTCCCGGAGTCGCCTCTTCACTGTTGACGTTGAGACTGGTGTTTGCTGGTATAGCAGCCCTGTTTCCAGCTACAATAGTCATTTACGACCTTAACAATGTCTACACTGTATTTCTGATCAAATTGATGTTATTTTAATGGACAGAAAATGCGCGTTTCTATCAAAAACAAGGACATTTCTAAGTGACCCCAAACTTTTGAACGGTAGTGTATATAGGGCAGCAGCCTCTAATGTGCTAGTGATGGCTATTTAACTTCTTAGGGAGCGGCAGCTGAGGTGTTGGTTTTGGAGAGTCTGGCGTGCCCAAAGTAAAATGCCTGCCACTCAGGCCCAGAAACTAGGATATGCACATAATTAGTACTATTGGATAGGACACAATCTGAAGTTTCTAAGGGTGTTAAAATATTGTCTGTGAGTATAACAGAACTGATATAGCAGGCGAAAACCCGAGGAATTTCTGTCCTCAAAAAAAGTGTTTTTGACACATTGCCTCATTTTGAACCCCTCCCTATTGAAAACAGCCATATATGGGAGTAAGATTTCAGTAGCTATTGCTTCCACTGGATGTCAACAGTCTCTAGACAGTGTTTGGTGAAGTTAGGTTGCTCTGGATGGTAATAGAAGAAGAATTTCGAACTAGTCACAGGATGTAAACAGAAGAGGATGCGCGTTCACAGGCTCGTGCGCGCTGTGGTTTTTTCCTTTCCTATCGTCCAGTTCAGTAGTAAATATACATAAGTGTTCCTAAGGATACATTATCAATGATGTTTGATTGTTCTTGGACAAGTGTATAGGTATAGGTTGAACGTGTTCTCTTCACAGTTCAATGGGCGAGTGGACGCAGTTTTTTATGAACATAACGCGCCAACCAAACAGAGATTCATGGATGTAATAAATTACTTTTTCTAACAAAAGAACCATTGGATGTCTTCGTTGGACACTTGGGAAGCCCTCAGCAGAAGTTCTTCGAAAGGTAAGGGATTTTATATTAGCGATTTTATGCGTTTTATGAGACCAGCTTTGGTTATGGATTTATGCTAATGCATAAAATATGAGAGGGGCTATCCTCAAACAATCCAATGTTGTGCTTTCGCCGTGAAGCCTTTTTGAAATCTGGCAACGCTGTGATATTGCCAAGAATCAGAGCTTTTGATGTCTATGCTATGTATATTGATGGCTATGTATATTGATGAATGTTTAATAATTCAACTTTTGGATTTTGAATTTGGCGCCTTACATTTCACCGGGTAGTGTCGGGAGCGCCCCACTGCTCCCTAAGTAGTTAAGGAGCAGCAAGGTGCGCTGGGGCGCTAGCGCCCTACTCCCGACACTACCAGGTGAAATGCAAGGCGCCAAATTCAAAATCCAAAAGTTGAATTATTAAACATGCATCAATATACAAGTGTTTCATAGTCATCAAAAGCTCTTTTTCTTGGCAATATCACAGCGTTGTCAGATTTCAAAAAGGATTTACGGCGAAAGCACCACATTTGATTGTTTGAGGGTAGCACCTTCACTATTTTTCCCATTACCATGAATTCATTAGCCTTCACGGTTCACACAAAACACATTTCACAGCGAAAACAAATCAATTACCTGTTAAAGAACTTCTGCTGATGGCTTCCCAAGTGTCCAACGAAGACAATCCATTGTTCTTTTGTTAGAAAAAGTCATGTATTATATCCATAAATCTCAGTTTGGGTCGTGTGTTTATAATCAGAAACTACAGCCTTCACTCCTCCATTGAAACGTGAGGAGAACTCGTTCAACTTATACCTATAAACTTGTCCAAGAACAATCAAACATCCTTTTTAATGTATCCTTAGGAACACTTTTATGTATATTTACTATAATAATTCAACCGGAAAATAAACTGGGCTATAAGAAAGTAAAAAAACACAGAGCGCGCTTGGCGAGAGCGCGCGTCCTCTTCTATTGACATCTCTGGGGACACTTCCTGATTCCTCTAATTCTCTGCTCTAATAGCATCTAAAAAAAATCTGAACACTGTCTCGAGACTGTTGACATCCAGAGGAAGCGATGGGTACTGCATTCATATGCCCTTATATGGGCATTTTCATAAGGGAAGGGTTCCAAATGAGCAATGTGTCAAAACCACTTTTTCCAGGACCGAAATTCCTCTGGGTTTTCGCCTGCCATATCCGGTCTGTTTAACTCACAGACAAATGGTTAACACTTTTAGAAAATTCAGAGTGTTCCCTATCCAATGGTACTAAATATGTGCAAATCCCATTTTCTGGGCCTGAATGGGAGACATTTTACTTTGGGCACGCCAGGGTCTCCAAAACGGTCACCTCATGCGCTGCTCCCTAAGAAGTTAACAGTCTTGAGATATAAGTTGTTTTTCAGTCTCTCGGGGTGAACAGGCAATGGCTCGGGTGGTTGTTGACCTTGATGATCTTTTTGGCCTTCTGTGACATTGGATGCTGTAGGTGTCCTGGAGGGCAGGTAGTTTGCCCCCGGTGATGCGTTGGGTAGACCTCACCACCCTCTGGAGAGCCCTGTGGTTGCGGGCGATGCAGTTGCAGTACCAGGCGGTGATACAACCCAACAGGATGCTCTTAATTGTGCAGCTGTAAAAGTTTGTGAGGGTTTTAGGTGCCAAGCAAAACTTGCTCAGCCTCCTGAGGTTGAATAGGCTCTGTTGCTGTCACGCCCTGGCCTTAGAGAGCCCTCTGGGTTCTTTATGGTGTTTTAGGTCAGGACGTGACTAGGGGAGGTTTCTAGTTGTTATACACTGCTCAAAAAAATAAAGGGAACACTAAAATAATACATCATAGATCTGAATGAATGAAATAATCTTATGAAATACTTTTTTCTTTACATAGTTGAATGTGCTGACAACAAAATCACACAAAAATTATCAATGGAAATCAAATTTATCAACCCATGGAGGTCTGGATTTGGAGTCACACTCAAAATTAAAGTGGAAAACCACACTACAGGCTGATCCAACTTTGATGTAATGTCCTTAAAAATGAGGCTCAGTAGTGTGTGTGGCCTCCACGTGCCTGAATGACCTCCCTACAACGCCTGGGCATGCTCCTGATGAGGTGGCGGATGGTCTCCTGAGGGATCTCCTCCCAGACCTGGACTAAAGCATCCGCCAACTCCTGGACAGTCTGTGGTGCAACGTGGCGTTGGTGGATGGAGCGATACATGATGTCCCAGATGTGCTCAATTGGATTCAGGTCTGGGGAACGGGCGGGCCAGTCCTTAGCATCAATGCCTTCCTCTTGCAGGAACTGCTGACACACTCCAGCCACATGAGGTCTAGCATTGTCTTGCATTAGGAGGAACCCAGGGCCAACCGCACCAGCATATGGTATTCACAAGGGGTCTGAGGATCTCATCTCGGTACCTAATGGCAGTCAGGCTACCTCTGGCGAGCACATGGAGGGCTGTGCTGCCCCCCAAAGAAATGCCACCCCACACCATGACTGACCCACCGCCAAACCAGTCATGCTGGAGGATGTTGCAGGCAGCAGAACGTTCTCCACGGCGTCTCCAGACTCTGTCACATCTGTCACGTGCTCAGTGTGAACCTGCTTTCATCTGTGAAGAGCACAGGGCGCCAGTGGCGAATTTGCCAATCTTGGTGTTCTCTGGCAAATGCCAAACGTCCTGCACGGTGTTGGGCTGTAAGCACAACCCCCACCTGTGGACGTTGGGCCCTCATACCACCCTCATGGAGTCTTTTTCTGACCGTTTGAGCAGACACATGCACATTTGTGGCCTGCTGGAGGTCATTTTGCAGGGCTCTGGCAGTGCTCCTCCTTGCACAAAGGCGGAGGTAGTGGTCCTGCTGCTGGGTTGTTGCCCTCCTACGGCCTCCTCCACGTCTCCTGATGTACTGGCCTGTCTCCTGGTAGCGCCTCCATGCTCTGGACACTACGCTGACAGACACAGCAAACCTTCTTGCCACAGCTCGCATTGATGTGCCATCCTGGATGAGCTGCACTACCTGAGCCACTTGTGTGGGTTGTAGACTCCGTCTCATGCTACCACTAGAGTGAAATCACCGCCAGCATTCAAAAGTGACCAAAACATCAGCCAGGAAGCATAGGAACTGAGAAGTGGTCTGTGGTCACCACCTTCAGAATCACTCCTTTATTGGGGGTGTCTTGCTAATTGCCTATAATTTCCACCTGTTGTCTATTCCATTTGCACAACAGCATGTGAAATTTATTGTCAATCAGTGTTGCTTCCTAAGTGGACAGTTTGATTTCACAGAAGTGTGATTGACTTGGAGTTACATTGTGTTGTTTAGGTGTTCCCTTAATTTTTTTGAGCAGTGTATTTCTATGTTGGTGTTGTGTATGGTTCCCAATTAAGGGCAGCTGTTTTTCGTTACCTGTAATTGGGGATAATACTTATTGTGTTCTTTTCCCACCTGCTATTGTGGGATATTGTTTTGGTTAGTGCCATTGAGCGCTCCATATTGTACATTCAGTTGTTTTCTTTGTTGGTTTTTTAATGTTCCACCTTTATTAAATATGTGGAACTCTACGCACGCTGCGCCTTGGTTCTATCATTTAGAAGACGATTGTGACAGTTGCGCCTTCTTCACCACACTGTCTGTGTTGGTGGACCATTTCAGTTTGTCAGTGATGTGTTTGCAGAGGAACTTGAACCTTTCCATATTCTCCACTGCGGTCCCGTCGATGTGGATAGGGGGGTGCACCCTCTGCTGTTTCCTGAAGTCCACGATCATCTCTTTAATTTTCTTGACATTGAGTGAGAGGTTAATTTCCTGGCACCACACTCCCAGAGTCCTCACCTCCTCCCTGTAGGTTGTCTCGTCATTGTTGATAATCAAGCCTACTACTGTTGTGTCGTCTGCAAATTTGATGACTGAGTTGGAGGCATGCTTGGCCACGCAGTCATGGGTGAACAGGGAGTACAGGAGTGGGCTGAGCATGCACCCTTTTGGGGCCGCAGTGTTGAGGATCAGCAAAGTGGAGGTGTTGTTTCCTACCTTCACCACCTGGGGACGACCCGTCAGGAAGTCCAGGACCCAGTTACACAGGGTGTGGTTTAGACCCAGGGCCTCAAGCTTAATGATGAGCTTGGAGGGTACTATGGTGTTGAATGCTGAGCTATAGCTTTCCACCTTCCCCACTGAGATATTTATTCCTTTCTGCGCAATGAACTGAGAACCCAACTGGCTGTACGGACTCAGACAGTATATCCAGAGAGAGCCATGCTTCCGTGAAACAGAGTATGTTACAATCTCTGATGTCTCTCTGGAAGGAAATCCTCGCCCTGAGCTTGTCAACTTTATTATGCAGAGACTGAACATTAAGGTAAGGTAATATACTCGGAAGCGGTGGGTGGTGTGCGGACTAGAAATCCACTGCGAGTGACACAAAAAAATCCTGGGCTTATAATGTAAGAAAAGCCAGAAGCACGGCAGCCCTATCCGTCTGCGACATTTTCACCGACACCATCACCAACACCATCATTAAGTTTGCTGATCACTGGTGACGATGAGACAGCCTATAGGGAGGATGTCAGTGACCTGTCAGTGTGTTGCCAGGACAACAACCTCTCCCTCAACGTCAGCAAGACAAATGAGCTGATCGTGGACTACAGGAAATGAAGGGCTGAGCAGGCTCCCTTCCACATTGACATGGCTGTAGTGGAGCTAGTCGAGAGCTTCAAGTTCCTCTGCGTTCACATCACTGAGGAATTAACATGGTCCACACACAAAAACATAGTCATGACAATGCCTCTTCCACCTCAGGAGGCTGAAAAGATTTGGTGGGGCCTCAGATCTTCAAAATGTTATACAGCTGCACCATTGAGAGCATCACTGCTTGGTATGGCAACAGAGGGTAGTGTATACCATCCAGTACATCACTGGGGCTGAGCTCCCTGCCATCCAGGACGTCTATACCTGGTGGTGTCAAAAGAAGTTCCTAAAAAGGGTCAAAGACTCCAGCCAACCAAGTCACAGGTTGTTCTCTCTGTTACCCCACAGCACGCGGTACCGGAGTGCCAAGTCTGGGACCAAAGGGCTCCTGAACAGCTTCTACACCAAAGCCATAAGACTGCTGAACAGTTAATTAAACGGCTACCCAGACTTTCTGCTTTTCACCCCAAACCTACATGTACATAATACTTCACTCAATCACTTAACAAACCTACATGTACATATGTGACTCACCACCTGGATTCGGTCTTATGTAGCAAAATTTGAAATTGTGTTTTTTACATTGAATAAAAGCAGAGACTCAGAGCTACAGTGGGGCAAAAAAGTATTTAGTCAGCCACCAATTGTGCAAGTTCTCCAACTTAAAAAGATGAGAGAGGCCTGTAATTTTCATCATAGGTACACTTCAACTATGACAGACGAAATGAGAAAAAGAAATCCAGAAAATCACATTGTAGGATTTTTAATTTATTTTTTTGCAAATTATGGTGGAAAATAAGTATTTGGTCAATAACAAAAGTTTATCTCAATACTTTGTTATATACCCTTTGTTGGCAATGACAGAGGTCAAACGTTTTCTGTAAGTCTTCACAAGGTTTTCACACACTGTTGCTGGTATTTTTGGCCCATTCCTCCATGCAGATCTCCTCTAGAGCAGTGATGTTTTGGGGCTGTCGCTGGGCAACACGGACTTTCAACTCCCTCCAAAGATTTTCTATGGGGTTGAGATCTGGAGACTGGCTAGGCCACTCCAGGACCTTGAAATGCTTCTTACTGAAGCCACTCCTTCGTTGCCGGGCGGTGTGTTTGGGATCATTGTCATGCTGAAAGACCCAGCCACGTTTCATCTTCAATGCCCTTGCTGATGGAAGGAGGTTTTCACTCAAAATCTCACGATACATGGCCCCATTCATTCTTTCCTTTACACGGATCAGTCGTCCTGGTCCCTTTGCAGAAAAACAGCCCCAAAGCATGATGTTTCCACCCCCATGCTTCACAGTAGGTATGGTGTTCTTTGGATGCAACTCAGCATTCTTTGTCCTCCAAACACGACGAGTTGAGTTTTTACCAAAAAGTTCTATTTTGGTTTCATCTGACCATATGACATTCTCCCAATCCTCATCTGGATGATCCAAATGCTCTCTAGCAAACTTCAGACGGGCCTGAACATGTACTGGCTTAAGCAGGGGGACACGTCTGGCACTGCAGGATTTGAGTCCCTGGCGGCGAGTGTGTTACTGATGGTAGGCTTTGTTATTTTGGTCCCAGCTCTCTGCAGGTCATTCACTAGGTCCCCGTGTGGTTCTGGGATTTTTGCTCACCGTTCTTGTGATCATTTTGACCCCACGGGTGAGATCTTGCGTGGAGCCCCAGATCGAGGAAGATTATCAGTGGTCTTGTATGTCTTCCATTTCCTAATAATTGCTCCCACAGTTGATTTCTTCAAACCAAGCTGCTTACCTATTGCAGATTCAGTCTTCCCAACCTGGTGTAGGTCTACAATTTTGTTTCTGGTGTCCTTTGACAGCTCTTTGGTCTTGGCCATAGTGGAGTTTGGAGTGTGACTGTTTGAGGTTGTGGACAGGTGTCTTTTATACTGATAACAAGTTCAAACAGGTGCCATTAATACAGGTAACGAGTGGAGGACAGAGGAGCCTCTTAAAGAAGAAGTTACAGGTCTGTGAGAGCCAGAAATCTTGCTTGTTTGTATGTGACCAAATACTTATTTTCCACCATAATTTGCAAATAAAATCATTAAAAATCCTACAATGTGATTTTCTGGATTTTTTTTCCTCATTTTGTCTGTCATAGTTGAAGTGTACCTATGATGAAAATTACAGGCCTCTCTCATCTTTTTAAGTGAGAGAACTTGCACAATTGGTGGCTGACTAAATACTTTTTTTGCCCCACTGTACATGGTACATAATGGCATATCATACACAGTTTTGAGGAACAATGGGAAAGTAATTCTGCTATGAAAGTTGATAAACTTGCAAACTCAATTTTGAGAAAATGACCTTTGAATGTTTGGTATCTAGAGAAGAGCTCTTCTTTGTCTACACCCATTCAGCATCATTCACACCTATCTCGTTTTGCTCTCTGAGTGTTCAGAGCACACACTTGATGCTCTGGCCAATTATTTGTTTACCTCTGGATAACGTAAAAACAGCCTGATCAGCTCTACTGGCAACAATTTCATTACACTTTTTTTGCAGTTTACTGACACCCTTCCATATTCAACGGGTGATGTACACTTTAGTTTAAGACATGTAGCTAGCTAGGTAAACAATGTACCTAGCTAGATAAATAACGTGTAAGATCACACACGTTCCGTAAATGTAGCTAACAAGCCAGCCAGCTAACATTAGCTAGTTAAACAACAATGAACAGAGTGCCAAATCATGTTGTTACTACCCTGCATGAATCTTCTTGGAGCTGGATGATGGACGCATCTCCCAGTCACGGATGCCATGCCACGGTTGCCCTTAGTTTGGAAACGTAATCCGAAAACAGATGTTTTCTCCATCTCTTTAGCTATCATACTCTAATTCCACTGCTTTCAAAACTCAATTCTCCAGAAAGTGGAGAACAACACTTATTTATCTCCACTACGTGATACATTTTAAAAAAGCCGCATTCGACAGGATTACCAACACAGATTGACCAGCTCAAATAGACAGAAGCCTGCTATATGGCAGACAAAACTCGGCATGTCCAGCCCACTCATTATCTCAGCCAATCAAAACTAAGAAGGTTGTTGACTTTTTCTGTGGCTTAACCAACAAGGCTCGTAATTTAATAATTTTATTTGTATGTACAGATGGCATACACATTTGTTATTAAGGCACATGAAAGTTCACATGTTCCAGAAGGCATTTCTGCCAGAAAAACGCATTTTGATAACAAAGAAATTCACCCCAACTACCTCGTACCACCGTACACTTACTCTGTACCGGTACTCCTTCTAGATAGCCTATATATAGCCTTGTTATTCCTATTTTCTTTTTGTCTATTTGTTAATTGCCTTACTTTTTAACTGCATTGTTGGGAAAGAGCTCGTAAGTAAGCATTTCACGGTAAAGTCTACACTTGTATTCGGCACCTGTGACAAATCCAATTTTATTTTATGTAATGATTTGAAATGTTGTTAACATGTCTGTTAATTTATTGATAGGAGTGTATGATCGTTAATACTCTTTCCAATCTATTAAAGAGTACCTTTTAACATGGTTGAGACGCCACATAACAAGGTATTTGTGCACATTTTTTCATAACGAGAGACATCCTTGACTTGGACTCAGTGGTGGAGAAATCCATACCCCATCGATCTGTTCCACTCAGGACACATAGGTTTAATTCTAGATCAAGAGGACAAACACAACTGGAACAACAACATATCAATGGTTGGTAATTGACCAAGTCAAAAGGCACTCCCCCACACAATCGATCCCTCTTAGACCACCTCTCTCTCTAAGGGGGGAATTCAGAGCTGTGTTGCGGGTGCATAAATGTAACTTTATGCACTTTTCTCTCTACATGTATTCTGACCTTGAACTGACACATGGGGAAAAACCAGGCCAGCAGGTAGCCTAGTGGACGAAAGGTTGCGAGATCAAATCCCTGAGCTGACAAGGTAAAAATCAGTCGTTCTGCCCCTGAACAAGGCAGTTAACCCACTGTTCCTAGGTTGTCATTGAATTTGTTCTTAACTGACTTACCTAGTTAAATAAAGGTTAAATAAAAACCTTGGAGGTGTGTTTACGAAGGGAAGTGTGTCTACAGTCTCATATTCACATTTTGACTTAATTCCTTCATAATTCCTCCACCTTTACTTGCGAGGAAACGATTAATATGGTTCAGCAACCTTTCGGTTCCAAGTGGAAAAACATAGAATAAATATTTTCCTGATAGAAATAACACCATTCTCAATACAGTCGTGGCCAAAAGTTTTGAGAATTACACAAATATTAATTTCCACAAAGTTTGCTGCTTCATTGTCTTTAGATATTTTTGTCAGATGTTACTATGGAATACTTAAGTATAATTACAAGCATTTCATAAGTGTCAAAGGCTTTTATTGACAATTACATGAAGTTGATGCAAAGAGTCAATATTTGCAGTGTTGACCCTTCTTATTCAAGACCACTGCAATCCGCCCTGGCATGCTGTCAATTAACTTCTGGGCCACATCCTGACTGATAGCAGCCCATTCTTGCATAATCAATGCTTGGAGTTTGTCAGAATTTGTGGGTTTTTGTTTATCCACCCGCCTCTTGAGGACAACAAGTTTTCAATGGGATTAAGATCTGGGGAGTTTCCTGGCCATGGACCCAAAATATTGATGTTTTGTTCCCCGAGCCACTTAGTTATCACTTTTGCCTCATGGCAAGGTGCTCCATCATGCTGGAAAAGGCATTGTTCGCCACCAAACTGTTCCTGGATGGTTGGGAGAAGTTACTCTCGGAGGATGTGTTGGTATCATTCTTTATTCATGGCTGTGTTCTTAGGCAAAATTGTGACCGAGCCCACTCCCTTGGCTGAGAAGCAACCCCACATATGAATGGTCTCAGGATGCTTTACTGTTGGCATGACACAGGACTGATGGTGTCTTCTCCGGACAAGCTGTTTTCCGGATGCCCCAAACAATAGGAAAGGGGATTCATCAGAGAAAATGACTTTACCCCAGTCGTCAGCAGTCCAATCCCTGTACCTTTTGCAGAATATCAGTCTGTCCCTGATGTTTTTCCTGGAGAAAAGTGGCTTCTTTGCTGCCCTTCTTGACACCAGGCCATCCTCCAAAAGTCTTCGCCTCACTGTGCGTGCAGATGCACTCACACCTGCCTGCTGCCATTCCTGAGCAAGCTCTGTATCAGCACAGTCAGCATAAAGCCACTCTCTTTACACAGTCACTTTGTCTGGTCTCGTTTGAGTAAGGACTCACTCCCGGTTCCTCTGACCTATACCTTTGATGCCAGCTTTATTCATCTGCCTTCCAGTGTCTCCTTCGTCTTCCTGACTCCAGTAATTATCCGGCTACCTCCTTCATCATCGACAAGTAATCTATAACCTGTCAGGATTTCCCATCGTCACCTAACTGAGACATTCTCTCCTGCAATTTACCACTGGGACTCACCTTCATTGTTTCAATAAACCTGTTACTCTTTTGGAACCTTTTGTCTTGAGTCTCTGTTCCATAACAGTACACTGTAATTGGAAATGGATGAGAGCTGTTGATAAGATCTAGGTAAATAAGTAATATCTTTGTATAAGGGGATTGTAAATATAAATGACAATAGTTTTAGATCTATTTTACCTTATGATCGCTGGAGACATCTGAAACCAGTCATATGGCAGCAAACTGAAGCATATCAACAGGTAGGCTATGTGTGCCCCTGTCCCACATTGAAGTATATGAAATGCTGTGCTGTTACGCAGAATTTAAATTGTATGGCCTTCTAACTTGCAGGAATGAATCTGTGAGACGCACGGCAAAAGAGATGATAAGCCAAATCCTTGCAGAGTGAAAGTCTGGCTGAATTTAACTTTTGTGCGCTCTAGAATGTTTTAATTTTAGCCTGGACTTTTCTCTGTTTTTTTATAACAATTTGTATCTTGTTAAATACTAGCCACTATTGGTAGCCACCACCACTTAGTTTCCTTCAATTTGTATCATTCATTTGTAATCATTCAATTACATTGTTAAATTCCCTGTCTTTATACTGTCACGTCTGTTTAGCTGATCCTGAGGGTCGCTAGCAATAGTGGACAATATTTAACATATTACATTAATTTGGGACATGTAGCCCACTTCATGGAATCACCATGGAATCATCATATATTCATGGATGCCAGGTGAAGCCAGGCTTCCCCAAATATTTGACCAATAAAAAGCTGAGTTCAACTGTGGGTTGTCCTGGCGCAGCAAAACTCCCCCCAAAAGAGGCCAGTTTGGATTTGGTTTCACTCCAATCAAATCACATCCTGAGCAAAACATCATAATTGTCAACAAAACGTGTCTGTTTGTGGTCTGCTTGTGTTGATGTCCTGCAGTAGCTAGCTTGCTAAATCGACCCTTTTCTAAGTCATGGTTGGAGATGGAGATTTGGACTTTTGATTTTGACTTAATTCTCTGTACAATTATGATGGTGATTCTAATCTAACCATAAATTTGTATATTGTGCTACTGGCCTGAGACTTTGAAGTGCAATATGTAGCCTAAATATAGCACAGTAGGCTTATGTTAACTAGCTAGCTAACTTAACTGGTTCATTGTTGCCCAAGTGAGGAAGTTAGGCTAACAAGCATTTTAGCTAGGTAGCCTATGAAAACTAAAAGTGTACAGAGCCATCGACCGTCTTGCCAACACGAAAGGGAGGAGGACGGCATTGGCGTTCAACTGGTCTACAAGTAGGGTGAGTCCCCCCCAAAAGTTTTACTTGGGCACACGGACACGCGCACACACACACACACACAGGGAAATCAGTACCATGTTTTTGGTATCTTTACGTTTGTTTTCAGTGTATTGAGCAAAGATATATAGCCTTGTTGATTTGATGATGTTTAAATGTTTATTTGAAATGGTGCTGGAATAGCGGAGGCAGTGCTACTGTTGTCTTTGTGCTGACTTGCACCACCCGTGGTTCTAAATCAGTAGTTGTTTAGTAAACTGTTGAAAACATTAACTTGCTTGACCAATGCTGCAGGTCATAACTGTTTGTTACATGCAATATTTGCTTTGTGGACCACCAGGCAGATGTTGCTCTCCGGTTTTGTGTTGAAACAAACTTGTGTAGTTGAATTCATTCCGTCGCTGTGTGTCTTTTTGTTGTTATTGCCTTATTGTATATCAAGGTGGCGTAGGAACAAATGGGTTATAGAGCAAACAACGCAATTATCACAACTTAGGTTGTAATATGGCTTTTTTACTGGCTTGGCTTGGCTTCCCCACTGATGTTACCCACACACTGCTACTGCTGAAAACCCAAAAGAATGAAAACTCCATGAGGAAATCGGTTGGCCAGCAAATGGGAGGGTTTTCAGTGGTTGAAATACATTTATTCAGTGCACATAAGGGAGCCACTCCCAAAGAGCTTGTTGTGCACCTGTGTAAGGTAAGTCTGAATACCAAATACTGAGAAGTGCCCTTAAGAGGGTAAGCTCTTAACATCTCAGCGACTATCAGGTATTGGTGCTTTCAGTTTCCTCATTCAACCACCGTGTTCAAGGACAGCTTGTTTACAGTTTACCAACCAACTGTTTTATATCGTCTACCTTTTTCAAATCGAATGTAAGAGTATGATTAACAACATGATTGAACATTACCAGGCAATGCCAGGAAGGAAATTGTTTACACATTTGGAAGCTATGTAGGACACGTCACCTTTGATTTGCATGATTCTGCAAAGTACATTTACATTTAGATGTACTTGCTGATGAAGTGAAATTGAGTAGGAGGATGTTTTATCTTGGTTTGTCTTCATTTCAAGGTTCAGCTTGGAACATTATGCACTGACCTTGCTTTACACTGCATTTGTTTATCTGATCATTTTCATCTAAAATAATTACGATTTGACACACAACTATAATTTCTTGTTGGTAAAAACTGAGCAGATTCATAAAAGGTTTGCCTTGCTTCCCTACATTTTCATATTGCACTTATTCCTCTTTCAAACTTGCCCTATTCCTCCCCTTATTCCACTAGACAGCTCTGCTTCTCTTCCTTATACAACTACCATCTGTAACACAACACCTTTAATTCTGATTATTGGTCATAACATAATATTGACCCCAGAAACCTGATTTGCGATACTATTTTATTTAAATATGTCACGACTTCCGCCGAGGTCGGTCCCTCTCCTTGTTCGGGCGGCGTTCGGCGGTAGACGTCACCGGTCTTCTAGCTACCGCCAATCTACTTTTCATTTTCTATGTTTTTTTGTCTTCATTATACACACCTGGTTCCTATCCCATAATTCCATGTTCCTTATTTAAACCCTCTGTTTCCCCCATGGTTTTGTGCATGTTTATTCTATGTTAGAGGTTCTTTGTTATGTGAGCTTGTATTTGTACTACCAATTTTGGTAGTTTTGATTTTGAGTAAAATATTACGTAAATACTCATCTCTGTTGTTCTGTGCCTGACTCTGCCTACCTGCCCACTGAGATCTTTGACAGAAACACGCACCTCGAAATGGAGTCAGCAGGAGCACACAGCCCTCCTTTACCTGTCGAGGAGCGTGTTCAGCAGCACGCGACCATGTTGCAACATCTCGGCACAGCCATGGATTGCGTGCTGCAATGGAGCGATGGGAAAGAAGAGGTCTGCCAGTGCCTCAACCTTCACCTCAACAAACCACACCGCTGTCCGCCCCTCCTTCACCTGGTCCCAGTGGGATAAGACTCACGCTCCAGAGGGAATATGATGGGACAGCTGCCGGGTGCTCCTACTCCAGCTGGAGCTGTACCTGGCGACCGTCCACCCGGCTCCTTCGGGACGTGAGAGTGTGTCCTCCCTCGTCTCCTGCCTATCAGGGAAAGCCCTGGAGTGGGCCAACGCACTATGGGGAGAGGGCGAAGCGGCGTTGGACTACTATGAGGATTTCACCCGCCGCTTCCGGGCGGTTTTCGACCATCCACCTGAGGGTAGAGCGGCGGGTGAACGTCTGTTTCACCTACGGCAGGGGACGAGAAGCGCACAGGACTTTGCATTGGACTTCCGAACCCTGGCCGCAGGAGCGGGATGGAATGACAGGGCCCTGATCGACCATTACCGATGCAGTTTGCGCGAGGATGTCCGTCTGGAACTGGCCTGCAGGGATACCACCCTTACGTTCGACCAGCTGGTGGACCTGTCCATCCAGCTGGATAACCTGCTGGACACCTGCGGACGTCCGGATCGGGGTCTGTCAGTTCCACCCCCCAGCACCTCCGCTCCTATCCCAATGGAGCTGGGAGGTGCTGAGCTTAGCGTGACCGGAGGAGGGGCCATTCCCTGCACCATCTGTGGCCGCAGAGGGCACATTGCTGGTCGGTGTAGGGTGGGTTGCTCATGGAGTCGAGGCAGCAGGCAGAGCACTGTCGTGTCACCCCAGGTGAGTAGACACCAGACTCACCCAGAGCCTCCTGTTGCTCACATGTTTGTGTTTATAGAATTTCCCCGCATTCCCAGCATAAGGCGCTCGTAGATTCAGGTGCAGCTGGGAACTTTATTGACTGTTCATTTGCCCATAGTTTAGGGATCCCCATTGTTCCTGTTGATATCCCCTTTCCTGTGCATGCCTTAGATAGTTGACCATTAGGGTCGGAGCTGATTAGGGAGGCCACCTCTCCACTAAGCATGGTTACGCAGGAGGGTCATGAGGAGAGAATCAGTCTCTACCTTATTGATTCTCCTGCGTTTCACGTGGTGCTGGGCCTACCCTGGTTGGCCTATCATGACCCCAATATTTCATGGCAACAGAGGGCTCTCAAGGGATGGTCACGAAAGAGCTCGGGAGGTGTGTAGGTGTTTCCATCGGTGCGACTACGGTGGAAAGTCCGGACCAGGTCTCCACCATGCACATCCCCTCTGAATATGCCGATATGGCTCTCACCTTCTGTAAGAAGAAGGCAACTCAATTACCACCCCATCAACGGGGGGATTGTGCGATAAATCTCCTGCTAGACGCAGCACTTCCCAGGAGTCACGTGTATCCTCTGTCACTGGAGGAGACGGCGGCTATGGAAACATATGTCTCTGAATCCCTGGGACAGGGATACATTCGGCCCTCCACTTCACCTGCCTCCTCGAGTTTCTTTTTTGTGAAGAAGTAGGACGGAGGTCTGCGCCCGTGTATTGACTATCGAGGTATCATTCAGATCACTGTGAGGTGCAGCTACCCCTCTTAGCCAATGTGATCGAGTCAATGCACGGGGCGCGCTTCTTCACAAAATTGGATCTCAGCTTACAATCTGGTGCGTATCCGGGAGGAGGACGAGTGGAAGACTGCATTTAGTACCACCTCAGGGCACTATGAGTACCTCATCATGCTGTACGGGTTGATGAATGCTCCATCAGTCTTCCAGGCATTTGTAGACAAGATTTTCCGGGACTTGCACAGGCAGGGTGTACTGGTGTTTATCGACGACATTCTGATATACTCCGCTACACGCGCCGAGCATGTGTCCCTGGTGCGCACGGTGCTTGGTTGGTCGACTGATGGAGCATGACCTGTACGTCAAGGCTGAGAAATGTCTGTTCTTCCAACAGTCTGTCTCCTTCCTAGGGTACCGCATTTTACCGGGGTGGAGATGGAGAGTGACCACATTTCAGCCGTGCGTAATTGGCCAACTCCCACCACGGTAAAGGAAGTGCAGCGGTTCTTAGGGTTTGCCAACTACTACCGGAGGTTTATCCGGGGCTTTGGTCAGGTAGCGGCTCCCATTACCTCACTGCTGAAGGGGGGGCCGGTGCGACTGCAGTGGTCAGCTGAGGCGGACAGGGCTTTTGGTCACCTAAACGCTCTGTTTACCTCGGCTCCCGTGCTGGCTCATCCGGATCCCTCTTTGGCATTTATAGTTGAGGTGGACGAATCCGAGGCTGGGATAGGAGCTGTGCTGTCTCAGGGCTCGGGTACACCACTTAAACTCTGCCCCTGTGCCTTCTTTTCGAAGAAGCTCAGCTCGGTGGAGCTTAACTTTGATGTGGGGGACCGGGAGCTGTTGGCTGTCGTAAAGGCTCTGAAGGTGTGGAGACATTGGCTTGAGGGGGCTAAATACCCTTTCCTCATCTGGACTGACCACCGCAATCTGGAGTACATCCGGGCGGCGAGGAGACTGAACCCTCGCGAGGCAAGGTGGGCCGCTTTGTTTTCACCCCTCCTACCGACCAGGTTCCCAAAACACTAAGGCAGACGCAATATCCCAGATGTTTGACACAGAGGAGCGGTCCTTGGACCCCACTCCCATACTTCCGGCCTCTTGCCTGGTGGCACCAGTAGTGTGGGAGCTGGATGCCGACTTCGAGCAGGCGTTACGTACAGAGCCCACTCCAGCTCAGTGTCCAGCTGGGCGTCTGCTGTCCGCGACCGTTTGATCTATTGGGCCCACACGTCACCCTCCTCTGGTCATCCTGGCATCGGTTGTACAGTGCGCTGTCTTAGTGGGAAGTACTGGTGGTCCACTTTGGCTAAGGACGTGAGGGTTTATGTTTCCTCTTGCTCGGTGTGCGCCCAATGCAAGGCTCCTATGCACCTGCCCAGAAGGAAATTACAACCTCTACCCGTTCCACAACGGCCATGGTTGCACCTGTCGGTGGACTTCTTAACGGATCTTCCTCCGTCACAGGGAAACACTACGATCCTGGTCGTTGTGGATAGGTTTTCTAAGCCATAGCGTCTCCTTCCTTTGCCTGGTCTCCCTACGGCCCTACAGACAGCAGAGGCTCTGTTCACTCACGTCTTCCGGCACTACGGGGTGCCTGAGGACAGTCTCTGATCGGGGGTCCCCAGTTCACGTCCAGGGTCTGGAAGGCGTCTGGGGGTCTCAGTGAGCCTCACCACAGGTTTTCACCCTGAGAGTAACGGGCAGGTGGAGAGAGTTAACCAGGATGTGGGTTGGTTTCTGCGGTAGTACTGTCAGGACCGGCCGGGGGAGTGGGCGGCGTTCATCCCATGGGCAGAGATGGCCCAAAACTCACTCCGCCACTCCTCCACTAACCTCTCTCCCTTCCAGTGTGTACTGGGGTATTAGCTGGTTCTGGCACCTTGGCATCAGAGCCAGATTAAGGCTCCTGCGGTGGACAAATGGTTTAAGCTCTCGGAGGAAACCTGGGACGCCACCCATGTGCACCTTCAACGGGCCGTGAGGCGGCAGAAGGTGAGCGCCGACCACCACCGCAGTGAGGCCCCGGTGTTCGCACCGGGGGACCGGGTCTGGCTCTCGACCAGACCCGGTCCCCGAATGGCTCTCAAAACCTGCCCCTCCCCCCTGCCGGGAAGCTAGGTCTGCGGTTTGTTGGGCCATTCAAAGTCCTGAGGAGACTGAACGAGGTATGCTACAGGTTACAGCTCAGATCCCTCAGATCACTGTATTAATCCCTCGTTCCATGTGTCTCTCCTCAGGCCGGTGGTGGCTGGTCCACTCCAGGAGTCTGAGGTGCGGGAGGTTCCTACGCCCCCTCTGGACATTGAGGGTGCCCCGGCGTATATTATATTGCACTTATTCCTCTTTCAAACATAATATATTATGGTAATATTACCATATTATGGTAATAACGTAACATTTCAATAATGTGTGATGCTTAATTAAAAGTACAACGTTATTCAGTTTGAAAATCAACATCAAAACATTTGAATAAGCTAAATCTGAAGAACAATATCATATTATAAATCAAAATTTCTGCAAAGGATGCTGGGGAATATGGACATTTTTGTGCACATTTTTGAAAGTATACTTTAAATATATTTTGTGGACATTTAAGGTTAAGTATACTTTTTTGAATGTATATTTAAGTATATTTTCTTGAGATTTGAAAAAGTACACGCTTAGTAAGCATGTTCCTCAGCTGTGCAATAAACAATTGTTATCATTGTCAACTTTCTCTGCACTCTTCTGAACAGGAATTCTGAAAGAATTTCAAAACTCATTACTGGCGCTGAAACTACAGTGCATTGCAAAAGTATTCATACCCCTTAGATTTATTCACATTTTGTTGTTACAAAGTGGGATTAAAATTGTTGACAAAATTAAATTTTGTCAACAATCTACAAAAAATCTATGTTAAAGTGAATGATTTCTATAAATGTTTTGAAAATATTAATAGAAAACAAATAACTAAAATATAGTTGTTGCATAAGTATTCAGCTCCTTGAGTCAATACATGCTAGAAACCCCGTTAGCAGCGAATACAGCTGTGAATTTTCTTGGTTAAGTCTCTAAGAGCTTGACGCAACTGGATTGTGCAAAATTAGCCCTTAATTGTTTTCATAATTATTGAAGCTTTGTCAAGATTTTGTGCTCATGGCTACACAGCAATTTTCCAATCTTGCCATAGATTTTCAAGCAGATTTAAGTCAAAACTGTAACTTGGCCACTTAGGAACATTCACTGTCTTCTTGGTAAGCAACTCCAGGGTAGATTTGGCCTATTGCCCTGCTGAAAGGTGAATTCCTCTCCATTTGCATGCTGTAAAGCAGACTGAAGTAGGTTTTCCTCTAGGATTTTGCCTGTGCTTAGCTACATCCCGTTTCTTTTTATCCGGATAAACTCCCCAGTATTTGCCGATGTCAAGCATACCCATAAAATGATGCAGCCACCATGCATAAAAATAAGGCAGCAATTACTCAGTGAAGTGTTGTGTTGGATATGCCCCAATCATAAGGCTTTGCATTTATTTGTATTATTATTTTCACTCTGTCATTTAAATCATTATTGTGGAGTCACTAAAATGTTGTTGAGCCACCCTCAGTTTTCTCCCATCACAGCCATTGAACTCTGTAACTGTTTTACAGTAACGTCCCTGAGCAGTTTCATTCCTGTCCTTCAGCTCAGTTCAGAAGGACGACTGTAAATGTGATGTGTCTGGGTGGTTTAATACATAATCCACAGCATAATTATTAACTTGACCATAATTAAAGAGATATTCAATGTCTGATTTTTGATATTGTTACCGATCAACCAATCACTGCCCTTTTATGAGGCTCCAAAAGGCTCCCTAGTCTTTGTAGTTGAATCTGTGCTTGAAATGCAATACTTGACTGAGGGACCTTACACATGTTGTACTGTATGTATGGGGGACAGGGGAAGGGTTAGTCATAAAAAAATAATGTCAACCCCTTTTATTTCACAGTCCATGTAACATATTCTGTGATTTGTTAAGCCAAATTTGACTCCTCAACTAATTTAGGCTCGCCTAAACAGAATACTTAAGCAATGACTATTTTAGTTATCACATTTTTATTAATCTTTAATATGTTTTACTTTGACATTAAGAGTATTTTGGAGTTCATTGTTGACAACAAATGACAATTAAATCCACTGTAATCCTACTTTTTAACACAATAAATTCTGAAGAAATATAAGGGTTGTGAATGCCTTTGCAAGGCACTGTATACTTATAGTGTACTTGATCACTCAAGCAGAGTTTCATTTAAAACATCAATGCTCAACTTAAAAACAAACTCCAACTGTATTTGGAATAAATATACTAAATTACAATTAAAGCATTTTAAATGTGAGTGTTAATTGAGTGTGAACTTATAGTATACTGAAAGAATGAAAAACAATGAGTTTAAAGTATACTTTTAATAAGTGTATTAAAGGTTCATGATAGTATATTTATAGTATACTAAAAGACTGAAACAATTAACTTAAATTACACTTTTAATAATGTATTAAAGTGTGATGATAGCATATTTATAGCATACTAAAAGACTGAAAAAAAAAAGTGTGTTGAAAGATAATGATATTATATTTATAGTATACATAAGATATACTAGAAAAAAAGATCTCGCAATTGAAGTAAATTATTTAAATTCTTTGTATATATAAATATATATATTTTTTGCTTGGGATGGAAAAATAATTAAACATATTACCAATAACCCAAAGTCTAGCAGCCAAACTAAATACCATAGCGTAGACTGGATCTCCAATTTGACACCAGTGCTTCAAAGGTTTCATTGATTCTGTTTCTCAAACTGTAGAGGAAACTGCAAATGTAAACCCTCTTTTCATCGGGGGAGATTGGTTTGTGTACTTTAGAGTCGGTTCCCAAGAGGGACGTGAAGCACCTCTGATTCTAATGAAATAAACGGGTGGATAATTATGAACTCTCTGGTGGCAGTGCCAGATAATTGCTGATTAAGCGAGTCGGCCATTGTTTTTCCTCATTGCTCCGAGGATTAATGAGATGGCCACCAGTTTAGTGTAGCTGACTCACCTTTCAGTGTGGAAAGGTGCCAGTAATTGAAAATCGGTTGGTTCCAGCAGGGCCGGCTTTAGTCTTTTGGGGGCCCTAAGCGAGATTTGGTTGGGGGGAATCATTGATGGACAGCAATATTTAAACCTTGTCTTGCCTTTCAAGCAAATGTAAGTCAGGACTGAGACTCAGGAACACTCCACACCTCTTGGAAAGCCATTTTGTTGTGTCTTTGGTATTTACATTTGTGTAATTATCTTGCTAAAAAATTCAACTCTATCCCATGGTTGGGTTTTCCGAGACTGAGGGGGTTTTCCTTTAACTTTTTACCTGGGCTTTGCTCTTGTCATGTTTATTTTGATCCTGACAAACTCCATGGTCTCTGCCGATGACAAGCATACCCATAACATGATGCTTCCACCAAAATAGGCACAGTATCCCTGGTCAGGGAAGGCAATTATGGGACCTGGGCTGTGGTAAGGGCATGCAAAGTGCTTAGGATACATTTACACAGGCAGCCCAATTCAGATCTTTGGCCAATTATTTGCTTATATGTTACCTTTCTGATCTTTTCTCTAATGTGTAAACAGCAAATCAACACATGGAATCTGATCTTTTTACTTCCGATTTATATTGCTTCCATGTGTCCTTCATATGTGGATCTGAATCCTGATACAAACCCAATCTTCCATATGCAACCTCTGTCTGGGTGGCAGATAGCTAGTGGATAAGAGCGTTGGGCCATTACGACCAAAAGGTTGCTGGTTTGAATCCCCGTACCGACTAGGTGAAAAATCTGTCAATGTGCAAGGCACTTAACCCTAATTGCTCATTTAAGTCACTCTGGATAAGTTAATTATCATTATCATGCCATACACCACACAATGTAAAGGAACACTGACAAGAAATGACAAGAAATGAGCATGGCATACATTACCGGTCAAAAGTTTTAGAACACCTACTCATTCAAGGGTTTTTCTTTATTTTTACTATTTTCTACATTGTAGAATAATAGTGGACATCAAAACTATGAAATAGCACATTTGGAATCATGTAGTAACCAAATGAGTGTTAAACAAATCTATTTTATATTTGAGATTCTTCAAATAGCCAACCTTTGCCTTGATGATAGCTTTGCACACTCTTGGCCTTAGCTAGGTTTTAATTCTTATTAATGTGAACATAGCATTTATAAACACAAGATATCAAAATTGTGAAATGCTTTTTTTTTGTGTAATTTATGAGGAGTACAGATGACTCAGTTGCCACATGTACCCTTTTATACAACCACTCATAGATACAGTGCATTCGGGAAGTATTCAGACCCCTTGACATTTTGTTATTTTACAGCCTTATTCTAAAATTGATTAAATAATTTTTACTCATCAATCTACACACAATACCCCATAATGATAAAGCAAAAACAAGTTTGTAGAAATTATTGCAAATGTATTAAAAATGGAAAACTGAAGTAGTATTTAGACCCTTTACTCAGTACTTTGTTTAAGCACCTTTGGCAGCGATTACAGACTCGAGTCTTCATGGGTATGACGATACAAGCTTGGCACACATGTATTTGTTGAGTTTCTCCCATTCTTCTCTGCAGATCCTTTCAAGCTCTGTCAAGTTGGATGGGCAGCGTCACTGCACAGCTATTTTCAGGTCTCTGGCTGGGCCACTCATTGACACTCAGAGACTTGCCCCGAAGCCACTCCTGCATTGTCTTGGCTGTGTGCTTAGGGTCGTTGTCCTGTTGGAAGGTGAAGCTTCGCCCCCCAGCCTGAGGTTCTGAGCACTCTGGAGCAGGTTTTCATCAAGGATTCTGTACTTTGCTAAATTCATCTTTCCTTCGATCCTGACTAGTCTCCCAGTCCCTGCTGCTGAAAAACATCCCACAGCATGATGCTGCCACCACCATGCTTCACCGTAGGGATGGTGCCAGGTTTCCTCCAGACGTGACACTTGGCATTCAGGCCAAAGAGTTCAATCTTGGTTTCATCATGGTCTGAGAGTCCTTTAGGTGTCTTTTTGTAACCTCCAAGCGGGCTGTCATGTGCCTTTTAATGAGGAGTGGCTTCTGTCTGGACACTCTACCATAAAGGCCTGATTGTTGGAGTGCTGCAGAGATGGTTGTCCTTCTGGAAAGTTCTCCCATTCCCACAGAAAAACTCTGGAGCTCTGTCAGAGTGACCACTGAGTTCTTGGTCACCTCTCTGAACAAGGCCCTTCTAACCCGATTACTCAGTTTGGCTGGGCGGCCAGCTCTAAGAAGAGTCTTGGTGGTTCCAAACTTCTTCAATTTAAGAATGATGGAGGCCACTGTGTTCCTGGGGACCTTCAATGCTGCAGAAATGTTTTGGAACCCTTCCCCAGATCTGTGCCTACAGTAGACACAGTCCTGTCTTTGAGCTCTACGGACAATTCCTTTGTCCTCATGACCTTATATAGACAGGTGTGTGCCTTTCCAAATCATGTCCAATCAACTGAATTTACCACAGATGGACTCCAATCAAGTTGTAAAAACATCCCAAGGATGATCAATGGAAACAGGATGCACCCGAGCTAAATTTCGAGTCTCATAGCAAAGGATCTAAATAAGATATTTTTGTTATTTTATTTTAAATAAATGTGAAAACATTTCTAAAAACCTTTTTTCACTTTGTCATTATTGGGTACTGTGTGTAGATTGATGGGGGAAAAAGTATTTTAATCAGTTTTAGAATAAGGCTGTAACGTAACTAAATGTGGAAAAATGGAAGGGTTCTGAATACTTTCTGAATACACTGTAACTATTCCCAATACCCTAAAGGTTTAGAACATTTTCTAAATATCTGACATTCACACACAGTGTATGCCAAATTCATGGGCTGTATTGAGGTTTGACCTTGGCCAGTGTAAAGTAGTGGATATACTGTAGAAAAGCTTGGCTTGGAGGGAAGAGTGATTTCAAACAGGACTAAAAAGAGTAAGCATGCTTCAGTTTGGCTGGCGGCTAGCCAAAGTCGGCTAGGCGAACCGAACGAGTGTACTCACATACTCCCTTAAAATACCTTCTTGAAAAATGAGAAAAAACAGCAATACTATTGTAGTAGTGTTTGTCCTATTTGAGACGTCGTAGCCAGTATAAATTTCTTCAAAATAGTAAGTATTGATCTAAGATAACTCAAAGAAATTGATGTTTTTGTCGAGGAGATCTTAGTCGCACAATTTTACATCAAAGTGAGAATTTTGTTGCAGTATTCCTCAATGACAAAATCAGTATGACAACAAGTAATCTCTCGTTGAATGAGAACAAAGACTTTATTGAAGAATCCCTACAGTTGACTAATCATGGATGAAGGGGCGTAGACTTTGGCTGGCCTCAAGAAAAAAATGTGTGCCCAAACAGCTGAAAAAACCTTATGAAATCCAAAACGAACAAAACGTCACAATGTTGTGATAATATATGCACAAACTCTTCCCAACTGTTTCGGCTGGGAAGCTTGCAAACGCCTTAGTTGTAACATAAGAAGGAATGTGTGGCCTGAAAAGATCACTGGGAGGCATTCCTACCGCTGTATAGCATGATAAGTACAAAGACCATGCTAATGAGCATATACCCTCTCAGAGACAATTGATGAGCATGAAGAATGATCAGTGCGGGTTCCGGGCATAAGTGACATAAGCGGATGCTTAGGGCCCCTGGCCGCTAGGCCCCCACCCAAAAAAGGAACTAGTAGAATACACCAGGGGCAATTTCGAAATTTGGTTGTGCATCAGCAGTTTTTCGCATATGTCAATCACTGACAGTCACTCAATTAGTAATGTCAGCTAACAATTTTCAGATGGGTAGTTAGTCTAATCAGCTATCTAAACTTGTAGTAATCATGGCCAAATACTGACCGGGCAACGTGTGCACCTGCTCAGGGGCCTTGACCGTAAGAGGGCCCCGATATGATTTTGTTAGTCATTCTCACTCAGACATCATTTTAAAACAGCAAAAGTCATTACAAAATGAGTGGAACATTTGTCATAAAATTGCAACGTTTTCTCTCCACCCGTGGCAAAAGGTGGAGAATTGCAGGAAATGTATTTTTCACCATCAAGAAAAGGCCCCCTCAAAGGCTAGAGCTGGCCCTGACACCGATGGCGTCAACAGATATGCAGAGTAACCACCAACACCACAAAGCAAACAGCCACAAAAGGATGCTTTTTTTTTCTTCTTTTTTTTATTTATTCCGATCTGACAATTGAATGTGTCCACAGCTGTCACATCGCTCTTTAAGACATTAAATAGCAAATGGTTTGTTTGCATTCAAGTAGGAAAGGCACTATGCTAATGCATTAGGTAGATCATTTGTTTGCTGCTTTTAATGAATACGATGGTCTCATCAAGAGGAGAAGAGTATTTTAATTATCTCTTGTCCATTCCTTATTCATCATGTGTGACGGAAAACCAACATTTTAAAAAGAGTAAAACATCTATAGCTTAACGCTCAATAACTCCTTCCTATTACATAATTTTGGTCAAGACCTGAAATTAGCATCTGTGTCTCTAAGGCTGTGTTTACACAGGCAGCCCAATATAGATATTTTGCCAGTTATTTGCATATCTGATATCTACAGTATTTGATATTATCCCTAATGTGTTAACCAAGAAAAACCACATGGAATCTTATCGTTTGGCTTCCGATTTATACCGCCTCCATATGGCTGAATTTACACAGGCAGCCCAATTTTGATCTTTTTTTCCCCCACTAACAATTGGAAAAAATATCAGAATTGGGCTGCCTGTGTAAACACAGCCTAAGGGGATGTAAATCCTGATACAAACTCTATCCATATATATGTGACCTCTGTCTAGACTCTCCAATCACATTGTTTTGTCTCTGAAGTGGTTTTTTTTGCAGGACCTGCTGTTACCATGACAACCACCCCACATTTTTTAGGAACAGTGACAGGAAATGAGCATTGCATCTGTGAGCTACTTAAAAGGCTACATCAATGCTCATTTGAAATGAATTCACACTGATGTAGCCCCCGATTGCGCAGTTTGGCCAATCGTCCAGCTCTAAGAGGAGTCTTGGTGGTTCCAAACTTCTTCCATTTAAGAACGATGGAGGCCACTGTGATCTTGGGGACCTTCAATGATGCAGAAATGTTATGGTACCACTCCCCAGATCTGTGCCTCGACGCAATCCTGTCTCTGAGCTCTACGGACAATTCCTTCGTCCTCATGGCTTGGTTTTTGCTCTGATATGCACTGTCAATTGTGGAACCTTATATAGACAGGTGTGTGACTTTCCAAATCATGCCCAATCAATTGAATTTACCACAGGTGGTCTCTAATCAAGTTGTAGAAACATCTCAAGGATGATCAATGGAAACAGGATAAACCTGAGCTCAATTTCGAGTCTCATAGCAAAGGATCTGAATACTTATGTAAATAAGGTATTTCTGTTTGTTATTTTTAATACATTTGAAAAGATTTCTAGAAACCTGTTTTCGCTTTGTCAATATGGGGTATTGTGTGTAGATTGCTGAGGATTTCTATTTATTTAATCCACTTTAGAATAAGGCTGTAATGTAACTAAATGTGGAAAAGGTCAAGGGGTCTGAATACTTCCCGAAGGCACTGTATAAGTGAATTTGTCCCAATACTTTTGGTCCCCTAAAATGGGAAGACTATATACAAAAAGTACTGTAATTTCTAAATGGAGATTTTAGGTTCCAACCAAATTGAGATGGTTTGGTATGAGTCGGACCGCAGAGTGAAGGAAAAGCAGCCAACAAGTGCTCAGCATACAGTATGTGGGAACTCCTTCAAGACTGTTGGAAAAGCATTCCAGGTGAAGCTGGTTGAGAGAATGCCAAGAGTGTGCAAAGCTGACATCAAGGCAAAGGGTGGCTATTTGAAGAATCTTGAATATAAAATATATTTTGATTTGTTTAACACTGTTTTGGCTCCTACATGATTCCATATGTGTTATTTCATAGTTTTGATGTCTTACTATCATTCTACAATGTAGAATACTATTATGCATACATTTTTACCTTTATTTTTTTACCTATGTTTTAGTATTATTTGTAAATGATTTTTTTTTCTTTTCAGTCTTTATGCGATGCGCAATGCAGAGAACACCGGAAGAATTATCATTTAATTACCCTAGTGAATTGTAATTTTGTATTATGTGGCAATTAATCCCATAAGAGATGGGAAAGGGGGATACCTAGTCAGTTGTACAACGGAATGCCTCCAACTGTCTTCCGCATTTAACCCAACCCCTCTGAATCAGAGATGTGCGGGGGGGCGCTTTAATCGACATCCACGTCTTCGGCGCCTGGGGAACAGTGGGTTAACTGCCTTGCTCAGGGCAGAATTACAGATTTTTACCTTGTCGAAAAATGTTTTTCCCAAGGGGTCCTTTCGACAGATACTCGTTGTGGATGACTGTGTTGCAGCCAGCGTTAGGAGAAGACAGGGTGGTCAGTGGAGACGGCACAGTTACTTGTGACCACAATTGGTTGTTTTTCCAATCCATCAGTGGGACCAAACAATCCATCAAGTCTGCTCCGAGTAGCAGATGTTCAGTTTCGAGGCTGGTAACATACATAGGGTAACAAACGATACGTCTTGGAAGTGTAGTTTCAGCATGAGTCACATTGTGAGAGGCGAGGTAGTCTGAGTGAAACCTCAAAATTGTGTGTCACATCGTTCCGTTTTTAACCAGTGTTTAGCTGGGTTCAAATTCCTTTTGAGATCATTGAACAATGTTTGAGAGATGAGCAGTATTGTCGAGCCCGAATTAGTTAGCGCATCACGGGTTAAGTAGTCCTTTAGGACTGTTTTGAGGAATGGCCTCTTTGAGTTGCATTTTGTGGCCATATTCCCCCAAAAAGTGGAGTGATTGGAGTGATTGTTTGCAACAGCATGATGTGTCATTTGTGTTCATGGTGAAAACAGATCAACTTGTCGGAGTTTGAGTGGAATTGGCTATTGCGATTTCGTTTACCTTGTGTATAGCAACATTTGAATCTGAGTCTATAGTCAAAGCCCATGGGCTTGTTTCTTAATCAAGCGGGCTCTGGATAGGGTCTCGAGTGAGAGTGGCGGAGAGTTGATTGTTTACGTTCTTGCAAATGGTGTTAATTTTGGTGGAGCTATTGTCCATAAATTCCACGCCTAGTCATGGTGACTCATCGTTTTCCACTTTCTCCAAATTTTGGCGATTTTATACTTCTCCTTGCAGAGCTTTTAGAGAGCATCAGTCTACGACTTGATCGTCATTGAGAAACAGACGCTTCACAAGTCCTCAACTGGCAGCTTCACTAAATAGTACCCGCAAAACGCCAGTCTCAATGTCAACAGTGAAGAGGCGACTCCGGGATGCTGGCCTTCTAGGCAGAGTTCATCTGTCCAGTGTCTGTGTTCTTTTTCCCATCTTAATATTTTATTTTTATTGGACAGTCTGAGATATGGCTTTTTCTTTGCAACTTTGCCTAGAAGGCCATCATCCCGGAGTCGCCTCTTCACTGTTGACGTTGAGACTGTTGTTTTGCCTGTACTATTTAATGAAGCTGCCAGATGAGGACTTGTGAGGTGTCTGTTTCTCAAACAGCTCCGGTTAACCCTTTCACACGTACCATCTCATAGCTCTGATCGTTCTACAGTGGTCCCTCAAGTGTACAATCTCATCCTTGTGATTAGAACGTTCGTTTAGAATGTTTATTTAAAACGCCAGTTTCGAATGACAACAATCAACAATTGAGCTGGCCACACTTTTTTTTTCAAAACTATTTACACAAACACAGTCCTTACAAAGTTATGTCCAGAATGTGAGCAGTTTCTTTTTGGATTCAACATTCAGACATTCACAGAAGTAGCTACAGCATAACACAATCACCCTAACCGGAAAATGTAGGCTACATTTGTCCTAGCGCTAACTGAGGAAAGATTGACGCAACACAAGTGGTCATATTTTCTAACTCTCCGCTGACATAAACTACAATATGAATTAGTTAATAGCAATTACTGTGTATAATTAATCACATCATGGGTGAGCTCACCATTGCCCGAAATAATTAGGTAAAACACTTTCTAGACGTCGAAAGTAAACAAGTTTCAGCGCGCAGCCATGCTCTTTTTCCTCACAGAAACCAAAGATAAAAAGAGAAGACAAGATGACTTTGGTCTGTTTATAGTATGCACGTTGAAGGGATGTGTTGTCTACCATAGTTCACATCCCACCATTCATTTCCGGAAGTCCTCAAAAAATGAGTGAACCCTTACTCACCTCATTTTGCTATAACATCTTTGGTCAAACAGACGATTACGTGAAACCCAGAATGCATTGTATGTCAACAAACATGGCTACACAGCTGGAATATTTTGCACACAGAATATGTGCCAATTACAATCTATGCAAGAATCGGAATGCATGATTTGTCACCTGTAATTGAAAACGTGAATAAAACAGTGAATATACAGTGGGGCAAAAAAAGTATTTAGTCAGCCACCAATTGTGCAAGCTCTCTCACTTAAAAAGATGAGAGAGGCCTGTAAATTTCATCATAGATACACTTCAACTATGACAGACAAAAGGAGGAAAGAAATCCAGAAAATCACATTGTAGGATTTTTAACGAATTTATTTGCAGATTATGGTGGAAAATAAGTATTTGGTCACATACAAACAAGCAAGATTTCTGGCTCTTACAGACCTGTAACTTCTTCTTTAAGAGGCTCCTCTGTCCTCCACTCGTTACCTGTATTAATGGCACCTGTTTGAACTTGTTATCAGTATAAAAGACACCTGTCCACAACCTCAAACAGTCACACTCCAAACTCCACTATGGCCAAGACCAAAGAGCTGTGAAAGGACACCAGAAACAAAATTGTAGACCTGCACCAGGTTGGGAAGACTGAATCTGCAATAGGTAAGCAGCTTGGTTTGAAGAAATCAACTGTGGGAGCAATTATTAGGAAATGGAAGACATACAAGACCACTGATAATCTTCCTCGATCTGGGGCTCCATGCAAGATCTCACCCGTGGGGTCAAAATGATCACAAGAACGGTGAGCAAAAATCCCAGAACCACACGGGGGACCTAGTGAATGACCTGCAGAGAGCTGAGACCAAAGTAACAAAGCCTACCATCAGTAACACACTACGCCGCCAGGGACTCAAATCCTGCAGTGCCAGACGTGTCCCCTGCTTAAGCCAGTACATGTTCAGGCCCGTCTAAAGTTTGCTAGAGAGCATTTGGATGATCCAGATGAGGATTGGGAGAATGTCAGATGAAACCAAAATATAACTTTTTGGTAAAAACTCAACTCGTCGTGTTTGGAGGACAAAGAATGCTGAGTTGCATCCAAAGAACACCATACCTACTGTGAAGCATGGGGGTGGAAACATCATGCTTTGGGGCTGTTTTTCTGCAAAGGGACCAGGACGACTGATCCGTGTAAAGGAAAGAATGAATGGGGCCATGTATCGTGAGATTTTGAGTGAAAACCTCCTTCCATCAGCAAGGGCATTGAAGATGAAACGTGGCTGGGTCTTTCAGCATGACAATGATCCCAAACACACCGCCTCGGGCAACGAAGGAGTGGCTTCAGAAGAAGCATTTCAAGGTCCTGGAGTGGCCTAGCCAGTCTCCAGATCTCAACCCCATAGAAAATCTTTGGAGGGAGTTGAAAGTCCGTGTTGCCCAGCGACAGCCCCAAAACATCACTGCTCTAGAGGAGATCTGCATGGAGGAATGGGCCAAAATACCAGCAACAGTGTGTGAAAACCTTGTGAAGACTTACAGAAAACGTTTGACCTCTGTCATTGCCAACAAAGGGTATATAACAAAGTATTGAGATAAACTTTTGTTATTGACCAAATACTTATTTTCCACCATAATTTGCAAATAAATTCATAAAAAATCCTACAATGTGATTTTCTGGATTTCTTTTCCTCATTTTGTCTGTCATAGTCTGTCATGAAGTGTACCTATGATGAAAATTACAGGCCTCTCTCATCTTTTTAAGTTGGAGAACTTGCACAATTGGTGGCTGACTAAATACTTTTTTGCCCCACTGTATAAAAAATTACCACACAAAACATTTTCTGATAGTGATTTATTGATACAAGTGTCGCGTGCCAGCAGTCAATCAACGTAACCTCTCACTCCCACTCTGAGCCATTCAGTGTTGTTGTTTATCTATGTCGCTAGTGAGCTAAGCTGTAGCATTAGCAATGTCTTTCAAAAGGAGACCACTCACAAATGTGGAAATTCTGGAGATTTTTTTTTATTCTGACAATGAGTCTGAGTATGAAAGTCAGGAATCTGATTCTGACAGTGACAGTGAGGAGCTGCCCCCCAACCTTGTAGCCATTGAGAACCCTGAATCTGAGGTTCCCTTGTCCACTGGTCCCTTTGAAGATGCTGGTGGTGATGGAGGCAGACCGACAGTGGATGAAGTACAGGACTTCTGGGGTAGCTGGAAGGCCGCCAGTCATTTCACCCCTCCTGGCCCTGCTGTTTCCTTTGATGAGTTCCAGTCTGGAGTGCAACACCCCTTGCCATTTCCAACTGCTTCAAGTTGTTTCTCACAGAGGAGCTGGTGGGAAACATAGTAGAGGAGACCAATCGCTATGCCTTGGAGCTACAGGAGAAGAGACAGCCAGGAGTGAGGGGGAAACTCGCTAAATGGGTGACAACCACAATTAGTGAAATGTATACTTTCCTGGTTACAGTCTTCCTCATGGGGATAGTAAAGAAGAATTCCCTGGAGCACAGAATACTGGAGCACAGATCCTATGTTTGCAACTCGCTTCTTTGCCACCCTCTTTTCCCAAGACCGCTTCCTAGTTCTGCTGCGATGCCTGCATTTTGTCAACAATGCTACTGCCATCCTAAGTGACCCGTTACACAAAATAAGAAATGTTCTTATCAGCTTGACATCATCATTTGGTCAGGTCTTTGTGCCATACAAGGACCGATGCATTGATGAGTCCCTGATGTTATGGAAAGGTAGGCTGGCGTTCCATCAATATATTCCCTCCAAAAGGCACAGGTTTGGGGTCAAGTTCTTTGTCATGTGCGACGTGAAGACGGGATTTGTCCAGGACATTATAGTTTACACAGGGTCCACCACTGACATCAAACATTATGAGGGGCTTGGGGTGTCCGAGTCCGTGGTGATGACCATGCTGGCTCCTCATCTCGGCAAGGGACACACTTTGTACGTGGACAATTGGTACAGCAGTCCCACACTCTTCCAGCATCTGCTCTCCAACAGCACAGTGGCCTGTGGTACAGTCAGGTCGAACAGGAAGGGGATGCTGGCATTCGGATGCAGGAAGATGCAGAGAGGGGAGGTGGAGTTCAAGGAGAACGGTCAACAGCTGGCAGTAAAGTGGCATGACAAACGAGACGTCCATGTCCTCTCCACTGTCCATACATGTCAGCCACAGGGAAGGTGGACCACCTGACGGGAGAGAGAAAGATCAAACCAGACTGTGTGCTTGACTGTAACCTCAAAATGGGGGCAGTGGATAAGGCGGACATGATAAACAGCTTTGTGGAATGCGCTCGGAAAACGTCCAAGTGGTATAAGAAGATATTTTTCCATCTGATCGACACTGCTGTCCTCAACAGCAGCATAGTTCACCGCCAACTAGCAGGTGAGATGATTACTGAACAAGGTATTTTTGTAATTGGATGTACAGTTCACATACAAATACATTATGCAATTATAGTGACAATATCTCAACCAACTACCCACTGCCTCATCATCCTCTAACTTTCCTCATCCTCCCCACGCCCTCATAGGTAAAGTAATTACCTACCAAAAGTATAGAGAGAACCTCATGAGAGAGCTGCTGGAGGAGCACCACACCCCTTGGCGCCCATCCACTGGGGGTTGCTCTGCTGCGGACAATACCCTATGCCTCACTGCACGGCATTTTCCCTGCAAAGTCCCTCAAACTGCTGCTCAAGGTAGCCACACACGGAGGCACTGCAAAGTCTGCCTATCTGGCACCAGGAGAAGTAAGCAGAGGAAGTTGACAAAATACATGTGTTTAGCTTGTGAAACACCTCTGTGTATTTCACCATGCTTTGAGGAGTATCATATGCTCAAGCACTATTGAGCACATCTGCAGCAATAAGTGACTGACTGACCTGACAGGAGGCTTGACAGGTGACCTGTCATGATACTATGCCTTCAGAGGTGCAGTTGTTGTTCAGTCACTGCATGAATATTAAATATGGGTTATGCATATTCCGTTTTTTTTCCTCTAGTAAAACAAGTTGTTGTTGAACCAACCACCACCAATACTGAAATAAAATTGACGACTATTACATATTGGCCTATGTGTTTTCTTGCTGAGTTTTCATCCAGTAAAGCTGTTAACTTCTTTGGGAGCAGCGCACGAGGTGACGGTTTTGGAGACCCTGGCGTGCCCAAAGTAAAGTGCCTCCCATTCAGGCCCAGAAAATAGGATATGCACATATTTAGTACCATTGGATAGGAAACACTCTGAAGTTTCTAAAAGTGTTAACATTTTGTCTGTGAGTATAACATATCGGATATGGCAGGCAAAAACCCAAGGAATTTCTGTCCTAGAAAAAGTGGTTTTGACACATTGCCTCATTTGGAACCCCTCCCTTATGAAAATGCCCATATAAGGGCATATGAATGCAGTACCTATTGCTTCCTCTGGATGTCAACAGTCTCGAGAAAGTGTTTTGATTATTTTTAGCTGCTTTTAGATTGTAGAAGAAGACGAATAAGGAAGTGGCCACACAGATGTCAATAGAAGAAAATGCGCGTTCCCGGCTGGCGCGCTCTGTGGTTTTTTCCTTTCTTATCGCCCAGTTTATGTTCCGGTTGAAATATTATACAACATATACATAAAAGTGTTCCTAAGGATACATTTACAATTATGTTTGATTGTTCTTGGACAAGTTTATAGGTATAGGTTGAACGAGTTCTCGTCACGTTTCAATGGACGAGTGGAGGCTGTATTTTCTCATTATAACGCACCAACCAAACGGAGATTTATGGATATAATACATTACATTTTCTAACAAAAGAACCATGGATTGTCTTCCTTGGACACTTGGGAAGCCCTCAGCAGAAGTTCTTCAAAAGGTAATTGATTTGTTTTCGCTGTGAAATGTGTTTTCTGTGAACCGTGATGGCTTATGAATTTATGGTAATGGAAAAAAATGTGGGGTGCTATCCTCAAACAATCAAATGTGGTGCTTTCGCCGTAAAGCCTTTTTGAAATCAGACAACGCTGTGATATTGCCAAGAAGCAGAGCTTTTGATGACTATGCAACACTTGTATATTGATGCATGTTTAATAATTCAACTTTTGGATTTTGAATTTGGCGCCTTGCATTTCACCGGGTAGTGTCGGGAGTGGCGCCCCCACCGCTCCCTAAGAAGTTAAGGAGTGTACGCTAGCATACAAAAGCTGGCCTCAATCTTCAGCTCGAAAGATGTCCAGTTCCAGTTATGATATTGACAGAATAAAGAGGACTTATTCATTAGAATACAATATCAGGATATAGAAATAAAACAATATTACAAATAAGTGACATAATAAAACACTGCTATAAAAATTTAATACTGCATTGACAAAATTGGGCCAATTGTGTGCCGCCCTATGGGACTCCCAATCACAGCCGGTTGTGATACAACCTGGATTAGAACCAGGGTGTCTGTAGTGATGCCTCTTGCACTGAGATGGAGTGCCATAGACCGCTGCGCCACTTGGGAGGCATAAGGCCAGGGTAGCTTCAAAATACAACATAAGATAATACTTCTCTGACACAACTAGCATTGTTTTACAGAGCTGATAGAAGAATGTAGCTAGCTACCTAAGCAAGATTGAATATAACACCATAAATGTTATGAAATGAGTAACGTTACCTTACGTGTCCGTGGTTATAAGGAATATACACAAATATATTATGCTCCATAAATACAGTGAGCTACAATAGAAACAACATAACACGACATACTGAAACTATTATAACGTAATAAGGCACTTACTTTGATGGAATGAGCGGGCCCTGATCGACCATTTCCGGTTCAGTCTGCGGGAGGACGTCCGTCGGGAGCTGACCTGCAGGGATAATACCCTCACTCTGGACCAACTGGTGGACATGTCCATTCGCTTGGATAACCTGCTGGCTACCCGCGGACGTCCAGATCAGGGCCTGCCTATTCCATCCACCATTGTCTCCGCTCTGACCCCTATGGAGCTAGGAGGTGCTGCGCTAAGGGGGACCGGAGGAGGAGCCACTCCCTGCACCAGCTGTGGCCGCAGAGGACACACTGCTGGTCGGTGTTGTTTTGTTTTTTTGGGAGTCGAGGAGGCAGGCAGAGCACTCTTGTGTCACCCCAGGTGAGTACGCACCAAACTCACCCAGAGCTCCCTGTTGCTCACATGTTTGTGTTTGTAGAGTTTAATGAGTGTTCCCCGCATTCCCAGCATAAGGCGCTAGTGTAGATTCAGGCACAGCTGGGAATTTTATTGACCGTACCTTTGCACTTAGTTTAGGGATTCCTATTGTGTCTCTTGATGTTCATTTCCCTGTGCATGCCTTAGACAGTCGACCTTTGGGGTCAGGGCTGATTAGGGAGGCCACAGCTCCAATAAGTATGGTGACGCAGGGGAGTCATGAGGAGCGTATCAGTTTTTTCCTTATTGATTCTCCTGTGTTCCCTGTGGTGCTGGGCATACCCTGGTTGTGGAAACAGAGGGATCTCATGGGGTGATCACGCGGGTGCTCGGGGAGGTGTGTAGGTGTTTCCATCGGTGCAACTACGGTGGAACGTCCAGACCAGGTCTCCACCGTGCACATTCCCTCAGAATATGCCGATTTGGCTCTCGCCTTCTGTAAGAAGAGGGCGACTCTATTACCACCTCATCGACGAGGGGATTTTGCGATAAATCTCCTGGTAGACGCTGCAATTCCCAGGAGTCGTGTATCCTCTGTCACAGGAGGAGACGGCAGCTATGGGGACATATGTGGCAGAATCTCTGGGACAGGGATACATTTGGCCCTCCATTTCACCTGCCTCCTCGAGTTTCTTTTTTGTGAAGAAGAAGGAGGGGGGTTTGTGCCCGTGTATTGACTATAGAGGTATCAATCAGATCACTGTGAGGTACAGCAACCCGCTGCCTATCATAGCCAGTGCTATCGAGTCAATACACGGGGCGCGCTTTTTCACGAAACTGGATCTCAGGAGCGCTTACAATCTGGTGCGTATCCGCGAGGGAGACGGCTGGAAGACAGCATTTAGTACTACCTCAAGACACTATGAGTATCTCGTCATGCCGTACGGCTCCATCAGTTTGCTTGGGCAGGGTGTAGTGGTGTATATCGACGACATATTGATATACTCCCCTACACGCGCCGTCTCTGGTGCGCAGGGTGCTTGGGCGACTGTTGGAGCATGACCTGTACGTCAAGGCTGAGAAGTGTCTGTTCTTCCAACCATCCGTCTCTTTCCTAGGATATTGCATTTCCACGTCCGGGGTGGAGATGGAGAGTGACCGCATTTCAGCCGTGCGTAATTGGCCGACTCCAACTACGGTTAAGGAGGTGCAGCGGTTTATAGGGTTTGCCAACTACTACCGGAGGTTTATCCGGGGTCTTCGGGAAGGTAGCGGCTCCAATTACCTTACTGCTGAAGGGGGGCTCGGTGAGACTGCGTTGGTCAGCTGAGGCGGACAGAGCTTTTGGACACCTGAAGGATCTGTTTACCTCGGCCCCCGTGCTGGCTTATCCGGATCCCTCTCTGGCATTTATAGTTGAGGTGGACGCGTCCGAGGCTGGGATAGGAGCTGTGCTGTGGCAGCGCTCGGGTACGCCACCAAAACTCTGTCCCTGTGCTTTTCTTTCTAAGAAGCTCAGCCCGGCGGAGCGAAACTATGATGTGGGGGGACAAGGAGTTGTTGGCTGTTGTGAGGGCTCTGAAGGCATGGAGGCATTGGCTTGAGAGGGCAAAATACCATTTTCTCATCTGGACGGACCACCGGAATCTGGAGTACATCCGGGCGGCGAGGAGACAGAACCCTCGCCAGGCAAGGTGGGCCATGTTTTTCACACGTTTTGATTTTACACTCTCTTTCAGA
Organism: Brachymystax lenok tsinlingensis; assembly: GCA_030435695.1. NCBI lineage: Eukaryota > Metazoa > Chordata > Actinopteri > Salmoniformes > Salmonidae > Brachymystax > Brachymystax lenok. The sequence continues at coordinate 36,650,862 of CM059813.1, forward strand.
CCAGGTTCCCAGAACGTAAAGGCAGACGCACTGTCCTGGTTGTTCGACACGGAGGAGAGGTCCATCGATCCCACTCCCATACTTCCTGCCTCTTGCCTGGTGGCACCAGTGGTATGGGAGCTGTATGCAGATATCGAGCGGGTGATGCGTACAGAACCCACTCCCCCTCAGTGTCCCGCTGGGCGTGTGTACGTTCCGTTCGATGTTCGTGACCATTTGATCGTTTGGGCACACACATCACTCTCCTCTGGTCATCCGGGCATCGGCCGGACAGTGCGCTGTCTTAGTGAAAAATACTGGGTTTACGTTTCCTCCTGCTCGGTGTGCGCTCAGTACAAGGCGCCTAGGCACCTGCCCAGAGGTAAATTACAACCTCTACCCGCTCCACAGCGGCCGTGGTTCCACCTGTCGGTGGATTTCGTGATGGATCTTCCACCGTCACAAGGAAAAACGACAATGCTGGTTGTTGTGGATCGGTTTTCAAAGTCCTGTCGCCTCCTTCCTTTGCCCGGTCTCCCTACGGCTCTACAAACCACGGAGGCTCTGTGTTTCGGCACTACGGGGTGCCTGAGGACATAGTGTCTGATCGGGGTCCCCAATTTACGTCTAGGGTATGGAAGGCTTTCATGGAGCATCTGGGGGTCTCATCAGCCTTACCTCAGGGTTTCATCCCGAGAGCAACGGGCAGGTGGAATGAGTAAACCAAGATGTGGGTAGGTTTCTGAGGTCGTATTGCCAGGACCGGCCGGGAGAGTGGGCGGTGTTCATTCCCTGGGCAGAGATGGCACAGAACTCACTCCGTCACTCTTCTACTAACCTGTCCCCATTCCAATGTGTGTTAGGTTACCAGCCGGTTCTGGCACCGTGGCATCAGAGCCAGACCAAGGCTCCTGCGGTGGACGAATGGTTTAGGCGCTCTGAGGAGATCTGGGAAGCCGCCTACGTGCACCTGCAACGAGCCGTGAGGCGGCAGAAGGAGAGCGCCGACCGCCACTGCAGTGAGGCTCCGGTGTAACGCACCGGGGGGACCGGGTCTGGCACTCGACCCAAAACCTGCCCCTCCGCCTGCCCTGTTGGAAGCTGGGGCCGCGGTTTGTGGGGCTGTTCAGTCCTGAGGAGACTGAACAAGGATTGTTATAGGTTACAGCTCCCCCCCCCGACTACCGTATTAACCCCTCGTTCCATGTGTCTCTCCTCAGGCCGGTGATGGCTGGTCCACTCCAGGGACCTGGAATTCTGGAGGTCCCTCCGCCCCCGCTGGACATCGAGGGGGCCCCGGCGTATGCAGTCTGAGCAATAATGGACTCAAGGCGTCGGGTAGGGGGCCTTCAGTACCTCGTGGAGTGGGAGAGGTACGGTCCGGAGGAGAGAAGCTGGGTGCAGGTGGAGGACATCCTGGATCCTCCACTGCTGCGGGAATTTCACCCTCTCCACCCGGAGCACCCTGTGCCTCGTCCTCCAGGTCGTCCCCGAAACTGGTGGCGGCGCACTGCTGGAGCCACGTGTAAAGGGGGGGGGGGGGAGTTGGTCCCTCCCCTGGTTCGAGCGTCTACTGGCGGTCGACGTCACCAGAGTTCTAGCCACCACCGATCTATTTCTCACTTTCTGTTTTGTCTTGTCATTAATCACACCTGGTCATTATTACCCTAATTACATGTGTTATTTATTCCTCTGTTCCCCCAACAGTGTTGTCCATGTTTGTTTCATGTTTTTGGCTCGTTGTGTGAGAAGGTGATTGTCTACGTATCATATATTTTGTCCTTTAATAAAATAAGGAGTTTGACAACTGGCTTCCTGCGACTGTTTCAAATCAAATCAAATTTATTTATAAAGCCCTTCTTACATCAGCTGATTTCACAGAGTGCTGTACAGAAACCCAGCCTAAAACCCCAAACAGCAAGCAATGCAGGTGTAAAAGCACGGTGGCTAGGAAAAACTCCCTAGAAAGGCCAAAACCTAGGAAGAAACCTAGAGAGGAACCAGGCTGTGAGGGGTGGCCAGTCCTCTTCTGGCTGTGCCGGGTGCAGATTATAACAGAACATGGACAAGATTTTATAATGTTCATAAAACAGGCAGAACAATTGAAACTGGAGAAGCAGCACGGCCAGGTGGACCCGGGACATCAAGGAGTCATCAGGCCAGGTAGGCCTTGAGGAATGGTCCTAATGCTCAGGTCCTCCGAGAGAGAGAGAGATAATTAGAGAGAGCATACTTAAATTCACACAGGACACCAGATAAGAGAAGAAATACTCCAGATATAACAGACGGACCCTAGCCCCCCGACACATAAACTACTGCAGTGTAAATACTGGGGGATGAGACAGGAGGGGTCGGGAGACACTGTAGCCCCGTCCGACGATACCCCTGGACAGGGCCAAACAGGCAAGATATAACCCCACCCACTCTGCCGAAGCACAGCCCCCACACCACTAGAGGGATATCTTCAACCACCAACTTACAATCCTGAGACAAGTCCGAGTATAGCCCACAAAATCTCTGCCACGGCACCAGTAAGCCAGTGACTCAGCCCCTGTAATAGGGTTAGAGGCAGAGAATCCCAGTGGAGGGGTACCGGCCAGGCAAAGACAGCAAGGGTGGTTCGTTGCTCCAGTGCCTTTCCGTTCACCTTCACACTCCTGGGCCAGACTACACTCAATCATAGGACCTACTGAAGAGATGAGCCTTCAATAAAGACTTAAAGGTTGAGACCGAGTATGCGTCTCTCACATGGATAGGCAGACTATTCCATAAAAATGGAGCTCTATAGGAAAAAGCCCTGCCTCCAGCTGTTTGCTTTGAAATTTAAGGGGCAGTAAGGAGGCCTGCGTCTTGTGACCGTAGCGTACGTGTCGGTATGTATGGCAGGACCAAATCGGAAAGATAGGTAGGAGCAAGCCCATGTAATGCTTTGTAGGTTAGCAGTAAAACCTTGAAATCAGCCCTTGCCTTAACAGGAAGCCAGTGTAGAGAGGCTAGTACTGGAGTAATATGATCAAATTTTGGGGTTCTAGTAAAGATTCTAGCAGCCGTGTTTAGCACTAACTGAAGTTTATTTCGTGCTTTATCCGGGTAGCCAGAAAGTAAAGCATTGCAGTAGTCTAACCTAGAAGTTACAAAAGCATGGATTAACCTTTCTGCATCATTTTTGGACAGAAAGTTTCAGATTTTTACAATGTTACGTAGATGGAAAAAAGCTGTCCTTGAAACAGTCTTGATATGTTCGTCAATAGAGAGATCAGGGTCCAGAGTAACGCCGAGGTCCTTCACAGTTTTATTTGAGACGACTGTACAACCATCAAGATTAATTGTCAGATTCAACAGAACATTTTCTGCCATCCACTTCCTTAAGTCTGAAACACAGGCTTCCAGGGAGGGCAATTTTGGGGCTTCACCATGTTTCATCGAAATGTACAGCTGTGTGTCATCCGCATAGCAGTGAAAGTTAACATTATGTTTCCGAATGACATCACCAAATGGTAAAATATATAGTGAAAACAATAGTGGTCCCTAAACAGAGCCTTGAGGAACACCGAAGTTTACAGTTGATTTGTCAGAGGACAAACCATCCACAGAGACACACTGATATCTTTCCGACAGATAAGGTCTAAACCAGGCCAGAACTTGTCCATGTCGACCAATTTGGGTTTCCAATCTCTCCAAAAGAATGTGGTGATCGATGGTATCAAAAGCAGCACTAAGGTCTAGGAGCACGAGGACAGTTGCAGAGCCTCGGTCTGACGCCATTAAAAGGTCATTTACCACCTTCACAAGTGCAGTCTCAGTGCTATGATGGGGTCTAAAACCAGACTGAAGCATTTCGTATATATTGTTTGTCTTCAGGAAGGCAGTGAGTTGCTGCGCAACAGCTTTTTCTATAATTTTTTGAGAGGAATGGAAGATTAGATATAGGCCGATAGTTTTTTATATTTTCTGGGTCAAGGTTTGGCTTTTTCAAGAGAGGCTTTATTACTGCCACTTTTAGTGAGTTTGGTACACATCCGGTGGATAGAGAGCTGTTTATTATGTTCAACATAGGAGGGCCAAGCACAGGAAGCAGCTCTTTCAGTAGTTTAGTTGTAATAGGGTCCAGTAAGCAGCTTGAAGGTTTAGAGGCCATGATTATTTTCATCAATGTGTCAAGAGATATGGTACTAAAAAACTTGAGTGTCTCTCTTGATTTTATGTCCTGGCAAAGTTGTGTGGACTCAGGACAACTGAGCTTTGGAGGAATACGCAGAGTCCGTAATTTGCTTTCTAATGATCATGATCTTTTCCTCAAAGAAGTTCATGAATGTATCACTGCTAAAGTGAAAGCCATCCTCTCTTGGGGAATGCTGCTTTTTAGTTAGCTTTGCGACAGTATCAAAAATTAATTTTGGATTGTTCTTATTTTCCTCAATTAACTTGGAAAAATAGGATGATCGAGCAGCAGTGAGGGCTCTTTGATACTGCACGGTACTGTCTTTCCAAGCTAGTCGGAAGACTTCCAGTTTGGTGTGACGCCATTTCCGTTCCAATTTTCTGGAAGCTTGCTTCAGAGCTCGGGTATTTTCTGTATACCAGAGAGCTAGATTTTTATGGCAAATGTTTTTTTGTTTTTAGGGGTGCGACTGCATCTAGGGTATTGCGCAAGGTTACATTGAGTTCCTCAGTTAGGTGGTTAACAGATTTTTGTACTCTGACGTCCTTGGGTAGGTGGAAGGATTCTGGAAGGGCATCTAGGAATCTTTGGGTTGTCCGAGAATTTATAGCACGACTTTTGATGATCCTTGGTTGGGGTCTGAGCAGATTATTTGTTGCGATTTCAAACGTAATAAAATGGTGGTCCGATAGTCCAGGATTATGAAGAAAAACATTAAGATCCACAAAATGTATTCCACGGGACAAAACTAGGTCCAGAGTATGACTGTGGCAGTGAGTAGGTCCGGAGACATGTTGGACAAAACCAACAGTTGATGATGGCTCCAAAAGCCTTTTGGAGTGGGTCTGTGGACTTTTCCATGTGAATATTAAAGTCACCAAAAATGTCAATATTGTCTGCCATGACTACAAGGTCCCATAGGAATTCAGGGAACTCAGTGAGGAACGTTGTATATGGCCCAGGAGGCCTGTAAACAGTAGCTATAAAAAGTGATTGAGTAGGCTGCATAGATTTCATGACTAGAAGCTCAAAAGACGAAAACGTCGTTTTTTTGTAAATAGAAATTTGCTATCGTAAATGTTAGCAACACCTCCGCCTTTGCGGGATGCGCGGGGGATATGGTCACTAGTGTAACCAGGAGGTGAGGCCTCATTTAACACAGTAAATCCATCAGGCATAAGCCATGTTTCAGTCAGGCCAATCACATCAAGATTATGATCAGTGATTAGTTCATTGACGAGAACTGCCTTGGAAGTGAGGGATCTAACATTAAGTAGCCCCATTTTGAGATGTGAGGTATCACAATCTCGTTCAATAATGGCAGGAATGGAGGAGGTCTTTATTCTAGTGAGATTGCTAAGGCGAACACCGCCATGTTTAGTTTTGCCCAACCTAGGTTGAGGCACAGACACAGTCTCAATAGGGATAGCTGAGCTGACTACACTGACTGTGCTAGTGGCAGACTCCACTAAGCTGGCAGGCTGGCTAACAGCCTGCTGCCTGGCCTGCACCCTATCTCATTGTGAAGCTAGAGGAGTTAGAGCCCTGTCTATGTTCGTAGATAAGATGAGAGCACCACTCCAGCTAGGATGGAGTCCATCACTCCTCAACAGGCCAGGCTTGGTCCTGTTTGTGGGTAAATCCCAGAAAGAGGGCCAGTTATCTACAAAGTCTATCTTTTGTGTGGGGCAGAAAACAGTTTTCAACCAGCAATTGAGTTGTGAGACTCTGCTGTAGAGCTCATCACTCCCCCTAACTGGGAGGGGGCCAGAGACAATTACTCGATGCCGACACATCTTTCTAGCTGATTTACACACTGAAGCTATGTTGCGCTTGGTGACCTCTGACTGTTTCATCCTAACATCGTTGGTGCCGACGTGGATAACAATAACTCTATACTCTCTACACTCGCCAGATTTAGCTTTAGCCAGCACCATCTTCAGATTAGCCTTAACGTCGGTAGCCCTGCCCCCTGGTAAACAGTGTATGATCGCTGGATGATTCGTTTTAAGTCTAATAGACTAGAGTTTTCAATTTGTCAGAGCTAATATTGGGAGGCCTTGGCGTCTCAGACCCTGTAACGGGAGAAGTAGATACCTGAGAAGGCTAGGCCTCTGACGCCGACCCGCTGCTTAATGGGGAGAACCGGTTGAAAATTTCTGTCGGCTGAATGAGCGACACCGGTTGAGCATTGCTACAGCATTTCCTTCCAGAAGCCATGAGAAAATTGTCCGGCTGCGGGGACTGTGCGAGGGGGATTTATACTACTATCTGTACTTACTGGTGGCACAGACGCTGTTTCATCCTTTCCTACACTTAAATTACCCTTGCCTATTGATTGCGTCTGAAGCTGGGCTTGCAGCACAGCTATCCTCGCCGTAAGGCAATCGTTCTCCTGTATATTATGAGTACAGCGACTGCAATTAGAAGGCATCATGTTAATGTTACTACTTAGCTTCGGTTGGTGGAGGTCCTGACGAAACACGTCCAGATAGAGCGTCCGGAGTTACAAAGTTGAATTAAAAAAAAAAAAAGTTGAGCGATGGAAAAACAAAAAGAAATAGACGGCAGGTAACAAAGTTGGCAGGTAACAAAGTTAGGTTAGCAACAGAACGCACAGCAGCACGTAAACAAGTCTGTTTCCTGGAGACCTGCTGTAGAGCCTTAACATGCTGATAATGGTTCTCTGTACGCCTCTGCAGATATAAAATATCTGTTGTTTCTAGCTACAATAGTCATTTACAACATGAACAATGTCTACATTGTTTTTCTGATCAATTTTATGTTATTTTAATGGACAAAAAAATAGCTTTTCTTTCAAAAACAAGGACATTTCAAAGTGACCCCAAACTTTTGAACTGTAGTGTATATTAATCATGGCCTTGTTCAGCCACGTCTCAGAGAAACACAGAATATTATAGTTCTTCAGGTTCCTTTGATAGGATAGTCTCGAACGGAGCTCGTCCAGTTTGTTCTCTAGTGACTGTACGTTCGCCAAAATAACTTATGGTATAGTAGGTGGTTTATTTGCTCTCCAACGTAGTTTCGTCAGAATGCCGACACGTTTCTGCCTCTTTTGCGCCGTCACCACCTCTTTCGAGTCCCGGGGATTAGGGCCTGGTCCGGAGTAAGCAGAACTTCTAGATCTGCTGACTCGTTGAAGTAGAAATTGTCATCCAAATTGAGGTTAGTGATCTCTGTTCTGATCTTCAGAAGCTGTTTTCGGTTAAATGATGGTGGAGACATTATGTACAAAAAAGTTTGTATGAAAAAATTAAAAAAAATTGCAGAGTTGGTTAGGAGCCCGTAAAAAGCTGCTATCCACTGCAGCTCCATTCGAATGATGTGCCAAATCAATTATAGGGCATTATTATAGGGAAGCCTAATCATTAGAATAATCCATCTCAATATTTGCAGCCATATAGGTGATAAGGAGCTGATCTGATCTGTCATCAATATTGTGGAATAATTTGATTGTAATATGTGAACAGAGAAAACTGATCCGAAAGCAGCGCTGCCTTTGTTTCAATCCTATCAGTATCAAATATAGGTTTTCATGTATCCTCCTATACCTGTGCCGGATCTGATATGATTGTCACGGGTCTTTGGTATGCATAACTTTAACTGACTTGTCCGGATGGACGCATACAGATCATATTGCGACAGCTGCAGTAGAGAGAGAGAGAGAGTAGAGAGAGAGAGAGATTGTATAAATTATGCATCTGCTCTTTTCAGGAGAGTAGCACATGTAGCTTGTTGTTGTTGTTAGCCAATCATAAGTCATCAAAGCAGGCAATAGGCTACAGTCATAGAGCCTTTGTGAGGGCAAAAATTAGGAGATATATAATCAATGGAAGATGGAATTTAAATTATGGATTAATTATAGGCTACAATGACCAAGAGCCAACAGGGAGGCTGCTACTTTATATTCTGAAAGGAGAATTTGTTTGTAACCGTGTAGGATGAGAAGACGTATGCAGCCTCAATTAGCCTAGCTAGAAAGTTAGCTAGCTTAACTAGCTCGTCCCGGTTTGATGCAGCCAAGACAGGTAATACTTAATCATATTGGATGATATATAACCTGGCTATGGCAACGATTAGTCTACTATAGGACAAGTCGGCTTAGTTGGTTGCTGTCTCTCATCTCTCCCTCCCTCCTCCCTGTTCTCCATGTCACTCGCTCACACTCACAATAGCCTACACACACTGCACGGCCCCTGCTAGAGCGTCACATCTCTCTACCTCCCGCTTTATCAGCTCCGGTTAATAAAGTTGCTTAAAAATGAATTATTCTGCTGCTTCCCTCACTCGGATTGGACTGGGTCTGGATCAGACCAGCTCTATATACAGAACAGATCTAGTTGTCCTTGGGTCTGTTCAGAATGAGTATTTTTCAAATTCATTTATGCATATCGGGTCCGGATGGGAATGCCCAAAGATCCAACTTTTTGACCCTCTAGTATCAAACCATGCTCCAACGACACACTTAGTGAAAGTTCTCCCTATAAGGTGTTTTGGGAAACGAATATGAGTTCTTCGATGGTTATAGGAACGATGCATTGCTAAAGCCTAAGTTCCATTGCTATCGAGAAACCGGGGCCAAAGCAGTAGTCATTCTCATTACGAGCGCTCTGCCATTTCCAAAATGCAGTCAGGTCTCATTGATCAAGAAGCAGCCGGTGCTGAGATGCACCTTTTAAATTCACACATTAGCCAGCTAACTAGCTAGCTAGCACAACCAAACAAGTCAACCTGCCATCAGTCCTGGAACTTTGTGGGTAAAAACAACCAGATATATTCAATCAACAACTTGAGATGATTGTGGACTACAGGAAAAAGAGGACCGAGCACGTCCCCATTCTCATCGACGGGGCTGTAGTTGGAGCAGGTTGAGAGCTTCAAGTTCCTTGGTGTCCACATCACCAACAAACTAACATGGTCCAAGCACACCAAGACAGTCGTGAAGAGGGCTCGACAAAACCTATTCCCCCTCAGGAGACTGAAAATATTTGGCATGGGGTCCTCAGATCCTCAAAAGGTTCTACAGCTGCACCATCGAGAGCTTTTACGCTACTCTCTGTTATTATCTAGGCATACACTTTAGTGTAGTCACTTTAATAACTCTACCTACATGTACATATTACCTCGACTAACCGGTGACCCCACACATTGACTCTGTATCGGTCCACCTGTATATAGTCTCGCTATTGTTATTTTACTGGTGCTCTTCAACTATTTGTAACTATTTTTATTTCTTATTCGTATTTTTTAAATTGCGTTGTTGGTTAGGGGCTTGCAAGTAAGCATTTCACTGTAAGGTCTACACCTGTTGTATTTGGCACACGTGACTAATACAATTTGATTTGATGTTCACGTTGTGTGCGCGAGCTTGGCAAAAATGTTTTACACATACATGTTATTCAATCATTGCACCCACACTGGTCATTGAATGAATGAAAAGGAAAATATCAATCATGGTTGATTAAATTTTTAATACAGGCCTACACATTGCATAACCACAGCCCATTCCTGTTTAGTGAGACTTGTTTCCCAGTTGTTTGATTGTCGGTGGTTATTGCGGGGAAATTACCCTAGGTAATTGGGTGTCTCTGCTTTAGGTGATCCATGTGCCACAGACATCAAAGCAATATTCCAGACTAATTGTCATTTCAGTGTCCCTGATATTTCCGATGTATGACATTTCATTATTCATTTAATTGGGTGGCTTGATAGGGCCCACAGAGATTCAACAAAGAAAATGTCTGATCATCCCCTCCCTATTACCTATTACAACTGAATACCTTTTCAGATGAGCTGTTTAAACTGAATCATTTTTTTTTGTCAGCGCTCTCTGCAGAGCATGAGTATGAACCCCCTCCATTTGATGAGGTACTGTCGAAATACAAGTCACCTTACCGATGTGCTTCGTTGATTTACACTCGTATTACCTGACTTGGCATTTCTTCATTATTCATGGAACAGAAAGCCCCCTGAATGCAGACACTGTTGTACTCACACGGAGAGGGATATGACAGCATTGTCTCTCACGCTTGTTAGAATTCAGCTCTGGGTAATGTGAGACACATACAGACACCCTCAGCCTCATTAGAGGCCAGCACCATGTGTCCAACACTATGGATGGTGAACGCCTAAACAGTCACTTGCCAGCAGTCAATGTACATTTATTTTCATTGCAACACATTCATTGCAATTGAAAGCGGGTGCTTCCTCACATGTGGTTCCTGAGTTAATTAAGCAATTAACACCCCATCATAATTTGGGTCATGTACTGAATGAAAATGTATGAAAATGCTGGGGAGGCCATATTATCATCCAGGGCACGAGTGGCCATTGCATGGTTTGATGAACATGAAAATTATGTAAACCATATGCCATGGCCATCTCAGTCACCAGATCTCAACCCAATTGAACACTTATGGGAGATTCTGGAGCGGCGCCACAGACAGCGTTTTCCACCACCTTCAACAAAACACCAAATTATGGAATTTCTCGTGAAAGAATGGTGTCGCATCCCTCCAAAAGAGTTCCAGACACTTGCAGAATCTGTGACAAGGTGCATTGAAACTGTTCTGGTTCATGGTGGCCCAATGCAAAATTAAGACACTTTGTTGGTGTTTCCTTTATTTTGTCAATTACCTGTATATGCAACAGCAGGGCACCATATATTGACATCCATAGGTCACTGTTAACCGTTTAACCATTGCAATAAGTGGAAGCATTGACTGCTTAAAAGTATTAACTGTTTATTAATGGTTATGGTTAACTTCTTAGGGAGCGGCTGCATAGGTGACGGTTTTGGAGAGTCTGGCGTGCCCAAAGTAAAATGCATGCCACAGGCCCAGAAAATAGGATATGCACATAATTTGTACTATTGGATAGGAAACACTCTGAAGTTTCTAAGAGTGTTAAAGTAATGTATGTGAGTATAACAGAATTGATATAGCAGGCGAAAACCAGAGGAAAATCCATCCAGATTTGCAGTTTTTTTTGTAAATGAGCATCTTCTCCATTGTGCTTATTGCACTTTATGTAGGACTGAGTCTGCAGTGCCTATGGCTTCCACTATATATCAACAGTCTATATACAAAGTCTGGGAATTCTATGAGTGACCAGAACAGATAGGAACAGGAAATTGTCAGGCGACCACTTTTGTAAACAAGGTTTGACCCGCGCGAGATTGTGAACGCGCACCACTTTATTTTTCTTTCCTATCGTTCACGTTATCATCCGGTTGAAATATTACAGCAAATATACCCAAAAGGATACCTAAGGATACATTAAAAATGATGTTTGATTTGTTTGTAGAAAGTGTATAGGTATAATTTGAACGTGTTCTCTTCACGGTTCAATGGGCGACTCAACGGTGGATTTTATGATCATAACACGCCAACCAAACAGAGATTTATGGATATAATAAATGACTTTTTCTAACAAAAGAAGCATGGATTGTCTTCGTTGGACACTTGGGAAGCCCTAAGCAGAAGTTCATCAAAGGTAAGCGATTTTATATTAGCGATTTTATGCGTTTTGTGAGACCCGTGTTGGGCAATGGATTTATGCTAATGGCTAAATATTAGAGGTGCTACCCTCAAACAATCAAATGTTGTACTTTCACCGTAAAGCCTTTTTGAAATCTGACAACGCTGTGATATTGGCAAGAATCAGAGCTTTTGATGACTATGCAACACTTGTATATTGATGAATGTTTAACTTCTTGGGGATTGCTGGTGCGCTAGCGCCCCAATCCCGACACTACCAGGTGAAATGCAAGGCGCCAAATTCAAAATCCAAAAGTTGAATTATTAAACATCCACCAATATACAAGTGTTCCATACTCATCAAAAGCTCTGTTTCTTGGCAATATCACAGCATTGTCAGATTTCTATTTTTTATAAAACAAATATTTTTTATAAATTTGCAAAAATGATTATCTGTCATTGTCATTGTGGGAAATTGTGTGTAGATTGATGAGGAAAAACATTACTTGTATCTAGTTTAGTGTAAGGCCGTAATGTAACAAAATGTGGAAAAAGTCAAGGTGTGAACATTTTCTGAATGCACTGTATATTGTAGTTCTTCTTTGTGAATGTATCTGCACATACACAAACAGTGGGGATCTCAGGCATAATGCTGCACCTGCTAAAGCATATCCTCTGTTTAGAGTGTGTTTAAATCTTACTCCCACTAGTTTGGTTAAATGTGATTAATATATAACATCTCATCAGATTGTGACATTGTATGTGAGTGATACTTGAATTGTATTGCTGTTTATGTCCTTTCTATAAACCTGAGTAAATCTTCAGGTTTCACAAAAAGAGTTATATTACCTCTGAGTCAAACGGTTCAGGAGGATGTGAGGACATGCAGATTGTTCCTGTCACTGTGCCAGCTGTGTCCCAGGCTGCACACGGACACTGGTGACTGACAGCCAAGAAGCTGGGAGGATGACTGGCTCAGCACAGACAGTGGCAGATACAGATGTCACACGCAGCACAGGCCCATCTTCCACGTGGTGACGGAGAGGCCCAGGGATCACAGGATGGGGGCAGGGGTGGTGTGTCATTGTGAATAAATTATAATCTTCTGAATTTAGAATACTTTCCTTTCATTGTTTGTTCTAGCTCTCACAGATTGTTTCTGTATCAACTAGAAAATGTACAAAGCATACTTGAAGTGTTCCTGGTGGCTGTAAGGAGTTAACGTTATCACATTATGTAGTCTGATTCAGCGTGAATGAATGACACACAGCAACCTCCATTCTGGTTGAGAAGCTGCTCCATCATAAACACACTCGCAATCCTCTGGAGGAATACCCACTCAGTGATTTTGGAGTGCTGGAGCCCTGCAACTCCCATCACACTCTTCATGACTCCGCTGTCAGGTAAGATCATATGACTGGCCATGTTGGAAATACGTAGAGGCAGTTATGGAATTCAAAAGCACAGGCTGGCCAGATTAACATGCATATAATGGAGAGGTTGGTCTCAATGCCGCTGACTCCAGCTAATTAGATATGACAAAGTTCAGAGTCTCTCGAGGTAGGGATTAAGAACACAGTGTGCGATGAAGGCCCATTGGACAAAATCGATTATGACAGATTTCCTTGATGAATAATGAATGTGGTCATTTAGCAGGGGAATGCTGCTGTTGGAAGTTCGTTGTGTAGTGATAAAGACAGGTTGCCCAGTAAGAATGAGCTGGACTGAGTCATTCCAAAAAGTATGATGCTGTAAGAGCTCTCTTAGCCATCAATGTCATCGAAAACCGGGTCAAGGTCATGGATACAACTGCCAAGACAAAGCACCTTTTAATTTGTGAAATAGCGTTTACTCACTTTTTTTTTTGGTTAATTAGCATTGGTCAATGCTCAGAACGATAATATTATTGGTCAGAGTTCTAATCACGTCTGTCTCTCTGATAATGTGTGTAATCATGGTTTAGGTATGCTCGTTATGTTTGCCTGCTCCCCCTGGATTTACTTTGTTAGCAGCGCATTCATTCACCACTCTGTTCAACGGAAAACTCCGCCCAAGGCAGATCTACCTCAGCCCAGACCAACCTTGGCAAGTGGCAGAGAGAGGCCGCTGACAGTGGGTTTGTGATATGCCGGACATAAGACAATTTTTAAACGTCCATCGACTCCTGCCGTGTCAAACAAACTCTCGGAAAATGAGTGTACAACTGGTAAATAGTCACTGACGCTTGCGCGTAATTAATTCAATAGGATCTCTGTGGGCCTAGTCGTAAAGATTTGTCATTTAACTTTTAAAATGTGTTAACCTTTTATTGTGGCATAAACACAACCAGTTCCTGATATTTTCATCTGATTGTCAATCACTTCAAAGGGCTTCTTTGCTAGGCTACCTGCACACGTTCATCCACTACAACATATTCCCAACCTCCAAACAGTGGTGAATGGAAAGAGACATCTGTTACACAAAACATTTAAAATTGTAATGATTTGGCAATTGTCATTAGGCCAGAATTTATGCTTCCTATTCTGTCCGCGTGCGTCTCAGTGTTGGCCACTCATCTCTGCCTTGGCAAAATGGCAATGTTCTATTGTAGGCTATACCACACATTTTCAAGTCCTTTTGCAAATGTTTCATTCCTCTGACATGCGGTAATGATAAAGAATGGTGTAATAGCCTACAGTATTCTTGACATTTTGTTTTAATTATTGTGATAGGCTCATGTTTTACCGATACGGTGTGCCCCCTCTATCGCTTTTGCCGGGCGGGATGCCTTACTTTCACCCCTAACTATAGTCTTAACAAATAATAGGCTATTAGTTCTCATATCAAAATAACTTTGCTTTAGACATAGTAGAGAGACAGACAGTGGTGAGTCAGGCTGAAATGCAGGAGACAGACAGAGAGAGGAAGCAATCATAGAGAAGTTAATAGTACAGTGGTTCCACAAACTTGGGGTTGAGGACCCATGTGGGTCCCCTAAATTTAAATAGGGTCCCCTGAGAGAATAATTAATCTTATCAAACACATAATTGTTTCTCTTCAAATGGGTATAGAATTCAACATTTTAGAGTCAACTAAAAGCCTTTTACATTGGTTAACTTTAGCTGTTTACAATACACAAAACTGAATGGCAGTGCAGGTCACAAGTTTTAACAACATGAACATGATTAACTTCTTAGGGAGCGGCAGCTGAGGTGTCGGTTTTGGAGAGTGTGGCATGCCCAAAGTAAAAGGCCTGCCACTCAGGCCCAGAAACTAGGATATGCACATAATTAGTACTATTGGATAGGAAACACTCAGAAGTTTGTAAGAGTGTTAAAATATTGTCTGTGAGTATAACAGAACGGATATAGCAGGCGAAAACCCGAGGAATTTCTGTCCTGGAAAAAGTGTTTTTGACACATTGCCTCATTTTGAACCCCTCCCTATTGAAAACAGCCATTTCTGGGAGTAAGATTGCAGTACTTATTGCTTCCACTGGATGTCAACAGTCTCTAGACAGTGTTTGGTGATGTTTGGTGGCTCTGGATGGTAATAGAAGAAGAATTTCGAACTAGTCATCGGATGTAAACAGAAGAGGATGCTCGTTCACGGGCTCGCGCGCGCTGTGGTTTTTTCCTTTCCTATCCTTTCCTTTCCCAGTTTATAAAAAATATTATAGTAAATATACATAAAAGTGTTCCTAAGGATACATTGTCAATGATGTTTGATTGTTCTTGGACAAGTGTATAGGTATAGGTTGAACGAGTTCTCTTCTCGGTTCAATGGGCGAGTGGACGCTGTATTTTATGAACATAACGCGCCAACCAAACGGAGATTTATGGATATAATAAATTACTTTTTCTAACAAAAGAACCATTGGATGTCTTCGTTGGACACTTGGGAAGCCCTCAGCAGAAGTTCTTCTGTAGGTAAGGGATTTTATATTAGCGATTTTATGCGTTTTATGAGACCCGCTTTGGTTATGGATTTATGCTAATGCATAAAATATGAGAGGGGCTATCCTCAAACAATCAAATGTTGTGCTTTCATCGTAAAGCTTTTTTGAAATCTGACAACGCTGTGATATTGCCAAGAATCAAAGCTTTTGATGACTATGCCACATCTGTATATTGATGAAAGTTTAATAATTCAACTTTTGGATTTTGAATTTGGCACCTTACATTTCACCGGGTAGTGTCGGGATGGGGGGCGCTAGCACTAGCGCCCCACTGCTCCCTAAGTTAAAAAGATAACACATGGACTTTTCTAGTGTCCAAATAAAATATTTTGGGAGGGCAACCTGATGTGCGTTATGTGTTAGCTAGCCCATTTACATTTAGCTAAGTGATACAAAAGACTAACTTAGATTTGCAGGTGACTTTCCATAGGCAGCTGAGGCTCCAGACCATAAGGATCCACTGCAAGAGGGTGAAAATAATGATTGTTTTTGCCAAATATTATCTAGCTAGCTATCTAGCCAGTTCTAACTTTCTTGCTGTAAGATAAACCCAATCCGCACTTTGCTTGACAATCAGGCTAGCTAGGTGGCCCAGAACATTCAACAATAACTACTAGCAATTCAATTATATTAAAACTACAGGGATCGGTATCCCTATACCGTGATGGTTGTTGCTCAATATGCTATAATGTGATTAGAAAACATATACAACAGCCAACTTTCCGGGACATAGACATATCTTATATGGGCAGAAAGCTCAAATTCTTGTTAATATAACTGCAGTGTCCAATTTACAGTAACTATTACAGAAAGAAACATCATGCTATTGTTTGAGGATAGTGCACAACAACAAAACACTTATCACGTCAAATGGTTTGATACATTCACCTCTGAAGGTAAATAATGTACTTACATTCAGTAATCTTGCTCTGATTTGTCATCCTGAGGGTCCCAGAGATAAAATGTAGTGTAGTTTTGAGAATAATCCATTTTTATATTCAAATGTAGGAACTGAGTTCTACAGTTTGACCCCTCTGCTGTCTCTGGCTCCACACTGACCCCGCCCGGCCAGCTAGATGTGTATTTTCTGTAGGTAAGCTACTGATCCATCATGTATGACATTCCTGGGAGTGTGTAAACTTAAATGTTTTATTACCACAGCATGTTTGTATGTTCTCTATAGTTTTGTACTTGAAAATGTATAAATTGACCAATTTGGCACATTTGGGCAAACTCCTGGCAAAATGTTGTGTAGTGAGGTAATTCTCCACTGGATCAGTCAGAAACTTTGCACTTGGACAAACTCTAAATTACACCTAGGCTCCTATCTTATTGTATTGCCTTTCTCTTGCATTTCAAAGATGATAAAAATAAAGAAAATAAATGCCAGATTTTTTGTTTGTGTTGTCTTTTACCAGATCTAATGTGTTATATTCTCCTACATTCATTTCACATTTCTACAAACTTCAAAGTGTTTTAGGGTTAGGGTTAGGGTTATCCTTGCTTCAGGTCCTGAGATACAGGCAGTTAGATTTGGGTATGTCATTTTAGGTGAAAATTGAAAAAAGGGTTCGATCCTTAAGAGTATACATACATGACATATTAACTCAAAACTTTAATTTCCAAAACAATTCTTACCTTCGTCAGTCACACTACAAAGTTGGTGGCAAGATAAAGGAGCTAGCTAGCTTGCGAACTGTGTTAGCTAGCTTCACTGAAAACTTACTTGCATGCAGTTCTGAACAAATTATGGTCTTCCTCTCTATTCCTTTTTCATTTTAAATCAATCGTGTCAATATTTAATTTAAAAAAATTATAATTTAGAAATGTTTTTGGCGGTGACAGAGTTCTCCTTAATCTGAAGAAATGTAACATTTTTTACATCCACTATGTCAATTGGAGGCGGGCCGGAATCGGGGCTCAGGTACATTTCAAAATGTGATTGACAGCTTGTGAAAAATACATTTACAGATAAAGAAACATCCTCTCACTGTCAACTGTGCTTATTTTCAGCAAACTTTGTTATGTTCATACAAATATTTACACAACAAGATTCAACAACTGAGACAAAAACTGAACAAGTTCCACAGACATGTGACTAACAGAAATTAAATAATGTGTCCCTGAACAAAGGGGGTCAAAAGAAAAAGTAACAGTCAGTATCTGGTGTGGCCACCAGCTGCATTAAGTACTAAAGTGCATATCCTCCTCATGGACTGCACCAGATTTGCCAGATCTTGCTGTTAGATGTTACCCCACTCTTCCACCAAGGCACGTGCAAGTTCTCTGACATTTCTGGGGGGGAATGACCCTAGCCCTCACCCGATCCAACAAGTCCCAGACGTGCTCAATGGGATTGAGATCCGGGCTCTTCGGTGGCCATGGCAGAACACTGACATTCCTGTCTTGCAGGAAATCATGCACAGAACGAGCAGCATGGCTGGTGGCATTGTCATGCTGGAGGGTCATGTCAGGATGAGCCTGCAAGAAGGGTATCACATGAGAGAGGATGATGTCTTCCCTGTAACACACAGCGTTGAGATCGCCTGCAATGGCAACAAGCTCAGTCCGATGATGCTGTGACACACTGCCCCAGACCATGGCGGACCCTCCACCTCCAAATCGATCCCGCTCCAGAGTACAGGCCTCGGTGTAACGCTCATTCCTTCGACAATAAGCGCAAATCTGACCATCACCCTTGGTGAGACAAAACCGCGACTCGTCAGTGAAGAGCACTTTTTGCCAGTCCTGTCTGGTCCAACGACAGTGGGTTTGTGCCCATGTGCGACGTTATTGCCGGTGATGTCTACCACGAAATTGTGAGGTCATGACAGGCCAACCAGGGTAGGCCCAGCACCACGGGAAATGCAGGAGAATCAATAAGGCAGAGACTGATTCTCTCCCTGTGACCCCCCTGCATTACCATGCCTAGTGGAGCGGTGGCCTCCCTAGGCATCCCTAATCAGCCCTGACCCTAATGGTCAACTACCTAGGTCGTGAACAGGGAAGGGCATATCCACAGGAACAATAGGGATCCTTAAATATGGGCAAATTAACGTTCAATAAAATTCCCAGTTGCGCCTGAATCCAAGAGCGCCTTATGCTGGGGAAAAAGAATGCGGGGAAAACTCAGGAAATGTTATAAACACATACATGTGAGCAACAGGGGGCTCTGGGTGAGCCTGGTGCCTACTCACCTGGAGTGACACGATAGTGCCCTGCCTGCTGCCTCGACTCCCTTAGGAACCCCTCCAGCACCGACCAGCAGTGTGCCCTCTGTAGAGTCTGGCGTGCCCAAAGTAAAATGCCTGCCACTCAGACCCAGAAACTAGGATATGCACATAATTAGTACTATTGGATAGGAAACACTCTGAAGGTTCTAAAACTATTAAAATAATGTCTGTGAGTATAACAGAACTGATACAGTAGGCTAAACCCGAGACATTTCTGTCCAGAATTTTTTTGTTGTTGTGAGATTTCCTCACTTTGAATGCCTGCCTATGGGATTTCCAGTAAAATAGCTCCCAGGTTGCAGTACCTATGGCTTCCACTAGATGTCAACAGTCTTTAGACAGTGTTTCATGGCTTTATCATGGAACAGAGCCTTATAGAAGAAGAATTGGTAAGAGAACCCAGGAAGTCAATATGATTTTCGGTGCGCAAGACCGTGTGTGCGTTCCTCTTTATTTTCCTTTTATATCGTTTAGGATGCTATCCGTGTGAAATATAATCGTTAATATACTTAATCCAGCATAGCCAAAGACACAACAACAGTAATGTTGGCTATATATCTGTATAAAAAAAGATCACTCTCTCTAATGCATTTTGTTACAAAATGAGGCAGTTATTTTTCATAAGGAGTAACAGACAAAGAATGAGGTAGGTATACTGTCACGTCCTGGCCATAGAGAGCCCTCGGGGTTCTCTATGTTTTAGTTCAGGATGTGACTAGTTTGGTATTCTATGTTAATATTTCTAAGTTTTGGTTTTTGTATGGTTCCCAATTAGAGGCAACTGATTGTCGTTTCCTCTAATTGGGGACCATACTTAGTGTGTCCTCTCCCCACCTGTGTTGTGGGTTATTGTTTGTATGTTGTATGTGTGCTACACATTTATTCCAATCATTTGTTCTTTGTTTGTTTTCTGGAAGTTCTCATTTATTAAAATATGTGGAACTACACTCATGCTGCGCCTTGGTCCGTCATTCACAACGATCGTGACAGAATAACCCACCACACCAGGACCAAGCAGCGTGCCCAGGAGGAGAAGGTGTTCTGGACCTGGGAGGAGATAATGGGGGGTTGCGAGACCCTTCCATGGCGGGAGTCGCCGAGGAAAGAAAAGGAACAGCGACGACACCGGGGTCCGCGGCCACAAGGAGCCCAAGGGCAACCCCAAGATTTTTTTTTGGGGGGGGGGACATGGGGCTGTCGGCCGAGCCGAGGCCAGAGCCAGAGCCCGAATGGAGGGATTTAAAGGAGTTTAGGGAAGAATATAGAAGAGAGGTATTGGCGAGGAATGAGCTGCAGCGCAGGCACCTAGAGGAGCGTCTGTCCAGCCCGGTACGTCCTGCGCCAGCTCTCCGCACTCGCCCTGAAGAGCGTGTCATCAGTTCGGTGAAACCTGTGCCGGCTCCACGCAACAGGCCTCCAGTGCGCCTCCCCAGCCCGGTATGTCCTGTGCCAGCTCTCCGCACTCGCCCTGAAGAGCGTGTCATCAGTTCGGTGAAACCTGTGCCGGCTCCACGCAACAGGCCTCCAGTGTGCCTCCCCAGCCCGGTACGTCCAGTGCCAGCTCCCTGCACTCGCCCTGAAGTGCGTGCCATCAGTCCGGTGAAACCTGTGCCGGCTTCACGCACCAGGATTCCAGTGCGCCTTCCCAGCCAGGTGCGTCCTGTGCCAGCTCTCCGCAATTGCCCTGAAGTGCGTGTCATAAGTCCGGTGAAACCTGTTCCGGCTCCACACACCAGGATTCCAGTGCACCTCCCCAGCCAGGTACGACCTGTGCCAGCTCCCCGCACTCGCCTTGAAGAGCGTGTCATCAGTCCGGTGAAACCTGTGTCGGATCCACGCACCAGGCTTCCAGTGCGCCTTCCCAGCCCGGTAGGTCCTGTGCCGGCTTCACAAACTCGCCCTGAAGTGCGTGTCATCAGTCCGGTGAATCCTGTGCCGGCTCCACGCACTCGCCCTGAAGTGCGTGTCATCAGTCCGGTGAGACCTGTGCCGGCTCCACGCACCAGGCCTATGTCCCACACCGGAGCCGCAACTTACACCTAAATGCCCACCCGAACTCCCCCCATTGAGTTCTGGTTTGCGGCCAGAGTCCGCACCTTTAGGGGGTACTGTCACGTCCTGGCCATAGATAATGTCACGTCCTGGCCACGTCCTGGCCATATATTTTAGGTCAGGACGTGACTAGTTGGGTATTCTATGTTAATATTTCTATGTTTTGGTTTTTGTATGGTTCCCAATTAGAGGCAGCTGATTGTCATTACCTCTAATTGGGGACCATACTTAGTGTGTCCTCTCCCCACCTGTGTTGTGGGTTATTGTTAGTATGTTGTATGTGCGCTACACATTTTTTCTGATCGTTTGTTCTTTCTTTGTTTGTTTTTTGGAAGGTCTCATTTATTAAAATACGTGGAACTACACTCACGCTGTGCCTTGGTCCGTCATTCACAACGATCCTGACATATACATATTGTACATTTGGTGCATGTTAATTATTTTGACTAAAAGTCACTAAACATTTCCCATAAACAGCAAAGAAAATTAAGGGCATCTTCTCAAAACACCTTACAAAATATCGAACAAAATCACCATAGCTCAATCTTTGGACAACAGGTTCAACATAAGTCAAACATACAGTGTGAAACACACAACAAAACAGCTCACTGAAACAGCCTGTTTTTAAATGCAACAGCTTTGTTAGAAGGATTTCCCCATTCAGTTCCATAAAAACCTTCAGAAAAACGCAAGGTGTAGCGGAGCTCAGTAGGGTAACTGAGGTTCATGGCATACATGAGGCCGAACAGCAGTGCATCAGCAAATGCTACGTTTCCCAGATCCTGCAGCACCTTGACGCCTTTAAGGACAATCCCAGTGTCCTCAGGTTCCTCACTCGTGGCATGGTCTTTGATAATGTAGATCCCCACAGTAGTGTCCTCAATGGCTGCCTTGGTGGACTCTTCATCCATGAACAAGAAACAAAGGCAAAACTTGACAATCATACAAAATGAATCATTCATCAATGAAGTGTTTACAGTTAGGGACTCTAGATTGCAAAAAGTACAGCTCATGAAGCACAAGAGGATGAAACAGACTGGAGTCATTTTAAATCAAGAACGGCTGGTAATATTTGAACACAGCCTATTATAAGGCTAAAATTAAGTGGTTCTAACCAAGATTTCCATTTTATTCAGATTACATTTGAGACATAACCAATTTGATCACTGTATTCTGCATACATGCTAGAACCTTTTGAGGATCTGAGGACCCTTGCCAAATATTTACCAGTCTCCTGAGGGCGAATAGGTTTTGTCGTGCCCTCTTCACGACTGTCTTGGTGTGCTTGGACCATGTTATTTTGTTGGTGATGTGGACACCAAGGAACTTGAAGCTCTCAACCTGCTCCACTACAGCCTGTTGATAAGAATGGGGGCATGCTCGGTCCTCTTTTTCCTGTAGTCCACAATCATCTATTTTGTCTTGATCACGTTGAGGGAGAGGTTGTTGTCCTGGCACCACACGGACAGGTCTCTGACCTCCTCCCTATACGCTACCTCGTTGTTGTCGGTGATCAGGCCTACCACTGTTGTGTCGTCGGCAAACTTAATGATGGTGTTGGAGTCGTGCCTGGCCGTGCAGTCATGAGTGAACAGGGAGTACAGGAGGGGACTGAGCACCCACCACTGAGGGGCCCCTGTGTTGAGGATCAGCGCGGCGGATGTATTGTTACCTACCATTACCACCTGGGGGCGGCCCGTCAGGAAGTCCAAGTTCCACTTGCAGAGGGAAGTGTTTAGTCCCAGGGTCCTTAGCTTAATGATTGACTTGATTGATGAGCTTCGAGGGCACTATGGTGTTGAACGCTGAGTTGTAGTCAATGAATAGCATTCTTACATAGGTGTTTCTTTTGGAGTGCAATAGAGATTGCGTCATCGGTGGATCTGTTAGGACGGTATGCAAATTGGAGCGGGTCTAGGGTTTCTGGGATAATGGTGTTGATGTGAGCCATGACCACCCTTTCAAAGCACTTCATGGCTACAGACGTGAGTGCTATGGGTCGGTTGTCATTTAGGCAGGTTACCTTAATGTTCTTGGGCACAGGGGCTATGGAGTCTTTAAAAGACATGGAGTCTTTCATCTGAATGATACAATTCTGGACAAAAAGTGCATAGTGATAGAATATGATGGTGGCACAGAACAGGAGAGGAAGAGAAAGAAAAAGGAAGGAAGAAGGAAGGAAGGAAAAACTTAAATCTATTAACATGCCACATATTCCTTTTCTGGGTCTTCACACATATACATACACACTCGCTTTCTGATGCACTCTCGTCCGACGTCTATGTTGCTTTTTTAAGAAAAGAGAAGGATTTTTTAACGTATGTCTTATTTTGAATTGAACTTTTGGTGTAGAACCACATATGAATATGTCTTTTGAAGTATAAGGAATTCTTACATCAGCCATAGGTGTGATGATTGATATGAGTCTTCTGCCCAGATGTCCTCCTCTTCTTTGGAAGAACTTCAGCAGGTTATTGGAATGTATTTCAAGTTGAGAAAGAAATTTGGACTGGAGTGGGGTTGTGATGATTCTCTTAAACTCAGCATTGACCTTAAAATATTAGTTAAACAAATGAAATTAAAAACTGCAGAAAGGAAAATAGACTGGAGATGATCACACAAGCAGCAAACTAGAGGGTTCTCTATAGGGAGAGAAATAACTCGGCAGTCAGCACAAATGGTGATAACTCTGAATAAGGCTCACTTACAGTTGAAATCGGAAGTTTACATACAAATTATAGTTTTGGCAAGTCGGTTAGGAAATCTTCTTTGTGCATGACACAAGTAATGTTTAAAAAAATTGATTACAGACAGATTATTTCACTATAATTCACTGTATCACAATTCCAGTGGGTCAGAAGTTTACATACATTAAGTTGACTGTGCCTTCAAACAGCCTGGAAAATTCCCGAAAATGATGTCATGGCTTTAGAAGCTTCTGACAGGCTAATTGACATCATTTGAGTCAATTGGAGGTGTACCTGTGGATGTATTTCAAGGCCTACCTTCAAACTCAGTGCCTCTTTGCTTGACATCATGGGAAAATCAAAAGAAATCAGCCAAGAACTCAGAAAAAAAATTGTAGACCTCCACAAGTCTGGTTAATCCTTGGAAGCAATTTACAAACACCTGAAGGTACCACGTTCATCTGTACAAACAATAGTACGCAATTGTAAACACCATGGGACCGCATAGCTGTTATACCGCTCAGGAAGGAGATGCGTTCTGTCTCCTAGAGATGAACGTACTTTGGTGCGAAAAGTGCAAATCAATCCCAAATAAAAATCAAATCAAATCAAATTTTATTTGTCACATACACATGGTTAGCAGATGTTAATACGAGTGTAGCGAAATGCTTGTGCTTCTAGTTCCGACCATGCAGTAGTATCTAACAAGTAATCTAACAAATTCACAACAACTACCTTATACACACAAGAGTAAAAGAATGAATACGAGTATGTACATATAAATATATGGATGAGCGATGGCTGATCGGCGTAGGCAAGATGCAGTAGATGGTATGGAGTACCGCATATACATATGAGATGAGTAATGTAGGATATGTAAACATTATATAAATGCATCGTTTAAAGTGGCTAGTGATACATTTATTTCATCCAATTATAATTATTAAAGTGGCTAGAGATTTGAGTCGATGGCCGAACGGCATAGGCAAGATTCAGTAGATGGTTTAGAGTGCAGTGTATACGTTTGATATGAGTAATGTAGGATATGTAAACATTACATACATTATATACAAAATTGTTTAAAAGTGGCTAGTGATACATTTATTACATCCAATTCCTATTTTTAAAGTGGCTAGAGATTTAAGTCAGTATGTTGGCAGCAGCCACTCAATGTTAGTGATGGCTGTTTAACAGTCTGATGGCCTTGAGGTAGAAGATGTTTTTCAGTCTCTCGGTCCCAGCTTTGATGCACCTGTACTGACCTCGCCTTCTGGATGATAGCGGGGTGAATAGGCAGTGGCTCGGGTGGTTGTTGTCCTTGATGATCTTTTTGCCATTCCTGTGACATCGGGTGGTGTTGGTGTCCTGAAGGGCAGGTAGTTTACCCCCGGTGATGCATTGTGCAGTCCTCACTACCCTCTGGAGAGCCTTACGGTTGTGGACAGAGCAGTTGCCTTACCAGGCGGTGATACAGCCCGACAGGATGCTCTCGATTGTGCATCTGTAGTAGCTTGTAAGTGATTTTGGTGACAAGCCGAATTTCTTCAGCCTCCTGAGGTTGAAGAGGCGCTGTTGCACCTTCTACACCACGCTGTCTGTGTGGGTGGTCCAATTCAGTTTGTCCGTGATGTGTACGCCGAGGAACTTGTCTCTGTAGGCCGTTTCGTTGTTGTTGGTAATCAAGCCTACCACTGTAGTGTCGTCAGCAAACTTGATGTTTGAGTTGGATGCGTGCTTGGCCACGCAGTCATGGGTAAACAGGGAGTACAGGAGAGGGCTGAGAACGCACCCTTGTGGGGCCCGACTGTTGAGGATCAGCGGGGTGGAGGTGTTGTTTCCTAACCCTCACCACCTGGGGCCGGCCCGTCAGGAAGTCCAGGACCCAGTTGCACAGGGCTGGGTCGAGACCTAGGGTCTCGAGTTTAATGACGAGCTTGGAGGGAACTATGGTGTTAAATGCTGAGCTGTAGTTGATGAACAGCATTCTTACATAAGTATTCCTCTTGTCCAGATGGGTTAGGGCAGTATGCACAATCAAAACAATAGCAAAGGACATTGTGACAATGCTGGAGGAAACAGGTACAAAAGTATCTATATCCACAGTAAAACAAGTCCTATATCGACATAAGCTGAAAGGCCGCTCAGCAAGGAAGAAGCCACTGCTCCAAAACTGCCATAAAAAAAGCCAGACTACGGTTTGCAACTGCACATGGGGAAAAAGATCATACTTTTTGGAGAAATGTCCTCTGGTCTGATGAAACAAAAATAGAACTGTTTGGCCATAATGACTATCGTTATGTTTGGAGGAAAAAGGGGAGGCTTGCAAGCCGAAGAACACTATCCCAACCGTGAAGCACGGGAGTGGCAGCATCATGTTGTGGGGGTGCTTTGCTGCAGGAGGGACTTGTACACTTCACAGTATAGATGGCATCATGAGGCAGGAAATTTATGTGGATACATTGAAGCAACATCTCACGACATCAGTCAGGAAGTTAAAGCTTGATCGCGAATGGGTCTTCCAAATGGACAATGACCCCAAGCATTGTGGCAAAATGGCTTAAGGACAACAAAGTCAAGGTATTGGAGTGGCCATCACAAAGCCCTGACCTCAATCCAATAGAACATTTGTGGTCAGAACTGAAAAAGGGGTTTGCGAGCCAGGAGGTATACAAACCTGACTCAGTTACACCATCTCTGTCAGGAGGAATGGGCCAAAATTCACCCAACTTATTGTGGGAAGGTTGTGGAAGGCTACCCAAAACGTTGGACCCAAGTTAAACAATTTAAAGGCAATGCTACCAAATACTAATTGAGTGTATGTAGACTTCGGACCCACAGGGAATGTGATGAAAGAAATAAATGCTTAAATAAATCATTCTCTCTACTATTATTCTGACATTTCACATTCTTACAATAAAGTGGTGATCCTAAAACAGGAAATTTTTACTAGGATTAAATGTCAGGAACTGTGAAAAACTGAGTTTAAATCTATTTGGCTAATGTGTATGTACATTTCTGACTTCAACTATATGTGGCAAGCTGAGGGAAAATAATCTTCTACCCTCACCAAGAAATCCCAGATAACATACCCAATAGATCAACAATAAGACAGGCATGGCTAATTTACCTCAATGACTTCAAAGAGCGCAGGCCATCTTGCCATGAAGTCCTCTACCATGGGTGCATCATGGACAACTTCATGTCTCCTGTATGCAAACGTCTTCTCCATTTTGAACTTCATTGTCTCTCTGTTGTTTCTTTTCTTCACATCGGACAGTAGAGCTTTCCGCATGTCCTCGATGCTCTATTCTGTTTCTCCTGAGGGATATGTGGGACAAAAGTTTACTTCTGCTCTCTTTGGCTTTTTAACACCATAGCCTGCACTTGACTTACCTGCAGGTTTGTGCTTCAAGGAGTTTATCGTCACTTCTGGACATCCCAGTCTTCTCAGGCAAGTGCAGTAGTATTTCAAACTGGTTTTCCATCCTCCACATACAGTTAAGGAACACTTCTCAGTCAGATTTTTAAAAACCTCTGTTGAGTTTACTTTACTTTGGTGCACAATTAAGGCATTCCAGGTCTTAAATGCGCATGGACAGTCAATGTATGTACATGGGTAACTTTAACTGTATGTACATGTGGGTACTTTAACTTGTAATGATGCAAAAGTTGGGACCTACTTGACAGCAATTCTGAACACCCCTTACATTTCCAAATTCACACAACACTGAAAAAAAGTGAACAGAAACACCATAAGACCTAAAGACTGACATTTGGAGCAAATGTCTTTGGGCTATTAAAACAACCTCTGATAACAGTACTCACCAACACTATTTAGCATTTGAATGGGTAGACAAAGCAGCACAAATGTAGTAGGCAAACATCATGGACCTGTAAATATACATTTTGTTCATGATTTTTTTCATTATGAAATGTTTGATTCAATGATCTATTGATTTATGCATGCCTCCACTCATATGCCCATACGTTGAATAATTTGTATTTTTGTCAAATCAGTGTATTGATAAATGGACCCCCATAATATAAAGTAATACTGTTCAACTGCTAAAACGAACTCAACATCCCATTTCAATAAGTCTGTCACCTTTGCACCACGTTTTACAACATGGAGGCAGCCATGGGCAAACTATTAAACTGCATGAAAGCACCAATCTCATAGGATTAGGTGTATGATCATTAGATCTCAAATATGTAATGAAAAACATTTTTTCTTAATGCAAATACATGAACTTTTAAAATGTTTTACTTTTACCTCACAAAAAAAAATGGCACACTAAATGCTGCTGCAAAGTGATTGCAGACGATGTCGTGCACAGTCACCAAGACATTAGTTAGCTAGCAAGTTAGCTAGTATGTAGGCTAGGTCAAGCAGTGTGCACTCCTCAGCAAACCTTAATTCGTTCTTGGCTTGGTAAATTCAAAGTTCTTGAACAATAGGTAAATATTATGGTGTTTCGCCATAACGCTAGCTAACGCCATAACGCTAGCTAATCTTTCTGGGGTCCAAACCCAATTAACAAGACATTACAAACAACCACAATTCGGCTTGACCAACATTCAGCAAGTAGACAATACAGACAATTAAAATACCTGACAGGAAACACATTTAACATTCAGTTGAAACTTTCTATTTCCTGTCCAGTCATATGGTCTATCACATTAGATGTTCTTTTATTTTTTTCTTCAAGGTGGATTTACTTTTTGCCTGAGAAATATGGATTGGTAAAGAGTTCCATTCAGCTATAGCTCTATATAAAGCTGTAGATTTAAGGCGATTTGGCTTGAGTTGTTTTAGCTGCCCTTAATTTGCCTGTCTGGTCTGGTTTGGTGGTTATGCGTGTTGCTAGTATGTACTAATTGGACTGAAAGGTACTGTTTTTTTTTTAAATGTAACATTCTGTAACGTCCAGTGTTCAGGCTGGAGGGTTTAGTTTTGTTTTGGTGTAGGGTTTCTTCTGTTCTAGGGTGTGTATTTCTATGTTGTGGTAATGGTTCCCAATTAGAGGCAGCTGAGTCTCGTTACCTCTAATTGGGAACCATATATATGTTTGGGGTTTTGCACTAAGGTTTGTGGGTTATTGATTGTAGATTGTTCTTGCCACAGTGCTTAGGTTCTTGCCACAGTGCTTAGGTTCTTGCCACAGTGCTTAGGTTCTTGCCACAGTGCTTAGGTTCTTGCCACAGTGCTTAGGTTCTTGCCACAGTGCTTAGGTTCTTGCCACAGTGCTTAGATTCTTGCCACAGTGCTTAGTTTAGGATTTAGCGTTTGTTTAGGTTATGCCATAGTGTTTCGGTTTATGCTACAGTGTTTGTTTCATAGCTTAGTTAGATTCTCTAGTTCGGTTCCACGTCACGATCCTCGTTCATTGTTTTGTTCCATCAAGTCACGTTGGTAAATAAAATATGTATTCTGGATACGTCGCTGCACCTTGGTCTGTCCCAAGAGGAAATCATGACAGAATAACCCACCGAGAAAATAACAAGCAGCGAGAAGACAAGGAGTCCTGGACATGGAGAAAGACGGCGGAGCATCGTCGTCCCAGGAGGAGAATGAAAGCAGCAAAAGCTGAGCGGGGGAGTTACGAGGAGCTATATGGGGCATGGAGTCCTGGACATGGAGAAAGACGGCGGAGCATCGTCGTCCCAGGAGGAGAATGAAAGCAGCAAAAGCTGAGCGGGGGAGTTACGAGGAGCTATATGGGGCATGGAGCCCGGAGAGGGAGAAATATGTGGGGACTCTCGCCTGGCTAGAAAGGCCGAAAGGGGGGGGGTACACGAGGAGGTCAGCCGGTTTAGGGTGGACTCCTAAGCCAACTCCTCGTGCTCCTTGGAGGGAGCATTGGAGGGAGTGTCGCACTGAAAAGACGCCGTGCTATGCAGTTTTGCGCACGGTGTCTCCTGTGCAGATTCATAGGCCGGTGCGTGAAATTCCAGCTCCACTCATCTGTCAGGCTAGGTTGAGTGTGCAGCCTGGTAGAGTGGTACCAGCTCAGCGCTCCGGGTCTCCAGTGCGCCTCCTAGGACCAAGATATCCTGCACCCGTTCTGCGGGCAGAATCTCCGGTGCGTATCCACAGCCCAGTTCGAGATATTCCAGCTCCACTCACCTGTGAGGCCAGGGTTATTGAGCTACCTGGAAGAATGGTGTCGGCTCTCCGCATCAGGTCCCCTGTGCGTGTTGTGGATTCAACACGTCCTGTCCCTGTTCCACGCTCCAAGATCCCTGTGCGTGTTGTGGATTCAACACGTCCTGTCCCTGTTCCACGCTCCAAGATCCCTGTGCGTGTTGTGGATTCAACACGTCCTGTCCCTGTTCCACGCTCCAAGATCCCAGTGCGTGTTGTGGATTCAACACGTCCTGTCCCTGTTCCACGCTCCAAGACCCCTTTGCGTGTTGTGGATTCAACACGTCCTGTCCCTGTTCCACGCTCTAAAATCCCAGTACGTGTTGTGGATTCAACATGTCCTGTCCCTGTTCCACGCTCCAAGACCCCTGTGCGCCTTCAGAGCCCGGCACGGCCTGTCCCTGCTCCACGCATCAGGCCCCCTGTGCGCCTTCAGAGCCCGGCACGGCCCATTCCTGCTCCCCGCACCAGAGTCCCAGTTCGCATCAAGAGTCCAATACGGCCGGTTCCTGCTCCCCGCACCAGAGTCCCAGTTCGCATCATGAGTCCAGTACGGCTGGTTCCTGCTTCCTGCACCAGTTCCCCTGTGTACGTCGTGAGTCAAGCACGAACTGTTCCGGCTAATAGCCCAGGGACTCCGGTGTGTGAACTCGAGCCAGCACGGCCGGCACCGGAGCCACCACCTGGGACAAAAGGACCCACCCGAAGACCCCCCCATGGACTTTTGCCGCGGTCGGAGTCCGCGCCTTTGGGCATTGTAACGTCCAGGCCTGGAGTGTTCAGGCTGGAGGGTTTAGTTTTGTTTTGGTGTAGGGTTTCTTCTGTTCTAGGGTGTGTATTTCTATGTTGGGGTAATGGTTCCCAATTAGAGGCAGCTGAGTCTCGTTACCTCTATTTGGGAACCATATATATGTTTGGGGTTTTGCACTAAGGTTTGTGGGTTATTGATTGTAGATTGTTCATGCCACAGTGCTTAGGTTCTTGCCATCGTGTCTAGTTCAGGCCATAGTGTTTAGTTTAGGATTTAGCGTTTGTTTAGGTTATGCCATAGTGTTTAGGTTTATGCTACAGTGTTTGTTTCATAGCTTAGTTAGATTCTCTAGTTCGGTTCCACGTCACGATCCTCGTTCATTGTTTTGTCACGTTGGTAAATAAAATATGTATTCTGGATACCTCGCTGCGCCTTGGTCTGTCCCAAGAGGAAATCATGACACATTCCCTGATTTACTGTTCATAGAACCTAGCTAGCAACATCGTCTTTTACCTTTAGCTGCCATGCCAATATGTTTCAGACTCGTGCACAAAATGAGGATATGGAGAAATCACTAATAATGTTACTGCTTACAATTCTGACTACAACCACATAGACAAACATTGAATAAATCAATTGTCATGCTTACCTTGACAAAGATTCTAGGTACTGTCTTCTCCGCTAACGCGCCAGCGTTCTTTCTGGAAGATTCTTCTCTCGCGGGGTTTGAATTGTTCCTCATTACTCGTCATGAATTCACTTTATTGGTTCACACTCCCCCTACAAGATTCAAACTAGTAGATCTGATTTTGCTTCTTGTTGCATTGATTGCAAGCAATAAAATCGTGTTGAGAGGAGAAACAAAACATGTCTGAGTAAATCACACATCTGTTTTTGTAAATCTGACAGCACACCTTGTCCTCTTTTGTCAGTGTTAATCTGCTTACAATATTTTTTTCTGGTAACGTAACGGATTACAGTTACCGTTTTTTTTGTAATCTCTTACATTACATGTAATCCGTTACTCCCCAAACCTGGCCACTTTAGTCTGAATTTGAGGCGTGATAGGAACATCCTCACCATATAACAAGAGCTGAACCCATCCATTTTATCCTCAGGGGAGGTTTCAAACCCTGATGAAATCGTTCAATCCTGTCCTTAGCAAGGTGGAGTCACCCCGGGTTGAAAATATTACTGTGGAGTGAAAATGTGGAAACACCAGCCTTGCTGCTGGCAATCAAGCTGGGATGAAAATGTCTGTGTGAAAATGCTTGATGTGTTATACGCAATGACACTGACGAGTTACCAACTCCTTTGGGAGGATATCAACTCCCACCTCCCAAGCTGTAGAATACTTTTTAATTAATAATTTAACACATAAAGACTGTGTGAAGGATGTGTTGGCTGAAAATCAATTGAGTGATCAGCCTCATCTGTCTCCTTCCCTGCATTGATACTTGCAGTCTTTCAAAAAACATAACAGATTTTCTCTAGATTCAAACGGATTTTTTGTAAAAACATTTTGATTTGGGTGAAAACATAATTTATACCATGTAAACGTTTTCAGTATGGAGACTGTGAGATGGAAAACCCATATTTGTCACATCATGATCCAGTAGTATTTCATATTTTGTTTTAAATGTGCCAATACAAGTGACTGGGGATCTGAGTATTGTCAAATAGGGCCTCCATAGTAGCTTGTTTGTTCTGTATCTTACCTATAGCCCAGAAGATTCATGAGTAGAGCAGGTCTTGCTAGATCACTCCATTTATAACAGCGCCGGAGCTGGACTTCTAATTTATGAACAGTCAAGGGTCTACAAGAACTCATTAACTATGGAGGACATGGAAGAGTGAGAAATGTATAAATTAAACAAAAATGCAAGATTACATCCTTCCCCATAATTTAAAAATTTGTTTTCTTTCATGAAAGTGGGGTTGAACTTCACTGAGTTAAAAAAAAATCTTTACAACCCCCCCACCCCCAACGTGTCAGGAAAACAATTCAATGTAAGTATTTGTGTGTATGTGCATGCGTGCGTAGTACCCTCAATGTAAATTTCGGGTTTTAAACTATAAGTCCTACAAACACATGCTTAGTACTGTTAGATCTATACTTTTTCAAGAAATGTTAATCAAATACAACCACCACCTGTTTGCTAATTGCTGTTACCACAGTATAAGATGGCAATTGAATCTCAAAAAGGAAACAGCCGGTGGTTGTATTTGATTAATGTTGTATTAAAAAGTATGGATATCAGCAAACAACAAAAGGCAGGTGTTTTTATAAGAAGTGTTGATAAGCTGAATGTACCGAGCTGTCTGTTTTAACTACTAACACACAGCTCGGACAACCATGCATACACCACAAGACATGCCACCAGAGATCTCTTCATGATTCCCAAGTCCAGAAAAGACGATGGAAGGCGCACAGTTCTACATAGAGCCATGACTACATGGATCTCTATTCCACATCAGGTAACTGATGCAAGCAGTAGAATCAGATTTAAAAAACAGGGAAAAATACACCTTATGGAACAGTGGGGACTGTGAAGAGACACACACAAAGGTACAGACACACGCATATGCACACAAGCACTAGCACACACACACTACACACACATACATTGTACATTTGTTTTATGGTGGTATTATACATTTTGTATTGTAGATATGTAGTGCTGTAATAATGTTATAAGATGTACTGTTTAATATTTGTTTAAATGTAATGTAAGTGCCTTAATGTGTTTGGACCATAGGAAGAGTAGCTGCTACCTGTAATAAATACAAATAGGTACAAGGTAAGCGTTTCGTTATTATAATTTTTTTTTACCTTGGACCAATCGCTTTAGGCGGAGCTGAATTCCACAAAGCCTAGTCTCTGCTCAACTCTGGTGGTGGAGTTCATCAGAAACTTCCTTCACCATGGAGATAAGTTTAGTCAGCAACTGTGTATGAGGACAGAGACATGCCACCGATCATTACTGTGTTTTTTAGGAACACAGAAATGTAGCAGAGTGTACTTTGTGGTCTTTAAAGTTCCGGAGCGTTGCGGTGCTGATCCAAGCATTTTTATCCCAACGGAGATATGTGTAGTAATTTAAATGATTTGACAGGTACATCCATTCTGTGACAGAGGCAGGCTATTACAATGAGTCTGTCATTCATCCTATATGGGCTGAGAAGAGACAGCTTTGCAACTTACAGAAGCAGACAATCCCTTTCAGTCAAGCTCATTCCCCCAAAACAGCCAGTGACACCACTATGTAAATTGTGTCTCTGGAAAGAAATTCAGCTCAATACAACAGTTGCCTCAAAACGTCTACAATTTAATCTAGATTCCCCTCACTACACTGCCATAAAATAAACTATTTGGGATGGAAGCGGTGTGCAATGTATCGTCACTGTTCATGTACAGTATGGGGGTTGTCTTATGGGACATCATTACAGAAACAACTGGCAGAATACCAGTCCATTACAGGTCAAAGATGTCACTAGGACAATCCCTTTATACTCCTGTGTTCTTCATTCAATGGATACTTATGGGAACATGATAGAAGTGTTCATATCTTTCTTTCTATTGTACATAATTGTTTAGAATGTTTTATGGCATACCGCTTTTTTTGTATCAACAAACATCTGAGTAGAGTTGCAAAGGGAGGGTATATTACTAGAAACTTTCTAAGTTTACCAGTAAGATACCAGCATTTTGGTATATTTCAAGGATTTTACGTAATCTATCACAGCTACAGAGTGGCCCGTTTGGGTACTTCAGATTATCACAGGTGTCAAATTATTTCTGGCCTTATCACGTAAAATATATGAAATAATTACAGAAGAGGATAAAAAAATATATATTTGAATGACAAAGCTGCTCAAGTATAAATTACCAAAGTTACGATAGATTGCCATAGATGTTCTGTTAATTACAACATTTACTGAAAATTCCAGTAACTTTGGTAAATTACCAGTAGTTTTGCAACCCTACTTGTGAGTAATCTCCCCTTGTGTCTTGTTTAACTGTAGAATACACTAATTAGACAACATGTTTGTAATACCACTGTACTTTTCATGGGGCAATTATCAGTGTGTTCTAAATGTATGTATTCATCAGCAACGACAAAGCTACTATTTATCCCCTGGATGATGCACCAAAGGGATGATGTCATGATGAAGGCTATTGTTCTTCTTTACCAAGGACTGTCTTTTCACAGCATTTCTTTTTTTTTTTACAGCCCAACAAGTACATGCTTGACATAATTACAAGACATGAGAAGGCTTAATGGCATTCATTAATGAACACACAAGATCAAGGCTGTGAATATAAATATAGAGGGGGGAAAACAAAGTGTCTTGTGATCGCTATAGTTTCCTTCACTGCTGTTGTCAGGAGCAATTTTTAATTTTGACATGAGAGGTTGACAAACTGTAAATATATGTTATCACCCTGGGTTCAAACTCATTATTTTTAGTTCTGTAAAAGAGAGATTAGAGTTCCCCTTGCTCTGGTCTTTTTATACACTGATGAAATGTGTCAAACTGTGGACACCATTCTGTGCCAGTCAGGAGTTTAAACAAGCTCTGGAACTGTACACCAGCACAACTGCATATTCCTCAGCATACTTCTCTGAGCTGTTTACCATAGTATTGATGTCAAAGGTCGTGCTGATACAATCTGGACTGTGGCCTCGCCAGTGACTTTCCCTTCACCCATGCAGTGCCCACACACCCCTTTGCCCTCTCAGAGCTGTAAACTGATAAATGTGGCAGCTTAAATAACCTATGAATATTTCAAATATTATAAAACCCTGAGAGGACGAAGAGTTAGGCATATGGTTAAATTATACATTCTAGAGTATTGAGCCTGCTAGGCCCCCAGAGGTCTCTACATGGTCTAGGGTGCCTAGATACCAATCCAGCAACCTATAGACACAGAAAATAGCTTTTCAATCTGTACTAATGGTTCTAAACCAGACTAAAGTGACCTGATAATAGCACAATAGTCACATAATGAAATACAATTAGATCCCTTTGTCTCATATTGTACTATCCACTACTAACTGCAGGCTAAATATCCATCTGCAAGTGATTCATAACAGATATTTATGACTCATTCCCTGAATATTGCGTGTAATAAAGACTGCAAAACAGAATAAAAGTGATCACACATCAGTCTGGTGGTATGGCAGGCCAATCCAATAAGGACTCCTCCAAGAGGGTCATGCTGAAAACTGTATGTTTCTCTCACACAGAACACAAGGGAATTACAGTGCAATTAGGATGATTGTTATGCCTAGGAGGGTGCACCACTTCAAAACAGCACTATCAGTACACAGTGACCGTAATGTATTAATCAACAAACTTCAACTAATCTTACCAACATAACCTTGTCCAATCCTAGCAGACATATAGGTAATACCTGTTCAGTAGCCTACTCCAAATGACTGTTTTCTTGGATGAAATGTCAGTTTAGTCCTACTCCTCTAAAAAGTATCCTGTCTAATTACCACCTAGTAGAAATGGACCTGCACTCAGTGCAGTGGAGGTGGATGGTCTCTCTGGGAGCTCCTCTGCTCCCTAACAGCCCCACAATCTTTGCCTCTCGCTGCTTGGAGGGTGAGTGCCTGGCATGATATACACCTCCACATTAGGCCTTGACAGGAAAGGGTTGTTTTTGATGAAGTACTGTGCTTTGATGACAGCCTTCTCTCTCTCGTGAAGAATATTTACACAGGCTCAAGTGGAGGGCTGTAAATAAATGGCTTTGTGGTGAAGTGCAAAGCCAACAGAGCCATTCCTACAGAAAGGTGGAGAAATCTGGTGAGGCTACTAGCTCTCTGTTTTCCATCCTCTTAAAAAATGTAGTCATGGGGCAATTTTGTACAACATTGGGACAACACGATTAATAGAGTATCTGCCTGTGGCTTTGTGGGGGTGAACTGTCAAGCAGAGGAACAGTATTCCTCTCCCTGACAAGACCAGAGAGATTCTGTGTTTGATACAATACTATGTTCTGCTTTTGCTCTCGTTTCACCCTCAAGCTTAAAACATGGGGAAGACATTTCCTTAGAGGAGTAGCCTCCGCAGTAGGTGTAGGAGCAGAAAGGGTATTGAGTTTAACTGTCTTCAGGTTTTAAATGGAGGGGAACAATTACAGGCACCTGATAGTAATGGTTAATCAGTTGGCTCCTTCAGGAAGAGAGATTTCTCTCTTCTGTCACTGTGTGCTCAGTGAGATGTTCCTCCTGGGTGTTAGGTTGGTGGTTGACAGGGTTGCTCTGTGTGGTCACCCTGAAAGCAACACAGTAAAATATAAAATCTTAGCGGTGCTTTAGGCTGGGTTGGCCTGGCACACAGGCTGTCTGGAGCAGAAGTGCTACCAAACACAAGTGCTACACTATTTCTTTAAATAAAAAGTTATTTCTAGGAGAGAAATAAATGCACTGACAATCACACTGTTTACCTTAACTCAGTTGAGTTGATTTGTATTGTTAAGCCCACTAATTAAATTCTGTCAAGACACGAGGTACACTACCAAAACATCTGGGTTTTTTGCGCTCATTGCCTATTGCATTCATCCCTGGATTATGTACTGTTACTTTTATCTATATTTCTATTGTATTACGGACAGCTGTGGTGTAGTGACAGCAGTTGTAATAGGCTTAGCAATGTGATATATCAGATTACTAAACCTAATACATTGGTTTAATAAGAAAACGTTGTTTGTCCTTGACCTGTGAATGTACCAGTGTAAATGGACATTTTATTGGGTAGTGCATTCTTTGACCATTATCATTTCCATGATGATGACATGTCATCAAAATCTAAGCACCACATCACTGGTGGACAAGCTTAACCTTCCTGTGAGATGGTCATAAACAGATGATCATACATTTTCGTACATTGAATATTGAAATTCTAAATTGAAGCAGTATATCCAGAATATCTAGCATATTATACATACTGTATATAATTAATAACCATTCACAATCTTTAAAGGTTAACAAACAAATTATGCAGGACCAACAAGGTTTACTGAGACAATCACAGAGCTATATGTACAGTATTGTATGTGACTAATTGATGGACGTTCCTAGTGTGCATGTCACAGTTACAATCTTTAGCCACATCTTGTAATCTGACAGCTGGTGTCTAAGAATGGCATTTTCAGAGAGAAATTATGAAATTATGATTTTAAGCCAACAATGTCTTCTTGAGCCACCATAATTTATACAAAAAAAAACAGAAAGCCCAGTTATCTTCGTCTCATTTTCATGGTAAATTATTCCTGTGCAATATTTCACGAGGGCAGCTGTTGGAAATTGTGTGACGGTGTCTGTAACTTTTTCTCTTAGTAAGGTATGCATTTGGATATACATGGATCTGTGTAAAGCCAATCATCTCGCCATACAATCTGCATATCTCTATTTCTAATCTATCTGTCTTATTATCTCTCCTTTCATATCTCTTTGTAACTCTATCTTCAATTTGAGCTATTCTTTCCCCCTCGCACGTCCTTTTATTATTTTATCTTGATGATGATAGCATCAGTAACAGCTAACGGAAATATCTGGGTACTGAATGGTTACCTGCAGAACACATTCTCACACACGACATTACATGTGCACATTACAAACATGCACATATACACATGTAAACTAAAGCACATTCCTAATTACAGTATATAGTTGCCATAAGATTAACATCATCAGCATACTTTCAACTGCAAAATAATTAGTTTTCCTAGGTAGTCTTATATACTGGTGGTTCTGTTGCCATTATTTTATTTATTAATGTGTTATTTTGGTAACACTTTATTTGCAACCTATCATCATAACATGTTATGACACGACCATAACCATGTCATAACAGCTGGTATAACCTGTCATATCATTGTCATAACAGTGTTGTGACATACTGCACACGCCGCCAACCCGGATGTCCTAGCCGTGTCTGAATCCTGGCTTAGGAAGGCCACCAAAAATCCAGAGATTTCCATCCCTAACTATAACATTTTCCGACAAGATAGAACTGCCAAAGGGGGCGGAGTTGCAATCTACTGTAGAGAGAGTCTGCAGAGTTCTGTCATAATATCCAGGTCTATGCCCAAACAATTCAAGCTTTTACTTTTAAATATCCACCTTTCCAGAAACAAATCTCTCACCGTTGCTGCTTGTTATAGAACCCCTTCAGCCCCCAGCTGTGCCCTGGACACCATATGTGGATTGATTGCCCCCCATCTATCTTCAGAGTTCGTTAAGTGACCTAAACTGGGACATCCTTAAGCGGAGCGACACAAGGGAACCCAAGAGCAGACTCAGATGATGAAACAGGGATGAATGAACCAAAATATTTATTGTTGCACAGAGAGATATGGAGTGCAGATCCGGGGTAGCTCGGATGAGTTGCAGAAAAAACAGATGTGGAGATTGAGGTTGGAGTTGGCTGAGTAGAACAGGGTAAACAGGCCCTGAGGGGAATCCAAGGTAGTGGTGGTGAGTAACAGGAGATGTGGAACAGGAGACAGGAACCAGAGACAGAGCAGTAACTGCAATGAGAGGATAAATGGTGTCAGGCAGGGAAACAGGCACAGCAGAGTAACAGGATCTTGAGTAATAATAAATGGCTAGAATCATGAACTGACTGAGCAGAGATTACCGTCTGGCAGAGTGGAAGTGGCAGGACTGAGTATTTGTAGAGGTCTTGATTTATAGGAACGAGTAGCAGGGATGCTCTCTAACTCCAGCACACCTGTCTACAACCACACAATCACACAGAGAGGGAGAGGGAGAGAGTGTACAGAGGGAGTAACTGCAGGTCAAGAAGACACTGGATGAACACCAGAGGGCGTACCAGGAGCAGATGTTACGGACATATTCAATCAATCCCTATCCCAGTCTGCTGTTCCCACATGCTTCAAGAGAGACACCATTGTTCCTGTTCCCAATAATCGAAGGTAACTGAGCTAAACGACTATCACCCTGTAGCACTCACTTCCGTCATCATGAAGTGCTTTGAGAGACTAGTCAAGGATCATATCACCTCCACCCTACCTGACACCCTAGACCCATTCCAATTTGCTTACCGCCCCAATAGGTCCACAGACGACGCAATCACAATCACACTGCACACTGCACACTGCACTAACCCATCTGGACAAGAGGAATACTTATGTAAGAATGCTGTTCATCGATTACAGCTCAGCATTTAACACCATAGTACCCTCCAAACTCGTCATTAAGCTCGAGACCCTGGCTTGTCACCGAAAACACTCACAAACTTCTACAGATGCACAATCGAGAGCATCCTGTCGGGCTGTATCACCACCTAGTATGACAACTGCTCCCCCCACAACCGTAAGGCTCTCTAGAGGGTAGTGAGGTCTGCACAACGCATCACCAGAGGCAAACTACCTGGCCTCCAGGACACCTACACCAGTCGATGTCACAGGAAGGCCAAAAAGATAATCAAGGACAACAACCACTCAAACCACTGCCTGTTCACACCATTACCATCCAGAAAGCGAGGTCAATACAGGTGCATAAAAGCTGGGACCGAGAGACTGAAAAACAGCTTCTATCTCAAGGCCATCAGACTGTTAACCTCTTAGGGGTAGGGTCCCATTTTCCGAATTTTCGCCTGTCTGACGTGCCCAAAGTTAAATGCCTGCCACTCAGGGCCAGAAACTAGGATATGCACATAATTAGTACTATTGGATAGAAATCACTGAAGTTTCTAAAACCATTAAGATATAGTCCGTGGATATAACAGAACAGATATAGCAGGCAAAAACCTGAGAAGTTTCTGTCCGGAAATCCTTTTTCTTTTGCCCTCCACTCACTTTGAAGGCCTGGTAATATAAGTCAATGGGGAATAGTACACAGGTTGCAGTACCTATGGCTTCCACTGGATGTCAACAGTCTCTGGAAAGTGTCTGGAGGAAATAGCCCTGAGGAGATCCTTATAGAAGAAGACAGACTACAGGAAGGGAAAAAGGTATACAACCGTGCACGTTCACGAGAACGTGAACGCGCCCAGCTTTCTTTTCCTCTTATAACGTTTCAGTTACCATCCGTGTAAAATATGATCGCTATTATTCATAAAAGGATACATAAGGATGCATTATTAATGATATTTGATTTGTTTGTGAAAAGATGAGAGGTATAACGTGAACGCGTTCTCTTCACTGTACAACGTGTGAGTAGACTGACAATGCTTGGTGGAGTAGCTGAACATAACGTGCCAACCAAACGGAGATTTATGAATTACTTTTTCTAACAAAAGAACCATGGATTCTCTTGTTTGGACACTTGGGAAGCCCTCAGCAGAAGTTCTTTGAAAGGTAAGCGATTTATATTAGCTGTGATATGGACATTTTGAGAACCGAGCTGGATATTAATTTATGCTAATGTGGAAAATATGTGAGGTGCTAGCCTCAAACAATCAAATGTAGTGCTTTCGCCGTAAAGCCTTTTTGAAATCTGACAACGCAGTGATATTGCCAAGAAGCAGAGCTTTTGATGGCTATGCAACACTTGTATATCGAAGAATGTTAAATATTATGAATTTTTATTTAGAATTTGCCGGGTTATGTTTGCTCTGAAAACGATCCCGCTAGCGGGATCCGTGCGAAAGAGGTTAAATAGCCATGCTAACATTGAGTGGCTGTTGCCAACATACTGACTCAAAGTTCTAGCCACTTTAATAATTAAAAATTGGATGTAATAAATGTTTCACTAGTCACTTTAAACAATGCCACTTTATATAATGTTTACATACCCTACATTACTCATCTCATGTGTATATACTGTTCTCTATACCATCTACTGCATCTTGCCTATGCCGCACGGCCATCTCTCATCCATATATTTATATGTACATATTCTTATTCATTGCTTTACACTTGTGTGTATAAGGTAGTTGTTGTGAGATTGTTAGATATTACTGCACGGTCGGAACTAGAAGCACAAGCATTTCGCTACACTAGCATTAACTTCTTAGGGAGCGGCAGCAGAGGTGACGGTGTTGGAGAGTCTGGCGCTAGCGCGCCGCTACTCCCTAAGTAGTTAACATCTGCTAACCATGTGTATGTGACCAATAAAATGTGATTTGATTTGACTGAAAAGGTAGCTAGCTAATAACTGAACTTTTCCAATAGACTTTCAAAACATTCCAAAACAACAAACCTTCTAAAACAACAAACCGAGCTCTCTCTCATTCTATGTTCCACGTTCAACAGGTCGTGACATTTTGTGCAGTGCATTCAAGAAAACTACATTTAGTTAGAGTTTTTGTGCTTATTTGACATGAATTCAGCCCCGGGTGAACTATTACTGTATTAATTTATTTTCACATTCTCCCTCATTCCGCGTTCAACAGGAAGTGACACGTTCTGTAGTGTGTTCAAGAAAACTAAGTGTAGGTAGAGTGCTTGTGCTTATTTGACATGAATTCAGCCCCAGGTGAACTATTACTGGATATTTCTTTTTTTTAAATTAAAACAGCCTAAGGGTGTGTGTTGTCTGTTTTTGTTGCTGTCGAATTTCAAGGTGGTGTCTGAAATAGAGTGGATTGGAATTGTGAATATTTGACCAAGCAGGAAGGGAGGCTGAATCAGGGCCAGCACGTGGGCGGCAGGTAGCCTAGTGGTTAGAGTGTTGGGCCAGTAACCGAAAGGTTGCTGGGTCAAATCCCCGAGCTGACAAGGTAAAAATCTGTCGTTCTGCGATTTAAGGCAGCCCCCCGGACCTCTCTGATTCAAAGGGGTTTGGTTAAATGTGGAAGACACATTTCACAACTGAATAGGTGGCTGCCTAGGGCCCCAGAATGTCAAATGTGACATAACAAATATGATGTGTTAATACAAAATGTTATAGTTTTTTTGTGGACAGGCAATAGGTCGTCGTAAGTTCAGGGGGCCCTCGTGCAACCTGCGCGAGCGAAGAGTTACAGATGTGGTATTATATAGTGGCGGATGGGTGCAAGTCACACAGAAGCGGTGCTGCTGATAAGAGCGCGAGGAGGAGGGGCAAGGCTAGTGTATGCATCTGTCATGGCATCTAATAAAAGTTCATACCCGTCAGGTGCAGAGAAGAGGAAGAGGAGGAGGACAAGACGGTGCAAGGTAGAGAGAGGTACAGTATGTTAAAGTCGGTTATTAAGTATTTAGCTAACTATTAGCAAACTAGTTGTTAATCAATTTCTAGCTAGCTTCTGAAATAAATTAACACACCCAAAACCACATATGTGCAGATCTAGCCAGCCAAATGTTGAGGAACACAATGCATATGCAGACAAGTAATTGAATGACATACTTAATGATCTGGTGACTGTTCTGAAGGCTGGCGTGATAATTGATGCATTATGTTTGCAAATAAGGTACTTGTAGATAAGATACGTGTTGATAGCTTTGTTCCTGCCAGTTGCCATCCAAAAGATGATCATGATTAGTTGTACAATACTGACTATGACCAAAGACTTTAAACAAAGCTCAGCGAGTGACTCAACTGGGCAAAGTGTACTTCCTCTGTGAAGATCCAAGGAACTGGGCTGTCACAATTGATATTGTATCAATGTAAAAGCTTCTACTCCAACCCTGAGTAGCTTTGCACTAGTAGAGTTGTATTGACCAGTTTCTAGGAATGCTTGCTATTCTCATGTTGTGCTTCCATTTCACCTGGTTTTCTCTGGTCTCATAGCAAGGTCTGTGTATCCCTGGGGATTCTGAATTTGGGCAGAGTTTGAGATTCGATGGAGCTACTGTAAGGGCCTCCTGCCTATGCAGTTAGAACTCATTGATTTGCCAACCAAACACCTTGTACAGTTTTATCCAAGAACACTTTAGGTTTGAATCATTTGAGAGAGAGCATCTTCACTTTCTAATAAACACATTGATAAACACATGAAAGTTGAAACAGAAACAGTACTTTCAACAGACACCCCTTCACCCTTTCCATCATCACAGGCATGTTTACGTTTTGAATTGCAGGTATGTGACCCTTTTCCACTCTTGTAAAATATTTCCTGTATTCACACGATTCATCCTGTCTTTTGGGTGGTGGACCATTCTTGATACACAAACTGTGGAGCGTAAAAAAAAAAAAAACAGAGTTGCAATTCTT
Organism: Brachymystax lenok tsinlingensis; assembly: GCA_030435695.1. Lineage (NCBI taxonomy): Eukaryota > Metazoa > Chordata > Actinopteri > Salmoniformes > Salmonidae > Brachymystax > Brachymystax lenok. Next base: position 36,694,428 of record CM059813.1, read on the forward strand.
GACACAACACGTTGCGCCTGGCACCTACTATCATACCCCGTTTAAATGCACTTCAATATTTTGTCTTGCCCATTCACCCTCTGAAAGGCACACATACACAATCCATGTCTCAATTCTCAATTGTCTCAACGCTTCAATTGTCTCCTCCCCTTCATCTACACTGACTGAAGTGGATGTAAGTGACATCAATAAGGGATCATAGCTTTCACTTGGATTCACCTTGTCAGTCTATGTCATGAAAAGAGTGTTCTTAATGTTTTGTATATTCAGTGTATTATTAGCTTTTAAATATTTATTTTTTATAAAAGGTAAATGTGTAAGCCTCTTTGAACACTTCCAAAGATATGCCAATAACCCCCCCCCCCCCCCCCCCTCGCATCCGGGGTGCTTTAGTGTTTATAAACCATCCGACCTGTTCTTTGTCAGTAATTAACAGCCATCCCAGAGCCACACACCGAATTAATACACATCTGATGCTTAACACTAATTCAATCAATCACCTCAAGGGAGATTTGACTAGCCATGAGAAGATATTCAGTTTGACCCATATGAAGATATTCAGACAGACTGCTATGCAGCAAAATGTGTTAAAACTTCTTGTGCATCAAACTCTCATCTGTGTTACAGTAAATATTACATTTGAACAAAAGTTGGATGATTGCCAAAGAGTTTGAATATACAGTATGTGGTAAGATCTCTAAGTGATTCCAATTCCAAGGTCCAGTTCGCTGTTGTTCTTTTTTATAGTACATGTATGATCCATTGTATGGCCCTGATGTAAGGTATATTCTGAGACTATGAACATGAATAGATGTTTTATTCCATTGAGTGCTATTCTCAGCAGGTGAATCCGGTGTGTGGTTTGGCTTTGTCATTACGGGCTGCAGTATTCCCAGTTGGAGGCCTCTTTCCTCCATGAAATGACTAACGAGCCTTGCCTGGTATGACATGGTACACGTCTCTCTCCCAGCTCTCTCTGCAGTTCTGATTCAGGGGCTGGGGGATTGAGGGGCTTCAGTTGCAATTTGGGGAAATTATGTAATCACAGGAAGACTGAATTTTTGGACCACTCTCTGAGATTACTCTCCTCTCCACCAGTGATTACTGATCATTGGCAATAGAAAAAATAAGTATTCCCTCAATATGTTTTCTGTCTTCATTTTCACTTCATATGTCTGTGAAGACTTACTTTTGATGGGGTTTCAGAATTTCTATCTCTCTTAGTTTTTCAATCAGTATTCAGGGGTCTCTCCTCTTCTTTATTGTCTACAGGAGAGGCTACATGGTCCTGAGGGCATTATGCACAAAGTAGTGTCTTAAAACAACCACTTTGTTTCTTATTCTTAATCCTTAATCTACCCCTCATCTGATTCAGTTTTAATGGACAGACCTGAACATCTTCTTTTCTTTATCAGATAAAACACTTTATCATTTATCACAGGTTTGTGCTTGGGAAATGGCAGACACTTACAGTGCCTTCAGAAACTATTCAGAAACTACTTTTTCCACATTTTGTTACATTACAGCCTTATTCAAAAAAATCTTTTTTTTTTAATTCATCAATTTACACACAATACCCCATAATGACAAAACAAAAACAGGTTTTTATATATTTTAGCAAAATTATAAAACATATAAAACAAAAATATGAAATTTCCATAAGTGTTTAGTACCTTTACTCAATACTTTGTCGACCCACCTTTGGCAGCGATTACAACCTTGAGTCTTCTTGGGTATGACCCTACAAGCTTGGCACACCTGTATTTGGGGAGTTTCTCCCATTCTTCTCTGCAGATCCTCTTAAGCTCTGTCAGGTTTGCGAGTCGCTGCACAGACTAGTCTCCCAGACCCTGCGGCTGAAAAACATCCCCACAGCATGATGCTGCCACCACCATGCTTCACCGTAGGGATGGTGTCAGGTATCCTCCAGACGTGACGCTTGGCATTCAGGCCAAAGAGTTCAATATTGGTTTCATCAGACCATAGAATCTTGTTTCTCATGGTCTGAGAGTCCTTTAGGTGCCTTTTGGCAAACTCCATGCGGGCTGTCATGGGCCTTTTACTGAGGAGTGGCTTCCGCCTTGCCACTCTACCATAAAGGCCTGATTGGTGGAGTGCTGCAGAGATGGTTGTCCTTCTGAAAGGTTCTCCCATCTCCACAAAGGAACTCTGGAGCTCTGTCAGAGTGACCATCAGGTTCTTGGTCGCCTCCCTGACCAAGGCCCTTCTCCCCCAATTGCTCAGTTTGGCAGTTAAATTCTGCTATTTAAGAATGATGGAGGCCACTATGTTCTAGGGGACCTTCAATACTGCAGACATTTTTTGGTACCCTTCTCCAGATCTGTGCCTCGACACAATTCTGTCTCGGAGCTCTACGGACAATTCCTTTGACCTCATGGCTTGGTTTTTGCCCTGACATGCACTGTCACCTGTGGGACCTTACTGTATATAGACAGGGTTGTGCCTTTCCAAATCATGTGTAATCAATTAAATTTACCACAGGTGGACGCCAATCAAGTTGTAGAAACATCTCAAGGATGATCAATGGGAACAGGATGAACATGAGCTGAATTTCGAGTCACATACAATGGGTCTGAATACTTACCTACATAAGGTAATTCAGTTTTTTATTTTTAACAAATTTGTGAACAATTTTAAAAGCCTGTTTTTGCTTTGTCTTTATTGGGCATTGTGTGTAGATTGAGGAGGTACATTTTTTATTTAATTCATTTTAGAATAAGGCTGCAACGTAACAAAATGTGGAAAAAGGGAAGCGGTCTGAATACTTTCCGAATGCACAGTTTGCATTTGCATATGCAGCAATCGGTAGAATAACTTTTTCCTGTAATAATCACAGCAAGTATTGGTCATCAATACCCTCAAATACACTGTTTGATAAATCTGTGCTCAGAGGAGGAATCTAGAGGAAAGGAGAAGGCGGTAAGTCTGAGTGAAAATTAAATTAACCCTTTCACTCAGTTGGCCCAAGAGGAAAAGCAGTGGCTGCAAACATGCATCCACAACAAAACTTAAAAGGTCTAAACACAGCTCCTAAAGGTATTTGTTACGGATACAGGTATCCTGTGTGTGTATTTGTCCCTAGTCACAGGTGTCACACATCAGCAGTCATCAGTTGCCCATCAATCACCAATCAGAAGAAACACCTGCTCCTTTTCCCTTACCCAATCACATCCCCTTTCCCTTGGTTTAAAAACCCAGTCAGTTGTCTCTCTCTCTCTCTCTCTCTTGTTTTTGTAGCTCTCATTTGTTTTGAGGCTACACACCTATCTCTGTTTTGGATTTGCTGAAAGTCAGTTGCGGTTACTTTGTGTGTGCGCTCTATCTCTCTCTTGTTTAGTGCCTACATCTCACATTTGACTGTTATCCTGTGAGTATGTACTGCTGCGATGTATTGCTGTTTGTTTGTTGGTGGAAAAGGGGGTAACCAGCCAAGTCGCCCTTGGGCATGCATAACCCGTAGGAAACCATTGTCTAAATACCCTAGTTAGAACTGGGCGGACCACCCACTGTATTTTATTGGTTAGTTAGCTAGGTGTTCTTTAAGCAGGTAGACTAGCTTAGGGATTTTTGGATATTTATTAGTTCTTTCATTGGGTCCAGCTCAGCCCCTTTTCCCCACACCCCATTACAGTGTGTTTAAAAATAAACGAGAAAGTGTTTGACGGTAGGTTTAAGTTGTCTGAATTTCTTTAAGATCTCACTGTTCCTTTTCACTGTTATAATTTGCATGAGATATGTTGCGGGTCTCGTTTCCATCCCGGGGCAAAAGGGATTCGTAACTGTTTTGATCTGCACATACACTATGACAGGTCTTTCTAATGCACAGCCTGTATACCTCTGATACTGGTTTACCGCATTATATAGCATATGTGGATGGAAAAAAATAGGAAATAAATGGTTCAGAGATTAGTAATAAAAAATCTAATGACTACGGTGGTATTAACATCTCATATTCTTCTAAAGAATTTCAGATTTTAGGGCCTGATTTCATTTGTAGTCAATTTGATCAGTAGGTTGTAGCTCAGTCTGTGGCTATTATTGAGAACCACCGTCAGAAGATTACCAAACATTTAATTGAGTAACGGCCCTGATCCACTAGGGTAGTGTTTCCAAACAAAGGGTCTGAATACTTTCTGAAAGCACTGTATGTAGTCCCCCCATTTGAAGCTGTCATAAGTATTTGGACAAATTCACTTAGTGTATTTTAAAGTAGTTAAAAGTTTACTACAGTATTTGGTTCCATATTCCTAGCATGCGATGACTACGTCAAGCTTGTTACTCTACACGCTCGGATGCATTTGCAGTTTGTTTTGGTTTTGTTAGGTTTTGCCAAATAGAAACTGACTGGTGAATGACATTTGTCCATCTGTAAGTTTCTCACTTTTTATCATCACAATTCATTCATGATTATCATTAATCATGGTATCATCCACATTATTATTGTAGACATGTTCAGAAACATGTTTTGTTCTTACTTACAATAAGAGTGAATCCAAAATGACACAAGACATTATTCACAATCCACTTCCTATTGGGCAAAACATAATCCAAAACACAACCAAAACAAGCAAGGATTCTCGAAAGTCGGTGCAATCCTTGTTCGGAAGAGAAACTTTATTTTTATAGTAAAAAAATGAAATGATTTGTTTAATTATTTGAGGGGAATTTTATAAAGGGGAAATAGTTTTTGGAATGTTCTAAATATGTTCAATATTATTCAATTCTATGTCGGCTATATACCGAGAAATGCCCTAGTTCAGAGCAAAGTATCCCAATTTCAAACTATCCAAAAAAGTGTTTAAAATTCTAAAAACTGACACTAATGAATATTAACTTAAAAGGGATCTTGTGTTGTATATTGCAATGGCTGGCTCTGACTTTAAAGAATATTTCTCTCAAAACTCTGATTCCTAAAAAATGTGTCTGGAGATTTGATCAACTGTGTCAGATTTGTCTACAATCCTAAATGGAGCAGGGTCAGCTACACCATAAGGACCCATTCTTCATGTCTTCAATACATGTAGCGCAACAAGACCACTCATGGTCTGTAAAGTTATCTACTTTTGATAGATTTAAATGAACACACAAGCACACTTCAAAATCCACAAATAATTGGTTTTATTGGCCACAAACTCCACATTTTTCAGTCGCTGGACTTGAAACCCATTGAAAACCGATGATTTGAATTGCAGAGGGAAGGCCATAAGCACAGACGAAGGATATCAAGGATCTGGAAGGATTCTGTATGGAAGAATGTTCTAAGATCCCTCCCAATGTGTTCTCCAACTCATAAAACATTTTAGAAAAAGGCTCAGTGCTGTTATCCTCACAAGGTGAGGTATTGAAAGGTAAAACAAGGGTGTCAATAATTTTGCGAAAAATTATATTACTTGTTAAAATAAATATATTTCTCTGAACAATTGTATTAGTTTAAAATAATAACATTTCCCCCAAAAACTTAGCATGCAATATAGGTCAGTATTGGAAATATTCATTTTTGCTAATCTTTATCAACAGTGTCAATAATTTCGGACACCATTGTATGAAAATACCCTCAAATAAAAGGCGGCATTCTGTACTGTTGCCTCATATGAAAGATTTATGAAAGATTTGATATCAAGGCCTCCCGAGTGGCGCAGTGGTCTAAGGCACTGCTTTGCAGAGGTGTCACTACAGACCCTGGTTTGATCCCAGGCTGTGTCTCAGCTGGCTCTAACCGGGAGACCCATGAGGCGGCGCACAATTGGCCCAGCGTTGTCTGGGTTAGGGGAGGGTTTGGCCGGCTGGGATGTCCTTGTCACATTGTGCTCTAGTGACTAGCGGGTGCATGGACGCTGACACGGTCACCAGTTGTACAGTGTTTCCATCTGACACATTGGTGTGGCTGGCTTCTGAGAGCAGTGTGTCAAGAAGCAGTGCAGGGTTGTGTTTCAGAGGACACATAGCTCTTGACCTTCACCTCTCCCAAGTCTGTACGGAGGTTGCAGTGATGGGACAAGACTGTAACTACCAATTGGGGAGAAACAAGGGGTACAAAAATAAAATAATAGATTTGATCTCAAATCGAAAGTGATGGTGTACAGAACCAAATTTACAATTTTAGCTTTCTCTGTCCAAATACATACGGAGGGGAGTGTATATGATCTTACACATACTATTATATTCTCTGTTGATACTGTATTTTGTCATTTTTTGTGATGGAGAAGTGCTTTGCTTGCTTGCAGAACAGCAAAAAAAAATATTGCCCACTGACGTACTTCTATTTAATTTGCTTGTTTAAAAGTCTATATATTATTGCATAATGAAGTACCCTCATTGTGAGATCTTAAGTATTTAGCTTGATGGACAATATATCCCATCTATTTTGTAACAAACATTGCAGTGACATGAGACTGCTATAAGTCATTTAAAACCTATTACCAGTTTGGCTTGCAGCAGAGTGCTTATATGGGTCTATTCCCAGGCTCAACAGCTCTGGTCACAAAGCTAAGAGGATGCTTTGAGACAATTTATTCAAACCAGTTTATTATAACAAATGGATCTGTTTGAATCAAACAATTTAGTGTTCTAAACTGATTTCATAGCTGAATTGTGAAGAGCAATAAGTAGGCCTATGTTCTGGGAAGACCATTGCATGTCTTATTAAGGGTAAAAAAGTTTTGGAGTGGCAAGGATCTTAGGATTAGAAAATGAGCCATGTCTATTATTGTAGGTGGGTTGAACTGGAAATTACAAGAGTACATTAACATCCACAAACCTGCTTGCATGTCAATGGTGATGATACCACCATGGTTGAAAATGATTGTGAAGAATACTGTTGAATAAACAATGAAGTAATTGCATGAACATAATGATTTTACCTTGTGTTTATCTCATGATGTAACCATGGTGGATACTTAGAATTTTTCAACTTAAATTATTATACAAAATTCTTGCAACCAATACAATGTTATTTATATGGGGGATAGAACATTCCCAGCTCTGCAGATTTTGCTGCGAAGAGACATAAATCAAATCAAATTGTATTTGTCACATACACATGGTTAGCAGATGTTAATGCGAGTGTAGCGAAATGCTTGTGCTTCTAGTTCCGACCATGCAGTAGTATCTAACAAGTAATCTAACAAATTCACAACAACTACCTTACACACAAGAGTAAAGGAATGAATACGAGTATGTACATATAAATATATGGATGAGCGATGGCTGACCGGCGTAGGCAAGATGCAGTAGATGGTATAGAGTACAGTATATACATATGAGATGAGTAATGTAGGATATGTAAACATTATATTAATGTCATCGTTTAAAGTGGCTAGTGATACATTTATTTCATCCACTTTTTTATTATTAAAGTGGCTAGAAATTTGAGTCGATGGCCGAACGGCATAGGCAAGATTCAGTAGATGGTATAGAGTACAGTGTATACATTTGATATGAGTAATGTCGGATATGTAAACATTATATACAAAATTGTTTTGGGGATGAGCAGCTGAGGGGTCGGTTTTGGAGAGTCTGGCGTGCCTAAAGTAAAATGCTTTCCACTCAGGCTCAGAAAATAGGATATGCACATAATTAGTAGGTTTCCAAAAGTGTTAACATTTTGTCTGTGAGTGTAACAGAACTCATTTGGCAGGCAAAAACCAGAGAAAATTCCATCCGGAAATTGCATTCTGGTGGCTTATGGCTCACTTAGAGAGACTGCCTATTGTAAAGTATTTATACCAGGACACTAAATGTAGTACCTATTGCTTCCACTGGATGTCAGCAGTGTATAGATAAAGTTTAATGGAAATCGGAACCATTGTGTTCAATCGGTAGACGTTTTAGTCAGGGGAGCTATTTTTCAGTTGCACGTTTTTGGGCGCACGTTTGGCTGAGCGGTACACTTTATTTGACTTATATAACGTTTAGGTGACCATCCAAGTGAAAGATTATCACTTTAATTCATAAAAGATAAGCTAAGGTTGCATTTTAATTGTTTTTTGTTTTGTTGAGGGAAAGTTTATAGGTTTAAATGAACGCGTTCACTTCACGTTGGATTTCCTGAACACAAGGTGCCAACCAAACAGAGATTTAAGGATATAATAAATTACTTTTTCTAACCAAATACCCATGGATTGTCTTCGTTGGACACTTAGGAAGCCCTCTGCAGAAGTTCTACAAAAGGTAAGGCACAGGTTTTCCCTGTGAAATGCATTTTCTATCGACCGTGCTGGCTAAAGATTTCATGGTTATGGAAAATATTGAAGGTGCTACCCTCAACAATCAAATGTAGTGCTTTTGCCGTAAAGCCTTTTTGAAATCCGACAATGCTGTGATATTGCCAAGAAGCTTTTGATGAGTATGAAACACTTGTATATTGGTGCATTTTTAATAATTCAACTTTTGGATTTTGTCTTGCATTTCACCTGGTAGTGTCGGGAGTGGGGCGCTAGCGCACCACTCATCCCTAAGAAGTTTTAAAGTGGCTAGTGATACATTTGTTACATCCAATTCCTATTATTTATTTAAAGTGGCTAGAGATTTAAGTCAGTATGTTGGCAGCAGCCACTCAATGTTAGTGGTGGCTGTTTAACAATCTGATGGCCTTGAGATAGAAGCTGTTTTTCAGTCTCTCGGTCCCAGCTTTGATGCACCTGTACTGACCTTGCCTTCTGGATGATAGCGGGGTGAACAGGCCGTGGCTCGGGTGGTGGTTGTCCTTGATGATCTTTTTGGCCTTCCTGTGACATCGGGTGGTGTAGGTGTCCTGGAGGGCAGGTAGTTTACCCCCAGTGATGCGTTGTGCAGTCCTCACTACCCTCTGGAGAGCCTTACAGTTGTGGGCGGAGCAGTTGCCGTACCAGGCGGTGATACAGCCCGACAGGTGCATCTGTAGAAGTTTGTGAGTGTTTTTGGTGAAGAGCCGAATCATTAGATAATTTGTTTTGGTAAAGAATATGTAGCATATTTTTGGTCACAGGTCCAGGAATGGCTGAAGAATTGCAATATTTACAGTATTAGTCAAAAGTTTGGACACACCTACTCATTCAAATATTTTTCTTTTTTTCACTTTTTACTTATTTTAAAAAAATCTTTGAATGAGTAGGTGTGTCCAAACTGTTAATAACATTGAGTATTTATTGCATATTTCTGGCATTTTTGAGCCATAGATTTGCTGATTGACTGACAGGTTAACACTTTTGTCTTGGTTAGCTAGCTTCTGTTTGAAAAAATTGCATCTGGACACAGTACCATCTTTTTTGTTTCACCTGGATGCCAATTCCTAATCTTTTGAGAACATATTTTGAGGAGTCGCCTGAAGTGTGAGAGGAATGGGAGATACAGCAGTGCTGAGGCAGAGGGCTCATAGTGAGGACGACTGTATACTATTCTGAACTTTGTGTGGTAAGCTTTCTGGTGCCCAGAGCTGCTGAGGCATCACCCATGTGGGTGCTACATAGAATGGAAGAGGAGAAGTCCAGTGGCTAAAAGAGACAGGCTGGTTCCCAGACTTTCTCTCTACAAGATCATCAGCAGACTCCATCACCATCATATGACCAGCTCTCTCTGCTCAAGCCATGAACTGACCCTCTCCATCTTCGGAGGATGCAGCTTTCAAAGACTTGGCATCTATTGGTTGACCTGTCATGATACACTACATGACCAAAAGTATGTGGACACGTGCTCGTCGAACATCTCATTCCAAAATCATGGGCATTAATATGGAGTTGGTCCCCCCTTTGCTGCTTTAACAGCATCCCCTCTTCTGGGAAGGCTTTCCACTAGATATTGGAACATTGCTGCGGGGACTTGCTTCCATTCAGCCACAAGAGCATTAGTGAGTTTGGGCACTGATGTTGGGCGATTAGGCCTGGCTCGCTTGCAGTAAGCATTCCAAATCATCCCAAAGGTGTTCGATCGGGTTGAGGTTAGGGCTCTGTGCAAGTCAGTCAAGTCTTTCCACACCGATCTCGACAAACCATTTCTGTATGGACCTCGCTTTATGCAAGGGGGCATTGTCATGCTGAAACAGGAAAGGGCCTTCCCCAAATTGTTGCCACAAAGTTGGAAGCACAGAATGGCATTGTATGCTGTAGCATTACGATTTCCTTCCACTGGAACTAAGGGGCATAGCCCGAAACATGAAAAACAGCCCCAGACCATTCTTCCTCCTCAACCAAACTTTACAGTTGGCACTATGCATTTGGGCAGGTAGCGTTCTCATGGCATCCGCCAAATCCAGATTTGTCCTTCGGACTGCCAGATGGTGAAGCCTTATTCATCACTCCAGAGAACGTGTTTCCACTGCTCCAGAGTCCAATTGTGGCAAGCTTTACACCACTCCAGCCAATGCTTGGCATTTTGCATGGTGATCTTAGACTTGTGTGCCAGGCCGTGGAAACCCATTTCATGAAGCTCCCGACTAACAGTTATTGTGCTGATGTTGCTTCCAGAGGCAGTTTTGTACTCAGTAGTGAGTGTTGCATGATTTTTACGCGCTACCCGCTTCAGCACTCGGCGGCCCCATTCTGTGAGCTTGTGTGGACTACCAATTCATGGCTGAGCCATTGTTGCTACCAGACGTTTCCACTTCACATTACAGGACTTATAGTTGACCGGGTGAGCTCTAGCAGGGCAGAAATTTGACAAACTGATTTTTTGGAAAGGTGGCATTCTATAATTGTGCCATGTTGAAAGTCACTGAGCTCTTCAGTAAGGCCATTCTAATGCCAATGTTTGTCTATGGAGATAACATGGCTGTGTGCTCGATTTTATACACATGTCAGCAACGGGTGTGGCTGAAATAGCCGAATCCACTAATTTGACGGGTGTGTCCACATATATTTGTATGTATAGTGTATATTGCTTGTTAGTTTTTTTGCTCTTGAATCGCTTTGAGATTCTACAAAAAGCGCTATAGAAGTGTAATAAATGATGATTATTGTTATTACATGAAATACAAACTTTTATTTTAGCCTTTTCCTGCAGTCCCATTGAAGGAATTGTCAGCTGACTAAAGTTAAAGGAATAACTAAGATGGGGTCCCAAAACTGCCAATGTGTGAGTTCTGCTTAGCATTTAAAACGTATTCATTGGATTGATTGCCTGACATACAGTATATGACTGTCACCTTTATTAATTTAAATACCTAGTTGGTAACATCTATCCTATGGTAACCTTTAATGTGCACGCACATTTTTGGGGGGTCAATTCCATTTTCTTTTATACAATTGAGACTTAAAATATCACGTTGGTTTAGTGAGATAACATCATACAGTAGAATTTATTTTGACCAATGTGTATTGCATAACTTGGCACAAAGGTAGAGAGTACTCAGAGGATATCTATTTATGTAGCTAAAGCCACTCTAATCCCAACTGTGTAACCAATCCCAACTCAGTATCTGCCCTTGTCCTTGCTGGGAATTAGTAAAGAAGTAATTTCCCCCTGCTCAGTCGTGACTCCACAGAGCCTTGGAGATGCATGTTATTCCCTGTAGATGTCAACATGGACTCAATAATTTTCGCTTTTTAAGTCAACTAAATATGACCCTCAGCCTTGACATATTCTTATAGACACAGTTATCATTCTGCTCTGCACACTGCCAGCAGATGTTTAGCAATTCATGACCATTAATTTTAGCACTTGGAGATCAATAAAGGGCGTTTGAATCTGGATATCATCATTCCACTTACTCTTGCTGTATATACACAGTATCATACATAGTAGAACAATGAATAACATCACTGAAAAATAGTGTCAAAACTATATTGTTTTCATATTGAACATACTGTATGCGTATCAAATTGCTTCATTATTATTTTAGATGTATAATATTGGTTATAGGCTACTACTGAAAATAAATTAAACGCATCCTCCTATCTTTTAAAGCTTACTGTATGTTTGCTGGATTGTTGGGCCTGAAAGAGAGTATATGAATAAACCATAAGACTGATCAGTCCTTAACCAGAGAGGTCATTATAAATAAATAATAGATTGATGTCTTGTGTGGGCAAAAATGATCAATTAAGCCTTAAATAAACACCCCGGACTCCACCTTCGTTAAATCTGGACTTGCTTTTGCATCTCTGAACCCTGCCACCTATTTTTATCACATTGTGCGATGTTAAAGAGCTCCAGACCTACATTAGAGCGCAGGTCAATAGCATTAAGAATGACTAATTAAAGCAATAAATTCCACCTGACTTTTTGCACTGAGTTGCACTCTGTACATCACTTTAGCTTAAACGACTTCGACCTAATGCCTGGCCTGCCTCGCGGCCCTAAATAATCCCCCCCCATTCAAAAACTAGCCAATACCATAATCATTAAACTTTTTGGACACCTAATTTTAACACAAAATTCTCGTCATTAGAGACCCCAACTAGTAAAAAGCTATGTCCATGGGAGCCATTGACCATGCAATTTGAAATCACAGCAAAGGGCGTTAAATTATTAAGCAGGTGTTTTGTGGTGATGAGCAGCAGATGTCTAATTCCTGGTGTGACATTTACATTTAAACCTCCTCTGACAGGGCAAAGCAAACCGAACACTATCTTATCTAGAAAATGCAGTAGGAAAAAACAGCCACACTAGGCCCCCGATGAAGAAGTTAGTTCATTTATTTTACTTGGTGTCTATGCTGTGTATTCTAAAAGCTGTGTGGTGCTTATTATGGAAAACATTGTAAAAATATCTCTCCATGTGGTGGCAGTTATTTTTATGGCTGGAGTTATTTGAGAGCTCACACCATATAAACATAAATCATGACCTGATTTTCCATTATTCATGGTAATAATGCATATTTCATTAAGCATTTTTTATTTTACATTGTTTTCTGATAGACCCAGGTGTTGGTAAATATGATATACTTGATGATTCATATAGATTACAATATTATACAAAGTCATTTGATAAGGAAGTCAAGTGGAGGGAGTGGGGTGGGGGGCCGGGGGTAGGTCACAGAGGTTAAAGAGATTAACTAGTACCTAATCAGATTGTGATGTGTAAAATTTGTGTTACATGATGGTAGTAATGGGTGATTAGAACCAAAGACCAGTTCGCCTCTGTGAATCTTGAGTAATATCTTGTGTTCCTGAACAAAATCCATGCCCAGGATTGCTTCATTATTTTTGTACTCTAGTCTTGGAGGGTCATTCAAATGAATAACCAAGCATGAACTTGACTGTAATTTAACCAAGTGGTGCATGTTCTGGGGCCATTTATAATGTAATTTCCTGAGGTTTCTCAGACAATGGGAGCTAATTAGCATCTTAATTTATCAGCACATGTAAGATAGGAAACTCTAAGTAAAATACAACACACACCACAGGCGAGCATTTCAGATATTAACAGATTCGATACATCCTAAAGCTAGCTGATGTTTTTTTTTTTATCTCATTACTGTTGGCTCAGGAAGGAGGTTGCTCTGAAATCTGTCATGTGCTGTTTTGTGATGCTCTTCTAGAGAACAGGAATGCAAACCCAAAAGATACAGAAAATACCTCATTCACCACTGTCTGTTTTCGAATGACCTACAGGAGTTGGTTTTTGGATTTCAATTCATTTTAATTTGGGGTCAGCAGAGTACAGCTGTATTTACAGTATCTACATTGTATGATGGGAAGTTTAATGTGCACAGACTAGAAGATGCCACATTAGAACACTAGAGAGCTGAATGGTATTCAGCTGACCAGTAGACGAGCCTGATGATGAATTGGCAGATACGCTATTAGCTAGACAATTACAGGATATCTCCAACCAAATGGGTCCAAATAGATTCTGCTGTACACCCATCGTTTCAATCGTTATAGCACCGAGTGATATTCAAGGCAAGGTAATAATGATAAGTCAAGACGCAAGGCCAGAAATAAATTGTTTGACCAATTAAATTTTTGTCCAAGGTAAATGGGGAATGGAATGTTTCCTTCTCTGCTTCTCTTTGTGGGCTGAGTCACATGGCACATCTAGCTACATCTGAAAAATGAATGCTTGCAATCTCATTATGACACATAACCTTTTGGGCCTGTTGCCATGGTAAGAGGAGAGGGATAACGGTGTCAGCTGTGAGGATAAGTGCGGGAATTAAATAGATGACTGGGATGGTGCTGAAAGGCATTTTATGGAAGTCAATCTTGTTTGTCTGATCATTGTATGTCTATTAGTTTAGGTGTTGAACATTGACGAGTTGGGTCTAAAAAATGAAAGAAAAGTACTCACATCTGAAAGTCTTTGCCCCTTGACATTGAATGTAGTTTGAGGAGTTCAGCCAAACTCTCAGTCATTACCAAGTAACTTTTGGCTGAATCCTTGCTCGAGATGGGGCCTACTCACACATTAGTGAGTTTCATATAAAATGTGTATTGATGTGACTTGTGACTTGGTCGAAGCTGTTCTATAGGCGAACATGAATCGCAGAAAAAAATATAACAAAATATATCAACAGTCTCAAAGGGGGCATGACCAATTTACTATTAATGTCTGTAAAATGCCACAGAATGCACAGCTATTGTTACTAACAAGGTCTGTAATGTCACGGTGAGTCTGTATCTGATAGGGTCAGGGGGACAGGAGAAAAAGGGGGCTGGTGAGCAATGTACCTTGAAGTAAAATGTGTTGTGGATCCAGGACCTGTGATGAGTGCACCTCTTTATGACTCCGCCTGACACTAAAGCAGGTGCTTGTCATTTGTTTTCTTCAACCGCCTCTGTTGGGGAAGGTCAAGGAGGGTAAGGGGACCTGGGCTACCACAAAGTCTGAGCTCACACCATTAAATCCTGCTGTGTATCAAACTAATCATAAGCAGAGAAAAACAGTTGTGTCTGGAGAGTGGAGCGTTTCTCTCCCTATAGTCTCCAGACACACAAACACCCCTCAGTTCTGTCAAGCTATTAATGTGACAGTGAATGGGGGAGACTTTATCCTAGCTATGGATTTTAATGAGATTCTTGATTCCACCCAGTGAGAAAGAGACTTATCAAGTGAGTTAAATTAGATCTTTAATTGAAGAACACTTGTATGGCCTGCTAATAGAACATGGGGAAAGTTGTCATTGAGTGCCCCAATGTCATGGATCCAAGGGTAAGGGAGAAGATACATGATACACTTAGCGAGAGAACAACAGGTAGTTATTACCCTTCACACACTTTCAACCCAGTGTTTCAGCATTTTGGTCAATCATCAATATACTATATATGATTTGATCATTAACCCTAATCATTAATAGCAGTTTAATGTTTTAAAAATGCTAATTAACGCCATATGTTATTCCTACTTCCAAAGATTTGGAAGTAGGAATATTTGGAAAAGCCTGGTTAGAATATCACAGAAATGTTGATCAATACAGAAAAGCATATGTGATGCCATTCCTCCAAATTACATTTACAGCATGTAAAGCTCTGCCACACAGTTACACAACAACAGGGCATTCTGAAAAAAGGTGGAATATAAGACCATGCAGCACCATTATTGGACAATGCTCAGTATCATTGATACCCAAATGGATTTGTCAATATCGATGGTAGCACGGACATCCAATCACACATCCAAGGATGCATGTGTGGATATACTGGACTACCAGTGCACAGGAAAATATTCATTTTTTGACTAGTCAGATCAATAGCAGACTTCTTCAACTTACCAAATGTAATAACACCAAGCTTCCAGCATGTCAACAGACATTGAAATAACACAAATTGAGATAACAGAAATTAAAATACGTAGTGTTTGAACTTTGAGATAGAATTTCTAGGATTGCCCCGAAACATTTGGATATCTAGAATGAAATACTTAGGTAACTGTGAGGCCATAAGAGCATGATACCCAGTGGCGACCCGTTTTGAGCCGCACCTGTTTAGCTAAAAAAAAAAATAAGGCAGCTCCAAAATGTAGGTGTAGCAGCCTATCTTTCATTGGTGGTAAGGCAGCCAGCGGAAAATATGGAGCTTAGGGGTTGCGCCATAATTGTCTCAGTGTTCTGTCACTCATGAGGACACTACGTCACCGCAAAATCTATAGCGAGAGCTCGAAAATTCAAGCCCCTTGGGTAATGCCATAGAGTTACATTAGAAGTGCCCATCCAAGAAGGCTCTGGCCACAGAAAATTACTTAAAATCACGTTATGTCTACCGTAGCTTTGACTGGACTGATCTTTACATTTTTTATTTAACCTTTATTTAACTAGGCAAGTCAGTTAAGAACAAATTCTTATTTACAATGATGGCCTAGGAACAGTGGGGTAACCCTTGTGTAGTCTTAATGTTCTGTATACTTCCCTTGTCCTGAGGGTAAAAAAATGACCCGACTTCACAGAAAGACTGCATTTAATCAGGGGACACCACTCGTTTAACACACTTGTCATAATTGTTTTATTTACTAAAGTAGAGGTTTATTATTATTGCTAAAGGTACTGCATAGGTGTAAACCTAGATTCTTTAGCAATAGATAACACTTGTATAGCTTAAGAAATTAGCAGAAATCTGCAGAAAGTAGTTTTGAATGCTTTTTAATGAAGGGAAACAATAACTTTTTCGGCAACATAGTGATATATTATTATATACTGTACAATGAGGAACTCAACTACAAAATACGAGTCTTCTCCTTTTTTTTTAACTCTTACAGCTAGGGTCCCATTTTCCGAATTTTCGCCTGTCTGACGTGCCCAAAGTTAAATGCCTGCCACTCAGGGCCAGAGACTAGGATATTCACATAATTAGTACTTTTGGATAGGAAACACTCTGAAGATTCTAAAACCATTAAGATATAGTCTGTGGGTATAACAGAACAGATATAGCAGGCAAAAACCTGAGACATTTCTGTCCGGAAATCCTTTTTCTTTTGCCCTCCACTCACTTTGAAGGCCTGGTAATATAAATCAATGGGGAATAGGACACAGGTTGCAGTACCTATGGCTTCCACTGGATGTCAACAGTCTTTGGAAAGTGTCTGGAGGAAATAGCCCTGAGGAGATCCTTATCGAAGAAAGACTACATGAAGGGAAAAAGGTAAACAACCGTGCACGTTCACGAGAACGTGAACGCGCCCAGCTTTCTTTTCCTCTTATAACGGTTCAGTTACCATCCGTGTAAAATATGATCGCTATTATTCATAAAAGGATAAATAAGGATGCATTATTAATGATATTTGATTTGTTTGTGAAAAGATGAGAGGTAGAACTTGAACGCGTTCTCTTCACTGTACAACGGGCGAGTAGACTGACAATGCTTGGTGGAGTAGCTGAACATAACGTGCCAACCAAACTGAGATTTATGGATATAATGAATTACTTTTTCTAACAAAAGAACCATAGATTCTCTTGTTTGGACACTTGGGAAGCCCTCAGCAGAAGTTATTTGAAAGGTAAGTGATTTATATTAGCTGTGATATGGACATTTTGAGAACCGAGCTGGATATGAATTTATGCTAATGTGGAAAATATGTGAGGTACTAGCCTCAAACAATAAAATGTGGTGCTTTCGCGTAAAGCCTTTTTGAAATCTGACAACGCAGTGATATTGCCAAGAAGCAGAGCTTTTGATGGCTATGCAACACTTGTATATCGAAGAATGTTAGATATTACGAATTTTTATTTAGAATTTGCCGGGTTATGTTTGCTCTGAAAACGATCCCCGCTAGCGGGATCCGTGCGCAGAGAGGTTAACCATTGCCCCCACCCACAAGGTGTATAAACAACAACAATAAGAATAAAATAAGATAAGATACAAAACAAAAACGTGAAGGACATAAATCAATCAACTCTAATTAAGCACATAGGACAGAATGCAAGTGTGCGTGTGCATGGACTTTGCAGATGTGTTTCTCACATGTGCAGCACATAGTGTTTGATTTTACAGTCCTTCTTTGGGGGGGAAGAATTGGCATCTCTTCTCTTGCCTGCCCCAGCTGCAGTTTCAGGTGGATCAGGACAAGATTCAGCCCCCTGAACAGCTTTCACAAGCGCTGCAGAGGCTGCTGTGCGGGGGAGGCGCTCCCTTCTTTGACTTATGTGGGGTTACAAGTGCCCTTCCCAGCCGCTCCAGGAACACCCTCCTTTTGTTCTGCTTATCAGCCATCCAGGTTGGGTTGATCTTGTTCCATATCACGAAGGAATTGTATGAGGACATAACATCAATGATGTTATGGAAGATGACCAGGGGCCAGCAGGCAGTCATCCTCCTGCAGCTGTAAGTTCCAATCACCTTGTCCATGTTGTCCATGCCTCCTTTGTTGTGGTTGTAGTCCAGGATGATGGCTGGCTTCCTGTCCTCACGATCACTGACCTCAGCCGTTTTGTGTAGTGTGCTCAGGAGGACCACATTCTTGGTCCTCTTTGGGAGGTAAAAAACTAGAGTGGTGAGGGTGGTGAAGGCAAACTTTGATGAGATGGCCTCTCTCGCCCTTGTTTGTGAGGAGTGCAGGGGGGGAGCTCAGGCTTGTTCTTTCTAACTGTGCCAACCATGGGGATCTTCCTCTTCAGGATCTGCTGGCTGAGTTCATAAGAGGTGAAGAAATTGTCATGTGACATTGTGCCCCCTCAGTCTGTCACATCAAGCACAACCCACATCCTCTGGTTCTTCTCTGGGCTACCACTGGTCGGTTTCCCTGTGTAGACTTACATCTTCTAAGCGTGCGTCACAGGCCACCCACATCTTGAAGCCATACTTTGCTAGCTTGCTGGGCATATACTGCCGGAAAGGACAGCGACCTTTTTGACAAAAGAGATTACTATCAGTAATTAGTATCAGTGTCACAGCAATTACAGCAATACATAATACAAATAACAATGGAAATCAGTTACAGTGCAGATATGAAAATAAAAATGTACCTCTGAATGGAACCAGTTGCTCATCCACTGTTACTTCAGGTCCAGAGTTGTACAGTTATTGCAGACACTCCACCCACTTCTCCCAGACCTCTCTTATGGCCGCCAGTACACACATTTTGCTGGTCTTTCTCACGGTTATCAAATCGTAGCATTCTTGAGAAAGTGTGAAAGACTTTCAGTGGCATCGTGGCTCTTTTCTCAAAGGTTTATCAACTTTCAAAGCAGAATGTCTTTCCTATTGTTCCTCAACTGTAGTGTATGATATACTATTTGAGTCTCTACTTTAATCCGATGTAAAAATAAATTTAAAAAACACAATTTCAAATTTTTCTACGTAAGATCGAGTCGGTCGGTCACATATCTCCCTGGCATATTACATAATTTGTGCAGCAGCATACAAATCATTTTTGGACTCACCTTGTTGTGCTGTGCTCACTTGAAAAGGTGAAAGAGACAGGGTGAGAGGGGGATACCAAGTCAATTGTACAACTGAATGCATTCAGTTTTTGCGTCATCACTGCAAGCCATCATGACTCTCAAAAGCCGTGACAGCTGCTGTTTACTTCTGAAGATAACTTCAGCGCCACCCTAAAAACCCTGCTACCCTAAAATCCCCATTCAAATTCAACACAAACCTTCAAATAGGTATGTAATGAGACATTATATAAACATTTTAGAGGTGATAAGTTGGACAGATCGGGTAATAAAGCTGTTTCCACACGACTAATCTCCCCCTTTCTGTATTACGCAGTAGGTTTCGCTTCCCCACCCAAGGCGTGGCAGGTGTTGATTTTGCCTTCGCAGAAGGCAGGAATCGTGGTCACAGGCAGACAATGAACCTTACACCAATGGAGCTCATTGCCTTCTTCAATCATGCAGAGAAAGGTCTCGTCATTGATTTTGCTGGAAAGGGGAGACATTGTGCTTTACAATGGTATTCATAATCCAAATCCAAATCAAATCAAATTTTATTTGTCACATATACATGGTTAGCAGATGTTAATGCGAGTGTAGCAAAATGCTTGTGCTTCTAGTTCCGACCATGCAGTAGTATCTAACAAGTAATCTAACAAATTCACAACAACTACCTTATACACACAAGAGTAAAGGAATGAATATGAGTATGTACATATAAATATATGGATGAGCGATGGCTGACCGGCATAGGCAAGATGCAGTAGATGGTATGGAGTACAGTATATACACATATATATATACAGTGGGGCAAAAAGGTATTTAGTCAGCCACCAATTGTGCAAGTTCTCCCACTTAAAAAGATGAGAGAGGCCTGTAATTTTCCTCATAGGTACACTTCAACTATGACAGACAAAATGAGGAAAAGAAATCCAGAAAATCACATTGTAGGATTTTTAATTAATTAATTTGCAAATTATGGTGGAAAATAAGTATTTGGTCACATACAAACAAGCAAGATTTCTGGCTCTCACAGACCTGTAACTTCTTCTTTAAGAGGCTCCTCTGTCCTCCACTCGTTACCTGTATTAATGGCACCTGTTTGAACTTGTTATCAGTATAAAAGACACCTGTCCACAACCTCAAACAGTCACACTCCAAACTCCACTATGGCCAAGACCAAAGAGCTGTCAAAGGACACCAGAAACAAAATTGTAGACCTGCACCAGGTTGGGAAGACTGAATCTGCAATAGGTAAGCAGCTTGGTTTGAAGAAATCAACTGTGGGAGCAATTATTAGGAAATGGAAGACATACAAGACCACTGATAATCTTCCTCGATCTGGGGCTCCACGCAAGATCTCACCGCGTGGGGTCAAAATGATCACAAGAACGGTGAGCAAAAATCCCAGAACCACACGGGGACCTAGTGAATGACCTGCAGAGAGCTGGGACCAAAGTAACAAAGCCTACCATCAGTAACACACTACGCCGCCAGGGACTCAAATCCTGCAGTGCCAGACGTGTCCCCCTGCTTAAGCCAGTACATGTTCAGGCCCGTCTGAAGTTTGCTAGAGAGCATTTGGATGATCCAGATGAGGATTGGGAGAATGTCATATGGTCAGATGAAACCAAAATAGAACTTTTTGGTAAAAACTCAACTCGTCGTGTTTGGAGGACAAAGAATGCTGAGTTGCATCCAAAGAACACCATACCTACTGTGAAGCACGGGGTGAAAACATCATGCTTTGGGGCTGTTTTTCTGCAAAGGGACCAGGACGACTGATCCGTGTAAAGGAAAGAATGAATGGGGCCATGTATCGTGAGATTTTGAGTGAAAACCTCCTTCCATCAGCAAGGGCATTGAAGATGAAACGTGGCTGGGTCTTTCAGCATGACAATGATCCCAAACACACCGCCCGGGCAACGAAGGAGTGGCTTCGTAAGAAGCATTTCAAGGTCCTGGAGTGGCCTAGCCAGTCTCCAGATCTCAACCCCATAGAAAATCTTTGGAGGGAGTTGAAAGTCTGTGTTGCCCAGCGACAGCCCCAAAACATCACTGCTCTAGAGGAGATCTGCATGGAGGAATGGGCCAAAATACCAGCAACAGTGTGTGAAAACCTTGTGAAGACTTACAGAAAACATTTGACCTCTGTCATTGCCAACAAAGGGTATATAACATAGTATTGAGATAAACTTTTGTTATTGACCAAATACTTATTTTCCACCATAATTTGCAAATAAATAAATAAAAAATCCTACAATGTGATTTTCTGGATTTCTTTTTCTAATTTCTCATAGTTGAAGTGTACCTATGATGAAAATTACAGGCCTCTCTCATCTTTTTAAGTTGGAGAACTTGCACAATTGGTGGCTGACTAAATACTTTTTTGCCCCACTGTATATGAGATGAGTAATGTAGGATATGTAAATATTTTATAAATGGCATTGTTTAAAGTGGCTAGTGATACATTATTTCATCCAATTATAATTATTAAAGTGGCTGGAGATTTGGGTCGATGGCCGAACGACATAGGCAAGATACAGTAGATGGTTTAGAGTACAGTGTATACATTTGATATGAGTATGTCGGATACGTAAACATTATATACAAAATTGTTTAAAGTGGCTAGTGATACATTTGTTACATCCAATTCCTATGTTTAAAGTGGCTAGAGATTTAAGTCAGTATGTTGGCAGCAGCCACTCAATGTTAGTGATGGCTGTTTAACAGTCTGATGGCCTTGAGGTAGAAGCTGTTTTTCAGTCTCTCGGTCCCAGCTTTGATGCACCTGTACTGACCTCGCCTTCTGGATGATAGCGGGGTGAACAGGCAGTGGCTCGGGTGGTTGTTGTCCTTGATGATCTTTTTGGCCTTTCTGTGACATCGGGTGGTGTAGGTGTCCTGGAGGGCAGGTAGTTTACCCCCGGTGATGCGCTGTGCAGTCCTCACTACCCTCTGGAGTGCCTTACGGTTGTGGGCGGAGCAGTTGCCGTACCAGGCGGTGATACAGCCCGACAGGATGCTCTCGATTGTGCATCTGTAAAAGTTTGTGAGTGATTTTGGTGACACGCCGAATTTCTTCAGCCTCCTGAGGTTGAAGAGGCGCTGTTGCGCCTTCTTCACCACGCTGTCTGTGTGGGTGGACCAATTCAGTTTGTCCGTGATGTGTACGCCGAGGAACTTAAAACTTTCCACCTTCTCCACTACTGTCCCCTCGATGTGGATAGGGGGGTGCTCCCTCTCCTGTTTCCTGAAGTCCACGATCATCTCCTTTGTTTTGCTGACATTGAGTGAGAGGTTTTTTTCCTGACACCACACTCCGAGGGCCCTCACCTCCTCTCTGTAGGCCGTCTCGTCATTGTTGGTAATCAAGCCTACCACTGTAGTGTCGTCAGCAAACTTGATGATTGAGTTGGATGCGTGCTTGACCACGCAGTCATGGGTAAACAGGGAGTACAGGAGAGGGCTGAGAACGCACCCTTGTGGGGCCCCAGTGTTGAGGATCAGCGGGGTGGAGATGTTGTTTCCTACCCTCACCACCTGGGACCGGCCCGTCAGGAAGTCCAGGACCCAGTTGCACAGGGCTGGGTCGAGACCCAGGGTCTCGAGCTTAATGACGAGCTTGGAGGGAACTATGGTGTTAAATGCTGAGCTGTAGTCGATGAACAGCATTCTTACATAAGTATTCCTCTTGTCCAAATGGGTTAGGGCAGTATGCAGTGTGATTGCGTCGTCTGTGGACCTATTGGGACGGTAAGCAAATCCAGTTGACTTGGAAGTTTTACGTTTTTTGGGCACGAAAAGTAGGTCAATTTTATATTACAGCGCGATGTACAGAAGTGCGTTAGCTTACAGTAATTAGGAGAAAGGTGTTTTATTCAACAGCGTTCTGTGTGTTCTCAGTCTGCATATTTGCAATCAAATGCCAGAATTGTATCCATCTCCTTAGCTATCATACTCTAATTCTACTGATTTCAAAACTCAGTCCTCCAGAAAGTGGAGAGCAACATTTATGCAGATATTTAAAAATATTGCGTAAGAAATAATTACCTACACATGCTGACCAGCTCATGTTATAGACAGAAGCGCGCTACATGACAGACCAATCAGAACTCATCTCTTGGCATGTCCAGCCCACTCATTATCTCAGCCAATCACGGCTAGCTGGAAGGTTGCTGACTTTTTCCGTGGCTAAACCAACTAGTCTCATAATTTAACAATTTTATTCGTATTTACAGATGGTATACAAGTTTGTTATTAAGGCACATGGAAGTTCAAATGGCTCTCCTGTGGAGTAGTGATGTGCAACGTATGCCTAGTTTCCTGAAACCAATCATATATGTATACAGAAAAGGAAAGGGGGATACCTAGTCAATTGTACAACTGAATGCATTCAGCTGAAATGTGTCTTCCACACTTAAACCAAACCCTCTGAATCAGAGAGGTGCGGGAGGCTGCCATAATCAACATCCACGTCTTTGGCTCCCAGGGATCAGTGGGTTAACTGCCTTGCTCAGGGGCAGAATGACAGATTTTTTATTTGTCAGCTCTGGGATTTGATCCAGCAATCTTTCGGTTACTGGCCCAACGCTCTAACCACTAGTATACCGTAGCTAAGAAAGTAATACTAAGTGTATTTTGTGTAGAAACCACATTTGTTTAAGAAAGTCAGCCATATCAGCTGTTTTTTTAAGGCACTAAATGAGGCTGAATGAACTGTTTCGCTGCCAGACAAGGCACTGCTTATAGCCAGGTGTAGCAGTGGTAAGGTGTTGGGACTGCTGTTGGGACTCTGCTGTTGGGACAGATTTATGTAGGCCCTAACAGTTTGTGGGCACTGTTTGTCACTGTTATAGTGCAATTAATGTATTGTTTAGTGTTGTGTTATGTAGGGGCTTTGCTGGCATGCATCTAAACACGTTTCTTTTGTTGCCCCACCAAGATTTACATGTTAAAATCGCTACTGATGACACCACCTCACATCTTTCCTAATTGTACACATAAAACACAGAAACTGACATGCAAAATAGGACCAAAATATATATTTTTCTGTCGCTGGGTTTGTCTGTGACAATGATATAACCCATCCCTGCCCCTCTGGTCACAGTGCAGATAATCATGCTTTGCGTGGATTTTCTGGGAAACAAGGTACCACAAAGAAGAACAGGAGTAGAAAGTAAAAATAATATAAATGATTAGAGTAGAAATAAATAGCAGGGATATCAGGGTTAAATTATAAGGGAGGGGCCTTTTTTCTTGTCTACCTGTGTATGAGGGGGTGTGATTCACGAAGCCATCACCATACAGAGGCTTCTCCGATATGACAGATGCACGCATATGAAACAGAAAAAAACTGCCTGAGCTAGAAAAACATCAACAAGAGGCAAAGTGAAGCTGAACTGTGAAGAGCATCTCCACATTTGATGGAGGTATTTTCCAGTTGGCTGCCATCAAACACGTGCATCAATCAGACTGGCACAGATGTGGACTGTGATGAAAAGATTTCTGACAGGCGGTGCTGAAGAAAATACAACATTTGACAAAAGACTTGAATGATCATGACAGTCCAAAGGAAAAAGTAAAAAGTTATTGAACTAACGCCAGAGTCCTTTGTGTCCTTAAGGCAGAATTCTACTTAAACAAGTTACGCTTGGTAGTTGTGCAGTGGTAGTCGTTTTTTGAGTTTTATGAGCACAACTGCAATTACTTTGCCAAATATTTATTATAATTTACATAATCATAATTTGAATATAAATAACTCCAAGCAGCATAACTCGTTCCAATGACTCAGTCTTGTCACTTGCTCATGTAGTCATAATGGCCATCCAACTATGTAATTTAACATTTTAAGCTGTTTAAGAGTTGAGTGATTCGGTAATGCATACTGCGTTAGACTTAGACAACATTTGAATGTGGTTGTCTCCATTCACCACTCAACCCAGCAATGCATTCAAAATCCTAGAAAAGTTGAAAACATGTCAAATGTCCTTCAACAATGTGTGAATGTATGAGGAATGTTTCTGAAATGAGATTTAGCTATTTGCCCATAACATACTGTACACAGACTGTCAAATGACCTAAAACTTGAAGATATTATGAAGGGATTCCTCAATTCCTGTTTGTATCTCTGTCCTTTTCGGATGTCTGTTTAGGAGATTAGTGGACAAGAATCTGTTACCGTTAACGATGACAAGAGAATGACAGTTCATTTAGATGGTAAAAATTGCTGGTGGGATTTCCGCTGGAGTGCCAATGAGCTGCGTTAATACTGTTTGTGATAGCAGTTGACAGGATGCCTTTTGGGATATAACGTTTTGGGATTGTGACCATTTATTTTAGAGAGGGGTTACTTTATCTTCTGTCAATACATGCTACTCAAACTATCCTCGCAGAGCAACATATTGAAAGCCATTTTATAGATGCTTTGAATTTAGTGAACAGACAGTAGGGCAACATTTTCAGGCAGCTTAAAGAGTCACTGAACACTCCAATTAGCACGTTTTTCTGTTGCTCATTAGAAAAACAAGATTTAAGTTTTGGGGGTGTGTTTCCTGACCGATTCCGCCTTTGGTTAATGATGTTTGTCCCCCATGAAACACTGTAGATGCAGAAGCCTATTTCACTTCCTCAAAATGTGCTGAATGAATCTAAGATAACGCAAGGAATATGTAATAAATTCACAATTTTGCAGAGGATGTTTTGGTTGTGCAATTTTACATCTAACTAAGGTGTTTGGTACAGTATTTCTCAAGTAAAATGTAAACAAAGTTGGGCTGCTGAGCAGGTCTGTCTCACTGTCTATGCTATTGGATAGAGAGCAATCACCGTAGCTATTGTACATCGTCAAATCAAAACCTAGCCTTCATTTACCTATTGTGACGCCCGGATGTTCCAAATTCCGTTTTAGACGAGACTGACTTTATGACCGAAATGATCCTATTTACACTTTGTAGACAATTTTGACATTAGAATAACTGTTTCTGACTCATATCAATGCGTCATGGGCTGTTTTCAAAGGAATTTGTTGCTTTTTAAAAGGCAAAGGCATTGGGCAACATTGTGGAGATAAGAAATAACCATAACATTTCAAATAGTTAGCATAGCACTTACTTTGAAACTTGTTTTGCATAATGCGGCTAATGGTTATATCGTGTGCATGACACACGGTTTATATATAGGACACGTACTGAGAAGTAAGCTTCACAATGTCACCAATGAAACACAATGAAATACAAATTGTGCATCTTTCGTTTGAGCACAGCAACTTATTTGTAAAGTAAATATAAACATGTTGAGCACATATTGGACATTTACAAATATCTGTCATGATTCAGCTGCTGGGAAGTACAATACAGATGTATTGTCCTTGCTGGGAGGATCCTTCATCAGCAGATAAAGCATTGGCTCCATGAGTGCCAACACTCCAATAATTTCAGTAGGGCTACTCAGTGGTCATTAGCCACGGATGTTTTTGGTCCAGCCCTGAACCTTTTGATAGTAATTTTTTTTTAAATAATAATTCATTTTTCTGTCTGATATGACAAAAATAAACAATACAATATACTGCGCTAGGCAGTAGCAGGCACTGCAAGAAGCCCCTGGAGTGATGTGGTGCCTGCTGTGATTGGTCGAGATCACAACGCAGTGGACTGCTCATACAGGGTTGCCAACTTATCGACTATGTCGCTAGATTTGGCAAGTTTTCAGACCCATCCAGCGTCTTTTATCGGTTAAAGAGTATAGCGCCAAATGTAGCTAATTTTAAGGCTGCCCCAGCGACTTTTGGTGTATTTAGCGACTTCCCTGTTTGTGTATGTGTGCCCGCTCGCCTGAGCTCAACTGTGCTGCTCTGCTCTGCAGTCTGCTTCCTCTCTGCGGCTTTGCCTCCACCAACTGTTTAGGTGTGTGTGCTCCATTGGTGTGACCCACTTGCACCTCTCCCCCCACCTCTCTCTGCTCTAGCTTCTTGGTCCTCCCCCTGCTGCTGCAGGAGTGACATGAATGTATTATATCGGTTCCTTGTTGTTACATGACACCACAGCTCTCAAAGGCATAAATAATAATAATACTTTTTTAAGTAAAGAAAATAATATATTTTTTTAAATAACTTAATTTTTTTTTTCTTCTGTTTAATTATTTCATTGGTTCCTTTCTGTTCTCCTTCAAACATTGTTTAGTTTTGCTGTGAAGAATTTTACATTGCATGAGATACTGAGGGACAGCATTAGCATTCAAAATATATATTTTTAACATTATGGCATAACTTGTGTCTAGCAACTTTTAGAAACAAATGAAGCAACCAATAACTACTTTCCATTAAAAATGTGTTAGCAACATTGTGCTCAAGTCCCTTGACCCCTCCCCCATCCCAGCAGCACCGGTTAGATCTCAATGGCAACACTCAGCAAAACTCCTGTCACTCAGAGTCTGCAGCATAGCACAGAGCAAATATGGATATTCTGAACTTCTTCTGAAAGATAGGCAAAAAAAAGTGAGCAGGTTGAGCATGAGCAGGCAGCAGTTACTGAGGTGGAGAAGGCAGATCAGCCAGAAAGTCAAAGTGCAGCAGCAGAGTTAACCATAAGCTTTTGCAGGGTTGGTGTTACCTAAACTAGTTAGTCTCCCACAGCATAAGGGTTGGCTAATGCTAATAAGCTAGCGTTAGCACTCAGCATCCTTAAGCTATTGGGTGTTGGTCAGAATTATCTAACAGTATATTTAGTGAATAGACAAGCTAAGGATGTTGATATAAGTCAAGTGTTTATTTCAAGTGAGTGTATTAAATAATTTTTATGGATTTTGTTTCTGTAGCTAGTTTGGCTAGGG
This sequence comes from Brachymystax lenok tsinlingensis, assembly GCA_030435695.1. Lineage (NCBI taxonomy): Eukaryota > Metazoa > Chordata > Actinopteri > Salmoniformes > Salmonidae > Brachymystax > Brachymystax lenok. The sequence continues at coordinate 36,722,500 of CM059813.1, forward strand.
ACATATCTTCTGGCAGTGACACAGTGCCCCCCTATTGACAGAAGCTGAACTTTACTACAACTATATATTTAACCCTGTTTAAAATGGGATAATGTTGAAGTGGCAGAACTGACTAAATGAAAGGAATCATAGAGGTCTTACAACCTATTTCATTCTACCATCAGGAATCACGGTAAGACCCAAGTGCAGACCGTGTAAAGTAACAATGTCTATGGTAACACCAGGGGCAGGCAAACGACAGGTCAAGGCAGGCAGGCTCAGGGACAGGCAGAGTTCAGTAATCCAGAGGAGGAGCAAAGGTACTGGACGGCAGGCAGGCTCAGGGTAAGCAGAGGTCAAAATCCAGAGGTGAGACAAAGGTACAGGACGGCAGGCAGGCTCAGGGTCCGGGACAGGCAGAGTGGTCAACGGGCGGGTACAAGATCAGGACAGGGTCAAAAACCAGGAAAAAGAGACTGGTGAAAAGCAGGAGCTGAATACAAAAATGCTGGTTGACTTGACAAACAAGACGAACTGGCAACAGACAAACAGAGAACACCGGTATAAATACACAGGGGATAATGGGGAAGATGGGCGATACCTGGACAGGTGAAACAGATCAGGAAGTGACATCTACAGGTAAACATGCTTTGCTCATATGTTAGTTCCATATAGGCTATATAACTATTTCTAAAAATAAAACTGGCCATTATTATATGAAAATTGTGAAATTATTTCATTTGAGCTTTTATTAGTATTACTGTTTTTAATCACTTAGCTACTGACTTTTTCTAGTGTTGTTGTATTGCATAACCTGCAAGCAAGCATTTCATTGCACTGTGTAGTCCATATACAGTTAACTACCAAAAAATGGAAAGCAGGTGCTTCCACACAGTTATGGTTCCTGAGTTAATTAACATCACATCATGGTTAGTGTTATGTATTAAAACACTGGGCAGGCCATTATTTTGGCTACCATGGCTATGCCCTCATAGGATGACAATGCCCCCATCCACAGGGCATGAATGGTCAGTGAATGGTTTGATGAGCTTGAAAACGATGTAAACCATATGCCATGACCGTCTCAGTCGCCAGAGCTTAACCCAATTGAACACTTATGGGAGATTCTGGAGCGGTGCCTGAGACAACATTTTCCACCACCATCAACAAAACACCAATAATTTATTCTGGAAGAATGGTGTCATATCCTTCCATATCCTTGGGTGGCCCAATGCCCTAATAAGACACTACCCACTGTGCACACCGAGTCATTTCAACATAGACATTTTGGTAATATTTGGTTGAGATGATCAATTGGATATCATCCTTTATTCAAAGAAAGTACAAATTGGAATACACTGTCAGATATTTTGTATTTAACTTAATGTATCACTGTGCCTCTTCTACTAGCACAACCAAATGACCTGGATTGAAGTTGAGATTACATTATAAATACATAGTGCAAGTGATCAATGCTGTTCAAGATTCTGCACAGATTATTTAAAGCAATTGTGAAGATCACCACAGACCTGTGACCTTTATATGCTATCTTGAACATGCACACTTTCTATGATTCCATAAGAAGACATTTATAGTTACATTAGGCTGACAATAAAATGTGGCCATGAATGTGTTACTCATTTTAAGGTTGAATAACTATTGTTACATTAGTTAGTAAAATAGCCTTGATTTAAGGCTCTTTACTGTATTACAAAAACATATATTGTATTGTGTTTGGTTGACAACGCAACCAAATATAAACATTTGAAGAATATTGTACGAATATTTTAAGATAATACACAACTCAGAGGACTAGAGGAGCTGACGTCACCAACCAACACTCCCTAATGCTTCTTTTAGTGGTGGTGGTGTCTGCATTCTGTAAGGATCGACGCTGGTAGAGACAAGAAGCAGGTACAAGGAGTGAACATTTAATGGCAACGGATATGGAACAGGACAAGACAGCATCTGGACAAGAACACATAACGACATTAATGTAGACACAGGGAACAAACGGGGGAGCAGACAGTTAGAGACGGGGCAATCAACAAAGGGAAGGAGTCCAGGTGAGTCCAATGAGCGCTGCTGCGCGTAATGATGTTGACAGGTGTGCGTAATGAAGGGCAGCCTGACACCCTCAAGCGCCAGAGAGGGAGAGCGGGAGCAGGTGTGACAGTACTGCAAAAGTGATACTGAATTGTGTTTGGTTGTCAACAAATTCCAGTTTGTCTACAAAATAAAAGTTAAACAATAGGACCAAATCAAAGTTTGATTTGATTTAGTCCTAAACTTTAACTTAGATTTTGATTTTGATTGAGATGTAAATCCAACATATCAATGTATAATTTGTAGATAAACTGGAATTAACGCCAGACTAAGTCAGTGGCAAAGATGGAACTATCCAAGCAGAAGATACAGCTCCTTCAAATGTTGATATTTGGTTGCGTTGAAAACAAACATCAATTCAATATCCAGTTTGTCTACGAATAAAAAATGTTGGATTCACATTTCCATCTCAACAAAAAAAAGTTTAAGAATACAACTAAATAAAATCTAAATAAAGTTTGATTTGACTTAGTCTCATTATTTAACTTCGATTTTTGGTTGGGATGGAGACATGAATCCAACAAAAATAATGATTAACTTGAAGATAAAATTTGAAAATCAACCAAAGCTTGAAACCCTAGTCCTATTTAAGTATTGTCTATTTTTAGTTGAACCCTGGGTTGAATTGAAACAATAGCTGTTGATGACCTTGCAAATGCCATTGATGATGTGGCTTATGACTTACAGTTACATTTCATATGCTCTGTTAAACCTTCCCTACATAAGGGATGGCATTTGCTGTATGTTTGATGAGAAACTGCATATTGCAAATGTACGCTCCCTTACTAGACGTCCGAAATTGTTTCTAAAATAGGCCGACGCCGTCGGGCCGTGCCTCAGGGCCAAATCTTCCAGGAAGTCATCAAACGAACTTTCTCGGACATTCGATGTCCGTTTAATAAAATGAATTCATTTTTGTCATTTTTCCGCCCTTCATGTTAATCCCACCAGATGGCGAATGCCTTCTTATTGCAAATGTACAAAACATGCACCTAATTGACCTGGCTTTTTCTCCTAAACGGAAAAGACTTCGAAGACGAAACTTGGTGGGCATGGGTTTGGCCAAATGGGCAGTTGGCCCCGAAACAGGATGGCGTCAGGGACTCACGGTTTTTGAGATAAGGCCCATTTTCTGGGATTAAAGGTGAAAAATTGAAATAGAGCGCTAATTTGACAGCTTTACGTCAAAGTACATGAACCTATGGTGTAAGGAAAAAAAGAACCAGACATTTATCTGTTTTAATTTTCGATAAATTGTCAAATGTACAATTCGTAATGTTGAGAAAAATATTTTTTTTCCCCAAAACAGTTATGGATCCAGTTGCGGCGTGTTCAGACGAATCCGTTAACATGGGTTTCGGAGCTCTACGTGATTTCTGTGATTTTCTGTGATTTTCTGAAATCACACACACATCGCGAAAATGACAAAATTTCTAAAAGTCCCAGAGTCACAAGGCTAGGTGCATTAGAACCTCCTCGGCCCATAGAGACGGACTCTAACGTTTCTGTCCGATAGCTCATTCAAGGACGCCGTAGCAACGCCCGGAAAACGTGGATTTTCAGCACCAATTAAGGTCGCTGCTCGGACTCCAAATGACATATCGAGCCGAAACTTGAGATTCGGGGTCGCCTCAGCTAGGCCTACACATAATGTCGGAACTGGACCCGCAGCTAGAACGTAACTAGGTGTTTTACATTTTTACTATGATTTAAACAGAAGACGCTGGGAATTTTGAGCCTGCCCTGATATATGTGATAATTGGCTTCTAAATGAGATGGAAAAAGTGGGTTTGGTGTCAGTTTTTATCAGTTTGGTGTCAGAATGATATCTAATTGACTGATGGACGCTGACTTGCTCGCTGACTTTTGTACATTTGCAATAAGATTGAATAGGGCTGAAACATCACCAAAATGACAGACTGAAATCAACACTAAAAAGGGCATCACCATAGTCTCTCGGCCGTGCCGATTTCAACGAGGCGCCCCACTTGACTGTAGCTCGGTCTGACCTCATAGATCGTGCAAAAAAGTAGGCCCAAAATGAAGCCTGGCCCTAAATGTCAGCTGCTTTTGGGTGACAGCGGCAGACCCGTTTGGGTTAGAAGCACGATTCAACTTCAGGAATGTTCCTAAGGTCCTCCCGATCTGAGCAAGCCTAACCGTGACTGTGTGGCATTAACCCTTAACAGTTAAAACAGGGTATTTTCATCTAACAGTTTGCTATGACATCTCTCCCCATAGGAATACATTGCCTGCTCGCCTAAATTCAACCTGGATTCTATGTGGGTTATGAATGTCTTATGAACCTGTCTTCGATAGCAATCCATCAGACCACTATGAGGTCTACCTGTGTTGATTCTAAGCTTCCTGGAGCAACCGGAAGTGGTTCAATTCAACCCTAACCCTGTGTTAATCAGTCAGTTTCTTAACTTACAGACTTCAAACTCAGGATTCTGTAAAAGCCTACCCCAATGAGGATATGTGTCTACCTACAGCTTCCTGTGACAACCGGAAGTGCTTTAAATAGGGGTCATAGGGTCTGTTTCGAAGGGTTAAAAAGGTCACATCTTTACAAAACGTTATATGTGTGATTAGGCAACCCCAATGAACTGTAAATCAGTCATTTCTCCCATCATATTTACAAGAAAACTCTCTCACACACACACAAACACAGAGCTGGGATGGAGTGACACAGTGTGGGGCTTAAAGACACACAGAGCCTGAAATGGCATCACCATAGTCTTTAGGCCTTGCCGAGTTCAACGAGATGCCCCGCTTGACCGTAGCTCACTCGGTCTGACCGCAGCAACCATGCAAAAAAGTAGGCCCAAAATGAAGCCTGGCCCTAAATTTCAGCTGCTTTTGGGTGACAACGGCAGACCCGTTTGGGTTAGAAGCACAATTCGACTTCAGGAACGTTCCTTAGGACCTCCCGATTTGTGCAAGCCTAACCGTGACCATGTGGCATTAACCCTTAACAGTTAAAACAGGGTATTTGCATCAAACCGTTTGCTATGACATCTCTCCCCATAGGAATACATTGCCTGCTCCCCTAAATTCAACCTGAAGCCTATATGGGTTAGGAAAGCCATATGAACCTGTCTTCGATAGCAATCTATCAGGCCACTATGAGGTCTACCTGTGTTGATTCTAAGCTTCCTGGAGCAACCGGAAGTGGTAAAGATCACCCTAAAGGTTTTTTGATATACCCAACCTGCAGTTTGTAAAAAACAGACTTTCAACCCTGTGTATATCAGTCAGTTCTTAACTTACAGACTTCAAAATCAGGATTCTGTAAAAGCCTACCCCAATGAGGATATGTGTCTACCTACAGCTTCCTGTGACAACCGGAAGTGCTTTAAATATGGGTCATAGGTGCTTTTTTTGAAGGGTTAAAAAGGTCACATCTTTACAAAACTTCATATGTGTGATTAGGCAACCCTCATGAACTGTAAATGAGTCATTTCTCCCATCAGATTTACAAGAAAACCCTCACACACACACACACAAACACAGATATGGGATGGAGTGACACAGTGTGGGGCTTAAAGACACAAAGGGCCTGCAATGGCTTCACCATAGTCTCTAGGCCTTGCCGAGTTCAATGCGATGCCCCGCTTGACCGTAGCTCACTCGGTCTGGCCGCAGCAACCGTGCCAAAAAGTAGGCCCAAAATGAAGCCTGGCCCTAACTTTCAGCTGATTTTGGGTGACAGCGGCAGACCCGTTTGGGTTAGAAGCACGATTCGACTTCAGGAACGTTCCTTAGGCCCTCCCGATCTGTGCAAGCCTAACCGTGACCGTGTGGCATTAACCCTTAACAGTGAAAACAGGGTATTTACATCAAACCGTTTGCTATGACATCTCTCCCCATAGGAATACATTGCCTGCTCGCCTAAATTCAACCTGGTGCCTATGTGGTTTATGAATGCCTTATGAACCTGTCTTTGATGGCAATCCATCAGGCCACTATGAGGTATACCTGTGTTGATTCTAAGCTTCCTGGAGCAACCGGAAGTGGTTCAATTTACCCTAAAGGTGTTTTACAGTACCCAACCTGCTGTTGGTGAAAAACAGACTTTCAAACCTGTGTGAATCAGTCAGTTCTTAACTTAGACTTAAAACTCAGGATTCTGTAAAAGCCTACCCCAATGAGGATATGTGTCTACCTACAGCTTCCTGTGACAACCGGAAGTGCCTTAAATTGGGGTCATAGGGTCTGTTTCGAAGGGTTAAAAAGGTCACATCTTTCCAAAACTTGTGTGATTAGGCAACCCCAATGAACTGTAAATCAGTCATTTCTCCCATCAGAATCCCTTGAAAAACTCACACATGCACACAGTCCATGGGGAGTGACATAGTGTGGGGCTTACAGACACACACTGCCTGCAATAGTTACTTTCGTTCGAACTATTAAAGAACCATCAGACCTAGAGCTCTGAAACCTTAGAACCCTTTTCTAGAGCTTATGTCGATAGTGCACAGTGAGTTATGGGGCTCTAGAAGGTTCACAGGCCGAGAAACAGCCTTGTACATTTGCAATATTTTCAATTCATTTTTACATCACAAAAATGACAACATTTCTAAAAGTCCCAGAGACACAAGGTTAGGTGCATTAGAACCGCCTTGGCCCATAGAGACGGACCCTAATGTTTCTGTCCGATAGCTCATTCAAGGACCCCATAGCAACGCCCGGAAAACGTGGATTTTCAGCACCAATTAAGGTCGCTGCTCGGGCTCCGAATGACCTATCAAGCCGAAACTCGGGATTTGTGGTCACCTCAGCTAGGCCGACACATAATGTTGGAACTGGACCCGCAACTAGAATGTAACTAGGTGTTTTATGTTTTTATTATAGTGACTTGATGGCAGACTTTTGTCTATTTGAAATAAGTTAAAACCGTTGAGCCCGGCCATCCCGAGGTCAACGGGCCAGTCAATTTGGGCATGTCTGCAGTATTTTAGAGCTTGTCAAATTCGTGATGTTAAAAGCCCATTGAAACATATTGCAAATGTACAGTGAAACATATTGCAAATGTACAGTGAAACATATTGCAAATGTACTGTACAAAGCAATGGAAGAGGACTCTTTCTTTTTTTTTAACATTTTTTGAAAACCTCCATAAATGAGCAGGGGCTTCTCCCACTGATATAGGGCCGTAGTGGGATACTCCCATAAAGATCCTGGACCAGGAGCAGCCCCCTAAAGTCATTTTTGACAAAATAAGCTTTCCGGGAAGGTGGCATTAACATCATCTCAGGAGATGATTCACTCAGCCTTTCAACTTTTTTAAAATTGAAAAACCTCCATAAATGAGCAGGGGCTTCCCCACTGACTTAGGGCCATAGTGGGATGCTCCCATACGGATCCTGGAGGCACTGCACCCCCCGAAATGTATTTTTGACAAAATAATATTTCCGGGAAGGTGGCATTAACATCATCTCAGGAGATGATTCACTCAGCCGTTCAACTATTTTATTATTGAAAAACCTCCATAAATGAGTGGGGGCTTTTCCCACTGACTTAGGGCCATAGTGGGATGCTCCCATATGGATCCTGGAGGCACTGCACCCCCCTAAATGCATTTTTGACAAAATAAGCTTTCCGTTTTTGACATGCTGAAATCAACACCAACGAGCGATGGAGAGGTACCAATATCAATCCTGGCCATCCCGAGATCAACGGGCAGTCAATTGGGCATTTCTACAGTATTTTAGAGCTTGTCATATTCGTGATGTTAACAGCCCATTGATACATTTTGCAAATGTACTGTACATTTGCAATATGTTTCACTGTACATTTGCAATATGTTTCAATGGGCTTTTAACATCACGAATTTGACATGCTGAAATCAACACCAACGAGCGATGGAGAGGAACCATGATCACTGCCCGGCCATCCCGAGTTCAATTGGCCAGTCAATTGGGCATTTCTGCAGTATTTGAGAGCCTGTCAAATTTGTGAGGGTAAATTCCCATTGTAAGACATTGCAAATTGACAACCGTGTACCTGGTAATTGAAACGGGTAACCATGAGCATATTTTAAATATTAATGTCTTTAGGAGGGTGCAAGGTATCCCTGGCTGGTTAGGGAGGACCCCCCACCTGTGGCCATCCAAATGGGGGCACCCCGGGTCATTTTGGATGTTTTTCAAAAAATAGACCCTATAGGATGAATGAGGGCTTAACATAGTGATATATATCATTTTGTCAGTTGAAATGCCATTTGGACATTGCTCACTGACTTTTGGGTTCGGAAGCCGACTTCCTATGACGATATATGTAAATGGACATAACATCATGATTTGGCACTTTCAATACTTTTGTATGGAATCTTATTGCATTTGTATATTTCTTATGCCATTTGGACATGGTTCATTGACTTTTGACTTTCTATGGTAACATATTGCAAATGGACAAAGCATATTTCATTTGGACATTGACTTTTGACATCCTATGGTAACATATTGCAAATGGACAAAACATAGGCCTTATGGACAATAAAGTTAATAAAACTAAATCAATAAAATTATGCAAAGGTATGTTTATACACATCTTATATACGTGTTATTATCAAAAAAATCGAAAGAATCGCGAAAAACGGCCCAGAAAGCACTTTTTAAGGGGGCGTAGGTATTTTGATATATTTTTTTTAAATGTCCAAATTTGACACTTGGGTCTTGACTTCATGTACATATGATTTATATGATTTGCCCTGTTGGAACGCGCTCGCCACCTATAGTAATTTTGAGTTATTACATTTGGCATTTGCCATATGCCATTTGCCATAAGAAATGATTGATCTGCCGTACATTTGGGCACTCTTTTCCATTGTGTGTATGTTTGTTCCAATGGCAATATGTTGCCATTCATTTTTGTCCATTTCATGGGGGTCTTCCCTTCCTTTAGAATGACTTCGATAGCAACAGTGAATATATTTATTAAGGGGTAAGTTATTAAGGGGTCTCTCAATAAATCATTCACACGATAGCAAATTGATAGTAGTCAGTGAGAAATATAAAAGCTAAGCATGGATTGGCTTGGTTAAGCCTTGATGGGAGACCAAATTAATAGCTGTAGATCAGTGATGGGCAACTGGCGGCACACCCCTCTTTTGTAGGCCCATTGATCAATGAGAGTTTGAATAGCAGAATACACAAAGTGCAATATCGAAATGTGTATGTGCATCAGCAGTGTTGCTCTTGTTATGTCAGTCACTGACAGTAACTCAATTAGCCCATGTCAGCTAACATGTTTTATATTGGTAAGTTAGTCTAGCCAGCTATCTAAACTTGTAGTTAACATGGTCAAATTACCAAGCGGTGGCCCCCATTGATTTTGTTAGTCACTCTCACTCAGATATCATATTTAAAACAGAAAAAAAATATCTCTAACCTATGGCAAATTGAGTAGAATTGCATAAAATTAGATATAAAATTGCTAAATGTTCTCTTTGCCCCTTGGCAAAAAGTGTAGAATTGCAGCAAACTTGTTTTAAAATTGCAACATTTTCTCTCCGCCCCATGGGAAAATTAGTATAATTGCATGAAATGTGTTATAAAATTGCAAAATCTTCTCTCCGCCCAATGGCAAAATGTGTAGAATTGCAGACCCACAAGCCACTGCGGCCACTCATGTTCTGTTCAGATTATTTTGTGGCCCCCATCCCTGCTGTAGATCAACTCTCCAGTAGGAAGTGCTGTCCCTTTTTCCCTTTATCCAGATTACAACCTCTCACTTTCAGTTAATTGAAAATGGAACCTTATTGAAATTATCACCCTTTCTAAAACAAGACATACAAAGCTGGTTGTAATTCCAGTTTCCTCCACCAGAAAAGACAAGACAAATATTACAACAAATATTATGGTTAAATTCAAATATACTAATTGATGAAACATTCTTTATGAACATTTTTTAAAAGGAATTATCTTTGTTAATGATATCATGAATAGGAAAGGTGGAGTTGTCATGTGCAATTAACACAAATATGTAAATGTTTGCTCTATCCACAATTACAACCAACTGATTGCAGCATTACCACAAAATTGGAGGCGGCAAGTAGAAGATGAAGAAGGTAGGGAACTTGTTTGTCTGCCCTTTATTAATAAAGACCAAATTTGCCAGCCAAAAAAATCTGTTTTGCTTGAGGACCAAAATGTTGATAGCGGCGCCATACAGGTTGCAAAATAGTTGGGAAAATATTTTTTGATTCCGTAGCACATGGTTTATGAACTGGTATGCAAAACAACACTTAAATGATTAGACGCCTCACAAGTACTCAACTGGCAGCTTCATTAAATAGTCCCCGCAAAACACCAGTCTCAACGTCAGCAGTGAAGAGGCGACTCCGGGATGCTGGCCTTCTAGGCAGTGTTCACTGTTGACGTTGAGACTGATGTTTTGCAGGTACTATTTAATGAAGCTGCAGGTTGAGGACTTGTGAGACATCTGTTTCTCAAAGTAGACACTCTAATGTACTTGTCCTCTTGCTCACTTGTGCACCGGGGGCCTCCCACTCTTCTTTCTATTCTGGTTAGAGACAGTTTGCGCTATTCTGTGAAGGGAGTAGTACACAGCGAGATCTTCAGTTTCTTGGCAATTTCTCACATGGATTAGCCGTCATTTCTCAGAACAAGAATAGACTGACGCATTTCAGAAGAAAGGTCTTTGTTTCTGGCCATTTTGAGCCTGTAATCAAACCCACAAATGCTGATGATCCAGATACTCAACTATTCTAAAGAAGGCCAGTTTTATTGCTTCTTTAATCAGGACAACAGTTCTCAGCTGTGCTAACATAATTGCAAAAGGGTTTTCTAATGATCAATTAGCCTTTTTGGATTAGCTAGCACAACGTGCCATTGGAACGCAGGAAATTTGTTGAAACCAAATATATGATTCAATGCAAAATCTTATATTTGATTATTAATAAACCTATATTTCAAGTTGCAACCTATTTCTTTCAACACTAAACCTTTCCTGTTTTCCCCTTATTAAACCTAATAACTAAACTTAAGCATTTTTTCATCTGGTTCCAACTTAATTTTCATTTTGGAATTACCTATCCACATTTCTTCAATTGGGTTACACGCAATTACATAAATTCCATGTAATTCAAGAAATGAAGTTAGTTCAATAACATTAAATAATGACTCCAACCTCAATCTTTGCATAAGACATTTGTGATACATTTATTGGCCACAATATTGTAACCAAATGGTGACCATTTTAACAACATAAACCCTATCAGGTTCTTTAGGGTCACATGCTCTTATGCAAGTTTCATTACAGATTCATTGAATAATGCTGTTATTGAATAATAATGAATATAACAGTATGACACTAGTATGACACACTCTTACAGGTTGCTGAAAATAACAAAATGAATGCCACGTCCCCAATAAGCCCCCCATGCCTTCAACTCCAATAAGCCGCCCACGCCAACAACACTACATTTCCCACCACTGCTATGCAATGCGCATGCGCTTTAGGTGTTGAAAGCAATACGGAAGGTTGCATTCAGTAAAAACAAAAATCACATTGACCTGTCAAATTTGTTATTTGATTTCAGACAAATTGAATAGAATAGGTTGAACGAACCAAAACTAAATTTTCTATCGTACTAATCAGTAAAAGCGCTTCATAAGAACAACAGCGCAGTCCCACTTTTTGTAAAAAAAAAGGTTTTAAACTACCTGTAATATTAGCTATGGCTATAGTGTATACTGTATGTGTATATTTATTTGAACCCTTGTTGTTTTTCAAGAGCTATGGTGGTGGGGAAATGATCTCCTCTTTTTTATTTTGGTGCATATCTTATACGGAGAAGGGTTCATGTAGTTGCTTGAATATCCTATTTTTCATATTAATGATCATTATATTTTCACCCCTTTTTCTTCTCATTTAGCATGGAATTCATCACTTCTAGTGGCCATGCTCTGTCCAGATTTACAATACAGTACAATTTACCAGGAAACAGTAAGGATACAAGCCTAATGCAGTCATCACAAGTTCAACCCTCTCTTTCAATGAACCCAATTTTAATGGAAAGTGTATGGATTTGAATTATGACATACTATTCCCATTTTAATAATTCAATATTTAATTTGTGTGACAGACTCAGTGGGAGGCCCTTTTTCATCGACAGCCCACCATGATGGAGGACTTGCAAAGTGCTTTCATTTCGAAATGATTGTACTACAGTGACATGATGTTTCAGATAAAATGCCAAATGAAAAATGGCACTGTACTAGTGTAGAAAATATTTTATATCACCGTGAACTCACATTCGATTTTGGATTCGAGACACAAGACAGAGGACAGCATGATTCACACTCTATTTCTCAAAGATAATACATTAAAAGTAAAATTTGATACGGTCTCCGACTTATTATTTTCTTATTTAAAAAAATGTATGTTATTATTCTTTTTTTCTTGACCAAGGAATTTACACTGAGCAAAAATATGAGTGCAACAATTTCAAAGATTTTACTGAGTTACAGTTAAATTCATTTGGCCCTAATCTATGGATTTCACATGACTGGGAATACAGATATGTATCTGTTGGTCACAGATACCTTACAAAAAAAGAAGGGGCATGGATCAGAAAACCAGTCAATATTTGGTGTGACCACAATTTGCCTCACGCATCACGACACATTTCCTTCGCATAGTTGATCAGGCTGTTGATTGTGGCCTGTGGAATGTTGTCCTACTCTTCAATGGGTGTGCGAATTTTCTGGATATCCAGAGCATCCCAAACATAAGGCAATGGAAGAACTGGGACATTTTCAGCTTCCATGAATTATGTACAGATCCTTGCGACATGGGGCAGTGCATTATCATGCTGAAACATGAGGTGATGGCGGCGGATGAATGGCACGACAATGGGCCTCAGGATCTCGTTACAGTATCTCTGTGCATTCAAATAAATAAAAAATGCAATTGTGTTCGTTGTCCTTAGCTTATGCCTGCCCATACCATAACCTCACCGCCACCATGGGGCACTCTGTTCACAATGTTGACATCAGCAAACCGCTCTCCCACACAACGTCATACACGCTGTCTGCCATCTGCTAGGTACTGTTGAAACCGGGATTCATTGGTGAAGAGCACCCTTCTCCAGCATGCCAGTGACCATCGAAGTCGGTTACAACGCTGAACTGCAGACAGGTCAAGACCCTGGTGAGGACACAGAGCATGCAGATGAGCTTCCCTGAGATGGTTTCTTACAGTTTGTGCAGAAACTCTTCAGTTGTGCAAACCCACAATTCATCATCTGTCTGGTTGGCTGGTCTCAGATGATCCCGCAGGTGAAGAAGCCGGATGTGGAGGTCCTGGGCTGGCATGGTTATACGTGGTCTGTGGTTGTGAGGCCGGTTGGAGGTGCTGCCAAATTCTCTAAAACAACGTTGGAGGCGGCTTACGGTAGAGAAATTAACATTAATTTTTCTGGCAACAGCTCTGGTGGACATTCCTGCAGTCAGCATGCCAATTGCATGCTCCCTCAAAACTGGAGACATCTGTGGCATTGTGTTGTCTGACAAAACTGCACATTTTAGAGTGGCCTTTTATTGTCCCCAGTATAAGGTGCACCTGTGTAATGATGATGCTGTTTAATCAGATTATTGATATGCCACACCTGTCAGGAGGATGTATTATCTTGGCAAAGGAGAAATGCTCACTAACAGGAATGTAAACAAATGTGTGCACAAAATCTGAGATAAATAACATTTTTATGCGTATAGAACATTTCTGAGATATTTTATTTCAGCTCATGAAACACTTTACATGTTGCGTTTTTATCTTTTGTTGTTCAGTGTAGATATTTTGTTGTTCAGTCCGCTCATTTGATCACAGTAACAATGAAATGCGTAATTTACCCTCCATTCAAATAAAATAAAATTGTATTTGTCACGTGACGAATACAACAGGTGTAGACCTTACAATGAAAGGCTTACTTACAAGCCCTTAACCAACAATGCAGTTTCAAGAAAAATACAGAAAAGAAGAAGAAATAAAAGTAACAAATAATTAAAGCGCAGCAGTTAAATAACAATAGCGTGGCTGTATCACCGCCTGGTACGGCAACTGCTCCGCCCACAACCGTAAGGCTCTCCAGAGGGTAGTGAGGACTGCACAACGCATCACCGGGGGTAAACTACCTGCCCTCTAGGAAACCTACACCACCCGATGTCACAGGAAGGCCAAAAAGATCATCAAGGACAACCACCACCCGAGCCACTGCCTGTTCACCCCGCTATCATCCAGAAGGCGAGGTCAGTACAAGTGCATCAAAGCTGGGACCGAGAGACTGAAAAACAGCTTCTATCTCAAGGCCATCAGACTGTTAAACAGCCATCACTAACATTGAGTGGCTGCTGCCAACATACTGACTTAAATCTCTAGCCACTTTAAATAATAGAAAATTGGATGTAACAAATGTATCACAAGCCACTTTAAACAATTTTGTATATAATGTTTACATATCCGACATTACTCATATCCAATGTTTACACTGTACTCTATACCATCTACTGAATCTTGCCTATGCCGTTCGGCCATCGACTCAAATCTCTAGCCACTTCAATAATTAAAAAGTGGATGTAATAAATGTATCACTAGCACCTTTAAACGATGCCATTCATATAATGTTTACATATCCTACACTACTCATCTCACATGTATATACTGTACTATATACCATCTACCTCATCTTGCCAATGCCGGTCAGCCATCGCTCATCCATATATTTATATGTGCATACTCGTATTCATTCCTTTACACTGTGTGTACAAGGTTGTGACAGTGCAGTAAACCATAGGCCATGTTTACGTTTACTTTCACCATTAACGGAAAGGGAAATGGAGGCGAGGCCTATTTAACCAGGTGGAAAGAGGACGTCACCGGGGTATGTTTTGATTCATGAGAAGGAGACCGACGGAAAAGGTTACCATGTGGAGTGGAAGACGGAGGTGCTTGGACTGAGGCTTCCCGCGCACGCCGTCTGATGCGACGTGGAGTCTGGCGATTTCCATAGCGACGCACCTCAAAGACCGGTTGTTGTTGGTGAGCGGTCCACTCTCAAGTCCAAGGCCGTTAAACTTCCTTCCTGGAGCCGGGCGGGTCCATCTACCCTCTCCAGTTTGCGATTCCCTCCGCCAAAATTGGTTAGTGTACCCGACGCGCAATCGCACACTACACTCATTCACACGCTATCAGATACACACGCATTCCATTCACATCCGCACAGTTGGTTATTGTTTATCCGTGATTTTGATTGTTTAAGTTGAATGCATTATCGTTGATCTCTGAAGTTTTGCATTTTGTTTGATTTTCTACCCGCGAAATGTGAATCCAATGTTTTTCCTTTCTCTTTTGTTATATGAAAAGTTTGGCGTGAATATGGACACGAAAGCCAGTGTGGACGCCCAGCTAGAGAATGACCAGTATGACCTGGGATTTCGTTTAGAAGCGTTTATGTGATTGTGTGAATACATTTAATTACTGTTTGTTTGGTTTTGCTTTTGAAATAACTACCTTTTTTATATAATGGCTATGGACACTATGTAATAAATTCCAGTTAAATTGAAGCCCGTTTTGAAATATTTGTTTTTGTGTGTAATCAGTGGTTTTTGTTTGCTATCCGGGGTTGTTTGATTTTTTTTGTCAGTTTTAGAAAACTGTCTGGCGCCCGAAATTTTTGTAAAAAGAAATAGAATTTAAGTTAGGGAAGCCGCCACCACTGTTACAGAGTGGCACCCGAACAGGGACCTTGAAAACAATTGAGTGTGAATACTTCTGAATGTGACTTACTTGAATTATATTCTTCTGAAAATGTTGGGAAGTTTTTGAACCTCCGGTAAACTGACTTTTCTTGGTTGCCGCACATTTTTGATGAAATCGTAATGAAGAGCAACTTTAATTGAAATCTATTATGTGACTACATGGAAGATTGATTGGTGATCTGTGACTAATTTATCTAATGTTTTTTTGATTGACTTGTGGACAATTGTTTTGAGCCACTTGCTTAATGTTTGAACTGTGTGAAATGGAGACTACATTTGTAAAATTAAAATGCAATGTAAATTATATGAAATAATTGACATATACAATACTGATTTGCAACACTTTTTTTTTGCATCATTTATTGATATCATATTTCTTCTACATAATCATGGCAGAGTACCCTTCCGCACACTCAACCTTTGTCGAAATGGAGGCTCCGGATGTGGCCACTCCTAATTGGCCACCTGTGCACCGTCCAGCTCCTCAAGAATCCTATGTTCCAACCTTCTACCATACGCCCACCCAGTTCAGTCGCATTGTGCAGCCAGGACCACATGTGCAGTTTGTGCCCACACCATTAGGTGGCAGCACTCCAACTCAGCCTTTCCCACAGGAACCAGAACCCATGCAATTATGCACTCCATCACCTGAGATATCATCTCCAGCCGCTGCTTCACCACCACTTTCTTCATCTTCAGGGGTGCAGTATGACCTGCCTAGAACTCTCCCAACACCTGGAAGAGAGATTGGTCAACTCACTGCACGAGCACAAGGTAACTGGGACCAGTTGCATGATTTCATGACCAAACAGGAAAAAGCTGTAACTAAACTCACTAAGAAACTAGCGTCTAATTCGTCCAGCCATGAGAGCCAGATCACTAAACTCGTGGGAAAGATGGACGAAATCAAGCAACAACTCTCCACTACATTATCTGCAAACAAGCAGCAAGCGGAAACTGAGTCAGATCAGACAATTAAAACTATGAAAATTATGATGGCTAAGGAACTCCAAAAGGTAGAGACTACCTTAGTGACAGAAGTGCGCTTCATGGTGCAACAGTTGCAGTCTGAGATTCAACAGGACCTTCAAGTAGTTCAACACCACTTTCAGAAGGATTCTGATCAACTGCTGGAAAAAGTAGTCAATTGATATTACTCACTGACAAATTGTCCACAACCATGAAAGAACAGCAAACTAAAATGGAAGCAAAGTTTGAGAGTCAAGAAAAAGAATGACTGACCTAAGTGGGAAAAGTATTTCTCTTCATAACCCCTTATCTACCTCACCATCACAAGCAACTCATTCAGCAGCCCCTGCTACTGTTGTTAAAACTGACCACCTCAAGCTAACATTTCCCGCGTTTGGAAGACCAGCTGATGACCCGGATCCTTTGTTGTACATAACACGATGTCAAGACTTTCTCGCTGTACATCCTCTAATGGACGCTGACATCTTGGCCACCTTCAGGACAGTTTTCTATGGCACTCTTGGCGTGACTGGTGGGAAGTTGCAAGATCATCTGTTACAACATGGAGTGAGTTTCAGTCTGTTTTTCTTGCTGCTTTTCTAGCTGAGGACTATGAAGATGAGTTGGCTGAACGTGTCCGCTATCAGTTCAAGGCGAAAAGGAGTCCATTAGGGATTTTGCTTTTACCTACAGAGCCCTCTGTAAAGGTGGAAACCAAGTTTAACTGAAGCAGACATAGTTAAGATGATCCTTAAAAACATAAAACCTTACCTCGCTAGTCATCTTCGTAGCCATGTAACCACCGTGGAAGAGTTGGTTCGACTGGGTCACCAACTGGAGAAAGACCATGAACAACAGAAGCGAAGTGACAGCCAAGCTGGTTCCAAAACTGGGGTAGCCTCACCCAGAGGGATGACTCCTGTCCAACCTACTGTACAATGTTGGCGATGTAGAGGACTTCACGCACCAGGTACATGCCCTCACTTTACTTCTCCAGCTCAATCCACCCAGTCTTCAGGTTATCAGCAACCTAGTAACAAACGGAATTTCCACTCACCCAAGCCGCCTGGCCAACATTCCCACAATTCAGTGACTTCAACAACTATGAAGAATTCTCAAACACCCCCAGGTAAACCCCTTTTACCATTACATCTAGAAGTACATCATCTACTCCTATCAATCCTGTCAGCGTGCCTCAACAGTTAATTGTGCCTGTCAGTGTTGGCTCATGGAAGGAAAAGCCATTGTGGACACAGGTGCAAGCTATACCCTTATCCATGAGTTTCTCTGGAAGAACATTGCTCAATCACCCCATGATCTCCAACCCTGGGCACTCGGACCTTTGTATCTTGCTAACGGTGAAGCAGAGGTTCCTCTTGGATGGTTGAATGTCTCAATTAATCTTCATGATAAAGTATTCACCATACCAGCTGCAGTTCTAGCACCCAAAGCTCTGTCATATTCAGTAGTCCTGGGCTTGGATTTTATCTTCTTTAGTGGTTTACAAATAAGTGTAATCGACAAAAAGTATACCTTCAAATCTACTCCTGACGTGGAATACCCATTCCAACCAGGCTGTGCAAGTGTCCCTGAGAACAGACCCAGAAAAGGAGAGCAACAAGGTAGTACCAACCAGAGTATCTCTCTCTTGAGTTCAATCCCACCCTCAACTCCAAATGTACCTTCGGCACAGATGACATGGACATCAAAAACTTTATTGACAGTGCAGTGAATGACGCCCACTTACCGGCTGATGGAAAATGCCAGCTACGTCAAGTCCTGGAGGCCAATCCAGAGGTATGTGCGCTCAGACCAGGTCGCACTGATGTTCTCCAACATCGTATTTACCTCACCCAACAAGTACCAATAAAACAACGACCCTATCGCATGTCCCCTGCCAAACAAGCTGTTGTGGAGAAACAACTTGAAGAAATGTTGAGTGCAGGTTTTGTGAAACCTTCTCATTCAGGCTGGGCCTCACCTGTTGTCCTTGTCCCAAAAAAAGATGGGAGTCTCCGGTTTTGTGTAGATTACCGTAAGGTAAATGCTGTTACGGAAAGTGATGCATACCCACTGCCAAACATCGCAGAGATCTTGGAATCCCTTTCTGGAGCTGCTATTTTTCAACCATTGACCTGAATAGCGGTTACTGGCAGGTGACCATGGACCCTGAAAGTACAGCGAAGACAGCATTTATTACACCATTTGGATTATTTCAGTTTAATGTTATGCCATTTGGATTGAAAAATGCCCCAGCTACCTTCCAAAGATTAATGGAAATGGTTTTGGGTGAACTACGTGGTCACAATTGTTTTGTGTACATAGATGACATTATCATCTATTCCCCAACTATTGAACAGCACTTCCTTGACATCCAGAGTGTCTTATACAAGCTGGAAAAAGCAGGCCTGACTATCAACCTTAAAAAAAGCAAATTCTGTCTGCAGGAATTAGCGTTCCTAGGCCATGTCGTGAGTATTCAGGGCATCTCCGCTGATTCCAGCAAAGTTGAGGCTATTCGTTCTTACCCAATTCCAAGAAACCTCAAGGAGGTCCAGCGATTCCTTGGTTTAGCCGGATGGTACCACCGGTTTGTTCCATACTTTTCACAGATCGCTGAACCTCTCAATGCCCTGAAGAAAAAGGACAGAGTTTTCCAGTGGGCGCCGCAATGTCAGCAGGCTTTTGAGCAGCTGAAAAGAAGCTTGATGACACCTCCCATTCTGGGACACCCAAATTTACAGCACCCCTTCATTGTCTACACAGATGCTAGTGAGACCGGTCTGGGCGCTGTGTTGACACAGAGGGACCATGGGAAAGAGGAAGTCATAGCTTATGCTAGCAGAGCTTTGAACAAAGCTGAAGTGAATTATTCTGTGACGGAAAAAGAATGTTTGGCAGTAGTTTGGGCTCTGGAGAAGTGGCAGCATTATCTGGAACACAAGTTGTTTACTGTGGTTACGGACCACTCGGCACTGCAATGGGTGATGGGGTCCACCAAGACCTCAAGTCGTTTAATCAGATGGGCCCTGCGACTGCAGAGATTTGATTTCATTGTTGAATACCGGAAGGAAAGCTAAATGTGGCACCTGACGCTCTCTCTCGAATCCCCATCAGTGTGAGTTGCAATGTGTATGCCAGCCACAAGGAGTCAGAGGTTCTCCCAATCTCTTTGGATAAGATCTGGGAAGAACAACATAAAGACACCGTAATCATGAAAATAATGCAGACCATGGCAGACGGTGATGACAACCTGAAAGAACAATATGAGGTACTGGAAGACAAGCTTTACCGTAAAGTTCACCTGGCTGACCACCAGCTGCATTATCGTGTTCGGGTTCCTAGTAGCCTCATTCAACAGGTACTTCAGCATTATCATGCTGGGCCTTTGAGTGGCCATGGAGGGATATTCAAGACCTATAAGAGAATTCAAGAAGTGGCTTTCTGGCCAGGAATGTGGACTGATGTCAAGCAATGGGTAAAGAGATGTGTAAAATGTCAACAACTTAAGAGTGACAATCGAAAACCTGCTGGCAAAATGCAACACACCACTGTCACTCACCCCATGAAATGTTGGGTGTGGACATAATGGGGCCGTTGCCAGGTAGTTCGAACCGAAATGCATATCTCTTAGTGTTCATTGACTATTTCACTCGCTGGGTTGAGATGTTCCCCATGCGGAATGCCACTGCACAAACAGTTGCTGCCATTTTCAAGAAGGAAATTCTGACCAGGTGGGGTGTGCCTGATTTCCTGCTGTCCGATAGGGTACACAATTTGTGTCGTCTGTATTTAAGGAGGTCTGTGAAAAATGGAATGTAACTCCTAAACTGACGACTGCATACCATCCTCAGACCAACATGACTGAGAGAGTCAATCGCACACTAAAATACATGATAGCGGCATACCTAGATGAAAATCACAGCAAGTGGGACCAATATTTACCAGAGTTCAGATTTGCCATCAATTCTGCTGTCCAAGAGACCATCGGAATGACTCCAGCGGAACTGCAACTTGGAAGAAAGCTACAGGGACCAATGGACAAACTTCTCCAATGTAAAAATCTCACTCCTGATGTGCCAGCATACGATGTTGTTCATTGTTTAACCCAGCTTCAATCCAAAGCTATGGAAAACAGCAAAAAGCTCATGTTAGACAAACAAGAAACTACAACAAACACAGACGGAACTAACATTTAAAGAAGAAGACCGTGTGTGGATAAGGAACTTTCCACAATCTAGTGCAAAAGCTAAATTCACTGCTAAACTCGCAAGGAAATGGAAAGGTCCTTACCGTGTAATAAAACAGCTGGGTCCATTGAATTACCGTGTTGCACTGGAGACTACTGGGGAAGATGTTCGAACAACCCATGTGTGCAATATGAAAATGTGCTACCCGACAGCCGAAGAATTAGAGTCCCAAAGTAAGGAAAAACTCCTAAAAATATTCCAAGACAACTCTGATGGAGAAGAGGAGTTTCAGGGATTTTAACACTCACAAATAAACAACCATGGGTTGTTTTCTTTCAGGGAGAGAGTGTGACAGTGCAGTAAACCATAGGCCATGTTTACGTTTACTTTCACCATTAACGGAAAGGGAAATGGAGGCGAGGCCTATTTAACCAGGTGGAAAGAGGGCGTCACCGGGTATGTTTTGATTCATGAGAAGGAGACCGCGGAAAAGGTTACCATGTGGAGTGGAAGACGGAGGTGCTTGGACTGAGGCTTCCCGCAAGACGCCGTCTGATGCGACGTGGAGTCTGGCGATTTCCATAGCGACGCACCTCAAAGACCGGTTGTTGTTGGTGAGCGGTCCACTCTCAAGTCCAAGGCCGTTAAACTTCCTTCCTGGAGCCGGGCGGTCCATCTACCCTCTCCAGTTTGCGATTCCCTCCGCCAAAATTGGTTAGTGTACCCGACGCGCAATCGCACACTACACTCATTCACACGCTATCAGATACACACGCATTCCATTCACATCCGCACAGTTGGTTATTGTTTATCCGTGATTTTGATTGTTTAAGTTGAATGCATTATCGTTGATCTCTGAAGTTTTGCATTTTGTTTGATTTTCTACCCTTGAAATGTGAATCCAATGTTTTCCTTTCTCTTTTGTTATATGAAAAGTTTGGCGTGAATATGGACACGAAAGCCAGTGTGGACGCCCAGCTAGAGAATGACCAGTATGACCTGGGATTTCGTTTAGAGCGTTTATGTGATTGTGTGAATACATTTAATTACTGTTTGTTTGGTTTTTGCTTTTTCGAAATAACTACCTTTTTTTATATAATGGCTATGGACACTATGTAATAAATTCCAGTTAAATTGAAGCCCGTTTTGAAATATTTGTTTTTGTGTGTAATCAGTGGTTTTTTGTTTGCTATCCGGGGTTGTTTGATTTTTTTTTGTCAGTTTTAGAAAACTGTCTGGCGCCCGAAATTTTTGTAAAAAGAAATAGAATTTAAGTTAGGGAAGCCGCCACCGCTGTTACAAGGTAGTTGTCATGAAATTGTTAGATTACTTTTTAGATACTACTGCATGGTCGGAACTAGAAGCACAAGCATTTCGCTACACTCAAATTAACATCTGTTAACCATGTGTATGTGACAAATAAAAATTGATTTGATATACAGGGGGTTAGTCAAGGTTATTTTTTTTATTTTATTTCAAGTTTATTTAACCAGGTAGGCTAGTTGAGAACAAGTTCTCATTTACAACTGCGACCTGGCCAAGATAAAGCAAAGCAGTGCGACACAAATAACAACAGAGTTACACATGGAAGAAACAAACATACAGTCAATAGCACAATAGAAAAAGTATATATACAGTGTGTGCAAATGCGGTAAGATAAGGGAGGTAAGGCAATAAATAGGCCATAGTTGCAAAATAATTACAATTTAGCAATTAAACACTGGAGTGATAGATGTGCAGAAGATGAATGTGCAAGTAGAGATACTGGGGTGCAAAAGAGCAAAAGAATGGGATATGTACAGGTGCAGTGATCTGTGAGCAGAAGCTGTTTAGAAGCCTCTTGGACCTAGACTTGGCGCTCTGGTACCGCTTGCCGTATGGTCGCAAAGAGAACAGTCTATGACTGGGGTGGCTGGAGTCTTTGACAGTTTTTAGGGTCTTCCTCTGACTGCATGGTATAGAGGTCCTGGATGGCAGGACGTTTGGCCACAGTGATGTACTGGGCCGTACACACTCGCCTCTGTAGTGCCTTGCGGTCGGAGGACCAGCAGTTGCCATACGAGGCAGTGATGCAACCCGTCAGTATGCTCTCGATGGTGCAGCTGTAGAACCTTTTGAGGATCTGGGGACCCATGACAAATCTTTTCAGTCTCCTGGGGGGGAATAGGTTTTGTCGTGCCCTCTTCACGACTGTCTTGGTGAGCTTGGACCATGTTAGTTTGTTGGAGATGTGGGCGCCAAGGAACTTGAAGCTCTCAACCTGCTCCACTACAGCCCCGTCGATGAGAATGGGGGCGTGCTCAGCCCTCCTTTTCCTGTAGTCCACAATCATCTCCTTTGTCTTGAGGGAGAGGTTGTTGTCCTTGCACCACACGTTCAGGCTTCTGACTTCCACCCTATAGGCTGTCTCGTCGTTGTTGGTGATTAGGCCAACCACTGTAGTGTCATCAGCAAACTTAATGATAGGTGTTGGAGTCCTGCCTGGTCGTGCAGTCATAAGTGAACAGGGAGTAAAGGAGGGACTGAGCACGCACCCCTGAGGGGTCCCCGTGTTGAGGATCAGATTGGTGGATGTGTTGTTATCTACCCTTACCACCTGAGGGCGGCCCGTCAGGAAGTCTAGGATCCAGCTGCAGAGGGAGGTGTTTAGTCCCAGGGTGGTCCTTAGCTTAGTGATGAGCTTTGAGGGCACTATGGTGTTGAACACTGAGCTGTAGTCAATGAATTTTGTCCAGGTGTGAAAGGGCAGTGTGGAGTGCAATAGAAATTGCATCATCTGTGGATCTGTTGGGGCGGTATGCAACTTGAATTGGGTCTAGGGTTTCTGGGATAATGGCCTTTCAAAGCACTTCATGGCTACAGACATGAGTGCTACGGGTCGGTAGTCATTTAGGCAGCATACCTTAGTGTTCTTGGGCACAGGGACTATGGTGGTCTGCTTGAAACATGTTGGTATTACAGACTCTGACAGGGAGAGGTTGAAAATGTCAGTGAACGCACTTGCCAGTTGGTCAGCGTATGCTCGGAGTACACGTCCTTGTAATCCGTCTGGCCCTGCAGCCTTGTGAATGTTGACCTGTTTTAAGGTCAACTAACATCATCTGCGGAGAGCGTGATTACACAGTCGTCTGGAACAGCTGATGCTCTCATGCATGTTTCAGTGTTACTTGCCTCGAAGCGAGCATAGAAGTAATTTCGCTCGTCTGGTAGGCTCATGTCACTGGGCAGCTCTCGGCTGTACTTCCCTTTGTAGTCTGTAATAGTTTGCAAGCCCTGCCACATCCGACGAGCGTCGGAGCCGGTGTAGTACAGTTCGATATTAGTCCTGTATTGATTCTTGGTCTGTTTGATGGTTTGTCGGAGGGCATAGCGGGATTTCGGGAGTCGGCAGCTCTACCCTTTGGCTCAGTGCAGATGT
This sequence comes from Brachymystax lenok tsinlingensis, assembly GCA_030435695.1. Classification (NCBI taxonomy): domain Eukaryota; kingdom Metazoa; phylum Chordata; class Actinopteri; order Salmoniformes; family Salmonidae; genus Brachymystax; species Brachymystax lenok. The sequence continues at coordinate 36,746,946 of CM059813.1, forward strand.
TGCCTGTAATTCATGGCTTCTGGTTGGGGTATGTACGTACAGTCACTGTGGCGATGACATCATCAATGCACTTATTGATGAAGCCAGTGACTGATGTGGTGTACTCCTCAATGTCATCGGAAGAATCCCGGAACATATTCCAGTCTGTGCTAGAAAAACAGTCCTGTAGCTTAGCATATGCTTCATCTGACCACTTTTTATTGACCGAGTCACTGGTGCTTCCCGCTTTAATTTTTGCTTGTAAGCAGGAACAGGATAAAATGATGGTCAGATTTGCCAAATGGAGGGCGAGGGAGAGCTTTGTACGTGTCTTTGTGTGTGGAGTAAAGATGGTCCAGAGTTTTTTCCCTCTGGTTGCACATTTAACATTCCCCATCCTATTCCCTGGCTGAGTGTCTGGTCTGGCAGATATTAGCTCCTTTAGTCTGCTGACCGTTTTGCCAAGGCTGATAAAATTACTCCAAAATTGGATGTGGTCACTGAGGGACAAGCGGACTGAGAAATCAGAATTATTGCTAATTTGTAGGCCTATGTGATTTAAATTCTTTCCAGTGGTCTTTAAAAGGCTAGTGTTGGACTCAATAAGAAGATTAAAAGCAAATATGGTTTTGTCAAACGAGGGGCTTGGGTGAGTGCTATTCACTTGCATGTCAGCTTTTAGTCTTGGGCATGGTATCAGGCCTGTTTGCTAGTTTAGCGGGGATTTAAGTATTTTTTGCAAGATCTTATAGCTGTCCATGCTCTGAATAATTTCAAACACATACAGTGTGAGATGTGGGATGAGGAAAGTACAACCAATACTTTTTCACCAGTTATTACAGTATATTGCGTTCCCCTCCCAAACAACAGACATTTAGACACAAAACATGTTATATTGTCTATTGTTGCCTTTGACCAACTCTGCACAAGCATCTCACCATTTTCTAAAGGAAAAAGCTATCTACCACAATATACATAGAAAGAGGGTACTGTATATCCCTTTGGCATTGTGTGACAAAGTTATCTGACTTTCACCTTGGCTGTAGTATTGTAAATGACCTAATAAGGTCATTGTCACAACTTCCGCCGAAGTTGGTGCCTCTCCTTCGGGTGGTGTTCGGCGGTCGACGTCACCGGTCTTCTAGTCATCATCGATCCTCTTTTCATTTTCCATTTGTTTTGTCTGTGTTTCCACACCTGGTTTCAATTCCCTCATTACATGGGTTGTATTTAAACCCTCTGTTCCCCCCCCCATGTCTTTGTGTGGGATTGTTCATTATAGTGCTTGTGTACTTTATGTACTGGTGCATTACGGGCTATTTTGTGCCCATTTTCTCTAGTGTTGTTTGTACCATCGGGTTGTTTTAATAAATGACTAAGTTTATTACCCAGTTTTGCTCTCCTGTGCCTGACTTCTCTGCAACCAGTTACGCAACCCCTACAGTCATGATCAAAGCATACGAATAACTCAAATGCATGTGAAATTATAAATTATTTGGCAAAACATTGAACGAGATATTCTCTTCCTGGTCTGTGATTAATCATATGGCAAAGGCATGACTGTGTACCTGTGTTTTTGTGAGGAAAGGAGACGAGGCCAGAGGTTAGAGATGCAGTCACAGGTCATTGGATGGATCCAAAGCAGGGGCTCTACTGACCCACGTCTCTTTAACGGTTTCCTCTCTCTCTACATGAATGCCAGCATCGCAAACGATTGACAAATACCAAGCCTTCTGTCCTCTGGAAAGGTGCACACCCTTTATTGTAATTGAAAACATACAAAGTATAAGCACATAATATATATATGACAAACTACTTAACATGTGCAACATTTCTTTACTTTTCTGACCCAGTGGTCTTCTGAGGGGCACAGCAGTCTAAGGCACTGCATCTCAGTGCAAGAGGCGTCACGACAGTCTCTGGTTCCATTCCAGGCTGTATCGCCTCCGACCGTGATAGGGAGTCCAACAGGGCAGCACACACAGCTTTCCGGGTTTGGCTGGGGTAGGCCGTCATTGTAAATAAGAATTTGTCCTTAACTGACTTGCCTAGTTACATTTTTTATGTATCTCCCATTTCTCAAAAAGACTCTACTAGTCATGTAACATATTGCTGTAGATGTACATTTCTAAAACCCAAACTGGTTGGAAAACCTTTTGTTATTTATTGTTTTTCTAACAGCATAGTGGTGCCTCCTAGGCATTGGTATAAGAAGGTACTGTAGACATTGTCATGCCCAAATTGAGAGTTTGGGGATGTGTAGAGAATGTAAAATGTAGGGCTTACTTCGCCTGCCACCCGGTCTTTTATCGCACTTCAGCACATTCTTTACTGTTGGCAAACAGAATAGGAAGAGAATGGCAAGTTCCTGTGTTCAGTAATGTGGGGTGATTGGAAAAAATAACACAAATGTTGTTTCCATGACAGAAAGGATAAGTATGTGAAGTACTGTGAAAATCAGTGCTGGAAAAAGTACCCAATTGTCATACTTGAGTAAAAGTATAGATACCTTAATAGAAAGTTACTCAGGTAAAAGTAAAAGTCACCCAGTAAAATATTACTTGAGTAAAAGTCTAAAAGTATTTTGTTCCAAATATACTTAAGTATCAAAAGTAAATGTAATTGCTAAAGTGAAAGTAAAAGTATAAATAATTTCAAATTCCTTATTTTAAGCAAAGCAGGTGGCACTATTTTCTTGTTTTTATAATGTATGGATAGCCAGGGGCACACTTCAACACATCATTTACAAAATATGTATTTGTGTTTAGTGAGTCCGACCAGATCAGAGGCAGAAGGAATGATCATGTGTTGTCTTGATAAGTGTGTGAATTGGACCATTTTCCTGTCCTGCAAAATAATTCAAAATGTATGAAGTAAAAAGTACATTAGTTTCTTTAGGATTGTAGTGAAGTAAAAGTAAAAGTTGTCAAAAATATAAATAGTAAAGTAAAGTACAGATACCCCAAAAAAACTACTTAAGTAGTACTTTAAAGTTTTTTTACTTTAAGTAGTTTACACCACTGGCGAAAATATAACGCCAAAGTACCGCTGTATATGTTGATTAGAAAGCAAGTACCAAAGTACATCAAAAACAAGTTCTGACAAGTCTCAAGTAAATCTGACATGTTGGCAGAACTGGATGTTGTCACGATCTCCAGAAGGGACAGACCAAGGCGCAGCGAGGTATCCCAAACAAACATATATATGGTTCCCAATTAGAGGCAGCTGAGAGTCGTTACCTCTAATTGGGAACCATATATATGTTTGTTTGGGGGGTGGGGGTACTGTCACGTCCAGGCCTGAGAAGACAGGCTGGCGTGTTGTTTTGTTTTGGTGTAGGGTTTTTTCTGTTCTAGGTTCTCTATTTCTATGTTGGGGTAATGGTTCCCAATTAGAGGCAGCTGAGTGTCGTTACCTCTAATTGTTAACCATATATAGGTTTGTAGTTTTCACCAGGGGTTTGTGGGTTATTGTTTGATCATAGCATAGTTTTGTTGTATGATCGTCGTTATGATCGTCGTTATGATCGTCGTTATGATCGTCGTTATGATCGTCGTTATGATCGTCGTTATGATCGTCGTTATGATCGTCGTTATGATCGTCGTTATGATCGTCGTTATGATCGTCGTTATTGCCCAGTTACGTTAGTAAATAAAGAATGTATACTGGATACCTCGCTGCGCCTTGGTCTGTCCCTCACGGAGATCGTGACAGATGTACGATTTTGTGATGTTTGAGATTTGTCTCTGTTCAGAATATTTCAAGTATATAACTTTATTTAAATAACTCTGAATGCAATTTAATACACTTTAGGTTTGTCAGTGTCTCCCTCAATATAAAGTGTCTCCAGACCTTTGTGACCCAAAAAGTATGGGAACAATATGGTCTCTATGTCATCAGTCTTAACACAGCTTAATTGACCATACTGTACTTAAGAAACACAATGATTTTCAGCCAAAGTTGCCTTTAAAAAATGTGTGTTCTTTAGATCCAGCAGATGTAATGGGGTGCATAAAAAGTTAATAACTTTTGAATTAAAGTGCTCATCAGCTTTTTGACACATGTAATCTGTGACCAGGGCTCCAGAAGCTTGCAAGCTAATGACAACTATGGGGATTTAATTAAACAATGTTGCTCTCTTTTGAGTGTCTTTGACTTTGTTTCAAATACGATACTACATAATTTCACAGACAAACATGGTCTGATTTGAATAACGCCCTCACATAAACCACTTTGGATTTAATTAAGATGCCTGTTGGTCATCCTGTCCACAGATGACCCAGGCCTACTTTCAACTAATGTCTGCCCACCACAAGTCTAAACGTTTCTAGTAATGCTTTATATAATGCAATTTAAATAATGTGCTTTTGTATATTACATATATCATTTTAAACATGATAGGGCCTGACATAGTTTCAAGTGTAAATATGTATATACTGTATTTTATACCATCGATTGCATCTCGTCTATGCCGGTCGGTTGTGGCCTATCCATATATTTATATGTGCATATTCTTATTCCATCCCTTTACTTAGATGTGTGTATTAGGTAGTTGTTGTGGAATTGTTAGATTACTTGTTAGATATTGCTGCACTGTCGAAACTAGAAGTGCAAGCATTTTGCTACACTCACAATAACATCTGCTAATCATGTGTATGTGGCCAATAACATTGTATTTTATTTGAAATAACATTGACATTTGAATGACATCATTTACATGTCTGATATCAGACCACCTTAGGTAAAGTGTCACTGTAATTCAACAGAGAATTTTAAAAACACTGGATTGTAATTCCATTGAGGTACTTGGAAACCCTGGACCAATCAGATAGTATTTTCATAGCTGAGAACACGGTACAGTGTTGTTGATGAGTGCAAAGTTGTGTGGAGGGCATATTATCAGACTCCCAGCTGACTGTCCAATGGAATCTTCCTCCCCAGTGGGCCTGTGTGCATATTTAGCCAACCCTCCTGATGCAGCCATGAACTCACATAGAACCAGAACAAAGCCATTCACAACAAAAGGGCCACGCTTTGTCCTCCATTCATCAGACTGATAACAGTAATAATCAGGGTAATGATGTCTGTTCAGGGGATCAGGGGATGTAGGGAGATGGATAACAGGGGGATGGGAGGGGGGTGGTGCTAATCTGAGAGGCTTGTATGTAGTTCAGAGGGGTAGGGAGGGGAACCATGGCTGCTCACACTGAGATAAGGTTTCACCATGCCACCCCCTGCTCTTGGTTCTGCAGCTCCAGCCCCCAACCCAACGAGACTTGCCTGCTCTCTCCGATCCCCCGGCCAGGGGTTTTGCCAGCTCGTGATAAGATGCTCCTGAGCATTGCAAAACAGACAAGGTATAAACCTGCCCTCCTCTTCACAAAAGAATGCTGTGGAGTCCCAGGAGGGGCAATGGGGATGAAGAAAAACACAAGCCAGAAACTTTCTGGGGGAGCAGATAAGTGATGCTCTGACAGAGAATGTGGAGGACAGCCCAGCATAACCCCTGCTGAGCCACATGAAGATGGGCTCACCATGTGTCCTTGTTAGCCTGGCGCACCACAACCTCCACAGCCCTACAGTACACATTACCTCTATATGCATTTGTCATTCTGCTTTATAATGAGCATTTGAGTGTCTCCATGTAAGTCTATACAGTTCATTTCTGTATGCCTTATGGTCATACATACTGTAACAGATGCAAGACTAGTTGGCTTTTTGTGTAACACACAGACTGGTTGGTTGTTTAGCAACAAAACCGACACATGCGCAACTATGGGGCAAAACAGATGGTTAGATTGTTGACAACATGTAAACTATATTTAGTCTCCAAGTGTTTATTGAACACATAAATACATTTGCACAATGAGCAGCTGTTGTCTCAAATACATTGTTACAGTTGTTGGTTACCTAGCTAGCATTTTTGCCATATTAGCATTGACATGAAATCAGTCAAAACACCTAAAAACAAGACAGGGTATAAAGAACAAGATAAAACTAGCTGAAACGAGCCCCTCACGAATCCCCAAATGGCAGCTTCCTGTCATTGTTGCTAGCTTTCTGGCTGTTCAGAATCATAACAACGCGGAACTTCAGGCCACGCGCACGTCATTTTCTTGACATTGTCAGCCAACCAGTCTATTAATACTGGAGATTACTATGATACATACTGGCAAAAATTTAAACCACCCGAATAGTATGAAGAAAATAACGGTAGCGCTTTATTTCACACCTAGCATCATAACTCGTTATGACACAGTCATAACCATGTCATTGTCATAACAGCTGGCATAACTTGTCATAATAAGGTCTTAACACTGTCATGACACATATTTAGACCTGTTCTGACATATATTGCATTATTTTATGACTGCTTATGACACCTACATAAGTGTCAAAACCCACAAAACCTACCACACAAAGCAAACCATTCCATTACACCATAGCCTAATTGTTAACAGTATGTTTATGTTATATAACATTTTCTGAAATGTATCATATTAAATTATCATTGTAATTACACACACATTGATGTCAGACATGTACCAACCCCAATGCTCTGTTGCTGATAACTGGGATGAATGCAAGAGCAGATTTCAGGAGCAGGACAAGACACCCTCTTTGTGACTGATGACTGACATAAGGGCATGTGATAGGCCTATCTGGTTTATATGAATATGATGGTCATAATGCTTCTTGACAGTTTCATAAAGTGTATTTTCATAGTCAAAGTAAAGTGAAACAGAATGGTCATAATGCTTCATAATAATGTCATGAAGTGTATTTTCTACAAGTTATTTAAAATACGATGTAAAAAAACATGACTAGCTAGGTTTCCATACAATTGGCGACAGTTTTTCATTCAAATATTCTAAAATCTGCATAAATAAAATATGTGCAGAAGTTGTTTCCATCAAGTTTACTTGATGCGGATTAAAGTATGTGCGTGATGATGTAATACACATAAAAATAAATGTTGCGGTTAAAATCTCACTAATTTTTGCAAACTTGAAAACAGGATGAATGAGGAGACAAGGACAATTAAAATGTTTCCACCGGGCTTCTCTTCCTGCTTGTCTTCATCCAACGTATGAGGCGCACGCCTGCAGCTAACAGTTTGAATATCACCCCCTAGCGGTAGCGCTAAGAATACATGCATATAATGTTGTAAACAAACAAACTTTAATTCCAAAATATGGAAATGTATAGAATCTCACAGGACAAGGGTAATAATATAAGCCTGCTAGGCCAATCAAGTACACCAAAGAGGGTGTTTTGTCCTTCTGCTGCATTCAGCTATCAGTAACAGAGCATTTGGCTAGGCAGATGTTTTTATTTCACCTTTATTTAACCAGTTAGGCTAGTTGAGAACAAGTTCTCATTTACAACTGCAACCTGGCCAAGATAAAGCAAAGCAGTTCGACACATACAGAGTTACACATGGAATAAACAAACATACAGTCAATAATACAGTAGAAAAAAGTCAATATACAGTGTGTGCAAATGAGGTAAGATAGGGGAGATAAGGCAATAAATAGGCCATGATGGCGAAGTAATTACAATATAGCATTTAAACACTGGTATGGTAGATGTGCAGAAGATTAATGTGCAAGTAGAGATACTGGGGTGCAAAGGAGCGGTCATCCCCCTTTGAAGAGGGGGATGACCGCAGCAGGTTTCCAATCTTTGGGGATCTCAGACAATACAAACGAGAGGTTGAATAGGCTAGTAATAGGGGTTGCAATTTTGGCGGATAATTTTAGGAAGAGAGGGCCCAGATTGTCTAGCCCAGCTGATTTGTAGGGATTCAGATTTTGCAGCTCTTTCAGAACCTCAGCTGTCTGGATTTGGGTGAAGGAAAAGCGGGGGTGGCTTGGGCAAGTTGCTGAGGGGGTGCTGAGATGTGGGTCGGGGTAGGAGTAGCCATGTGGAAAGCATGGCCATCCGTAGAAAAATGCTTATTGAAATGATAGATTATCGTAGATTTATCGGTGGTGACAATGTGTCCTATCCTCAGTGCAGTGGACAGCTGGGAGGAGGTACTCTTATTTCCATGGACTTTACAGTGTCCCAGGACTTTACAGTGTCCCAGAACTTTGGGGAATTTGTGCTACAGGATGCAAATTTCTGTTTGAAAAAGCTAGCCTTGGCTTTCCTAACTGACTGAGTATATTGGTTCCTGACTTCCCTGAAAAGTCACATATCGCAGGGGCTATTCGATGCTAATGCAGAACGCCACAGGATGTTTTTGTGCTGGCCAAGGGCAGTCAAGTCTGGGGTGAACCAAGGGCTATATCTGTTCTTAGTTCTACATTTTTTGAATGTGTCATGCTTATTTAAGATGGTGAGGAAAGCACTTTTAAAGAGCAACCAGGCGTCCTCTGCTGACAGGTTGATTATAAAGGCCTGCTGTTTTAGGGAGCGTTTGACAGTGATGAGGGGTGGTCGTTTGACCGCGGACCCATTACGCACGCAGGCAATGAGGCAATGATTGCTGAGATCCTGGTTGAAGACAGCAGAGGTGTATTTAGAGGGCAAGTTGGTCAGGATGATATCTAAGAGGGTGCCCATGGTTTCGGATTTAGGGTTGTACCTGGTAGGTTCCTTGATAATTTGTGTAAGATTGAGGTAATCTAGTTTAGATTGTAGGACGGCCGGGGTGTTAACCTCTTAGCGCGCCGATCCCTTTAGCGGGATCGTTTTCAGAGCAAACATAACGCCAAATTCAAAATACATATTAAGTAATACATATTCGTAATATTTATCTTCGATATACAAGTGTTGCATAGTGTTGCATAGCCATCAAAAGCTCTGCTTCTTGGCAATATCACTGCGTTGTCAGATTTTAAAAAGGCTTTACGGCGAAAGCACTACATTTGATTGTTTGAGGCTAGTACCTCACATATTTTCCACATTAGCATAAATTCATATCCAGCTCGGTTCTCAAAATATCCATATCACAGCTAATATAAATCGCTTACCTTTCAAATAACTTCTTCTGAGGTCTTCCCAAGTGTCCAAACAAGATAATCCATGGTTCTTTTGTTAGAAAAAGTAAATAATTATATCCATAAATATCCGTTGTTTTTGGCACGTTACGTTCAGCTACTCCACCAAGCATTGTCAGTCTACTCGCCCGTTTTACAGTGAAGGGATCGCGTTCAAATTATACCTCTCATCTTTTCACAAACAAATCAAATATCATTAATAATGCATCCTTATGTATTCTTTTATGAATAATAGCGATCATATTTTACAAGAACGGTAAGTGAAAGCGTTAAAAGACGAAAAGAAAGTTGGTCGCTGGGCGCGTTCACGTTCTCGTGAGCGTGCACGTCTGTTTACCTTTTTCCCTACCGTAGTAATTCTCTCTCTAAGGATCTGGTCAGAGCTTTTTCCTCCATACCCTTTCCAGAGACTGTTGACATCTAGTGGAAGCCATAAGTACTGCAACCTCGGTCCTATTCCCCATAGAAAAATATTACATGGGCTTCAAAATGAGAGGAGAGCAACAAAAAAATAAATTCCGGACAGAAATCTCTCTGGTTTTTGCCTGCTAAATCTGTTCTGGAATAGCCACAGACTATATCTTAATGGTTTTATAAACTTCAGAGTGTTTCCTATCCAATAGTACTAAATATGTAAATATCCTAGTTTCTGGCCATGAGTGGTAGGCATTTAACTTTGGGCACGTCAGACAGGCGAAAATTTGGAAAATGGGACCCTAGCTGGAAGAGGTTAACCTCTTAGCGCGCGATCCCTTTAGCGGGATCGTTTTCAGAGCAAACATAACGCGCCAAATTCAAAATACATATTCGTAATACATATTCGTAATATTTAACTTCGATATACAAGTGTTGCATAGTGTTGCATAGCCATCAAAAGCTCTGCTTCTTGGCAATATCACTGCGTTGTCAGATTTTAAAAAGGCTTTACGACGAAAGCACTACATTTGATTGTTTGAGGCTAGTACCTCACATATTTTCCACATTAGCATAAATTCATATCCAGCTCGGTTCTCAAAATATCCATATCACAGCTAATATAAATCGCTTACCTTTCAAATAACTTCTTCTGAGGTCTTCCCAAGTGTCCAAACAAGATAATCCATGGTTCTTTTGTTAGAAAAAGTAAATAATTATATCCATAAATATCCGTTGTTTTTGGCACGTTACGTTCAGCTACTCCACCAAGCATTGTCAGTCTACTCGCCCGTTTTACAGTGAAGGGATCGCGTTCAAATTATACCTCTCATCTTTTCACAAACAAATCAAATATCATTAATAATGCATCCTTATGTATTCTTTTATGAATAATAGCGATCATATTTTACAAGAACGGTAAGTGAAACGTTAAAGGCGAAAAGAAAGTTGGTCGCGCTGGGCGCGTTCACGTTCTCGTGAACGTGCACGTCTGTTTACCTATTTTCCCTACCCGTAGTAATTCTCTCTCTAAGGATCTGGTCAGAGCTTTTTCCTCCATACCCTTTCCAGAGACTGTTGACATCTAGTGGAAGCCATAAGTACTGCAACCTCGGTCCTATTCCCCATAGAAAAATATTACATGGGCTTCAAAATGAGAGGAGAGCAACAGAAAAATAAATTCCGGACAGAAATTTCTCTGGTTTTTGCCTGCTAAATCTGTTCTGGAATAGCCACAGACTATATCTTAATGGTTTTATAAACTTCAGAGTGTTTCCTATCCAATAGTACTAAATATGTAAATATCCTAGTTTCTGGCCATGAGTGGTAGGCATTTAACTTTGGGCACGTCAGACAGGCGAAAATTCGGAAAATGGGACCCTAGCTGGAAGAGGTTAACATAAACACACGAGCCAGCTGGTCTGCGCATGCTCTGAGGATGCGGCGTCCGAGAAGGGGCTGGTTTTCTTTTTGTAATCCATGATTACTTTGCCTCTATACTGACGCTTAGCTTGTTTGATTGCCTTGCGGAGGGAATACCTACACTGTTTGTATTCGGTTATGTTTCCGGGCCGGCAGCCTTGCGAGGGTTAACACATTTAAATGTTTTACTCACATTGGCTACGGTGAAAGAGCCCACAGGTTTTGGTAGCGGGCCGTGTCAGTGGCACTGTATTGTCCTCAAAGCGAGCAAAGAAGTTGTTAAGTTTGTCTGGGAGCAAGACGTCGGTGTCTGCGACGGGGCTGTTTTTTTTTTGTTATCCGTGATTGACTGTAAACCCTGCCACATACATCTCGTGTCTGAGCCATTGAATTGCGACTCTACTTTGTCTCTATGCTGACGCTTAGCTTGTTTGATTGCCTTGCGGAGAAAATAGCTACACTGTTTGTATTCGGTCATGTTTCATGGTCACCTTGCCATGATAAAAAGCAGTGGTTCACACTTTCAGTTTTGCGCAAATGTTGCCATCAATCCACGGTTTCTGGTTGGGGGAGGTTTTAATAGTCACTGTGGGTACAACATCACTGATGCACTTGCTAATAAACTCTCACCGATTCAGCGTATGAATCAATGTTGTTGTCTGAGGCTATCCGGAACATATCCCAGTCCATGTGATCGCAGCAATCTTGAAGCGTGGAATCATATTGGTCGGACCAGCGTTGAACAGACCTGAGCATGGGAGTTTCCTGTTTTAGTTTCTGTCTATAGGCTGGGAGCACTTGTTGAATTTATGAAATTGCTTCTTACAGTTATTGATAAACATGCACCTGTTAAGAAACTGACTGTTGAGGCTCCATGGACTGATGAGGAATTGAAAAACTGCACATCTGACTGCAAATGAGAATTTATGTGACTAAACTCAACAAAAAGAAGAAACCTGTATTATGAAACGAAGATCAGTGATATAAAGAATGATGGAAAAAACTTTTGAGTACTTTAAATGAAATTATGGGAACAAATACAAATTCAACTCCATCTTTCATCAAATCAGATGGCTTATTCATCACAAAACCATTCAATGTTTTAATGATTACTTCATTGGCAAAGTGGGCAAACTTAGGCAGGAAATGCCAACAACGAACAGTGAGCCATCGTACCCATGCATAAAAAAAATTATAATGAAAGAAAAGCATTGTAAGTTCGAATTTTGTGAAGTTAGTGTGGTAGAGGCGGAAAAATAATTGTTATCTATCAATAATGACAAACCTCCTGGCATTGACAAATTAGATGGAAAGCTACTGAGGATGGTAGCTGACTATATAGTCACACCTATCTGTCATAGCTCTAATCTGAGCCTAGAGGAAAATCTTTGTCCTCAGGCCTGGAAGGAAGCCTTAGTATATGCTCTGTACTTGTAGGTTTCTTAATTATGGGTGGTACAAATTGCAATATGGGGGAGGGGAATGGGCAGTGTATATGCAAATTGTATACTGTAGGATTATCTTTAGTTAATACTGTGTAGTGTTTTTGCAGACTGTAGTGTTTTTGCGGACATTACCTATTATTTACTACAGTGCTTATTTTGTGTATAATACTGTAGTATTTACTATTCTACAGTACACTACAACATTCTACGGTAAGTACTACACATGATTGAGGGATACTACAGTGTGTAGTATAGTATTCTACAGTATACTACAATTTACTATAGAATTACTATACTGTAGTATTCCATAGTAAACTGTCATATTTTCTATGTGGGTATTCATAAACATCAATTGCAATTCTAAAATTGACTAAAAAGTGATTTGCAAGATTCAAGAAATTAATGATTCAAATCCCGCCAGTTACAATGGCGCCCAATGTGGAGCAGTCTGTCATGGTGGAGGAGGTCAAAGGGGGGTGAATGTAGAGGACATGAGTCGGTCATGGTTGCCCATGGTCTCGTGATGGGTAGCTTACCTACAACTTAAAAATTCACCAAACAATTTACTTTTGGTATAATGGTAAAGATGTTGGGTTCTCCAGTGGGAAACCTGGGTTCAAATCCCATCAGTTACATTGACATGAGACATAGCTACAATACATTGTCGCCAATGTTTTGCTGAAAAAAACAGTTTTTTTGCCCCACTCAAACACCTTCACATTCGTGAGCTAACACAAACACAACTGTCATTCCTCTAGCCTAAGTCATAAGTATGGCCAAGGCTGTTTGGAATAACTCAACTACGGTGAGTTAAGACAAACAAACAACCCATAACTGCAAGGGTAGGATACAGTGAACATTACACACCCACATCAAACCGTTCAGCCCCCCTCCTTTCAGTATAATTTTGTTATTTATATTAGTATTTACCATATTCCCAGTCAAACGATTTAGATCACCTACTCATTGAAGGGTTTTTCTTAATTTGTACTATTTTCTACATTGTAGAATAATAGTGAAGACATCAAAACTAAGAAATAACACACATGGAATCATGTAGTAACAAACAAAGTGTTCTACAAATCAAAAAAACGTTTTATATTTGAGATTCTTCAAATAGCCACCCTTTGCCTTGATGACAGCTTTGCATATGGTTGGCATTCTCTCAACCACCTTTTGAGGTAGTCACTTGGAATGCATTTCAATTAACAGGTGTGCCTTGTTAAAAGTTAATTTGTGGAATTTCTTTCATTCTTCATGCGTTTGAGCCAATTGTGTTGTGACATAGTAGGGGGGTATACAGAAGATAGCCCTATTTGGTAAAATACCAATTCCATATTATGGCAAGAACAGCTCAAATAAGCAAAGAGTAACGACAGTCCATAATTACTTTAAGACATGAAGGTCAGTCAGTACGGGACATTTCAAGAACTTTGAAAGTTTCTTCAATTGCAGTCACAAAAACTATCAAGCGCTATGATGAAACTGGCTCTCATGAGGACCGCCACAGGAATGGAAGACCCAGAGTTACCTCTGCTGCAGAGGATAAGTTCATTAGAGTTACCAACCTCTGAAATTGCAGCCCAAATAAATACTTCACAGAGTTCAAGTAACAGACACATCTCAACATCAACTGTTCACAGGAGACTGTGTGAATCAGGACTTCATGGTCGAATTGGTGAAAATAAACCCCTACTAAAGGACACCAATAAGAAGAAGAGACTTACTTTGGCCAAGACACACGAGAAATGGACATTAGACCGGTGGAAATACGTCCTTTGGTCTAGAGTCCAAATTGGTGATTTTTGGACGTGTATTTCCCACCGTAAAGCATGGAGGAGAAGGTGTTATGGTGTGGGGGTGTTTTTCTGGTGACACTTTCTGTGATTTATTTAGAATTCTGCAGCGATACGCTATCCCATCTGGTTTGGGCTTAGTGTGACTATCATTTTGTTTTTCAACAGGACAATGACCCAACACACCTCCAGGCTGTGTAAGGGCTATTTTACCAAGAAGGAGATTGATGGAGTGCTGCATCAGATGACCTGGCCTACACAATCCCCCGACCTCAACCAAATTTAGATGGTTTGGGATGAGTCACAGATTGAAGGAAAAGCAGCCAACAAGTTCTAAGCATATGTGGGAACTCCTTCAAGACTGTTGGAAAAGTATTCCAGGTGAGGCTGGTTGAGAGAATGCCAAGAGTGTGCAAAGCTGTCATCAAGGCAAAGGGTGGCAATTTGAAGAATCTCAAATATAAAATATATTTTGATTTGTTTATAACTTTTTTGCTTACTGCATGATTCCATATGTGTTATTTCATAGTTTTGATGTCTTCACTATTAATCTACAATGTAGAAAATAGTAAAAAACAAAGAAAAACCTTTGAATGAGTAGTTGTTCTAAAACTTTTGACCGGTAGTGTATGTAGATATCTTTGTTAGAAAAAATACTATTTTTCCCTTGATGTAGTAAAGATGAATGTAAAGATTTTCTCAATTTACCCCACTCTCCCCTACAGTAGTAAAGGTATGTGCTTTATCTAGACTAAATGCTCCAGCCTTACCTATATTTCTGAAAAATGCATAATTACTAGGGATGACAACAACATCCTGCCAAAATGCACTCAACTGGTATTCACAAACAAGTAAATGTACCTTTAAACTGACTGACAAGCAAGGTGAGCAGCAGTGCCTGTTTGTGTTATAATGATAGTGTATGTGTCTGGAATGTAAACAATAGATACCTCCCACTGGTCCTCAGTTAGCATTGCCTTTCTTCGGCGACATCTAAAACGATTATAGCCATCTAGATAAATCAATAGATATTTAAATGACCTAATTGCAATACGGGTTCACTAAGTAAATGGGGCTAAAAAGTTTATGGTAATCTTGCCTTAATGTGCTGTGTTGAGGAAAAAACAATGTTAACTGTTGGTACTCTGCATGAAACATTGACAGAGACTTATTTCGCCCACTGCTGATGAAGTCTACCAGAGGGAAGGCTGCTGCCAAATGCTTTGTGTCTTTGTGTGTCTCTGCTGGAAGGGTTACAGTCATCATGTTTCTCTCTGGTGTGGCTGCAATCACACTTCCTCCTCCAATGACTAATGCATCACATTTTCTTCTGATTGTTATTAAAACTAACAACCCACTCGTGTTTATCACATCATTTAGATTCAATAACAAATAACTGACTCTCAGGTTCATCAGTAAAATGCATTTCTATATTAAATGTTCATAAGATATGTCAACTTTGAATAAATTATTATTGTTTCTAATTAGATACAAATCAAACCTTGTTAATATTAATAATCAGTTTCAAATTGTACTAGTCAACTCTCCAAATGTCCAAAATGTCCAAATATCAAAAGTGAGGACATGCATGATGTCCAGCCGTTAGAAGTGAATTTCTAGAGGTGGCATGCGGTTCTAATGGTGGGGTTCTAATGGTGGTCAGTAGACAGTCTTTACCCCTCCGAATGGAAAATGACTAAGCACTTTTTACAGGGTGCTGCATCGGTAGGGCCGCACAAACAATCAGTCACAGAGGAGCAAAGGGCCAGGCCGTGTGCAGAGAGATGGGTTCAGTGCAGACTGATGAGTAATTGCAGGACAACCCTATCAGTGAGGCCAGACATCTATTAACACCACTGGGCCTTCTGGAGCAACTGATTTCAAAGCACAGTTAATGGTTGGGTTCTGGAAACAGACAAAATTGTCTCTTACATCTGCTGTTTGAAATGCACTGGATTATAGAAGTAATCAATACTCACCTTTTTTTAGATAAGGTTAATCCTGTGACTTTGGATGACAAGGAAAATAGATCCTGTGTATGTATCAACTCAATGCCTTACTTTGTTGACTACATTTTCCACACAACAAGGGCCAAATTAGAGCTCATTAGAGGCAGAAATAATCTGTTCTGTAAAATTATGTTAAATTAAAACCATTTCATGAAGCCTTTGTCATCTAACAGTACCCCCATTGATCATGGTCTGGGGCCTGAAAATGTAGCGAAGGGTTTTGGGCTATGGTTGACTTTGGATGAAGTCGTGAACCAAATTCATTACACTGATTCTGTTGCAAAACATTTCTTAAACGGAAGCAAACGTAACGAAGCAGGGAGGGACCTAAGTGAATTTGTCCAATAGAAACTCTAGTTTTGCTCTGTTTCCTTCCGTTTGGGTCTTTAACGGTAAACGGTTTCCGTAATGAATACGCCCTAGGGGCGCTGGTGGGTAGGCCAGAGGACCACAGTGAACATCCACCTTTTCCAATATTAAATAATTTATTGGTAACAATGAATTACCATACTGTGATTGTTTTCAATTAAAATTGTCAAAAATGTAGCTGTCTGGGAGTGGTCTGAGTGGGGAGGGGAAAACTGAAAATGAACTGTTATTGGCAGAGATGTTTGGAACTCTCTTTCTTATTGGGCTATTAACTAATTTTACCGGATGGTGATGTCACAATGGAAGGCTAAAACTTGAATCCACCCAAACAGTCTTTTCAAAAGGGCATTATTATAATTTTCACAATTTCACACTAACCTAATAGTGAGGAAATACATATAAACTCAGGAACAAAATCATGTTTTTGACCGCACTGGGCCTTTATATAACTAAGCTAACTTATTGTTTCTTATATTACATTTCCCCTCCAAACACATACAGACCCCCACCTTTATCACCAGCCCACACATACACACACACAAGAAAAGTAGGCTGTTTTATTGAGACATTTTCCCATGGGACTGACAAAAGAAAATGAAAAATGTTTAATGCAAACCTCTAGTTTATGAGATTTTTCATCCCAATGACAAAAAATGAAATAATAATAACGAGGTGGGGATGGGGAATAAGTGGTAAACAGAAGTCAAGATCATTGATCATGATTTCAGCAAAAGACTGCACTGAGACTAGCCTGAGAGTCTGTTACTGCTCTCTTGCCAACTCCTTACAGAATTGTCATGACAAACAGATAAGATGTTTGGCTTGACAATGACAGCAATGGAGCTGGTGATACCGGCCTCAGTCTGTTGCTGAGGTTGCCTGTGATAGTAAAAAGAACGGACACAAGTTTACGTCTGCAAAGTTCTGGCACTTTCTTTATTCTGAAGAATGTTATTTTTTCGCTATTTCAATTGTACATTTTGGGGTTTGTACTTTTATCTACTAAGTAGTGTTTAATAATGGGTAGTGTCGGGAGTGGGGCGCCAAATTCAAAATCCAAAAGTTGAATTATTAAACATTCATCAATATACAAGTGTTGCATAGTCATCAAAAGCTCTGCTTCTTGGCAATATCACAGCGTTGTCAGATTTCAAAAAGGCTTTACAGCGAAAGCACAACATTTGATTGTTTGAGGATAGCACCTACAATATTTTACCATTAGCATAAATTCATAAACCATCGCGGTTCACACAAAACACATTTCACAACAAAAACAAATCCCTTACCTTTTGAAGAACTTCTGTTGAGGGCTGCCCAAGACATCCAATGGTTCTTTTGTTAGAAAAAGTAATTTATTATATCCATAAATCTCCGTTTGGTTGGCGCATTATATTCATAAAATACAGCGTCCACTTGCCCATTGAACCGTGAAGAGAACGCGTTCAAGCTATACACTTGTCCAAGAACAATCAAACATCATTGATAATGTATCCTTAGGAACACTTTTATGTATATTTACTATAATATTTCAACCAGATTATAAACTGGACGATAGGAAAGAAAAAAAACACAGTGCGTGCGGGCCTGTGAACACGCATCCTCTTTTGTTTACATCCGAAGACCACTTCGAAATTCTTCTTCTATTACCATCCAGAGCAACTATAACATCATAAAACACTGTCTAGAGACTGTTGACATCCAGTGGAAGCAATAGGTACTGCAATCTTACTCCAATATATGTCTGTTTTCAATAGGGAGTGGTTCAAAATGAGGCAATGTGTCAAAAACACTTTTTCCAGGACAGAAATTCCTCTGGTTTTCGCCTGTTATCTTCTTTGGGATCAGTGGGGCGCTAGCGCCCCAATCCCGACACTACCAGGTGAAATGCAAGGCGCCAAATTCAAAATCCAAAAGTTGAATTATTAAACATCCACCAATATACAAGTGTTCCATACTCATCAAAAGCTCTGTTACTTGGCAATATCACAGCGTTGTCAGATTTCAAAAAGGCTTTACGGCGAAAGCAGCACATTTGATTGTTTGAGGGTAGCACCTCACATATTTCTCCCATAGCCATGAATCCATTAGCCATCACGGCACACACATAACACATTTCACAGCGAAAACAAATCAATTACCTGTTGAAGAACTTCTGCTGAGGTCATCCTAAGTGTCCAACGAAGACAATCCATGGTTCTTTTGTTAGAAAAAGTAACGTATTTTATCCATAAATCTCCATTTGGTTGGCGCATTATATTCATAAAATACAGCATCCACTTGCCCATTGAACCGTGAAGAGAACGCGTTCAACCTATACCTATACACTTGTCCAAGAACAATCAAACATCATTGATAATGTATCCTTAGGAACACTTATGTATATTTACTATAATATTTCAACCGGATTATAAACTGGACGATAGGAAAGGAAAAAACCACAGTGCGCGCGGGCCCGTGAACACGCATCCTCTTTTGTTTACATCCGAAGACCACTTCGAAATTCTTCTTCTATTACCATCTAGAGCAACTATAACATCATCAAACACTGTCTAGAGACTGTTGACATCCAGTGGAAGCAATAGGTACTGCAATCTTACTCCAATATATGTCTGTTTTCAGTAGGGAGTGGTTCAAAATGAGGCAATGTGTCAAAAACACTTTTTCCAGGACAGAAATTCCTCTGGTTTTCGACTGTTATCTTCTTGGGGATCAGTGGGGCGCTAGCGCCCCAATCCCGACACTACCAGGTGAAATGTAAGGCGCCAAATTCAAAATCCAAAAGTTGAATTATTAAACATCCAACCAATATACAAGTGTTCCATACTCATCAAAAGCTCTGTTACTTCGCAATATCACAGCGTTGTCAGATTTCAAAAAGGCTTTACGGTGAAAGCAGCACATTTGATTGTTTGAGGGTAGCACCTCACATATTTCTCCCATAGTTATGAATCCATTAACCATCACGGCACACACATAACACATTTCACAGCGAAAACAAATCAATTACCTGTTGAAGAACTTCTGCTGAGGTCATCCTAAGTGTCCAACGAAGACAATCCATGGTTCTTTTGTTAGAAAAAGTAACGTATTTTATCCATAAATCTCCATTTGGTTTGCGCGTTATAATCAGAAACGACAGCTTCCACTCCTCCATTGAAACGTGACGCAAACTCGTTCATCTTATACCTATAAACTTGTCCAAGAACAATCAAACATAGTTTTAAATGTATCCTTAGGAACACTTTTAGGTATATTTACTATTATAAATCAACCGGAATATAAACTGATTGATAAAGACGGTAAACAACACACAGCGCGCCTTGTCGGGAGCGCTCGCTGGGTACTGTTGACATAAAAAGGACACTTCCTGGTTTCCTCTTATTCTCTGGTCTAAAGCATCCAAAATGAAAATCCATACTGTCTCGAGACTGTTGACATCTAAAGGAAGCGATGGGTAGCGATGCGATGCATTCATATGCTCTTATAAGGGCATTTTCATGAGGGAGGGGTTCCAAATGAGGCACTCTGTGAAAACCACTTTTTCCAGGACAGAAATTCCTCGGGGTTTCGCCTGCCATATCCGTTCTGTTTTACTCACAGACAAATAGCTAACAGTCTTGGAAAATTCAGAGTGTTTCCTATCCAATGGTAGAAAATATGTGCATATCCTATTTTCTGGACCTGAATGGGAGGCATTTTACTTTGGGCACGCCAGGCTCTCCAAAACGGTCACCTCATGCACCCATCCCCAAGAAGTTATATCAGTTCTGTTATACTCACAGACAATATTTTAACACTCTTAGAAACAGAGTGTTTCCTTTCCAAAAGTACAAAGTATGTGCATATCCTATTTTCTGTGCCTGAGTGGGAGGCATTTTACTTTGGGCATGCCAGACTCTCCAAAACCGTCACCTCGGGAGCCGCTCCCTTTAAAGCATTCACATCAAACAAGCGCCCACTTACACAACATAAATGCACTTTGCCTAAAGCAGAATAAAAGAAACGTTCCACAAATAACCCTGTCTTACTGTATGATTTCACATGAAAACCATACCGCTACAATATACAAAACTGACAACAATACATTCAGATTTAACTTCTTAGGGAGCGGCTCCCGAGGTGACGGTTTTGGAGAGTCTAGCGTGCCCAAAGTAAAATGCCTCCCTTAGGCACAGAAAATAGGATATGCACATAATTTGTACTATTGGATAGGAAACACTCTGAAGTTTCTACTTAGGGAGCAGTGGGCCGCTAGCGCCCCACTCCCGACACTACCCGGTGAAATGTGAGGCGCCAAATTCAAAATCCAAAAGTTGAATTATTAAACATTCATAAATATACAATTGTTGCATAGTCATCAAAAGCTCTGATTCTTGCCAATATCACAGCGTTGTCAGATTTCAAAAAGGCTTTACGACGAAAGCACAACATTTGATTGTTTGAGGGTAGCACCTACACGGGTCTCACAAAATGCATAAAATCGCAATTATGAAATCGCTTACCTTTGATGAACTTCTGCTGAGGGCTTCCCAAGTGTCCAACGAAGACAATCCATGCTTCTTTGGTTAGAAAAAGTAATTCATTATATCCATAAATCTCAGTTTGGTTGGCGCGTTATTATCATAAAATCCACTGTTGAGTCGCCCATTGAACCGTGAAGAGAACACGTTCAAATTATACCTATACACTTTCTACAAACAAATCAAACATAATTTTAAATGTATCCTTAGGTATCCTTTTGGGTATATTTGCTGTAATATTTAAACCGGACGATAACGTGAACGATAGGAAAGGAAAATAAGTGGTGCGCGTTCACAATCTCGCGCGCTTCAAACCTTGTTTACAAAAGTGGTCGCCTGACAATTTCCTCTCCCTAACCGTTCTGGTCACTGCTAGAATTCCCAGTCTTTGACTGTTGACTGCTGACATCTAGTGGAAGCCATAGGTACTGCAGTCTCAGTCCTACATAAGATTGTAGGCAATAGGCACAATGGAGAAGATGCTCATTTACAAAAAAAACTAAATCCAGAAGGATTTTCCTCGGGGTTTTCGCCTGCTACATCACTTCTGTTATACTCACATACATTATTTTAACACTCTTAGAAACTTCAGAGTGTTTCCTATCCAATAGTGCTAATTACGTGCATATCCTATTTTCTGGGCCTGAGTGGCATGCATTTTACTATGGGCACGCCAGACTCTCCAAAACCGTCACCTCGGGAGCCGCTCCCTAAGAAGTAAAAAAAACAATGTGTATGTGTGTATTATTATTGTGTTGCTAGATATTGCTGCATAGTTGGAGCTAGAAACAACCATTTCGCTGCACCTGCAATAACATCTGCATAACTGTGTATGTGACTGATAAACTTTGATTTGATCGGAATATTCCACATGTAGTGACATGACTCCCCATGAAATAGGCAGAATAAATAGCTAGTTAGATTATTACAAACGTTGTGACAGTAATTCAATAGTTTGCAATAGTGAAACATTTTTAAGAAACCAGTGACTATCTCCTGCATAAATTCTGTGCAAGGACGACATTGGTCACCAGTGCAGGGACTTGATCATAGCTAGCTAGCTAATCATTCCATCTCATCATTACTGCTTTCAAACGTTGATAATTATTCAATGCCAGTGCGTTACCACTTAAGTTAATGTTTACAGTATCTTACTTGAATATTTTCCCTGTGTTCATTTTCTAAAAGATTTTTTTTTATAGATTATAGACAAATACAAATAAACAGTTGAAACAGTTTTTCAATACAATGCATCGTACTTTAAGCACATTTTCAATGCCATTTGTGATACAATTTGCTGTGGCTACCCCTGACTGGTGCTTGGTCCCCCCTCTGCCCCCCTCATAAAAAAATCCTAGAAACGCCCCCTGAATTTGAAGACATTGCATTGTGAATTGTACCTATCCAATAGTATCTTTGTACCATAACATCCACTGGGCTCCCCTTGCTGTAAAGGGATATCCTCACCCAAGAGTGTCTGAAGGCATGAAATTCTGTCTCTTGATGTGGGCGTTTTCCGTGTCAGTAGCCATCCATGTATATCAGAATAATGCTCTAGCCCAGGGAGGGAAACAGAGCTATGCAGACAGCAAATAAAATCAGGGTTTGGGATAACAGAGCTTCACAAATGCAGCCTGATGCCAGCTGTGGCTGATCATTCATGCATGTCTCGTTAATCAAAGGCAGAGGGAAGGAAGGACTTTTCCAGCGCAGCAACAACAGGGTTTATCCAGAGGGGATGTCAACATCAAATCACAGGTTAAGACCAAAATACAGAATATACTCTCACCATTATTACATCCAGTTAACATAACCCATTTCAGAACCCATTGTGATCTTTTAAATTGGGCCCCTATTTATTTTTAGCCATAGAATGCTTCATAAGCAGTTATTCCAAAATGGTCATACAAAACATTCAAAAGACTCAAATGTTTTATATGATTGATGTTGCAATTCTTTACAGATTGGTTTTGCATTAATAAATCACTGTGAGGTTAAAGAAAAACAGAAAATAATGTGACTTGAAATGTATCTAAAGTTGTTCAGGTATTCTGGATCAGCTCCAATTTATTTTACCATTCCTGACATCCCATGCTCTGAGCAAAAGACTGTCAGCAACACCACCTGACACATACAAATAGCACCAACTGTCTTTTTATTTGACAAGCTGTGGTCTCAGGACCACAGATATTGATTTTCTTCGATTAAACTTGTTGGGTTACTGACCCTGCCAGGACAGGGTCATTCCTAAGGGTCACTCCCTTAAGATACATACAAACCAGAGGTAAGATATGTCAACATCCCAAGAAATAAAAACTCCTCAGTTCATTATGAAATTCACATATTCACAAAATCTTCACTCTCTAACGTTCAAACTCAGTTAGATGTTGAGGCTTTTTACATGATTTCCTGGCATCCAAACGTTGCATGATATCAATATTGTTACTTAGAAGGCCAGAGGCATTTGCAGCGACCAGTGCTCACCAACCAGCAATGGGGGCTCGTCTGGGATCCAACCATTTGTGTATCTTGTGTAGAGAAATATTTGAGAAAAAAGTGACTATCAAACTTTTTCTCATACGGAAATAGTTCATCCAATTACCATACAATAATACAATATGTAACCAACTTTTTCCTTTTCCTGAAGCTCCATTGGTAACCCAAAGGATAGAAATGAATAACAACCTTTTGACCTCAGCAATAATGCCCTATTCTACACCAGGTCACTAGCCTGATGAGGGCATAAAATGTTAGATGGGAGACATAGACTTAAAATGGTAATAGCTTTTGCTGGACACGGCTAGTTTAACAAAACCAAAGTATGAATTGCAGTCTCTCCTAGTTCATAAACTGCTTTCAAGGTTAAGAAACAAATATCTAAATATCAAGCATTCTTATTACAAATTGGCTTCGCAAATAAACGTTTGTCAAATGGACCTAATAAAAGTTCATAGCAAAAGAGGTATCTGACACAAAGTAAAGGAATCCAAACACTGTGGAGACTTCGGCAATTTTTTTGATATTTTAGCTTAAAGAATAGGGATAAGAACAAGGCCTGTTGTCAGGTTTTGGGTATCTGGTAAGGTGAATCAGGCACAGGATAGCAGAGATGCGTGGACAAGGGTATTTAATACAACAAACCACCAGTATACAACAAAATACGAAAGGTGCGTAAAAATACACAAAATTACAGAAGCGTACAAATCAAACACCCGGCAACAACTACCAGCCTTCTAGCAAACAAACCTGAACTGAATACAAACACGCACACAAACATGGGGGAAACAGAGGGTTAAATACATTGAAACCAGGTGTGAAGAAAACAAGACAAAAAGAAAACAAGACAAAACAAATGGAAAATGAAAAGTGGATAGGCAATGGCTAGAAGACCAGTGAAGTCGGCCGCCGAACACCGCCCGAACAAGGAGAGAGACCGACTTCGGCGGAAGTCGTGACACCTGTAAATGAAGTGTTGACAACAAAGGAAATATACTATGGCCTACCCTTCACCTCAATGTACAATTTGTTTGTGTTTGATTTGCTTCCCAGTTGGCTTGAATGTTGTTATTATTTTGATCCCTTTGAACAAATACCAATACATAATAAGCAATATAAACAAATTCTGCTAAATATAACAGCAATCTGGGTTTTAAGGTGAACTTTAAAGCCAGATGGAAATTATTAACACATAAAATTAGTAGCTGTGCTGGAACTAAATGGGAAATGATAGGCTAGTTATTATTATTTTTTTAAGTAACCTTTATTTAATTAGGCAAGTCAGTTAAGAACAAATTCTTATTTACAATGGCGGCCTACCCCGGCCAAACCCGGACGACGCTGGGCCAAATGTGCGCCGCCCTATGGGACTCCCAATCACGGCCAGATGTGATACAGCCTGGATTTTAACCAGGGATTGTAGTGACGCCTCTTGCACTGAGATGCAATGCCTTAGACCGCTGCGCCACTTGGGAGCCTAACTGTGTGGACCCTCATCACTAGTGCTGTGGCAATCATTGGAAATTAGCAGAGGTATAGATACCACAGATCATTTTGGAAGCTTATATAGAACCCAATACACAATCAAAAATATAAGAATCCATAAGATTCACAAATATGCATACAAACGGGAAAGCATAGGCGTTTCTACCCAAGTTTCTGGGTTACTAACATGGTGCTAGTACACAAGGATATTGATACAATACTGCAGGAAAACAAAAGCTGTGTGCAAAGACTGCTTGCCTTTAATTTTACTCCAATTGTTCTCACTGCATCAGAACCCCAAGCTAGTTATTCACTGTACATTAAAGGACACACAAGATCTGGGATAAAACATACTATGCAATGGCAGGTGCCACCAGTCTCACACATGGTGGATGGGGGCTGACATCACTGAAAAAACAAAATATTCCAATTCAATCAGAGAGATGCTGTAGGAGCGTCCTGCAGGCAAGGGGATTTACTGAAGCGAGACGCAGGCCTCAGAGACCATATCAGCATGGCATGGCATGTCTGTACCAAACCATGCCCACAATCTGTTTCATCTTCTCTCCGTGGTGGTTGGCATGTGCTTTTAAGTCAATCGTGGATTGTGGTGAGCATATTGATTTTCTGCTGGAGTTTCCCATACATCATGCATGGTTTGGCTCCTAAATCCTCAGAGTCAGAGAGCTGGGTCCAATTCAAAATCTCATGTCTCGTTAGTTAACTTTTTCAATATGATCTGAATAGAGATATATGGTTTTCCGACACAATAAAAAGACAAGTGTGTTGTAGAATTATTTTCTTGTGACAAATAAAGAACAACAAATGGGTTTCAGAAAAAAGTTATCTTTAGTAAAAAAAAAACACCGTGCTGAAATGGCATTTTCTTCCTGCAATTATTTGGCAGTAAACACTAGCAAATGTTCCAGTTTGGAATAGTGCTTTACTGTAAGCTTTACTTTATTTGGATATTCAATCTGTAGATGTTCTAGTAACATTTAAACTAACTCTAACCCTAGCTCTAACCCTGACCTTAACCCTTGTACTAACCCTGAACTTAAGACTAAACCAGTACCCTAACCCTTATTCTAAACCTAACCCTAACTGTAACCTTAGTTTGTTGATAATATGACCATCTGTAGAGCATCTACAGATGGAAAATCCAGGCTGTCCAAATGAAGTGTGACGAAATTAGTTCATGCTCATATATAAATTCAATCTGTTTGTCGTGTACGTCATTCAGACACATTATCAGTGCAACAAACCAAACCCTGAAATGATTTGATATGATGTATTTACCGCACTGCAGACTGGAAAACATGAGACCATTAGGTTGTTGAGCTCTCTCTACATAATGTAATGCCACTGTCACGTCCTGATCTGTTTCCCCTGTCTTTGTGCTTTCTCCACTCCCCTCCAAGTGTCACCCATCTTCCCCATTATCCCCTGTGTATTTATACCTGTGTTCTCTGTTTGTCTGTTGCCAGTTAGTTTTGTTCGTAGAACCTACCAGCGTTTTGTTTCCCTGCTCCCGCCTGTTTCTTGCTCCTGTTTTCTAGTTTCCCGGTTCTGACCGTTCTGCCTGCCCTGAGAATGCCTGTCATCCTGTACCTTTGCCCCACTACTCTGGATTACCGACCTCTGCCTGACCTGGCCCTGAGTCCGCCTGCTGTTCTGGTGCCTTACACCCTCTCTGGTTTATTGATTATCAGAGGAAGTAAAGGACGAGCTTGCAACCCTGGAACTACCGACGGACCTTATCGCTTTAACCATCCGGATCGATGGTCGGCTACGGGAACGTAGGAGGGAGAAGAGATTGCGGTCCCAATCGCTCACTCAAGGATCCCACCTTGCATCTGATGAACTCTGGAAGTCCCCAGCGTCTACGTCTGAGAGGATCCGAGCCTACCCAAGTTTCTCCAAGAGCCTCCAAAGACTGACGATTCACCTCTTCCCGAGCCGATGCAGCTCGGCAGGGCTAGGCTGTCTCCAGCCGAACGCGTACGCAGACTTGACATCCAGAATTGTTTGTAATGCAGTACTGCCGGTCATTATGTGTCCACCTGTTCCTTCAAGAGACCTAGCCCATTCGTTGATGTGAGTAGTCCAGTGGGTCTTAAAGAACATTTTTCTTCTCCCCTTACTCGCCCCCCTCTCCATGCCATCCTGCTGTGGGGCAACCAGTCAAAGTCTCTCCAGGTACTCATCGACTCGGGGGCCGATGTGAGTCTAATGGGCGTTACCCTGGCGTCCGAGCTGGGCATCCCCACTCAACCCCTCTCCATACCCATGGATGTTAGACCACTGGACTGGCGCTCTATAGGCCGGGTCACGCACCATACCACCCCCATCAACCTACGAGTGTCAGGGAACCACAGCTAGACGATCCAATTCCTGCTAGTTGAGTCTCCGCAGGTTCCTGTGGTATTGGGATTCTCTTGGCTCCAGTAACACAATCCCTCTATTGACTGGGCTACTGGTGCCATTGTGGGATGGAGCCCGTCTTGCCACACTCATTGCCTGAAGTCAGCTCTGCCTGTCCTGGGACGTTTCCTGGGGGCTTGGAAATTAACCCGGACCTCTCCACTAGCCCCGCGAAGTACCAGGACCTCCGGGAGGGGTTCGGTAAGGCCCGGGCCACTTTGCTTCCACAGCACAAACCGGTATCCAAGAAGGTCAAGCCAGATGCGCTGGCACACCGCTATAGCCCCGCGGCTACACCCCCGGAAGCCGAGACCTCCCCACCCGGTCCAAGATCATTAGCCCCTCTGATCTCCGTCCTCTGTTGCCCCATTCC
Organism: Brachymystax lenok tsinlingensis; assembly: GCA_030435695.1. Taxonomy (NCBI): domain Eukaryota; kingdom Metazoa; phylum Chordata; class Actinopteri; order Salmoniformes; family Salmonidae; genus Brachymystax; species Brachymystax lenok. The sequence continues at coordinate 36,774,686 of CM059813.1, forward strand.
CTCTGTATACTTCCTACCTTTCCTGTGTCTTGAATTAAAACCATGTCTCACAGCCCTTTGTCGCCTGTTTTCAAGACAGAGGTCGTATGTGTTCAATATAATTCAGTCTTGATAATTCTGTCTGACCAGCATTTGCATTAACTTCTTAGGGAGCAGCGCATGAGGTGACCGTTTTGGAGACCCTGGCGTGCCCAAAGTAAAATGCCTCCCATTCAGGCCCAGAAAATAGGATATGCACGTATTTAGTACCATTGGATAGGAAACACTCTGAGTTTTCTAAAAGTGTTAACCATTTGTCTGTGAGTAAAACAGAACGGATAGGGCAGGAGAAACCCAGAGGAATTTCTGTCCTGGAAAAAGTGGTTTTGACACATTGCTCATTTGGAACCCCTCCCTTATGAAAATGCCCATATAAGGGCATATGAATGCAGTACCTATCGCTTCCTCTGGATGTCAACAGTCTCGAGACAGTGTTCAGATTTTTTAAAGATGCTATTAGAGCAGAGAAGAAGAGGAATCAGGAAGTGTCCCCAGAGATGTCAATAGAAGAGGACGCGCGCTCTCGCCAAGCGCGCTCTGTGTTTTTTTCCGTTCTTATAGCCCAGTTTATATTCCGGTTGAATTATTATAGTAAATATACATAAAAGTGTTCCTAAGGATACATTAAAAAGTATGTTTGAGTGTTCTTGGACAAGTTTATAGGTATAAGTTGAACGAGTTATCTTCACATTTCAATGGAGGAGTGGAGGCTGTAGTTTCTGATTATAACGCTCGAACCAAATGGAGATTTATGGATATAATACATGACTTTTTCTAACAAAAGAACCATGGATTGTCTTCGTTGGACACTTGGGAAGCCATCAGCAGAAGTTCTTCAACAGGTAATTGATTTGTTTTTCGCTGTGAAATTGAATTCATGGTAATGGGAAAAATAGTGAAGGTGCTACCCTCAAACAATCAAATGTGGTGCTTTCGCCGTAAAGCCTTTTTGAAATCTGACAACGCTGTGATATTGCCAAACAACAGAGCTTTTGATGAGTATGAAACACTTGTATATTGTGGCATGTTTAATAATTAAACTTTTGGATTTTGAATTTGGCGCCTTGCATTTCACCTGGTAGTGTCGGGAGTGGGGCGCTAGCGCCCCAGCGCACCTTACTGGTCCTTAAGAAGTTAAAAACAAGGTAGAGGCATGGATCAGAAAACCATTCAGTATCATCATACAGTGTGACACATCTCCTTTGAGTTGATTAGGCTGTTGAATGTTGTCCCACTCCTCTTCAATGGCTGTGCGAAGTTGCTGGATATCAGCAGGAACTGGAAGCTTACTAAAAGGGATGTAAACAAATTTGTGCAAATCATTTGAGAGAAATAAGCTTTTTGTGTGTATGGAAAATGTCTCTGGGATCTTCTATTTCAGCTCATGAAACATGGGACCAACACTTTATATGTGCATGTTTGATTTATATTTTGTCCAGTGTAAATAGCCTAACGTCCTACTGATTCTGCTCAACAGTAGCTTACTCATCTGCAGCATATGCAAAGCGTGCACAGTGAGACAATTTAAAACCTAGACCTACAATATAGTCTACCTGAGCTGAAATGTTATGTCTAATGGTATACTGTATCCCGGTAAGCTATGAGAGAAGAAAAGATGATGACCTGATAATGATAAAAAAAATACCCCATATATTACTTGATTAAGCCTGCATCTATGTCTGAAATAGTTCTCTAACAAATGTTTCCATTAGAGGCAATGCATGCTTAATCCCATAGAAAATCTGTGGAGGGAGCTGAAGGTTCGAGTTGCCAAATGTCAGCCTCGAAACCTTAATGACCTGGAGAAGATCTGCAAAGATCTAGCGCCCCACCACTCCCTAAGAATTTAAGGAGCAGCAAGGTGCGCTGGGGCGCTCTGCTTCTTGGCAATATCACAGCGTTGTCAGATTTCAAAAAGGCTTTACGGCGAATGCACCACATTTGATTATTTGAGGATAGCACCCCACATATTTTTCTCATTACCATAAATTCATAAGCCTTCACGGTTCACAGAAAACACATTTCACAGCGAAAACAAATCAATTACCTTTTGAAGAATTTATGCTGAGGGCTTCCGAAGTGTCCAACGAAGACAATCCATGGTTCTTTTGTTGGAAAAGTAATGTATTATATCCATCAATCTCCGTTTGGTTGGCGCGTTATAATGAGAAAATACAGCGTTGACTCCTCCATTGAAATGTGAAGAGAACTCGTTCAACTTATACCTATAAACTTGTCCAAGAACAATCAAACATAATTGTAAATGTATCCTTAGGAAATCTTTTATGTATATGTTGTATAATATTTCAACCGGAATATAAACTGGGCGATAAGAAAGGAAAAAACCACAGAGCGCGCCAGCCGTGAACGCGCATTTTCTTCTATTGACATCTGTGTGGCCACTTCCTTATTCGTCTTCTTCTACAATCTAAAAGCAGCTAAAACGAATCAAAACACTGTCTCGAGACTGTTGACATCCAGAGGAAGCAATAGGTACTGCATTCATATGCCTGTATATGGGCATTTTCATAAGAGAGGGGTTCCAAATGAGGCAATCTGTCAAAACCACTTTTTCCAGGACAGAAATTCCTCTGGTTTTCGCCTGCCATATCCGTTCTGTTTTACTCACAGACAAAATAAATGTTAACACTTTTAGAAACTCCAGAGTGTTTCCTATCCAATGGTACTAAATATGTGCATATCCTATTTTCTGGGCCTGAATGGGAGGCATTTTACTTTGGGCACGCCAGACTCTCCAAAACCGTCACCTCATGCGCTGCTCCCAAAGTTAAATATGCTCATATTGCAATGTTTAGCTGCTGCGGAGATGCCAATGATTGCGAGGATCAACCATGTTGCTGCTGTTCTGTTGTCAGTCAATAGCCAGCTACAAACTATCTATCTAAATAGAAATAGTCTTGAGAGTAGCCTATCATTTACTTTGTTCCCAATGCCAGCTTTCGGGCAGTGACTCTGTGGTCTGTGAACACACCCGCCATCATGGAGATTTTTCCCTGGTCTATGCAAGGAGGACATAGCCTATACTAGGCTATAGCTATACAGGCCTATGCGTCAATTTACAGTGAGTGTGTAGTAATGTTTTTTGATCATGAGATGGTGCTTATCACAGTCATTCGATAGTATTTCAGTCTCTGTTCATTCGTTCAGTGCAGCATCAATATCAATAGTAGCTATCACTGCCTGAAGCGCTGCAAGGTGCCCTATCAGCAAAAGACTACATTTTAAGGGTCATCTCAGTCACATCAGTTAGTGTAAATGTTGTACAACTTATTTCTGACTATGGCTATTTAGTTTTGTGCCAATAAAAATACGGGATGAAATATGTGTAAAAAATATATCTGAGCTTTCTTGTATCTCCTAAATAAAGGACAGACACTTAAAAACCGTATTCCTTTATGAATATTTTTTTACTGTCTTTGCCATTCATGAATGTGTTATTCAATGTGTTTCTATGGGCTATAGTAGTAAAGGCCAAATTCAATATTTTTTATCTTACAATACTAACAATTTAAATCAAATGATACCTACAGAGGTCCTAAAATTCGAAATAAAATTGCTAAATGAGCCATGGTATTACCATCTTATAACAATTCCATATATTCGCTTAGTAGTGATTGCATTCGTTTTGTAACCGGGCTGCCTCGTGGGCATGAGACAGGGATCCAAAAGTGGTGTAGGTTAAGCACATGAAATAATGAGTAGGATTCTGTGTTTTCATGATTAAGGCTTAAGTGATTGCTTTTAATGAAAACACTTTGTCTTTCTTCCAAATGAAAACTAGTTTGAATATATATATTTTATGTCTAAGCCTGCCCCCCCCCGGCGGCTTAGACTTTTAGAGGTTAAGCTAGAAATGCATTCAACAGACTGGTCTGGATTGATGCACTTGTATAGCTACTTTGTTGCTGCTTTTCTGTACTGAGCAATTCAGTATCTGCTAACTCATTAGTGCATACTGTTGCAATGAGTCACAACTATTAGCATACATTTTACAGTATAATTTCAGTGAACACTTCTATTTACTTCATCCTTATCTGCAGCAGTAAGTTTAGGCTCTGATTTATTAGCCATGTTCTAATCATGTGTCATGCATTTGACATAGGTAGTCCCTCCGTGTCAGCCAATCTTCACGTTCTTGTAGTATTATTCTAGTGAAAGCTTAGTGACTCTATTCTTACTCTATCATATGCTATTGTATTGTATGCTAATTGTAGTGATCACTTTATTCTAGTCCTCATGTATTAGCTAATGTTATTAATTAATCTTCTGCATATATTTAGTTATCTTCATGTCTTACATACTATCATGTGTTTTAGGCTGCAACTCTTAAAGCTGTGGTGAATGTTGTGGTAGTAAAAACATGGCTAAGACACATTAATTAATGTACTATGTGATAGCAGACAACATGATAATATTGGCTGAGGCTTAAGTGCTAAAACAAGCATGCAAGATAACTTAGACAGTTGTTGTGGGAGATTAACTCACTACAATTATTACATTTCCAGTATTCTGATTGATCACTTGAAGTAGTAAGACAGAAAAACATATATAATGTATAAGACTTATTAAAACAGAATATCTGATGAGCTCAGGAAAATACCTAAGGCTAAATAGTTGAACAAATTTACATGAAGAAACAAGAGGTCAGCAGGAAGGCCATCTGGGACTGATTAATGGTATGGCTGCCAATATTGCATTCGTGGGAGCAATCTTTGGGTATTCCTTAAAGTAAGATGGCGCCGACAGACATGGAAGAAACTTTGCAGTATTTTGTTTTTTTGTGTGGTATTTCTTACATTATTAGCCCAGAACGTTTTTTGTGTTATTACACACAGCCGGAAACATTTTTGGGATATCAGAGCGACAGTTACTCACCAGCATTACGAACACCAATATGACTTTCCTGAATTGGGTCCTTTGTTCGTACCCCCCAGGGCAATTGAACTTATCCCAGAGATTGCTCCAAGATGCTGCCGGCGGAGAAGAGGTATTTGTAGTGGACTTCTAGTCCGACTCAGGAGGCAGGCACACCATCCACCATTTCGAGTATATTACTCGCTAATGTTCAGTCTCTGGACAATAAAGTAGACGAGCTCAGGGCGAGGATCTCCTTCAGAGAGACATCAGGGACTGTAACATACTCTGTTTCACGTAATCATGGCTCTCTCTAGATACACTGTCCCCGTCCAGACAGCCAGCTGGGTTCTCAGTACATCGCGCAGACAGGAATAAAGAATAAAGAGCTATCCGGGAAGAAGAACGGCATGGTGTATGTTTCATGATGAACTACTCATGGTGTGACTGTGATAATGTACAGAAAGTCCTTTTGTTCACCTGACCTAGAATACCTCACAATCAAATGCCGACCAGATTACCTCCCAAGAGAATTCTTATTGGTTATGGTCACAGCGGTGTATATTCCTCCATAAGCCGATACCATGATGGCCCTCAAGGAACTACACTGAAGTTTGTGTAAACTGGAAACCACATATCCTGAGGCCGCATTTATTGTAGTTGGGGATTTTAACAAGGCAAATTTGAGGAAAACTCTACCGAAGTTCTATCAACACATTGACTGTACAGTAGTACTCTTGCTGGAAAAACGCTTGACCACTGCTACTCCCCATTCCGGAATGCCTACAAAGCCCTCTCTCACGCTCCCTTCGGCAAATCAGATCATGACTCCATTTTGAAATTCAATCAGGAAGTCCCCGTGCTAAGGTTTATTTTAACGCAGGTCTGAAGAATCGGAATCCATGCTTCAAGACTGTTTTGATCACACGGACTGGGATATGTTCCCGGTAGCCTCTAAGAATAACATTGACGTATACACAGACACAGTGACTATGTTCATCAGGAAGTGTATAGGAGATGTTGTTCCCACTGTTAAAACCTACCCAAACCAAAAACAGTGGATAGATGGCAGCCTTCACGCACAACTTAAAGTGTGAACCATCGGATTTATCCATGGCCAGCTTTTGTATGCTAAAAACATAGTGTTTGAACATACACTTCTTTACAGTTTTACTGGAGGACACGACAGCAAGAGAATACATAGTGTATGCCTATATGTAATGGTTGTCTATTTTATTGAAGTATTGGTATTGGTTGAACAACAAAAACTGAGAAAAGATTGACAACTTAATAGAGTGGCAGAACTTGCAGTGCCTCTGTGTGTGACTGCCTTGAGCAGCAGATGGAGGGACTTTGGAGGGAAAGTCCTGCGCAGTGAGGCGTAGGGGAATATCTGGAGCATGCTCCCAGTGGATGGATGCTGAGGGGTGTGATGCTCCTCCAGAAGCTCTCTCATGAGGTTCTCTCTATACTTTTGGTAGGTAATCACTTCACCTATGAGGCAGAGGGAGAGGGGGTGGGGAAGGATGCGTTAGTTGAGAGAATGAGGGAGTGGGTAGGTTGGTGAGATATTGTCAATATAATTGCATAATGAAACTGTATGTGATTTGTATGTGAACTGTATGTTCAATGACAAAAAAAAAATATGTTTACAGTAATCATCTCACCTGTTAGCTGGCTGTGAACTATACTATATATACAAAAGTATGTGGACACCCCTTCAAATTAGTAATTCGAGGATTTTGATATTTCAGCCACACCCATTGCTGACAGGTGTATAAAATCGAGCACACAGCCACGTAATCTCCATAGACAAACATTGGCAGTAGAATGACCTTACTGAAGAGCTCAGTGACAGTCTACGTGGCACTGTCATAGGATGCCACCTTTCCAACAAGTCTGTTCATCAAATATCTAACCGGCTAGAGCTGCCTTGGTCAACTGTAAGTGCTGTTATTGTGAAGTGGAAATGTCTAGGAGGAACAACAGCTCAGGCGCGTGGTAGGCCACACAAGCTCACAGAACGGGACCGCCGAGGAGGAATAATGGTCTGGGGCTGTTTCTCATGTTTCGGGCTAGGCTCCTTAGTTCCAGTGAAGGGAAATCTTAACGCTGCAGCATACAATGACATTCTAGAAGATTCTGTGCTTCCAACTTTGTGGCAACAGTTTGGTGAAGGCCCTTTTCGGTTTGAGCATGACAATACCTTCATGCACAAAGCGAGGTCCATACAGAAATGGTTTGTTGAGGTCTGTGTTGAAGAACTTGACTGGACTGCACAGAGCACTGACCTTAAGCAGGTGCTGGAAGAGGGTGGGCCTGCTGTACCAATTTTCCACTTACAAAGTGTGTCCCTTCCCGAGATGAGGAGCCAGCATAGTCATCATCACGGACCCGGACATCCCAAGCCCCTCACAATGTTGGATGTCAGTGGTGGACCCTGTGTAGACTATGATGTCCTGGACAAATCCTGTCAACAACATAACAAAGACCTTGACAGAGGGAATATATTGACAGAACGTCAGCCTACCCTTCCATCAGGGACTCGTCAACGCATAGGTCCTTGTATGGCACAAAGACCCGACCAAATGCTGATCAGGCTGGTAAGTACATTTCTTATTTTTTGTAGGGGTCATTTAGATTGGCAGTAGCATTGTTGACAATGTGCAGGCATTGCATCAGAACTAGGAAGCTGCCTTGTGAAAAGAGATTGGCGTAGAAGCGAGTTGCAAAAAACATAGGATCCGTGCTCCAGTATTCCCTTAGGGAGTTCTTCACTATTCCCATGAGAAGGACTGTCACCAAGAAGGTATGCATTTCATTAATTGTGGTTGTCACCCATTTAGTGAGCTTCCCCTCCCTCCGGCTCTCTCTTCTACTGTAGCTCCAAGGCATAGTGATTGGTCTCCTTCACTATGTCTCCCACCAGCTCCTCTGTCGGAAACAGCACTGCCTCAGAGGGAGATGGCAAGGGGCTTTACACTCCAGAGTGGGACTCAAAGCCAACAGCAGGGCGTGAAATGGCTGGCGGCCATCCAGCTACCGCATACCTGCCATACTTCACCCACTACTTGTCTGCCTCCATCACCACCAGCATTTTCAGAGGGACCTGGGACTTGGTCGGTTGGCAAGGGGTCCTAAGATTCAGGGTTCACAATGGCCACAAGTCTGAGCGCCTGCTCCTTACTGTCCTGACCTTCATACTCCGACTCAATTTACAAAAATATCCAGAATTATCGCATTTGTGAGATGTCTCCTTTTGAATGACATTTATAATGCTACAGCTACATACAGTGAGGGAAAAAAGTATTTGATCCCCTGCTGATGTTGTACGTTTGCCCACTGACAAAAATAATTTTAATGGTAGGTTTATTTGAACAGTGAGAGACAGAATAACAACAAAAAAATCCAGAAAAACGCATGTGAAAATTTTTATAAATTGATTTGCATTTTAATGAGGGAAATAAGTATTTGACCCCTCTGCAAAACATGACTTAGTACTTGGTGGCCTAATCAACTCAAAGGAGATGTGTCACACTGTATGATGATACTGAATGGTTTTCTGATCCATGCCTCTACCTTGTTTTTAACTTCTTAACTTCTTAAGGACCAGTAAGGTGCGCTGGGGGCGCTAGCGCCCCACTCCCGACACTACCAGGTGAAATGCAAGGCGCCAAATTCAAAATCCAAAAGTTTAATTATTAAACATGCCACAATATACAAGTGTTTCATAGTCATCAAAAGCTCTGCTTCTTGGCAATATCACAGCGTTGTCCGATTTCAAAAAGGCTTTACGGCGAAAGCACCACATTTGATTGTTTGAGGGTAGCACCTTACATATTTTTCCCATTACCATGAATTCATAAGCCTCCATGGTTCACAGAAAACACATTTCACAGCGAAAACAAATCAATTACCTGTTGAAGAACTTCTGCTGATGGCTTCCCAAGTGTCCAACGAAGACAATCCATGGTTCTTTTGTTAGAAAAGGTCATGTATTATATCCATAAATCTCCGCTTGGTTTGCCGTTATAATCAGAAACTACAGCGTCCATTGAAACGTGAAGAGAACTCGTTCAACTTATACCTATAAACTTGTCCAAGAACAATCAAACATCCTGCGCTGCTCCCTAAGGCATCTGTGACCAACATATGCATGTCTGCATTCTCAGTCATGTGAAATCCATAGATTAGGGCCTATTAAATTTATTTAAATTGACTAATTTCCTTGTATGATCTGTAACTCAGTTAAATCTTTGAAATTGTTGCATGTTACGTTTATATTTTTGTTCAGTATAGATAGTGCAGGTGGTTATGTAGCTAACATTTAGATGTGGTTTTGGGTGTTTGTTGTTATAAGTGGAGGCTTCTGAGGGGAGGATGGCATCAAATCAAATCAAATCAAACACATGGAAACCAACCATTACCACAAACAATTATGTTGCCACCAACCTCCTGTGGTTCGTATACTGTGTGTTGTTTTATGCTCTGTCATGGTATGTCATGGCTGAGCTGTGCCGCTCTGTAGCAGTCTATTGTCTGCTCTTCTTTCTGTACAATGTATTCTGTGTATATAACCATTCATGCCTTTTCTATTCCAAATTTCAGTCAGGCAAATACTTCCTTTCTTATTATGGTCCGATAGCATGGATTGAGTTCATATTGGGCGTGCACTCTGCTCAGGAATCCATCTGTCTGCATACTCTTCATGGCCTACAGAGAAGCAATTAACATGCATATCGAAGATTCTCTCCTCTCTCAGTATAATACGTTTGAGTTCACATTAATCTTGCATGATGTCTTAAGTTTTGTTTGCATAATGGGCACTCACATGTTAACCATACTCTCAAACACCCCTAGATGAAAGAATTAGCATGGAACATCAGTGTCATCACCAGTGCTTTCAAACTATCACGGATTACAAAGGGAAGCCCAGCCGTGAGTTGCCCAGTGACGCAAGCCTACCAGATGAGCTAAACACCATCTATACTCGCTTTGAGGCAAGTAACACTGAACCATGCATGAGAGCACCAGCTGTTCCGGACGACTGTGAGATCACACTCTCCTTAGCCGATGTGAGTAAGACCTTTAATAACTTTTTCAAATACGCTGCTGAAACGGTTTATTATCTATCCTGTTGCCTAGTCACTTTATTCCTAGTTATATGTACAGTGCCTTCAGTATTCATACCCCTTGAGTTACTCTACATTTTTTTTATGTTACAGCCTGGATTCAAAACGGTTTAAATAGATGTTCTATTCAAAACATTTTAATGTATAATTTGCATAAGTATTCACACCCCTGAGTTAATACTTTGTAGAAGCACCTTTGTCAGTGATTACCGCTGTGAGTCTTTCTGGGTAAGTCTTTAAGAGCTTTGCACACCTGGACTGTACAATATTTGCACAAAACATCTTCAAGCTCCGTCAAGTTGGCTGTTGATCATTGTTAGACAGCCATTTTCAAGTCTTGCCATATATTTTCAAGCCAATTTAAGTCAAAACTGTAAATAGGCCACTTCGGAACATTCAATGTCGTCTTGGTAAGAACCTCCAGTGTATATTTGGCCTTGTGCTTTATCCCTGAGCGGTTTGCTTCCACTCCGGCAACTGAGTTAGGAAGGATGTCTGTATCTTTGTAATGACTTGGTGTATTGATACACCATCCAAAGTGTATTTAATAACTTCACCATGCTCAAAGGGATATTCAATGTCAGCTTTTTTTATAACAATCTACTAATAGTTGCCCTTCATTGGAAAACCTCCTTGGTCTTTGAGTTTGAATCTATGTTTGAAATTCACTGCTCGACTGAGGGACCTTAGAGATTAAGTGCCTTTGGAAAGAATTCAGACCAAATGACTTTTCCACATTTTGTTACATTAAAGCCTTATTCTAAAATTGATTAAATAAATAAAAAATCTCAGCAATCTAATCATAATACCCCATGATGACAAAGCAAAAATAAAATTGTAGAATTTTTTCAAATATATTAAAATCAAAAAACAGAAATACCTGCTTTACATACATTACCAGTCAACTCATTCCAGTTGCATTTATTTTTTACTATTTTCTACATTGTAGAATAGTGAGGACATCAAAACTATGAAATAACACATATGGAATCATGTAGTAAACAAAAAAAGTGTTTAACAAATCAGAATATAAAAGTAGCAACACTTAATTAACAGTTGTGCCTTGATAACTTCTTAGGGAGCGGCAGCTGAGGTGTCGGTTTTGGAGAGTCTGGCGTGCCTAAAGTAAAAGGCCTGCCACTCAGGCCCAGAAAATACAATATGCACATAGTTAGTACTATTGGATAGGAAACACTCTGAAGTTTCTAAGAGTGTTAAAATAATGTATCGGAGTATAACAGAAGTGATATAGCAGGCGAAAACCAGAGGAAAATCCATCCGGATTTGCAGTTTTTTTTGTAAATGAGCATCTTCTCCATTGTGCCTATTGCATACAAATTCTAGCAGTGACCAGAACGGATAGGGAGAGTAAATTGTCAGGCGACCACTTTTGTAAACAAGGTTTGACGCGTGCGAGATTGTGAACGCGCACCACTTTATTTTCCTTTCCTATTGTTCACGTTATCGTCCGGTTGAAATATTACAGCAAATATACCCAAAAGGATACCTAAGGATACATTAAAAATTATGTTTGATTTGTTTGTAGAAAGTGTATAGGTATAATTTGAATGTGTTCTCTTCACGGTTCAATGGGCGACTCAATGGTCGCCCATTTATGATCATAACGCGCCAAACAAACTGAGATTTATGGATATAATAAATGACTTTTTCTAAACAAAGAAGCATGGATTGTCGTCGTTGGACACTTGGGAAGCCCTCAGCAGAAGTTCATCAAAGGTAAGCGTTTTATGAGACTCGTGTTGGGTTATGGATTTATGCTAATGCATAAATATTAGAGGTGCTACCCTCAAACAATCAAATGTTGTGCTTTCGCCGTAAAGCCTTTTTGAAATCTGACAACGCTGAGATATTCCTAAATCAGAGGTTTTGATGACTATGCAACAATTGTATATTTATGAATGTTTAATAATTCAACTTTTGGATTTTGAATTTGGCGCCTCACATTTCACCGGGTAGTGTCGGGAGCGCCCCACTGCTCCCTAAGTAGTTTAGCATCTCCAATCCAAAATAAAATCTAGAATTGGCTTCCTATTTCGCAAAAAATCATCTTTCACTCATGCTGCCAAACATACACTCGTAAAACTGACCATCCTACCAATGCTCGACTTCGGCGATGTCATTTATAAAATAGCCTCCAACACTCTACTCAACAAATTGGATGCAGTCTACCACAGTGCCATCCATTTTATCACCAATGCCCCATATACTACCCACCACTGCGACCTGTACTTTCTCGATGGCTGGCACTCGCTTCATACTCGTCGCCAAACCCAACGCCTCCAGGTCATCTACAAGTCTTTGCTAGGTAAACGCCTTATCTCAGCTCACTGGTCACCATAGCAGCACCCACTCGTAGCACACACTCCAGCAGGTATATCTCACTGGTCAACCCCAAAGCCAATTCCTCTTTTGGTCGCCTTTCCTTCCAGTTCTCCTCTGCCAATGACTGGAACGAACTGCAAAAATTACTGAAGCCGGAGACTCATATCTCCCTCACTAGCTTTATGCACCAGCTGTCAGAGCAGCTCACAGATCTCTGCACCTGTACATAGCCCATCTGTAAACAGCCCATCCAACTACCTCATCCCCATACTGTATTTATTTATTTATCTTGCTCCTTTGCACCTTTCGTCTCTCCAGCGTCATCCAATGTGATGACAGAATGCAGCAGCCAACATACGAAGCATCGGGGAGTATTGGCGTTCTGGTTGGTATGATGGCATCGGCTCTGGGTCGCCACCGATGGAACCGGGGGTGCCTAGCCAGCTCGTCGGGCTTCCACGCCCTAGCTGGCTCGAGAAGTTTCCTTGCCCCGGTTGGCTCGGATGGCACCCTTCCCACGTCGGGCCTCAGCCGGATCGTCAGTTCTTGTTCGCCCAGCTGGTCCCGGAGTTTTTTGTTTTGTTTTTGTTTTGTTGGTGACGTCGGGGTGGATTCCGCTGCCAATGGAACCTGGGGTGCCTAAGCCAGTCCGTCGGGCTTCCACGCCCTGGCTGGCTCGAGAGGTTTCCTTGCCTCGGTTGGCTCGGCGGCTTCCCATCCCACGTCACTGTCCACCGGATCATCGGGCTCCCTCTCTACAGCGGGATCGACAGGCGTCATGCCTCAGCAGGATCGTCAGGCTCCCATGCCTCAGCCGGCTCGCCAGGCTCTCACGCTCCTGCCGGTTCGTCGGGCTTTCACGCCCCAACCGGCTTGCCCAGCACCCATGTCTCGGCCGGTTCGCCCAGGTGGGACACCGTGTGGCGCCCCAAAAGGGGGATTACTGTCACGTCTGCTCCCGCTCTTCCCTCCCCCTGGCGCTTGAGGGCGCCAGGTTACCCTGCATCACGCACTCCTGTCATCCATAACGCACACCTGCCTTCCCTCGACACGTGCATCAGCAATATTGGACTCACCTGGACTCACTTATCATCTGTTTATTACCTCCCCTATATTTGTCTGTTCCATAGCTCTGTTCCCCGCTGCTGCATTAATTGTCTTTTGTTTGTATTCTAGTTTTTTAACGCTGTTCCTGTCTCATGCCTTGTCATGTTTACTCCCCGCACCTGCTTCGTCTCTCTAGCTTCATCCCATGTGACAGAATTGTACTTTTGAATTTTGTAAAGTCGGTGTGGAAGAGGTGAAGAAAATATTGTTGTCTATAAACAATGACAAGCCACCAGGGTCTGACAATCTAGATGGAAAATTCCTGAGGATAATAGCAGATGATTTTGTCACTCCTATTTGCCACATCTTCAATTTAAGCCCACTAGAGAGCGTGTACCCTCAGGCCTGGGGGGAAGCTAAAGTAATTCTGCTACCCAAGAATAGTAAAGCCCCCTTTACTGGCTCAAATAGCTGATCAATCAGCCAGTTACCAACCCTTAGTAAACTTCTGGGAAAAAATGGTGTTTGACTAGATACAACGCTATTTTACAGTAAACAAATTGACAACATAATTTTAGCATACTTATAAAGACACACAACAAGCACAGAACTTACACAAATGACTGATGATTGGCTGAGAGAAATTTATGATAAAATGATTGTGGGGCTGTCTTGTTAGACTTCAGTGCAGCTTTTGACATTATTGATCATAGTCTGCTGGAAAAACGTATGTGTTATGGCTTTACATCGCCTGCTATAATGTGGATAAAGAGTTACTTGTCTAACTGAACACAGAGGGTGTTCTTTAATGGAAGCCTATCAAATATAATCCAGTTAGAATCAGGAATTCCCCATGATAGCTGTTTAGGCCCCTTGCTTTTAATTTTTTTACTAACGACATGCCACTGACTTTGAGTAAAGCCAGAGTTTCTATGTATGCGGATGGCTCAACACTATACACGTCAGCTACTACATCGACTGAAATGACTGCAACACTCAACAAAGAGCTGCAGTTAGTTTCAGAGTGGGTGGCAAGAAACAAGTTAGCCCTAAATATTTCTAAAACTAAAAGCTTTGTATTTGTAACAAAACACTCACTAAACCCTAAACCTCAACAAAATCTTGCAATAAATAATGTGAAAATTGAGCAAGTTGAGATGACTAAACTGCTTTGAGTAACACTAAATTGTAAACTGTGATGGTCAAAACATATTGATGCAGTAGTAGCTAAGATGGGGAGATGTCTTTCTATAATAAAGCGATGCTCTGCCTTCTTAACAACAAGGCAGGTCCTACAGGCAGGTCCTACAGGCCCTAGTTTTGTCAAACCTTGACTACTGTTCAGTTGTGTGGTCAGGTGCCACAAAAAAGGACTCAGAACAGGGCAGCACGGCTGGCCCTTGGATGTACACAGAGAGCTAATATTAATAATATGCATGTCAATCTCTCCTGGCTGAAAGTGGAGGAGAGATTGACTTCCTCACTACTTCATTTATGCGAGGTATTGACATGTTGAATGCACCAAGCTGTCTGTCTAAACTACTGGCACACAGCTCGGACACCCATGCATACCCCACAAGACATGCCACAAGAGGTCTTTTCACAGTCCCAAAGTCCAGAACAGACTATAGGAGGCACACAGTACTGCATAGAGCCATGACTGCATGGAACTCTATTCCACATCAAGTAACTGACACAAGCAGTAAAATTAGATAAAAAAAAAACAGATTAAAAAAAACACTTTATGGAAAATCAGGGACTGATCAACACACACATTGGCACAGACACATGCATACACACACACATACGCACTATACATACACATGGATTTAGTATTGTAGATATATGGTAGTGGTGGAGTAGGGGCCTGAGGGCACACAGTGTGTTGTGAAATCTGTGAATGTATTGTAATGTTTTAAAATTGTATAAACTGCCTTAATTTTGCTGGACCCCAGGAAGAGTAGCTGCTGCTTTGGTAGCAGCTAATGGGGATCCATAATAAATAGAAATACAAAATACTTTTATTTTGAATGATGTGTCTAATGTAGAGAACTGTGTTTAGTGTTTTGCAAAAAGTGTGTTTTACAATTGCAAACTGAGTGTAAAGCAGATAATGTGTTTGCAGTTCTGCAGACTTGGTCTGAAGATTAGGCACATGCGTTAATGGTTTCACTGAGTGTGCCTTTAAGCGATTGTAAAAACTGTAAGTACTTTACACCACCGCTGGGCACCGACGTCAATTCAATGTCTATTCCATGTTGGTTCAATGTAATTTCATTGAAATTATGTGTAAACAACGTTGATTCAACCAGTGTGTGCCCAGTGGGACAGTGCCATATCAAATGCTGAACCAGATTTTCCAATATGAAGGGATGAGATGGAAAGGATAAAATGTTGGGCATTAAATTAAAAACAAGGAAAATGACTAAAGTTATTTCAGTGTGTGTTCCTTGTTTTGATTCCCATCAATTTCTTACGTGTGGAAATTCCAAAGTGACTGCCACAGAGACCATCTGTCTTACATTTTTCATGTTGATTCCTCTAGGGTTTATTTGAATATCAATCAGGAAAGCATGTTTTTTCCACACTCTTTATTTGCTTCATCTTGCTCACCTTCTTTGTCTAACTTTGATTTGGCATGAATGGCTATGAATACTCGGGAACAGCTTTAATGAGAGAATTATCATTGTACTAGTCTTTCTATATTTCAATGTTTCCAACGGGCTGTTTTAGCTCATTAACTAACAGAATTACATTATTTATCATGACAGAAAACACATTATTGGTTACTTTATTGATCCATAACTTTATTGATGCATCATCCTTAATACTACATGATCTGTATATTCCAGAACTCTAGGTCATCTTCAATCAATCCTGGTAACCGAGTTTACATTTGCATTACCTTTTTTATTCCATTACTGTTAATATTACTTTGAATAGGTTTTCTGTATAAGGTGGTCTCTACACTGTGCACTGATAGTGAAGGTTGAAGGCAGTGGAGCAAGCAATGTTGTGTGGAATAATTGATA
Organism: Brachymystax lenok tsinlingensis; assembly: GCA_030435695.1. NCBI lineage: Eukaryota > Metazoa > Chordata > Actinopteri > Salmoniformes > Salmonidae > Brachymystax > Brachymystax lenok. The sequence goes on from CM059813.1 coordinate 36,791,154, forward strand.
CCTGGCTAAATAGCTTTTCTTTAATATTAATGAAATATTCGGACATCGTTTGCTAACCGTGGAGCAGGGCTGTCGGCAGACATGCAGTGTGAAAAGACAGAATCATCATGCCCCAGACGACCATGGGCAAGCTATCAATCGTGCTGAAACGGAATTATGTTTTTATACCATTGGGATATCCACTAAATGCTGCAATTTGCTTTTATCATCGTAAAAGTACCAGGGTTTTTTTGCAAGGAAGTCATCCCTAACATAAATAACATTGTTTTTTAAAGTGTGAAAACATTTGTTAAAAAATATAAATAATATCTTGACACCAAAACAATGTGTTTGATCTGGTGCTTTCTGTACAAGCTTTGACCCCACTGTATGTTCCCTTTTTATTTAGTATATGTCTTTGGTTGAGTTTCCTGGGAAAATGTATCACATCACATCAAAAGAATGGCTGGAAACCAGTTTTTCACTTCTTCTCTGCATTAGACCTGATAACCAGAGGGATCTATTAGTTTTAGGAAAGTGATAAGAGCAGCTGTCACGGTAAATTACAGTGACGATCTCATGCACTGCTTCTGCTAAAGTTTGTTCAGTGTCAGCCCATTGGACTCTCAATTAAGATTATTGGGGAGACAATCAACAAGCTGTTGGATGTCTGCATTATACAACGTTACAGAGCTAAATTATTACTACATTCTATTTAGTAATGAAACGAAAACGAAATGAGTAGCCTAAAGCAACCATAACTACTGGTTAGACTAATTATTGCTCATTTCATAACATTACCAGGAATAAAGACCATGGAAAAAAAGGAGTGGGCTTTTTTATACTCCTGTTCCTGTACATCCATGTCATTAAGCTGTCTACCCTCCATAATTTAGTACGCCTGTTATCAACACACACTTAATTAATATTTTGGAATGAACTCCAAGACCTCCATTAGTCTGATGTGTTTTGACAGGGCATTGTGTAATAATGTCCTCCTCAACATCACAAAAGGCATTCTGCTTCTCTTCTGAAATAATGGAAGCCATTGTCACCATCCATCATCGTCCAGGAGACCTGGCACTCTCTCCGGTGTCACCGTCACCACGCTCCCATTTACTCAATGGATGTGACTTTCACCTCCATTAGGGGTTTCTCTTATTGAAATACTAATGAACCATTGTTGGATGCCAGTGACAGTAGTTAATGTACTGCATAGGCATATGTTGCATAAAAGGGGCATAGGTACAACAAGACCAGTAAAACTTTATAATGAAACAAGTTCTTACAAAGTGTGTACTGTGCACGGAACTAGGCTATTTGTGTTGACCTGCAACACCATCACTGTCCTTGTAGACCATCTCCAGTAAGTTGTGAATTGAATCCTACAGTAGGGCTCCATTTAAAATCAGCAAAACACAGATTACAACAAGTCTATCTATGCTGCTATTTTTCACATTTAACACAAAGCACTAGTTTGACCCTAAAAAAAAGGAGCTACAATGCCTCACCCAGGTTTCAAAACTTGACTTATAGTTATTGATCAATCACAAAAACACATTTAGTATGGCACTACTGGGCCAAACACATTGTAAATAAAAGTAACTGAAAGTAATCAGATTACATTACTGAGTAATGACTCAAAGTTACATTACTGATAAAAATGTTGGACAGGTAACTAGTAACATAAAGTAACATTTAGAAAGTAACCTACCCAACATTGAACCAGCGAATATACTGTCTAACAGACAGATTTAGTATTCTTTGTCCAGGGACTCATTTACAGATCTGTCTCTCCACAGGCTAAACACAAGTGCTTTGTAATGTACTGCAGTGGGCTAAATCAGGGTCACACGAAGTGTTTCTTGGTAGTCTTAAACAAATCTACTTTGGAACAAAAGTATTGTCAGTGCCGGTGTGTGTGTAGCTGGTGTGGAAATCAGGCGCAGGAAAGCAGAGATGAGTGAACAACATATTTAATATAATACGGAAAAAGGAATAACAAATCCAACGTACCCTTAAAACACACGGGCGAATAACCAGCCGTAATAAAACTGACAAACAAACAATCACGCACAAAAAACATAGGGAAAACAGAGGCGCACTGACACCGACCTCGGGGACGACCCGGAGGACGAGGTGCAGGGCGATCCAGATGGAGAAGGTGGTACTCCCGCAGCATCGAAGGGTCCAACACGTCCTCCACCGGCACCCAGCATCTCTCCTCCGGACCATACCCCTCCCATGATGGCTCGAACAGCATACTACAAAAATTGTTGAAACTGGAGACACTTATCTCCCTCACTAGTTTCAAGCACCAGCTGTCAGAGCAGCTCACAGATCACTGCACCTGTACATAGCCCAACCAACTACCTCATCCCCTACCATAGTCATTTATTTATCTTGCTCCTTTGCACCCCAGTATTTTTACTTTGCACATTCATCTACTGCACATTTACCATTCCAGTGTTAAATTGCTATACTGTAGTTACTTTGCCACCATGGCCTATTTATTGCCTTATGTTCCTTATCCTACCTCATTTGCACACATTGTATATAGATTTGTTTTTTCCTACTGTATTATTGACTGTATGTTTATTGTGTTGTTGTATGTGTCGAACTGCTTTGTTTTATCTTGGCCAGGTCGCAGTTGTGAATGAGAACTTGTTCTCAACTTGCCCACCTGGTTTACATGTTAGGGAGTGGCAGCTGAGGGGTCGGTTTTGGAGAGCCTGGCGTGCCCAAAGTAAAATGCCTCCCATTCAGGCCCAGAAAATAGGATATGCACATATTTAGTACCATTGGATAGGAAACACTCTGAATTTTCCAAAAGTGTTAACCATTTGTCTGTGAGTGAAACAGAACGCATATGGCAGGCGAAACCCCGAGGAATTTCTGTCCTGGAAAAAGTGATTTTGACACATTGCTCATTTGGAACCCCTCCCTCATGAAAATGACCATATAAGGGCATATGAATGCAGTACCCATCCCTTCCTTTAGATGTCAACAGTCTCGAGACAGTGTAAATTTTCAATTTGGATGCTTTAGACCAGAGAATAAGAGCAAACCAGGAAGTGACCTTTTTATGTAAACAGTACCCAGTGCGTTCCCGACAAAGCGCGCAGTGTCTTTTTTACCGCCTTTATCGATCAGTTTATATTCGGTTGATTTATAATAGTAAATATACGTAAAAGTGTTCCTAAGGATACATTTTAAAATATGTTTGATTGTTCTTGGACAAGTTTATAGGTATAAGATGAACGAGTTTGCGTCACGTTTCAATGGAGGAGTGGAAGCTGTCGTTTCTGATTATAACGCTCGAACCAAATGGAGATTTATGGATAAAATACATTACTTTTTCTAACAAAAGAACCATAGATTGTCTTCGTTGGACACTTAGGATGACCTCAGCAGAAGTTCTTCAACAGATAATTGATTTGTTTTCGCTGTGAAATGTGTTATGTGTGTGCCGTGATGGCTAATGGATTCATGGCTATGGGAGAAATATGTGAGGTGCTACCCTCAAACAATCAAATGTGCTGCATTCGCCGTGAAGCCTTTTTGAAATCTGACAACGCTGTGATATTGCCAAGAAACAGAGCTTTTGATGAGTATGGGAAACTTGTATATTGGTGGATGTTTAATAATTCAACTTTTGGATTTTGAATTTGGCGCCTTACATTTCACCTGGTAGTGTCGGGAGTGGGGCGCTAGCGCCCCAGCAATCCCTGAGAGGTTAAATAAAGGTGAAATAAAAAATAAATATGCCGGGGCCCCCTCAACGTCCAAAGGTGGCGGAGGAACCTCCCGACACCTCAGACTCCTGGAGTGGACCAGTCACCACCGGCCTGAGGAGAGACACATGGAACGAGGGGTTAATGCGATAATCTCCTCAGGACTTTGAATGGCCCCACAAATTGTGGGCCCAGCTTCCGGCAGGGCAGGTGGAGGGGCAGGTGGAGGGTCGAGAGCCAGAACCTGCCTCACTGCGGTGGCGGTCGGTGCTCGCCTTCTGCCGCCTCACGGCCCGTTGCAGGTGCACATGGGCGGCGTCCCAGGACTCCTCCGAGCGCTTAATCCATTCGTCCACCACAGGAGCCTCGATCTGGCTCTGATGCCAAGGTGACAGAACCGCCTGATATCCCAGTACGCACTGGAAGGAAGAGAGGTTAGTGGAAGAGTGGCGGAGTTAGTTTTGGGCCATCTCTGCACAGGGGATGAACGCCGCCCACTCTCCCGGCCGGAACTGGCAATATGACCGCAGTAACCTACCCACATCCTGGTTTAATCTCTCCACCTGCCTGTTACTCTCGGGGTGAAGACCTGAGGTGAGGCTGACCGAGACCCCCAGACATTCCATGAACGCCCGCCAAACCCTGGACGTGGACTGGGGTCCTCAGGCACCCCGTAGTGTCGGAAGACGTGTGTGAACAAGGCCTCCGCTGTCTGTAGGGCCGTAGGGAGACCGGGCTAAGGAACGAGATGGCAGGACTTAGAAAACCGATCCACAACAATCAGGATCGTGGTGTTACCCTGTGAGGGAGGAATATCCGTCAGGAAGTCCACCGACACGGCCGTTGTGGAATGGGTAGGGGTTGTAACTTCCCTCTAGGCAGGTGTCTAGGAGCCTTGCACTGGGCACAAACCGAGCAGGAGGAAACATAAACCCTAACGTCCTTGGCTAAAGTGGGCCACCAGTACTTCCCACTAAGACAGCACACTGTCCGACCGATGCCAGGAAGACCAGACGAGGGTGACGTGTGGGCCCAATAGATCAATCGGTCGCGGACAGCAGACGGAACATACAGAAGCCTAGCTGGACACTGAGTGGGAGTGGGCTCTGTACGTAACGCCCGCTCAATGTCCACGTCCAGCTCCCACACCACCGGTGCTACCAGGCAAGAGGCCGGGGGTATGGGAGTGTGATCCATGGAGCACTCCTCTGTGTCATACATCCGGGACAGTGCGTCTGCCTTAGCGTTCTGAGAATCTGGTCGTAGGAAAGGGTGAAAACAAAAACGGTTAAAGAATATGGCTCACCTTGCCTGGTGAGGGTTCAGTCTCCTCACCTCCCGGATGTACTCCAGATTGTGATGGTCAGTCCAGAGGAGAAAAGGGTGTTTAGCCCCCTCAAGCCAATGTCTCCACGCCTTCAGCCTTGACGACAGCCAACAGCTCCCGATCCCCCACATCATAGTTTCGCTCCGCCGGGCTGAGCTTCTTCGAAAAGAAGGCACAGGGGCAGAGCTTTGGTGGCGTACCCGAGCGCTGAGAGAGCACGGCTCCTATCCCAGCCTCTGAAGCGTCCACCTCCACTATGATCGCCAAAAAGGGATACGGAAGAGACAGCACGGGAGCCGAGGTAAACAGAGTGTTCAGGTGACCAAAAGCCCTGTCCGCCACAGCTGACCACTGCAGTCGAACCGGTCCCCCCCTTCAGCAGTGAGGTAATTGGAGCTGCTTCCTGACCAAAGCCCCGGATAAACCTCCGGTAGTAGTTGGCAAACCCTAGGAACCGCTGCACTTCCTTTACCATGGTGGTAGTCGGCCAATTACGCACGGCTGAAATGCGGTCACTCTCCATCTCCACTCCTAACGTGGAAATGCGGTACCCTAGGAAGGAGACGGACTGTTGGAAGAACAGACATTTCTCAGCCTTGACGTACAGGTCATGTTTCAACAGTCGACCAAGCACCCTGCACACAGGGACACATGCTCGGCGCGTGTAGCGGAGTATATCAGAATGACATCGATATACACCACTACACCCTGCCCGTGCAGGTCCCGGAAAATCTCGTCAACAAAGGCCTGAAAGTATGATGGAGCATTCATCAACCCGTACGGCATGATGAGGTATTCATAGTGCCCTGAGGTGGTACTAAATGCCGTCTTCCACTCGTCCCCCTCCCGGTTACGCACCAGGTTGTAAGCACTCCTGAGATCCAATTTTGTGAAGAAGCGTGCCCTGTGCATTGACTAGATCGCGCTGGCTATGAGAGGCAGCTGGATCTCACAGTGATCTGATTGATACCCCGATAGTCAATAAACGGCCGCAGACCTCCATCCTTCTTCTTCACAAAAAATAAACTCGAGGAGGCAGGTGAAGTGGAGGGCCGAATGTATCCTTGCCCCAGGGATTCGGAAACATATGTTTCTATAGCTGCCGTCTCCTCCTGGGACAGAGGATACATCACACAATCCCCTCATCGATGGGGTGGTAATTTAGTCGCCCTCTTCTTACAGAAGGCGAGACAAATTGCCATATTCTGAGGACCTGGTCTGGTCTCTCATGTCCCGAAAGAGCCGGGTGGACGGTCACCAGGTAGAGTTCCAGCTGGAGTAGGAACCACTGGCATCCGGCAGCCGTCCCATCATTCCCCCTCGGGAGTGCGAGCCGAATCCCGCTGTGACCGGGTGAAGGAGGGGTGAACAGTGGGACCGGCTGTAGAGGTGGTGGTGGAGGCGCTGGCAAACCTCCTTCTCTCTCCCATCTATCCATCGTCTGCAGCACGCGATCCATGGTGGTGCCCAGACGTTGCAACATGGTCGCGTGCTGCTGGACGCGGTCTTCTCCAGCCACAGGGAGGGCTTCTGCTCCTGCTGACTCCATTCTTGTAGGTGCGTGATTCTGTCAGTGCCGGTGTGTGTAGCTGGTGTAGAAGTCAGGCGCAGGAAAGCAGAGATGAGTACCAACAAGGAGAGGGACCGACTTCGGCGGAAGTCGTGACAAGTATGCACCTCACACACATGGTTATGGGCTTAAAAAGAAGAAGACACCTGTACCATGTCAGATATTGAGTTGAAATGTATTCCATTTTGAGTTTGCATCCCAATATTACACTTAACATACCTCACAGAAGACTGAAATATAACAAAACAGTTTGACATTGAAACACTACATTTATTTAAAAAAAAATATAATATTAATAAATTATTAAATTGTGAAAAATATGAATAACATTCCACCCATGAGGCCACTAGGTCATTTGAATGCAGGAAAGGGCTACAATCCTTAAAATTGTACATCTTCAGTGACGTGACCTGCCAATCCATCTGAAAAGGTTGACTTTCTACTAGCTTCTGAGTGATGCAAATGAATAAGAATATTGCTTGTGCACACTGACATGTACATCATTTTGGTGCATTGCTGCCATTAGTTTACATACTAATTCAATTGCCACATCTAAAATGGTAACAGGTAGATTGCGATTGGCTTGTTCTCTGGTTCCCTTCATAGATTAAGTGAACTGGCTTTCCGATTCACAATTAGCAAGTTCCTATCATGCGGGAAGATTGGAATGTTCCATTAACTTCTCTGGCCGGTCATGTGTCCAAATCAACTATGGCCATTATACCAATTCTGAACATTAGCAGTAAGGCAGTTTGAAGAAAAATATCCATATATCATATGAAAGCTTTTAACTGTCCTTCAGGGAACACATTTGGAGGTAGGGAAAGGTGAGTTAGATTAGTTTGTGCATCATATAGAAGATGAACAACCAAGACAGGAGCAAATAGAGCTGTGCTGGAGTAAATCCATGGTTGGTGCCTAAAAATAACATGTGTGCACGTGTGTGTGCACTCAAACATATGCGTGCACACACATAGACACAAGCCATATCCTTACAGCTCCATTAAATATTAATCCAAATAAACATTCAGCTGGAAATATTTGACCTCACAGTCGGAGACAATCTGCCATTGTTGGATTTGCATGAATTGTATTTCTGATATCTTTCCGCTTGATATAGACTTTCATAAGACTCAATCAGAATTCATGTTTTCCACAGCAGATGTTACATTGCAACTTTGTTTTAAAGAATAAAAAAACGAAGTAAAGAGAGACAAACCAACCATCTGCTTCTCAACAACACTCTTTTATAAGTCAATATTCAACTATGTCCTTGTCTTTCAATGGGGATATGAGAAGGTACATGCTTTTGGCTTTGTAGATTCTGTATTACATAAAGCAGAATAACTTGACCACAAGGGGTATTGGAAATATAGTATTGGGACTCATGAACTAAAACCAGTTTACAAACAATGTGTGCATTTGCCTAAATCTACTATGGCACCACTCCCAAGAAGGTCCTTCAAAAACCCGAAGCATAGCTTTGTAAAGTAAACAGAACACAGCGCAGGATGCCTGGATTGGATCCCGTGGGGAACAGATGGGCACTCTTAGAGAAAACTTCAGAGGTAATTAGATAAATTCAGTCAATCACTCCCCCTGATTCGCCGTATGGGAAGCATGCTTCATGAAGCATACTTTACAAAGGTAATGGCTGCAACAGAGAAATACCATCATTACAGTAACAACCTAGCCTGGCTGACACGACCCACATGGCTCACAGCTAGGGTTGCAAAATTCCTGGGGCCTCATTTATCAATCATATGTTGAAATACATCTGTGCGTTAACCATGTGTGGGATCATGTCCATGCAAAGTGTAAGATTTATCAATATGAATGTTTCCCTGAGAGTGTGGTAAATGTACGCACAGCCATGACTATGCTTACGCACAGTGCCAAGTGGTGAAAAAAGGGAACTGCTTGTCAAGTGTAGCCTAGTGAATTGGGAAAATATACTGTATGTTGAACCATTTTGAAATTGTGAGAGTAATAACTAAATAATTTTTTCGATTTCATTGTATTTCCATTGTGAATTTGTGCAACGTCTTGACATGCTATATCCTATAATTTGACCACATCAATGTATTTGTTACAATAGTAATCCATATATAAAGTACAGAAATTTGTTGAATTAGAGGCACGTATGAAAGTGAAACCATGTTGAAATACTATAAAAGACTGAGATAATGAAAAATCTAATGAGAGGCTGATCTTGCTCTGTTGGAAGATTTGGCACACGCTGCATTTCCCAGAGAGTGCATTTTTAAAGACAGGCAGGTGCGATTTCTTTTTACAGACCAGGTCTCCACCGTGCACATTCCCTCAGAATATATCGCTTTCTGTAAAAAGAAGGCGACTCAATTACCACCCCATCGACAGGAGGATTGTGAGATAAATCTCCTGGTAGATGCAACACTTCCCAGGAGTCACGTGTATCCTCTGTCACAGGAGGAGACGGCGGCTATGGAGACATATGTCTCCAAATCCCTGGGACAGGGATACATTCGGCCCTCCACTTCACCTGCCTCCTCGAGTTTCTTTTTTGTGAAGAAGAAGGATGGAGGTCCGCGCCCGTGTATTTACTATCGAGGTATCAGTCAGATCACTGTGAGGTACAGCTACCCGCTGCCTCTCATAGCCAGTGCGATCGAGCCAATGCACGGGGCGCGCTTCTTCACAAAATTGGATCTCAGGAGCGCTTACAATCTGGTGCGTATCCGGGGAGGGGACGAGTGGAAGACTGCATTTAGTACTACCTCAGGGCACTATGAGAACCTTGTCATGCCGTATGGGTTGATGAATGATACATCAGTCTTCCAGGCATTTTTAGGCTAGATTTTCCGGTACCTGCACGGGCAGGGTGTAGTGGTGTATATCGATGACATTCTGATATACTCCGCTACACGCGCCGAGCATGTGTCCCTGGTGCGCAAGGTGCTTGGTCGACTGTTGGAGCATGACCTGTACGTCAAGGCTGAGAAATCTCTGTTCTTCCAGCAGTCCGTCTCTTTCCTAGGGTACCGCATTTGCACGTCAGGTGTGGAGATGGAGAGTGACCACATTTCAGCCGTGTGTAATTGGCCGACTCCAACCATGTTAAAGGAAGTGCAGCGGTTCCTAGGGTTTGCCAGCTACTACCGAAGGTTTATCTGGGGCTTTGGTCAGGTAGCGGCTCCTATTACCTCACTGCTGAAGGGGGGACCGGTGCGACTGCAGTGGCCAGCTGAGGCAGACAGGTCTTTTAGTCACCTGAGGGCTCTGTTTACCTCGGCTCCCGTGTTGGCTCATCCGGATCCCTCTTTGGCATTCATAGTTGAGTTGGACACGTCCGAGGCTGGGATAGGAGCTGTGCTGTCTCAGCGATCGGGTACGCCACCAAAACTCCGCCCTGTGCCTTCTTTTCGAAGAAGCTCAGCTCGGCGGAGCGAAACTATGATGTGGGGGACAGGGAGCTGTTGGCTGTCGTTAAAGCTCTGAAGGCGTGTAGACATTGGCTTGAGGGGGCTAAACACCCTTTTCTCATCTGGACTGACCACCGTAATCTGGAGTACATCCGGGCGGCGAGGAGACTGAACCCTCGCTAGGCAAGGTGGGCCATGTTTTTCACCCATTTTGTTTTCACCCTTTCCTACAGACCATGTTCCCAGAACGCTAAGGCAGACGCACTGTCCCGGATGTATGACACAGAGGAGTGGCCCATAGATCCCACTCCCATACTTCCGGCCTCTTGCCTGGTGGCACCGGTGGTGTGGGAGCTGGACGAGGACATAGAGCAGGCGTTACGTACAGAGCCCACTCCCACTTAGTGTCCAGCTGGACTTTGCTACGTTCCGTCTGCTGTCCGCGACCGTCTGATCTATTGGGCCCACACGTCACCCTCCTCTGGTCATCCTGGCATCGGTCGGACAGTGCGCTGCCTTAGTAGGAAGTACTGGTGGTCCAGCTTAGTTAAGGACGTGAGGGTTTATGTTTCCTCCTGCTCGGTGTGCGCCCAGTGCAAGGCGCCTAGGCACCTGCTCAGAGGGAAATTACAACCCCTACCCAATCCACAGCGGCCGTGGTCACACCTTTCGGTGGACATCCTGACGGATCTTCCGCCGTCACAGGGAAACACCACGATCCTGGTCGTTGTGAATTGGTTTTCTAAGTCCTTTTGCCTTCTTTCTTTGCGCGGTCTCCCTACGGCCCTACAGACTGCGGAGGCCCTGTTCCCCCACGTCTTCCGACACTACGGGGTGCCTGAGGACACAGTTTCTGATCGGGGTCCCCAGTTCACGTCCAGGGTTTGGAGAGTGTTCATGGAACATCTGGGGGTCTCGGTCAGCCTTACCTCAGGTTTTCACCTCTAGAGTAATGGGCAGGTGGAAAGAGTCAACCAGGATGTGGGTAGGTTTCTGCGGTCATATTTCCAGGACCGGCCGGGGGAGTGGGCGAGTTTCATCCCCTGGGCAGAGATGGCCCAGAACTCACTCCGCCACTCCTCCACTAACCTCTCCCCCTTGCAGTGCGTACTGGGGTACCAGCCGGTTCTGGCACCATGGCATCAGAGCCAGATCGAGGCTCCTGCGGTGGATGAATGGTTTAGGTGCTCGGAGGAGACGTGGGAGGCCGCCCATGGGCACCTGCAACGAGCCGTGAGGTGGCAGAAGGCGAGCGCCGATCGCCACCGCAGTGAGGCGGTTCTCAACCCTCCACCTGCCCCTCCGCCTGCCCTGCCGGAAGCTGGGCCCGTGATTTGTGGGGCCCTATAAAGTCCTGAGGAGATTGAACGAGGTATGTTACAAGTTACAGTTCCCCCCAGATTACCATATTAACCCCTCGTTCCATGTGTCTCGCCTCAGGCCGGTGGTGGCTCGTCCACTCCAGGAGTCTGAGGTGTGGGAGGTTCCTCTGCCCCTCTGGACATCGAGGGGGCTCCGCAGTATGCTGTCCGAGCCATCATGGACTCAAGGCGCCGGGCGAAGGGCCTCCAGTACCTCGTGGAGTGGGAGGGGTACGGTCCGGAGGAGAGATGTTGGGTGCCGGTGGAGGACATCCTGGACCCGTCGTTGCTACGGGAGTTTCACCGTCTCCATCCGGATCGTCCTGCGCCTCGTGCTCTGGGTCGTCCCGAGGCCGGTGTCGGTGCGCGTCAAGGGGGGGAGGGGGGGTGGACTGTCACGACTTCTGCTGAAGTTGGTCCCTCTCCTTGTTCGGGCGGCGTTCGGCAGTCAACGTCACCGGTCTTCTAGCCACCGCCGATCCACATTTCATTTTTTCCGTATACTATTGACACCCGACCAGGCCCAGATCCCCGTCATTCGCTGGAGAAGGAAACTGAGATTTAGCGGAAAAATATCAGGGTGCCTTGTGAGGATCAGGCGACAAGTGGCTAATCTGCCTTTGCCTTCCGTCCTGCTAGCTAACATTCCATTGTTGGAAAATAAATGGGACAAACTGAAAGCACGTATATCCTACCAACGGGACATTAAAAACTGTAATCTTTTGGTTTCACCGAGTTGTGGCTGAACGATGACATTAATATTACACAGCTGGAGGGTTATACACTCTATCGGCAGGATAGAACAGCAGCCTCTGGTAAGACACGGGGCGGGGGCCTATGCATATATGTAAACAACAACTGTATCTCAAGATAAGCTGTAGACCACACTATCTACCTAGAGTTTCCATCAGTATTTTTCGTAGCTGCCTACATACCACCACAGACCGATGCTGGTACTAAATCCGCACTCAATGAGCTGTATACTGCCATAAGCAAACAGGAAAACGTTCATCCAGAGGCGTCGCTCCTAGTAGCCGGGGACTTTAATACAGAGAAACTTAAATCAGTTTTACCTCATTTCTAGCAGGATGTTAAATGTGCATCCAGAGGGAAACAAATTCTAGACCACCTTTACTTCACACACAGAGACGCGTACAAAGCTCTCCCTCACCCTCCATTTGGCAAATCTGACCATAATTCTACCCTCCTGATTCCTGCTTACAAGCAAAAATTAAAGCAGGTAGCATCAGTGACTGTACATGGTCAGATGAAGAAAATGTTAAACTACAGGACTGTTTTGCTAGCACAGACAGGAAAATGTTCCGGGATACTTCCGATGGCATTGAGGAGTACACCACATCAGTCACTGGCTTCATCAATAAGTGCATCAAGGATGTTGTCCCCACAGTGACTGTACGTACATACCCCAACCAGAAGCCATGGATTACAGGCAATATTCACACTGAGTTAACTACAGAGTGCTGGGGCACTAGCGATTTCAAAAAGGCTTTACGGCGAAAGCACAAACTTTGATTGTTTGAGGGTAGCACCTCCAAAAATGTTTCCATTAGCATAAATTCATAAACCATCGCGGTTCACACAAAACACAATTCACAGCGAAAACAAATCCCTTACCTTTTGAAGAACTTCTGCTGAGGGCTTCCCAAGTGTCTAACGAAGACATCCAATGGTTATTTTGTTAGAATAAGTAATTTATTATATCCATGAATCTCTGTTTGGTTGGCGCGTTATGTTCATAAAATGCAGCGTCCACTCGCCCATTGAACCGTGAAGAGAACGCGCTCAACCTATACCTATACACTTGTCCAAGAACAATCAAACATCTTTGATAATGTATCCTTAGAAACACTTATGTGTATTTACTATAATATTTCAACCGGATTATAAACTGGACGATAGGAAAGGAAAAAACCACAGCGCGTGCGAGCCCGTGAACGCGCTTCCTCTTCTGTTTACATCCGATGACTAGTTCGAAATTCTTCTTCTATTACCATCCAGAGCAACTAAACATCACCAAACACTGTCTAGAGACTGTTGACATCCAGTGGAAGCAATAGGTACTGCAATCTTACTCCCAGAAATGGCTATTTTCAATAGGGAGGGGTTCAAAATGAAGCAATGTGTCAAAAACACTTTTTCCAGGACAGAAATTCCTCTGGTTTTCACCTGCTATATCCGTTCTGTTATACTCACAGACATTATGTTAACACTTTTAGAAACTTTTGAGTGTTTCCTATCCAATAGTACTAATTATGTGCATATCCTATTTTCTGGGCCTGAGTGGGAGGCATTTTACTTTGGGCACGCCAGACTCTCCAAAACCTTCACCTCGGGAGCCGCTCCCTAAGAAGTTAAAGGGTAGAGCTGCCGCTTTCAAGGACTTATAAGCTTATAAGAAATCCCGCTATGCCCTCCGATGAACCATCAAATAGGAAAAGCATCAATACAGGACTAAGATTGAATCGTACTAGACCGGCTCTGACGCTCGTCAGATGTGGCAGGGCTTGCAAACTATTACAGACTACAAAGGGAAGCACAGCCGAGAGCTGCCCAGTGACACGAGCCTACCAGATGAGCGAAATAACTTCTATGCTCGCTTCGAGGCAAGTAACACTGAAAAATGCATGAGCGAATCAGCTGTGTGATCATGCTCGCCGCAGCTGATGTGACATTATTTTAATAGTTTTAGAAACTTCAGAGTGTTTTCTATCCAATACTACCAATTATATGCATATCCTAGCTTCTGGGCCTGAGTAACAGGCAGTTGACTTTGGGCACGTCAGACTCTCCGTACTCCCGAACACTGCCCCCTAGCCCTAAGAGGTTAAACAGGTCAACATTCACAAGGCCGCAGGGCCAGATGGATTACCAGGACGTGTACTCCGACCACGCGCTGACCAACTGTCAGGTTGTCTGTAATACCTACATCTCTGTGATACCAACATGTTTCAAGCAGACCACCATAGTCCCTGTGCCCAAGAACACTAAGGTAACCTGCCTAAATGACTACCGACCGGTAGCACTCACGTCTGTAGCCATAAAATGCTTTGAAAGGCTGGTCATGGCTCACATCAACACCATTATCCGAGAAACCCTAGACCCACTCCAATTTGCAAACCGCACCAACAGATCCACAGACGATGCCATCTCTATTGCACTCAACACTGCCCTTTCACACCTGGACAAAAGGAGCATCTATGTGAGAACGTTATTTATTGACTACAGCTCAGCATTCAACACCATAGTACCCTCAAAGCTCATCACTAAGCTAAGGACCCTGGGACTAAACACCTCCCTCTGCAACCGGATCCTGGACTTTCTGTCGGGCCGCCCCCAGGTGGTAAGCGTAAGAAACAACACATCCACCACGCTGATCCTCAATATGGGGGCCTCTCAGGGGTGCGTGCTCAGTCCCCTCCTGTACTCCTTGTTCACTCATGACTGCACGGCCAGGCACGACTCCAACACCATCACTAAGTTTGCTGATGACACAACAGTAGGCCTGATCACCGACAACGATGAGACAGCTTATAGGGAGGAGGTCAGAGACCTGTCCATGTAGTGCAAGGACAAAAACCTCTCATTCAACGTGATCAAGACAAAGGAGATGATTGTGGACTACAGGAAAAGGAGGACCGAGCCCAACCCCATTCTCATCGACGGGGCTGTAGTGGTGCTGTTGAGAGCTTCAAGTTCCTTGGCGTCCATATTACCAACAAACTAACATGGTCCAAGCACACCAAGACAGTCATGAAGAGGGCACGACAAAACCTAGTCCCTCTCCTGGCATGGGTCCTCAAATCCTTAAAAGGTTTTACAGCTGCACCATCGAGAGCATCCTGATGGGCTGCATCACTGCCTTGTATGGCAACTGCTTGGCCTCCGATCGTAAGGCACTACAGACGGTAGTGCGTACGGCTCAGTACATCACCGGGGCCAAGCTTCCTGCCATCCAGGACCTGTATATTAGGTGATGTCAGGAATGCCCTAAAAACTGTCTAAGACTCCAGCCACCCCAGTCATAGACTGTTCTCTCTGCTACCACATGGCAAGCAGTACTGAAGTGCCAACTCTAGGTCCAAGAGGCTTCTAAAAAGCTCCTTCCCCCAAGCCATAAGACTCCGGAACAGCTAATCAAATGGCTACCCAGACTATTTGCATTGACCCCCCCCACCACCTTCTTCTACACTGACACTGCTGCTACTCTCTGTTATTATCTATGCATAGTCACTTTAATAACTCTACTTACATGTACATATTACCTCAATTACCTCAACACATTGACTCTGTACCGGTACCCCCTGTATATAGCACCGCTATCGTTATTTACTGCTGCTTTTAATTATTTGTTATTCTTATCTCTTACTTTTTTGAGGGGATATTTTCTTAAAACGACATTGTTGTTTAATGGCTTGTAAGTAAGCATTTCACTGTAAGGTATACACCTGTTGTATTCGGCACGTGACAAATACAATTTGATTTGATTTCAGTCTTTTTGAAAGTGCTAATTTCTTAGCTTTTTTTGGTTGCACCATTGTATTTCATGGTACGGCGTTGTATGTTCCCCACAGGCTTTAAAGGAATGATTTTGACCATATATGGTTAATAAGGGGCGTTCTCAGTACTGATGTTGAGAACAATTGGTATTTATCAATGGTGATCTCCTACCTGTGTGCGTATCACGCTCGTATGATTTTTTTTAGGAATCACACTATTTCTTTGCAAACTAACATTCTAAATTCCATTCATAAAAAGTATTTTAGAAAAGTTTATACGTAATATTGATAAATGAGGCCCATGGAACGTTCAGTAAAATCCCTGGTTGGAGGGTTCCCAGAATTAAGACGGAGTAAGCAGGAAATCCAGAATACTCCAACAAGGATTTTGGGAAAACCAGGGAATTTATTGAAAGTTCAGAGAATTTTGCAACCCTACTCACAGTGCAGAGAGAGCTATGACACACTGGTCTGGAAAGGAGGTAGTTTGTTAATGGAATATTCACTCAGAAATTGTGCAACAGTGTGATTGGTTCTCTAAAATGTTTTTTTGGAACACTATGGTACTGCACATGATGGAAATGTAAAGTCTGTGGGCTGGATGTATTAAGCCTATTAAAATGATACAACATTTGCATATTAGTACTGGTGGGGTCATCCAGTGCTCATAAGATTGTTGATTAGATTTCTTTATCAACTGTTAACTCGCTCCACTTAGCTGGACATGCAGTTTTGAACATGGTGGATATACCTTTCACCCAATCTCCAAGTTTCCAAGGTGAACAGACTGGGAGAATTTCACACCTGACATTAATCTGCCATTTCTAGTGCTACAAAAACTGTAATTACAGAGAGGGATAGGCTAAATAAATAATGGTACATTCTGATAAAAGAACATCCTCGTTGACCATCAGTTTCGCTCTCAATTCCCTCTAAATGTCAAATAACTACAGGATATATACTGCTCCTGGTCCCTACCAAGAAACAACACTAAGAGCACAAGAGACACTTGACATCTCCTTCTTACACTCTCTGGGACACTACCAGCAGGATGCGTTGGTGTCTACCATCACTGTAAGGCTCGATGCTTAGCATCGTGAGATTTTGTTATATTAGCTCAGGTGTACACCAGAGGAGGAAAATAAGGTGTAACTGATAAACAAACATATCTTCTTTGTTTGTTCCAAGTGTATCATCATCAAGCAGCTCCAGCTGCTAGCTCAGCTGCGGGAAAAACAAGATGTGCTTTCTAAGTACTTTGATGCAGCCCAGGCACACAGATTTTCAGTTCTGAATGCCTCGTACAGCAAGATGGTCGATGAGTTGGATGGTACTGACCTGCTCCAATTGACTGGACAGATGGTAAGCTCAACTCTGTGGCCAGTGGAAGACAGGGCACTGGCAAGGCAAAGAAGGTCGGGTGTTAGGCAGTCTGGTTGGCCTACATATATCCTAGAAGATCAGATCCAGCTACTAAACAGCTTTACCCCGCTGGAGGCAGACATACTGGCCCCGGTAGTCAACTCTGATCCTGGGAGTACACGACAGCCAGCAGCCATCCAGGGGAACCCTCCACAGCTCAGCCTCTCGCTGACCAAAGGAAGGCCCTCCTCCATCCCCCAGAGAATTCAGACACCATCCGCTGCTACTGGTACATGTGCGTTAAGTCAGGCTGGCATGAGTCGAAGCAAACCTCCTCTCTCCTTCCCGAGGCAGGTCCTTCTGTTCCCCCTCTTCCTTCCCCATTGGATTCCATCACGACCACCATTGTCGTGGGAAGCTCGATGGTGTGAGATTTTGGACTGCTGTGACCTGTTGGCCGACCAAGGTCCGTTGTCACCCAGGCACCCATGTCCAAGACATTAACTCACTCCTGTTAGGCTGAGCGAGGATCTCATGTCAGATGATGTGGAAGTAATATGGCTACAGGTCAATCCGCCTCGCCTAAAGCCTATTCTCGTAGGAAGTTGCACCAAGTACTAAAAGTCAGTATTTGGTCTATATGTGCCAAATGTTGGATAATGTATGTGATATCAGCAGAGAGGTATATTTTCTGGGTGACCTAAATATTGACTGGTTGTCATCAAGCCTCCCACTCAAAAATAATCTCCAAACTGTAACCATTGCCATTAATGTTGTTCAAATAATCAGTCAATCTACCAGTGTATTTACAAACAGAACAGGAACTAAATGATTCACGTGTATTGATCACATCTTTACTGTCACGACTTCAGGCGAAGTCAGTCCCTCTTCCTTTTCGGGCGGTGTTCGGCGTTCGACTTCACCGGTTTTCTAACCATCACCGATTCCTTCCTGTGTGTCTATTGGTTTTGGTTTTGATTGTTCACACCTGTTTTGTATTTCTCCCAATCACGCCCCTGTTATAATTTCCTCCTTTTCCCGTCTTTCGGTACTCCGGTTAGATGCAATCATACCCGTGTTTATTTTGGGGTTTTGTTTGGTAATGAGTATTGCTCTACTAGTGTGCCTGTATGTTCTCTGGCGACTACATTAAAGTATACTCATATTTTGCTTATCTCCTGCGCCTGACTCCTTCCACACACCCCGGACAACTTACAGAAATCACGCACCTTAATTTATGGAGTCAGCAGGAGCAGGAAACCCTGGCCAAGGAGTCGAGGAACGCGTTCTTGAACATTCAGCTATGCTACAACAACTTGGGACCGCGATGGATCGCGTTGTCCAAACATTGGACCGCTTGGAGAGACAGGAGATCGCTCCAGCGCCTCGACTACCCAACCCAAGTCTGGCTACCCCTCCATCTCCCACCCCCAAAAGGGGTTAACATCCTGCGCCGGCTCTGCGTACTGTGTCTCCGGTGCGTCTCCACAGCCCAGTACATCCTGTGCCAGCGCCCTGCATTTTCCGGGGCGAAATTAACCATTCAGCCAGGACGGGTTGTGCAGGCTGTACGCTCGAGACCTGCAGTGCGCCTCCACGGCCCAGTGTATCCTGTAACTGCTCCCAGCACCAGATCTCCAGTGCTTCCCCACAGCCCAGTCCATCCAGTGCCTGCTCCACGGACCAGTCCTCCTGTGTGTCTCCCCAGCCTGGTCCATCCAGTGCATGCTCCACGGACCAGTCCTCCTGTGTGTCTCCCCAACCTGGTCTATCCAGTGCCTGCTCCACGGGCCAGTCCTCCTGTGTGTCTCCCCAGCCTGGTCTATCCAGTATCTGCTCCACGGACCAGTCCTCCTGTGTGTCCCTCCATTGATGATCCATGGCACGAAGCCTCTAGCGATGATCCAGGGCACGAAGCCTCCAGCGATGATCCATGGCACGAAGCCTCCAGCGATGATCTATGGCACGAGGCCCTCAGTCCGGAGCCTCCAGAGACGGTCCCCAGTCCGGAGCCTCCAGAGACGGTCCCCAGTCCGGGGCCTGCAACGAGGGTGCCCAGTCCGGGACCCGCAACGAGGGTCCCCAGTCCGGGGTCGGAGGTGAGGGTCCCCATACCAGAGGCGCCACCAAAGCGGAGGGAGCCAGAGGTGGAGCGGTGTCTATGTCCTGCACCAGAGCCGCCACCGTGGATAGAGGACGATGTACGCTCACCATGCTGCGCTTTGGTCTACTTCCTTCGACGATAGTGACAGAAGGTAAGGCAATAAATAGGCCATGGTGGCAAAGTAATTACAATATAGCATTTAAACACTGGAATGGTAGATGTGCAGTAGATGAATGTGCAATGTAGAAAAACTGGGGTGCAAAGGAGCAAGATAAATAAATAAATAATTATGGTAGGGGAGGAGGTAGTTGGTTGGGCTATTTACAGATGGGCTATATACAGGTTCAAGGGTCTGTGAGCTGCTCTGACAGCTGGTGAGGGAGATGACTGTCTCCAGTTAACATCTTAGGCAGCAGCGCACGAAGTGACCGTTTTGGAGACCCTGGCGTGCCCAAAGTAAAATGCCTCCCATTCAGGCCCAGAAAATAGGATATGCACATATTTAGTACCATTGGATAGGAAACACTCTGAATTTTCTAAAAGTGTTAACTATTTGTCTGTGAATAAAACAGAACGGATATGGCAGGCGAAACCCCGAGGAATTTCTATCCTGGAAAAAGTGGTTTTGACAGAGTGCCTCATTGGGAACCCCTCCCTTATGAAAATGCCCATATAAGGGCATATGAATGCAGTACCTATTGCTTCCTCTGGATGTCAACAGTCTCGAGACAGTTTTCAGATTTTTTTTAGATGCTATTAGAGCAGAGAAGAAGAGGAATCAGGAAGTGTCCCCAGAGATGTCAATAGAAGTGGACGAGCGCTCTCGCCATGCGCGCTCTGTGGTTTTTTGCTTTCTTATCGCCCAGTTTATATTCCGGTTGAATTATTATAGTAAATATACATAAAAGTGTTCCTAAGGATACATTAAAAAGGATGTTTGATTGTTCTTGGACAAGTTTATAGGTATAAGTTGAACGAGTTCTCTTCACGTTTCAATGGACGAGTGGAGGCTGTATTTTCTCATTCTAACGCGCCAACCAAACAGAGATTGATGGATATAATAAATCACTTTTCCTAACAAAATAACCATGGATTGTCTTCGTTCGACACTTAGGAAGTTTTTCAACAGGTAATTGATTTGTTTTCGCTGTGAAATGTGTTTTGTGTGAACCGTGAAGGCTAATGAATTCATGGTAATGGAAAAATATTTAAGGTGCTACCCTCAAACAGCGCCCCACCACTGCCTAAGAAGTTAAAGAGATTTTTGTAGTTCGTTCCAGTCATTGGCAGCAGAGAACTGGAAGGAAAGTCAGCCAAAAGAGGAATTGGCTTTGGGGGTGACCAGTGAGATATACCTGCTGGAGTGCATGCTAGAAGTGGGTGCTGCTATGGTGACCAGCGAGCTGAGATAAGGCGGGGCTTTACCTAGCAGGGACTTGTAGATGACCTGGAGCCAGTGGGTTTGGCGACGAGTGTGAAGCGAGGGCCAGCAAACGAGAGCGTACAGGTCGCAGTGGTGGGTAGTAGTATATGGCACTGTGATAGACTGCATCCAATTTGTTGAGTAGAGTATTGGAGGCTATTTTGTAAATGACATCACCGAAGTCGAGGATCGGTAGGATGGTCGGTTTTACGAGGGTATGTTTGGCAGCATGAGTGAAGGATGCTTTGTTGTAAAATAGGAAGCCAATTCTAGATTTAATTTTGGATTGGAGATGTTTGTTGTGGGTCTGGAAGGAGAGTTTACAGTCTAACCAGACACCTAGGTATTTGTAGTTGTCCACATAATCGAAAGTCAGAACCGTCCAGATTAGTGATGCTGGACGGGTGGGCAGGTGCAGGCAGCGATCGGTTGAAGAGCATGCATTTAGTTTTACTTGCATTTAAGAGCAGTTGGAGGCCACGGAAGGAGAGTTGTATGGCATTTAAGCTCGTCTGGAGGGTACTTAACAGTGTCCAAAGAAGGGCCAGAAGTATACAGAATTGTGTCGTCTGCGAAGAGGTGGATCAGAGACTCACCAGCAGCAAGAACGACATTATTGATGTATACAGAGAAGAGAGTTGGCCCAAGAATTGCACCCTGTGGCACCCCCATAGAGACTGCCAGAGGCCCGGACAACAGCCCCTCTGATTTGACAGACTGAACTCTATTGGAGAAGTAGTTGGTGAACCAGGCGAGGCAATCAAGGCTGTTGAGTCTGCCGATAAGGATGTGGTGATTGACAGAGTCGAAAGCCTTGGCCAGATCAATGAATACGGCTGCACAGTAATGTCTCTTATTGATGGCGGTTATGATATCGTTTAGGACCTTGAGCGTGGCTGAGGTGGACCTATGACCAGCTCTGAAACCTGATTGCATAGCGGAGAAGGTACGGTGGGATTTGAAATTGTCAGTAATCTGTTTGTTAACTTGGCTTTCAAATACCTTAGAAAGACAGGGTAGGATAGATATAGGTCTGTAGCAGTTTGGGTCAAGAGTGTCTCCCCCTTTGAAGAGGGGGATGACCGCAGCTGCTTTCCAGTCTTTGGGAATCTCAGACGACAAGAAAGAGAGGTTGAACAGGCTAGTAATAGGGGTTGCAACAATTTCGGCAGATCATTTTAGAAAGAAAGGGTCCAGATTGTCTAGCCCGGCTGATTTGTAGGGGTCCAGATTTTGCAGCTCTTTCAGAACATCAGCTAACTGGATTTGGGAGAAGGAGAAATGGGGGAGGCTTGGGCGAGTTGCGGAGGGGGGTGCAGGGCTGTTGACCGGGGCAGGGGTAGCCAGGTGGAAAGCATGGCCAGCCGTGGAAAAATGCTTATTGAAAATCTCAATAATTGTGGATTTATCGGTGGTGACAGCGTTTCCTATCCTCAGTGCAGTGGGCAACTGGGAGGAGGTGCTCTTAGACTCCATGGGCTTTGCAGTGTTCCAAGAAGCAAATTTCTACTTGAAAAAGCTAGCCTTTGCTTTCCTAACTGCCTGTGTATATTGGTTCCTGACTTCCCTGAAAAGTTGCATATCACGGGGGCTGTTGGATGCTAATGCAGAACGCCACAGGATGTTTTTGTGCTGGTCAAGGGCAGTCAGGTCTGGAGAGAACTAAGGGCTATATCTGTTCCTGGTTCTAAATTTATTGAATGGGGCATGTTTATTTAAGATGGTGAGGAAGGCACATTTAAAGAATAACCAGGCATCCTCTACTGATGGGATGAGGTCAATATCCTTCCAGGATACCCGGGCCAGGTCGATTAGAAAGGCCTGTTCACTGAAGTGTTTTAGGGAACGTTTGACAGTAATGAGGGGAGGTCGTTTGACCGCAGACCCATTATGGATGCAGGCAATGAGGCAGTGATCGCTGAGATCTTGGTTGAAAACAGCAGATGTATATTCGGAGGGCAATTTAGTTAGGATGATATCTATGAGGGTGCCAGTGTTTACGGATTTGGGGTTGTACCTAATAGGTTCATTGATGATTTGTGTGAGGTTGAGGGCATCAAGCTTAGATTGTAGGATGGCCGGGGTGTTAAGCATGTCCCAGTTTAGGTCACCTAGCAGCACGAGCTCTGAAGATAGATAGGGGGCAATCAGTTCACATATGGTGTCCAGAGCACAGCTGGGGGCAAAGGGTGGTCTATAGCAAGCAGCAACGGTGAGAGACTTGTTTCTAGAAAGGTGGATTTTTTTTAAAAGTAAAAGTTCAAATTGTTTGGGTACAGACATGGATAGTAAGACAGAACTCTGCAGGCTATCTCTGCAGTAGATTGCAACACCGCCCCCTTTGGCAGTTCTATCTTGTCTGAAAATGGTGTAGTTAGGGATGGAGATTTCAGGGTTTTTGGTGGACTTCCTGAGCCAG
Organism: Brachymystax lenok tsinlingensis; assembly: GCA_030435695.1. Taxonomy (NCBI): domain Eukaryota; kingdom Metazoa; phylum Chordata; class Actinopteri; order Salmoniformes; family Salmonidae; genus Brachymystax; species Brachymystax lenok. Next base: position 36,814,351 of record CM059813.1, read on the forward strand.
GATTCAGACACGGCTAGGACATCCGGGTTGGCAGAGTGTGATAAAGCAGTGAATAAAACAAACTTAGGGAGGAGGCTTCTAATGTTAACATGCATGAAACCAAGGCTTTTACGGTTGCAGAAGTCAACAAATGAGAGTGCCTGGGTAATAGGAGTGGAGCTAGGCACTGCAGGGCCTGGATTAACCTCTACATCACCAGAGGAACAGATGAGGAGTAGGATAAGGGAACGGCTAAAGGCTATAAGGTCTGGTCATCTAGGACATCCTGAACAGAGAGTAAAAGGAACAGGTTTCAGGGGGCGTAAAAATAGATTCAAGTCATAATGTACAGACAAAGGTATGGTAGGACGTAAATACAGTGGAGGTAAACCTAGGCATTGAGTGATGATGAAAGAGATATTGTCTCTAGAAACATTTAAACCAGGTGATGTCATCGCATGTGTGGGTGGTGGAACTGAAGGGTTGGATAAGGTATATAGAGCAGGGCTAGAGGCTCTACAGTGAAATAAGACAATAAACACTAACCAGAACAGCAATGGACAAGGCATATTGACATTGAGGAGAGGCATGCTTAGCTGAGTGATCATAAGGGTCCAATGAGTAGTGAGGCTGGTTGGGGACACGGCGATTCAGACAGCTAGCCGGGCCCGGGGTAGCAAGCTAGCAGAAGGCTAGCAGAAGATATTACTGTCATCCAAGAGTCAAGACTAAACCAATTCACCTTGTTGGTGTGCAGACTGGTTTCATATTATTCTTAACGATTTCGCACAAACCAGAAAGAATTGCCACAATATGTCTGTGAAACTATATATTTACAGTATTATGAATAAATTGTGGTTTATTTGGTAGTATTTCGTAATGTGACTGATTTTACTAATTGCATTAGTATTGTACAAAGTTAGAGTTGCGCTATTTGACAGATTCCCACGATCCCCCTACCTCGGGCTTCCAGTGGGGAGACCTGAGGTCAACCTACCCCCGCCCCACTCCCCATCTCGTACTTCTGAGTGAGAGACCTTCCCAGGCAGTAACCTGCTTAGCTCACAAACTAGAATCAGGGCGCCCACTCCGACAAGGTTAATTGACCCACAGTCCCACATGGTGACATGATATCATTGACGTGACGTGCTAATGAACAATAGAAAACCGATCGCACAAATGTCAGCATTCCAATTTTTTGGGTGCGGGCGCCCCCTTTTTTGTGCGGGCACCCCCGGCAAGTTGCCGCCCTGGGCGGCTGCCCATGTCACCTATACCTAAATCCGCCACTGGTTGAGAGACATGCGTCCTCTGAAACACGACCCTGCCAAGCCACACTGCTTCGTAACACACTGCTCGCTTAACCCAGAAGCCAGCACCAATGTGTCAGAGGACACAACTGGCGACCGTGTCAGCATGCATGCGCCCGGCCCACAACAGGAGTCGCTAGAGTGCGATGAGACAAGGACATCCCGGCTGGCCAAATCCTCCCCTAACCTGGACGATGCTGGGCCAATTGTACACTGCCTCATGGGTCTCCCGGTCGCGGCCGGCTGCGACACAGCCCGGATCGAACCCGTGTCTGTAGTGACGCCTCAAGAACCGCAATGCAGTGCCTTAGACAGCTGCACCACTCGGGAGGCCCTTCAGGGATAGATGTATCAGAAATAAGGGGATAACAGTTTGTTTAGCTCTGAAATTATTACTCTATGATGCCTCATTAGGTGTGCTGAAATTGAAATGGCTATTCACATTACATTTTTTTTATTAAATTGACCGAGCCTTTCAACTAAATTAATGAAGATTATGTGTGTATCCATTTAAATTATGCTTGGGGCTTTTAACACTTTCATTTTCAATTAGTTGTGATAAAAGAATCAATGAGCAGTTGCCATGACCAGTAAGATTATTCAGACATAGTCTAATACAACATACAGTAAAGAGAAGTGATCGGACCTATGTGGAGAACACCTGGTTTAATTCAACTCTTGACTAGTTAGTTGGTTGATGTAAGCCCCTAAAGACTGACCTCTACCTCAGCTCTGAGACAAATGGGGACAGAAGGAATGATTGTGTTCTGCCATATCCGACTTGTATGTAATTACTGACACAAATCATTCAGAGATAATGCATTCCATTTGTGATTAGCATAAAATTGGCGATAATGCCATATCTACAAGGGGATTCAGAGGCTCGTACAAGATGTCTGCATTTTGCAGAGATGTGCTAATTGGACTGTTACCATAACTCAACATTGTCTAATCTGAGAGAAGCCATTTGAAGTACGGCAAAAGCTACAAGGCAGGATGAACTGTCAAAGAACTGTAATGAAAATTATTTAGTTGAATGTTACACAAATGACATTGAGCAGGTAGGAGCTTGTCTAAAGAGAGACAAAAAGTATGATTTATGTTCTACTTGTTTGATTTGTCAGATTTTTTTAGTGGGTAGATCAGCTTTTATACCGCAGATAGACTGTAAATTCCATCAATGTTATTGTCTGCATCATTTCCAATCCTCCATGTATTTTTTGGTATATATATATTTAATATATATCAGTTAAAGTCGGAAGTTTACATACACCTTAGCCAAATACATTTAAACTCAGTTTTTCACAATTCCTGACATTTAATCCAAGTAAAAATTCCCTGTCAGTTAGGATCACCACTTTATTTTAATAATGTGATATGTCAGAATAATAGTAGAGAGAAGGATTTATTTCAGCATTTAATTCTTTCATCACATTCCCAGTTGGTCAGAAGTTTACATACACTCAATTAGTATTTGGTAGCATTGCCTTTAAATTGTTTAACTTGGGTCCTACGTTTTGGGTAGCCTTCCACAACAAGGTATTGGAGTGGCCGTCACAAAGCCCTGATCTCAATCCTATAGAAAATGTGTGGGCATAACTGAAAAAGCATGTGCGAGCAAGGAGGCCTAGAAACCTGACTCAGTTACTCCAGCTCTGTCAGGAGGAATGGGCCAAAATTCACCCAACTTATTGTGGGAAGCTTGTGGAAGGCTAACCAAAAAGTTTGACCCAAGTTAAGCAATTTAAAGACAATGCTACCAAATACCAATTGAGTGTATGTAGGTTTCTGACCCACTGGGAATGTGATGAAATAAATAAAATCTGAAATAAATAATTCCCTCTACTATTATTCTGACATTTCACATTATTAAAATAAAGTGGTGATCCTGACCTAATACAGGGAATTTTTACTTGGATTAAATGTCAGGAATTGTGAAACTGAGTTTAAATGTATTTGGCCAAGGTGTATGTAAACTTCTGACTTCAACTGTATCTACCTTAAACTGACCTATTTTTATGTAGATTTCATGCTAATTAAATCATTGTAGGATTAATTGAATGTAGAAATATTAGTTGAAATATAAATATATATTTTAAAAAGCAATAGTAATTTTTTAGAAAAATATTTTGCATATTTCAACAGTGCTAGAAAAAAAACAAAGGCTTCAAACCTATTTTCGTTTAGCTTACGACAATAGTGTAAGCATTTATCAACTTTATTTGTAGATTGGATTAGTAATAGAGTTATAGTAATTAATAAAGTCCAGTTACAGTTTCTTTTGACAAAGTATAAACAAAAAAGATAATATTAATAATATAACCAACTAGGTGCGCAGGTGAAATTATCTGCCAAATTCCTAAACAAAAGCACCAGTGCGTGATCAATTGAAAATGATAAATTCATGACAATATATTAAAACAGTCATTTGTTGATCATATTTTACACTGTATTGTGCCCTTTTATGTGTTCTTTTACGCATTAATCTCATCTTCTCTTTATGATTTGGGGCCACAGTCAGCACACAGCTTAGCCTCTACGGGCTAAGGGGCGGTGTTCGGAAGTATGGAGAGTCTGACGTGCCAAAAGTACACTGCCTGTTACTCAGGCCCAGAAGCTAGGATATTCATACAATTAGTAGTATTGGATAGAAAACACTCTGAAGTTTCTAAAACTGTTCAAATAATGTCTGAGTATAACAGAACTGATATGTCAGGTGAAAACCAGAGGAAAATCCATCCGGATAATGTTTTTTTTTTTTATGTCAGTACTTCCATTGACTTGCAATTGTCTATAGAGGGAATTTTGCTCCCATATTGCAGTTCCTATGGCTTCCACTAGATGTCAACAGTCTTTAGACATGGTTTCAGGCTTGTTTTTTGAAAACGGACAAGAAATAGAAGTTCTTCCAAGTGGCTGTTGAAACGGACACTACTGTTTTGCGCGTGTGACTGTGCGCGCTCTTCGTTATTTTTCTTCCTTTTTGAACAGACTATTCTCCGCCTGAAATATTATTGTTTATTTAGATATTTGACACCTGAGGATTAATTAGAAACATTGTTTGACTTGTTTGGACGAACTTTACCGGTACTTTTGGGATTTCTTTGTCTGCATGTTGAACGACTGGATTACAGACCTCCATGGCGCCAAATTTTTGGGATATAAAGAAGGACTTTATTGAACAAACCGACCATTCTTTGTGTTCCTGGGACCCTTGTGATTGCAAACAGAGGAAGATCTTCAAAGGTAAATTATTTATTTTATCGCTATATTTGATTTTGTAACGTCTGTGCTGGTTTGAACAATATGTTGTTGTGGGGCGCTGTCCTCAGATAATCGAATGTTGAGTTGGCCTAGGGGCTCCACTGTAAACTAAAACAATGATAACTATCCTAAACAACAGTAAACAGGACAACAATGGTTAAGACCACAACAGCTAGTCAGCTAAGACAACAACAACAGGTAAACTGGCGATGAATGGGCAAAGAGGGTTGGTTAGCTACACACAGGGCCTGAGCACGCGGGGCTCGGGCCGACAGATAAACAAAAACAATAAACAAAATGGAGTACCGTGATTAATGAATAGTCCTGCAGGCATCAGCTATGTAGCCGAGTGATCATAGGGTCCAGTGAACAGCAATAGATGGGACAGGGAAGCCGCGAGGTAGTCCAGTCATTACTACGCCGGCACGCAGGAGACACAGCGTTTAAAGATAAGAGTTAGCAGGCCGGGTTGGTAGAACCGTCTGCTCCGACGTCCGACAGAAGCCGGTTGCAGGCACAGAGGATGGAGTAATCGTCGGCAGACCAGTCGAGGTGGTACGACGGGCGCCGTGGTCGAGAGGGATCCAAGCCAGATGGCATGAGAGGTATTGTTGTTGTGGTACTTTCCTTTGCTAGCCGGGAGATGCGCCTGGCTCGCGGCTAACTGGAGCTAGCTTTGGGGCAGGGGCGTTAGCCACTATAGCCACTCGGTAGCAGCAATGAAACCGATGCCAGGGTCGAGAGCTCATGGCAAGAAATCGGTGGAGTAGTGGGTTCTAGCCGTGTTCGGGAGAAGGCCGGGAGGTGGGCCTGGCTCAAGGCTGGGTCACTCAGTGGCAGCTAGCTAGCTGTGGAGATCAGGTGTAGTGGTCCAGGGTTTATGGCAGGGATCCGGCGTTGTAGTGGAGAAACAGTCCGATGGTGGCAGGCCGGCTAAAAAAGGTCTGCTGTCTGTGCAGTAGGTAAAGGCCACTAGCAGTGGCTAACAGTGACTGAATAGCTAGTAGCTAGTTAGCGCGCTAGCTTCCGATGGATTTCTGTCAAAAAAAATAGCGGTTCCGTAACACATTGGGTGAGGCAGGTTACCCGGAAGGCATATTTAATATAAAAAAATGGAAAAGAGTGAAAATACATTTGAAATATATACAAAAAATACGAAAAATACACAAGTACACAAGGGGAAAACAAAAACACGTCTGCACTGCTACGCCATCTTGGGATCACCATCTTAGTTGGCTCTGTTCTTGTTTTTCTGCGGTGTGGCTCAGGCATTGGAGGTGGAGGCTCGAAGTCAACATTTGAATCAGATGAAGACTCCATCAGCAATGTCGATTTCAAGCTCAGGGTCGTTACACTACTCCCTCCTTTCAAAGAGTGCGTGGTGTCAGAAGTAGGATCGGACCTTGCATCCACGACAGTGCGTGTGCTTGGCCGGTGAGTGCGTTCATATAAGACGTAGAGTCGCAAGATAGACGCGCTCCATTAAAGTAGGGAGTAGTGTAACGACACTGGGTTTATAAACGCGGATATCAACTCTGCCACACAAGCATGCTTTTGTGGTAGTGAGCTGAACTTCGGGCTAGAAGGTCGAGAGTTCGAGGCCTGCTCCCTACCTGTTTCATTACATTGGTGTCCTACTCCCTCCTTTCAAAGAGCGCGTCCTTGCGCTTGCTTGAGACTTAATGAAACAGGCAGGGATCATGCTTTTGCGGCACAGTCGATAGCGCACTGGACTTCGGACTAGAAGGTTGAGGGTTCGAGACCTGCTCCCTGCCTGAATGCCTGTTTCATTACATTGGTGTCAGAAGTGGGATCGGACCTCGACAGTGCGTGTGCTTGGCCGGTGAGCGCGTTCATATAAGACGTAGAGTCGCAAGCTAGCGCGAGGACGCGCTCTTTGAAAGGAGGGAGTAGTGTAACGACCCTGGGTTTATAAGCACGGATATCGACTCCGCCGTACGTGCATGCTTTTGGGGCACAGTCGATAGCGCGCTGGACTTCGGACTTCGGGCTACAAGGTTGAGGGTTCGAGACCTGCTCCCTGCCTGTTTCATTATGTAATGTTACACTACTCCCACCTTTCAAAGAGAGCGTCCTTGCGCTAGCTTGCGACTCTACCTCTTATAGGAACGAGCTCACTGGCCAAGCACATGCACTGTCGTGGATGCAAGGTCCGATCCCACTTCTGACACCAATGTAATGAAACAGGAAGTCCAGCACGTTATCGACTGTGGCAGCGTTGATATCCGCGCTTATAAAACCAGGGTCGTTACAATACATTTGATTAGTAATAGTTACAGTAAATAAAACGGTACCATAAGTTATTTTTTCAAAGTAAAATATTGAAGAGTGGTATCAATCTGCAAGGCGTGCAGTCAAATGATTTGCTTCTGATAAATAGGCATAACACAAACTCATCATTATACTATTGTCTTTCTAAATTAAATCAACCTCTTCACCCTCCATATCATTCAGTTAGGCCTAATTTAAATTAAATTGTGAAGTATGGTGCCCAATTACTCATCCATTTGTCATTCATTCAGTGAGGAGAGACATGTATTAGTGCTTGGCTGTGTACCAAAGTTCTACAACACATTATCTTGGCAGGTTAACTACTTAGGGAGCAGTGGGGCTTCCCAAGTGTCCAACGAAGACATACAATGGTTTTTTTGTTAGAAAAAGTCATTTATTGTATCCATAAATCTATGTTTGGTTGGCGCGTTATGTTCATAAAATACAGCGTCCACTCGCCCATTGAACCGTGAAGAGAACACGTTCAACCTATACCTATACACTTGTCCAAGAACAATCAAACATCATTGATAATGTATCCTTAGGAACAGTTTTATGTATATTTACTATAATATTTCAACCCAATTATAAACTGGACGATAGGAAAGGAAAAAACCACAGCGCGCGCAAGCCCGTGAACGTGCCTCCTCTTATGTTTACATCCGGTGACTAGTTTGAAATTATTATTCTATTACCATCCAGAGCAACCTAACATCACCAAACACTGTCTAGAGACTGTTGACATCCAGTGGAAGCAATAGGTACTGCAATCTTACTCCCATATAAGGCTGTTTTCAATAGAGAGGGGTTCAAAATGAGGCAATGTGTCAAACACTTTTTCCAGGACAGAAATTCCTCGGGTTTTCGCCTGCTATATCAGTTCTGTTATACTCACAGACAATAATTTAACACTCTTAGAAACTTAAGTGTTTCCTATCCAATAGTACTAATTATGTGCATATCCTATTTTCTGGGCCTGAGTGGCAGGCCTTTTACTTTGGGCACGCCAGACTCTCCAAAACCGACACCTCAGCTGCCGCTCCCTAAGAAGTTAAGTTGGAAATAGGTGAAGAAAACAGGTAAAAAAGCTCTAAATACTTTTCTGTTTGATTTCAAAATGAGTGTGTGTAAAATACAACCATTCAGGAAAGGTCAGGGAAGTAGCAGGACAAAGCTTTTTTGGGGGGCAGATTTTTTTTATTTACAAAATCAAACGTCAGTGGCCGTTGGCCCATGGCGGTTCTAGTGTAAAATCAATCAATCAAATGTATTTATAAAGCCCTTTTTACATCAGCAGATGTCACACATTGCTATACAGAAACCCAGCCTAAAACCCCAAACAGCAAGCAATGCAGATGTAGAAGCACGGGGGCTAGGAGAAACTCCCTAGAAAAGCAGGAACCTAGGAAGAAAGAGGAACCAGGCTCTGAGGGTTTGCAAGTTCTCTTCTGGCTGTGCCGGGTGGAGATTATAACAGTACATGGCCATTAATGCCAGATTGTTCTCCAAGATGTTCAAACGTTCATAGATGACCACCAGGGTCAACATCACCTATGGGCACAAACACAGTGGGTGTAGAGGGTGCATCAGGTCAGTACAACAGGAGTAAATGTCACTTGGCTTTTCATACCTGAGCATTCAGAGGTCGAAACAGCAAGTGTTGTAGAGAGAGTGAGTTGAAAACAGCAGGTCTGGGACAAGGTAGCAAGTCCGGTGAACATGTCAGGGTTCCATAGCTGCAGACAGAACAGTTGAAACTAGAGCAGCAGCATGACCATATGGACTGGGGCATGGTCCGGGAGGGAGAGAGATTTAGAGGGCATACTTAAATTCACACAGGACACCGGATAAGGTAGGAGAATTACACCCGCTATAACAGACTGACCCTAGCGCCACCAATCCCCCGGCTCATAGACTATTGCAGCAACTCTATTTTTAAACAACAACTAATTTTATTTGTATATCTTACATTTGCTGCTTCAGGTCCAGGCAGCACTTTGTTCCACACTGCTGTGTTGCTGGTGGTGAAACTTCTGCAGACTCAAACCTCATCTTCATCATCAGCTAGTGTTGAGACAAGCACACCAGGCTCAGATCTGTGCACCTCTCTTAGGTCCTACAGAAATAAATTCATGTTAGAGGTGTCATATCATCTAGAGAAACATTCATATGTTCCCTCAAAGCAGCAAGGTTGTACAGTTTCCCGCAGGGCAGAAGAAAGATGAAAAGATGAGCTAGCTAGAGCAGGGGTGCCCAACCAGTCGATCACGAAGTGCTTGCCAGTCAATTGTGAGATGATTATACATCTAAATTCAGCCACACAAATAAATGCCTGTACTCTTTTTCTGTTTTAATGTTAGACATTCCTCCATTCACAGCAATGTCTGAAAAGTCACATTATTTACATAAAATATGACCAGCCCCTGTCCACTTATTTACGTATGTCTAGTTAGCACGGTCAGATGCCGCCTGCCAACTCCAAGTCGAGGTAACGCCAGGCAGGTAGCTAGCTAGATAACTTTGTAGCCAGATTCATTCTTAAATAGTTCTTAAGTTGAGTGGTCAAAAGCAGGAATAATGAGTGAAGGGGAAGGATTGAAAAAAACTGAAAACGTATCATTTCCACAAGGAATGGGAGGAGGATTATTTTTTTCGTCATGTCAAACTCAAAATGTGTGTGACATAGAACAACATTTTAAAACCACACACAAAACCCAGGAAAGAGATTTGTCCAGCAAAGACTGAATTACAAAGAAAGGTAAAATAACTAAAAAAATCAACAGGCAGCGCAGCAGCCAATTTTCACAAGGCCTGTGACCAAAGGGAAGGCGGCAACCATAGCATCTTATTGCTTGAGTCGTGTTTTTGCTAAGCATAAAAAGTTGTTCCAGGATTGGGAGATGATCAATGAAGCATTTATGGAGGCTGCAGACTCGCTGTTTGGGGATTTTAAGAATAAGACTGAAATTATGGCTGTCGTCAATGACATTCAGTTGTCCAGAAATATGAGGACAAGAAGATGTGAGGGAATAGCGGAGAAACTCGAGGATCAACTGAGGAAGGATATTGACAACTGTGAGTGTTATTCCCTCCAGTTTGACGAGTCCACAGATATGGTAGATGTGGCACAGGTATACATTTTTATCAGAATGGTATTTGACAACATGAGTACAAAGGAGGAACTACTCGCCATTTTGCCACTGAAAGGACATAAACTCAGCAAAAGCGACGTCCCTTTTTCATTAATTGGTCCGCAAAAGTATAAATGACTACTTTTATGTGAATGAATAAAGGAAAACACCTAAATTCAAACTGTTCTTAGAAAATAAAAACTTGTTAGAAAATAATTTGAAATTGACAAATTGCCTATAAATAAAAATGGCAGTGCGGATTAAATGTACTGTTGCGTAACAATCACATTCTGGAATGGAGAGAACGTTCTAACACCACGTGCATAAAAACTGACGCTGGGGCGACCGTTAGAGATATTTGGAACTCACACATGAAAAGGATAAATGTATCCATAATGGAAAGAAAATTGCCTGTATTAAAGTGTATGATCCCCAAAAAATGTGATTCTCTGAACACCATATTGTTAGAATTAACTGAAATCCATCTGGTTATTGGGACAGACATGAATGCCATTTTGGACATGCAGGATTTATCTAATAAAACCGACTACAATCCACTCCAGCATATACTCTCTGATTACAACCTCATTGATGCCTGGTGAGCACATAATCCTAAAGCAAAAGAGTACACTGTCTACTCAAACAGGCATAAATCATTCTCACAAATCAATTTCATACTAAACTCCGCAAAAAGAAACATCACTTTTTCAGGACCCTGTCTTTCAAAAATAATTTGTAAAAATCCAAATAACTTCACAGATCTTCATCGTAAAGGGTTTAAATACTGTTTCCCATGCTTGTTAAATGAACCATAAACAATTAATGAACATGCACCTGTGGAACAATCGTTAAGACACTAACAGCTTACAGACGGTAGGCAATTAAGGTCACAGTTATGAAAACTTAGGACAATAAAGATGCCTTTCTACTGACTCTGAAAAACACCAAAAGGGTCCCTGCTCATCTGCGTAAACGTGCCTTAGGCATGCTGCAAGGGGGCATGAGGACTGCAGATGTGGCCAGGGCAATAAATTGCAATGTCCGTACTGTGAGTACAGCGCTACAGGGAGACAGGACGGACAGCTGATCGTCCTCGCAGTGGCAGACCACGTGTAACAACACCTGCACAGGATCGGTACAGCCAAACATCACACCTGCGGGACAGGTACAGGATGGCAACAACAACTGCCCGAGTTACACCAGGAACGCACAATCCCTTTATCAGTGCTTAGACTGTCCGCAATAGGCTGAGAGAGGCTGGACTGAGGGCTTGTAGGCCTGTTGTAAGGCAGGTCCTCACCAGACATCACCGGCAACAACGTCGCCTATGGGCACAAACACACCATCGTTGGACCAGACAGGACTGGCAAAATGTGCTCTTCACTGACGAGTCACGGTTTTGTCTCAGCAGGGGTGATGGTTGGATTCGCGTTTATCGTCGAAGGAATGAACGTTACACTGAGGCCTGTACTCTGGAGTGGGATCGATTTGGAGGTTGAGGGTGGTGTGTCACAGCATCATCAGACTGAGCTTGTTGTCATTGCAGGCAATCTCAATGCTCTGCGTTACAGGAAAGACATCCTCTTCCCTTATGTGGTGCTCATCCTGACATGACCGTCCAGCATTACAATGCCACCAGCCATACTGCTCGTTCTGTGCGGGATTTCCTGCAAGACAGGAATGTCAGTGTTTTGCCATGGCCAGCGAAGAGCCCGGATCTCAATCCCATTGAGCACATCTGGGACCTGTTGGATCGGAGGGTGAGGGCTAGGCCCTTCCCCCCCAGAAATGTCCAGGAACTTGCAGGTGCTGTGGTGGAGGAGTGGGGTAACATCTCACAGCAAGAACTGGCAAATCTGGTGCTGTCCATGCTAGGAGATGCACTGCAGTACTTAATGCAGCTGGTGGCCAAACCAGATACTGACTGTTACTTTTGACCCCCCCCTTTGTTCAGGGACACATTATTCAATTTCTGTTAGTCACATCTGTGGAACTCGTTCCGTTTTTGTCTCAGTTGTTGAATCTTGTTATGTTTATAACAAATATTTACACATGTTAAGTTTGCTGAAAGTAAACGCAGTTGACAGTGAGAGGACGTTTCTTTTTTGCTGAGTTTACAAGGCGAAGATATTTTCAAGCTTTTGTGGAGTTTGTTAACAATTTCCAACTGCCCTTTTGTAAGCTTGTCTCCATTACAACCGATGGGGCACCCGCTATGCTAGGCTTCATTAGTGGGTTTGTTGCATTGTGGAAAAGGGATGATTCTTTCCCAGACTTTCTTAGTTATCACTGCGTAATTCTTTCCCAGACTTTCTTAGTTATCACTGCGTAATTCATCAGCAAGCTTTGTGCGGGAAGATGTTAAACAAGAAAGAGGTGATGGATGTTGCGATGAAGATTGTGTGTTCTATTTGAGCAAGAAGCCTACAGCGGAGGTTATTTCGCACTCACTTAAAAGAGACTGAAGCGGAACACACAGACCTGCTGTTGCACACAGATGTGCGATGGCTGATCAGAGGTCAATTTCTGGGGAGATTCAGTGAGTTGTTGCCTGAAATCAAGGAGTTTAACTTGGGTCCTACGTTTTGGGTAGCCTTCCACAACAAGGTATTGGAGTGGCCGTCACAAAGCCCTGATCTCAATCCTATAGAAAATGTGTGGGCATAACTGAAAAAGCATGTGCGAGCAAGGAGGCCTAGAAACCTGACTCAGTTACTCCAGCTCTGTCAGGAGGAATGGGCCAAAATTCACCCAACTTATTGTGGGAAGCTTGTGGAAGGCTAACCAAAAAGTTTGACCCAAGTTAAGCAATTTAAAGACAATGCTACCAAATACCAATTGAGTGTATGTAGGTTTCTGACCCACTGGGAATGTGATGAAATAAATAAAATCTGAAATAAATAATTCCCTCTACTATTATTCTGACATTTCACATTATTAAAATAAAGTGGTGATCCTGACCTAATACAGGGAATTTTTACTTGGATTAAATGTCAGGAATTGTGAAACTGAGTTTAAATGTATTTGGCCAAGGTGTATGTAAACTTCTGACTTCAACTGTATCTACCTTAAACTGACCTATTTTTATGTAGATTTCATGCTAATTAAATCATTGTAGGATTAATTGAATGTAGAAATATTAGTTGAAATATAAATATATATTTTAAAAAAGCAATAGTAATTTTTTAGAAAAATATTTTGCATATTTCAACAGTGCTAGAAAAAAAACAAAGGCTTCAAACCTATTTTCGTTTAGCTTACGACAATAGTGTAAGCATTTATCAACTTTATTTGTAGATTGGATTAGTAATAGAGTTATAGTAATTAATAAAGTCCAGTTACAGTTTCTTTTGACAAAGTATAAACAAAAAAGATAATATTAATAATATAACCAACTAGGTGCGCAGGTGAAATTATCTGCCAAATTCCTAAACAAAAGCACCAGTGCGTGATCAATTGAAAATGATAAATTCATGACAATATATTAAAACAGTCATTTGTTGATCATATTTTACACTGTATTGTGCCCTTTTATGTGTTCTTTTACGCATTAATCTCATCTTCTCTTTATGATTTGGGGCCACAGTCAGCACACAGCTTAGCCTCTACGGGCTAAGGGGCGGTGTTCGGAAGTATGGAGAGTCTGACGTGCCAAAAGTACACTGCCTGTTACTCAGGCCCAGAAGCTAGGATATTCATACAATTAGTAGTATTGGATAGAAAACACTCTGAAGTTTCTAAAACTGTTCAAATAATGTCTGAGTATAACAGAACTGATATGTCAGGTGAAAACCAGAGGAAAATCCATCCGGATAATGTTTTTTTTTTTTATGTCAGTACTTCCATTGACTTGCAATTGTCTATAGAGGGAATTTTGCTCCCATATTGCAGTTCCTATGGCTTCCACTAGATGTCAACAGTCTTTAGACATGGTTTCAGGCTTGTTTTTTGAAAAACGGACAAGAAATAGAAGTTCTTCCAAGTGGCTGTTGAAACGGACACTACTGTTTTGCGCGTGTGACTGTGCGCGCTCTTCGTTATTTTTCTTCCTTTTTGAACAGACTATTCTCCGCCTGAAATATTATTGTTTATTTAGATATTTGACACCTGAGGATTAATTAGAAACATTGTTTGACTTGTTTGGACGAACTTTACCGGTACTTTTGGGATTTCTTTGTCTGCATGTTGAACGACTGGATTACAGACCTCCATGGCGCCAAATTTTTGGGATATAAAGAAGGACTTTATTGAACAAACCGACCATTCTTTGTGTTCCTGGGACCCTTGTGATTGCAAACAGAGGAAGATCTTCAAAGGTAAATTATTTATTTTATCGCTATATTTGATTTTGTAACGTCTGTGCTGGTTTGAACAATATGTTGTTGTGGGGCGCTGTCCTCAGATAATCGAATGTTGAGTTGACCTAGGGGCTCCACTGTAAACTAAAACAATGATAACTATCCTAAACAACAGTAAACAGGACAACAATGGTTAAGACCACAACAGCTAGTCAGCTAAGACAACAACAACAGGTAAACTGGCGATGAATGGGCAAAGAGGGTTGGTTAGCTACACACAGGGCCTGAGCACGCGGGGCTCGGGCCGACAGATAAACAAAAACAATAAACAAAATGGAGTACCGTGATTAATGAATAGTCCTGCAGGCATCAGCTATGTAGCCGAGTGATCATAGGGTCCAGTGAACAGCAATAGATGGGACAGGGAAGCCGCGAGGTAGTCCAGTCATTACTACGCCGGCACGCAGGAGACACAGCGTTTAAAGATAAGAGTTAGCAGGCCGGGGTTGGTAGAACCGTCTGCTCCGACGTCCGACAGAAGCCGGTTGCAGGCACAGAGGATGGAGTAATCGTCGGCAGACCAGTCGAGGTGGTACGACGGGGCGTCGTGTCGAGAGGGATCCAAGCCAGATGGCATGAGAGGTATTGTTGTTGTGGTACTTTCCTTTGCTAGCCGGGAGATGCGCCTGGCTCGCGGCTAACTGGAGCTAGCTTTGGGGCAGGGGCGTTAGCCACTATAGCCACTCGGTAGCAGCAATGAAACCGATGCCAGGGTCGAGAGCTCATGGCAAGAAATCGGTGGAGTAGTGGGTTCTAGCCGTGTTCGGGAGAAGGCCGGGAGGTGGGCCTGGCTCAAGGCTGGGTCACTCAGTGGCAGCTAGCTAGCTGTGGAGATCAGGTGTAGTGGTCCAGGGTTTATGGCAGGGATCCGGCGTTGTAGTGGAGAAACAGTCCGATGGTGGCAGGCCGGCTAAAAAAGGTCTGCTGTCTGTGCAGTAGGTAAAGGCCACTAGCAGTGGCTAACAGTGACTGAATAGCTAGTAGCTAGTTAGCGCTAGCTTCCGATGGATTTCTGTCAAAAAAATAGCGGTTCCGTAACACATTGGGTGAGGCAGGTTACCCGGAAGGCATATTTAATATAAAAATGGAAAAGAGTGAAAATACATTTGAAATATATACAAAAATACGAAAAATACACAAGTACACAAGGGAAAACAAAAACACGTCTGCACTGCTACGCCATCTTGGGATCACCATCTTAGTTGGCTCTGTTCTTGTTTTTCTGCGGTGTGGCTCAGGCATTGGAGGTGGAGGCTCGAAGTCAACATTTGAATCAGATGAAGACTCCATCAGCAATGTCGATTTCAAGCTCAGGGTCGTTACACTACTCCCTCCTTTCAAAGAGTGCGTGGTGTCAGAAGTAGGATCGGACCTTGCATCCACGACAGTGCGTGTGCTTGGCCGGTGAGTGCGTTCATATAAGACGTAGAGTCGCAAGATAGGACGCGCTCCATTAAAGTAGGGAGTAGTGTAACGACACTGGGTTTATAAACGCGGATATCAACTCTGCCACACAAGCATGCTTTTGTGGTAGTGAGCTGAACTTCGGGCTAGAAGGTCGAGAGTTCGAGGCCTGCTCCCTACCTGTTTCATTACATTGGTGTCCTACTCCCTCCTTTCAAAGAGCGCGTCCTTGCGCTTGCTTGAGACTTAATGAAACAGGCAGGGATCATGCTTTTGCGGCACAGTCGATAGCGCACTGGACTTCGGACTAGAAGGTTGAGGGTTCGAGACCTGCTCCCTGCCTGAATGCCTGTTTCATTACATTGGTGTCAGAAGTGGGATCGGACCTCGACAGTGCGTGTGCTTGGCCGGTGAGCGCGTTCATATAAGACGTAGAGTCGCAAGCTAGCGCGAGGACGCGCTCTTTGAAAGGAGGGAGTAGTGTAACGACCCTGGGTTTATAAGCACGGATATCGACTCCGCCGTACGTGCATGCTTTTGGGGCACAGTCGATAGCGCGCTGGACTTCGGACTTCGGGCTACAAGGTTGAGGGTTCGAGACCTGCTCCCTGCCTGTTTCATTATGTAATGTTACACTACTCCCACCTTTCAAAGAGAGCGTCCTTGCGCTAGCTTGCGACTCTACCTCTTATAGGAACGAGCTCACTGGCCAAGCACATGCACTGTCGTGGATGCAAGGTCCGATCCCACTTCTGACACCAATGTAATGAAACAGGAAGTCCAGCACGTTATCGACTGTGGCAGCGTTGATATCCGCGCTTATAAAACCAGGGTCGTTACAATACATTTGATTAGTAATAGTTACAGTAAATAAAACGGTACCATAAGTTATTTTTTCAAAGTAAAATATTGAAGAGTGGTATCAATCTGCAAGGCGTGCAGTCAAATGATTTGCTTCTGATAAATAGGCATAACACAAACTCATCATTATACTATTGTCTTTCTAAATTAAATCAACCTCTTCACCCTCCATATCATTCAGTTAGGCCTAATTTAAATTAAATTGTGAAGTATGGTGCCCAATTACTCATCCATTTGTCATTCATTCAGTGAGGAGAGACATGTATTAGTGCTTGGCTGTGTACCAAAGTTCTACAACACATTATCTTGGCAGGTTAACTACTTAGGGAGCAGTGGGGCTTCCCAAGTGTCCAACGAAGACATACAATGGTTTTTTTGTTAGAAAAAGTCATTTATTGTATCCATAAATCTATGTTTGGTTGGCGCGTTATGTTCATAAAATACAGCGTCCACTCGCCCATTGAACCGTGAAGAGAACACGTTCAACCTATACCTATACACTTGTCCAAGAACAATCAAACATCATTGATAATGTATCCTTAGGAACAGTTTTATGTATATTTACTATAATATTTCAACCCAATTATAAACTGGACGATAGGAAAGGAAAAAACCACAGCTGCAAGAAGCCCGTGAACGTGCCTCCTCTTATGTTTACATCCGGTGACTAGTTTGAAATTATTATTCTATTACCATCCAGAGCAACCTAACATCACCAAACACTGTCTAGAGACTGTTGACATCCAGTGGAAGCAATAGGTACTGCAATCTTACTCCCATATAAGGCTGTTTTCAATAGAGAGGGGTTCAAAATGAGGCAATGTGTCAAACACTTTTTCCAGGACAGAAATTCCTCGGGTTTTCGCCTGCTATATCAGTTCTGTTAT
This sequence comes from Brachymystax lenok tsinlingensis, assembly GCA_030435695.1. Classification (NCBI taxonomy): domain Eukaryota; kingdom Metazoa; phylum Chordata; class Actinopteri; order Salmoniformes; family Salmonidae; genus Brachymystax; species Brachymystax lenok. The sequence goes on from CM059813.1 coordinate 36,831,837, forward strand.
ACTCACAGACAATAATTTAACACTCTTAGAAACTTAAGTGTTTCCTATCCAATAGTACTAATTATGTGCATATCCTATTTTCTGGGCCTGAGTGGCAGGCCTTTTACTTTGGGCACGCCAGACTCTCCAAAACCGACACCTCAGCTGCCGCTCCCTAAGAAGTTAAGTTGGAAATAGGTGAAGAAAACAGGTAAAAAAGCTCTAAATACTTTTCTGTTTGATTTCAAAATGAGTGTGTGTAAAATACAACCATTCAGGAAAGGTCAGGAAGTAGCAGGACAAAGCTTTTTGGGGGCAGATTTTTATTTACAAAATCAACGTCAGTGGCCGTTGGCCCATGGCGGTTCTAGTGTAAAATCAATCAATCAAATGTATTTATAAAGCCCTTTTTACATCAGCAGATGTCACACATTGCTATACAGAAACCCAGCCTAAAACCCCAAACAGCAAGCAATGCAGATGTAGAAGCACGGGGCTAGGAGAAACTCCTAGAAAAGCAGGAACCTAGGAAGAAAGAGGAACCAGGCTCTGAGGGTTTGCAAGTTCTCTTCTGGCTGTGCCGGGTGGAGATTATAACAGTACATGGCCATTAATGCCAGATTGTTCTCCAAGATGTTCAAACGTTCATAGATGACCACCAGGGTCAACATCACCTATGGGCACAAACACAGTGGGTGTAGAGGGTGCATCAGGTCAGTACAACAGGAGTAAATGTCACTTGGCTTTTCATACCTGAGCATTCAGAGGTCGAAACAGCAAGTGTTGTAGAGAGAGTGAGTTGAAAACAGCAGGTCTGGGACAAGGTAGCAAGTCCGGTGAACATGTCAGGGTTCCATAGCTGCAGACAGAACAGTTGAAACTAGAGCAGCAGCATGACCATATGGACTGGGGCATGGTCCGGGAGGGGAGAGAGATTTAGAGGGGGCATACTTAAATTCACACAGGACACCGGATAAGGTAGGAGAATTACACCCGCTATAACAGACTGACCCTAGCGCCACCAATCCCCCGGCTCATAGACTATTGCAGCAACTCTATTTTTAAACAACAACTAATTTTATTTGTATATCTTACATTTGCTGCTTCAGGTCCAGGCAGCACTTTGTTCCACACTGCTGTGTTGCTGGTGGTGAAACTTCTGCAGACTCAAACCTCATCTTCATCATCAGCTAGTGTTGAGACAAGCACACCAGGCTCAGATCTGTGCACCTCTCTTAGGTCCTACAGAAATAAATTCATGTTAGAGGTGTCATATCATCTAGAGAAACATTCATATGTTCCCTCAAAGCAGCAAGGTTGTACAGTTTCCGCAGGGCAGAAGAAAGATGAAAAGATGAGCTAGCTAGAGCAGGGTGCCCAACCAGTCGATCACGAAGTGCTTGCCAGTCAATTGTGAGATGATTATACATCTAAATTCAGCCACACAAATAAATGCCTGTACTCTTTTTCTGTTTTAATGTTAGACATTCCTCCATTCACAGCAATGTCTGAAAAGTCACATTATTTACATAAAATATGACCAGCCCCTGTCCACTTATTTACGTATGTCTAGTTAGCACGGTCAGATGCCGCCTGCCAACTCCAAGTCGAGGTAACGCCAGGCAGGTAGCTAGCTAGATAACTTTGTAGCCAGATTCATTCTTAAATAGTTCTTAAGTTGAGTGGTCAAAAGCAGGAATAATGAGTGAAGGGAAGGATTGAAAAAAACTGAAAACGTATCATTTCCACAAGGAATGGGAGGAGGATTATTTTTTCGTCATGTCAAACTCAAAATGTGTGTGACATAGAACAACATTTTAAAACCACACACAAAACCCAGGAAAGAGATTTGTCCAGCAAAGACTGAATTACAAAGAAAGGTAAAATAACTAAAAATCAACAGGCAGCGCAGCAGCCAATTTTCACAAGGCCTGTGACCAAAGGGAAGGCGGCAACCATAGCATCTTATTGCTTGAGTCGTGTTTTTGCTAAGCATAAAAAGTTGTTCCAGGATTGGGAGATGATCAATGAAGCATTTATGGAGGCTGCAGACTCGCTGTTTGGGGATTTTAAGAATAAGACTGAAATTATGGCTGTCGTCAATGACATTCAGTTGTCCAGAAATATGAGGACAAGAAGATGTGAGGGAATAGCGGAGAAACTCGAGGATCAACTGAGGAAGGATATTGACAACTGTGAGTGTTATTCCCTCCAGTTTGACGAGTCCACAGATATGGTAGATGTGGCACAGGTATACATTTTTATCAGAATGGTATTTGACAACATGAGTACAAAGGAGGAACTACTCGCCATTTTGCCACTGAAAGGACATAAACTCAGCAAAAAAAGCGACGTCCCTTTTTCATTAATTGGTCCGCAAAAGTATAAATGACTACTTTTATGTGAATGAATAAAGGGGAAAACACCTAAATTCAAACTGTTCTTAGAAAATAAAAACTTGTTAGAAAATAATTTGAAATTGACAAATTGCCTATAAATAAAAATGGCAGTGCGGATTAAATGTACTGTTGCGTAACAATCACATTCTGGAATGGAGAGAACGTTCTAACACCACGTGCATAAAAAAACTGACGCTGGGGCGACCGTTAGAGATATTTGGAACTCACACATGAAAAGGATAAATGTATCCATAATGGAAAGAAAATTGCCTGTATTAAAGTGTATGATCCCCAAAAAATGTGATTCTCTGAACACCATATTGTTAGAATTAACTGAAATCCATCTGGTTATTGGGACAGACATGAATGCCATTTTGGACATGCAGGATTTATCTAATAAAACCGACTACAATCCACTCCAGCATATACTCTCTGATTACAACCTCATTGATGCCTGGTGAGCACATAATCCTAAAGCAAAAGAGTACACTGTCTACTCAAACAGGCATAAATCATTCTCACAAATCAATTTCATACTAAACTCCGCAAAAAAAGAAACATCACTTTTTCAGGACCCTGTCTTTCAAAAATAATTTGTAAAAATCCAAATAACTTCACAGATCTTCATCGTAAAGGGTTTAAATACTGTTTCCCATGCTTGTTAAATGAACCATAAACAATTAATGAACATGCACCTGTGGAACAATCGTTAAGACACTAACAGCTTACAGACGGTAGGCAATTAAGGTCACAGTTATGAAAACTTAGGACAATAAAGATGCCTTTCTACTGACTCTGAAAAACACCAAAAGGGTCCCTGCTCATCTGCGTAAACGTGCCTTAGGCATGCTGCAAGGGGGCATGAGGACTGCAGATGTGGCCAGGGCAATAAATTGCAATGTCCGTACTGTGAGTACAGCGCTACAGGGAGACAGGACGGACAGCTGATCGTCCTCGCAGTGGCAGACCACGTGTAACAACACCTGCACAGGATCGGTACAGCCAAACATCACACCTGCGGGACAGGTACAGGATGGCAACAACAACTGCCCGAGTTACACCAGGAACGCACAATCCCTTTATCAGTGCTTAGACTGTCCGCAATAGGCTGAGAGAGGCTGGACTGAGGGCTTGTAGGCCTGTTGTAAGGCAGGTCCTCACCAGACATCACCCGGCAACAACGTCGCCTATGGGCACAAACACACCATCGTTGGACCAGACAGGACTGGCAAAATGTGCTCTTCACTGACGAGTCACGGTTTTGTCTCAGCAGGGGTGATGGTTGGATTCGCGTTTATCGTCGAAGGAATGAACGTTACACTGAGGCCTGTACTCTGGAGTGGGATCGATTTGGAGGTTGAGGGTGGTGTGTCACAGCATCATCAGACTGAGCTTGTTGTCATTGCAGGCAATCTCAATGCTCTGCGTTACAGGAAAGACATCCTCTTCCCTTATGTGGTGCTCATCCTGACATGACCGTCCAGCATTACAATGCCACCAGCCATACTGCTCGTTCTGTGCGGGATTTCCTGCAAGACAGGAATGTCAGTGTTTTGCCATGGCCAGCGAAGAGCCCGGATCTCAATCCCATTGAGCACATCTGGGACCTGTTGGATCGGAGGGTGAGGGCTAGGCCCTTCCCCCCCAGAAATGTCCAGGAACTTGCAGGTGCTGTGGTGGAGGAGTGGGGTAACATCTCACAGCAAGAACTGGCAAATCTGGTGCTGTCCATGCTAGGAGATGCACTGCAGTACTTAATGCAGCTGGTGGCCAAACCAGATACTGACTGTTACTTTTGACCCCCCCCTTTGTTCAGGGACACATTATTCAATTTCTGTTAGTCACATCTGTGGAACTCGTTCCGTTTTTGTCTCAGTTGTTGAATCTTGTTATGTTTATAACAAATATTTACACATGTTAAGTTTGCTGAAAGTAAACGCAGTTGACAGTGAGAGGACGTTTCTTTTTTTGCTGAGTTTACAAGGGGCGAAGATATTTTTCAAGCTTTTGTGGAGTTTGTTAACAATTTCCAACTGCCCTTTTGTAAGCTTGTCTCCATTACAACCGATGGGGCACCCGCTATGCTAGGCTTCATTAGTGGGTTTGTTGCATTGTGGAAAAAGGGATGATTCTTTCCCAGACTTTCTTAGTTATCACTGCGTAATTCTTTCCCAGACTTTCTTAGTTATCACTGCGTAATTCATCAGCAAGCTTTGTGCGGGAAGATGTTAAACAAGAAAGAGGTGATGGATGTTGCGATGAAGATTGTGTGTTCTATTTGAGCAAGAAGCCTACAGCGGAGGTTATTTCGCACTCACTTAAAAGAGACTGAAGCGGAACACACAGACCTGCTGTTGCACACAGATGTGCGATGGCTGATCAGAGGTCAATTTCTGGGGAGATTCAGTGAGTTGTTGCCTGAAATCAAGGAGTTTCTCAAGGTCTCCAAACATGCAATATATGCGCAGCTAGAGGACACACAGTGGCTCCTGGATTTAGCTTTTCTCACTGACCAAACGTACATGCTTAATGATTTGAATGTAGAGCTGCAAGGAAAAGGCAAACATGTAATCAACATGATCAGCTCTGTGAACACTTTTAAATGCGAACTACAACTGCTCACAAGAAAGCTGCAACGTAAGGACCTGCACTTCTTTCAACACATGCATTCAGAACTTGAGGGCAAGGATACAGCACAGCTTGACCGTGCACGTTGCGTGGAGCAAGTCCAGAGCATCTTTTCTGAGTTTGACAGTCGTTTCACTGACTTTGCATCACTTGAGCCTATTGCCACTTATATGTGCTTTCCGTTTGGCACAGACATAAATGTGAAAGTCATTGCCTCCAAAATGGGATCACTTTTTCAGTTGGACACAACTTTAGCAGAAACTGAAATTCTCACCCTTCAAAATTACATTCAGCTGAAATCCAGGGCATCCACCGAAATGAAGGAAGAGTTCTGGGAGCTACTACTAGAGGAGAAGTATGCCAACATAAGAAGCTCTCAACTTATCAGCCCTTTTTGGATCAACCTACCTCTTTTTACGCTGCTGCTACCCTCTGTTTATCATATATGCATAGTCAGTCACTTTAGCTATCATTCATGTCCATACTACCTCAATTGGGCCGAACAACCAGTGCTCCCGCACATTGGCTAACTCGGCTATCTATCTGCATTGTGACCCACCACCCGCCAACCCCTTTTTTACGCTACTGCTACTCTCTGTTCATCATATATGCATAGTCACTTTAACCTTAGCTACATGTACATACTACCTCAATCAGCCTGACTAACCGGTGTCTGTATGTAGCCTCACTACTTTTATAACCTCTCTACTGTATATAGCCTGTCTTTTTACTGTTGTTTTATTTCTTTACTTACCTGTTGTTCACCTAATACCTTTTTTGCAGTATTGGTTAGAGCCTGCAAGTAAGCATTTCACTGTAAGGTCTACACCTGTTGTATTCGGTGCACGTGACAAATAAACTTTTATTTTATTTTATTGTATAGCTTGTACAGTTTCCTCCAGGACAGAAGAAAGTTGAGCTAGCTTAGCTAACTGCGTTTTATCTTAGTAACTATCTTAAGATTGTAAACTACAATATTTCAGATTTTAGCTAGCTTTCCAATGTAGCAAGATAGCTGACAACTAGAGACAAATTTCGCATTTCCTATCTAATCAAAAGATAGAAAGCTAAAACCCAGTGCAAAACAAACAAATGTGAAAACTTGCTAGCTTAACATTATAAATTAGAATATTATAGCTAGATAGCTAGTTAGCAGCTAGCTAACATTAGTTAGCTAGGTTATCTAGCTTCCTGGCTAGTTAACTAGCTAGCTAGCTAATATAACAAGAAGGCTGGCAACTAGTTCCACATTTCAAATTTAGTATATAATCAATATATAGATGGCTAAAACCCAGTGTAAAACAAGCAAATGTGAAAACTTGCTAGCTTAACATCACAGACAGAAGGGGAAACACGGACACATCACATGGTCTATAAAACCGAAGTATCCATTTAGAATGTGGTAGTGAGAGGAAGTCCAGTCGAGGGTTTTGGTAAAGGATGGAACTACGTGAAACTGGAATATGAAGATGTTACGAACACAGTGCACTAAGTTTTATAGACTTGACACTTTGCCAAAGTTTAACAAAATTGTGTTGTTTAGGAGTGCAAAGTCGAATTGAGTTTGTGCACATGCGCACTTTGCTCGGAGGCGTTCACTAATGGAAATATGCAAATACAAGCTACATTGCACAAACAGGATATGGCTAGCTCGTGCTTGGCTTTGCCCACCTTCTTGCTTGTTCTGTCCACTGCGCTGGCGCCCCACTGCTCCCTAAGTAGTTTTAACTATTTAACAGTCTTATTAGTTGGGAGGTAGAAGCTGTTCAGGGTCCTGTTGGTTCCAGACTGCATTGGTATCACTTGCCATGCTGTAGCAGAGAGAACAGTCTATGACTTGGGTGGCTGGAGTCTGACAATTTTTAGGGCCTTCATCTGACACCACCTGGTATAGGTCCGGGATGGCAGGAAGCTTGGCGCCAATGATGTACTCTATAGCGCCTTGTGGTCGGATGCCAAGCAGTTGACATACCATGTGGTGATGCAGCCAGTCAAGATGCTCTCAATGGTGTAGCTGTAGAACTTTTTGAGGATCTAAGGGCCCATGCTAAGTCTTTTATGCCTTCTAAGGGGGAATAGGCATTGTCGTGCCTTCTTCACAACTGTGCTGATGATGGTGTTGGAGACGCGTGCTGCCAGTCGTGGGTGAACAGGGAGTACAGAAGAGGATTAAGCACGCACCACTGAGGGGCCTCCATGTTGAGGGACAGTGTTGGCGGATGTTGTTGCCTACCCTCACCACCTGGGGATGGCCTGTCAGGAAGTTCAGGATCCAGTTGCAGAGGGAGGTGTTCAGTCCCAGGATCCTAAGCTTATTATGAGCTTGGAGGGCACTATGGTGTTGAACGCTGAGCTGTAGTAAATGAACAACATTCTCACATAGGTGTTCCTCTTATCCAGGTGAGAAAGGGCAGTATGGAGTTCAATGGAGATTGCGTCATTTGTTAATCTGTTTGGGCGGTATGCAAATTGGAGTAGGTTCAGGGTGTCGGCGATGATGGTGTTGATGTGAGCCATGACCAGCCTTTCAAAGCATTTAATGGCTACAGATGTGAGTGCTACGGGGCTATAGTTATTTAGACAGGTTACCTGGGCCTTCTTGGGCAAAGGGACTATGGTGCTCTGCTTGAAACATGTACAGTAGCTATTACAGACAAGGTCAGGGAGAGGTTGAAAATGTCAGTGAATACACTTGCCAACTGATCAGTGCATGCTCTGAATGTTAACCTGTTTAATGGTCTTACTCACATCGGCTACGGAGAGGAGAGTTAGTGTGGAATGATCCATGAATTTGCCAGCATCTAGAATAAGCAATCCATGTTCCTTTATTGAAGCAAGAGATTTCTCGAGTCTGTAGAGCTTTGGCTGCATTACATGTACCAACCTCTATTAGTAATTGCCCACGAGACTGGTGATCCTACTGTTGTCGTCAGTCAGGTGATAGAACACAGGGCATATGGTGGGATAGATCTGTCCCTGGGCAGTAAATACATAGGCTTGGTGTTCGTACAGAGCTGCTAATGCATGGGGCCTGCAAGTTAAAATGAAACAGTTAAAAGGAAAAGGAAATCAATGAGTCAGTTGAGCCAGAGACGTGGCTCTCTCCCTCTGGGCATCGTCCCCTATGTTTGTTTCAGTGACACATCTGTCAGAAGGAGTAAAACTCACACAGATATTGTTTTAGTCACTGGATCAACTGAAATGAAGAAAACAGTTCACTGCCATCTGTCATATGTCACCGTCATCTGTCACATGTTTCGTAGACAGAAGCATTTTTTTCTTTTGACATTAAACACTTGGATGAAGACTAATTACAATCCAACATTCATACTAGGTCATTACAGATTCAAGTTGGTGGCTGGAAGAGATTTCCTTACAAAATGAATGATTAATGATTAATTTGAAGATTTAAATGCAGGAGCATCCCTTTGTACTAAGTTGTTTATGCCTGACTGAAGAAATGATCCCCATTCGGCAAGTTTAACTTCTCTGTTTCAAGACTGTCTGCTAGTGCTACAGCTGCAGATGCTAACACGGTGACACTGATTAAAGTGTCAGCTGAGAGCGGGTAACAGTGAGAGGTAGTGGAGGTTAACCTGGGCCAGCCCGCTGGATCCACACTATAATGAGAAGCAGCTATATACAGTTGGTCCTTCTGTTTCTACAAGCTACTCTGTGACAGTTCAATTGTTTCATGTTAGGGAAGGTCGGAGTGGATTTCCATAGCCACTCTTGCTTGTCTAGATAGCACCTTTTTGTGTACAAATAAATACTACCTGGAGAGAAAGTTTGAATTAAGAAACATGCCCAGTGGTAAGTACATGTTTTTAAAGTACAGTGTAAAACAATAACATACTGAGTTCCTTTCTAATTACACAAAATTTTATTCCAAGTATAAGAATACACATTGCATAGGAATTCATGCATCGAAATGTGTTTTAAAATGTTATGTTATGGATTTGCTTTAACTCCATCCTAGAGTACAATCCCATCATAAAAACTGTCCACCTAAAAAGAAATATTGGAAGTGCAGAACATAAAGAAATCAATGTTTAATTTCCTTCAGCTGAGTATCTATCGTACATAATGGGTTGGTCTAAGATGGTCATAAAATAAAAAATAACAGCAAACATTATGTTGTGTTACAGCCTGAATTTTTAATTGATAACATTTAGATTTTTTTGTCTCTGGCCTACACACAATACCCCATCATGTCAAAGTGGAATTATGTTTTAAGAAATGTTTACAAATTAAGAAAAAAGGAAAGGACTTGATTGGAAAAGTATTCAACGTCTTTGATATGGCAAGCCTAAATAAGTTCAGGAGTAATTATGTGACTTGTTAAGCACATTTTAAGTTGCATGGACTCACTCTTCAAGCATTAAAAGTGTTTAATAGGAGTTTTGAATAACTGCCTCATCTCTTTACCCCACACAATTATCTGCAAACTCCCTCAGACGATCAGTGAATTTCAAACACAGATTCAACCACAAAGACCCGTGAGGTTTTCCAATGCCTCGCAAATAAGGTAAAAATAAAAAAAAAGCAAACATTGAATATCATTTTTAGCATGGTGAAGTTATTAATTACACTTTGGATGTTGTATAAATACACCCAGTCAATACAAAAATACAGGCGTCCTTCCTACCTTGGTTGCTAGAGAGGAAGGAAACCGCTCAATTATTTCACCATTAGGCCAATGGTAACTTTAAAACAGTTAGCATTTAACGGCTGTGATAGGTCAAAACTGAGGATGGATCAACAACAACATACTAACCTAAATGTCGGAGTGAAAAGAAGGAAGCCTGTACAGAATACAAATATTCCAAAACATGCATTCTGTTTGCAATAAGGCAAAGTAAAACTGCAAAAAAATGTGTCAAATAAATTAAATTTATGTCCTGAATACAAAAGCATTATGTTTGGGGCATATCCAACACATCACAAGAGTACCACTCTTCATATTTTCAAGCATGGTGGTGGCTTTATTATGTTATGGGTATGCTTGTCATTGGCAAGGACTAGGGAGTTTTTTTATGATAAAAATAAACAGAATGGAGCTAAGCAGAGGCAAAATTCTAGACGAAAACCTGGTTGTCTGCTTTCCAATAGACAGTGGGAGAGAAATTCACCTTTCAGCAGGACAATAAACTAAAATTACAGTTAATTACGGCCTAATTACAGTTTTGACTTAAATCGAATGAACAACCAACTTGAAGATTTAAAAAAAAGAATAATGTGCAAATATTGTACAATCCATGTTTGCAAACCTCCTAAAGACTTAGCCACAAAGACTCACAGCTGTAATCGCTGCTAAAGGTGATTCTAATGTGTATTGACTAATGGGTGTGAATACTTATGTAAATGAGATATTAGTGTACTTCATTCTCAATAAATTAGCAAAAATTATGTGGGGAGGGGCCCCCAACCAAACCTTGCTTAGGGCCCCCTAAAGGGTAGAGCCGGTCCTGTACATGGGTATACCATTAACTTTATCCTCTATTTTTCTAATGCTAAAGTGATGTACAGTGCTAAGGGGAGGCTGAGTGCTCATAACACAGACCATTGTTTGAGGAAAGAAGTATTCAACTTTCTTGTGGCATTTTAGACTCCTCGAATGTTGAGTCTCCTCTGCTGGGTATTATGTAAACGTAACCTGGGACCTGGGTGGCAAAGTGATTGGGCATTGGCAATGACAGAAATAATGATTGAAAATGAAGTGCTGTTGGACCGGTAATTAGAACACTGATGGGCTTGGAATCAAGTGTGTTAGTGCTCATTAGGGGTACTGGCCAGCGGTTGCGTTTTACAAATGAACAAGCAACCTTCTCCAGGGGCCCTTCAGCGGAAATATTCCCAGACGCTTCAAATCAAGTTTGCCCCTCCAAAATGACAAGCTTTTGGCACCTGCTCGATAGTTTAGCAATCCTTAGGTGTTGGCAATAAATGTAACTAAGTAAAAATACTACTTAAGTCATTTATACATATCTATACATTACTTTACTCTTTATATTTGACAACTTTAACTCCATTACATTCCTAAAGAAAATAATGTACTTTTTACTACAAACAATTTCCCTGACACCAAAAAGTACTCCTTACATTTAGAATGCTTAGCAGGACAGGAACATTTACCAATTCACACATCAAAAGAACATCCCTACTCCCTCTTATCTGGTGGACTCACTAAACACAAATGCTTCGTTTGTAAATGTCTGAGTGTTGGAGTGTGCCGCTGGTTATACGTAAATGTAAAAAAAAAAAAAGAATCATGCCATCTTGTTTGCATGAAGGGATACTTTAGGATTTTGTCAATGAAGATCTTTATCTTCTTCCTCAGAGTCAGATTAACTCGTGGATACCATTTTTGTCTCTGTGTGCAGTTTGAAGGAAGTTGCTAACTAGCGTTAGTACAATTACTAATCAGCATTAGCGTAATGACTGGAAGCCTATTGTATCTATAGCCCAATCTATTTGCTGCTACAACTAGTTTCCCTTCAATGAAACGAAGGGGCCTAGCCAGAACCATGAAAAACAGCCCCAGACCAATATTCCTCCTCCATCAAACTTAACAGTTGGCACTATGCATTGGGGAAGGTACCGGTCTCCTGGCATCCGCCAAACCCAGATTTGTCACTCTGGACTGCCAGATGGTGAAGCATGATTCGTCACTCGTTTCCACTGCTCCCGAGTTCAATGGCGGCGAGCTTTACAGCACTCCAGCCAATGCTTGGCATTTCGCATGGTGATTTTAGGCTTGTGTGCGGCTGCTCGACCATGGAAACCCATTCCATTAAGCTCTCGACTAACAGATATTGTGCTGACGTTGCTTCCAGAGGCATTTTAGATCTCGGTAGTGAGTTTTGCAACCGAGGACAGAATTCTTACGCCTACGCGCTTCGGCAGCCCATTCTGTAAGCTTGTGTGCCCTAACACTTTGCGTTTGAGACGTTGTGGCTCCTAGACATTTCAACTTCACAATAACAGCACTTGTGTGTATTAGGTAGTTGTTATGGAATTGTTAGATTACTTGTTAGATATTACTACACTGTCGGAAACTAGAATGTAGTGTACCATAGACTTCCAGTCATTGCGCTAGTTAGCATTGGTTTGTAAAACTACCTCTAACTTCCTTCATACTGGATGTAGAGACATAAAAATGGTATCCATGAGTTCATCTGACTCTGGGGAAATAGATTCCTTAAGTTTAAGGAATTTGAAATAATTTATACTTTTGATACTTAAGTATATTTTAGCAATTACATTTATTTTTGATACTTAAGTATATTTAAAATCTAATCATTTCAGACTTTTCCTCAAGTAGAATTTTACTGGGTGACTTTCACTTTTAATTTAGTTAATTTTTTACTGAAGTATGACAATTGGGTACTTTTTCCACCACTGGGCAAATGTTACCAATATGGGAAGGAACTACACAGATTGTATAACCTGCTGAGCTCTCATGTGCTTCTTAATAAATCATTGGGAGTCGCTGCTGTCATTTGGCTTGGCCGCTCATACACAATACACCATCTCAGAGCTGGAGTGGAGAGACTGCCTGAGCAGTGGGAGATTACATCACCTAGCTAATTTGATCAGGTTTAACCTCAAGCCCCTGGTCATCCTTGCTGAACATATGGCTGCTCTGGGTACTCATTGGACACCTCTGCTTGTTACCCAGGGACCTAGCAATGCCTTATCTGTTTAGATAATTAAATTCAAGCTGAAAGGACCCTGCTGAATCCACACAAAATGTGGTTTCATATATCTCCAAGTGTAACCAGTTCATGGGAGGATATATGTTATTTGGTGACTGTCAGTAAAAATTTAATTTCTCATTAAGCTCTATTATGGCACAGAGGCTAGCACATCCATTGAGACAACCTTCAAGCATATAATTTCCTCAGCTTACAGACATACCTAATAACACAATATTTAGTTATTACTACTCAGATTATCTTTTATCTGTGTAGTTCTATAATTATTGAGTACATGATTGACTAGAGGTATTTTGAGAGAGAGGGAGCGAGAGTGAGTGATTTAATGAAACAGTTGTGTACCTCTATATGCCAACCAAGACCTTCATAGCAGTTATAAATCATCAAGAACATGGGATTTGAACAGATGGCAAGGTAAAACACTGCTTACTTCCATGAAAACTGAAAGCATTGCTCCATCAATGACATTACAGTTTGTTTTCATGTAGCTCAGTGCTGATTTACATAGGCTTCCTACTTAATTAAACATAGTCTGCATTTTTCAGCAACTTTGTTCTGTTTCTGACTCAGATTAAACCCACCATGTAGGCTATTGTGGGTAAAATACTAGCGGTGATAATAATAGTAACAGTGATAATAATACTTTAGGAATAACAGTAAAAATATAGTTTGCCAAAAACCCACATCTGGCAAGGAACAAAGCTTAGACACAGACATCATTTAATGGGGTAAAGTGGCATGTCTTCCAATAAGTAAAAATGTGCGTATATTTCAAAGATCAAACAAATGCCCTCAAGGACACATCTTTCAATTAAGTTTTTTATGAATCTTATTCATATAATGAATCTTCTGTCACCACTGATTACAATGAATTGCAAATAAAAAAATGTCCCATTATGCCTGGCAAAAATCAAACACTGCTTTCCAAAGTAAGATCTTAATACCAATGGTCAAACATGGTGGTAGTGTGATCGTTTGGGGATGCTTTGCTGCCTCAGAACCTGGATGACTTGCCTTTAGAAGGAACCATGAATTCTGCTCGGTATCAGAGAATGTCAGGCCATCCATCTGTGAACTGACGCTGAAGCGCAGCTGGGTCCTGCAGCAAGACAATGATCTTGCGGCAGCACAAAGTACAAAATAATAGTCTGGCACAAACCAGCCGGAAATGTGCCACTGACAAATAAACAATCACACACACAGACATGGGGGAAACCAGAGGGTTAAATACATGACAGGTAATGAGGGAATGACAACCAGGTGTGTGGGGAAACAAGACAAAACAAATGGAAAATGAAAAGTGGATCGGTGATGGCTAGAAGACCGGTGACGTCGACCGCCAAACACCACCCGAACAAGGAGAGGCATGGTTTTATTGAGTTTCTATTTCCCAAATGAACTCAAAGAATATCAGAATATAGATTTTACAACAGTCGCTAATTAATTAATTTCCTCTTCAGTCCAATCCTGAACGCCGCATAATCCAGGAATCGGCACAAACCCGAGTTCCACTAAATAAGTCCGTACAACACCAATTGAGTTGATTATTTATTTACATTAGCATTTTAGCTTGTTAGTAAGATACACATACACACAGTCTAGGCTATTGTTAAGAACTTTGTACAATGAAATGGGTCCCTAGCAGACCAACACAATATGACACGTGTTACACAAAATGGGGATTTATTAAAAGAGAGAAAGAGAGAGTTTACGAGAGAGAAGCACCCTTGGGTATATTTGTAAGCTATGCTTAGTTGAGCCCTAACCTTGCCCCAAACTGCAGCTCTTATGGGTCAGAATATAATGATGTAATTACGTGTCAAAGGTCTCCAATGGGGTATCTCCTTGTGGACCGAGTTTGCCTTCTCCTCTGATGACGGCACTTTTTTGGTTACCAGGTGTAACTCTCTGATTGCCCACGCAATGTCAGTGTCCTTTCTCTTAGTGGTCTGTTTCCTCGCCCTTGTTCTGAAAGGGGGTATTCCTAGTATGGTCAGCCGTGTAGCTCAGGGCTCCAGCGTAGGAATGAAAGCAGTGTAGACACGTGATTCCTTGGAGAGTGGTAACCGGGTGGTCCCGCTTGAGTTCACTCTCTTAGACACAGCTACTCATCCATAGCATAGATTGTTAAAAGGTTCCTTTGTCTTCAACCTCGTGTTTCGTTTGGGTTTGCGACTACCTCGTGGTCACTTAGTCTGATATATTAACTATTAACTCACATGTTTTATACCCCCGGGGCAGAAATGGGCGTTTCTCTGGGTGGAGAGAAAGGAGACGCGTTCTGTCTCCTAGAGATGCACTTACTTTGGTGCAAAAAGTGCAAATCAATCACAGAACTACAGCAAAGGACCTTGTGAAGATGCTGGAGGAAACAGGTACAAAAGTATCTATATCCACAGTAAAACGAGTGCTATATCGACATAACCTTAAACGCCGCTCAGCAAGGAAGAAGCCACTGCTCCAAAACCGCCATAAAAAAGCCAGACTAAGGTTTGCAACTGCACATGGTGACAAAGATTATACTTTTTGTAGAAATGTCCTCTGGTCTGATGAAACAAAAATAGAACTGTTTGGCCATGAAGATCATCGTTATGTTTGGAGGGAAAAGGGGGAGGCTTGCAAGCCGAAGAACACCATCCCAACCATGAAGCATGGGGGTGGCAGCATCATGTTGTGGGGGTGCTTTGCTGCAGGAGGGACTGGTGCACTTTACAAAATAGATGGCATCATGAGGAGGGAATATTATGTGGATATATTGACGCAACATCTCATGACATCAGTCAGGAAGTTAACTTCTTAGAGAGCGGCTCCCGAGGTGACGGTTTTGGAGAGTCTGTCATGCCCAAAATAAAATGCCTCCCACTCAGGCCCAGAAAATAGGATATGCACATAATTAGTGCTATTGGATAGGAAACACTCTGAAGTTTCTAAGAGTGTTAAGATATTGTCTGAGAATATAACAGAACGGATATAGCAGGCGAAAACCCGAGGAATTTCTGTCCTGGAAAAAGTGTTTTTGACACATTGCCTCATTTTGAACCCCTCCCTATTGAAAACAGCTAGATATAGGAGTAAGATTGCAGTACCTATTGCTTCCACTGGATGTCAACAGTCTCTAGACAGTGTTTGATGTTAGAATTCTCTGGATGGTAATAGAAGAAGAATTTCGAACTAGTCATCGGATGTAAACAGAAGAGGAGGCGCGTTCACGGGCTCGCACGCGCTGTGGTTTTTTCCTTTCCTATCGTTCAGTTTATAATTTGAAATATTATAGTAAAAATACATAAGTGTTCCTAAGGATACATTATCAATGATGTTTGATTGTTCTTGGACAAGTGTATAGGTATAATGTGAACGCGTTCTCTTCACGGTTCAATGGGCAACTCAACGGTGGATTTTATGATCATAACGCGCCAAAAGCTTGTGCGAGCAAGGAGGCCTACAAACCTGACTCCGTTACACCAGCTCTGTCAAGAGGAATGAGCCAAAATTCACCCAAGTTATTGTGGGAAGCTTGGCGAAGGCTACCCAAAATGTTTGAAAAAAAAAAGCTGAAATGAATAATTCTCTCTACTATTATTCTGACATTTCACAATCTTAAAGTAAAGTGGTGATCCTGACTGACCTAAGACAGGGAATTTTTACTTGGATTAAATGTCAGGATTTGTGAAAAACTGAGTTTAAATGTATTAGGCTAAGGTGTATGTAAACTTCCGACTTGCACGTGTGTGCCTGTGTATGTAGTAGGTGCACACGCCAAGCGAAATAAGACCAAGGATGATGGTAACAGTCATGATACTGTCTGGCACCGTCCAAGATCTGGTGACAGACCAATCTTTTGGCTTGTAGTTAGTCGGGTCAACTAAAAGTGCCTCATCCAATACAATAAGATCAACAGTCATGGGTCCCTCGTACTGGATTTGGCTTTAAATGACTTGTGGTAACTCAAGGGAACGTTTAGCAAAAGGGTCAGGCATTTCAATCTCTGTGTCTTTCCTGTCGTCGGAAAGTTGGTATAGAGCGAGGTCGTCTATGTGGATAATCGCTCCCACTGGTACCTTAACAAAAACAGTCTGATTGGGGAGGTTCAATTGGGTGGTTGAGTCATGGCATTCGTAAGTAAATAGTGGCGGACGCGAACCATCGATTCCCTACAACCTCCACTTGTGTGGTGAAGGCCCCATCCCTTGCTTTTAGTTGGCTCTAAAGCGTTCTTCGCTGGTGATAGGCTTAAGACCACAAAGACGCTCAGTGTTATTCCTGACGAACGGTTTGCTAGGACAGAGGTAGTGGACGTCTTTGGTTAGAGCACACATTAACAGATTAGGGGTGAGATAGAAATCTGGATTGTTTTCCTGATAAGCTACGACTGGGGCTGTGGCAATTTTAACATGGGTACTGTCGCGCCAAAATCCTACATGTCGAACCGTTTTCAATCTATAGATATTCTCCAGTTCAACATCTGGCAGTGTCAGTAAATATCACATTTCATTACGATCAACGTGTATTGGGATTGCCGACCCCAGACTATAGGCCAAATGTTACTGTAACGGCCTTATCGTGGTTGTAGAAGCTGAGGTCAATATGTTGTGCACCATTGAGAGGGGAACTAGATATGAGGGGATTCTATTCATGGCCAAGTTGTCCATAGAAGAGCTAATTACAGTGAGAAAATAACAAATCAAACCAATTGGACATGGGCTCAGTCATGGTTCATGACTTCTACTAGCTTTCCTGCAGACAGGAGGGTTTTGTTCAGGAGAGTAGCGTGTGTGTTTACCACCAGAATAATGTCCTGGAGAGACTTTCCCACTTGTTGCAACCTGAGTGCCTGTGCTTTCATCTGTTGCTGGATAAGTGGCATCTCTTCAGTAATCTCCCTAACATTTCGGCAGTGGTATCTAGGGCAAATAGTGACCCTACGGCTGCACCTATTGAGAGCAGGGGTCCGCTCGTGATTACATCTGCTGGGTTGGTTTTGACCAGGGCGCAGTGTCAGGATAAGCCAAAGGAACCCCATCCTACAGAAATGCATAATCAGAGATATTGTTTGATTATTTAAATTATTTGCTTTTGGAAACAAAAATGTTTTGACAACAATTTTTCAGATTTTCCTATTTTGGACAGCACAGCACAGGACAATATAAATAGTGACAAAACTTATATCTTGTAGCTGGGAAGAGAATAAATATGTTAGGTGCAATGCACTGATCTCCTGGAAGGGATCAGCTGAGAGTACTTAAGGATGCTGGCTAGCACCCCTTCTATTCCAATGGGGGGAGTGTACAACTTGATTTGGTTCCTGTGGACCCACTTTTACGTGACGTTTTGTCGACCTTTGCTGATTTGATAAGCTACAGGTGAAAGCTCCACCAAAATTTTGTGTGGCCCCGTCCAGTGGGGCAGGAACTTTCCTTGAGCGTACGCTCAACTTTCCTTGAGCGTACACAAAGGTAGTCTGGAGGTGGTTTTGCCAGTCCGTCACCTAATGGCGTGTAGGCGGCGGCTGCAGCCACATCTCCCGATTGGTACAGGAGATGCAGTGGAAGTGTCATTTGCCGGCCCGTCATCATCTCGAATGGTGTTATTCTCGTAGACCTGTTGCGTGTGGCTCTGATCGCCATCAGTACCAGTGGGAGTTTGAGGTCCCAATCTTTGTGGTTGGCTGCCACATATTTCCTCAGTTAAGAACAAATTCTTATTTTCAATGATGGCCCCTGCCTTATTCAGGGGTAGAACAACAGATTTTTACCTTGTCAGCTCATGCGTTCGATCTTGCAAGTAGTAATGGTTCGAAGGCAATGGTGGAGCAACGTCAAGCGAGGTTGGTGCGAAGTCGGTTTCATCGTCACCACACCGTTGACACACCGGCAAAGCCCCGCCCAAAGGCAGGTTTTTTGCTTTGCGTAGTTGACTACTACAGCATGGCTCTGCAGCGTCATCAGCCAAGCCGCTATTCAATGCAATGCTGAAGACAGTCTGAGCAGTCAAACACTTCACCAGTTATGTCGGTGGACAAAAGGTGAACATTAGAAACATGTCACTAGCCTGTGACTTTTCTGCCAAGCCGCTATTCGTTGGCTTTTCAGAAAAGTGACAGGCTAGTGACATGTTTCTAATGTTCACCTTTTGTCCACCGACATAACTGGTGAAGTGTTTGACTGCTCAGACTGTCTTCAGCATTGCTTTTTCACAGTCAGAGTACTTGTGTTCAGCAGGGTTGAATGTTTTGCTCTCATCCACACTTTTGTCTTGGTCGTATTTTTGATACAACCAAGCACTAAGGCAGTGCTCTGAGAAACCAACTTCCAAAAATAACGTCTTGTCTTTGTTGGGGTATACCAGGCAAGGTGCCTTGCAAAGCAGGCTTTTCAAGGAAGCCACAGCTTCGTTGTGAGTGCCCTCCCAAACAAATGGGGTGTCTTTCTGAAGAAGACAGGTCAAAGACTTTGACAAGTCGGCATAGTTTTCGATTAATTGACGGGAATAATTACATACTCCCAAGAAACTGTGCGCCTCATGAAGGTTTGTAAGTGTTTTGATATTGCGGACTGCTTGGGTTCTGTTAGAATGTGGCAGGATTCCCTCAGCACCCTCCAGAAGCCCAACATAGTTTACCTTGGTCCTTCATGATGCCCAACTTAGCCTTTGCCGTCCCGAGTTGGGTAAGAACGTGGTCCATCTCATTGAGGTGCTGTGACCAAGTCTCACTTCTCATGAGAACGTTGTCCACATAGATTATCGTCCCCCTGGAAGCTGTGTCTGGCATTGCCTACTGCAGGAAGATGTTGAACTCTAAGGGGGAGTTCACATACCCAAACGGGCAATGATTGAGCGTGAAGAGCTTGTTCGAGAAAGAGAAAGCCATTGTGTTGGTCACGATGGTCGACTGTACTTGGCATTTGCCACCTTTGACAACTCGTGGTACAGCTGTGTCATTTGCCAACGAGACAACGTAACCAGCTTGTTGAGTTGTCTATAGTCGTCTATAGTCAACAGTAAAACGCCATTTACCTGTCAGTTTCAGAACAGGCCACATGGGAGCGCTGTACATACTGTTACATTCCCTGATTATCCGTTTAGCTAATAGGGAGTCGATAACCTCTTGTACCGCCGTGTACGCTGCAAGCGGAATTTTGTATTGTCTCACAAATGTAGGAGCTGCTCCGGGTGGTGTAGGAATGCGCACCACATGAATGTCCGTAACACCGCAATCCAGCGAGTCTGTCGACCAGATCTCACTGTGTTTGTTAAACAATTCTCTCAACTGATGCCGTTCAGTGTCATTGACAAGTGCATTAGCATCCGACAGTTGTTGTACTACCTGTGCATGGAAACAAGGTTATGGTTCGGCAACATTGTACAGGTCTTCATTTGGTGGTGACGGCATGTCAATGGTGGGAGAATCAGTGGTTGTTACCTCACAAGAGTGTACCTCACATGCAGTAGAAGATGCGATATTGTCTTCCATGACGATGGAGAATAATAACAGGTTGTCAGAATCGACATCCAGCCTGAACGTCGATGTGTCGTCAAGTGGCATTACGGGAGTTATTGCATACAGCGTACCTCCCTCGCCACTTATGTCTAGGGAGGACGGAAGAGGCCAAATCACGGGAACAACAAGTTCAAAATCGTGGAAGAAGTAATCAATCAATGTTCCTAGCTGGGTGTGCCAAGGAATAGAAATATCCGATTGAGTCAGATTCTGTACCAGGAGGGAAGTGGATCTAGCGTTTAGTTCCAACAGTGGGTTGCAAGTGATAATTAGTCGAATAGTAGCAGAGAGGGTTGGAAGAACACAGTGGTGCCTTCCATCCGGTGTCCAGGCGCCAGGTTCAGTCTTAAAGAAACCTCTGTGGTTCTTGCCAGAACTTGGTGTATGGTATCGAGTTTAACACCCAATCTTACCAAAATGTCCGCTCCCACATAGACTGTATGTGGGAAGTCCACGACAACCAGTATGTAGTGAGATACTTCCTTGGTTCCAATGTGGATTGGTAGTGCACACACCCCTATAGCAGTGAGTGTCGTCTGGGGAGTCGTTCCCAGTGGAATTCTGAACGTTTTCAGAACAAAGGGATGGCAGTTAGCCGTTTTCGAAATGAACATTTCCAAACTGATTGCAGATTTTTCCGACCAGGTTGCCAGTATGGCATCCTCAACCATAGTGCAGTTTAGGCACACGCCACCTATAAGAGGAGGGTGGTAAGGGTTGGCTGGTGAATCACCCAAGCCACACAGAAAAACCTAATGTTTGGTTAACTTCTTACGGAGTGGTGGGGCACTCACGACACTACCCGGTGAAATGCAAGGCGCCAAATTCAAAATCCAAAAGTTGAATTATTAAACATGCATTATTATACAAGTGTTTCATAGTCATCAAAAGCTATGCTTCTTGGCAATATCACAACGTTGTCAGATTTCAAAAAGGCTTTACGGCGAAAGCACCACATTTGATTGTTTGAGGGTAGCACCTAACATATTTTTCCCATTACCATAAATTCATAAGCCTCCACGGTTCACAGAAAACACATTTCACAGCGAAAACAAATCAATTACCTTTTGAAGAACTTCTGCTGAGGGCTTCCCAAGTGTCCAACGAAGACAATCCATGGTTCTTTTGTTAGAAAAAGTAATGTATTATATCCATAAATCTCCATTTGGTTGGCGCGTTATGATAAGGAAATACAGCCTCCAATCGTCTATTGAAACGCGAAGAGAACTCGTTCAACTTATACCTATAAACTTGTCCAAGAACAATCAAACATAATTTTAAATGCATCCTTAGAAACACTTTTATGTATAATATTTCAACCAGAATATAAACTGGGCAATAAGAAAGGAAAAAAACAAAGAACGCGCCAGCCGGGAGTGCACATTTACTTCTATTGACATCTGTGTGTCCACTAACTTATTCGTCTTCTTCTCTGCTCTAAAAGCATCTAAAAAGAATCAGAACACTTTCTCGAGACTGTTGACATCCAGAACAATCAAACATCCTTTTTAATGTATCCTTAGGAACACTTTTATGTATATTTACTATAATAATTCAACCGGCCCCAGTGTTGTCCAATGAAGACAATCCATGCTTCTTTTGTTAGAAAAAGTCATTTATTATATCCATAAATCTCTGTTTGGTTGGCGCGTTATGATCATAAAATCCACCGTTGAGTCGCCCATTGAACCGTGAAGAGAACATGTTCAAATTATACCTATACACTTTCTACAAACAAATCAAACATCATCTTTAATGTATCCTTAGGTATCCTTTTGGGTATATTTGCTGTAATATTTCAACCGGACAATAACGTGAACGATAGGAAAGGAAAATAAAGTGGTGCGCGTTCACAATCTCGCGCCCGTCAAACCTTGTTTACAAAAGTGGTCGCCTGACAATTTCCTATTCCTATCTGTTCTGGTCACTCCTAGAATTCCCAGACTTTGTATATAGACTGTTGACATCTAGTGGAAGCCATAAGTACTGCAGTCTCAGTCCTACATAAAGTTGTATGCAATAGGCACAATGGAGAAGATGCTCATTTACAAAAAAACTCTAAATCTGGATGGATTTTCCTCGGGTTTTCGCCTGCTATATCATTTCTGTTATACTCGCATACATTATTTTAACACTCTTAGAAACTTCCGAGTGTTTCCTATCCAATAGCACTAATTATGCGCATATCCTGTTTTCTGGGCCTGAGTGGAATGCATTTTACTTTGGGCACGCCAGACTCTCCAAAAGAGGCTGATGGCCTTGAGGTAGAAGCTGTTTTTCAGTCTCTCGGTCCCAGCTTTGATGCACCTGTACTGACCTTGCCTTCTGGATGATAGCAGGGTGAACAGGCAGTGGTTGTTGTCCTTGATGATCTTTTTGGCCTTCCTGTGACATCGGGTGGTGTAGGTGTCCTGAAGGGCAGGTAGTTTACCCCCGGTGATGCGTTGTGCAGTCCTCACTACCCTCTGGAGAGCCTTACGGTTGTGGGTGGAGCAGTTGCCGTACCAGGCGGTGATACAGCCCGACAGGATGCTCTTGATTGTGCACCTGTAGAAGTTTGTGAGTGATTTTGGTGTCAAGCCAAATTTCTTCAGCCTCCTGAGGTTGAAGAGGTGCTGTTGCGCCTTCTTCACCACGCTGTCTGTGTGGGTGGACCAATTCAGTTTGTCCGTGATGTGTACGCCGAGGAACATAAAACTTTCCATCTTCTCCACTACTGTCCCCTCGATGTGGATAGGGGGGTGCTCCCTCTCCTGTTTCCTGAAGTCCACTATCATCTCCTTTGTTTTGTTGACATTGAGTGAGAGGTTATTTTCCTGATGATTGAGTTGGATGTGTGCTTGGCCACGCAGTCATGGGTAAACAGGGAGTACAGGAGAGGGCTGAGAACACACCCTTGTGGGGCCCCAATATTGAAGATCAGCGGGTTGGAGATGTTGTTTCCTACCCTCACCACCTGGGGCCGGCCCGTCAGGAAGTCCAGGACCCAGTAGCACAGGGCTGAAGGGAACTATGGTGTTAACTTCTATGGGAGCAGCACACGAGGTGACGGTTTTGGAGTGCCTGGCGTGCCCAAAGAAAAATGCCTCCCATTCAGGCCCAGAAAATAGGATATGCACATATTTAGTACCATTGGATAGGAAACACTCTGACGTTTCTAAAAGTGTTAACATTCTGTCTGTGAGTATAACATATCGGATATGGCATGCACATTGCCTCATTTGGAACCCCTCCCCTTATGAAAATGCCCATATAAGGGCATATGAATGCAGTACCTATTGCTTCCTCTGGATGTCAACAGTCTCGAGAAAGTGTTTTGATTTTTTTAGCTGCTTTTAGATTGTAGAAGAAGACGAATAAGGAAGTGGCCACACAGATGTCAATAGAAGAAAATGCGCACTCCCGGCTGGCGCGCTCTGGGGTTTTTTCCTTTCTTATCGCCCAGTTTATATTCCAGTTGAAATATTATACAAAATATACATAAAAGTGTTCCTATGGATACAGTTACAATTATGTTTGATTGTTCTTGGACAAGTTAATAGGTAAAAGTTGAACGGTTCTCTTCACGTTTCAATGGAGGAGTCGACGCTGTATTTTCTCATTATAACACGCCAACCAAACAGAGATTTATGGATATAATACATTACTTTTTCTAACAAAAGAACCATGGATTGTCTTCATTGAACATGTGGGAAGCCCTCAGCAGAAGTTCTTCAAAAAGGTAATTGATTTGTTTTTGCTGTGAAATGTGTTACGTGTGAACCGTGATGGCTTATGAATTTAGCGCCCCACCGCTCCCTAAGAAGTTAAATGCTGAGCTGTAGTCGATGAACAGCATTCTTACATAAGTATTCCTCTTGTCCAGATGGGTTACGGCAGTATGCAGTGTGATTGCAATTGCGTCGTCTGTGGACCTATTGGGACAGTAAGCAAATTGGAGTGGGTCCAGGGTGTCTGGTAGGATGGAGGTGATATGATGCTTGTCTAGTCTCTCAAAGCACTTCATGATGACGGAAGTGAGTGCTACGGGGCGATAGTCATTTAGCTCAGTTACCTTAGAGTTAGGTGCAGGGACGTATCGGCCAGGTTTATCTCTACGTGACCTGTTAGGTTGGGGATGTTCATCATAGCTACTGTTACTGCGGTGGTTATCGGTGTGGTGGTTACTTGGTAGCCACCCCCTTTGTGCGTCATCTTTTACCGCACCTTTTCCTAATGCCACGCCTTCCAATTAGAGTGATGGTACCCATACAAGCTCGAATATCGAGCTGTCCGGGCTCTTAGCCCGGCTTGCTTTTGATGCTTCAAAATCGGTGCTTGCAAGCTCTCGGAGTGTCGAGATTGGCAAACCAACGTGGGCAGTAGGGCCCAAGTAGTTGATGAAGTTGGGAGACATGTTTGACAGAAACAGTTGTTTGAATGGTAATAGGTCTTCCATTCCTGTTTCAGTGAGCACGCTAAAGTATGCTGATAGTAGGCTTGTGGGTGTTTCGAGCTTGTTTGATATTGTTAGCCAACGAGCTGTCGTGTTTGCGAGTTGCAGAACCACTGAATTCTATTTTCAAAACCAGGGCAGGTTTAGCGTAGTCATTTTGCACATGTTGCTCTTGTAGACGGATGAACTTTGTCACGTGTCTGTTGGATTTTTCTCTTCAACAGGTACAGCCTGTCGGCATTCTAAGCGTTTGGGTAGCCATCCAAGGCATCCTCTATGTCTGCTAAGAATGTCTGTGTCGTTTGGCTTTCCTGGAACTGGGTCAAAGAAGCAGAAGTTTTTGACAATTTTGTCAATGAGATCCCCACCAAGTGCTCGGGGAGCATCTGCACCCTCCCTTGGGGAATTGTGGGTTGAAAGGCCAAGAGGAAAAGTCAAGCTGTGGTTGTGTTAGCGAGGAGGCTCCATGTCACTGTGGGCCGAATGGACAAGAGGAACAGGCTAAAATGCCATTTCGTCTACATTCCCTCGTTCCCTGAGCTCCGGATGTGAGCTAGGTTGCTTGGTTCTGTTGTCCCGCGTGACTGTTCTGGAGTTCCTCTGCATCGCAGAGTCCACCTGGGAGTTGAGGGTGTTTATTTTAGACATGTAGGTGTCGCACTTGCTCCGCTTGGCTTCATACTTATCTGTCATGGTTTATAGGGAGATGTCTCGATTGTGGAGCTGTCCTCCTTTTGAGGAGATGTCCTCCTTTTGCTTAGAGGTCATGTTTTCCAACTTTCTCACTTGGTCTTTCTCATCCTTTATTAAATCAGCGACTTCGAGGATTTCTTCTGTTTTGTCATCCAACTTGGTCATTGTGTTCATTAACTGATAATCTTTGGTCTGCAGCTTTTGGTCTGCAGCTTTTGGAATAGAACCTTATTGCTTTGAGTGGTTTCATTCAAAACCATATGCAGGGCATCAAGTTGCTTGCCCCTGTTTTTAGCTAGCTGGTCATATTCATCTAGTTTTGCATGGACTTCATCGTATTTAGTTTTGGCAAAAACGAGTTGCTCCTGTAGAATACGGACTTGGTCAAGAGTTTGTTGGCGTTCTTTGTCATAAGTGTTAGCCAGATATTCCAATTGATCTGTTCTCAAATGCAGTTCCTTGGCTAGCAGTAGCTTGTCTTTTTCATCTTTTAATGCCAACTTCCTGGTTCTCTCCAGCTGTCCCTTGAACTCCACAGCTTCCTGCTCGTGCCTCTGCTGGGCACTGATGTATTGGACCACTGTCCATATCTGCTGGTGGGCATAGTTGAGGGCTAAACTGGAGAGAACCTTCACAAGGCCTGCACCTGATGGTCTATTTTGGAGAGCGTCTGTCGCAATGTCTGCATTTTTTTCACTTAGGGCATCGAAATCTAAAATGTTCCGCCCCTCGGCATAGTTAGGATATGCATCGCTGCTGAGGTCACTTATTAGAGGGGGAATGGGTGGAAACCCATCTGATAGCTTGCTCATTATTATGATTATCAGTTATTTAAATTTGTCAAGTTTTGGTTTTGAGTTGAGAACTGCAAAAACTATTTAATCAGTTTATAAACGTCAATGAATCATCAAGACTGGGCCAGTAATGTGAAAGTTGGGCTATTAATGAATTTTCAAAAGCAGATTTCATTGATTAATACATTTTAGTGATACATCAAACCTGTATAGGCTATTTGGGAATTACACTTTAATTAACCTGAAAGCGTTGCTATATCTAAGTTAACGTGGAAAAGTTTAACCTCTCTGTGCACGGTGGGACATCTACAACATCCGGTCAAATTGCAGAGCACCAAATTAATTGTAAGTGTGGGGTACAGAGATGAGGTAGTCATTCATGTTAGCCTCTTAGGGATCCAATCCCGTGAATGGTGGGATTGGAATTACAGAAGTACTAATTCAAATTACAGAAGTACTAATTTCAAACATTCATGAAAATACAAGTGTTACAAACTCTTCAAAAGCTTAGAATCTTGGCAATCTCACAGCGTTGTCAGATTTCAAAAAGGCTTTACTGCGAAAGCATAACATTTGATTGTCTGAGGACAGCGCCTGTGTACTTCCTCCATTAGCATAATAATTAAACCAGCGCGGGTGTCACAAAACATAAAAAGAGCTCAAATAAATCGCTTACCTTATGCTGATGGTAATCCAAAGTGTCCAAGCAAGACAATCAATGTTCCTTTTGTTCAAAAAAAGTCCCTCTTTATATCCGTAAAGCTCCGTTTGGTTGGCGCGTTCTGTTAAAGAAAATCCACCGTCCACTCGTCCATTATACAAGACATACAGAGCGTTCAAAATATACCTATAAACTTTGTCCAAACAAATCAAACAACGTTTCTAATCGATCCTTAGGTACACTATTATGTATATTAACTATAATATTTCACACGGATAATAACCTGGGCGATAGAAAAGGAAAAAAACGAGGCGCGTGCACTGATGGTCCCATGTGCCAAACCCAAAAGGTACTTTCTCACTCCACTTGGATACACTTCTTCTACTCTCTTATTTTTCAAGGTAAATGCATTAAACCTTGTCTAAAGACTGTTGACATCTAGTGGAAGCCATAGGTACTGCAACTTGGGAGCTGGATTTAAGCTTTTTCTATAGCAACTTAATAGAAAATGAGCCAGCTCAAAGAATCACATTTTCTCGGATGGATTTCCGTCGGGTTTTTGCCTGCCATATCAGTTCTGTTATACCCACAGACATTATTTCAGAGTGTTTTCTATCCAATACTACTAATTATGTGCATATCCTAGCTTCTGGGCCTGAGTAACAGGCAGTTTACTTTGGGCAAGTTTTTCAACTGAACTTCAAAATACTGCCCCCTAGCTCAAACAGGTTAACAATGTCTCATTGGTTGGAACACACCAGTATGTGTATTATCCCAATAAATGTCCTGAAAAGGAAGTATGGCAACTTAACTTATGTATTAAATTGAACGAGACAATGGTATCCAAACCTTTGAGAATGGTTGGATACCATTGAGTGCAACCTGAATTAATGAAAAATAATACTGGCGATTCTTTAACAGAGATAACTGGTAGCACCAGCTAAAATTGACTGGGTACCAGCAAAGGTGGAATTTCAGAAAACTGTTAGTAATGTGGTCGTAGACACCAAAGAGCTGGTAAAAGCAATTTTAATCGATTAATCACTGCATTTATGAATCATACCTGTCTAGGCTATTTGGGAATTAAACTTTAATTAACCTGAAAGCATTGCTTTAAGTTAACAATGTCTCATTGGTTGGAACACATCAGTTTGCGAATTATCACAATAAACGACCTGAAAAGGTGATATGTATTAAATTGAACGAGACAATGGTATCCAATCAGTTGAGATTTGTTGGACACCGTACAGTGTAACCTGAATTATTTAAAAACAATTACTGGCCATTCTCCACCAGAGGTCACTGATAGCACAAGCTGAAATCACACGGGATTCCCGCACGATTTCACTTTGAACAGAAGGGGAAAACAAAAATGGCTGCTCCCATTTGTTAGCTTAGCATCCCTTTGTTAGCTTAGCATCTGGTGCAATGCTTAGCTTCACTTGTGCAGGATTTCCACTTTCAAGCAAAAGGAAAGTTCCCTCCAACAAGGGAACAAGTTTTCTAAGTGACGTCTCACATTCAACACTTGAGCTCTTCACGTTACCAAAACGCGAGAGGTAGAGAGATAATGACTTTGCTTCGGTCAAACGAATATATCTACTCAAATTTCCGTAATGGCCGGCTCATATGTCCTCTACTCTAGAAATTGCTTATGACCGAGTCTAATCGCTCCTGAAAGCAATAGACAGAAAAAACAGTATCTTGGGCCCAACTACTATTTTTCTCAGAATGCCTGCATCAGCTGGTACATATGCCCTATCTCGTAGCATTCAGTAAATCCCCCCTACCCACTGACTTTCGGCAGATATACTACACAGGAGTGGTTCTCTCCCTAAAAGTATCTGGGTGAAAAGGAAAACCACACACATGGCCCTCTCAACAATAATCCTACATATACAGTGAGGGAAAAAATATTTGATCCCCTGCTGATTTTGTACGTTTGCCCACTGACAAAGAAACGATCAGTCTATAATTTTAATGGTAGATTTATTTGAACAGTGAGAGAAAGAATAACAACAAAAAAATCCAGAAAAAACGCATGTCAAAAATGTTATAAATTGATTTGCATTTTAATGAGGGAAATAAGTATTTGACCCCCTCTCAATCAGAAAGATTTCTGGCTCCCAGGTGTCTTTTATACAGGTAACGAGCTGAGATTAGGAGCACACTCTTAAAGGGAGTGCTCCTAATCTCAGTTTGTTACCTGTATAAAAGATACCTGTCCACAGAAGCCATCAATCAATCAGATTCCAAACTCTCCACCATGGCCAAGACCAAAGAGCTCTCCAAGGATGTCAGGGACAAGATTGTAGACCTACACAAGGCTGGAATGGGCTACAAGACCATCGCCAAGCATCTTGGTGAGAAGGTGACAACAGTTGGTGCGATTATTCGCAAATGGAAGAAACACAAAAGAACTGTCAATCTCCCTCGGCCTGGGGCTCCATGCAAGATCTCACCTCGTGGAGTTGCAATGATCATGAGAAAGGTGAGGAATCAGCCCAGAACTACACGGATCTTGTCAATGATCCCAAGGCAGCTGGGACCATATTCACCAAGAAAACAATTGGTAACACACTACGCCGTGAAGGACTGAAATCCTGCAGCGCCCGCAAGGTCCCCCTGCTCAAGAAAGCACATATACATGCCCGTCTGAAGTTTGCCAATGAACATCTGAATGATTCAGAGGACAACTGGGTGAAAGTGTTGTGGTCAGATGAGACCAAAATGGAGCTCTTTGGCATCAACTCAACTCGCCGTGTTTGGAGGAGGAGGAATGCTGCCTGTGACCCCAATAACACCATCCCCACCATCAAACATGGAGGTGGAAACATTATGCTTTGGGGGTGTTTTTCTGCTAAGGGGACAGGACAACTTCACCGCATCAAAGGGACGATGGACAGGGCCATGTATTGTCAAATCTTGGGTGAGAACCTCCTTCCCTCAGCCAGGGCATTGAAAATGGGTCGTGGATGGGTATTCCAGCATGACAATGACCCAAAACCCACGGCCAAGGCAACAAAGGAGTGGCTCAAGAAGAAGCACATTAAGGTCCTGGAGTGGCCTAGCCAGTCTCCAGACCTTAATCCCATAGAAAATCTGTGGAGGGAGCTGAAGGTTCGAGTTGCCAAACGTCAGCCTCGAAACCTTAATGACTTGGTGAAGATCTGCAAAGAGGAGTGGGACAAAATCCCTCCTGAGATGTGTGCAAACCTGTTGGCCAACTACAAGAAACGTCTGACCTCTGTGATTGCCAACAAGGGTTTTGCCACCAAGTAGTAAGTAATTTTTTGCAGAGGGGTCAAATATTTATTTCCCTCATTAAAATGCAAATCTATCTATAAAAAATTTCACATGTGTTTTTCTGGATTTTTTTGTTGTTAATCTGTCTCTCACTGTTCAAATAAACCTACCATTAAAATTATAGACTGATCATTTCTTTGTCAGTGGGCAAACGTACAAAATCAGCAGGGGATCAAATACTTTTTCCCCTCACTGTGGCTATTATTTGTATATATGTATCTTGCTACACAATTGGTATGGAATTAACGCAAAAGTGTGGCCTAGTTTTATCTTGGAATTCTCACAGTGGGTGCCATATATGTTGTAACAGTGTATTGATTAATGTGACGGCTGCTGTTCATCGAATGATTAACTGTTTATAATTACGTAATTAAATGAATCAGGTAACTATTAATTCATTAAGCTGGGACACCATGGGAAAGTTTTTTTTTTTTTTCTATTTCCCAAATTAGCTAAAAAAATATCTGAATATCGATTTTACAACAGTCGCTAATTAATCAATTTCCTCTACAGTCTCATTCTGAACGTCGCATAATCCGGGAATCTGCACAAACCAGAGTCTCACCAAATAAGTCCGTACCACACCAATTGAGTTGATAATTTATTTACTAACAAGTTAAAATGATAATATAAGATGCACGTACACAAACACAGTCTAGGCTATTGATTAAAACTTAAAACTATGAAATATGTCATCTAGCCACAATTCAGATTTTGGCTGTCAAACATTTAGCTAAACCAACAAAATCATAGTTGTTTCATATAATGGCAGCTAGCTGATTTAGTTCAACTAGTTTGCTAGTTACTTACTGTACCATGATGTCTACCCAACTCGCCATTTATTATTCTCACACCACAGCTCCATCTCTCTCTGATCTCCATTTAACCTTCTCCTTCTTTCCTGCTAGTCTCTTAATCTCCATTAAGACTCAAAATTAAAAGGCTGTGGTCCTGGTACTTGGTCTGGTAGTTGGTCAACATTTTATGCCATACTGAGGGTAGCTAGCTAGTGATGTAGTGGTGTGAAAATAGCTAAATAGGTGGGTTAACGCTGATTGCCATTCACAGTGTTTAGCCAGCCAGTCAATGTGGCTCAGAATTCCAACAATCTTCACCTGTCTCTACGTCAATTCGGGCCAGTGTTCTATTTTATGTTTTTATGGTGCATGTTCAGTCCAGCAGCATGTAATCGATTACAGTGACTTCGGAAAATATTCAGACCCCTTGACATATTCCACATTGTTACTTTACAGCCTCATTCTAAAATGGATTATATAAAAACAATTTCTTAGAAATCCACACAATACCTCATATGACAAAGCAAAAACATTGTTTAATTTTTTTGTGCAAATTCATTAAAAACAGAAATACTTTTTTATTTTATTTCACCTTTATTTAACCAGGTAAACTAGTTGAGAACAGGTTCTCATTTACCACTGCGGCCTGGCCAAGATAAAGCAAAGCAGTGCGACGCAAACAACAACACAGAGTTACACATGGAAAAAACAAGCGTACATTCAATAACACAATAGAAAAAATAGTCTTTATACAGTGTGTGCAAAATCCATGAGGAGGTAGGCAATAAATAGGCCAAAGTAGCGAAGTAATTACAATTTAGCAGATTAACACTGGAGTGATAAAAGAGCAGATGATGATGTGCAAGTAGAGATACTGGTGTGCAAAAGAGCAGAAAGTAAATAAAACAGTATGGGGATGAGGTAGGTAGATTGGGTGGGTTATTTACAGATGGACTATGTACAGCTGCAGCGATCGGTTAGATGCTCAGATAGCTGATGTTTAAAGTTAGTAAGGGACCCACTGGCTCCAGCTTCAGCGATTTTTGCAATTCGTTCCAGTCACTGGCAGCAGAGAACTGGAAGGAAAGGCGGCCAAAAGAGGTGTTGGCTTTGGGGATGACCAGTGAGATATACCTGCTGGAGCGCGTGCTGCGGGGGGGTGTTGTTATTGTGACCAGTGAGCTGAGATAAGGCGAAGCTTTACCTAGCATAGACTTATAGATGACCTGGAGCCAGTGGGTCTGGCGACGAATATGTAGTGAGGGCCAGCCGACTAGAGCATACAGGTCGCAGTGGTGGGTATTATAAGGGGCTTTGGTAACAAAACGGATGGCACTGTGATAGACTGCATCCAGTTTGCAGAGTAGAGTATTGGAAGCTGTTTTGTAGATGACATCGCTGAAGTCGAGGATCGGTAGGATAGTCAGTTTTACTAGGGCAAGTTTGGCGGCGTGAGTGAAGGAGGCTTTGTTGCAAAATAGAAAGCCGATTCTAGATTTGATTTTGGATTGGAGATGTTTAATATGAGTCTGGAAGGAAAGTTTACAGTCTAGCCAGACACCTAGGTATTTGTAGTCCACATATTCTAGGTCAGAGCCGTCCAGGGTAGTGATGCTAGTCGGGCTGGCGGGTGCAGGCAGCGAATGGTTGAAAGCATGCATTTGGTTTTACTAGCGTTTAAGAGCAGTTGGAGGCCACGGAAGGAGTATTGTATGGCATTGAAGGTCGTTTGGAGGTTAGTTAACACAGTGTCCAAAGAAGGGCCAGAAGTATACAGAATGGTGTCGTCTGAATAGAGGAGGATCAGGGTATCACCCGCAGCAAGAGCGACATCATTGATATATACAGAGAAAAGAGTCGGCCTGAGAATTTAACCCTGTGGAACCCCCATAGAGACTGCCAGAGGTCCGGACAACAGGCCCTCTGACTTAACACACTGAACTCTGTCTGCAAAGTAGTTGGTGAACCAGGCGAGGCAGTCATCTGAGAAACCAAGGCTATTGAGTCTGCCAATGAGAATACAGTGATTGACAGTCGAAAGCCTTGGCCAGGTCGATGAAGACGGCTGCACAGTACTGTATTTTATCGATGGCGGTTATGATATCGTTTAGTACCTTTAGTGTGGCTGAGGTGCACCTGTGACCAGCTCGGAAACCGGATTGCACAGCGGAGAAGGTGCAGTGGGATTCGAAGTGGTCAGTGATCTGTTTATTAACTAGGCTTTCGAAGATTTTAGAGAGGCAGGGCAGGATGGATATAGGTCTATAGCAATATGGGTCTAGTGTCACCCCCTTTGAAGAGGGGGATGACAGCGGCAGCTTTTCAATCTTTAGGGATCTCGGACGACACGAAAGAGAGGTTGAGCAGACTGGTAATAGGGGTTGCAACAATGGCTGCGTATAGTTTTAGAAAGAGAGGGTCCAGATTGTCTAGCCCTGCTGTTTTGTACGGGTCCAGGTTCTGGAGCTCTTTCAGAACATCTGCTATCTGGATTTGGGTGAAGGAGAAGCTGGAGAGGCTCGGACAAGTAGCTGCGGGGGGGCGGAGCTGTTGGCCGGGGTTGGGGTAGCCAGGAGGAAAGCATGGCAAGCCGTAGAGAAATGCTTGTTGACATTTTTGATTATCATGGATTTATCGGTGGTGACCGTGTTACCTAGCCTCAGTGCAGTGGGCAGCTGGGAGGAGGTGCTATTGTTCTCCATGGACTTGACTGTGTCCCAAAACTTTTTGGAGTTAGAGCTACAGGATGCACATTTCTGTTAGAAAAAGCTAGCCTTTGCTTTCCTGACTGACTGTGTGTATTGGTTCCTGACTTCCCTGAACAGTTGCTTATCGCGGGGACGATTCGATGCTATAGCAGTCCGCCACAGGATGTTTTTGCGCTGGTCAAGGGCAGTCAGGTCTGGAGTGAACCAAGGGCTGTATCTGTTCTTAGTTCTACATTTTTTGAAAGGGGCATGCTTATTTAAGATGGTGAGGAAGTTGCTTTTAAAGAACGACCAGGCATCCTGGACTGACGGGATGAGGTCAATATCCTTCCAGGATACCCGGGCCAGGTCGATTCGAAAGGCCTGATCGCAGAAGTGTTTTAGGTAGCAATTGACAGTGATAAGGGGTGGTCGTTTGACCGCGGACCCATAGTGGATGCAAGCAATGAGGCAGTGGTCACTGAGATCCTGATTGAAAACATTTGTATTTGGAGGGCAAGTTGGTCAGGATAATATCTATGAGGGTGCCCATGTTTACAGATTTAGGATTGTACCTGGTGGGTTCCTTGATGATTTGTGTGAGATTGAGGGCATCTCGCTTAGATTGTAGGACTGCCGGGGTGTTAAGCATATCTCACTTTAGGTCACCTAACAGAACAAACTCTGAAGGTAGATGGGGTGCAATCAATTTACATATGGTGTCCAGGGCACATCTGTGAGCTGAGGGGGGTCTATAACAGGTGGCAACAGTGAGAGACTTATTTCTGGAGAGATTCATTTTTTAAATTAGAAGTTCGAACTGTTTGGGCATAGACCTGGAAAGTATGACAGAACTTTGCAGGCTATCTCTGCAGTAGATTGCAACTCCTCCCCCTTTGGCAATTCTATCTTGGCGGAAAATGTTGTAGTTGGGTATGGAAATCTCAGAATTTTTGGTGGCCTTCCTAAGCCAGGATTCAGACACCGTGAGGACATCAGGGTTGGCGGAGTGTGCTAAA
This sequence comes from Brachymystax lenok tsinlingensis, assembly GCA_030435695.1. Classification (NCBI taxonomy): domain Eukaryota; kingdom Metazoa; phylum Chordata; class Actinopteri; order Salmoniformes; family Salmonidae; genus Brachymystax; species Brachymystax lenok. The sequence continues at coordinate 36,866,451 of CM059813.1, forward strand.
GCAGTGAGTAAAACAAACTTAGGGAGGAGGCTTCTGATGTTAACATGCATGAAACAAAGGCTTTTTTGATTAAAGAAGTCAACAAATGAGAGTGCCTGGGGACACACAGGGCCTGAGGAACAGAGGAGGAGTAGGATGAGGGTACGGCTAAAGGCTATCAAGACTGGTCGTCTAGTGCGTTGGGGACAGAGAATAAAAGGAGGAGATTTCTGGGTGTGGTAGAATAGATTCAGGGCATAACGTGCAGACAGGGGTATGGTGATGTGCGGGTACTGTGGAGGTAAGCCCAGGCACCGAATGATGACATCTCTGGACGTGCTGGTAATACTGGGTAAGGTCACCGCATGTGTGGGAGGTGGGACAAAGGAGGAATCTGAGGCCTGTAAAGTGGGACTAGGGGCTCCACTGTAAACTAAAACAATGATAACTATCCTAAACAACAGTAAACTGGGCATATTTACATTTGAATCCGGTGCCAGGGTCCAGAGCTTATGGCAAGGAACCGGTGGAGTAGTGGGTTCTAGCCGTGTTTGTGTGGAGTCCGGGTGAACACTGAGGAGGCCGGGAGGTGAGCCTGTGTATGTCAGAGCAAAAACCAAGCCGTGACGTTGAAGGAATTGTCCATAGAGCTCCGAGACAGGGATGTGTTGAGGCACAGATCTGGGGAAGGGTACCAAAACATTTCTACAGCATTGAAGGTCCCCATGAACACAGTGACTGACCTCCATCATTCTTAAAACTTCTTAGGCAGCGTTGGGGCGCTAGCGCCCCACTCCCGACACTACCAGGTGAAATGCAAGGCGCCAAATTCAAAATCCAAAAGTTGAATTATTAAACATGCACCAATATACAAGTGTTTCATAGTCATCAAAAGCTCTGTGTCTTGGCAATATCACAGCGTTGTCAGATTTCAAAAAAGGCTTTACGGCGAAAGCACCACATTAGATTTTTTTGAGGGTAGCACCTTCACTATTTTTCCCATTACCATGAATTCATTAGCCTTCACGGTTCACACAAAACACATTTCACAGCGAAAACAAATCAATTACCTGTTGAAGAACTTCTGCTGATGGCTTCCCAAGTGTCCAACGAAGACAATCCATGGTTCTTTTGTTAGAAAAAGTCATGTATTATATCCATAAATCTCCGTTTGGTTCGCGCGTTATAATCAGAAACTACAGCCTCCACTCGTTCAACATATACCTATAAACTTAGTCCAAGAACAATCAAAAATCAAACATCTTTGGAGAGACCTGAAAATAGCTGTGCAGCGACCCTCCCCATCCAACCTAATACAGGTGTGCCAAGCTTGTAGCTTCATACCCAAGAAGACTCAAGGCTGTAATCGCTGTCAAAGGTGCTTAAACAAATTACTGAGTAAATGGTCTGAATACTTATGTAAATGTGATATTTCCGTTTTTTATTATTAATACATTTGCAAACATAAAAAAAATATTGTTTTTTTCTTTGTCACTATAGGGTATTGTGTGTAGATTGATGATGGGGGGAAAACAATGTAATACATTTTAGAATAAGGCTGTAACCTAACAAAATGTGGAAAAAGTCAAGAGGTCTGAATACTTTCCAAAGGCACTGTATATCTCCTATTTATAAAGTTGGTTAAAAAAAGTGACACATCAGATTGATATCTATGCACTACTCATTTTTGTTTCGGGGGTTTTAAAGTGAAACATTGCCAGTGTGTTGCAGCATTTGATTAATTATTATATGTTTAAAAACAGCATCTTTTGTCATTTTGAAGCAAATGTATGCTCCACAGGAGTTGGCCCTGGTCTTTGTTGACTCTCCCTTGCTTTTTCCTATACTTTATTGGCTCTTTCACATGCATAGTAGTTGTAGTCCTTGCTGGTGGACACTGGCGCTTGGAAATAAAAGATGATCTCCTCTTGCGCTATGTTAATGTATGATTGCATGAATGTGTTAACCCTCGCAAGGCTGCTGGCCCAGATGGCATCCCTGGCCGTGTCCTCAGAGCATGCGCAGACCAGCTGGCTGGTGTGTTTACAGACATATTCAATCAGTCCCTATCCCAGTCTGCTGTTCCCACATGCTTCAAGAGGGCCACCATTGTTCCTGTTCCCAAGAAAGCTAAGGTAACTGAGCTAAATGACTATTGCCCCGTAGCACTCACTTCCGTCATCATGAAGTGCTTTGAGAGATTAGTCAAGGATCATATCACCTCCATCCTGCCAGACACCCTGGACCCACTCCAATTTGCTTACCGTCCCAATAGGTCCACAGACGACGCAATTGCAATCACACTGCATACTACCCTAACCCATCTGGACAAGAGGAATACTTATGTAAGAATGCTGTTCATCGACTACAGCTCAGCATTTAACACCATAGTTCCCTCCAAGCTCGTCAATAAGCTCGAGACCCTAGGTCTCGACCCAGCCCTGTGCAACTGGTTCCTGGACTTCCTGACGGGCCGGCCCCAGGTGGTGAGGGTAGGAAACAACATCTCCACCCCGCTGATCCTCAACACTGGGGCCCCACAAGGGTGCGTTCTCAGCCCTCTCCTGTACTCCCTGTTTACCCATGACTGCGTGGCCAAGCACGCATCCAACTCAATTATCAAGTTTGCTGACGACACTACAGTGGTAGGCTTGATTACCAACAACAACGAGACGGCCTACAGGGAGGAGGTGAGGGCCCTCGGAGTGTGGTGTCAGGAAAATAACCTCTCACTCAATGTCAACAAAACAAAGGAGATGATCGTGGACTTCAGGAAATAGGAGAGGGAGCACCCCCCTATCCACATCGAGGGGACAGTAGTGGAGAAGGTGGAAAGTTTTAAGTTCCTCGGCGTACACATCACGGACAAACTGAATTGGTCCACCCACACAGACAGCGTGGTGAAGAAGGCGCAACAGCGCCTCTTCAACCTCAGGAGGCTGAAGAAATTCGGCTTGTCACCAAAATCACTCACAAACCTCTACAGGTGCACAATCGAGAGCATCCTGTCGGGCTGTATCACCGCCTGGTACGGCAACTGCTCCGCCCACAACCGTAAGGCTCTCCAGAGGGTAGTGAGGACTGCACAACGCATCACCGGGGGTAAACTACCTGCCCTTCAGGACACCTACACCACCCGATGTCACAGGAAGGCCAAAAAGATAATCAAGGGCAACAACCACCCGAGCCACTGCCTGTTCACCCCGCTATCATCCAGAAGGCGAGGTCAGTACAGGTGCATCAAAGCTGGGACCGAGAGACTGAAAAACAGCTTCTACCTCAAGGCCATCATACTGTTAAACAGCCATCACTAACATTGAGTGGCTGCTGCCAAAATACTGACTTAAATCTCTAGCCACTTAAAACATAGGAATTGGATGTAACAAATGTGTCATTAGCCACTTTAAACAATTTTGTATATAATGTTTACATATCCGACATACTCATATCAAATGTATACACTGTACTCTAAACCATCTACTGAATCTTGCCTATGCCGTTCGGCCATCGACCCAAATCTCTAGCCACTTTAATAATTATAATTGGATGAAATAAATGTATCACTAGCCACTTTAAACAATGCCATTTATATAATGTTTACATATCCTACATTACTCATCTCATATGTATATACTCTACTCCATACCATCTACTGCATCTTGCCTGTGCCGGTCAGCCATCGCTCATCCATATATTTATATCTACATACTCGTATTCATTCATTTACTCGTGTGTATAAGATAGTTGTTGTGATTTTGTTAGATTACTTGTTAGATACTACTGCATGGTCGGAACTAGAAGCACAAGCATTTCGCTACACTCACATTAACATCTGCTAACCATGTGTATGTGACAAATAACATTTGATTTGATTTGATCCTTATGTGTAAATCAGCACCTCCATATGGGACCTGGTGTCTTTAATTTTCTTTAGGTTTCTCTCAATTCACCTCAGCCAGTAATTCTCAATTTTCTGAAGATTGTAAAAGCTAATTAGGTTGTTAACACTAATATTGCCAAAGCACTGAATGTATAATGTCATTTTGGCAAGCGGGACAATAAGCTACCCTGAAAAGCAATAGGCTATTGTTAATAAGGTAGTTACCCTTTATGCATTAATACACATCAATCTCAGACTGCTTGCAGGGTACTATTATCAATTGTTTTGTGTGCACACTTGGTGCCCTTAGAGCAGAAGAAAGTAGTGCTAGCTAGAGAAGCGTTTTTGGTGCCTTCAAAGCAGCTAGGTTGTAAAGTTTCCCCAAGAGCAGAAGAAAGTTGCACTAGTTAGAGGTATGTTTATTGCTAGTTGCCCTTAAAGCTGCAAGGTTGTACAGTTTCCCCCAGGACAGAAGAAAGTTGAGCTAGCTTACAGTAGCTAAATTAGTAGCTGTTTATATGTGCTTAGTATATGTTTATAGGTACCCTCAAGGCAGCAAGGTTGTACAGTTTCCCCCAGGGCATTAGAAAGTTGACTTAGCTAACTTAGTAGCCAAATGTCTATGAAATGTGGAATTCCAAGTAGGAAGTCTAGAATATTAGTAAACTAGAATATTGTACCGATTAGCTAGCTAATGTAACAAAAGATAGCTAGCAACTGGAGCCAATTCATATCTAATCAATAAATAGCTAGCTAGCTAAAACCCAGTTCAAAACAAACAAATGTGAGAACTTGCTAGCTTAACATTGTAAACTAGAATAGTGTAGCTAGCTAACTAGCTAGCAGCTAGCCAATGTTAGCTAGCTAGGTGCCTTCAACCCCTTTGTTATTGCAAGCCTAAAGAAGTTCAGAAGTAGAAATTTGCTTAACATGCCACATAATACGTTGCATGGACTCACACGGTGTGCAATAAGTATTCAACATGATTTTTTTATGACTTCCTCATCTCTGTACCCCACAAATACAATTATCTGTAAGGTCCCTCAGTTGAGCATTGAATTTCAAACACAGATTCAACCACAAAGACCAGGGAAGTTTTCCAATGCCTCGCAAAGAAGGGAACCTATTGGTAGATGGATAAAAAAAAATAAAAGCAGGCATTGAATACCTATTTGAGCGTGGTAAAGTTATTCATTGCACTTTGGATGGTGTACCAATACACCCAGCCACTGCAAAGATGCAAGCGTCTTTTCTAACTCAGTTGCCGGAGAGAAAGGAAAACGCTCAAGGATTTCAGCATGAGACCAGTGGGGACTTTAAAACAGTTACAGAGTTTAATGGCTGTGATAGGAGAAAACTGAGGATGGATTAACAACATTGTAGTTAATCCTTAATACTAACCTACATAACAGTGAAACGAAGGAAGCTTGTACAGAATAAAAATATTTAAAAACATTTATCCCGTTTGCAATAAGGAACTAAAGAAAAAATGCAACAAATAAAGCAAGAAAATGAACTTGTGTCCTGAATACAAAGCGTTATGTTTCGGGCAAATCCAGCACAACACATCATGGAGTACCACTCTTCATATTTTCAAGCATGGGGGTGGCTGCATCATGTTATGGGTTTGCTTGTCATCTGCAAAAACAAGGGAGTTTTTTAGGATGAAATTAAACAGAATAGAGCTAAGCATAGGCTAAATTCTAGATGAAAAACTGGTTCAGCCCCCTTTCCAACAGACACTGGGAGACACATTCACCATTCAGCAGGACAACAACCTAAAACCCAAGGTCAAATATGTATTGGAATTGCTTACCAAGACGACCATGAATGTTCCTGAGTGACCTAGTTACAGTTTTGACTTAAATCGTCTTGAAAATTATTGCGATTTGAAAATCGCTGTCTAGCAATGATCAACAACCAACTTGACAGAGCTTGAACAATAACAAAAAAAAATCCTGCAGTGCAAAGCTCTTAAAGACTAATCTCTGCCAAATGTGATACTAACATGTATTGACTCAGGGCTGTGAATACTTATGTAAGTTAGATATTTCTGCATTTAATTTTCAATAAATTTGCTGCAATTAAAAATAAATAAAAAATAAAAAACATTTTCACTTCATAATTATGGGGTATTGTGTATAGATGGGTGAGAAGAAAATATATGTAACCCATTTTGAATTCAAGCTGTAACAACAAAATGTGGAAAAAGTCAAGGGGTGTGAATACTTTTTTAAGGCACTGTAGCTAGCTGGGCTGTCAAGTTTCCTATGTATTAAGATATCTGGTACCTAGAACCACATTTTTCATTTAGTATCTAATCAACAGATAGCTATAACCCAGTGCACTAACAAGCAAATGTGTAAAAACGTGCTAATATCCAACTTAAGTTTTCTGCTGCAAAAGTTTTTCTGCTGTAAACAACTTTCTTTTCAAACCAATCACTCCAAGTGTCATCTCCGTGTTGAGCTCCCGCTCCCGCTTCTGCCTCGTTCCCACCTCTTCCCTGTTTTGATTGGACACCTGACTGAACCAATTGTAGTAGTTCCATCTTTAGGGGGTCTTACAATAACCAAAAACTCTTACGAGCTCATACAGTGGGGCAAAAAAGTATTTAGTCAGCCACCAATTGTGCAAGTTCTCCAACTTAAAAAGATGAGAGAGGCCTGTAATTTTCATCATAGGTACAATTCAACTATGACAGACGAAATGAGAAAAAGAAATCCAGAAAATCACATTGTAGGATTTTTAATTTATTTATTTGCAAATTATGGTGGAAAATAAGTATTTGGTCAATAACAAAAGTTTATCTCAATACTTTGTTATATACCCTTTGTTGGCAATGACAGAGGTCAAACGTTTTCTGTAAGTCTTCACAAGGTTTTCACACACTGTTGCTGGTATTTTGGCCCATTCCTCCATGCAGATCTCCTCTAGAGCAGTGATGTTTTGGGGCTGTCGCTGGGCAACACGGACTTTCAACTCCCTCCAAAGATTTTCTATGGGGTTGAGATCTGGAGACTGGCTAGGCCACTCCAGGACCTTGAAATGCTTCTTACGAAGCCACTCCTTCGTTGCCAGGCGGTGTGTTTGGGATCATTGTCATGCTGAAAGACCCAGCCACGTTTCATCTTCAATGCCCTTGCTGATGGAAGGAGGTTTTCACTCAAAATCTCACGATACATGGCCCCATTCATTCTTTCCTTTACACGGATCAGTCGTCCTGGTCCCTTTGCAGAAAAACAGCCCCAAAGCATGATGTTTCCACCCCCATGCTTCACAGTAGGTATGGTGTTCTTTGGATGCAACTCAGCATTCTTTGTCCTCCAAACACGACGAGTTGAGTTTTTACCAAAAAGTTCTATTTTGGTTTCATCTGACCATATGACATTCTCCCAATCCTCATCTGGATCATCCAAATGCTCTCTAGCAAACTTCAGACGGGCCTGAACATGTACTGTCTTAAGCAGGGGACACGTCTGGCACTGCAGGATTTGAGTCCCTGGCGGCGTAGTGTGTTACTGATGGTAGGCTTTGTTACTTTGGTCCCAGCTCTCTGCAGGTCATTCACTAGGTCCCCCCGTGTGGTTCTGGGATTTTTGCTCACCGTTCTTGTGATCATTTTGACCCCACGGGGTGAGATCTTGCATGGAGCCCCAGATCGAGGAAGATTATCAGTGGTCTTGTATGTCTTCCATTTCCTAATAATTGCTCCCAGTTGATTTCTTCAAACCAAGCTGCTTACCTATTGCAGATTCAGTCTTCCCAACCTGGTGCAGGTCTACAATTTTGTTTCTGGTGTCCTTTGACAGCTCTTTGGTCTTGGCCATAGTGGAGTTTGGAGTGTGACTGTTTGAGGTTGTGGACAGGTGTCTTTTATACTGATAACAAGTTCAAACAGGTGCCATTAATACAGGTAACGAGTGGAGGACAGAGGAGCCTCTTAAAGAAGAAGTTACAGGTCTGTGAGAGCCAGAAATCTTGCTTGTTTGTATGTGACCAAATACTTATTTTCCACCATAATTTGCAAATAATTTCATTAAAAATCCTACAATGTGATTTTCTGGAGTTTCTTTCCTCATTTTGTCTGTCATAGTTGAAGTGTACCTATGATGAAAATTACAGGCCTCTCTCATCTTTTTAAGTGAGAGAACTTGCACAATTGGTGGCTGACTAAATACTTTTTTGCCCCACTGTATATGCTGCTGCTGCTACTGCTTATAATCTATACGGTTGCCTACTCACTTTACCCCTTACCTATATGTACATATCTACCTCAATTCCAAGAACTCCTTTCATAAGAATAGAGACAAGAAAAGGTTTATTTAAAAAGAAGTCGAGACGAGGTTTTTCTAAAACACTAGAGACGAGACAAGGTCTCTTTAAAAGCAGATATTTTGCAATCGACAAGAAAAAGCTCAGCATAACAACTTAATATAGCAGGATGTTTTTGTAATATAAATATTCTCTGACAAAGAATGAAATGTGCACAAAGAACGCAACCTGAAAAGGGGACATATCTGATTACTGTAGATTCCCAATGGTACTACTTTGTAGTACCCAATGGTACTTTCATAACTATTTTAATTCTTTTGACATTATCAACGGAAATATATGTACTCTTCTGTCTGTTTAGTTTTACCTGTAAGGATGTGGAGCCCTTCTTTATCAGCTTTTTACACCTCCCCAGTGATCTCCACATCCTACGTGGTGTGTCAGGGGTAGCATTGCACAATACATTCCATGTTTTTCTAGAAATCCTTGTTGGATTTTGCAACCCTAGTCAGCGGATACTACATGCAGTACATCTACCTCACTGTGCTATTAACAAGTTACGAATGCATGGGCATGAATTAAATTCAAAGACGATATACTAACATGCCAATCAACCATACAATGTATTTGTACTGCAAGATGTATGTATGTACACATGTAATGTAGCCTACTCTATGTGTACCGCTTGTCAGCAATCCTTCAATGTTAAATATAGATATTTTAGCCACCCTATCATTCATATTGGTAATTTCAGGGTTGCTCAAGGTGACCTGTGAACAAGTCAAACACTAATGAAATGAGGAAATCCATCTGCAAGCAGATAGATTACTCTGAAAGTCGGCAGGAATTCCATTAAATCCTGGCAAAGGAGACTGATACGCCATGTCTGAGCCAAAGACAAGTGGCATGAATGTTGAATGTGTCACTGGGAAATATGTAACCCATCAAGGTATTTCTGCCTAGCAGGAGTTTTGACAGTCTGTATATCTGTGATTGAATAGAAATGCTTTAGTCATAGTAAGCCAAATAAATATATGATTTTCACTTGTAATTAGATTTAGCATTATTGGCTTTTTGTCTTTTCCCTTTTTGTTTATCTATCATTATTTTAGCACTAATTTGTGACTGTGCGCTTTGATAAGAACTGAAAATCAATAGCATTTATTTTTAATGAATGTATTTACTGTTCTGTGAGTTCTGTGCTTATCTTCTATTTGGGAATATATTTACAGAACAACACTTCTTCTTTTTCCAATATGATTGCTTCAAATAATAAAATGTTAGTTTCTCTGTTTCAACTCTGGTTACTTTTTGCTCAACCAAGATGTGAAAAGACCATTAAGACATATAATTGCATATTATACAGAACAAGATTGTGTAATTATGTTGACAGTGTAGGTAAAAATAAATAAATTATTCTGAACATGCACTACAGTACAATGCAAATCGAATTTAATACCACTCACACTATGAAAGTATCCTTTGTGTATGAATGGTACATTTTAATTATGCTTTTTGCAGAAGGGCCACTTTAAACAAAGCCTCTCCTCATGACAGTTTTTACTGTATAAATAGCTTTACCAAACTCATCAAATACACAATTTTCCTGCTTTCAATTCTTTGAAATGGAGAGAGGATAAAAAACACAATTCTCATCTTGTATAATGTAATTTCTATAGACTTCTATAAACGTGCATTCAAATTCTATTTAAGTGTATTCAATAGATTGTGTCCAATAAATTAATATTTAATAAACCTCAGTTATATCAATAAGATATCGCTACAGAAGGCCACCATGTCAAGCATGTCTGGACCACAACTAGGGCTGTTGCTTTGACCGTATTATCGCCACACAGGCAGTCATGAGTCATGACCACAGTAAAATTCCATGTGACAATTGAGTCACGGTAATCTCCTTTAATGCACTCTAGACATGCTTTGGTAGTACTGTACCCAACTTGCTAACTACCATTAGGTACTAATGGCCCGGTACTCAGGGATCTATTGTCCCTCTAACCACTTATCATGCTTTTAAAACTCACCTGACTGTGATGATCAATTTGAAGAAAGAAGTTCAACAGCAGGTTGAAACTGAGTGTAAAACATGGTTGTTGTGGATGTTGTTTCAAAGACTAACACAACGAAAATGGACAGTGTTTTCTAAGGTGATGATTAATTCAAAACCCTCATATGCATATTATAGCTTATGCATATGCATAGGCTTATGAGCCCAAGCCTGAAAACCCCCCTGATAAAAATGATGTTTGTGCTGCTATTGTATACAATACATAGCCTACACATAAAAAAAGATTTAAGATCACTTTGGTACATAATTGGTATAGCTTATACTCCAAAATTAAACAAATTTGAGTAATTGCCTTTGGGTGTGCTGTATTTTTATTCATACTGGATGGACTGGTTACCGTATGCTACGCTCCAAAATGTCTATCCATGTGTCAGGCTCTTGTGTAGCTGGTGCATAAAGTCAGGCGCAGGAGAACAGTACTGAGTGAGCAAAAACTTTACTCAAACAAATATACATTCAAAACTCTAAACGTGTGAATAGAAATAAACTTGCCATATACGCAAAACAGGCGAGGCATATACGAAATGCACCAGCCGGAAAGAAACGGCTTCACAATAAACAATCACACACAAGAAGGAAAACAGAGGGTTACATACACAACAGATAATGATGGGGAATGCAAACCAGGTGTGTGAGAAACAAGACAAGACAAATGGAAAATGAAAAGTAGATCGGTAATGATTAGAAGACCGGTGACGTCGATCGCCGAATGCCCCCCGAACGAGGAGGGGAACTGACTTCAGTCGAAGTCGTGACACCATGTGTCTGGGAGAGAACGTAAACCCCTAGGCAAGGTTTCATTGATTGTGCAAGGCGGCTTACAGGGTTAGCCTACAATTACAGTGAATTTGTATTTGATTTTGAATAGTATAGTAATAGGACATTTTTTTTATTAATTGGGTGACACATTACCTTTAGATATACAGAATATCTCACCACCATGTATTTCCATCTCCTCCTATCTCTCCTTTATACCTTTTTAGTGCACCTAGAGGGGCTGTGAACAGTTATTCGAAATATGTTTAGTTGCAAAAACATGTTACATGTTCCTGAACAGATGTTACTTGGTTTTCCAAATTAAGCACTGGGTAGCTGCAGGAACAAGGTTGGAGAGCCTATGGCGTACAGAGTTTGGGCGGAATATCACCTGATAGTGCAGCGAGAGCATGCTCCTCAAACAGTGGTTGATGCATTTAATAATGGGCCATTCTAAGTCGAAACTAACTTTACATATTAGTACAGACATGATTAAACTGAGAATTGTCTGATGTGTGAAAATATGATCACTTGATGAGAGAACGGCTGTGCAGCCTGAGGCAAGGAAGCTTTTTTTGTGACTTTTTGCTGCCCATATAAATTTGGTTTTGATTTCTAAGACATTCTAAAGGTTTGTATCATTCACAATGAACATTGCCAAATAACTCTAAATCTAGCACATAGGACCTGTTTTAAATGATCACTTTTACGCTCAACATAGTCACTTAATACGAGCACTCACTCCGGAATGGGAAAAATATTCTTTCTATTTTATTCAGCTAAGTTCTATTCATCTTGTTATCGTTCTTGTACGCAAGAAAGCAAAGGTAACTGAACTAAATTACTATCGCCCCATAGCACTCACTTATGTCATCATTAAATGCTTTGAGAGACTAGTCAAGGATCATATCACTTCTACCTTACCTGTCACCCTAGACCCACTTCAATTTGCTTACCGCCCCAATAGATTCACAGACGATGCAATCGCCATCACACTGCACACTGCCCTATCCCCTGTGGTAGAAAAAGTACCCAATTGTCATACTTGAGTAAAAGTAAAGATCCCTTAATAGAAAATGACTCAAGTAAAAGTCACCCAGTAAAATTCTACTTGAGTAAAAGTCGAAAAAGTATTTGGTTTAAAATGTCCTTAACTATCAAAAGTAAATGCAATTACTAAAATATACTTAAGTATCAAAAGCAAAAGTATAAATAATTTTCAATTCCTTATATTAAGCAAACCAGACGGCAAAGTTTTTTTTAATTTACGGATAGCCGGAGGCACACTCCAACATCCAGACATCATTTACAAGCGAAGCATGTGTGTTTAGTGAGTCCGCCAGATCAGAGGCAGTAGGGATAACCAGGGATGTTCTCTTGTGTGAATTTGACAATTTTCCTGACCTCTTACTCAACATCAACAAAACAAAGGAGATGATCGTGGACTTAACCCTTTGACACGTACCCTCACATGGCTGTGATCGTTCTACAGTGGTCCCTGAAGCGTACGATCACATCTTTGTGATTAGAACGCTCGTTTAGAACGCTCATTTAGAATGGCCAGTTTCGAATGACAACAATCAACAATTGAGCTGGCCACACTTTTTTCAGAAACTATTTACACAAACACAGTCCTTACAAAGTTATGTCCAGAATGTGAGCAGTTTATTTTTGGATGCAATGTTCAGACATTCACAGAAGTAGCTACAGCATAACACAATCACCCTAACCGGAAAAATGTAGGCTACATTTGTCCTAGCGCTAACTGAGGAAAGATTGACGCAACACAAGTGGTCATACTTTCTAACTCTCAGCTGACATAAACTACAATATGAATTAGTTAATAGCAATTACTATGTATAATTAATCACATCACGGGTGAGCGCACCATTGACCGAAATAATTAGGTAAAACACTTTCTAGAAATCGAAAGTAAACGGCGATTAGTTTCAGCGCGCAGCCATGCTTTTTTTCCTCACAGAAACCAAGATAATAAGAGAAGACAAAGATGAGTTTGGTCTGTTTATAGTATGCACGTTGAAGGGATGTGACGTCTACCATCGTTCACATCCCACCATTGATTTTGGTCAAACAGAAGATTACGTGAAACCCAGAATGCATTGTATTTCAACAAACATGGCTACACAGCTGGAATATTTTACACACAGAATATGTGCCCATTACAATCTATGCAAGAATCGTAATGCATGATTTGTCACCTGTAATTGAAAACACGTGTGCAGATCCTGTCCCGACGCGAGATGAGCAAATGTCTGCAGACTTGAACTGCACAAACAATTAGGAAGTGCTTGGGGAATTTTGTCCGGGTCAGAAATGTCCCAAAAATGTAATTGTCCGCAAAACGTAATGAATGAGGAGGCGGAACACATCTCAATTCAAACTGTTCTTGGAAGATAAAAACTTGTTAGAAAATCATTTGAAGTTGAAACAGCCTATAAATAAAAACAGGCTAAATTTCTTTGTTTGAGGGCAGCGCGGATTAAATGTACTGTTGAATAACAATCACATTCTGGAATGGAGAGAACGTTCTAACATCATCACGTGCATAAAAAAACTCACGCTGGGGCGACCGTTAGAGATATTTGGAACTCACACATGAAAGGGTTAAGGAAACAGCAGAGAGAACATCCACATCGATGGGACTGCTGTGGAGAAGTTGGAAAGCTTTAAGTTCCTTGGCGTACACATCACAACATCACACATCACAACCTCAGGAGGCTGAAGAAATTTGGCTTGGCACCTAAAACCCTCTCAAACTTTTACAGTTGCACAATTGAGAGCATCCTATCGGGCTGTATCACCACTTGTTACGGCAACTGTACTGCCCACAACCGCAGGGCTCTCTGGAGGGTGGTGCGGTCTGCCCATCGCATCACCGGAGGCAAACTACCTGCTCTCCAGGACACTTACAGCACCCGATGTCATAGGAAGGCCAAAAAGATAATAAAGGACAATAAACAGCTGAGCCACTGCCTGTTCAACACGCTATCATCCAGAAGGCGAGGTCAGTACAGTTGCATCAAAGCTGGGACCGAGAGACTGAAAAACAGCTTCTATCTCAAGGCCATAAGACTTTTAAATAGCCATCACTAGCACCTAGAGGCTGCTGCCTATATTCATAGACTTAAAATAAATGGCCACTTTAATAAACTGAACACTATTCACTTTAATAATGTTTACATATCTTGCAATATTCATCTCATATGTATATACTGTATTCTATACTATTCTACTCCATCTTAGTTTAGCACTCTGACATTGCTAGTCCATATATTTATATATTCTTAATTACATTACATTTACTTAGATGTTTATGTATTGGGTATATGTCGTGAAATTGTTCGATATTACTAGTTAGATATTACTGCACTGTCGCAGCTAAAAACACAAGCATTTTGCTACGCCCGCAATAACATCTGCTAAACACGTGTATATGACCAATACAATTGTATTGGATTTTATTTGATTTATGAATAGCCTCATCTCAGTATCTCCATTAATGGGAGGTTTTAGAGCTGTACCCGTTCTTTCAGGCAGGTTGACATTTATTGTCACAAGTCTTGTCCTGGAGGCATAACTGAATGATTTTCCCTTAGATAGGCTGGTGGCAAACTCTGTCCATAATAAAGCGCTGCCTTCTTAAAAACAACACTATCAAAAAGGAAGGTCCTACAGGCCCTAGTTTTGTTGCACCTGGACTACTGTTCAATGGTGTAGTCAGGTGCCACAAAGAGGGACTTAGGAAAATTACAACTGGCTCGGAACAGGGCAGCACGGCTGGCCCTTCAAAGTACACGTGGAAGAGAGATTGACTTAATCCCTACTTGTTTTTGTAAGAAGTGTTGACAAGCTGAATGTACCGAGCACACAGCTCGGACACCCATGCATAGCCCACAAGGCATGCCACCAGAGGTGTCTTCACAATCCCTAAGTCCAGAACAGACTATGGGAGGCGGCACAGTACTACATAGAGCCATGACTACACGGAACTCTATTCCACATCAGGTAACTGATGCAAGCAGTAGAATCAGATTTGAAAAAGCGGTAAAAATACACCTTATGGAACAGCGAGGACTGTGAAGAGACACACACAAAGGTTCAGACACACACATACGCACATCTACATTATAATATTGTTGTATGGTGGTATTATACACATGTCGTGGTGTAATAATGTTATATGATGTACTGTTTTCTCTTTTGTATTATATGTAATGTAAGTGCCTTAATGTGTTTGGACCCCAGGAAGAGGGGTCCCCATTGGCAGCAGCTAATGGGGATCCCTAATAAATATATATATATTTTCTTTTTAGCTATATTGTAAAAAATTATGAAAACAAGCATTTGCTTTTTGGTGTTAATTTAAGGTTAGGGTTTGGCATTAGGATTAGCAGTGTGGCTAAGGTTAGCGTTAAGTTTAGGTTTGTTTAGGATGTTATGTGTAAACGAATGATCACTCTGCAGCGCTGCCTCCAGAACAAGATTCCATTTTATGTCCAAAACTGAGATTTAGGGAAGCTTTACATTTCTTCAATATTCCAACATTTGAAACCCATTTACGAGGATCTTGTGTCTCGCCACGATTGACTTTATAACATGAAACACTGCCAGACATACGCACACTCCGGTAATTGACAGTGAGAAAGCTGCTTTATTTAGAATATTTTGATAGCTAGCGGACTTCAGTTGTAGACATGTTCTTAGATACTAGAGTTCATGCCAAAGAATTACATGAGAAATACTGCACCAAAAACCTTAGCTAGATGTAAAATTGCGCAACTAAGACCTCTGCAAAAACATCAAAATAATTTATTGATTTCTCTATTTTGAAGGTGAAATGTTGCTAGCATCACTCAACAGGGACAAACAGCAGTAACTTCCAGGGTATGATATAGCGAACATAACACACCGACATCAAACCACACCCCCAAGACGCACATTTAAAAGAAATTTGATTAGCAGAGAAGCCTAGGCAAAATCGATGAGTTCAGTCACCTTTTAAGGTCATTCTCAGGGGACCAACCTCTAGTTTCTTTTTTCTACGTGCTTTAGTACATTGAAGTTAACCTAGATTCAGCTTATTTGACAGGAACAAAGTAAGGAAATGCTCAGGATGAGAGAACCTCAGAAGTCACTATGTCAGCATTTCTTTTGCTTTTCAGGGTATATTGAAATAGATTTAAAACATAAACAATGGGGCAGATTTATCAAAAGTAAAAACAGAGGACATGGCCTCAATAATTATAAGCAACAACAAGACAATTGTAGGTTCTTGCTGATTGTAGAGGGTTTGGCACATAGATTAGTTGCAGTGCCTTCAGAAAGTATTCACACCACTTTACTTTTTCCCCATTTTGTTGTGTTACAAGTTGGGATTAAAATGTTTTATTGTAATTTTTGATTGTTATCTACACAAATTTCTAACATTTGTAAAGACAAATATGAACACTAATATATTGTGATTACATAAGTATTCAACCCCGAGTCAATACATGTTAGAGTAACCTTTGAAAGTGATTCAGTCTTTCTGGGTATGTCTCTTACATGCTGACCGCTTTGCGTCGCGTGCTTGCAAAATAACTACTCGCGCGCGCCAACGAGCGTCTGCGTTGCCAAGCGCTAAATTATAAGTCAGTTCTATTTGTGATGCTGAACACCTGCATCCCATCTCCTCATTGGTTTATAGAAGCAGATACCCACGTGCCATCTCCTCATTGGTTATACCCACGTGGGTGATTGAAAGACGAACTGATGTCGGTCGTCGTCATGGTATTAATATTAGATGCCAATCGCCATATAAAGTCCAAAGAAGAAAAAGCCTGGAAGGTGAGGTTCGTCGTCGTCATGGTAATATGATTCGGTTGACCGTTTTATGTGTGGATTAATTGTCGGAGTAGAGGACCTTGTGCATTTCAGGTAAAATAACAATTCAACGTTTATATCCCAAGACAAATTAGCTAGCAACAGCAAGCTAGCTAAATAGAACAAATTAGCTAGCAACTGCAAGCTAGCTAGCTAAATTGCCATAAATGTTTATTGCTTTTCGATCTGTCCCCAAATGAATAGAATTGGTTCAGAGTTTGTTTTGATATTTTAACCTGCTTTTCGTGAACGCGTTTGGTGTGGGGGGAAATAATCTATTTGCCCACGATGGCGCATGCACTCGGCCTGTTTGGGAACGGTGTAACAGGCTGACTACACTGCTCACGTCACGTGCTCGAGTGTTGAAAAATAAATTTTGAAATCTATATTATTCAATTATTTCACCAACACTGCTCAAGGCGCATCAGCAGCGTCTGCGTTGCCAAGGGCTAAAATAGAAGTCAGTTCTATTTGTGACGCAGATCGCGCTGCAAGTCCTGCCTCTCCCATCTCCTCTTTGGTTGTGACTGAAAGACGAAGGAGGTCAGTGGCGGTAATGCACCTATTTTATGAAAGTTGGCAATTGCAATATAAGGCCAAGAGAAGAAAAAGCCTGGAAGGAGGAGAGATGACTAGAAACGATTCGGTTGACCGTTTTATGTGTGGATTAATTGTCGGAGTAGAGGACCTTGTGCATTTCAGGTAAAATAACAATTCAACGTTTATATCCCAAGACAAATTAGCTAGCAACAGCAAGCTAGCTAAATAGAACAAATTAGCTAGCAACTGCAAGCTAGCTAGCTAAATTGCCATAAATGTTTATTGCTTTTCGATCTGTCCCCAAATGAATAGAATTGGTTCAGAGTTTGTTTTGATATTTTAACCTGCTTTTCGTGAACGCGTTTGGTGTGGGGGGAAATAATCTATTTGCCCACGATGGCGCATGCACTCGGCCTGTTTGGGAACGGTGTAACAGGCTGACTACACTGCTCACGTCGCGTGCTCGAGTGTTGAAAAATAAATTTTGAAATCTATATTATTCAATTATTTCACCAACACTGCTCGGGCGCGCCAACGAGCGTCTGCGTTGCCAAGGGCTAAAATAGAAGTCAGTTCTATTTGTGACGCAGATCGCGCTGCAAGTCCTGCCTCTCCCATCTCCTCGTTTGTTGTGACTGAAAGACGAAGGAGGTCAGTGGCGGTAATGCACCTATTTTATGAAAGTTGGCAATCGCAATATAAGGCCAAGAGAAGAAAAAGCCTGGAAGGAGGAGAGATGACTAGAAACGATTCGGTTGACCGTTTTATGTGTGGATTAATTGTCGGAGTAGAGGATCTTGCGCATTTCAGGTAAAATAACAACTCAATGTTTATATCCCAGGACAAATTAGCTAGCAACAGCAAGCTAAATCAAATCAAATCAAATCAAATTTTATTTGTCACATACACATGGTTAGCAGATGTTAATGCGAGTGTAGCGAAATGCTTGTGCTTCTAGTTCCGACCATGCAGTAGTATCTAACAAGTAATCTAACAAATTCACAACAACTACCTTATACACACAAGAGTAAAGGAATGAATACGAGTATGTACATATAAATATATGGATGAGCGATGGCTGACCGGCATAGGCAAGATGCAGTAGATGGTATGGAGTACAGTATATACACATATATATGAGATGAGTAATGTAGGATATGTAAACATTATATAAATGGCATTGTTTAAAGTGGCTAGTGATACATTATTTCATCCAATTATAATTATTAAAGTGGCTAGAGATTTGGGTCGATGACCGAACGGCATAGGCAAGATACAGTAGATGGTTTAGAGTACAGTGTATACATTTGATATGAGTATGTCGGATACGTAAACATTATATACAAAATTGTTTAAAGTGGCTAGTGATACATTTGTTACATCCAATTCCTATGTATAAAGTGGCTAGAGATTTAAGTCAGTATGTTGGCAGCAGCCACTCAATGTTAGTGATGGCTGTTTAACAGTCTGATGGCCTTGAGGTAGAAGCTGTTTTTCAGTCTCTCGGTCCCAGCTTTGATGCACCTGTACTGACCTCGCCTTCTGGATGATAGCGGGGTGAACAGGCAGTGGCTCGGGTGGTTGTTGTCCTTGATGATCTTTTTGGCCTTTCTGTGACATCGGGTGGTGTAGGTGTCCTGGAGGGCAGGTAGTTTAACCCGGTGATGCGTTGTGCAGTCCTCACTACCCTCTGGAGAGCCTTACGGTTGTGGGCGGAGCAGTTGCCGTACCAGGCGGTGATACAGCCCGACAGGATGCTCTCGATTGTGCATCTGTAAAAGTTTGTGAGTGATTTTGGTGACAAGCCAAATTTCTTCAGCCTCCTGAGGTTGAAGAGGCGCTGTTGCGCCTTCTTTACCACGCTGTCTGTGTGGGTGGACCAATTCAGTTTGTCCGTGATGTGTACGCCGAGGAACTTAAAACTTTCCACCTTCTCCACTACTGTCCCCTCGATGTGGATAGGGGTGCTCCCTCTCCTGTTTCCTGAAGTCCACGATCATCTCCTTTGTTTTGTTGACATTGAGTGAGAGGTTATTTTCCTGACACCACACTCCGAGGGCCCTCACCTCCTCTCTGTAGGCCGTCTCGTCGTTGTTGGTAATCAAGCCTACCACTGTAGTGTCGTCAGCAAACTTGATGATTGAGTTGGATGCGTGCTTGGCCACGCAGTCATGGGTAAACAGGGAGTACAGGAGAGGGCTGAGAACGCACCCTTGTGGGGCCCCAGTGTTGAGGATCAGCGGGGTGGAGATGTTGTTTCCTACCCTCACCACCTGGGACCGGCCCGTCAGGAAGTCCAGGACCCAGTTGCACAGGGCTGGGTCGAGACCCAGGGTCTCGAGCTTAATGACGAGCTTGGAGGGAACTATGGTGTTAAATGCTGAGCTGTAGTCGATGAACAGCATTCTTACATAAGTATTCCTCTTGTCCAGATGGGTTAGGGCAGTATGCAGTGTGATTGCGATTGCGTCGTCTGTGGACCTATTGGGACGGTAAGCAAATTGGAGTGGGTCCAGGGTGTCTGGCAGGATGGAGGTGATATGATCCTTGACTAATCTCTCAAAGCACTTCATGATGACGGAAGTGAGTGCTACGGGCGATAGTCATTTAGCTCAGTCACCTTAGCTTTCTTGGGAACAGGAACAATGGTGGCCCTCTTGAAGCATGTGGGAACAGCAGACTGGGATAGGGACTGATTGAATATGTCCGTAAACACACCAGCCAGCTGGTCTGCGCATGCTCTGAGGACACGGCCAGGGATGCCATCTGGGCCGGCAGCCTTGCGAGGGTTAACACATTTAAATGTTTTTCTCACATTGGCTGCGGTGAAGGTGAGCCCGCAGGTTTTGGTAGCGGGCCGTGTCGGTGGCACTGTATTGTCCTCAAAGCGAGCAAAGAAGTTGTTTAGTTTGTCTGGGAGCAGGACGTCATGGTCCGCGACGGGGCTGGTTTTCTTTTTGTAGTCCGTGATTGACTGTAGACCCTGCCACATTCCTCTTGTGTCTGAGCCATTGAATTGTGACTCTACTTTGTCTCTATATTGACGCTTAGCTTTTGCCATACATGTTTAATGCTTTTCCCAAATTAATGTAATTGGTTCAAGAGTTTGTTTTGATATTTTAATCTGCGTGTTGTGATCGTGTTTTGTGTGGGGGGACAAACAAATTGTATCCAATTTGGGTTCCGTGTAAGAGTTTAGCACACATGGATTGTACAATATTTGCATATCATTATTTTTTTAATTCTTCATACTTTCAAGACCATTTAATTCAGAACTGTAACTAGCAGCATTCTATGCCGTCTTGGTAAGCAACTCCAGTGTATATTATGCCTTGTGTTTTAGGTCCTGCTGAAAGGTGAATTTCTCTCTTGGAAAGCAGACTGAACCAGGTTTTCTTCTAGGATTTTGCCTGTGCTTAGCTCTATTACATGTATTTGTATCCTAAAAAATGACCTAGTTCTTGCTGATGACAAGCATACCGATAACATGATGCAGCCAACACCATCTTTTTTTTACCCATTCATTAATAAATGCCCTTCTTTGCGAGGCACTGCAAAACTTCCCTGGTCTTTGTGGTTGAATCTGTGTTTGAAATTGACTGCTCGACAGAGGGACCTTACATGCATGAAGGGCAGTTGTTGATTGAGAATGATTGAGGATCTCCATATTGCAAATGTACGGTCCCTTACTAGACGTGCGCAAATGTTTTTAAAATAGGCCAACGGCCTAAAGCCGTGCCCCAGGGCCAGATCTTCCGGGAAGACATCGAACGAAGTCTCTCGGACATTCGGTGTCCGTTTTATAAATGTTAAAAATGTTGGTCATTTTTCCGCCCTTCTGAAAAATTCCACCAGATGGCGAATGGCTTCTTATTGCAAATGTACAAAATATCACCAACATGACATGGCCATTTCTCTTAAACGGAAAAGACTTCGAATACGAAACTTGGTGAGCATGGGTTTGGCCAAATGGGCTTTCAGCCCAGAAACAAGATGGCGTCGAGGACTCAATGGTTTTTGAGTTAAGGCCCATTTTCTGGGATTAAAGGTCAAAAACGGTAATAAAGCGCTAATTTGACATGAACCCACGGTGTAAGGAAAAAAAGAACCAGCTGTTTATCTATTGTAATTTACGAGAAATCGTAAAATGTAGAATTGGTTATAGTGAAAGAAATGTGTTTTTTCCCAAAAAGATCCAGTTGTAGATCCAGTTGCAGCGTGTTCAGACGAATCCGTTAACGTGGGTTTCGGAGCTTTGTGATTTTCTGTGATTTTCTGAAATCACACACACACACACACAGTCATTGGGGAGTGACAATGTGGGGCTTACAGACACACAGAGCCTGCAATAGTTACCTTTGTTCGAAAACTATCAAAGAACCATCAGACCTAGAGATCTGAAACCTTTTCTGGAGCTTAAGTGGATAGTGCACTGTGAGTTATGGGGCTCTATAAGGTTCTCAGGCAGAGAAAAAGCCTCGTACATTTGCAATAACTTCAATTATTGCAAATAACTTCAATAACTTCAAAAGTAGGCCCTAAATGAAGCCTGGGTGCTTTTGGGTGACATCGGCAGACCCGTTAGGGTTAGAAGATCAATTCAACCTCAGGAACGTTCCTAAGGTTCTCCCGATCTGTGCAAGCCTAACCGTGACCGTGTGGCATTAACCCTTAACAGTGAAAACAGGGTGTTTACATCAAAAAGTTTGCAATGACTTCTCTCCCCATAGGAAAACATTGCCTACTCCCCTAAATTCAACCTGAAGCCTATTTGGGTTATGAAAGCCATATGAACCTGTCTTCGATGACAATCCATCAGGCCATTATGAGGTCTAACTGTGTTGATTCTAAGCTTCCTGGAGCAACCGGAAGTGGTTAAATTCACCCTTATGGTGTTTTGATATACCCAACCTGCAGTTGGTGAAACACTGCATTCAACCCTGTGTAAATCAGTCCGTTCTTAAATACTTTAACTTCTTAGGGCTAGGGGCGGTGGTCATGTCCCACATGTGACAACATCCGGTGAAACGCAGAGCGCCAAATTCAAATTACAAAAAAACTAATTTTAAACATTCATGAAAATACACCATTTAAAAGCTTAGAATCTTGTTAATCTAACATCGTTGTCAGATTTCAAAAAGGCTTTGCGGCAAGGACAGCGCCCCGCACACATATTCAATTAGCATAATAACATAACCAGCAGAGGTGTCACAAAACTCAAAAATAGCAATAAAATAAATTGCTTACTTTTGAAGATCTTCATCTGATGGCATACCCAAGCGTCCCGGTTACACAATAAAAGGTCATTTTGTTCGATAAAGTCCCTCTTTATATCCATAAAGCTCCGTTTGGTTGGCGCGTTTTGTTCAGAAATCCTCCTGCCCAAAGGCGTACATCCATGCAGACAAACAAAAGTACAGGTAAAGTTCGTCTAAACAAGTCAAACAGCGTTTCTAATCAATACTCAGATACCCTAAAATGAATATAAACAATACTATTTCAGACGGAATATAGCCTGTTGAATAGAAAAGAAAAAGAGCTAAGAGCGAGCTCACTGTTACGCGCTCAATCCATAACAGGACACTTGACGTGACCTCAGAAAAAAATTATCTTACTCCATGGTTATTCAAGATAAAAGCTTGAAACCTTTTCTAAAGACTGTTGACAACTAGTGGAAGCCATAGGAACTGGGGGTTAAAATACAAGGCTTTGAATAGGATGCCAATTGAAAACAGTGACATGACAGATTCAGATTTTACGGATGGATTTTGCTCAGGTTTTCGCCTGCCATATCAGTTCTGTTATACTCACAGACATTATTTTAACAGTTTTTGAAACTTCAGAGTGTTTTCTATCTAAAGCTTATTTGCATATCCTAGCTTCTGTGCCTGAGTAACAGGCAGTTTACTTTGGGCACGTTTTTCATCCAAACTTATATATACTGCCCCATAGCCCAAACAGGTTAAACTCAGGATTCTGTTAAAGCCTACCCCAATGAGGATATATGTTCACTTACAGCTTCCTGTGCCAACCGGAAGTGCCTTAAATTGGGGTCATAGGGGCTGTTTCAAAGGGTTAAAAAGGTCACATCTTCCAAAACTATGTGTGATTAGGCAACCCTCATGAACTGTAAATCAGTCATTACTCCCATCAGATGTCCAAGAAAAACTCTCACACACACACACACACACACACACACAGTCAATGGGGAGGGACAGTGTGGGGCTTACAGACACACAAAGCCTGCAATAGTTACTTTCGTTCGAAATATCAAAGAACCGTCAGACCTTGAGTTCTGAAACTTTAGAAACCTTTTCTAGAGCTTAATTCGATAGTGCACGGTGAGTTATGGGGCTCTAGAGGTTCTCAGGCCGAGAAACAGCCTTGTACATTTGCAATAACTTCAATTCATTTTGACATCGCGAAAATGACAACATTTATAAAAGTCCCAGAGTCACAAGACTAGGTGCATTGAATCCACCTCGGCCCATAGAGACGGACCCTAACGTTTCTGTCCGATAGCTTATTCAAGGACCCCGTAGCATCGCCCGGAAAACATGGATTTTCAGCACCAATTAAGGTCACTGCTCGAGCTCAGAATGACCTATCGAGCCGAAACTCGGGGTCGCCTCAGCTAGGCCTACACATGATGTCGGAACTGGACCCTCAGCTAGAATGTAACTACGTGTTTTACGTTTTTATTATGGTTTAAACAGAAGGCGCTGTGAATTTTGAGCCTGCTCTAAAATATGTGATAGTTGGCTTCTAAACGAGTTGGAAAACGTGGGTTTGGTGTCAGCTTGTATCAGTTTGGTGTCAGAATGATATCTTATTGACTGATTGACGCTGACTTGACGGCTGACTTTTGTCCATTTGCAATAAGTTTAAACCGTTGAACCCGGCCATCACGATTTCATTGGTCCATTCAATTGGGCATTTCTGCAGTATATTAGAGCATGCCAAATTCGTGATGATAAATGCCCATTGAAACATATTGCAAATGCACAGTACATTTGCAATAAGTTTAAACAGTGATAAACCATCACCAAATTGACATGCTGAAATCAACCCCAACGAGCGATAGAGGGGAACCACGATCACTGCCCGGCCATCCCGAGTTCAACGGGCCATTCAATTGGGCATTTCTGCAGTATATTAGAGCATGCCAGATTCGTGATGATAAATGCCCATTGAAACATATTGCAAATGCACAGTACATTTGCAATAAGTTTAAACAGTGATAAACCATCACCAAATTGACATGCTGAAATCAACACCAACGAGCGATGGAGAGGAACCACGATCACTGCCCGGCCAGTCAATTGGTTCAATGGGCCAGTCAATTGGGCATTTCTGCAGTATATTAGAGCATGTCAAATTTGTGATGGTAAATGCCCATTGTAAGACATTGCAAATGGACAGCCGTGTACCTGGTGATCGGAACGGGTTACCAGGAACACATTTTAAAAAGTGTTTTTAATGCCTTTAGGAGGGTGCAAGGGGTCCATGGCTGGGTAGGGAGCACACCCCATCAGTGTCCTGCCAATAGGGGTCGCCCCTGGTCCCACTTCTCTCTCATCAAACATGACAAATAGGCCTTATAGGATGATTCAGGGCTTAACATAGTGATATATATATATATATCATTTTGTCAGTTTAAATGTCATTTGGACATTGTTCACTGACTTTTGGGTTCGGAAACCAACATCCTATGATCACATATTGCAAATGGACATTTGGCACTTTAGTTATGTATGGCATTTGGACATTTCTTATGCTATTTGGCCATGGTTCATTGACTTTTGACTTCCTATGGTTACATATTGCAAATGGACAGAACATAGGCCTTATGGACAAACTCAATAAAATGAGACAAAGGTATGGTTGTTATATATGTGTTATTAACAAAAAAAATGTAAAGCATTCGAAAAAACGGTCCATAAAGCACTTCTTTAGGGTGTGTAGTTTTTTAATTTTGGGGGGAATTTTCCAAATTTGACCCTTGTCTTGACTTTATGTCCATATGCAATATGAAAGTCTACAGTGGAGCGCGCTCAACCATCTTTTGTAATTTTGGGGTATTACAATTAGCATTTGCCATGTGCTTTGAATGAACTGCCGTCCATTTGGGCACTCTTTTTGATTGTGTATATGTTTCGTACAAAGCCAATAACTTGCCATTCGTTTTTTTCCATTTCAGGGGGGGTTTCCCTTACATATCATTAATTGTAAGTGTGGGGTACAGAGACGAGGTAGTCATTTAGCCTCTCAGGGATCCAATCCCGTGAATGGGTTTGATTTTGGCAACATCCGGTGAAATGCAGAGCGCCAAATTCAAATTACAGAAATACTCATTTCAAACATTCATGAAGATACAAGTGTTGCACACCATTCAAAAGCTTAGACTCTTGTTAAACTAACAGTGTTGTCAGATTTCAAAAAGACGGCGCAAGCTGAACATTTGATTGTCTGAGGACAGCGCCCCGCTCAAATATTCAATTAGCATAATAACATAACCAGCAGAGGTGTCACAAAACTCAAAAAAAGCATAAAATAAATCCCTTACCTTTGAAGACCTTCATATGATGGCATACCCAAGTGTCGAGGTTACACAATAAAAGGTCCTTTTGTTCGACAAAGTCCCTCTTTAAATCCATAAAGCTCCGTTTGGTTGGCGCGTTTTGTTCAGTAATCCACCTGCCCCAAAAAAAGTCAAACAGCATTTGTAATCAATACTCAGATACCCTAAAATTAATATAAACTATAATATTTCAGATGGAATATAACCTGCTGAATAGAAGAGAAAAAGAACTAAGCGCGCACACTAAGCACGCACTCCCTGTTACATGCAAAATCCATAAAAGTACACTTGACGTGAACTCAGGAAGAACTTATCTTACTCCCTTGATTTTTAAGATAAAAGCTTCGAACCTTTTTCTAAAGACTGTTCACATCTAGTGGAAGCCATAGGAGCTGCAATCTGGGGGTTAAACTATAAGGCTTTGAATAGCTGGCCAATTGGAAACAGTGTGACATGACTGATTCAGACGTCCCGGACGGATTTTGCTCAGGTTTTCGCCTGCCATATCAGTTATGTTATACTCACATACATTATTTTAACAGTTTTAGAAACTTCAGAGTGTTGTCTACCCAAAGCTACTAATTATATGCATATGCTAGCTTTTGGGCCTGAGTAACAGGCAGTTTACTTTGGGAACGTTTTTCTTCCGAACTTCAAAATTCTGCCCCCTAGCCCAAACAGGTTAAACACTAATATTGCACACAGAGTGTCAGTGTAAATTGTTATTATATATTAAAGCATCACTCAGAAAAATTTGACATTGAACTTGAATCCTGTAGAGTTTCATGGATCTAGCAGTAGGCTTGCCTTGAAAATCAGACATTTTGTCAATTTGGTGCTTGAAAAGTTATTTTAATTATTGTAGCCAATTTTATAAGTTCTCCTGCTCCCTTAAAATTATCCATGATTTCATTTTTGACCTGTTTTTGTGAGAGATGTTGCCACTTTCATATGTTTCCAGCCGCTTCAATTGAAGTGCGTTGCGCTACTCTGTTGCAGTAAAACCATGTGCTGTTATTATTGGCTGGAACCTTTTTTTTTTTGTCACTTTCTCATTATAAAAACCGTGACGGTGGGATTCAAATGGTGAGATTAATGCTACCGCTATTCATGGCTTTATTATATTTACCTGCGTCGACCACGTAGACTACAGTAAAATTGCTGTGCATGCATCCAATCTATTTAGTCAAGCAATGTCCACATTATCCTCACATATCTTAGAATGTAATAATAATTTGATTATCAATGCATTGGCATGCTTTTTTTGGGGGGGTGGGGGCTATATAAATTATATAAATTATTCAATTGCATAACATTGAGGTCCTTGAAAATTACAAGTGCTTGAAAAAGTCCTTGAATTTGACTTGCCAATGTCTGTATGAACCCTACCTAAAGGATGTGCAGCATAGTCCTAGGCCTATGTTGTTATATAGCTGGAGTTATGGGCCAATTTGAATATACTCACTTTTAGTCCACTAAGTACATAGTGCACAGATAATGTACTTTTTTGCTTACATTTTTGTGTACCGACTAAAAATCTAAGGTTCAATGTGTCCATCACATTTTCAACACTTTTTCAACTTTTATGCTGAATAGCTAATGAGGTTACCTTGATCTTGGCTCTAGCCAACAGCTCCCAGATACAGTGCGGGTAGGCTGTGCTGGTAGGCTAGTCTACATGATGAGATTATTATGGATATTAACATTTTTCAAAGCGGCAGTCAAGCATCGATCATCAGGTCACCAGAAAAAGACCCTCGATATTTACTGGAAAGGAGCATCTAGATCACCATGCACTTTCACCACCCTGTGAAGTTCATCATAACTTATTTAATCTGTAGCTTGATAAACTGCACTGCTTCCTGAGTCATAGTGGAAGGACAACACAACATATCATCGTGTGACTCCAAGTTTAGTTGTATTTGCGCATAAAGGCTTTTCCACCACAATTTCTTGCTTAATTAATATTAAAGACACAAAAATATTCCATCATGTCCAACAAACAAATTATCTGTTGACATTTATAGAATTCAACTGAAATTACCTGTTTCCATCACAGCTGTTGTGATTTATTTTTTATAGGGTACAACTTTACTTGCATGAAAACTGTGGATGAAAACATGGTTTATGAGAGCCTTTAAAGAGGATTGTAGCTAATAGGACTGTTGAGTACTACTATCTGAAGAAAGCCCCATAATTACTCATCAGAAGTCTGGCACACTCTTTTCACACTCTCTATCATCCCAGGTTTGAAAAATGTCCTCTATGGAAAACTCTGCCTTCCAGCAATCACAGTAGATCCCAGTGGAGACAGTGAAACTCATGAAGATACCCTGGATGCGGACTGTACAATTGCCTGGAACATTTGACACAAAATCATACTGAGGAAGACTGTGTGTAGAAAGACTAATAGAGACCATCCATGAGATGATTTTATGTAGCCTAAAGACTTTGGATGATCTTGGACTGATCACATAATACACTAAATATTTGCTCTTCTTTTTATAGACATATGAGCATTGTCCAAAATGTCAATGCAGTTTTTAAAATATTGGATAAAGGATGTATTTATAAACTAACGAGCGAGAGCAATGCCTACTTGCTTCATCAGAACTTTTTATTTCCTCTGCACCTCCTCTCATACAGTAAGGATCTATTTTAACAAACCTAAGGCAATGGTACATCTTAGCGCTGGCGGTAGGGCTATAGGTCTGGGTGTGTGTCAGAAATATTTTTACTGATGGAATTATGAGCGTAATAGCTGGCGGTGGCGGAAAGCGGCTGGGTTTTTAGGTGTGAGTAGGGCTTGGCCACTTTTCATAGCTTAGTACTGCATGCCATTGTTTCATGTTCTGTAGGTTATTGACCGTCTTTGTGTTCTCATCAACTCCAATTCGGCTGGGGACATCAAATATTATCTTCACAGTCCATTTTGGATCGATACAGTTTATTAAATAGCTTAGGCTACAGTAACGAGTAATTGCAACAGTAAAAAAAAACATCCAGTGTTTGCTCAATATGTTTGGAGTGTTGACAGTCAACATTGTTGTAATTGACTTCAACAAGTATGGGCCTTTACATATCGCACACCTCAAATAAAAAATAACAGGCTTCGGAAAATTGTATGTGTGAGGCATGTTCTCAATAAGCAAGATAGCCTAGGCCTACCGTTGATATGGAGTTCAGGGCTATAACTACATATGACACTGACCTCTGTACATTTATTATTTAGATTTTTTTATGAAGTCTGTACTGCTCTCAACTTACTGTTGAGAGTTAGTATACACAAGGTGCAATTTCAAAACTTGGTTGTGCATCAGCAGTTTAGATATTTTTATCTGTCACTCACTGACAGTCAGTCATTGGCATCATAGGACTGAATAATTTGAACATGTTTGGAGGAGCGAATCTTTGGTAACCGGACAAGAGGTGCTCTTTGGAAATGGGGATAGATACAAGCCAAATGGAGTAGCCTATGCACTGCAGGTAGGCCTATGTGGATTGTGAATAATTAGAAACTCTTTATGGATAGGCTACTTTGCTAATGCATGGCCATGATAAGATAGACACCAGACGTGTTTCTGTTGAACCAGCTTTCGTTATAGTAAGGTAAGGGTAGCCTATAAGGGTTTCTAAATGGGAGTGCCACCTGATCATCTTATCTCTTGTTCTATGATGGGCATAAAGCCAAAATAGTTTTTTTTACATACATCCAAAATAATAACAGGAGCTAGCTAAAATAATGTACAATAGCCTACATAGATAAAAAGGGGATGCTCCAAAACTTGATCTTTTAATAAAGCTTTGGTGATTTAAGATTTTTTTCAAAGCGGTTTCATGAGCCAAAACCTTTATGATAGTCTTGACCAGGCCTACTTGGCAAATGCATTGGGCAGGACAAAAAAAACAGCCTTCATTGGTTTTCAATCAAATGGGGGAAAAAAAACATTAGTGTTTTAAGTTTCTAGATACAAGGTTTACGAGCACAAAAAATACATCTCTCTTGTTCCATGTGCATATGGGCTTCCGTTGTCAAAATCCATGCCACAACCATCCATGTTACTGTAGTATTGTCACGATCTCCGTACGGGACAGACCAAGGCGCAGCGAGGCATCCAGTATACATGTTTATTTAACTTGTTAGGGAGTGGCAGCTGAGGGGTCGGTTTTGGAGAGCCTGGCGTGCCCAAAGTAAAATGTCTCCCATTCAGGCCCAGAAAATAGGATATGCAGATATTTGGTACCATTGGATAGGAAACACTCTGAATTTTCCAAAACTGTTAACCATTTGTCTGTGAGTAAAACAGAACGCATATAGCAGGCGAAACCCGAGGAATTTCTGTCCTGGAAAAAGTGATTTTGACACATTGCTCATTTGGGCACCCTCCCTCATGAAAATGACCATATAAGGGCATATGAATGCAGTACCCATCGCTTCCTTTAGATGTCAACAGTCTCGAGACAGTGTATTTTTTTCATTTTGGATGAATTAGACCAGAGAATAAGAGCAAACCAGGAAGTCACTCTTTCATGTAAACAGAATGGAACGCGCGCTCCCGAGAAGTCACGCAGTGTCTTTTTTAACTTTGTTATCGATCAGTTTATATTCCGGTTGATTTATAATAGTAAATATACGTAAAAGTGTTCCTAAGGATACATTTAAAACTATGTTTGATTGTTCTTGGACAAGTTTATAGGTATAAGATGAACGAGTTCGCGTCACGTTTCAATGGAGGAGTGGAGGCTGTCGTTTCTGATTATAACGCGCGAACCAAATGGAGGATTTATGGATAAAATACATGACTTTTTCTAACAAAAGAACCATGGATTGTCTTCGTTGGACACTTAGGATGACCTCAGCAGAAGTTCTTCAACAGGTAATTGATTTGTTTTCGCTGTGAAATGTGTTGTGTGTGTGCCATGATGGCTAATCGATTCATGGCTATGGGAAAAATATGTGAGGTGCTACCCTCAAACAATCAAATGTGGTGCTTTCGCCGTGAAGCCTTTTTGAAATCTGACAACGCTGTGATATTGCCAAGAAACAGAGCTTTTGATGAGTTTGGAACACTTGTATATTGGTGGATGTTTAATAATTCAACTTTTGGATTTTGAATTTGGCGCCTTACATTTTACCTGGTAGTGTCAGGAGCAGCCCGCTAGCGCCCCAGTGATCCCTGAGAAGTTAACGAACGAAACACACGTAACTGGGCAAAATAACAAAACAGACGAAACGAAGATCGTAACATATAACATACACGAACAAAGCTATGTCTAAACAATAACCCACAAAACCTAAATGAAAACCCCAAACATATATATGGTTCCCAATTAGAGACAACGACACACAGCTGCCTCTAATTGGGAACCATTACCCCAACATAGAAATAGAACACCTAGAACTCAAAAACCCTACACCAAAAACCTAAACACGCCAGCCTAAAACTGGCCTGGACAGTACCCCCCCCCACCCCCCAAAGGCGCGGACTCCAACCGCGCCACCCAAAGGTCCATGGGGGGGTCTTCGGGTGGGTCTTTTGATCCCAGGTGGCGGCTCGGGTGCTGGCCGTGCTGGTCCGAAGTCACGCACCGGAGGCCCTGGGCCATTTGCTGGACTGGGGACCCTCACTGGCGGCCCCGGACTGGTGACCCTCACTGGCGGCCCCGGACTGGGGACCCTCACTGGCGGCCCCGGACTGGGGACCCTCACTGGCGGCCCCGGACTGGGGACCCTCACTGGCGGACCTGGACAGGGGAAGCACACTGGCCCTCTGGTGCGGGGAGCAGGAACCGGCCGTACTGGGCTCATAACGCGCACACTGGTGCGGGGAGCAGGAACCGGCCGCATTGGGCTCATAACGCACACACTGGTGCGGGAGCAGGAACCGCCGCATTGGGCTCAAATAGCGCACTCTGGTGCGGGGAGCAGGAACCGCCGTACAGGACTCATAACGCGCACTCTGGTGCGGGGAGCAGGAACCGGCCGTACTGGGCTCATAACGCCGCACTCTGGTGCGGGAGCAGGAACAGGACGTGCTGGGTTCCCGACGGGCACAGGAATCCTGGAGCGTGGAGCAGGGACAGGACGTGCTGAGTCCACGACAGGCACAGGAATCCTGGAGTGTGGAGCAGGGACAGGACGTGCTGAGTCCACGAGGAGTTGGCTCAGGCGTCCCTCCTGAACCGGCCAACCTCCTCGTGTGCCCCCCTCAAAAAGTTTTTTGGGGCTGCCTTTCGGGCGTCCGTGCCAGTCGAGTTCCAATGAACTTTTCTCTCTCCCTGGAGCGACGATAATCCTCCGGCTGATACCATGGTCCTTTTCCCTCCAAAATCTTATCCCATGTCCAAGATCCCTTGCCATCCAAAATCTCCAATGTTCGACACTACCAGGTGAAATGCAAAGCGCCAAATTCAAAATCCAAAAGTTGAATTACTAAACATTCATCAATATACAATTGTTGCATTGTCATCAAAAGCTCAGCTTCTTGGCAATATCACAGCGTTGTCAGATTTCAAAAAGGCTTTACGGTGAAAGCACTACGTTTGAGTGTAGCACCTCTAATATTTTCCCATTACCATAAATTCATAAGCAATCACGGTTCACAATTTCACAGCGAAAACAAATCAATTACCTGTTGAAGAACTTCTGCTGATGGCTTCCCAAGTGTCCAACGAAGACAATCCATGGTTCTTTTGTTAGAAAAAGTCATGTATTATATCCATAAATCTCCGTTTGGTTTGCGCATCATAATCAGAAACTACAGTGTCCATTGAAACGTGAAGAGAACACGTTCAACTTATACCTATAAACTTGTCCAAGAACACTCAAACATCCTTTTTAATGTATCCTTAGGAACACTTTTATGTACATTTACTATAATAATTCAACCGGAATATAAACTGGGCTATAAGAAAGCAAAAAAACCACAGAGCGCGCTTGGCGAGAGCGCGCGTCCTCTTCTATTGACATCTCTGGGGACACTTCCTGATTCGTCTTCTTCTCTGCTGTAATAGCATCTAAAAAAAAATCTGAACAGTGTCTCGAGACTGTTGACATCCAGAAGAAGCAATAGGTACTGCATTCATATGCCCTTATATGGCATTTTCATAAGGGAGGGGTTCCAAATGAGCAATGTGTCAAAACCACTTTTTCGAGGACAGAAATTCCTCTGGTTTCACCTGCCATATCCATTCTGTTATACTCACAGACAAATGGTTAACACTTTTAGAAAATGGGAGGCATTTTACTTTGGGCACGCCAGGGTCTCCAAAACGGTCACCTCATGCGCTGCTCCCTAAGAAGTTAACAGAAACTGGTTACCCGACTTTGTCTTAGGTAACGGTCCAACACAATCAACCACCACATGTTCGAATGGTTCACCTATAGCAGGTATTGGACGAAGAGAAGCAGGAGGAATAACCTGATTTGGTTTTCCTGTTATCTGACATGTGTGGCATGTTCGACAGAACCGAGCCACATCTTGTTTTAAACCTGGCCAAAAGAAATGTTGAAGGACCCGATCATAAGTCTTGGTGATTCCTAAATGACCGGACCACTTGTGATCATGAGCAAGGGATAGCACATTTTGTCAAAAGGCTGTAGGAATTACTATTTGGTAAACAGCATTCCAATCTCCGCCCGCGTCAACATGGGATGTCCATTTACGCATGAGGACATTACCATCAATGAAGTAAGCCACGTTCTTCTTCTTTACCTCTTCCAATGAGACAACACTAGAAAAACTTTTAGCAAGCCTGTTGTCAACCTTTTGGTTAGCAATCAGCTGCTCACCAGTGACTGGTAACTGTATTGCCTCAGCAATAAGTTCACTATCCTTTGATTCTTCCCTGGGCTGTTTGTCAGAGGGCAACAGCTTCCCAGAGGTAGCACACAACCCATCCTCTTGATCAAACTCTGAACAAAACAGTGTTTGACAAATCTATCACGTCACCCATTTGTCGTGCCTGAGCACGAGTGACAGCACAAGCGGGGAACACATGTGGATAATTCTGTGCCAGCTCATTGGAGAGAGAGTGGTCACTTTTATCCATTACTTCTAATATCGTTACCCATTATAAAGGCCACACCTTTTACTGGCAACATAGGACGTAACCCCGCTCTGAATATTCCACTGATTAGCTCAGAGTGTACATTCACAAAGTGCAATGGCACTGGGACAAAACCCATTTCAATACCCTGAACTAACACACTGGAACCACAGTATGTATCGTCAGATAAGGGCAACACATCAGACAATATAAACGACTACGCCGCACCAGTATCCCTAAGGATTTTAACCGGACGCTGAGACGCTTCGTCATTCGTTAGGGACACAAACCCCTCGAAAATGAACGGTTCATAACTGCGGTCGGGGACTGGGACTTTCAAACCACATTTACCCTGAGGCACCTGTTTCGTTTCAGACCTCACATAACCGTACGAATTAGCCCAACACCTGTTGGCGGATTGGCACGAAGAGGCATCCCTTGTTTGCGTTTTAGCAGGAAGCAATCATTAATCATATGTCCCACCTTATGACAATAGAAACAGGGACGCTCATTTTTCTGACGCACGTGATGTACTACTTGCCGAGTAGGGCTAAAAGTAGGCAATTCAGTGGCTCTACTCTCAGTATGAGCCGAAAACACACTCTTGTGCGTCAACACAAACTCGTCTGCCAACACAGACGCTTCTGACAAGGAGGATACTTTCTGGGCTTACAGGAGCAGCAACATCCACTACAGGGGTAGTAGGCTCAGGCAGCAGTAACACAAGCACTTGCTCTTCCAACAAAACATTTAACACCAGCTGTTTAACCTCCGCTTTAACTAAACTCTGCGAAACAGATACAGAATAATGGTCAGCCAAGGTCAGTAAATCAACTCTACGACATTTGTCAAAAACCTCCCACGTAGGGTTATCGAAAAATGATTTTAAATCAAAAGTAGCCATCTTGAACTACCTCCCAAACATAAGAGCCAAGAAATAACAAACACTAATGCTACATCAGCTATGAAGCTCAACACTGAACTAGACCACCACAATAATTTGCACAAGCGGCATGGGTGTCAGTAAAGACAGATCCCGGATGAGCCCCCACTTATGTTACGAATCCCTTTTGCCCCGCAGTCTAGTGGGAATGGAATCGAGACCAGCAACATATCTCATGCAAATTATAACAGTGAAAAGGAACAGTGAGAACAAAAATAACAGACAACTTAAATCTACCGTCAAACACTAATGGGGTGTGGGGAAAAGGGGCTGAGCTGGACCAAAGGAAAGAACTAATAAATATCCAAACACCCCTAAACTAATCTACCTGTTTAAATAACACTTAGCTAACCAACCAATTAAATACAGTGGGTGGTCCGCCCAGTTCTAACTAATGTATTTAGACACAGGGTTTCCTACGGGTAATGTATGCCCAAGGGCGTCTTGTCTGGTTATCCCCTTTTCCACCAACAAACAAACCCGCAACACAACACAGCAGTGCATACTCACAGGATCACAGTTAATGTGAGATGTTGGCACAAAACAAGAGCGATAGCACGCACAAACAAACCAACAGCAACTGGGCTTCAACAAATACCGAACAGAGGTAGAGGTGTGTAGCGAGCTCAAAACATGAGCTACAAAACCAGAGAGAGCTACAAAACAAGAGAGCGAGCAATACAAACTAGAGCTACAAAACCAGCCAGCTACTAAACAAGAGAGAGCTACACAACCAGGGAGCGCTACCAATACAAGTCAGCTACTAAACAAGAGAGAGCAACACAACCAGAGAGACAACTGACTGGGGTTTTAAACCAAAGGAAAGGGGATGTGATTGGGAAAGGGAAAAGGAGCAGGTGTGGCTTCTGATTGGGACTGATTGATTGGCGACTGATGAGTGACACCTGTGACTAGGGTAGAAGGCAAGAAAACAAATACACACACAGGATACCTGTATCCGTAACAGTGGGGTTCATCAATTGGTGTCACCTCGTTAGTCAGTATGTGTTATGCCTGTGCTGGCTTGTCCATCTGTTTCGTCGGAAGGTGTTTCTCCTGTGCTGGCCAGGTTTATATTAATTAAGAGTGGCTGGCCCAGGAATGTAACACATCACTAGCAAACATTTCAATAGTCAGTCCACTGGATACTGTAACAGAGAGAGAAATACAATTTGGCCCCTCAAAGGGGGGAAGGTCATACTGGCCCATAAATCATTGTCCTTTGTGTCTTCCTGGGCCATTTGCCATGCAGTCCTACATACAGTGCATTAGAAAAGTATTCAGACATCTTGACTTGTTACGATACAGCCTTATTCTAAAATGTATTCAATCATTTTTTTCCCTCATCAATATACACACAATACCCCATAATGACAAACAAAAGCATATTTTTCAGAAAAAAAACATGTAAGTATTCAGACCCTTTACTCAGTACTTTGTTGAAGCACCTTTGGCAGTGTTTACAGCCTTGAGTCTTCTTGGGTATGACAATACAAGCTTGGCACACCTGTATTTGGGGAGTTTCTCCCATTCTTCTCTGGAGATCCTAGCGTCGCTGCAAAGCTATTTTCAGATCTCTCCAGAGTTGTTCAATTGGGTTCAAGTCCAGGCTATGGCTGGGCAACTCAAGGACCTTCAGAGACTTGCCCCAAAGCCACTCCTGTCTTGGCTGTGTGCTTAGGGTCGTTGTCCTGTTGTAAGGTAAACCTTCGCCCCAGTCTGAGGTCCTGAGCGCTTTGGAGCAGGTTTTCTTAAAGGATCTCTCTGTACTTTGCTCCGTTCATCTTTCCCTTGATCTTGACTAGTCTCCCAGTCCGTGCCATTGAAAATCATCCCCATAGCATGATGCTGCCACCACCATGCTTCACCGTAGGGATGGTGCCAGGTTTCCTCCAGATGTGACGATTGGCATTCATGCCAAAGAGTTCAATGTTGGTTTCATCAGACCAGAGAATCTTGTTTCTTATGGTTTGAGAGTCCTTTAGGTGCCTTTCAGCAAGCTCCAAACGGGCTGTCATGTGCCTTTTACTGAGGAGTGGCTTCCGCCTGATTAGTGGAGAGATGGTTGCCTTTCTGGAAGGTTCTCCCATCTCCACAGAAGAACTCTGGAGGTCTGTCAGAGTGACCATCGGGCTCTTGGTCACCTCCCTGACCAAGACCCTTCTCCCCCGATTGCTCAGTTTGGCTGGGTGGACAGCGCTAGGAAGAGTCTTGGTGGTTCCAAACGTCTTCTATTTAAAAATGATTGAGGCCACTATGTTCTTGGGGACCTTCAATGCTGCAGAAATGTTTTGGTACCCTTCCCCAGATCTGTGCCTCGACACAATCCTG
The DNA here is from genome assembly GCA_030435695.1 of Brachymystax lenok tsinlingensis. Classification (NCBI taxonomy): domain Eukaryota; kingdom Metazoa; phylum Chordata; class Actinopteri; order Salmoniformes; family Salmonidae; genus Brachymystax; species Brachymystax lenok. The sequence continues at coordinate 36,903,754 of CM059813.1, forward strand.
TCTCTGAGCTTTACAGGCAATACCTTCAACATCATGGCTTGTTTTATGCTCTGACATGCACTGTCAACTGTGTGACCTTATATAGGCAGGTGTGCCTTTCCAAATCATGTCCAATATCAGGAATCAAGGTAAGACCCAGATGCAGACACGTCGAATTGACAATGGTTTAATATTCCAAAAGTGGCAGGCAAAAGACAGGTCAAAGCAGGCAGGGGTCAGTAAACCAGAGGTGTGGCAACGGTACCGGCCAGCAGGCAGGGTCAGGGTAGGCACAGGTCAACAATCCAGAGGTGGGGCAAATGTACAGGTCGGCAGGCAGGCGCAGGGTCAGGGGCAGGCAGAGTGGTCAGGCAGGCGGTCTCAGAGTCAGGACAGGCAAAGGTCAAAACCAAGAGGGCGAGAAAAAGAGAGACTGGGAAAAGCAGGAGTAGAACCTGTTTTTGCTTTGTCATTATGGAGTAGTGTGAGTAGATTAATGAGGGGGAAAAAATATGTAATCCTTTTTTGAATAAGGCTGTAACGTCATTTTTTGTTGAAAAAGACTAGGGGTCTGAATGATATGGGGTGGCAGGGTAGCCTAGTGGTTAGCGCGTTGGACTAGTAACTGAAAGGTTGCAAGTTCAAAACCCCGAGCTGACAAGGTACATATCTGTTGTTCTGCCCCCGTCATTGAAAATAAGAATGGGTTCTTAACTTCTTAGGGAGCGGCAAGTGAGGTGACGGTTTTGGAGAGTCTGGCATGCCCAAAGCAAAATGCCTGCTCAGGATATGCATGTATTTAGTACTATTGGATAGAAAAAACTCTGAGGTTTCTAAAAGTGTTAACATAATGTCTGTGAGTATAACAGATCTCATTCAGCAGGCAAAGACCCGAGAAGAATATATCCGGAAATCAGTTTCTGTTTGATACACTCCATATTGAATCCATTTGTAACCAGGACTGAGACTGCAGTACCTATGGCTTCCACTAGATGTCAACAGTCTATATGCAAAGACTCAGAGAGATTGGAGTAAACAGAACGAACAGGTTACAGGAAATGGTCAAGGTAGCTCAGATGTCAACAAGTTTTCTTGGGCGCGAGTCTGGCTGCGCGCCTCACTTTATTTTACTTATATAAGGTATAGGTGACCATCCGAGTGAAATATTATCGCTAATATTCATAAAAGGATAGCTAAGGATGCATTTTAACTGGTATTTGATTTGTTTAGGAAAAGTTGATAGGTATATTTGAATGCGTTCTCTTCACGTTTCAATGGGCGATTCGACGTTGGATTTTCTGAACATAACGCGCCAACCAAACAGAGATTTATGGATATAATAAATGACTTTTTCTAACAAAAGAAACATTGGATGTTTTCGTTGGACACTTGGGAAGCCCTCAGCAGAAGTTCTTCAAAAGGTAAGGGATTTGTTTTCGCTGTGAAATGTGTTTTGTGTGAACCGCGATGGTTTATGAATTTATGCTAATGGTTAAATAATGTAGGTGCTGTCCTCAAACAATAAAATGTGCTTTCGCCGTTAAGCCTTTTTTAAATCTGACAGCGCTGTGATATTGCCAAGAAGCAGAGCTTTTGATGACTATGCAACACTTGTATATTGATGAATGTTTAATAGTTCAACTTTTGGATTTTGAATTTAGCGCCCCACCACTCCGTAAGTAGTTAACTGACTTGCCTAGTAAAATAATTAAAAAAATAATACAAAATAATAATATTTATCTGAATGCACTGTATATTATGACTGAGCCTACATTACTGTTGAGACCAGCTTTCGGTTGGTCTTACATACTGAAATTGGCACTTTGACACATGTTTTAAGGACACACCTCAGATATTGCCACCCCTCCCACCTCAGTTTAAGGAGCTCATACAAGCCGGTAATTTACCAATCCTTGCATTAGGGGTTTGAAAATAGAAAAGCGCCGGCTTCACAGGTCAAAATTGCAAATGAGCGTGCTTTTGACAATTGCTCTGGCTTAACGCCAGCCAAAAATAGAGCCCCCTGTGGCATTGCTGGGGTTGAAAACAAGGAGCCTGGAGGTCCCACTGCTGCTGCACTCTGACGAACACATTCCATTAATTATCTTTATAATTTATAAGCCAGGAGCTGTTTGATGTACCGTGACAGATTGTTATAATAAAGAAGGAGCTCAGTGGACGGAGCTGCGCTGTAAAGCCTGTTTTATTAAAACAATGCAGGCTCCTCTCCTTTACTGGGGTAACAGCCACTTCAAAGCAGGCTTCAGGAACTTTTAAATAATAAACTATTAGCTGCTGATCCAGAACTTATTTCTCCTCAATCTGTCAAACACAGAGTGTTTTGCCAGAGATACAATGGGCTCTGAGCAAAATGTAAAGAAATTTGGCTGAGAATGTAGAGTAGTTCCTCAGGAAAGTAATGGTGAGGCTTTTGAGACCTACCTGATGACACTTGACATTTTCTTGTCTCAGCACAGTTTCACCACCTGGGGTTCAGTGACTACCCTTCAAAAGGTCCCGTTAAAGAGCCCATTTTGACTATGAATAAAGTTCCTTTGGAAATCTCCATTGACTGGAATCACTTTCATACTTTCATCACATTTGCATTATTATCATACTCAGATGTGGCAAAATGAGACAATTCTATTTATTTATTTTAAACACATCTTGCAAGGATATTTGTTGGCCATGCTGCTGTCAGTGGATCACAATGTCCACACTACATGATCTATTCTAGAGTATCTTTGTTCACTTAAAATTCAGCGAAAACATTACTACAATCTGTAAATAAAGTAGATTTTAGAGCATGATTTGCTTGCTGCTGGGTCTAGTAATAAAGACCACTCAGCCCACCCCCACCACCTGATGAGCCTGCATCTCTACTAACCCTTATAACAGAGACTCACAAACACTGCTGAGCAGTGCCTCCTCCATCTCCTCCTGGCTACACGGCCATTGCTGTCACTGGACTGAGAGATAACCAGCTTTACTAAGCCTGTCCTGGTTTTATGTGGATGTCAAAGTATCCATGCAGGGGACATGACACATCATTGGGAGCCATTGTAGTGTGCAAAAAAAACTGCTTCAGCAGCTAACTGCCTCGAAGAGGGAGAGCCTACACTCCTCAGCTCCTCGGCTAGAGCTTGGCCACATGTCTGGTGTACAGTACATGACTACAGGAGCAAAACAGAGACATGTCAGAGTCTCCCAGACAATCACATGCACATTTTAGGTTTCCCATGACCTCAATGTCTGTTTAACTTTATATGGAAGCTTCCATGGAGTTGAGGTTGGCACTTTAAGACCCTCTGCTCATCTATCACCGCTCTTATCAGGTTAAACTCAGGTTGTGGGTGTCAACCCAGACAGTTCTCTGGGTGCTGTCATGTGTCACTTCATCTCATTCCATTGTCACAGCCACAAGCCGGCCACCGGGGATTAAATGTACTGTATTTAACCCTCTTGTTGTGTTTGTTTCATGTTAATTAATTCTGTGTTCCCGGTCCAAATGGACCGCCCCATTATAGCTGATTATCAATCCATAATAATAAATATTATCACCTAATTTTGTTAGATCTTTTTATCAACTTAAGTTCTTGTGAACATTACAAGTTTTTAACTTCTACTTGCTATTTATGGCCTGTAGGCCTCATTGACCTGAGCTCATTCAACTCGTTTTTGAGTAAAAAAAGCATAATGTATGGATTATTTTGACTATAACAAATACTCAGATGAAACATATTGTGCTATTTATCACAGACTTCTTTGTGTCAAAGTTTAACAAGGACTCCTCCTCACCAGTGTCATGATCAAAGATATGATCAAGAGCCTCACATACAGTATATTGTTTGGTCATTGTGCTGCCACAGAATGAATTGTGAGCAAGGCCTCAAAAAAGCTTTATATAACAGAGCTGCGAGAAAAGTTCTATATATTATTGAAACAATGTTTGGCCATGGACACCAAAAAGTGGAGTGAGGTGTGTGTGTGTGCGCGCGCAAGTGTGTGTGTGTGTGCTCAAACACACATCCATGTGGGGGTCTGGGAGAGGAAGTGTGTCCATCTGATGAATGTGCATCTGCCTGAACTCAATTGTATACACTAATTGTAGTCATTGTAGTCATTTTTGACCGGGAACACCACAGGTGTACAAAAGTTAAATTAAACACCCAAAATGTAATGAAAATCATCAAAATGTATTTTGTGTGTTCAGATGCCCTGTGTGGACAAAGTCATGGAACCTTATGACAGTCAAAGAGAAAACATGTACATCGGTACAATTCACCCGGAACACAGCAGGAGTGTTAACTACTTAGGGAGTGGTGGGGCGCTTGTTTGAGGGTAGCACCTCCAATATTATTTCCCATTAGCATAAATTAATAAACCATCGCGGTTCACACAAAACACATTTTCACAGCGTTCCCGGCACAGGTTGCACCGGACTGGTGACATGCACTTCATGGCGAGTGCGGAGATCTGGCACAGGACGTACCTGGCTGGGAAGGCGCACTGGAATCCTGGTGCGTGGAGCCGGCGCAGGTTTCACCAGACTGATGAGACGCTCTTCGGGGGCGATTGCGGAGAGCTGGCACAGGACGTACCTGGCTGGGAAGGCGCACTGGAAGTCTGGTGCGTGGAGCCGGCACAGGTTTCACCGGACTGATGACACGCTCTTCAGGGCTAGTGAGGGGAGCTGGCACAGGACGTACCGGGCTGGGAAGGCGCACTGGAAGCCTGGTGCGTGGAGCCGGCACAGGTTTCACCGGACTGATGACACGCTCTTCAGAGCGAGTGCGGGAAGCCGGCACAGTCCGTACCAGGGCTGGGCAGACGCTCCTCTAGGCGCCTGCTCTGCAGCTTATTGCTCGCCAATACCTCTCTTCGATAACCTTAAACTCCTCTATATTCTTCCATTCGGGCTCTGGCTCTCGCCTCGGCTCAGCCAATCACCCCATGTGCCCCCCCAATTATTTTTAAAATTTTGGGATTTTCCTTGGGCTCCTTTTTGCGCGGACCCTGGCGTTGTCGCTGTCCCTCACCTCTCCTCTGCAAATTCTGCCAAGGAAGGGTCTCGCAACCCCCCAGAATCTCTTCCCAGGTCCAACTCTCTTACCAAACCTGAGGTTATTCCGTCACGACTGTCTTCAGAAACAGGCCAAGGCGCAGCGTGCATTGAGTTCCACATTTTAATAGCAGTGAAACATACAAAACAACATAAGAAATGACTTGAATCGTGCAATAGCGTAGCGCACACAGGCACTAACGAAAAACAATAACCCACAAACACAGGTGGAAAAAAGGAACAACATAAGTTTGGTCCCCAATTAGAGGCAATGACAATCAGCTGCCTCTAATTGGGAACCATACACACAACAACACATAGAAATACAACAAATAGAAACCATAATCCCCCTAGTCACGTCCTGACCAAAACCACCATAGAAAACCCAGAGGGCTATCTATGGCCAGGACGTGACATATCTGAAATATCTGCTTTGTTATATTGGCTACACTGTGGCCAAGTAGAAAATATTAGGCTCTAGGTCCCATAATTCAAACAGAATAAATCTAGGCGTATGCATTCATTGTGTCCAATAAGTAGGTAAAGAATCACATATTAGCCATTCTGTAGAAGATTGTGCTACCTACCTTCCACTTGCTATGGAAATAATATTTAGTTGACAGCCCAAACTCCAAGGTTCATATGTTCCCAGCCTTGAGCTTCATTACCTGCTGCTCTACCTAAAGATCCAATAATACCACTATAATGTATTCAGGTGCTGGGAATATGAATATGAAAGCAGCTCATCTCCTCTCCAACAGTTGTAAGTTAGCTAATGGTCCAAACCTACTCGGATGCAATAGCAGAGATACCTTTAGTTAGAGCTGAGATGGATTCTCTGAGGATAATATAAAATGTGATCATTCAGACTACTGATTGAGGATACAGGCGGAATGAGAAGAAACAATGACATACAATGCCATTTGCTGTAGATTTGCAATGTACTGGAAGTGGTACTGTAGGTACAGTCTACTCTCTGGAGGCAAGGCCTCCCCTGAGCTTGGCCGACCCTTGTGTCTCGCAATAAATGTTTAAATGTTAGACAGAAATGGGCTGTTTTAACTCGTGACTGAAATAAGATTTAAATAAAATCTCTAAAGTACAGTGACATCACCAATGGCTACCCCTTGAGATTGAACTAAAGAATGGAGTGTCCCAAATATTTAATTAATCTATCAATTCAAAATGTAGTAATTAATTGACTTCATAAAATGTACTCTTAATTGCTGTCACATTTTCTATGTAGTTACAAACTGTACATAACAATCAGTTGATTTTCTAAACTACAGAAGGATAGGTTTTGGTCATTTTAAGTGGGTAGAGACATACATCTATGTTCAATTAGCATCTTCCCTGGGAAAACATTGAATTAAAACAATTGAAGGCTTTAGGTACACAGTATTCACTTAAATGAATCCATACTCCACCCACTGCCTCACGCACACACACACACTCATACATGGGATTAATCATTAAAGGACTTTGATTATGATCTCATGTGCTGGTCATACTTTAGCTATGCATGCTTCCTGTTTCTCATTTGCAGAAAGCTTTCTGGGCATTGCAACACCAACTATCAGTCTGATAAATCAAATATTCCTTGCTCTCCTTGTAGTACAGTCCATGTATAGAATGTATGAAGTTAATTGTATTTATTGCATTTAAGCCCAAATCACATCTACAATTTAGATTCTAGAAAGTTCTGTCAAACTCTCAGATCCATGATCCATCTGCTGGATTAGAAAAATAAAATCATCCAAACGGATTGTTTTTGGTCCATTCACTGTCCTAATGAATATTCAGTGGCTCTCCTCAGCCACTGTGTTCTCTGAGGGGGGAATATAGGTGGATAAGAATCTGTACATAAAACACAAATGAATAAAAGTGTAGCATGATTGTCTCCAAGGGCCCTATACCCCCATCTTCAGCGTCAACTCTGCCCAAGGGCAAAACAACTGAAAACAGCACACTGAAGTGTGCAGAGGAAAATGCGAAACGACTGAGTACATATTCAATGTTAAATTTCATCCCATCTGGTAAACATGCATTACTATACAATATGGAGGGGGCGAGAGTTGTTCAAGCTATATTCCCTGGCACTTATTGGCCTGAATTCTATGTTATGAACCTGAATGCTTCTCTCAAATGGCATTGCATTTAGTGGTTAAATGGATGCATACATTTCCAAGATTTCACACAATAATCTGTTGGAGGGATTGTGTCCCTTTTGTCATGATACTGTTTAATCCATCACTTGAGATGTGTTGTATGTTCAGTATGCAAAGAATATGATACCAAGCCAGCAAGATACTTCACAATGATTTAACAGCTGCAGATTTGCATTGTAACTCGCTTACCCTTGAGCCATGTTTGATTCACGAGTGATTTTAATTTATTGGACAAAATAATACATTTGGGCTTCAAGGGCACTGGGAAACTGCCTTGATTAATTCATAATTTGTATTTTTCCCCTCAGTGTCACCTTCCATCATTCTGAAAACAGTGAATTCCTATCAAGTTTCTGTTCACAGGAATGAATAATACATCATATACTGAATGTGGAGGATACTTTGTGGGTGTAATGGGAAATTATTTGATAAATTAATTTGAGTCTATAATTATCTGTTGTAACTAATTACTGATGTTCCTACCTTTTTGACCTGTTTAACTGCCAGTATCAAATGCCTAACAGTGTCGAATGTTATGGTTAAAGTTTGATGCCAGACTGAGCCGAGGACACACTGATATCTGTGACACTGTGTGATTCTGTATCAGCTGGTGTTTACAAACAGGTGTGGACCTTACCGTGAAATACTTAGTTACAAGCACCTTCACCAAAATTGCAGTTCAAGAAATAGAGAAATAAATAAAATAAAGTAACAAATAAAGTAAAAAGTAACACAATAAAATAACAATAACGAAGCTATATAAAGGGGGTAGTCAATGTGCGGGGGTACAGTTTAGTCGAGGCAATTTGTACATGTAGTTAGGGGTAGAGTGACTATGCATAGATAATAAACAGCGAGTAGCAGCAGTGTGTGTGTGTGTGTGGGGGGTCAATGTAAATAGTCCAGGTGACCAGTGCAATATACCTGCTGGAGCACGTGCTACAGGTGGGTGTTGCTATGATGACCAGTGAGCTGAGATAAGGCGGTTAACTATAATAAACAGCGAGTAGCAGCAGTGTGACCTGGAGCCAGTGGGTTTGGCGATGGATATGTAGTGAGGGCCAGCCAATGAGAGCATACAGGTCGCAGTGGCGGGTATTATATGGGGCTTTGGTGATAAAACGGATGGCACTGTGATAGACAACATCCAGTTTGCTGAGTAGAGCGTTGGGGGCTATTTTGTAAATGACATCGCCGAAGTCAGGGATCGGCAGGATAGTCCGTTTTACGAGGGTATGTTTGGCAGCATGAGTGAATGAGGCTTTGTTGCAAAATAGGAAGCTGATTCTAGATTTAATTTTGGATTGGAGATGCTTAATGTGAGTCTGGAAGGAGAGTTTACAGTCTAACCAGACACCTAGGTATTTGTAGTTGTCCACATATTCTAGTTCAGAACCGTCCAGAGTAGTGATGCTAGTCGGGCGGGAGGGTACGGGCAGCAATCGGTTGAAGAGAATGCACTTTGTTTTACTAGCATTTAAAAGCAGTTGGAGGCCACGGAAGGAGTGTTGTATGGCATTGAAGCACGTTTAGAGGTTTGTTAGCACAGTGTCCAAAGAAGGGCCAGATGTATACAGAATCGTGTCGTCTGCGTAGAGGTGGATCAGAGAATCCCCAGCAGCAAGACGACATCATTGATATATACAGAGAAAAAAGTTGGCCCAAGAATTGAACCCTGTGGCACCCCATAGAGACTGTCAGAGGTCCGGACAACAGGCCCTCCGATATGAGACACTGAACTCTATCTGAGAAGTGGTTGGTGAACCAGGAGAGGCAGTCATTTGAGAAGCCAAGGCTATTGAGTCTGCCGATAAGAATGTGGTGATTGACAGAGTCGAAAGCCTTGACCAGGTCAATGAAGTACCTACAACCTCAATTAGCCCGACTAACCGGTGCCCCCACACATTGGCTACCCGGACTATCTTTATTGTGTCCCGACACCCGCCACCCACCACCCGTCAACCCCTCTTTTATGCTAATGCTACTCTCTGTTTATCATATATGCATAGTCACTTTAACCATACTTACATGTACATACTACCTAAATTAGCCCGACTAACCGATGCCTGTATATAGCCTCTCTACTGTTATAGCCTCGCTACTGTATATAGCCTTGCTACTGTTACTTTTCACTGTCTTTTTACTGTTGTTATTTTTCCTCTGGTTGCACATGTTACATGCTGGTAGACATTAGCCAAAAGAGATGTAAGTTTGCCTGCCTTAAAGTCTTCTGGATGAGCTTCTGGATGAGGATTTTCGTGTTTGCCTTATACAACTCGTTGAGTGCGGTCTCAGTGCCAGCAATGGTTTGCGGTAGTAAATTGATGGCTAAGAAAAACATAGATGAAAACTGGTAGATAGTGTGGTCTACAGCTTATCATGAGGTACTCTACCTCAGACGAGCAATACCTTGAGACTTCTGTGCTGTGTGATTAATATATAAAGGCCTTTTCAGAGAATCCTTTTAGACATTTGTGACTCGTTTCAGGAAACTAGGCACATGTCGCACGTCACTACTTCACAGAAGCTCAATTTGAATGGTTTTTGGAAGAATTGCCTTCTGGAACATGTGAACTTCCATGTGCCTTAATATCAAATTTGTATGCCATCTGTAAATATACAAAGACAATTGTTAAATAATTGTATTTCTGACCTCAATTACCTGCTTTTATATATGATTCAATCCAAAATCAAATATTGTTACAGAGAAACAAAAACACAAATCACCTTTCAAGAGGTTTTCAGGAGAACCAGTAACTCCCCTTCTGTTAGATTCCATCCTCTTTCATTGAGTGTATTAAGACAGGGAAAGAGAAAGCAAGAGTCTGTCCTTCAGTTTGCTTTTCCTTAGCTAACAGAAAACAAAGGGCAGGGATTTTGAAAGGGATATTTGTAGTGCTATGATTAAGAGACGTAAGACTTCAGTTGACTAATTAATGAGGCTTATAATTAAGTGAACATGTCATAAACAATAATGTAATTGACCTCCCACTCGACCATATGATACCAGTTTACGTATAGCAAATGTAACAATGCATGGTCTTAGTGCTTACTTAGCAATCACATATTGCATTTGGAAAGTATTTATAAAACTTGACTTATTCCACAATTTGTTGTGTTACAACCTGGATTAAAAATGTTTCAAATAGATTTTGTCTCTCAACCATCTACACACAATACCCCAAAATGACAAAGTGAAGACATGCTTTTAGACATTTTTGAAAATGTTTTGAAAATGAAATACATTTACATAAGCATTCACAACCCTGGGTCAATGCATGTTAGAATCCTCTTTGGCAGCAATTACAGCTGTGAGTCTTTCTGGGAAAATCTCTAAGAGCTTTGGACACCTGGATTGTACACTATTTGAACAGTATTCTTTAGAAAATTATTCAAGCTCTGTCAAGTTGGTTGTTGATCATTGCTAGACAGCCATTTTCAAGTCTTGCCATAGATTTTCAAACCGATTTAAGTCAAAACTCTAACTAGGCCACATTCAATGTAGTTTTGGTAATCAACTCCAGTGTATATTTGGCCTTGTGTTTTAAGTTATTTTACTTCTGAAAGGTGCACTGTGTCTGTTGGAAAGCAGACTGAACCAGGTTTTCCTCTGGGATTTTGCCCATTCAAAACTCCCTAATCCACACACTTATCAAGAGAACAGCCCTGGTCATCCCTACTGCCTCTGATCTGGTGGACTCACTAAACATAAAGGCTTTTTTGTAAATTATGTATGAGTGTTGGAGTTGGCCCTAGCTGTCCAAAAAAAGTTAATATGTATTTATTTTCAGCAATCTCCACATTTTTTTGCTAATTTATTTAAAATAGAACCTTATTTACATAAGTATTCAGACCCTTTGCTATGAGCCTCGAAATTGAGCGCAGGTCAAATCAAATGTTATTTGTCACATGCGCCGAATACAACATGTGTAGACCTTACAGTGAAATGCTTACTTACAAGGCCTTAACCAACAATGCCGTTTTAAGAATAATACCTAAAAAAATAAGAAATAAAACTAACAAATAATTAAAGAGCAGCAGTAAAATAACAGTAGCAAGGCTATATACAGGCGGTACCGGTACAGAGTCAATGTGCGAGGCACCGGTTAGTCGAGGTGCCAGTTAATTCTGTTTCCATTTATCATCCTTGAGATATTTTTACAACTTGATTGGAGTCCACCTGTGGTATATTCACCTGATTGGACATGATTTGGAAAGGCACACACTTGTCTATATAAGGTCCTACAGTTGACAGTGCATGTCAGAACAAAAGCCAAGCCATGAGGTCAAAGAAATTGTCCATGGAGCTCCGATAAAGGATTGTGTCGAGGCACAGATCTGCGGAACGGTACCAAAACAGTTATACAGCTTTGCAGGTCCCCATGAGCACAGTGAATGACCTCCATTATTCTTAAATGGAAGAAGTTTGGAACCACCAAGACTCTTCCTAGAGCTGGCCGCCGGGCTTAAACTGAGCAATCGGGGGAGAAGGGCCTTGGTCAGGGAGGTGGCCAACTTTAAGGTCACTGTGACAGAGCTCTAGAGTTCCTCTGTGGAGATGGGAGAGCCTTCCAGAAGGACAACCATCACTTTCTAAAAACCTGTTTTTGCTTTGACATTATAGGGTATTGTGTGTAGATTGTTTTTTTTTACCTTTATTTAAGAAGGCAAGTCAGTTAAGAACAAATGGCGGCCTACCGGGAATCCGTGGGTTAACTGCCTTGTTCAAGGGCAGAACAACAGATTTTTACCTTGTCAGCTCTGGGATTCAATCCAGCAACCTTTCAATTACTGGCCCAATGCTCTAACCACTAGGCTAACTGCCGTGAGTATTACTTTTTTTGTAAATACATTTTAGTATAAGCTTGTAACGTAACAAAATGTGAAAAAAGTCAAGGGGTCTGAATACTTTCCGAATGCACTGTATATAAAAAGTCCTATCCTTTAAGCTGAACATTTAGTAATTCACACTATAATACTGTGATAACCGGAATTGTATGTTGGTCATTTCTCATCACTGCATGTTGAAAATTATTACAGAGCCTGGCTATTTGAACAGCCTAGAGGACCTAAAACAGATTTGCTAGGAACATAATTTAAACATACAGTATGAGCAGAATAGAAGCATTATAGAATAAAATCAAACATCAAGCTGAAAAGGAGTTTTACTTGGCCAGTGTAAGTAGTGATGTTATTATGGGACTTCACTATGGACTCTGCGTTTTGGCAACATATGCCATTAGACTAAATCTAATTAGCATAATAAGAAAACATTCCCCCAAAAATCTGTCTATTTTAAGCTACATATATCTGTTTTTTTGCATGGGTTGCGTCTCAATCCACCCCATCAGCCGATGTCGGCCTGCGGTGGAAGGTGGCAGAGCTACAGTGGTGTTTGTCAGACCAGAACAATCAATCCGAATGGTTTGACCTACAAACTGATATGATCCCTCTATGGAAAGAACCACAGTACATATCGGTTGTTTTGATCCAGGATGCCTACAAGACTCATCTGAAGGTAGCCTGGTACCAGTTTTTAAAAAATTATGGAAGTATACAGTAAATGGAAGTACTTTTGTGCAAAAAAAGGGTTAAATATGGGTAAAATAAATTATTATAATTCTTATATCTCTCAAATATAGGACAGACACTTCAAAACACACTACAGAATATGTCACAAATCACCTTTAACCATATGTCATGCTCTATAAAGGGTTCATAAATGTGGCATAACTATGTGACATAACCACCAATGTAAATTGTGACATAACACACTATGTCAAATATGACATGAACCTGTGCTTTATAAAGTGTGGCATAAGCACTGCTTAATAAAAGCTTCATAAAAGCTTCAAATCTGCTGGGTGACACACACGCTAAAATTAATTAATATTTTGGGCCAGTTTTGCTTTTCCAGGTTTCTGATTTCCCCCAGTTTTTTCATTGCCCCCCCTTTTAATAGAAAAAAAGGGAAGACTTTTGATGTCTGGGAAAAACCTAAGAAAAGTTATGTTTGAGTTTAGTTTCTCTTTAATTCAGTGTACATGCCCAGCAATGTTGTTTGGTTAGCGGTGTTTCTGTAGCGCAGTAAAGCGCACTTGATGAGTTTGCAAGTCAAATACCCACCTTTATTTATTGTAATATTAGTTTTTTGTAGTAGTTAAGTAATAAATTACATTACATAGCTACCTCAATCAGTATTTCAAATAATTTCAGTGACTTCACAGCAACTGCTTCTTAGCTTGCTCATGAAATTTTGCTAGCTAGCAGGCTCAGCTAAATACAAATCCACCTAGATCAGTGGTACTCATTGCCCGGCCCTTAATTTGTGGCTCGCAGTGATTTTCCTATTTTCCATTCATAATACATAACAATGACACAATTTCAATTCAATGTGTTTAATGTAAGCCTGAATCACTACATTTAATATATCTATTGTTCCCTGGACGGTAGATAGATGGCAGTATAGCGCAACTGTCTAACAGAAAGTACAAGATAGAACGTTTGCCGAAATAGAACGCAACTGCTCAGCTACAGCGACCGACACATATCTGCTACTAGCTAATTTTGCAGTCTGGTAGACATGGATCAATTTATTGTAAAAAAGAAACATAAATCTATTGACAATGAAAATAAGGGGAAGAGCTGGAGAACAACGTGACAGCTATGAACGAGCAACCACCGGAGAACCAGGAAAATGGCAGCGGGGAAATGCAGCTAGCTAAGTAGCTAATGTGGCTCCGGTGGCTAAGAGAAGGATATGGTTGATTCAAGAAGAACACAGAAAGTTCCAAGAGAAATGGACAGACAAGTATTTTCTTGTACTGCATAACGGAACTAGCTCACTTTGTCTTATTTGCCAGAAGGCAGCCAATTGTTTTAAACAAGCAAATTTAGAGAGAAATTTCCAGTAACACCATGCCCACTTTGACAAGACCTATCCACCACAAATCAACCTCAGAAACAACAATATAGCGCAGCTCAAAGGACAACAACAAATGATGGACAGATCTAGCACTGTTGCAGAGAAAACAACAGAGGCAACATATGATATTGCTTGGATACTTGCGAGAAACAAGAAGTCATTCACAGACGCAGAGATTGTCAAAATATGTTTTTTGGCCTCAGCCAAAATATTTTATGCTGATTTCACAAACAAGGAATCTATTTTAAAAAGCAAATTAAGGGACTGCAACTCTCAGACTCGACCATAACAAGACGCATAGAAGACATTGGCGAGGACATCGGTAAGCAACTGATTACTGACATATCTGTTGTAGGCCATGTTTTAGTATTGCGCTTGACGAAAGCGCTGATGTAAGTGACATTGGCCAATTATGTGTTTGGGTCCGCTTCCCTCAAAAAGGGTCGTTCAGAGAGGATTTTTTATATTTACTGCTCCTACAGGGACAAACACGAGGAGGGGATATTCTGAAATCCCTTTTTTGCTGATAATAATATTGACTGGTCAAATCTGGCATCTGTGTACACTGTCGGCGACCCAAACATGCGAGGGAAGGAGAAGGGACTCAACAATGAACATGATGCTGTACTTACTATGAAGTCAGATACCTTTGGTCGTTCATAACACATACATTAAGGCTTAATGATACAAACACAAATGTATTAACGCTTTAGGAATTATCACTATCAACTAAAACAAAATAAACATTAAAGACTTACACTTCCTTTTATTTTTACATTTTTAAAACAATACAAATACATGAAGTTTTAAAATGTCCAGCAATGCAATTACATTGTACAACACACAGGCGGACTAATCCGTCTTGCCTCTCTGCCCGCTGGAGGTACTGCATGTTGGTTACAACCTTAAAAGTAACTAATGAAGGACAAGTTTGACGCCTTGGTCCACCAGACCTTCCGCGCATTCGGGCAGAAGTGTCTGGGAACGAGATTAGGTGTAATGTGACTAACATGACTTCACTTCAGAGCAAGTCCCATCCTTCAGCACAACATATTACTCTTTATAAAGCACATGTTTATATCATATTCAACATAAGTGGTTACGTCACATTTGATATTGGTGATTGGGTCACACAGTTAGGCCACATTTACGAACCCTTTATTAAGCTTGACATATGGTTATAGATGCTTTGTAACACATTTGTTTGGTACTTATGAAGGCATTATGAAGGCTTTATGAAGCCTTTTTAAGCTGAACGTCAATTAAAGCTGGACCGAATATGTTATTCAATGCATTTCTATGGGCAAATAGCATTAAAGCCAAATTCATCAAATAATTATTTTTAGATGTTTTTTATATGTACAGGGGTCCTACAACTCTAGATAAAAGAGCTAAATCATCTTTGGTATGACTTTCTTATAACAATTCTGTATGTTAGCTTAGTAGAAGCCCAGTCCCTGGCCCTTAGAAGATTTAAAAGTAAACAAGATGAAGGTATGGGCTGTTCTTTGCCTAGAATCAAGGCCTCAATAAGATATGGTAACATGGCTTAAACACAAATTGAAGTAATTAAACAATTACATTCGTTTAAGACCATTACATTTACTTCTCAGTCAACCACGCAGAGTTTTCTCCCTGCATTACATACCTATTCCAACAGCTAATGGAATGTTTAAAAAAGTCCCATTTGAATTCCCTAACAGTTGTTGTCACCTGAGGGAGTATATGCCCTGTCTAAATTCAGCAGGGAACAATGAGTGGTATTTTAAATCCAGTCTATATGAGTCTTCTATTCAGTAGGCGACGGCATGGGGTTCTTATGACTTTTCACTTAGGTCAGGGGATGTCTGACAACCCTTATAAGTGGATTAGGAATAAGATAGGGAAGCAGGTTGCAACAATTAAATGGCAGTATTTTCAGACACACTCCATTTTCAACTCCACTCTTCTGCAGAAGAATGGCACACTGTGAGACACAGTTGCTAATTGAGTGAACCTTGTGACAATAAAGGCATTTCATTGCACACTTAATATCTTTTCGGTGATATTCAATGTGCCATTATGAGAACTCAATTGGGGAGAGAAAAAGGTAATGGGTCTGTGAAAAATGAGTAGTCATTAAAAACGTTCCTGGAAAACGTATTTCTCAACCATAACTTGTATTTTCAGATCAGCTTCAAGTGAAGGTTTCATCAGAAGTTCATTCAGCCTACATTAAATTATTCAAGGGTAACTATAAAAGTAATAACTGATGTAATGACCTTGTAACAGGTATGTACTGTATACATTCAGGTACTTAATTGTTTTACCATACAATGGTACTGCATGTACTAGCTACAGTGCAATTGCTTAAATTGTTAACTGTTAAGTATTTTCTTATACTTTGGACAATTTTTAACATCCTTGAGATGTTTCTGCAACTTGATTGGAGTCACCTGTGGTAAATTCAATTGATTGGACATGATTTGGAAAGGCACACACCTGTCTATATAAGGTCCCACAGTTGACAGTGCATGTCAGAGCAAAAACCAAGCCATGAGGTCCGAGAGAGGATTGTGTCGAGGCACAGATCTGAAGAAGGGTACTGATCTGAATAATAGTTTGCCAAAAAGGCATCTAAAGGACTCTCAGACCATGAAAAACAAGATTCTCTGGTCTGATGAAACCAAGATTGACCTCTTTGGCCTGAATGCCAAGCGTCACGTCTGGAGGAAACCTGGCACCATCCCTACAGTGAAGCATGGTGGTGGCAGCATCAAGCTGTGGGGATGTTTTTCAGCGACAGGGACTGGAAGACTAGTCAGGGTCGAGGGAAATATGAACGGAGAAACGTACAGAGGGATCCTTGATGAAACCTGCTCCAGAGCGCTCAGGACCTCAGACTGGGGTGAAGGTTCACCTTACAACAGGACAATGAACCTAAGCACACATGTAAGACAATGCATTAGTGACTTCGGGCCAAGTCTCTGAATGTCCTTGAGTGGCCCAGCCAAAGCCCGGACTTGAACACGATCGATCTCTGGATAGACCTGAAAAAAGCTGTGCAGCAACGCTCCCCATCCAACCTGACAGAGCTTGAGAGGATCTGCTGAGAAGAATGGGAAAATGCCCCAAATACAGGTGTGCCAAGCTTATAGCATCATACCCAAGAAGACTCAAGACTGTAATCACTACCAAAGGTGCTTAAACAAATTACTGAGTAAAGGGTCTGAATACTTCTGTAAATATGATATTTCATTTAGCAAAAATTTAAAGAAGCCTGTTTTTGCTTTGTCATTATTTGATAATGTGTGTAGATTGATGAAGAAGAAAACAATTAAATCAATTTTACAATAAGGCTGTAACGTAATAACAAAATGTGGAAAAAGTCAAGGGGTCTGAATACTTTCCGAATTCACTGTAAAACATTTTTGTTGTTGTATACAGTATGTGTGAGAATGGGTGGCTTTATGATGATAACTCATGATTCAGCTGTAGATGGAGGAATTACCTTCTAAGTTGGTCCATATTAGATTGATTACCTGCAGGAACCTTGACGTAAGTGCAGAAAGCATAGTTGTTAAAAGCAGTACAGGACCTCAGAGTTAGCTAAATCAATCAACCAACAAACTATTTTAAAGTGCGCAATTGGTAACTCCTATTAGGTTATACTGTACTCTGCCCCCCCAGCTATTCTTCAAATGCTGTTCTAGGCCCTGGCATTTCAACATGCCCCTTGAAAGACTCCTTTTAAAAGGTTCCCACGGAAGCCACAATCCATCTTCCTTAGCCAGTGCTACTGTATGTTCACCTCCCCATTCATGCTCTCACAGACTTAAATTAGAATCTCTCAAGCTCTGGCCAAGGGCCTTGCAGAGAAAAAAGGGGGAAAAAATTCACCACTGGATACACTGAAAAAGCTTCTGGTCTTGTGAGATACGAAGGGAAATATTGTAAAAAGATAAAAAAAAAATAGAAATAATGGTTTTTACAGATATATTATTATCCTTACCAAATGCTTTATTAAAAATGTATCACTGAGCTTCAGGTGTAGCCATCCATTCTCCTAAGAAATTCTATGCTGGTCCATATTATTCCAGGGGATCTGTGTCAAATTAAGTAGCACTGGGTCTATATATTTGAATGGCATTTTAACACTAAAATACCATACAGTATATCCAAACCTGCAGATAGGTTGGTGAATATTTTTCATAGAACCCTTGCCCATTGTGCTCATGATTGTTCCTGGAATGTCTGCCAACATTTTCCTGTGAAGCACAATTTCCCATTCTTACCACTGGCAAAAATTACCACTGATCTCAAACTGTGTTTTTAATACACAATGAAATTAAACACAGACTACCCCTTGCTAATCAGGAGTCTCTCGGGTATGTTGTGGTGCACTGTCTGTCATTAAAATTGCTTCACGGGAACCTGGTAAATATTTGTGTGGCTAGCCGCTGGATGGCATGCAGCCAAAGTTACTAATCACTTTTCTGGCTAACTAGTGCTCTCAAATTGTGTCCTGATGTCGACAGCACATAATAGTAATAATAGTAATAATAATACATAACATTTTTATAAATAGCGCTTTTCATTACAAACAAGAATCTCAAAGTTGCTTGAAAACAAAAACAAATGTAGGGATCTGGCAGTTCATGGTTGATGGTCTTCCACAGCTTCAGATGTCAAGGCAGTTCGGAAAGGCTGTCAGCGGTAGTAGCTTGAGCATAGGGAGTATTAACGATACAGACAGGCAGGGAGAAAACTTCAGTCAGATACTGCTAGACAGGCCCGTAGCTCTTCATCAGGCACGTCGTCTCCTCCTCCTCCTCCGTAAGTAGGCTGGATCATCCACTATCAAAGTGTAGCACCCACCTGGATGATGCTTTGGTGACCGGATGAGCGCCAGGAGAGACAACCACACCTCTATTATTGTCTTGAACAGTCCCCTACAAGGCCTTTTTATGCAAGATATTCATAACATGGCTAACTTAGCTAGCTAACATACATTTACATAAAAACAGGATATTAACTGGCTAGCTAACGTTAGCAACGTTGGGTGGTCTGAGCTAACTATCTAAACAGCTGAGCTAGCAAACAATGTAACAAAAGTATAATTTTGGATTAAAAACATTAAAGCAGGAAGCACCAGTGACTCGGTCTATAAAAAGTGGTCAGATGAAGCAGATGCTAAACTACAGGACTGTTTTGCTAGCACAGACTGGAATGTGTTCCAGGATTCTTCCGATGGCATTGAGGAGTACACCACATCAGTCACTGGCTTTATCAATAAGTGCATCGAGGACGTCGTCTCCCAGTGACTGTACAGTGGCTTGCGAAAGTACTCACCCTCCTTGGCATTTTTACTATTTTGTTGCCTTACAACCTGGAATTAAAATACATTTTTTGTGAGTTTGTATCATTTGATTTACAAAACATGCCCACCACTTTGAAGATGCAAAATCTTTTTTATTGTGAAACAAGCAAGAAATAAGACAAAAAAAAAAGAAACTTGAAGGTGCATAACTATTCATTTTTAATATTTGGGCTTGGGGAAGGTATCAAGTCAGGTCGAGTCATGAGGATCAAGTCCATGTCAAGTCACGAGTCATTGGTGTTAAAGTCAAAGTCGAGTTGCAAGTCATCATATATGTGACTCGAGTCCACACCTCTGCCCCTGACCTGTTTGGAGAGCTCCTTGGTCTTCGAGGTGCAGCTTGCTTGGTGGTTCCACTTGCTTAGTGGTGTTGCAGACTCTGGGGCCTTTCAGAGCAGGTGTATATTCTGAGATCATGTGACAGATCATGTGACACTTAGATTGCACACAGGTGGACTTTATTTAACTAATTCAGAAAGTAATTGGTTGCGCCAGATCTTTTTAAGGGGCTTCATAACAAAGGGAATGAATACATATACACATTATAATTTTTTTTAAACAAGTATTTTTTTTTCATTTTACTTCACCAATTTGGAAAATTTTCTTATGTCCATTACATGAAATACAAATACAAATCCATTTAAATTACATGTTGTAAAGCAATAAAATAGGAAAAACGCCAAGGGGGATGAATACTTTTGCAAGGCACTGTATGTACATACCCCAACCAGAAGCCATGGATTACAGGCAACATTCGCACTGAGCTAAAGGGTAGAGCTGCCGCTTTCAAGGAGCGGGACTCTAACCTGGAAGCTTATAAAAGATCTTGCTAAGCCCTCCGACGAACCATCAAACAGGCAAAGCTTCATTACAGGACTAAGATCGAATCGTACTACACCGGCTCTGACGCTCGTCGGATGTGGCAGGGTTTGCAAACTATTACAGACTACAAAGGGAAGCACAGCCAAGAGCTGCCCAGTGACACAAGCTTACCAGACGAGCTAAATAACGTATATGCTCACTTCGAGGCAAGTAACACTGAAACATGCATGAGAGCATCAGCTGTTCCGGACGACTGTGTGATCACGCTCTCCGCAGGCGATGTGAGTAAGACCTTTAAACAGGTCAACATTCACAAGGACGCAGGGCCAGATGGATTACCAGGACGTGTACTCCGAGCATGCGCTGACCAGCTGGCAAGTGTCTTCACTGACATTTTCAACCTCTCCCTGTCTGAGTCTGTAATACCAACATGTTTCAAGCAGACCACCATAATCCCTGTGCCCAAGAACACTAAGGTAACCTGCCTAAATGACTACCGACCCTTAACACTCATGTCTGTAGCCATGAAATGCTTTGAAAGGCTGGTCATGGCTCATATCAACACCATTATCCCAGAAACTCTAGACCCACTTCAATTTGCATACCGCCCCAACAGATACACAGATGATGCAATCTATATTGCACTCCACACTGCCCTTTCACACCTGGAATAAAAGGAACACCTATGTGAGAATGCTATTTATTGACTACAGCTCAGCGTTCAACACCATAGTGCCGTCAAAGCTCATCACTAAGCTAAGGACCCTGGGACTAAACACCTCCCTCTGCAACTGGATCCTGGACTTCCTGACGGGCAGCCCCCAAGTGGTAAGGGTAGGTAACAACATATCCTCCACACTGATCCTCAACACAGGTCCCCTCAGGGGTGCATGCTCAGTCCCCTCCTGTACTCCCTATTCAGGCATGACTCCAACACCATCATTAAGTTTGCTGATGACACAACAGTGGTAGGCCTGATCACTGACAACGATGAGACAGCCTGACCGTGTGGTGCAAGGACAACAACCTCTCCGTCAACACCAAGACAAAGGAGATGATTGTGGACTAAAGGAAAAGGTGGACCAAGCACGCCCCCATTCTCATCAATGGGGCTGTAGTGGAGCAGGTTGAGAGCTTCAAGTTCCTTGGCGTCAAACATCACGAACAAACTAAAATGGTCCAAGCACGTGAAGACTGTCGTGAAGAGGGCACAACAAAACCTATTTCCCCTAAAATATTTGGCATGGGTCCTCAGATCCTCAAAAGGTTTTACAGCTCCACAATCGAGAGCATCCTGATGGGTTGCATCACTGCCTGGTATGGCAACTGCTCAGCCTCCGACCGCAAGGCACTACAGAGGGTAGTACGTATGGCCCAGTACATCACCGGGGCCAAGCTTCCTGACATCCAGAACCTCTATACCAGGCATTGTCTGAAGAAGTCCATAAAAATTGTCAAGCGGTGCCGGAGCACCAAGTCTAGGTCCAAGAGGCTTCTAAACAGCTTCTACCCCCAATCCACCAGACTCCTGAACAGCTAATCAAGTGGCTACCCAGACTATTTGCATTGCCCCCCTTCCCTTTTCTACACTGCTGCTACTCTCTGTTATTATCTATGCATAGTCACTTTAATAACTCAACCTACATGTACATATTACCTCAATTACTTAGACTAACCGGTGCCCCCACACATTGACTCTGTACCGGTACCCCCTGTATAAAGCCCCGCTATTGTTATTTACTGCTGCTCTTTAATTATTTGTTATATAAAAAAAAGTAAGAGATATTTTCTTAAAAATGCATTGTTGGTTAAGGGCTTATAAGTAAGCATTTCACTGTAAGGTCTGTTGTATTCGGTGCATGTGTTTTACAATACAATTTGATTTGATACTCCAACAGGCTCTGTTTTTCAGGAAGTACCCCTGATGCACTCTTCAATTATTATTAAGCAATTTAAACTATTTGTTTGTTCATGAAAACTTGTTTTTGTAATGTCCTCAATGGCTTTCATGTGTTGTGAGCTTGTCCGAGGTGTTGGACTGGACGACAGTTCCTATCCATTGGAGTGCTACGATTGGTTGTCCCAAATTCTGGGGAGGGGCTTAGCTAAGGGTCAATTGATTAGAATTCCAGAGAGGTGTGAACAGATAAAACACAGTGAGGGGAGGAAATAAATCTAGATCTGAATTCCAATCTTGGCCACTTTGTTACATTACATGTTGTTGTTTTTTTTTCTCCTTTTTTCCTTCTCTGTTTCTGATCAACACATTCACAGCAAACTCAGTAATTCCAGATGGGTGACCATTGTGTTCTCCAGACATGAAGAGGATGCACGTTGTGTCAAGTGTCCTGATTGCCTATTGAGCGTAACATCCTCTGGCATAATAGTGTGAGTGCAAAACGAACATGACCACATGTCTTATTATCTGTAATCTGAGGTCTTATTAAAGGGTTCCCACTTATCCTCCCATGTTTCCATGAGTAAATGAAAAGTATGACACTCTCTTTTGAAATCTGTATCATTCCTTCAATCAGTATGATGCTTTGGTTGTCAACATGGCCATCATCATATCTTTTCAAGATATTTTTTAGACCATTTTACACTGCACAATTAACACTCAAATTCTGAATCTGGAACAGCACTATGTGCTTAGACATGTTGTTTTCTTGTTCCCTCTTTCTCTCCTGCAATGCACTACAATTTGTGTTGATTCGTATAATGTTCTGAGATTGCATAATGTTTTTGAAAAAGTGATCCCTAAACGCATCACTTAGATACCTCTCATTCATCCCATTTACAATACAAGAATATACTCTACAAAGTAATTTAGGCAAATAATAACAATGATGCCAGGATCTTAACATGACTACGGCATTCGTTTATTTGGTTGTAATAACATTGCACAGTATGGGTGACCATTTAACGTGAAAATAAGCTTTAGGCCTATTATGGATGGCTTACTATTATCTCAATTTGTCAGTACTGGAAAATTCAAGAAGCATGCAGAATTTGCATAATGCTTTGTTTGGATTAATGGTGTTGAGGTCCAGTGCACACACATTCATGCGGTTATTGCTTACTATCAATAAGAAGATGAGGGGAGCAAGATGAGTGGGTCTGGTCCCTTCAGTGCATTTAGTCTGACGGAGTACGACGGAGACAGCGACAGAGGAATGGATAGAGATTCTATGACGGATAGCAGAGAAATATGAAAGCCCATGTAGATCTGTGATGCAGGCAAGCAACCGATGCTGACAAAAGGCATTGCCAAGTAATGTGTATAGTGAGTGGGGATCTTCTCCTATAAGAGCTACCGACTGCATTGTGTCTCAATTGTTGTTTTCAGCACAGTGATAGAACAGTGGATGAATTGTCAGCCACAACCTCATCCCATGATCATTGACTAAAAACCATGGGTGGTCTGTACTTGGAAAGTGTCACAGTCATCAACATCGTGTACCCATGGTGGGCTCACCACCATGGACAGTTCAGAATAACACAATGTTGCTGAATAGAGACAACACCAGCACCATAGACAGCACAGCTCAGTGCAGCACCACTGACAACGGACAGCACTTCTTTCAGGATTCCTAGAAGCCCACTCCTTTCCTTAGTCATAACATTCACAGTAGATTTTTTTTATTACATTTTAGAAGGTATGTTTTGTGCATGTCAAGTTCTCTCATTCTATAGAATAAACCAATAAATAACCACATTTCTAAAAACAGTTTTTATGCGAGTAAAGTCATAACATATAAAAAAAAAAAAAACCCAGCTGTGATGGAAAGAGGATTTTTTTTAATGCCAACAGATTGTTAAGCCGTTTCTTTCCAGCTGGTGCATTTCATTTATGCCTCGCCTGTTTTGTGTTTGGCATTTGTATTTACGCGTTTAGCATTTTGCTTGAGTATTTGTTTGAGTAAAGTGTTTTGATCACTCAGTACTGTTCTCCTGCGCCTGACTTCTATGCACCAGCTACACAAGAGCCTGACAGAATCACACATCCGCCATGGAGTCAGCAGGAGCAGGTACCCCGGTCAGAGGAGTCGAGGAACACGTCCAGGAACACTCGGCTATGTTACATCATCTCGGTGCCATGATGGATCGCGTTGTCCAGATCATGGACCGCTGGGAGAGACAGGGCGCCTCCACCAACGCAACCGGGGTTACCTCTACCCATCCCGTCCGGATCCAGCTCCAGTGGGATGAGTCTCTCCCTTCCCAGGGAGTATGATGGGACGGCTGCACAGTGCCAGGGGTCCCTCTTACAACTGGACCTATACCTGGCTACCGTTCACCCAGCTCCCTCAGGAAGGGAGAGAGTCTCTGCCCTCGTCTCCTGCCTCTCGGGGAGAGCTCTGGAGTGGGCCAACGCCGTGTGGGGAGAGCAAGACCCGTCGCTTCCGGGCCGTCTTTGACCATCCGCCCGAAGGTAGAGTGGCAGGGGAATGACTTTTTCATTTGAGGCAGGGGACGAGGAGCGCACAGGAGTTGGCGCTGGAGTTCCGGACTTTGGCCACCGGAGCCTGATGGAACGACAGGGCCCTCATCGACCATTATCGATGCAGCCTGCGCGAGGACGTCCGACGGGAGTTGGCCTGCAGGGATGCCACCATCAACTTTGACCAACTAGTGGATCTGTCCATCCGGTTGGATAACCTGCTGGTTACCAGTGGACGTCCTGAGGGGGCTCTGTCGGTTCCATCTCCCAGTACTCCCGCTCCGGTGCCCATGGAGTTGAGAGGGGCTGCACGTAGGGAGGCTGGAGGAGGGGCCTTCACGTGCACCATCTGTGGCCGCAGAGGACACACTGCCGGTCGGTGCCGGGTTGGTCCCTCTGGGAATCGAGGCAGCAGGCAGGGCACTCTGGCGTCACCCCAGGCGAGTATGCATCACTCTCATCCAGAGTTCTCTGTTGTTCATCTTTTTGTACCTGTCTGTTTCCCTGAGTTTTCCCTGCATTCTCAGTATAAGGCGCTAGTCGATTCAGGCGCAGCTGGGAATTTTATAGACAGGTTGGTCCTTCTGGGAATCGAGGCAGCAGGCAGGGCACTCTGGCGTCACCCCAGGCGAGTATGCACCACTCTCATCCAGAGTCCTCTGTTGTTCACCTTTTTGTACCTGTCTGTTTCCCTGAGTTTTCCCTGCATTCTCAGTATAAGGCGCTAGTCAATTCAGGCGCAGCTGGGAATTTTATAGACAGAGCGTTAGCCCTTAGTTTAGGGATCCCAATTATACCTGTGGTTAGGGAGGTCTAACCATTATACCTGTGGTTAGACCTCCCGGTTCACGCTCTGATTAGTCGACCATTAACTTCTTGGGGATTGGTGGTGCGCTAGCGCCCCAATCCCGACACTACCAGGTGAAATGCAAAGGCGCCAAATTCAAAATCCAAAAGTTGAATTATTAAACATCCACCAATATACAAGTGTTTCATACTCATCAAAAGCTCTGTTTCTTGGCAATATCACAGCGTTGTCAGATTTCAAAAAGGCTTTACGGCGAAAGCAGCACATTTGATTGCTTGAGGGTAGCACCTCACATATTTTTCCCATTACCATAAATTCATAAACCATCGCGGTTCACACATAACACATTTCACAGCAAAAACAAATCAATTACCTGTTGAAGAACTTCTGCTGATGGCTTCCAAAGTGTCCAACGAAGACAATCCATGGTTCTTTTGTTAGAAAAAGTCATGTATTATATCCTTAAATCTCCATTTGGTTTGCACGTTATAATGAGAAACTATAGCCTCCACTCCTCCATTCAAACGTGACGAGAACTCGTTCAACTTAAAGCTATAAACTTGTCCAAGAACAATCAAAAATCATTTTAAATGTATCCTTAGGAACACTTTTACGTATATTTACTATTATAAATCAACCGGTATATAAACTGATCGATAAAGACGGAAAAAAACACAAAGCGTGCCTTGTCGGGAGCACGCGCTGCCTTCTTGTTGACATTCAGGAGGACACTTCCTGGTTTCCTCTTCTTCTCTGCTCTAATGCATGCAAACAAATTCTGAACACTGTCTCGAGACTGTTGACATCCAGGACAGAAATTCCTTGGGGTTTCGCCTGCCATATGCGTTCTGTTTTACTCACAGACAAATGGTTAACACTTTTAGAAAATCCAGCGTGTTTCCTATCCAATGGTACTAAATATGTGCATATCCTATTTTCTGGGCCTGAATGGGAGGCATTTTACTTTTCGCACGCCAGGCTCTCCAAAACGGTCACCTTGTGCGCTCATCCCTAAGAAGTTAAGGTCCGGGCTAATCAAGGAGGCCACCATCTCCCTGTTCATGGAGACGCAGGGGGGTCACAAGGAGAGAATCAGTCTCTTTCTCATTGATTCTCCTGCGTTTCCCGTGGTACTAGGCCTTCCTTGGTTGGCTCGTCATAACCCCACCATTTCCTGGCAACAGAGGGCTCTCACGGGGTGGTTGCAAGAGTACCTGGGGAGGTGTGTAGGAGTTTCCGTTGGTGCTACCACGGTGGAAAGTCCAGACCAGGTCTCCACCATGCACATCCCCCCAGAATATGCCGATTTGGCTCTCGCCTTCTGTAAACAGAAGGCGACTCAATTACCACCCCATCGACAGGGGGATTGTGCGATAAATCTGGTAGACGCTGCACTTCCCAGGAGTCACGTGTATCCCTTGTCGCAAGAGGAGACGGCGGCTATTGAAACATATGTCTCCGAATCCCTGGGGCAGGGGTACATTCGTCCCTCCACTTCACCTGCCTTCTCGAGTTTCTTTTTTGTGAAGAAGAAGGATGGAGGTCTGTGCCCGTGCATTGACTATAGACGTCTCAATCAAATCACGGTGAGATACAGCTACCCACTACCTCTTATCGCCACTGCGATTAAGTCAATGCACGGGGTGCGCTTCTTCACTAAACTGGATCTCAGGAGTGCTTACAACCTGGTACGTATCCGGGAGGGAGCCGAGTGAAAAACAGTACCACCTCAGGTCATTATGAATACCTCGTCATGCCGTACAGGTTGATGAATGCTCCATCAGCCTCCTCCGCGTGCCTGAACCAATCGTCTACCGCAGGAGCCTCGGTCTGACTCTGATGCCATGGTGCCAGAACCGGCTGGTAGCCAAATACACACTGAAAAGGGGAAAGGTTAGTGAAGGAGTGGCGGAGCCAGTTCTGCGCCATCACTCATGAAAATCTGTTGCCAGTTGGATGGAAACCTAGCAATTGACTGAGAAAATACTTATACTGTTGTTCTGTCTGATGTCCTCTTGCCTTTGTTCAGTATGTGACACTCCAAGTATGTGAGTGCTTCACGAAGGTTGGCTAGGGACGCACAATTTTAGTTGTACTTCCCAAATGGAGTTCTCAGAAATAGAGGACATATCCAACAAATACATATTACTTTACTCAGGATTATGTTTAAGACACATATCTGAGAATACATATGAGCCATGACCTTGGGAAAACTAATAGGAATAAACATAAATCCCACTGTAGAGCTCAGCTCACTTTTCTTTGGTATTTGAATTTCTCAACCTCAAGGGTTTTTTCTGCCCAGTGCATTTTCCTTTCTTGTACATTTCAGGATAATTCAATCAATTTGATGTACAGTGGGCCACTGTTAAGGGGCACTCGGTGAGACTAATGTAAAGGTGACCCTCAGGGAAGCTGGTCCATTGGTCAATACTGCCTAGCTAGTATTATCTTGCAGTGCAGTGCCCACATATGGAAGACCTGTCCTATAGTTATCTGCCTGTAATCTGTTCAGCATCCCACATTATGGAAACACTACTCATGTGTCCAGTGGATTGCCTCTAATCAACTATGACAGCTTTAAATGATTTTAATCACAACATGGTTTGCCTGATGAAATGTCAGTTAGAACCTTGCAGAAATGCATTGGGAAGATCTGAAATCTGACCAAACACCCTTCAAGGGAGTAATGACAGTTAACATGGCTAAACACACACAGTTAAAGATGAACAGATACCAATACACACACACACACATATATATATATATACATACATACATATATCTGACCCACATGTGCCCCTTCTGCCATCTAATGTTGAAGTCGGAAGTTTACATACACTTAGGTTGGAGTCATTAAAACTTGTTTTTCAACTACAAACTATAGTTTTGGCAAGTCGGTTAGGACATCTACTTTGTGCATGACACAAGTAATTTTTCCAACAATTGTTTACAGACAGATTATTTCACATATAATTCACTGAATCACAATTCCAGTGGGTCAGTAGTTTACATACACTAAGTTGACTGTGCCTTTAAACAGCTTGGAAAATTCCAGAAAATAATATCATGGCTTTAGAAGCTTCTGTTAGGCTAATTGACATCATTTGAGTCAATTGGAGGTGTACCTGTGTATGTATTTCAAGGCCTAGCTTCAAACTCAGGGCCTCTTTGCTTGACATCATGGGAAAATCAAAAGAAATCAGCCAAGGAAATCATAATTGGGAGCAATTTCCAAACACCTGAAGGTACCACGTTCATCTGTACAAACAATAGTACGCAAGTATAAACACCATGGGACCATGCAGCCGTCATACCGCTCAGGTAAGAGACGCGTTCTGTCTCCTAGAGATGAACGTAATTTGGTGCGAAAAGTGCAAATCAATCCCAGAACAACAGCAAAGGACCTTGTGAAGATGATGGAGGAAACAGGTACAAAAGTATCTATATCCACAGTAAAATGAGTCCTATATCGACATAACCTGAAAGGCCGCTTAGCAAGGAAGAAGCCACTGCTCAAAACCACCATAAAAAAGCAAGACTACGGTTTGCAACTGCACATGGGGACAAAGATCGTACTTTTTGGAGAAATGTCATCTGGTCTGATGACACAAAAATAGAACTGTTTGACCATTGTTATGTTTGGAGGGAAAAAGGGGGAGGCGTGCAAGCCGAAGAACACCATCCCAACCTTGATGTACGAGGGTGGCAGCATCATGTTGTGGGGGTGATTTGCTGCAGGAGGGACTGGTGCACTTCACAAAATAGATGGCATCACACGGAAGGAAAATTATGTGGCTATAATGAAGCAACATCTTAAGACATCAGTCAGGAAGTTAAAGCTTGGTCGCAAATGGGTCTTCCAAATGGACAATGACCCAAGCATACTTCCAAAGTTGTGGAAAATGGCTTAAGGACAACAAATTCAAGGTATTGGAGTGGCCGTCACAAAGCCCTGACCTCAATCCTATAGAAAATGTGTGGGCAGAACTGAAAAAGCATGTGCAAGCAAGGAGGCCTACAAACCTAACTCAGTTACACCAGCTCTATCAGGAGGAATGGGCCAAAATTCACCCAACTTATTGTGGGAAGCTTGTGGAAGGCTACCCGAAACGTTTGACCCAAGTTAAACAATTTAAAGGCAGTGCTACCAAATCCTAATTGATTGTATGTAAACTTCTGACCCACTGGGGATGTGATGAATGAAATAAATGCTGAAATAAATTGTTCTCTCTACTATTATTTTGACATTTGACATTCTTAAAATAAAGTGGTGATCCTAACTGACCTAAGACAGGGAATTTTTACTAGCATTAAATGTCCGGGAATTGTGAAAAACTGAGTTTAAATGAATTTGGCTAAGGTGTATGTAAACTGTATGAAAAGCTTGGAGTGTTGATTTTCATTTACTATTATGGTTTTGCGTTTGAAAATGTCCTAACAAAATATGTATCATACACTATACTCTAGACTGTTCCTTTTTCTTATCTGATAAAAAAAAGTATTATATCAAATTCACTCTAAAAGCTCAGCTGGCACTGTTATGCAAATCAGAAGCATAAACATACCTTTCCCAGTAAACAAATAAATTGGTTTTTGTTTTTTTGTTTTAGACACTATAAATACAGTTGTTGACTCCCCCTCAAATACTGTTGAGACCTTCAGAGTAAGAAGGATACTGTGTGTGTGCCAGCAGCCAAAAAGGAGCTGTGTAAAGATTGCTATAGCAGGAATGATTGAATCTGGCCCTATAAAATGCCCCCTCCCCCCGTCCCCCGCCATCCTCTGCACCCCAACCTGACATCAAAGAGATACATGTGTTCTTGAGAGGTCTCATGCATGTAGGCCAACCCAACCAGGGAGAGTGGGAGGCTTTTCCAGTGACACATCCTGTGATGTAGGACTTTAACATGTGATTAAGACCAGTTGAAGATATCCAGCTGGTTTGACAAAAGGAAAGAACGTACGGGAGAGTACAAAATACCAGAAGGGTACATTAGTACAGCATGTGCTCAAGTGCATATGTAATGCTTACATGTAAATGCTCTATCTAGATCATCCTGCAATATTTCCAATTCATAGAGGTCTTACAAACTAATTCAGTTAGCGAAATAGCCACAGCTCAATCAAATTTACATGACTATCCCAAAAACAGTATAAAGCATAATACCTTTCTACAGGTCATGTGAGGTATCATGTGAGGTTGCAGCTCTAGGAAATACCCTAAGCTGACATCAAGGTTTTATTGTCTGTACCTACACAGGCTGCTTGACGTTAAATGTTGCAGCTCCAGCATGTCTACAGCTGGTTCTGACCTGGTCAACCCCTTAAGCCTGATCTCGTTCCATTTTCTGAAATCAGTCCTAATCTTAGGTGATGGTACGGGAACATTGCAATGTGTTTACTGCTGGCAGACTTCTGAGTCGTCCCCCATACATAATATCCATGCAATTCTGCCTCTCACGTGTGCTTGAAAATGAGCATTTGCACCATGTATGTAAAGAGCCTCAAAGCTGTGAGTTTCAGGAGTAAGAGGGAGGAAAGGACAGAGGCATACTATACTGCACTCATTCCCTTGCTTTTGAGTATGGAATGTGTTCTTTGATGCAAAAATCTACATCTTAGAGTTTAACCAGTTACATAACAGTTTATGTTATGACATTTTACTGCTGGTTGAAACTTACACATTTGAATAAAATGTGAACTTCACAAACACAATAGTTGAAAGTCCCTATATGGTGGACTTTAAGCGCTTCTGGACTGGTTCCGACTGATATTTTGGTGTACAAAGGGCTCTGTGAACGCTGTAGGGTCCCATGCCTTTTAGTGCCAGAAAGCCCCATCTGTTTCTCTCCTCTTCCACTCTCTCAACGGAGCTGACTTGAAGTGTCAGGTTTCACACCCCACATTTGCATAGGGAGTGACGTGTCACATTTTCTGGCCTATCCAGACAAATAATCGATTTGCTTCTCCTCTGAATGACGACCAGCCTGGGAGACATGATATGATGAAAAAGGTGACAGTCTAGTGAAACCAACCATTTTGGTTTAGCTCGCTGTGATATTCTCAGGCGGGAATATACTAAATCATTTCATAGAATTGAAACAAGACCACTTATCTTGGTCACAGACGGACAAAATCACTTTGTGCTTAAAGCTGAAGTTGTAATGAGTCTGCACATATTTTAATGGTGTCTCAGTGCATCTCATTGGATGTATAGATGAACATTCTCTGTCGGCAGTTATATGAAATAGTTTGGTAGCTGACAGCGTAAAGTTATGCTTGTGGTATACAAGTGCATTTTTAGTACAGGTGTCAATGAAAACATGATATTGCCTTTTTTTAAATTATGACTAAGATATCGGGTCAAAAAAACTGGATTTAGACTCAAGTCTATTTATCTATCTGCTGTCCTTCGGTCCACAAATAAAGGAATAAACACCATTTATGGTTTATCGAAACAAAGGCTTCCTTTTGTGTCCCCTAACTTAATGTCGGTTGGTATGAAACCTGTGCTGGCAACACCATACATGACAACAGTAGAGGATGTGTATCCCCTCGAGACTGGAGACCCCTCTTTGTTCATGGGGCAGGTGCCATATAGACTGGAACACGTTTGGCTATGTTGCCTCAATAATTTGCTGTTTACACTGCCCTCTAGAGATGTGTGATACTGCATTAGTACTGCAGAACTTATCCTAGACAGCCTTAGTGCATTAGTACTGCAGACCTTATCCCAGCAGCCTCTAGTTTTCTCTTTTTATGTAACAGCTCTCCTTGCTCATTCATTTCAGGGAGAAGGGTTGTATAGGGAAGGTCATACAAGATGCAAATCTCTTTATAGAATACACTGACCAGAGAGGATAAATATGCCACCATTTGCTCCAAATCCATTGTTGTTTATTCTACTGGTATATATCAAAGTGCATACTTTATACTCCATAATATTGAAGGATTACCACCTGGTATGTGGGTGGAAGTGAACACCTTGTGTGGACCTTGATGCAGCTTCCGGTGTTTCTGTGTGTGTACAGTGTGAAAGCAGCAACCTGGTCCTTTTACACCAGGCTGGACTACCATGTCATCTTAATTTGTTCTAGTGGAAATGCTGTCTCTGAGTTAAAAATCTAACTCTAACTCTTTCTGTGAGCACCTGCAGTGAGTGCATAACCATAGAGAATTGCATGGTAATGCTCATGCCTGAGCCACTCTATTGTGTATTATTTACAGAAATGGATAATGGATTGCTTACAAATAATGTATTTGTGGACACAAAATCCACAATAACCTCAATGACTAATTTGTATTTGAAGGGACTCATGAAAAAGAGTAAAGGTGGGGACTGAAATTGACATCATTGAAATAGTAGCATGGCGCACAGGCTACTAAAATACAGGTACAAATCGGGGTTAATAATATGGTTGTCCATGATGAGTGGCAGATAAAGATGATGAAACTATCCACGTTCATTGCTGTTAACTGTAAATCATCACAGTATATGGGAGGTTATAATAATCTTTAAAAAAACATTTTCACTAAGTAAAAACAAAATCCTGCAGAAATAAATCGGCTTAGTGGGCAGAATTAGAGGGGAAGGGTTTGGGGACAGGGTAGGATTAAGGAAAATTGTGCGAAATAAAGAGCGAGTGATCAAGAGTGACTGTGTGCGTGCGTCTGTGTCTGGAGGGCAGGAGGATAGAGCGCGCAGGAGAGAGAGCGAGAGAGTGAGAGAGGGAGAAACGCATTGACTGAGAAACATAGATTTTCATCCAACCTATCTGTTTTTTCTAATCCTCGACTGCACTGCTTAACGTTGATTGTCTAGCAGGACAATATTTTGTATTAGCCTATTACGCCGTTTCTTTTTGACGAGTATTGGTCCTCATTGGTGTAATTTAAGTGTATTTGTGGCGAACTTCTCATATTTTCCATTTATACTTAAACTGCATCATGAATAGTTTGTGGGCACCTCTCGATCTCATACCTTTGGAATGGTGGGGATTACGCAGCCGAAAAACGGGGAGCATGTAAACGCGGATGGAGTTTGGGATTTATTGCAAAATAAGGGAAAGATGACTGTCTTCTCTTTGTGTCTCCTATTGTGCGCAGATCTACTGGATTTAGCTGTTGGTAAGTCATTATTTCTGCATAAAACAATCTGTGAGAGTAGGATACAAAAGCCTCACATATTTCATCATTCGTGAGGTCATAATTTTAGAGACGCGTGTTGAAAGCAGATGGCTCAGTCCGTGTACATTTTAAGCACTTTTAATGTTGTCCGCTCATATTATGAAACATAGCATTCAATATGTATCATATCCACATGAAATTGTCTAAACTTTTCCCCCTTTTGATGGAGTGAATGGTTTCCTTAAGACCCTAAAATGATATTCCTCCGCAGCTTCAGTTTTGACTGCAGGCATTCTCCGATATGGTACCCAACTAGGGTTGTGTAAAGGAGGGGGCGGGGGGTGAATACACACACATCGATCTATTTATTTGTAATGGTCCATAAGCCTTACAGTGTAAAATTAAGTAATCTTCTTCCTCTTGTTATTATTTTGTTATGGTTATTATCATTATACTGTTATTATTTGTACCATACCACTAGCCTACTACTTTTGGTCTAGAATATTTTGCAATGTGATATAAATCAGCAACAGATCGCTTTCTGTTGCTGCCTTTGAATAATGGCATTCAGCTACAGTATAGGCTACCGGTATGTTCAGGGCTCTTGGGAGACTCACATTAACTGCAGCCTTAGCTCAACTGCTCTCCATAGTCAGGACCAGACTTCCATTCATAAGAAATTAACAGTAGCCTATTATCTGAAGACAATTGGAACAGGTACATATCTCGCACATATAATAGTTAAAATGGTGAGTGGGAAACAGATTAATCACTGGATGCTGCAACTTTCTTATAAGATCGAGGCGTTGTGTACTGCTGCATATTTTATAAACATAATCGAAGGCTGTACATGGGCTCCAGTGGGTTTGCCTTAAGCTTACATATAAGATGTGGATCAATAGCATTTATTTATCCAAACAAGGCTACAGCACATTCACCATTAGAGTAGATTTTTTTTATTTGCCTGACACTCAAAGATCTGGCAATATTTTACAGCATTAAAGCTAGTAATATGCAGTTCGCTAACAAATAGTTATTTTTGATAGACTCTTTTTACTGACTCATTATTCATTGTGCTGAGTGACTTTTAGTCGTTCGTTTGACCTGCTGGTCGCAATTCATTCTACAGCAGTATTCATATGCGCTCCTCTGGTGACTCCGTAGACGTGCTTAGACCAACAACTGTCTGTCATATATGCACGCAGGCAAAATCGATCATGCTGCAGGCGAAGAAGACAAATACATGTTTAGAACCGATAATTGATCATGTGGTGCAATATTGAATCCATTAATTTATTATTGAATGTTATGATAAGCACAGCTTTGTAGAACCAAAACATACACAGCCTCTGCTCAACAAACTCGAACTCGAGAACGAATCGGTTGGGTCCCTCATGGCATTTAAGCAATGCATTTTGCCAAGAGTCATTCACCATCTAGTCCGATTGTGGCCACAACTAGGCCTTGTTTCAAATGTAGGCTACCAATAAATGATGTTACTTGTATGCCTAGCAATCAACAAATGTACATTGTATAAAGCACGCTTTTGGTCACAAAGTATTGGTCACAAATAACAGCTCAAATAGGCCCATTAAGATGAACAACATGTGAACAAGGCTTGTAGAACCATGACTATTTTGAGTTTTCAGTGTATGTTTGCCAGTAGAGGGTCCTGCATGCTCTGGGCATTATCGACCACTTTGCATGTGCACAGTATTCCCGGATAATGGTTAAGGCATTATACTGGAGAAGCAGTTTACATGCACCTTTCATATCCCCCTAACGAGTATTTCTGTATCCATGAAGATTTTTTGACAGGCGGTGCGAAAAAATTCTAATACATTTAAGCTTCATTTAGATATTTCTCTGCTTATAATTTCCGACATTAGGTAGGCTATTTGTTAGGCAACTTGTCTATAATTAGATGCATGCAGCTTCTCTTCTGTCATTTTTTAACGCTCTAGAATACTAAATAAAGCCTTACTCACCGAAATAATGTTATACATTTATTGTGTAAATCATCAACAATCTAGTTCACATCAGTAAAGTTTTGCCTTTCATTTCTGGTTTCCTCGCTGAGCAAAGGAATTTAGGGACTGGGGAGATTTTTCAGTGAAAAATTTGCAAATTACATCAGTTTGTTGACCGGTTTTAAGGAAATTAAAATCTGTGAAAATGTCTTCAGTTCCTATTCCAACTATTTCTGTTCCTATCTGAACTTCAACGGTGATAGGCTACTATGGCAAACTGAGCCTGCGCAGACCGTGAAAAATGGGATAAGGTGCCACAGTATCCAGTCTATGATCAGCAAATCCCAGGCATCTTGTTCGGGTTTCTCAAAACTGGGATAGGAGCTTACTAGGGTTATTGTAAATGGGTTATGATGTTTATATGCGTCAACTTAAAAACACAATACTTGAGTATCCTGAATAATGATTGGATATTGGTGTGCATGTAAATGTGGTCACTGACTCGAACGAAATGAGAGGAAACATTCCCTGTTTTGACTGCACAAATCAAAAAGATCAGAGTCAGTAAAAAGAGCCGACCTTCCCATAATTTATTGAAGCAAGCTACATTCACACGTTGGCCTTCACAGATCTAATCTATAGGCTGCCTCTTGACTGTCCTGTCCCTTTCATACAATGTTTTCTGCCACATAAGAAGTTTGAAATACAGTGGCTGAGCAATCTAACCAACTGGTCACTGAAAGCAATAGATGGTGGCAAAATATTATGTCATTCATTTTCAATGGATGCATTGAGACAAAAAGGTTGAGGAAAGTTGAACTTCATGCAAGTCATCAATAATGCTGCTGCACAATAACCAATTGAGGGAGTGAAGACTGACACTTTCCTCTCAAACCCGAGGGTGATACAAATTTTGAAGTCTTATGTAGGGCTACATCATCTCGACACCATGAGCCAGATGTATATCTTCTACATTCACCCCCCTTTGACCTCCTCCCCCATGAGAGATCCTCCCACAGTTGGGCACCATTGTCATGGGCAGGAAATGAACCCTGGTCTCCCATGGGAGAAACCAACATGTTGACCATTTGATGAGGGTAACAGTGATTTTGAAGTTGCAGTCAGGGATACCTCATCACAGGACCATGATTATGACTCATATCCGCTACACAATGTCAGGGGACAACGTTGTTTCTAGTGAAAGCATACAGTTAGGAATGTGAGGTTACTTGCCACTAGATCTATGCTGCTCTGGAAATGCAGTGCAGCAACTCCATGTGCTTAATTGGCCCCACTGCCTACATTGGGCTCTAGATGAACTTTTTCAGTTGATGGCACCAGCACATGATTTGGTCACACCAACCTGAGGAGATAATGACCTAACCTGGGTCCCATAATGTACCTGCATTACATACAGAACCAGGCGAATAATGACTAGTCTATTTTTAAATTAGCTTGCCCTTATGTTCTAACATTGATTTAGATAGATATTCTCAGTGTTCAATGTTAACTTTTTTTTATCACTGTCAGTTTATAAATGCATTGCGGGCCTGTAATTTTATGATAAAAAAGTACGCCATTTCATCTAACATATCGACAGGGAACCTGTCGAAATAGGATCCAGAATTATCAGATTTATTTTTGGACATCTTTGTGCACATTGGCCTAGACCAGTTGTTGCCAACCGGTCGATCGTGATCGACTGGTCGCAATCGACTGATCGATCTTCAAGGCATTCCTAGTCAATCACCAAATATTTCTGTAGAAAAGCCAATGAACAATAAAGGCTTGCGCTCCTTTTTTATAATCATGTTGAGCTGTTGCCGGTAGGTGCACTTGATTCAAAAGTCCTGCGCACCAGGTAAGCAAAGTGTTCCCATGAGACAAACTCCGCTTACCCGGCGGACCGGCAAATCTGTGACTAAATCGAGTGCAACTACTGCGCTGCCCAATCAGATAGCTCAAATCTCGGTGGCTACAGAGCTTCCATGACCCTGGCCACAGCCAAGTTTAATAGGCTACTAGCGTACGTAAAATGTAATAACTTTTAAACCATGACCACAGAGAGACTGTCAACGAATACCCCTCTCGAGCTGCAATTAATAAGCAGTCAAATATCAATAGCCCTGCATTTTATTATCATTAGCAGCTCGTCATGACGAGTTTAATATTAAGGAATATTTAACTTTCTCTGGCCATTGGAACAACATAAATTCGTGCATGAAGCAGATATGGTGCAACTTGAGTTTCGCCATCAGGTGGAAGATGGTGTCCCCTCTCTCTGGTCAGTCTCACCGGAGGAAAGGAAGGAGAGAGCAGGGACCGTGAGAGGCTGTTGGGAAATTTTATTTTGAACGGTCATCCAACTTGGAATTCCAAGCCAGAAACTTGAGCATCCTTCTAGAGCTCCGACTTTTCGACCTGAAGATCACTGAAGTCGTGATTTGACCTCGTTGACAATCAGATGCAGGTACCGTCAGTCCAGTAAAATAAAAAAGCGAATTATTTCAATTCATGGTCCACAGTGCCTCACAAGTGCTAAACCAACTGATCTATTTTATTAACAAAGCTCGAATTTTGAATATAATATGGTCTGATTAACAATTTTGGCAGGTCAATCACATAGCCAATATGCTGTGATATTGTATTAGGCCTACTGCCCAAACCTCATTCCTACAAAACTGTTTGTGTGAGGTTAATGAAAAAAATAGAAATCTGAGCAGTAGATCTCAGCTTGCTTTTTGACTGCAAAAGTGATCTTGACTCAGAAAAGGTTGGTGACCACTGGCCTACGCTATATTATTCACCACCTGAGGAAGTGCTAACTCTAAATATGATCATGATCATGTTGCTTAATAGATAGCCATGTAGGCTAATTGTTTAATCTATCAGTAAATGTTATGTCCTACAAAAACTTCCCAGCGCTAGGCCTGTACTGGCTACTTGATGTTGGCCTATTCACCACAAATGGCGTACTCCAATTGACTCCACTCTGCGGGCACATATAAAACCATATACTACATAGCCTACTCTGGTTGTAAAGTGGTGCTATGAACTAGGGGAGAACGACTGCCCCCTCTCATTGTAGCCACGGAAGTTCAAGGCCGACCGCAGTACTGCAGGCATTGTTAGCAGAAAATAGGGTCCCCCATTATAGGGAATGGAAGAATTGCAATATTAGTGTAAATAAAAAACTATTTTCAAGACAATCATGGCACCAATAATTGCTTCTAATACACCAGATGTATGTCCTTGAACTGATTATTTTAAAATCGCACACAGAAGTTCTAAGGATAATTTAGTTGCTAATGGCAGCCTGCAGTACACTGGTCGGCCTTCAACTTGAGTTACAATAAGAGGGGGCAGCACTGAGCTAGCCTGTTACGTCACTTCCTGGACTAGCTCAAACTGCAGATGTTGTGTCTCTATGATACGCTATCTTAACCGATTTCATTTGGATTCAATGTGCGGTTGTATCTTCACAGAGGTATGAATGGTGTCACGTGATTGATGGCTTAGTCCTTTAATTCATACAGTCATTGCTATGAACTCAATATTTAGAGGTGAGAAATATATGATATACTCACAGAAAGCTGTGACTGTCCTCTCTGTAACTAGAACAACAGTAGTTGCTTTGAAAGCAGCATTTTCCTCGCAATTTAATTTTGAGAAACGGTCATATGGTTGTGCTTATTACAATGCACCTATCACTCTTCAGTACACACAGCAGGGAGAGTGAGTGGCTCGCTCACACAGCAGCATCATTAAATAGTATCTGCAAAACACCAGTCTCAACGTCAACAGTGAAGAGGCGACTCCGGGATGCTGGCCTTCTAGGCAGAGGTCCTCTGTCCATTGTCTGTGTTCTTTTGTCCATCTTAATCTTTTATTTTTATTGGCCAGTCTGAGATATGGCTTTTTCTTTGCAACTTTTTCTTTGGACCTCCCACTCGCTCTTTCTATTCTGGTTAGAGCTAGTTTGCGCTGTTCTGTGAAGGGAGTAGTATACAACGTTGTACGAGATCTTCAGGTTCTTGTCAATTTCTCGTATGGAATTGCTTTCATTTCACAGAACAAAAGTAGACTGACAAGTATCAGAAGAAAGACCTTCGTTTCTTGCCATTTTGAGCCTGTAATCGAACACATAAATGCTGATGCTCCAGATACTCAAAAAGTCTAAAGGCCAGTTTTATTGCTTCTTTAATCAGGACAACAGTTTTCAGCTGTGCTAACATAATTGCAAAAGGGTTTTCTAATGATCAATTAGCCTTTTAAAATGATCAACTTGGATTAGCTAACACAACGGGTCATTGGAACACAGGAGTGATGGTTGCAGATAATGGGCCTCTGTACGCCTGTGTAGATATTCCTTTAAAAATCAGCCATTTCCAGCTACAATAGCATTTACAACATTAACAATGTTTACGCTCTATTTCTGATAAATGTTATGTTATTTTAATGGACCAAAAATTTGCTTTTCTTTAAAAAACAAGGTTATTTATAAGTGACCCCAAATTTTTGAACGGTAGTGTATATAAACAATTATAATTATACAGATGATCCTAGATTGCATTTACAGTATATAGTACTTTTCAATGGATCTCAAAGCATTTTACATTGAGACACTCACCACATCCAGCACCAATGTATAGCACCTACCTGGGTAATCCATTTTAAGCATGACTACTCACCACACATCAGCTATCACAGTGGAGAGGTGAGGGGTTCATTTTCCAATTGGAATCACGGGATTATTAGATGGCCATGATTGTATGAGGGGCCAGGTTGGAAGTCTTTCCCACAGATATACACATCAAATGGCCATGGTATAGGTACACAGCAATAGTTTGTCATGTTATTCAGTATACTCCTTTTGCATTCCAATGCAGCTCTGTCTTCAATGTTTCTTGGCAGCGTTGTCCAACTGTGGGCATGTGTATTCTCACCTAAATGTCTTGCTCTCTTTTGTTTTCTGTGAGTCAACTCTGCCAGAGCAACTGAATGCCTTGTGGCTCTTTTTTTGTCTAGCTGTTCACTATGTGTTAGTACCCCCCATATGTGGAGAGACCTTTTTAGTCACCTATTTTTATGTGCACATTGTGGCAACACTCTATTGTCTATTATTGCTGAATCTCAAATGCTTGAGATGTATTTAATTGCTGTTCATGTCATGTGTGAGTCTGCGGAGAAGACACAAGCCAAATTATTTTTTGTATTGATTTGTAGCTTTTTGTATTGATTTTGTATTGTCAATTCTTCAGGTCATAGGGCAGAGTTTAACCTTCTACATTGAACTAGCCATAATCCTATTTACCCACGCCGCCCTCTCCTCCACAGGGTCAGGGTGTAAATGCAAACAGATTCAAAAATGGATTGGAAACACAATTCCAATGGAGATGACACAATTTGTCAGCATACATTTTGCATGAGTGATTTAGTTATTTAATGCTTTATACAATTTACTAAATTGTTTGTAAATACTGCAAGATAAATTGATTAATTTGACTAGATTGATATTATTAGATCATTATTACATGGATGCATGATCTTGGTAAACCAATAAGAAAAAGAAAATCAAGTTGCTGACGCATGCCAGATCTTACAACACCTGGATAGGTATTTTACGTATAAGCTAACCACATCAAATGTTAAAGCAATCTCTCAGTCAATGACTGGCACACAACCAATGAGTGGCACACAACCATTGGTTGATGCATACAACGTCTGAGCGGTGGAACACAATGAAATTTCAACTCTGTGGGTTCAAAGGGCAACGTGGGGAGAACAAAGCCCTGTGTTTTGAATTGAATCAGGAAATGGGATGTGGTCACATGATGTGCTGGATCTGATAGTAACATCTCTCCATTACAGGGTTAAGTATAGTAATAATTGCTGTTCAGGCACACCAGGGTCAGAGGGCTCACGGATACTGAACATCATGTGTTATTCCAATTCCACAGACACAGATACTGTGTGGTGGCTACGCACTGTAGTTGCATCTCTGCTCTGTTATTGGCCAATGTACCTACTCAATTTTATCAACCCACATCTCGTTAAGACTGATCAGATAGTGAAATATTTTAAATCAGAGTTTTACATACAGCATTCTTGTTTGTTTTGGCTTGTAGTCTGTTTAGTCTCTTTCTAGTTCTTTCAAACTACAGTATAAGTCATCTTAGATGTTTACTTTGATGGCTTGATTCACTTCAGTGGATCATAACACAAGGGGCAGTTTTAGTGGAGAATGAAAAAGCTGTGTGTTGGAGTTGATCTGAGGCTTTCCTGTGCACTGTCCACGTCTGCTAGTGACAGCTGGGCTCGACTCACAGGAAGTAAGAATAGATATTGGCAGGAATGTGGGCTTTGGTGGTGCCTACATCCACCAATCACTGGACTTTATTTCAGGGCCGCTTTCATCAGTTATATAAAATGATTATAAACAAAACCGAAGCCTACCCTCTTTGTGGTTTAATTTGCATGTTATTTTGCTATTGTGTAGTCAGCGCAGCTACCATATTTTTCTGATATGTGTTTTTTTTTACATGCAGGGTCATGTAATATGGCAACCATGCATTGTGATTTCGAAAACATGTTTGGGATTACAGTGGGCACTGTTATGAGCAATATACGAACGATATCCTGAACAAAGTTTTAGTAGAAATGCTTTTGTTCCATCTAGATGGAGAACAATGATTGCCTGTTGAATTCTGAACTTTTTTAACCTTGCGATTTGGATCTTCTGACCCCTGTAAAAAGAGGGGTATAAGAAACCACAAAGACCACAGTGACTCACACATTATTTATTGAAGATTTTCATCGTTTTACCTCTATATAGACCAATGGACTGCAAGTCATTTGGCTGTTATAGAAAATCAAATTGACCTAACATTGCCTTTCTAGTGTTGTGTAGCTCAATAAGCTGTCCCCCAGTGAAATAGTTGTATGTTCTGTCAATGATAAGGAAAGGAAGGAAAGAACAGAGAGGAAAGAGGAGGTGGGGCTGGAGGCTTCTTCCTAATTAACTGTAAT
This sequence comes from Brachymystax lenok tsinlingensis, assembly GCA_030435695.1. NCBI lineage: Eukaryota > Metazoa > Chordata > Actinopteri > Salmoniformes > Salmonidae > Brachymystax > Brachymystax lenok. The sequence goes on from CM059813.1 coordinate 36,946,447, forward strand.
GTGTTGTTTAGATTCCACCAATACACAATGTTCCAAACTGCTGCTTAATTAAGCTGCTCAGCTGTCATGTAAAACATTTTATAAACCGGTGTGGACCCATCTAGTTTACAATCATCAAATGTTTGGCCACAATCATGTTTTATATTATTTTTGTTTACTCTCTTCTTCAGACAGTGCTAAAGTTGGGAGCAATGGCCTTACTTTACTTTTTAGTACCCAATCACAGATTCTTTCAGATTCATGCCATGATATGGCACCATATGAATCTGTTAGATTTTTTATGGCACAACATTGAGCCACATACAAAAAAATTAACTGTGGAAACCACCAAAGCTCAGAGGGTCTTTGCAGGGAAGGCATTTTAAAGAAATTCTTTAAGAGTCCCGTGTAGTATTTTGTGCAAGGCAATTAATAAGCATTAAAAACTTTGTGGATGGAACCTCCCGAGTAGAACAGCGGTCTAAGACACTGCAGTGGTTATTACAGATGCTGGTTCGAGACCCGTGCCGGCCACGACCGGGAGACCCGTGAGACAATGCACAATTGGCCCAGCGTCGTCCGACTTAGGGGAGGGTTTGGCTGGCCGGGATGTCCTTCGTGCTGTAGTGAATCCTGTAGTGACTCCTGTGGCGGGCTAGGAGCATGCACTCTGACAAGGTCACCAGGTGTCAAATCAAATAAAATCAAATGTTATTGGTCACATACACATGGTTAGCAGGTGTTAATGTGAGTGTAGTGAAATGCTTGTGCTTCTAGTTCTGACCGTGCAGTAATATCTAACAAGTAATCTAACAATTTCACAACAACTACCTTATACACACAAGTGTAAAGGAATGATTAAGAAAATGTACATATAAATATATGGATGAGCGATGGCCGCACGGCATAGGCAAGATGCAGTAGATGGTATAGAGTACAGTATATGAGATGAGTAATGTAGGGTATGTAAACATTATATAAAGTGGCATTGTTTAAGTGACTAGTGATACATTTATTACATCCAATTATTAATTATTAAAGTGGCTAGAGATTGAGTCTGTATGTTGGCAGCAGCCACTCAATGTTAGTGATGGCTGTTTAACAGTCTGATGGCCTTGAGATAGAAGCTGTTTTTCAGTCTCTCGGTCCCAGCTTTGATGCACCTGTACTGACCTCGCTTTCTGGATGATAGCGGGGTGAACAGGCAGTGGCTCGGGTGGTTGTTGTCCTTTATGATCTTTTTGGTCTTGCTGTGACATCGGGTGGTGTAGGTGTCCTGGAGGGCAGGTAGTTTGCCCCCGGTGATGCGTTGTGCAGATCTCACTACCCTCTGGAGAGCCTTACGGTTGTGGGCGGAGCAGTTGCTGTACGAGGCGGTGATCCAGCCCGACAGGATGCATCTGTAAAGGTTTGTGAGTGTTTTTGGTGACAAGCCAAATTTATTCAGCCTCCTGATGTTGAAAAGGCGCTGTTGCGCCTTCTTCACCACGCTGTCTGTGTGGGTGGACCATTTCAGTTTGTCCGTGACGTGAACAGAGGAACTTAACTTTCCACCTTCTCCACTACTGTCCCGTCAATGTGGATAGGGGGCTGCTCCCTCTGCTGTTTCCTGAAGTCCACGATCATCTCCTTTGTTTTGTTGATATTGAGTGTGAGGTTATTTTCCTGACACCACACTCCGAGGGCCCTCACCTCCTCTCTGTAGGCCGTCTCGTCGTTGTTGGTAATCAAGCCTACCACTGTAGTGTCGTCAGCAAACTTGATGATTGAGTTGGATGCGTGCTTGGCCACGCAGTCATCGGTAAACAGGGAGTACAGGAGAGGGCTGAGAACGCACCCTTGTGGGGCCCCAGTGTTGAGGATCAGCGGAGTGGAGATGTTGTTTCCTACCCTCACCACCTGGGACCGGCCCGTCAGGAAGTCCAGGACCCAGTTCTTACATAAGTATTCCTCTTGTCCAGATGGGTTAGGGCAGTATGCAGTGTGATTGCGATTGCGTCGTCTGTGGACCTATTGGGACGGTAAGCAAATTGGAGTGGGTCCAGGGTGTCTGGCAGGATGGAGGTGATATGATCCTTGACTAATCTCTCAAAGCACTTCATGATGACAGAAGTGAGTGCTACGGGGCGATAGTCATTCACAATACATCCACAATAGCCTTCACAATACATCCATGATATGAAGAAAATGTTGTCAATTTCAGAAGAACAGAATAGCATACTCTGAGTTGTCCTTATGTTAGGTCCTGATCTGGCTATGCCATTTGGCTGTGGGCTACACTAGTTCATTTAGCAGACAAGATTTGCTTAGAATTCCATGCCATTATTTTATATTATTTTATAGTATGAAGAATACAATTGAACAAAGCTGAATAAAATAGAAAGGATATTGTCTCCAAACAATTTGAGGGAGTGTGTGCAGGCGGCTATTCTGTGCTGAGCGGTTAACACTCCTATTTGCTTAATGTAGAGTTATTAATGTAACTTTAGTTGTTCTACAAACGTTGGGCTATATGTTTAGATTTTTTAAAGGTTGCTTGCTTTGTTTTATGCGCATGCTATACACACTTCGTCTCTCATTCATAACTTTAGAAGAACTTGATACTGCCTCTTAATTTTCCGGCGGCCTCCCCTTTATTATACACCTTTAAAAAAATTCATGCCTTTTGCAGCCCTTCTCCTGTGTGCTGCCTGATCCGAATCACCTCTGATCTCACTCACAGGGCACTCCATCACATGATCGGGTCTTTCTCACAGACTACAAGTGAAGACAGACACATCAGGGACGCAACAGCGCGTGTCCTAATACAATGCTGAGGTGCATATTGAAGATATTGGAAGAACTGTCCACATTTACTTTTCGTCAGCCAACAAGATGAGTAGGCCTAACGAACAGCAAAAACCCTAGCCTTTGTCAATCAACTATCCCCCATAGTACAAAAGTTGGCCTATTCTGTGCGAGAAATAAATATTCTGAACATAGTCTGGGACAGTTGTGGGGTGCGATAGATCCCAAATAAATACAACCAGTAGCATCAAAAAAACAATTTCTACACAATGTGCCTAACGCAACAGATCAGAACGTTTATCTTAAAATGTTGATCAACTATTAGGCTATTTCTTCACATTATAAGCACAGCAATGCGCACACGGCAGTAGGCTATAAGTGTGAATGTTCCATTAGTGGGAAAACACCATTATCAAAAGTGACCACAAATGCAATTATGCATGTAATGCTTTAATTATAAAGGTGCATTTTTGAAAATTATCTTCATAAACTTGACATTATCACGCTGCATACAGTAATGTATGCCAGTTAGGCTCTACATCTGTTGTAAAGCAGATTAACATGATTAATTTTAAGAAGTTATTTGGCCACTTTAGTTGTGATACAAATCTTATCAAAACATGTAGGCCTATGGGCTAGGCTACATTAGGTGTGCAATTATGATTAGAAAAAGTCACAAAAAAGGCATTGTTTCTTACATTAAGCTGGGCATCATTCACAAGTGACATTGTCTAACATTGTTACCTATCAGACTATTTTTGATTTAATGTTGTCTTTACATATACTAAATAATATATGTGTGAGTTTTGATTTAGAATGGACCATTATCATGCACCTTTCTTGAAACAGGGGCAGGGGAGAAAAAATACATGTAATGTTTGCACTTAAACAGCGAATGGAGGACGCTTTTCCTGTGGTTCATTTTCATGCCAGCCAGGTAGGCTATACTCCTGTTGTAAAGATAAGAAATGTGCTTAATATTAGGAAAATTGAGAAATAAATATAGTAGGCCTAGCCTATAGAAAGCTGAATGGATTGTCCTCTTTTTAATAGAGACAATCAATTTATTTTCACGCAATTGCATAGCCTATAGAAATGTGCAACATGAGCTCATGGGCCCTCATGAAGTGTTTGATTAGATTTTCGATTGCATTTGCACAAAATGCTATAAAACAATAATATTTGAAATATCACATTTACATCAGTATTCAGACCCTTTACTCAGATAATCCTGTCTCAGAGCTCTACGGATAATTCCTTCAACCTCATGGCTTGGTTTTTGCTCTGACATGCACCATCAACTGTGGGACCTTTATATAGACAAGTGTGTGCCTTTCCAAATAATGTCAAATCAAATGAATTTACCAATCAAGTTGTAGAAACATTTCAAGGATGATTAATGGAAACAGGATGCACCTAAGCTCTATTTCGAGTGTCATAGCAAAGGGTCTGAATAGTAAATAAGGTATTTCTGTTTTTACATTTTTATAAATTTTCCAACATTTCTAAAAACCTGTTTTCGCTTTGTTATTATGGGGTATTGTTTATTTTTAGATTAAGGCTGTAACATAACAAAATGTGGAAAAGGTAAAGGGGCCTGACTACTTTCCGAAGGTACTGTATCTTCTCAAAGAATCTACCGGTAGTTAGAAAACTTGCCATCATATTTCTGTCATGCTGCTTTGTTGACTACACCCTACAGTCCGCGCCCTTCAGCCAATCAGCGTTCCCATGGGTATTTGTATGAGTGTCAGATGTATTTGCCTTTCAGATAAGGTTAATTCCAAACCATACTTTTGCCATATTGGGACCAGCTTTAAGTGCTCCATTTGTTCGAAAACTAGTCATAGTAATTTAATTAGCATATTTTATTAACAGTGAATCCACTGAAATGGGTTCTGCATACAATATCACTTGTTACCGAGTTGCCTTACGTCCTAGAGGAACACCCGAGGACTTCCCATACTGCAAATAATGTAACAGAATCTGTAGCCATTATCCCAAATCTGTCCTCCCCCCTGCCATCATACCCGCTTCTTGTGTAGGGTAGTGGGGAGAAATCAAAGGGAAAGTCCTGGTAGATGAACTTTGCTTGGCCTTTATTGCTGCAGTGCAGTCTCCCATCTCAGGCAAGGGCTTTAGATATGATAAAAACTATGATTAGCGGAGACAAGTAAATGCTAGGGGCAAGAGAGTTCAAACAGCACTGCAACTTCCCCCTTGACCCACGGTCCTGCACTGTGTTTAAGAGAGCATGCTTGCTGCTGAGTTTAGCACCTGTGTGATTTTTATGGAACTCTGATTCCTCTAGCAGCAGGTGGTGCAAATGAGTGGATAGGCTGTGCTCTCAGGGGGTCCAATAGTTAAGCACAACATGTGTGGCTCCTGTCCATGATCTCTATAGGGCACATGGTTGAATTTAGAGGTAGGTTCCCTCCCTTGACAGAAAATGGCATAAATCTTTAGCAATTTACAATAATCTGTGCAGTTACTTTTAGTGAGATTAGTGACTCACAACCTGGGATGTCTTGATCAGCAGTTTCACTGAAATCTCTCCTCACTGTTTCCTACATCCGAATATGTATTATCTGGTCTTGTTTATTGTGTTCAAACATGGCTGCTGAGTAATAAAAATGTCTGTCCCACTGTGTCCCCAACTTAGGCTTATTATTAGACGCTTGGTAAAGTACCTCAGCCTACAATACGGTGTGCCACTTATCTCTGTGTTCATGGTTCATCACAGGGGGCTTAAGCCTCTAGGAATAGCACTCCTAAGCACTGAGAATTTTTCATCTCTGTCAACACCTTAACTCAGTCTTATCCTTTTCACTTCTACCATTCATACAATAACATTCCTCAAGAGACCAGAACATCTGCCTACCAGGCAGCACTAGATTTATTCAGCTTCACCATGACCTCAGCTTTAAACAATATGTTTCTGCATTTCCTTGATGCATGCTATATCAAGAGAAATGCACATAATAAAGTATCGACATGGAATCCATTAGCATTTATAAAGTATGTCAAATCTGAGATAATAAAATGGGAAATATGGCTTCACGCTGCGGTGCCTGTTCTAAAAAGGAAATATGTGTGTGGAAATTACATGGAGAAAAGAAAGGACTGGCACATTTACAGGAAAAAAATATTCTTCAAGGAACATCCTCAAAGATTTTTAGGTCTCCACGTCAAGAAGTGTCTTAATGTTTTTGAGCATGCACATTAAAATATATGACAGATACTGCTGGGACTATCACCATTGCAGGTTAAAACCCTCCCTTGTAATGAACCCTACAGCACCCTATAAGTGTGTGTGACATTAGTGTATTGAAACGATGTATCTTTCCAACTCTGCCTTCATCTTCTGCCCTGACAGAGTGATACCTGCCATCTCCACCCTAAAATTTGCTGTGATTCCTGCCCCATCCCAGAGTTTATGTTTCCCCAAGCCTTCCTTAGCTACATTACATTACACCAGTTCTCTGCTGCCAATGACTGGAATTAACTACAAAAATCTCTGAAACTGGAGACACTTATCTCCCTCACCAGCTTTAAGCACCAGCTGTCAGAGCAGCTCAGAGACCCCTGTACCTGTATATAGCCCATCTGTAAATAACCCAACCAACTACCTCATCCCCTACCACATTTATTTATTTATCTTGTTCCCTTGCACCCCAGTTTTTCTACATTGCACATTCATCTACTGCACATCTACCATTCCGGTGTTTATATGCTATATTGTAATTACTTTGCCACCATGGCCTATTTATTGCCTTACCTTCCTTATCTTACCTTATTTGCACTCTTTGTATATAGATTTGTTTTTCTACTGTATTATTGACTGTATGTTTGTTTTACTCCATGTGTAACTCTGTGTTTTTGTATGTGTCGAACTGCTTTGCTTTATTTTGGCCAGGTCGCAGTTGTAAATGAGAACTTGTTCTCAACTTGCCTACCTGGTTAAATAAAGGTGAAATAAATAAAAGGAAAATGATTGGGTATTATTTATTTGTCTGCAATTCCATCAACATAGCATTGTCGTCTGCAATAGCCTGAGATTCTAGCTGAAAGTATTGTACATTTGGTGCTTTTGGTTTGACATTATGTTTGCCTTAGTGAGGGAACCCAGTTACTTACATCTCCAGTTACAGTATCTAAAACCCTAATTCCCTACAGTGAATGCACCACCAAGTCCTGCATTCAGATTAGGCGAGAAGAGGGAATAAGAGATAGAAAAAAGAGGAGTAGTATCCTAATTTGCACATTGACGTCAGTCTGGATGGGCAAGAGCTGTGCAGGACGGGATGGTTGGGGGGGGGATTGTGTGTGGCCAGTGCATCTCGACTTCTTCCCTGTGAGCCATAGAGAAGCTTTCTTTCCTGGGGATTGCAGGCCTGAGGCGTTTCTTCCCAGCGACGCATTACCAAAAATCGTAAAGACGTAATTTTGCCAAATCCTCTGCCACTTGAGGTCTTAGCCACAGTATTTGGGAAGGGTTTTATTGAAGGGGTTTATATAAGCCCTACAGTACATAATCATCACATAACATCTGTCATTTAGTACAATGTTCACCTAGCTCACTAAAACCTTTGATCCATCGCTGGACCTGACACGCAAGTTCACTGAGTTAATTTCCCATGTGCAAATTAGATTTCTCACGGTGACACTCAGTGGAAATATGAATAAACGTTAACAAATAGCTCCTGCCACATGATGGATAATACTAATGTTGACACTTTCAAAACTGTCTTTACCTTTTACTGATGTGTCACTACTTGTACAGGTCTAGCAGTTGTTGTGTAAGTACATCTGGTATGGAACACTGTCACTTACTGTGAAAAATTATGGGAAGATTTGTTATCGTTGTGTCTCAATATGCAGGGCCAAAGCAGAGTACATCATTTATTGTTCATTCTCAAGCATAATACTCATTTATATAAGAGGTTGAGCCCAATCTGTATTTTGTGGATCATTAGCGATGTGCGAACAGACTTTGCAGTTAACATTAAGTTATATACTAGTCTGCATGGCATTTGTTGTAAACATCCTTACTTTTAAGAAAATAAATTGTGGTTTATGTGAGTATATGACAACATTTAAAAAACAGACCTAAACTGAGATTTAAAAGATGATATTCATATTCCAAACATAGCAACTCAAAAAACTGTCTCTGGGTAAGAGCATCATGGGAATGTTTTCACAATAAAAGAAATGTGAACCACCGCCTCTTTTCAATACAATGTTCCAAAATTTGAAATTGTGTTTTTAACATTGTATAAAAATACAGACTCAGAGCTTCAAAATGGCATATCATACACTTTATTTGGAGGAAACATGGGTAAGTTATGCTGCTTTAAAAATTTATAAATTCATAATCCCATTTAGGAGAGAAAGGAATTTAAAAAAAATCTGTGATTTGCACACTTTCACGCTCTACATGAATCTTTGGGAAACATACTTTTGTATACATAGTGTATGTGGACACCCCTTCAAATTAGTGGAATCGGCAATTTAATTTACACCTGTTGCTGACAGGTGTATAAAATCGAGCACACAGCCAAGCAATCTCCATAGGTAAACAATGCCAGTAGAATGGCCTAACTGAAGAGCTCAGTGACTTTCAAATAAAATAAAATCAAATGTTATTGTTAAAAATATACATGGTTAGCAGTTGTTAATGTGAGTGTAGCAAAATGCTAGTGCTTCTAGTTCCGACTGTGCAGTAAAATCTAACAAGTAATCTAACAAATTCACAACAACTAACTTATACACAGAAATGCACACAATTGTAAAGGAATGAATAAGAATATGTACATATGCAGTAAATATATGGATGAGCAATGGTGTGCGGCATAGGCAAGATGCAGTAGATGGTGTAGAATACAATATATACATATGAGATGAGTAATGTAGGATATGAAAACATTATTAAAGTGGCGTTATTTAAAGTGACTAGTGATACCTTTATTAAGTCAGTTTATTTAAGTGGCCAGAGATTTGAGTCTGTACGTTGGCAGCAGCCTCTCTATGTTAATGATGGCTGTTTAATAGTCTGATGGCCTGGGGAAAGACGCTCTTTCTCAGCCTCTTGGTCCCAGCTTTGATGCACCTGTACTGACCTCGCCTTCTGTATGATAGCGGGGTGAACAGGTAGTGGCTCGGGTGGTTGTTGTCCTTGATTATCTTTTTGTCCTTCCTATGACATCGGGTGCAGTAAGTGTCCTGGAGAGCAGGTAGTTTGCCCCCGTTGATGCGTAGTGCAGACCGCACTACCCTCTGGAGAGCCTTGCGGTTGAGGGCGGTGCAATTGCAATACCAGGCAGTGATACAGCCCGACAGGATGCTCTCGATTGTGCATCTGTAAAAGTCTGTGAGTGTTTTAGATGACAAGCCTTCTGAGGTTGAAGAGGTGCTGTTGTGCCTTCTTCACCACGCTGTCTGTGTGGGTGGACCATTTCAGTTTGTCCGTGATGTGTACGCCAAGGAACTTAAAACGTTCCACCTTCTCCACTACTCTCCCGTCGATGTGGATGGGGGGGGTGCTCCTTCTGCTGTTTCCTGAAGTCCACGATCATCTCCTTTGTTTTGATGACGTTGAGTGAGAGGTTATTTTCCTGACACCACACTCCGAGGGCCCTCACCTCCTCCCTGTAGGATGTCTCGTTGTTGTTGGTAACCAGGCCTACCACTGAAGTGTCGTCTGCAAACTTGATGATTGAGTTGGAGGCTTGCATGGCCACGCAGTCATTGGTGAACAGGGAGTACAGGAGAGGGCTGAGAATGCAACCTTGTGGGGCCCCAGTGTTAAAGATCAGCGGGGTGGAGATGTTGTTTCCTACCTTCACCACCTGGAGGCGGCCCGTCAGAAAGTCCAAGACCCAGTTGCACAGGGCGGGGTCGAGACTCAGGGTCTCGAGCTTAATGACGAGTTTGGAGGGTACTATGGTGTTAAATGCTGAGCTGTTGTCAATGAACAGCATTCTTACATGCAGTTGAAGTTGGAAGTTTACATACACTTCATCCACTCCACTAATTTCTTGTTAACAAACTATAGTTTTGGCAAGTCGGTTAGGACATCTACTTTTTGCATGACACAAGTAATATTTCCAACAATTGTTTACAGACAGATTATTTAACTTATAATTCACTGTATCACAATTCCAGTGGGTCAGAAGTTTACATACACTAAGTTGACTGTGCCTTTAAACAGCTTGGAAAATTCCAGAAAATGATGTCATGTCTTTAGAAGCTTCTGTTAGTCTAATTTACATAATTTGAGCAATTTGGAGGTGTACCTGTGGATGTATTTCAAGGCCTACCTTCAAACTTAGTGCCTCTTCAAAAGATATCAGCCAAGACCTCAGAAAAAAAATTGTAGACCTCTACAATTCTGGTTCATCCTTGGGAGCAATTTCCAAACGCCTGAAGGTACCACGTACATCTGTACAAACAATAGAACGCAAGTATAAACACCATGGGACCACGCATGCGCCATACCGCTCAGGAAGGAGACGCGTTCTGTCTCCTAGAGATGAACTGACTTTGGTGCGAAAAGTGCAAATCAATCCCAGAACAACAGCAAAGGACCTTGTGAAGATGCTGGAGGAAACCGGTACAAAATAATCTATATTTACAGTAAAACGAGTCCCACATCGACATAACCTGAAAGGCCGCTCAGCAAGGAAGAAGCCACTTCTCCAAAGCCGCCATAAAAAAGCCAGACTACGGTTTGCAACTGCACATGGGGATAAAGATCGTACTTTTTGGAGAAATGTCCTCTGGTCTGATGAAACAAAAATAGAACTGTTTGGCCATAATGACTATCGTTATGTTTGGAGGAAAAAGGGGATGCTTGCAAGCCGAAGAACACTATCCCTACCGTGAAGCACGGGGGTGGCAGCATCATGTTTTGTGGGTGCTTTGCTGCAGGAGGGTCTGGTGCACTTCACAAAATATATGATATCATGAGGAAGGAAAATTATGTGGATATATTGAAACAACATCTTAAGACATCAGTCAGGAAGTTAAAGCTTGGTCGCGAATGGGTCTTCCAAATGGACAATGACCCCAAGCATTCTTTCAAAGTTGTGGCAAAATGGCTTAAGGACAACAAAGTCAAGGTACTGGAGTGACCACCACAAAGCCCTGACCTCAATCCTATAGAAAATTTGTGGGCAGAACTGAAAAAGCGTGTGCGAGCAAAGAAGCCTACAAACCTGACTCAGTTACACCAGCTCTGTCAGGAGGAATGGGCCATAATGCACCCAACTAATTGTGGGAAGCTTGTGGAAGGCTACCCAAAACGATTGACCCAAGTTAAACAATTTAAAGGCAATGCTACCAAATACTAATTGAGTGTACTTAAACTTCTGACCCACTGGGAACCTGATGAAAAAAATAAAAGCTGAAATAAATAATTTTCTCTACTATTATTCTGACATTTCACATTCTTAAAATAAAGTGGTGATCCTAACTGACGTAAAACAGGGAATTTTTACTAGGATTAAAAGTCAGGAATTGTGAAAAGCTGAGTTTAAATGTATTTGGCTAAGGTGTATGCAAACTTCCAACTTCAAATGTATACACTGACATGGGGTCTGAGTTAATCAGGAAGTATATAGGGAATGTTGTTCACACTGTGACGATTAAAACCTATCCAAACCAAAAACCATGTGTAGATTGCAGCATTTGCACAAAACTGAAAGCGCAAACCACCGCATTTAACCATGGCAAGGTGACTGGGAATATGGTTGAGTACAAACAGTCCAGTCGTAAGGCAGTCAAACAGGCAAAACATTAGTGCAGAGACAAAGTGGAGTCGCAAATCAACGGCTCAGACACGAGACGTATGTGGCAAGGTCTACAGGCATTCATGGAATATAAAAAGAAAACCAGCCACGTTGCGTACACTGACGTCTTGCTCCTGGACAAGCTAAACACCTTCTTCACCGTTTAGAGGAAAACGGTCCGGTGGACTGTGAGCTCTCGTTTTCCGTGGTCAACATAAGACATTTAAGCATTTTAGCCGTGTCCTCTGAGCATGAGCAGACCAGCTGGCTGGAGTGTTTACGGATTATTCAATCTCTCCCTATCCTAGCCTGTTGTCCCCACTTGCTTCAAGTTGTCCTGTTCCTGTACACAAGAATGCAAATGTCACTGAACTTAATTATTATGGCCCCGTAGTACTCACTTCTGTCATTATGAAGTGTATTTAAAGGCTAGTTAAGGATCATATCATCTCCACCTTACCAGACACCCTAGACCCACTGCTATTTGTATACCGCACCAATAGATCCACAGATGCCACCATCGCACTGCACACTGCCCTATCCAATCTGGACAAGAGGAATACCTACAGTGGCTTGCATAAGTATTCACCCCACTTGGCATTTTTACTTTTTTGTTGCCATACTATTTTGTTGCAAAATATGTTTTATTGTGAAACAAACAAGAAATAAGGCAAAATAACTCAAAACTTGAGGGCTCATAACTATTCACTCCCCCCAAAGTCAATACTTTGTAGAGCCACATTTTGCAGCAGGTACAGCTGCAAGTCTCTTGGGGTATGTCTCTATAAGCTTGGCACATCTAGCCACTGGGATTTTTGCCTATTCGTCAAGACTAAACTGCTCCAGATCCTTCAAGTTGGATGTGTTCCGCTTGTGTACAGCAATCTTTAAGTCATACCACAGATTCTTAATTGGATTGAGGTCTGGGCTTTGACTAGGCCATTCCAAGGCATTTAAATGTTTCCCCTTAAACCACTCAAGTGTTGCTTTAGCAGTATGCTTAGGGTCATTGTCCTGCTGGGAGGTGAACCTCTGTCCCAGTCTCACATCTCTGGAAGACTGAAACAGGTTTCCCTCAAGAATTTCCCTGTATTTAGTACCATCCATCATTCCTTAAATTCTGAACAGCTTCTGAGTCCCAGGTGATGAAAAACATCCCCACAGCATGTTGCTGCCACCACCATGATTCACTGTGGGGATGTGAAGTGTTCTCGGCGTGATGAGAGGTGTTGGGTTTGCGCCAGACATAACGTTTTCCTTGATGGCGAAAAAGCTCAATTCTAGTCTCATCTGACCAGAGTACCTTCTTCCATATGTTTGGGGAGTCTCCCACATACCTTTTGGAGAACAGCAAACGTGTTTGCTTATTTTTTTCTTTAAGCAATGGCTTTTTTCTTGCCACTCTTCCATAAAGCCCAGCTCTGTAGTGTTCGGCTTAAAGTGGTCAAATGGACAGATACTCCAATCTCCGCTGTGGAGCTTTGCAGCTCCTTCAGGGTTATCTTTGGTCTCTTTGTTGCCTCTCTGATTATTGCCCTCCTTGCCTGGTCCGTGAGTTTTGGTGGGCGGCCCTCTCTTGAAAGGTTTGTTGTGGTGCCATATTATTTCCAGTTTTTAATAATGGATTTAACAGTACTCTGTGGGATGTTCAAAGTTCCAAATATTTTTTTATAACCAAACCCTGATCTGTACTTCTCCACATCTTTGTCCCTGACCTGTTTGGAGAGCTCCTTGGTCTTCATGGTGCCACTTGCTTGGTGGTGCTCCTTGCTTAGTGGTGTTGCAGACTCTGGGGCCTTTCAGAACAGGTGTATATATGCTGAGATCATGTGACAGATCATGTGACACTGAGATTGCACACAGGTGGACTTTATTTACCTAATTATGTGGCTTCTGAAGGTAATTGGTTGCACCAAATCTTATTTAGGGGCTTCATAGCAACGGGGGTGAATATATATGCACACACCACTTTTCTGTTTTTTTTCTATTTTTTTAATCAAGCAATTATTTTTATTTCACTTCACCAATTTGAACTATTTTGTATACAGTGAGGGGAAAAAGTATTTGATACCCTGCTGATTTTGTACGTTTGCCCACTGACAAAGAAATGATCAGTCTATAATTTTAATGGTAGGTTTATTTGAACAGTGAGAGACAGAATAACAACAAAAAAAAACAGAAAAACGCATGTGAAAAATGTTATAAATTGATTTGCATTTTATTGAGGGAAATAAGTATTTGACCCCTCTGCAAAACATGACTTAGTATTTGGTGGCAAAACCCTTGTTGGCAATCACAGAGGTCAGACGTTCTTCTTCTTGAGCCACTCTTTTGTTGCCTTGGCCGTGTGTTTTGGGTCATTGTCATGCTGGAATACCCATCCATGACCCATTTTCAATGCCCTGGCTGAGGGAAGGAGGTTCTCACCCAAGATTTGACGGTACATGGCCCCGTCCATCGTCCCTTTGATGCGGTGATGTTGTCCTGTCCCCTTAGCAGAAAAACACCCCCAAAGTATAATGTTTCCACCTCCATGTTTGACGGTGGGGATGGTGTTCTTGAGGTCATAGGCAGATTTCCTCCTTCTCCAAACACAGCGAGTTGAGTTGATGCCAAAGAGCTCCATTTTGGTCTCATCTAACCACAACACTTTCACCCAGTTGTCCTCTGAATCATTCAGATGTTCATTGGCAAACTTCAGACGGGCATGTATATGTGCTTTCTTGAGCAGGGGGACCTTGCTCACCTTGCTCACCAAGCTGCTTGGCGATGGTTTTGTAGCCCATTCCAGCCTTGGTAGGTCTACAATCTTGTCCCTGACATGCTTGGAGAGCTCTTTGGTCTTGGCCATGGTGGAGAGTTTGGAATCTGATTGATTGATTGCTTCTGTGGACAGGTGTCTTTTATACAGGTAACAAGCTTGAGATTAGAAGCACTCCCTTTAAGTGTGCTCCTAATCTCAGCTCATTACCTGTATAAAAGACACATGGGAGCCAGAAATCTTTTTGATTGAGAGGGGTTCAAATACTTATTTCCCTCATTAAAATGCAAATCAATTTATACAATTTTTCACCTGTGTTTTTCTGGATTTTTTTGTTGTTATTCTGTCTCTCACTGTTCAAATACACCTACCATTAAAATTATAGACTGATCATTTCTTTGTCAGTTGGCAAACGTACAAAATCAGCAGGGGATCAAATACTTTTTTCCCTCACTGTATGTCCTTTACATGAAATCCAAATTAAAATCAATTTACAGTACAGGTTGTAATGCAACAAACAGGAAAACGCCAAGGGGGATGAATAATTTTGCAATGCACTGAATGTAAGAATGTTGGTCATTGACTACAGATCAGCCTTCAACACAATAGTACCCTCCAAGCTCATCATTAAGTGCCAGGAAAATAACCTCTCCCTCAACGTCAACAAAATGAAGTAACTGATCGTGGACCAGGAGACAGCAGAGGGAGCACAGCCCACCCACATAAATGGGCCGCATTGGAGAAGGTGAATAGCTTCAAGTTCCTATGCCTACACATCACTTTCAATCGGAACCACACAAACAGTGTGCCTCTTCAACCTCAGGAGGGTTGGCCCCTAAGACCCTCACAAACTTTTACAGATTCACCATTGAGAGCATCCTGTCGGGCTGTTTCACCGCCTAGTAAGGCAACTGCACCGTCCGCAACCGCAAGGCTCTCCAGAGGGTGGTGTGGTCTGCCCTCCAGGATATCTATAGCATCCGGTGTCACAGGAAAGCCAATAAGATCATCAAGGCCCTCAGCCACCCAAGCCAATTTGAATACATACCGATGCAGTGACATAGAGATCCTGAGGTCCATTGTCATGCCATTCATCTACCGCCATCACCTCATGTTTCAGCATGACAATTCACAGCCCCATCTCGCAAGGATCTGTACACAATTCCTGGAATCTGAAAATGCCTGCATACTCAACAATCTTTACTAAGTCATGCTTTGAGTAAAGCCAGTGTGTCTATGTATGCGGATGACTCAACACTTTACACGTCAGCTACTACAGTCTGAAATGCTACTACAGCGACTGAAATGACTGCAACACTTAACAAATAGCTGCAGGTATTTTCACAATGGGTGGCATGGAAAAAGTTTGTCCTAAATGTTTCAAAACCAAAAGCCTTGTATTTGAGACAAATCATTCACTAAATCCTAAACCTCAATTAAATCTTGTAATGCATACTGTGGAAATTGAGCAAGTTGAGGTGACTTAACTTTTGAGTAAACCTGAATTGTAAATTGTCATTGTCAAAACATATTGTTACAACAGTAGCTAAGATTGGGAGAAGTCCATAATAAAGTGCTGCTCTGCCTTCTTAACAACACTATTAAGAAGGCAGGTCCTACAGGGCCTAATTTTTTCATACTTGGACTACTGTTCAGTCGTATGGTCAGGTGCCACAAAGAGGGACATAGGAAAATTACAATTGGCTCAGAACAGGGCAGCATGGCTGGCCCTTAAATGTACACGGGGAGCTAACATTAATGATATGCATGGCAATCTCTCATGATTCAAAGTGGAGGAGAGATTAACTTCCTCACTACTTGTTTTTGTAAAAGTGTTAACAAGCTGAATGCACCGAGCTGTCTGTTTAAACTACTGGCACACAGCTCAGACACCCATGCATACCACACAAGACATGCCACCAGAGGTCTCTTCACTATCCACTAAGTCCAGAACAGACTATAAGATGCACACATTACTACCTAAGTGCCTTAATGTGTTTGGACCCCAGGAAGAGTAGCTGCTGCCTTGGCATCAGCTAATGGGGATCCCTAATAAATAGAAAAAAAAAAATGTTGTTACGCGGAGTGGAACAGGGAAACCCAAGAGCAGACTCAGACGAGGAGACTGGGATTAAGTAACCAAGGTATTTATTGAAAAACAGGGGGAAGATGGAGTGCAGGCCAGGGGAAGCTCGGGCGGGATGCAGGAAACCAGGTGCGGAGGCTGAGGCTGGAGCGAGAGGGGTTGGGACATGGTAAGCAGGTCCAGAGGGGAATCCAAGGGGAGCAATAGAGTGGGGAATCCAGGGCAGAGTAGCAGGATGAGAAGACTGGACTGGAGACAGGGACCAGAGTCAGAGCAGGCAGAACTGTAGCGGAGAGGAAAACCGTATTTGTAGAGGCCTTGATTATCGAACAGGTTGCAGCTGGTGGGGATCTGCTTTGACTCCAGCATACTTGTCTCCGCCCACACAATCACACACACAGAGAGAGAGGGAGATAGTACTGGGGGCGGCAGGTCAAGGAGACACAAGATGAGCAGGAGAGGGCGTGGCAGGAGCAGATGTAACAAATTTCACCCATTGAGTATGTTTGGGATGCTCTGGATCGACGTGTAGGACAGCATCTTCCAGTTCCTGACAAAATCCATAAACTCTGCACAGCAATTGAAGAGGAGTAGGACAACATTCCATAATCAACAGCCTGATCAACTCTACAGTATGTGAAGGAGATGTGTCGCGCTGCATGAGGCAAATGGTTGTCACACCAGATACTGACTGGTTTTCTGATCTCCACACCCCTACATTTTTTTAAGGTACTGTATCTGACCAACAGATGATTGATTATCTGTATTCCCAGTCATGTGTAATCTATAGATTAGGGCCTAATGAATGTATTTAAATTGACTGATTTCCTTATATGAACTGAACTCAGAAAAATCTTTGAAATAGTTGATGTTGCATTTACATTTTTGTTTACCGTATATTGTAAAGATAAATATATAAACTTAGCTGAAATATCATGTAAATCCTGTGGCTGAGGTCACTCTGTGTCACTGTGTATCTTTTAAGTGGGAAAGTGTTAGTAATCCTCTCAGTTGGTTTACAGTCATTTCCTCAGTTAGACTGACCTATGTTTTCAGATGTGCAGTTTACCCGTGTGACTGCTTCTTTTCTAGGAGACTGGCACATGATGGAAGGCTCACATTAGTCCTGGTCACAGCTGACTGAACATCACATTCTGCAGGGTTCTGAGACCTCGGTCATGTTGCAGTAGCACGCTGGAATGTAAAATGGCAGTTAAAGTATGCGTTGGGATTGTAGATAACCCCATCGGCCGTCCTGTTTACTATATTATCCATTCCCCCAGACCGGGCTCATGAATATGAATGCACACGTTTCACAGTAATAGGAATAAATAATGTATTATATTGTATATGTTTGTAGCTTTGATCAGATTTATGGTGACATGGGTGGCGTCAGTTGTTAGATATCTGATGCTACAACAACAATAAGACCACTGTCATATAATTATAAATAACGTAGTTTAGTATTTTGATTCCATTCTATTAAAAAGGATGGGCAGTCCTGCACACAGGAGCAGCCAAGCATGACTCACTGGGTTTTGGGATTATCCTGTTAGGCTCACCCTGAGTCCTTTTTCTGGATGGAAGGAAGGACCAAAAGGTCAGTGCCCCAGATTCCTAATGTGGCACAGCAGATAATGCTTTAGACAATATTAGAGAATTAACACCCAATTTGCTTGAATATTTGTTCAGTGCCTTCTGAAAGTGCCTAACTCTTGAATGCCCAAATTCAAAATGGATGAAATATATTTACACACAATACCCCATAATTACAAAGTGAAAACATGTTTTTAGACACTGTAGCAAATTTATTGAAAATGAAATACATCAATATCTAATTTGCATAAGTATTCACACCCGAGTCAATACATGTTATAATTGCTTTTGGCAGCTGTGAGTCTTTTTGAGTACGTTTCTAAGAGCTTTGCATACCTGTATTGTACAATATAGGCACATTATCCTTTTAAATATTCTTCAAGCTCTTTCAAGTTGGTTGCTGATCATTGCTAAACTGCCATTTTCAAGCCGATTTAAGTCAAAACTGTAATTAGACCATTCAGGAACATTCAATGTCATCTTGGTAAACAACTCCAGTGTATATTTGCCTTGTGTTTTAGATTATTGTCCTGCTGAAAGATGAATTTGTCTACCAGTGTTTGTTGGAAACTGAACCAGGTTTTCCTCTAGGATTTTGCCTGTGCTTAGGACTATTCCATTTCTATTTATCCTAAAAACCTCCCTAGTGACAAGCATACTCATAACATTATGCAGCCACCACTACAGTATGCTTGAAAACATGAAGAGTGGTACTCAGTGATGTGTTGTGTAAGATTTCTCCAAACAGAACGCCTTGTATTCAAGATATAAAGTTAATTTCTGTGCCACATTCTTTGCAGTTTTACTTTACTACCTTATGGCAATTTTTTTTTTTTATGTTCTGTACATGCTTCCTTGAGGTAGTCATTGAAAAATCATGTTAAACACTATTATTCCACACAGTCAGTCCATGCAACTTATTATGTGTCTTGTTAAAGGAACGATCCCCCAAAAATATTTTGACGTTATAGTAAGTTTGGTAGCAACATGGTAAATCGTTGTGGAAATCTCCTGCAGCTCAAATCTACTACAAAATCCACAATACAATGCTCCCTCTATGGGCTGGCTGGCTATCTAGAAAACGTATCTAGCTAGCAAACGTAGCTACAAACAATAATACCAAAGACAATATCAGCATAACTAGTTAGTTGTAAAATATTCTAAACAAACTCCACTGTCAATCTAGAATCTCACCATGTTCAACCTGCAGATCGATGTGCCTCAAAGAGTGGAGTCTAACATTCACAACGGCAGATATACTTTTGAGGAGATGGGAAAGGTTACCCATGCAACGTCAATGGGCCAAGTAGTGCATTCCGGGACAAGGAGCGCTCTCCTTCAAGGAGTGAATGGGAGTCTATTGGTTGGTAGCTCAAAAAACAACATTAGCACGAAATGCATCAACAATAAGTACAACATTACAAATATTTTCCGCAATTTGAGATAATTAACTTGCTATCTGTAGTATCGAGTAGCTTTGGAATCGTGACATTACATACTTTAGAGGAAAATAGGCACGTTTCTCGACATATACACTGACTTTGAGAGGAGATTGCATGACAATTAGATTAGCAACCTTGTTACGCAGCATGACAACGCAAACTCGATTGGTTGACAGTCTGCTGGGTGGGCTGGGATATGTTCCTTCATTGAATGCATTCCTATCTCCATTATATAATATCTCTGGCAATGGTACCATGCAGTGCAACCCTGGACTAAACAGGCAGACAAATAGGAAAAATATACTGGCCGAGAGAAGACATCCTCTCGGCCAGTATTGAAATCTGACATGTAATTCCTATTAACTTCAAGTGTAGTGAGAGCAACTTTATCACAGTGCTACGTCATACCAGTCGGATTTCTGCCTGCTTGAATATATTGTATTTATAGAACATCACTCAGAGATGCACAAAAAACAATATGAAATTCTAAATGGGTGAACTTTTCCTTTAAGCAAATGTTTACCCCTGAACTTATTTCGGCTTGCCATAACAAATGGGTTGAATACGTATTAATATTTTGATTAATTCCAACATGCTCCTTGTCAGGAGCTTACATTTATATATATTTTTTAATTTTTCCATGAGCCTTGTCTTACTTTTTGGCTAAAGAACCAGGATTTTTAAGTTTATTGTGTAGGCCTACACGTCATTAAGTAATTCTTAAACTGTTTAGTGAATTTGAGCAATTGGAAAACATCCATTAAAAATTCTGTAACTTTATTTTCAACTGAGAACAGTGTAATGTTTCTAGTACTTTTCAAAGTTGTCTTTGCATTCACAATTTAATTCAATATAGGGACATGACTGTGATCTAAAAGCTTACTGTTGCGTAACTACACTTCAGTCAGACTTCTTTGCTCTCTTAAACAACATTTCCATAAGGATAGAAAGCACATTTTGACTGAGAGGCGTTTTGTGTCTTTATTCTCCGTCTTTGAAGATGGCATTTGGAAATCACGTAATAATTCCTACAGCTAAATGCTTTCCAGTGTCGTTGCTGAGTATGATGGTATCATTAATCTACTGATGTTAAGAGCTGCATTATTAACTGCTGGCGGCTAATTGCTGATGTCTGTGTTTACAGTGTGTGGCATTTACAATCGGTTTTGATGATATACGCACCAAAAGGCTTTAAATGTCAGCTACATAGGTCTACCTCACATCTTTTATGTAGCTTAAGAATATGACATGTCTGATGTAAATGAACATGGCTCATTTTATACTGTCAGCTAATTCCAAGCTACATCACAGAAAGAAAGACAATGTCATTTTTGTCAGAACAGAATGGCGACATAGATAATCTTTAGCACTGATAAAGAGAAGAGGCCATGGAGAAAGGAGCTGGGAATCTGTGCGAAAATGTAACACATAAATGAGACCGAAAATGGAACACATAAAGGAGACTGATTATATCAATAATCAAGAGGTTGCCAAAGAAGTGGAGGACTGAGATGAGACAATATGTGGGTCTAATTAACCCCTTACACTCTTGGGAATTGGCCTATATGGATACGGCTAAATTGAAATGTTTTTTTACAGAAGAAATATTGAAAGCATATGCATAACCATGGTAGCAATTAGTAGGGAACAGTTTGAAGATTATAGGAAAATGATTAGACTAAAGGTAAGGAAGCAGCAGTTCACTTGACACAAGACTGAATCCAAACATTACACTGTTGATGTTATGTGCATTTTACATTTCCTGTACTTTTTACTGCATTTGTTGATAACAAAATCTGAAAATACTCGGTACATTCAGTTACATTATAAGAATATTATTTTGGGGTAGGTGCAACATGCACAGTTCCTAAGTAATTGCAATGCACTTTTATGACTTTTAAGCTCTCCGATCTGCCGTTGCAACCTCAGAGCATTTCGTATTATTCTATATATGTAAATCTGAGACACATCATTTAGTATGAAAGGAGGGTCGTTGGTTGGGGTGGACTGGTCAGCATATAATGCGAATGTCTAGCAATTCAAAGATTGAGATTTCAAATCTCATCACAGACAACTTCAGCTAATTAGCAACTTTTCAATTACTTACTACTTTTTAGCTACTTTGCAACTACTTAGAATGCTAGCTAACCCTAACCCCAACCCTAACCTTAACCCTTTTAGCTAACCCTTCCCCTAACCCAAACCTTAACCCTTTAACCTAACTTACAAACTTAACCCTAACCCCTAACCCTAACCCTGAGCCTAGCTAATGTTAGTGAGCTAGCTAATGTTAGTCACCTAGCCACCTAGATAGAATTCGTAACATCATACATTTTGCAAATTCATAACATAATGTTAATTTTGCAATATGTTTAGAAAAATGGTGACATATTGCACGTTTAGAAATTTGCTAATTCATTACGTATAATATAAATTGTAATTTTAATTTTTTTTTTTTTATTTCACCTTTATTTAACCTGGTAGGCCAGTTGAGAACAAGTTCTCATTTACAACTGCGACCTGGCCAAGATAAAGAAAAGCAGTGCGACACAAAAAACACAGAGTGACACATGGGACAAACAAACGTACAGTCAATAACACAATAGACAAATCTATATACAGTGTGTGCAAATGTAGTAAGATTAGGGCGGTAAGGCAATAAATAGGTCATAGTGGCGATATAATTACAATTTAGCAATTAAACACTGGAGTGATAGATGTTCAGAAGATGAATATGCAAGTAGAGATACTGTGGTGCAAAGGAACAAAAAAAAAATAACAATATGGGGATGAGGTAGTTGGGTGGGCTATTTACAGATGGGCTGTGTACAGGTGCAATGATCGGTAAGCTGCTCTGACAGCTGATGCTTAAAGTTAGTGAGGGAGATATGAGACTCCAGCTTGAAATTAAATGCTCTGAGACCAGGTTGGCCGTTGAGGAACTGGACCAAGCACACTTTTATTTGGACCTACATCCCTGCCTTTACTGTTGTTACATCCTGTTGCTACATCCCAACAATTACTGTTGTTATTTAAGCAATCCAAAAATGGTCCATTATAAACCGTAATCTAGGTCAGGTGGGCATAATTTGAAAGTTTGTTCTATTGTCAACATAACTAGCTAAATTATCAAATATGATCTTACAGTGTTAGGCTTTCACAAGTTAATTCAGAGAAGCAGATTGTAATTTTGGTGCACATAGAATGAATGCAATCAGATGCGTGGTCCTGGGCAAATTTTCTTCACAATACAACAAACATACGCTCACTCTGTTCAGGACAACCCCGGGTATAACGCTATGTCATCTTGTAACTGTACATCAAACACAGTGATCATAAACCTTGACACTTTATATTACATGAGTTGTATTATATGGAGATGTGAAGTACATATTTGTACATGTTTGGTTCGCTTGTATGACATCAACGTAGTATTTATTATAATCCTCAATGTCTCATCATACAGCAAGTCCTATTAATTTACAGCATTTTCCTCACTCAGAATTATATATTTTTTCAAAAGTTGCCCAGTTAGCAGGAGGGAAGGGGGCAACTTCTTGTTGCATGCATGAGGTGCTCAAGTTCAGAATGTCTGTCAGTCAAAACCCTGTGAAGAGACATTGAACTCTGATGTCATGTATAGCATGGTACTGTACAGCGTTCCAATTTAGATGATTATCAGTGTCCAAATTTGCCTCTTTTTTAATACTTTATTTTACTAGGCAAGTCAGTTAAAAACAAATTCTTATTTTCAATGACGGCCTAGGAACAGTGGGTTGACTGCCTGTTCAGGGGCAGAACAACAGATGTGTACCTTGTCAGCTCGGGGAATTGAACTTGCAACCTTTCAGTTACTAGTCCAACACTCTAACCACTAGGCTACCCTGCCGCCCCGGGAGGGTAGCCAGTGCTACTTTCAATGGGTACAAGGGTGAAGGGCTATGGAAAGAGTGGCAAGGAAATCCCAGAGAAGTTACATCACATTTTCTGCTCCTCCATGTTCTAATAAAGGACTAACAGCTTGCACAATGGTGGTGGTGCTATCCTTTAACAGTAACTTTTTTCGTCTGATTTTGATCTTTTTTGTATCACAGGGTAATACATTTTGGGATATATTTTCTCCAAAACGCAATATGTATTTTTTCATCATACATTAATGTTTATGGGTACTTTCATATGTGTAAAATATTACTGTTCTCATATTTTTTATTAATAGATTTTAGATAGCACTAGCAGTACTACTTATTTCTCTGAGAGTGAAGCAAAAATAGAGCGTTGATTATTTGTCTCTCTGAAATGAAAGCATCAAGTGATAGATTTTAAACTAATACTGTACATGTCTGTCACCCTGATTAGTTCCTTAAACTTATGATATATACCATTTCTGATGTGTGAATGAATTCCCATTGCTTTTATCGAATAAGTTATATAATTTATTGGGACATATAGGCTATATGAGCTGTTGAAAATTGCACATTTAAAACAGGAAATTACATTGTGATAGGGTGAAGGACTCAAATTCATCTCACAACCATCAGTCCAGGATGACATTGTTATAAGGTTTTCATTTTCATTTTCTAGAATAACAAGATAGTCGATATAAGGAAAGCAATGTGATAGGTGATTGTGCCAATTGGTAATGAATATTGACGTGTTTCTCTGAGTGAGTCTACTCTGATTCCTAACTTTCAGCGTGCAGTCAATAATTAGTCACTGACACAACATTGTTCCCTGAAATCTGAGCTTTAATAAGAAATAAAGAAACAGGACTGATGATGATGATGAACGGTGTGAAATGGTATTGATTGGTCGTGATCAAATACAACACAACTGAACTAATGATCCTAACAGTAGTCTATAGATATAACACAATAACTTCAACTGTAAAATATATATTGATTATAGCTGTATTTCAGGTTTGCTCTATTATGGATGTATTGTGTAATGACACTTAAAATGTAAGGAAATCAACTACTGCTTCAGACCTGTGATAAGTGCAGAAGCACTTCTTAGCCATAGCGGAAACAAGCTGAGGAAATAGGGTGTTTTGGTCATACATTGGATGACATGTCAGTTTCTCTATGTGTATAGTACATTAACTTACATGACTTGAAATTGATTATATAGTATGTAACCTCACTACTGGTAGCAGTATTTCTATTTCTAAATAAGATATGCGTGAACATGCAGTGTATACAGTATATAGGCTAAGTGAAAATGTCTGATATTTACAACCAAATTGCATTAACAATATGTAATGAAGCAGCTAAGATTTAATCTGCTCGCACTGCCAAGGACATGCGGTCTGCAGAAATGCATCTTGGCTAATATTGAGACTGAGTAGGCTGAGCAAATCATCCTGATAAAATAAGTGGTGAGTCTAAGAAGTCCAAAACCCACATTTCTTTCATCAGGCCTACCTCTAATAGAGCTCTAGGCACATAGTCTCCTCGGCAGAAACAAACTCTGTATTAATACGGTATGTCTGATTATGCCTGAAGTTCCCTCAATCTTTATATGTCTCACATAAATATTGCGAGTAAATACTATTGCCTTGTCCCCCACAACCACTGCATTAGTGGTTATTTTGTCAAAGCCCTGGCCTGGTGCCATAGGAATAATCGGAGACAGTTAAACTGTAATCTCATATAAATTCCATGTTCCAAGGGCTGTGGCCAGACAAGGCTGTGATATATGAAGTCAGTGACATGGAAAAGGGCAGGTGACGAAGCACAAACTGTTTGATATTCAGACGGATAGTTTTCCTCCAGATGACCTAAGTGGGCAGTAAAATGCCCTTGCAGTTGCAGGGAAAGGGACAATAACAACGTGGTGAGACTTTAAAGTCTAAATGTCAGTCGTTTTAGCAATTTCAGTTCCTTTTATTGGCATGAAGTTTTTGTTATTGGGATGATAGGTATGTGGGGTGAGGTCATATCTGGTAGCATGCTATTACGATAATACATGTATATGTATATTTTGATATGCTAATCTCTGAATGAGTATGGAGATTCCTTAGTTTGAGTTATATTAAAATGTTTGTGTGCTCTCAGCACCACACAGTAATATTAAAGTCTGCCTCCAGGTGTTCTGGACACCATGATATATGACAGTATTTCATGTGAATGCTAAAGTCAAACGGCCAGGGGCAAGGATGAGTGTATTGTTTGAAGCTGACCTTGGCTAGTCCTCTTGGCTAGGACTCAACATGTTTTTGTTTTGTTTGTACCATCTTCATTGTTTATGCCCACTGCACATATGAGGGTTAACAGCAGTTAGAGATGCTATGTAGATTATTTTGAATGTAATTTCTGACTTTAGGAAGGTTTATACATAAAACCATTTTGAGGTGTTTAACTGTCTTAACCATTTAACACCATCATTGACTTGCAGTAAACGTAACTGTTCTTGTATCACGAGGCCAGTCGGACAGGTGCTTTTATGAATTGAGAGAGGATGGGGACTAGAATACATACATACTGAATGTGAGCCAGTCAAGTCTTCCCAATTAAGTTTATAGTCCTCCTCATCAGTGTGAAATGTCAGCCTATCTGGGCATCTCCAATAGGCGTCTTACCACATGTATTTCTTCTTTGAAGAGCACCCAGACAAAATCAACTTCCTGCCAACCTCGGCTGCAAAGTGTCCGCGTTGGGCAATCTTTACAAATTTACAGAGAAAGGGAAAAACATTTCACAGCCATCAGCATATGCTTGTGTGCTTGTGCATCCTAACAGTCACTTAAAGGAACCCACTTCCTTTTTACCAGGAAAGTTCATTTCAAGCATTATTGTGACATTGTTGTGCTTTTTTAGTTTAATATTTTACATTTATTCAGACAGTTGGAAAGAGAGGAAGACAGAAGGAAGTGGATGAAAAGTAGAGAAAGTGGCAGACCGGGGATTCGAATTGGGGGTGGATATGTATGTCACTCACATGGAGAGTACAGATATAGGATCTTAATTTGAGTCAGTTTGCTACAGCAGAAAAATAATCCTGCAGCAATAGTAAATGTGAATTATTATGTGGATTATAATGAGTGGACATTTTTGTAGGGGTTTATCAATTTTTTATTAGGGCAAATCAAGTGTAAATGACAAACTTTATAAGCTTTTTTAGACTCAAATACGCTACAAGTTTGCATTTCCTCCTGTGCAGCGAAATTCTCAGCAACAAAAGAGTGATCAAATTAAGATCCTACATCTGTACAGTTGCAGAGCTAACCTTCGCTTTGTCTGAGTGTGAAACAGCAGTATTTCATATGGGACCGGTTGTTGGTTAACAAAGACATTTATTTTTAAAGGGAGTCAAAAGCACTGAAATGTGTCAAGCAGGGAGTTCCTAAGCTGTGGGTTTCCTAAACACACGTCATACTCATTAAACTCCCTCCTCCACTGTACCACTAAAGCCACTCCAACAACGAGCCTGATGCCAGCAGCCTAATCAAATCCTCTGCATTCAAGTAAACACTGATACATGTGGATTTTAAGGGCAATTCTATTTAATGTATTTACAGGATAAATGAGAAATGTAAGATGTTATAGAACCTTTTTTGTTGTTGCTCTGGATACTGTTTTGTGTTCAGGGGACAGTTCAGTGCATCGGTCTTGTTCCAAGACTTTGCCAGCTGTAAAAGAAAATAACAGGTTGAGTTACTCTTGCTCAATCTGCCCACATTATAAGAGACCGTTTGATCGCTCCCCCATGTTCCACACTCATAATTCTAACCAAAGCAGGGTTTTCCAATCGAGGGGCAGCTACATCTCTCAGTGTTTGTGTGGTGTGTGAACACAACTTATTTTGTCAGGTGAGGCAGTGTGAAAGAAATGAATAACATAAGAGGGGAATAGTATGGGAATTGTATTAGACAGCGAAGTCAGAGGAAATAGTTGTGCAATCTTGACTGAAGGATGAAATAGAAAGACAAAACATTGTGGAGTAAAACCTTGAAAAGTAGTGCAACTAACATGAGATATTGGGTTTGGAGGGTGTTTGAATGTAAACCCAAAGTAAGTGTTATGATACACTGAATATATTTCAAAACAGAATGGAAGTACTCTGAAACACCCAAAGTGGTTATTCAATCTGAATTATTGTGTTATTTTTAGAGTTTTGTGAAAACACTATTTGGTGTTTCAGTGCATGTAAAAAACAGCATAAAAACAAACTGTCTCTCATCCAATCAAATGGTTTTCAATTTCTAATTGGTTTATTGCATAAATATAGATTGATGATTTTCAGTCAATGTTTTGATTAACATTTTAAAGAAGAGACTGGGAAATTAATAATATTCCTCGGTTAAACGTATTATAGGCTACCTTTGCCAGGCCCATTGTGAGATTATAAATCATTTTACAATAATTTTACAACCGATTAGAAACAGGAGAAGACATAGAAGGAGTGAAAGTTGGACAGGCGAAAGTGGGAAATGAACCCCCTACGTACTGTGTGAGGAACTTAGGCCACAATATCCGAAGCAAAATGTGAACTTCAAACGTTGTGCTGCCGTACTGTTCAGAATTCACTCAGTCTAATGCCAGTCTGTGGCATGGAGGTGCAGAAAGGGCATCCGTGGCAGGTGTGCCCTCTATCAAACTCTATGGGTTCCCCCTAGTTACCACAGCCACAAAGTCAAAATTGGCTATATAGTAAAAATAGATGTTTCTTGTAGTTGGCCACCAGGTTTGCACACATCTCAGGAGGGATTTTGTCCCACTCCTCTTTGCAGATCTTCATTAAGTCATTAAGGTTTCGAGGCTGACGTTTGGCAACTCGAACCTTCAGCTCCCTCCACAGATTTTCTATGGGATTAAGGTCTGGAGACTGGCTAGGCCACTCCAGGACCTTAATGTGCTTCTTCTTGAGCCACTCCTTTGTTGCCTTGGCCGTGGGTTTTGGGTCATTGTCATGCTGGAATACCCATCCACGACCCATTTTCAATGCCCTGGCTGAGGGAAGGAGGTTCTCACCCAAGATTTGACGGTACATGGCCCCGTCCATCGTCCCTTTGATGCGGTGATGTTGTCCTGTCCCCTTAGCAGAAAAACACCCCCAAAGCATAATGTTTCCACCTCCATGTTTGACGGTGGGGATGGTGTTCTTGGGGTCATAGGCAGCATTCCTCCTCCTCCAAACACGGCGAGTTGAGTTGATGCCAAAGAGCTCCATTTTGGTCTCATATGACCACAACACTTTCACCCAGTTGTCCTCTGAATCATTCAGATGTTCATTGGCAAACTTCAGACGGGCATGTATATGTACTTTCTTGAGCAGGGGGACCTTGTGGGCGCTGCAGGATTTCAGTCCTTCACGGCGTAATGTGTTACCAATTGTTTTGTTGGTGACTATGATCCCAGCTGCCTTGAGATCATTGACAAGATCCTCCCGTGTAGTTCTGGGCTGATTCCTCACCGTTCTCATGATCATTGCAACTCCACGAGGTGAGATCTTGCATGGAGCCCCAGGCCCGAGGGAGGTTGACATTTCTTTTGTGTTTCTTCCATTTGCGAATAATCGCCCCAACCGTTGTCACCTTCTCACCAAGCTGCTTGGCGATGGTTTTGTAGCCCATTCCAGCCTTGGTAGGTCTACAATCTTGTCCCTGACATCCTTGGAGAGCTCTTTGGTCTTGGCCATGGTGGAGAGTTTGGAATCTTATTGATTGATTGCTTCTGTGGACAGGTGTCTTTTATACTGGTGTAGTTTACACCAGTCATTGTTTGCCCATTCATGCAATTGTTTTATATGCAAATTGAGTCCTGCTTTTTAGTTAATACTGCTGGCTTATTTGGCTACTAACATTATGAGCTTTATCTATTGTTTTATGTATGACCCACATGTTATATGCTACACTAAATAGCTGCTGCCAATTTATCCTGCTCTGGCATTGGCCCTACCACACCACATGTTATCACATACACTTTTGACATTCGTATTGTTTTATTGTTGCTATGTTTGCATAATTAAAATGTTTAATCATTTTTACATTTTAGTCATTTAGCAGACACTCTTATTCAGAGTGACTGACAGGAGCTATTTTAAGTGCCTTGCTTAAGGGCACAAAAAAAACAGTTTTTACTTTGTCATTATGGGGTATTATGTGTAGATTGATGAAAAACAACAACAATTAAATCAATTTTGGAATAAAGCTGTAACGTAACAAAATGTGGAAAAGGTCAAGGGGTCTGAATACTTTCCGAATGCACTGTACATACTACGTTACCCATTGGCTGGCCAATCCTAACCAAAGACAAAAATCACAGTCTAATGCCAACTGAACTGTAAACTGTCAATCATATCATCTAACTCAACTGTACTGTGATTCAATCCATTTGAACAACCTTCCATGCCATGTACCATCATCTAAATATAAAGACTCAGTTCAGATACACTAGTATAATGGATGACTGGTAGATCGTATTGAGCCCTGAGCTGAAATTTGTATAAGTACTCAGGGCTAGCGTTAAGGCAGTATGCTGCGTTTTTCACGCAGAAAAGAAAAGATGAAACAGATTTTAAAAAATTACGAAGATTTAAAATGCTTCTTATTGTAAATTCTGCTCCGCTTTAGTCAGGGTTCACTCCAAATCATGAATGTAAAAGGAAAAATGTTGTGCTTCAGTTGCACTTCTCCACTCGGATGAAATATATTTGCTTTTGTCATTGGATCACCAGACAGCGCTCTGACTGATGTATAGGCTACTTTTCTCCGGTACTTTCTTCCTGT
The DNA here is from genome assembly GCA_030435695.1 of Brachymystax lenok tsinlingensis. Lineage (NCBI taxonomy): Eukaryota > Metazoa > Chordata > Actinopteri > Salmoniformes > Salmonidae > Brachymystax > Brachymystax lenok. Next base: position 36,976,613 of record CM059813.1, read on the forward strand.
GTAGTTTTTTTTCTGATAGCAAGATGACCTTCAACAAAACATTAGGAAATGTAGTTCGCTACATTATTTCTCTAATAAACACAAAAAAATGATGGCCATGCATCGTTTTATGCCAAAAAATACTTAGCTTTTTCATTGTAAGCTAATTTACTTATGTGTGGCTGCTAGCCAAATAATAATAATATTATTATTCAAAAGTGTTGCACTGTTGTTGTCATCTGATGAAAATTATTGTGTTGCACTAATGTATTTTGTGGGAAGAAAACTAGAGTTGCACGCCCCTTATCACTCTATTGAACCAAGCAAACACTGGACTTTCAATTTGAAGCACAGGTGAAATGGTTTAAAACAGATTTTTTGATCGTCTGCATTTTGAAAATGCTCTTCTGAAAGGTAAATCAACCCCTGAGTGCTACTGATAACAAGTTTTGTATAAGTGCTACTGATAACAAGTTTTGTATAAGTGCTACTGCTGACATTAGCAGTCATTATGCAGGTATCCATTGACCCATTTTTTTTTTTTTACAAAATCAATGTCGGAAAAAACAACAACATTGCGACTTGTAATGGAAATGGCAGCTATGAGAGAAATGACAACAAAAATTCAGTTTGACAGGGGAGATTTTATTTTGTCAAACGTTCTTCATATTTCTTTATTAAACGTTGATGGAAACAATGTTTTCCGAGTAAGTTATGATTGCCTAATAATTTTGAAGGAATGTAGGGCACATGATGTCGTCACATAACTATGTTAGCTCAGTTGCCACTAGATTTAGTGTTACAAAGCATTTCATTTTAACAGTGTATTTCAACAACAACGGAAACATAATTTTTTTTTTTTTTACAGTAATGAAAACAGTGGATTACTTTTTTAAACACTCATCATATCCCAGGATATGCTCATACTTACTGTGGCAATGTTTCGTTGTTTTTTGTTGTTGTTTATAATGCTTCATTTTGAATGCTCACCTCAGAACTATTTACCATACATGTTGGTGTGGTTAGCAGTGGAAGTTTACCGTAGGTTTATTTTATCAAATGCAGCTTCTCTCTGTCTCTCTCGCGCTCGCTCTCTAGTGACAGGGTTCCTAAAGAAGACCACCTGCCATTAAACATGGAGCTCTACAGAAATTGACACAATTGATCAAATTAACATATCCCATTTTAATATTAGAGCAATAATTAAGGTATCTGGGAATCAGTATTAGCCATTATGGTACTTTTTTCTTTAATTGGGATTGATTTGTAAAGCCACCTGCATTGCTTTGTGAAGCCACCTGCATTGTAAGAGGCACTTCACAAATTGTTAATTTGATTTGAACATTAATACAGGAATCTCTCTCTCTCTCAATTCTATTTTATTCAGCCTGGATTTAACCAAATATGATCCAATATAAAAGCACTAATTGAATATCTACCTTTGGTATCTAATTTTTATCTCTGATTGAATGAGCCAGGCTGTCAGGTTGCTGTGCTTGGCTGGGTTGAGTGAGAGGAGAGGCCTAGAAGAAGACCAAAACAGTGAAGCTCCACAGCAGTACATGGTGAATTGATTTAATGCTCGATTAAAAGCTAGGCAGAGCAATCTGTTGGACTAATTAAAAGGCACATGCAAATAATCTTGTTTTGTATATTATTGCCCTCTTGCAAACACTCACACACACCTCATGGTAAATTTAAAAGAGGCTAAGGACAGTATGTTGTTGAGGACTACAACGTGGCAAGTGAGTTTCCACCCCAGGGACACATTTTTGTCAACAGTATTGTGTGCCTCAGGGCTCAAATTGCAAAACAGCACTGAACTGTGCAAAAATGCTGTAAAAATCACTAATCTATATAAGAATGCATAAATTGCACATACAGTGCATTCGGAAAGTATTCACAACCCTTGACTTTTTGCACATTTTGTTACATCAGAGCCTTATTCTAAAATGGATTAAATAGTTTTTTCCCCTCATCAATCTACACACAATACCCCATAATGACAAAGCTTTCTGTATTATGGGAGTTTCTCCCATTCTTCTCTGCAGATCTTCTCAAGCTCTGTCAGGTTGGATGGGGAGTGCCGCTGCACAGCTATTTTAATGTCTCTCCAGAGATGTTTGATCAGGTTCAAGTCTGGGCTTTGGCTGGGCCACTCAAGTGTTACGTATGCCCCTGCCATGCCCTCTACTTCTCATCCTGTGTCTCCCTAACCTGCCGCCACTCCCCCAGTGCTCTCTCCCTCTCTCTCTCTCTCCCTCTCTCTCTCTCTGTGGGTGTATCTGATTGTGTGAGTGGAGACAGGTGTGCTGGAGTCAGAGCAGATCCCCACCAGCTGCAACCTGTTCCATTAGCAAGACCTCTACAAATCCACGCTGTCAGATCGTAGCCTTGGTGGAGTGCTGCAGAGATAGTTGTCCTTCCGGAAGGTTCTCCCATCTCCCTAGAGAAACGCTAAAGCTCTGTCAGAGTGACCATTGGGTTCTTGGTAACCTCCCTGAAGAAGGCCCTTCTCCCCTGATTACTCAGTTTGGAAGGGCGGCCACTTCTAGGAAGAGTCTTGGTAGTTCAAAACTTCTACCATTTAAGAATGATGGAGGCCACTGTGTTCTTGGGGACCTTCAATGCTGCAGAAATGTTTTGGTACTATTCCCCAGATCTGTGCCTCGACACAATCTTGTCTCGGAGCTCTGCGGACAATTCCTTTGACCTCATGCCTTGGTTTTTGCTCTGACATGCACTGTCAACTTTGGGACCTTATATAGACAGGTTTGTGCCTTTTCAAATCATGTCCAATCAATTGAATTCACCACAGGTGAAATCCAATCAAGTTCTAGAAACATCTCAAGGATGATCAATGGAAACAGGATGCAGCTGAGCTCAATTTCGAATCTCATAGCAAAGGGTCTGAATTCTTATGTAAATAAGGTATTTCTGTTTTTTATATTTTATACATTTCCACAAATGTCTAAAGACCTATTTTTGCTTCGCCATTATGGGGTATTATGTTTAGATTGATTAGGGGGAAAAAATATGGAAAAAGTCATGGCCCTTTCTGGGTGTAGATCGTGCAATGTTTTTTTTTTGTTGAAATTAACAATTTTTCTACTTTTGAGAATGTGGGAATGGGAGTGTGTTTCATTTGGTGATCTCATGAAGGACAGGAAACACACAACTATACATCTGATTGTGTACATTTCTCAATTATGTGGTTTGCATCTAATTCCAGTATAAAATGAATGAGTAAAGATACAACTATTTGTGAAATTATGTAATGTGATGTTGACCTTTAAAATTAGAGAATTGTCTTCCATGTCAAGTTGAACTAGTCAGTGGTCACGTCCCCGTGAGGCCAGCCGTTACATCAGGCGTCATGGAACCGCCCTTTTCTCTGAAATGTATAAAACCCCCCGTGATGAAATGTACATTTCATGCTAAAGAGACCCACGGTAAGCCGGACGTCTCAAATGGTTAAGACCACGCAAACTACGGTGTAAACTAAGGTTGGAAATGGTTGAATTTCTAAGACCAAAGCATGCCGGGTGATGCTGATGTGTGAAGTGGTTTAAACTCCAACAAGCCTAAGAGACCCACGGTAAGCTGCACATCACAAATGGTTAAGACCACGCAAACCATAAAACTAGAAAACCATCCCACGTGGAGCTTTGGCTACACGGCTGGAAATGGTTCAACTCTGAGACTATTGATTCACTACAGAAAGAGCAAATTATAGACAACGCGAATTACTAGTCTGCAGCTAGAAATTACGTAAATCTAGAACGAGAATACCGACAACCGCCGAAGCATCTATTCTATGAGAACATTTCTGAATTGTACTCTGAAGTATTCATTCTAACCATGAAAGACTTTGTGACTTCAATCAAAGTTAACCAGAGACTCTGGTGAACCCTACAGGATGATAGAGGATTCCAACAGAGAAGACAACAACGTAATACAGACGTAAATATATATGCATTGCAATTATTCTCGAATGAGCGGCCATTCATGTGCAAAGTATTAGCATTTCAATTAATATAATTTTAGACTGTGTGTAGTGAAGCCATGTTGTCTTTCCCGCTCTTTCTCAGTCCACACCCCTTCCCTTTTTCTACCAGGCCGTCATATCGGCCTAGCCCACTAGGGACTTTTCCATCATTGTTAACAAACACACAGTAGATATTGGTTACTATGAAATTCTGTGTGATTATTTAGTTAGTTAGTAAATAAATAATAAAGACAATTTGCATTGCTGATTCATTATGGAAATTAGGGTTCATGCAGATAACCAATTTTACGACGTTTGTAATGAGAACTAATGAGGTAATATTTCATTAATAGAAGACTAATTGATCAGAAATTAAAATATCTGAAAAGTTATATTCGGAAAATTACAACTTTATAATATCAACATTTTCCATGGTGACCCAACTTCCTAGTTAATTAATATTCGTGATTAGTTTAAATCACGTAAAAATTAAACCTAGAGAACTGATTTGATATAAGTCTTCACAATTAATGATTTAATTAATGAGGTCAGACATGACAGTGTGAATACTTTCCGAATGCACTGTATGCTTAAACACTTGAGGCTATAGATGGCACCAGACAATGAAAACACCTTGTTGAAAAAAGCTAATAAATGTTTATATTGGTACATTTATTCTAGTACGCTTGTTCAGATGATTTGTTTTATATGAGCGCATTAAATTTGGCTCTTCTTTTATTTTTGCTGTCTGATATAATGAAGCCAGTTTATAAGTAGACAGCCGTGTTCTCTGGAGATCCACCAGAGAATCCTTACCCCTTATCCTTAGCCTTTGTATTTAAGGACATGCAAAACTGAAGAGCTCAGCTCTCCCTGGAGCTGCTAAACCAATAGGAAATCCTTTCATTAACAAAATCAATACACTCCCCAGTTTCTGGGTGGTCATAGATCTCACTATCCAGACTTATTTGCATATTAAGAGTGTGGAAACGGGGCCCAACTTTGGTTTTTGATGCCTATTCCTTCACTTGTACTTTCATGTTTCCTCCTATTTTCTGTACAGCATGTGAGCCGCTGTACGAGTCTCATGAAATGGTTTCTTTTGAGGTTAAGTTTGTGTCAAGGTCAAGAAAGATCAATGGAAGCAAATTATGTTACTCTGTGTTGTTGCAGCATCCTATACACTCTTCTGCTCAAGATCCCCTTTTACTTTGTCATCCATTAATACACTTTCTCTCTACATTGTGTGAATGAGGCTCACTAAACCAAAATGAGAGAAATTCCCTGCAAATTATCACTCCACATTGCATTATTGTCACATAGCTAATTCAATTAGACTAAGTAGCATTAACACATGCCTAACATACAATTTTGACAAAATGATAATATTTAATTAGCTGAAGAGCCATAAAATTAACAAATGCATGTCATGCTCTTGCTGGAGAACAGAGAAGGGAATTCAATGGGTCATTTTAATATTAAAGCCTCTTTTTTCTGCATGCGAGCTTTGAGAGTTTCTTACTGAGCAATGGTATAACAAAATTATTCTTATTATTGTATATCATTCAATGCACTCTCGGACCTTCTTGAAGATTTTAAAATCATCTGAATATGTAACAAATTATTGTTCGTTTCTACATCTCTGTCTGAATACAGACAGTTTGTTTTAACAAATGATTTATATTGCATCGTCATAATAAACATATTTGCTTAATAAAACAGTAACACAATAGCCTGAAACTGTTTCCTACATGGAATCAAGGGGATCTTCCATTTTGCACGGCTAGCATAATAGTTACATTCTGCTGGAATAATGGAAATAGGTCTTCTCTAAAAATGATTTGACAAGCACAGGCATTATCGCCTTTCTCTGATTAGCCCCATAATGCATTTGTTTGATCTATTTCTACTAGGTCTATCTTCCAAAGCAAAATCTTTAAAATTGTATATTCTGTTTTACTTTGGTTGAGAGAGGGGACTAATATGAATCTCAGAGAATTTTTTGGATAAGATGGGGATGGATTTCTCTGAAACACAATAGTTAATGACTCATTATTGCGGTCAGCCACTGAAAATAGATGAGATATACATTTTATCCTTATTAACGCCCCTAATGGGTTTGCCCATAATACCAAACTGCTCCTTCAATGATGCGTGCTGAGCCTGTCTCTTGTAGTTTTAGGTCGATAATGCACATGCTAATCCATCAAAATTGACAGTGATGATTAGAATAATAAGGGAAGCAGACATTTGATATGAACCATCCAGGTGGCTGTTTCCAGCAGAGTTAAATTGTCTGAGACAGTCCGGCTATCAGGAATCAAGGTAAGACCCAGGTGCAGACTGTTGAGGTAACAATGTTTATTGTAGCAACAGTGGCAGGCAAAGACAGGTCAAGGCAGGCAGGGGTTGAAGATCCAGGGTAAGGCAAAGGTACAGGACGGCAGGCGGACTCAGGGTCAGGGACAGGCAGAGGGGTCAGGTGGGCGGGTACAAGGTCAAAAACCAGGAGGACAAGGAAAGAGAGGCTGCGAAACGATAGGAGCTGAAAGGAAACCGCTGGTTAGCTTGAAGAACAAGACGAACTGGCAACAAACAGACAGAGAACACAGGTATAAATACACAGGGGATAATTTGGAAGAGGGGCAACACCTGGAGGGGGGTGGAGACAAGCACAAGGACAGGTGAAACAGATCAGGGCGTGACACCGGTAGTGTTAGCAGGAGGAGACAATAATGTGGAAGAACTCTCCTCATCACTAAACTCACCTTGATTGTGTTCCCACTTTCAGTCACAAACTGATGGACTTTTCTCAGGCCTGTGAGTGTGTAGTATATTTTGGCTCAATATAATGTAGTCTACAAATATTTTAGTCTGATTACTCTTGTCCTACACTCGGCAGATATAATAATTAGGGACAAGGTTGATGTAAGGCCATTCCAGTTTAGTCGCAATTACCCTTGATTGTAGAGTCATACCATCTCATGACTGGGATAAGTTCACCATTTTACATTGTTTTCATGGTAATTTATATGAAGTGGGTATACATAACATATCCCTAACATCTGACATAGCTACTTCATAACACCTTAATACATGTTGTCAGCCTTTGTAAAGTATTTATGTAACATTTATGACATGAATGCGGAACAGTGTGTTAGATTATTCTAGATATTATTTCAGAATAAAAGTCCCCATAAATCATACTGTTTTCTGTAAAAATGTTAACCATTTTCATTTGTCAGGTGTTCTTATCATAACAAACTTACAGTATGTTGCAATCAGTGATGGGTGTTGGATATTTGCATAGATACTTGAATAACACAATAATAACTTTTCAAAAGAACATCATTAAGCTGCACGTTCTAATAGTTTGTAATTGCACTCATGGTGATTTAAAGCAGGCAAGTTATTGTTTGATTCTATGAGTTTGTAGATGTGTATTGTTTCTAGAGAGCCCCATACCTTTTATTGTGATATGTAGGCATTCCTATAGACAACAAAGGCTCTCTAAGACACGTGTAAGCCTTTTTTAATGAAATGCAGAAAGCACTTCAGCTCCAATGTGGTACTGCAATTGTGTTCTTTCGAGCCATTTTTCAGTGGATCGTTTGAATTGAGTCCTTATAGCTGCTTTTGAGTGGTAAAAAACCTGTTTCCATGCTAATAGAATACACTGAACGTACAAAACATTAAGGACCCCTGCTTTTTCCATGACATAGACTGACCAGGTGAACCCAGGTGAGAGCTATGATCCCTTATTGATGTCAGTTGTTAAATCCACTTCAATCAGTGTAGATGAAGAGTAAGAGATAGGGTAAAGAATAAGCCTAGAGACAATTGAGACAAAGATTGTGTACGTGTGCCATTCAGAGTGTGAATGGGCAAGACAAAATATTTAAGTGCCTTTGAACGGGGTATGGTATTAGGTACCAGGTGCACCGGTATGTGTCAAGAACTGCAACGCTGCTGGGTTTTCACGCTCAACAGTTTCCCATGTGTATCAAGAATGGTCAACCGCCCAAAGGACATCCAGACAACTTGACACAACTGTGGGAAGCATTGGAGTCAACATGGACTAGCATCCCTGTGGAACGCTTTCGACACCTTGTCCATGCCCCGATCAATTGAGGCTGCACACATTTTCTGTATATGTTTTTGCTCCACTCCGTTCATACAGGGGTAATAAAGTCCTAGTGCACAAATTTGGTAAAAAAATTAATATTATATATATTTTGGGTTGTTATATTAAATATTTGTTTTATTGTGATTTATCAGGAGGTGCTGCAGCAGCCTCACCATCCCTACTTCCCGCAGCTATGTATTTATATAATTTAATGTAATTTTTCTATTGGTGCCTGATATGAGAGCAATCCATTTTGCTTTCAAGGGCCACTTTGTAAGCTTAGTTCCGTGCATTGATATAGATACCCTCTTCTATCAGTAGGCAAAGCAAAATATGTTTTCCTCATGCTCAGGCAAAATCAGTATTTGAATTATAGCTCTTATACTTACCCTTCTACTCTGCTTAAATGTAAAGTAGTAAAGCCATTTCAAATCGAATTAAAGTTTATTGGTCTCGAACACAGATTTGCAGATGTTATCGCAGGTGCAGCGAAATGCTTCAACTGTGCAGTAATATCTAGCAATTACTATGACCTAACAGTAATATAAACTAAGGTACCAGTAAGGATGTCCTACACTGGACAACTTGTTACAACTGTTGTTAAGTCATTTTTAATAATCTGCCAATTTTTAAGGGGGATCATAGCTATATTCAATAAATGTAAAACCTATGTTTAACTTTATCATGGTTGGTGTCTTGATGGATTTGTCCAAAACTGTGTGACATAAAATACTGCTTTTCTGTCCTTGCATTTATGACAGTGTAAGTGGTTGATAAATCATATATTAATCGTTAATCAGTTAAATTGAACATTGAACTTGAACCCTGTAAGAATCCTGGATCTAGCTGTTGGACAGTTCTTTGTATAAAGATCTCAGAAAAGCAGTGAATATGTACAATTTCGGGTCTCCTTATGTTACAGGCACACAAATCCAAAATAATGCTTCTAACCAAAAGAGTCACCTTACCTTGATACTTAATCATAAATCGATACTGTCCAACGTGGTTCTTCAATCATTATGCATAATACTTGTTGGATGCGCATTTGATGTCCAGGTGATTAGTTACTCTGTGATATTTTCACACATCATCTAATCCAGGAAGGAATTTTCTGAATGACAGTCAAGTAGGATCAGCTGTTGTGAAAGAGCACGTGATGCAACAACAGCCCAAGTGCTGGAAAAATGTGTTTGTGAGGAATGTCCAGAATACTTGTCTCTCATTCGTTATGCAGGTGAAGACAGTTGTGCCTGGATCCACATTGGCTCTAATATCCCTAGCGAATTGAGTTAATGAGTTAATTTTTTATATGTTTTGTGTCTCAGATTAGACAGAGTGTACTGTTCGCAGTTGTGTAGGATAGACTGTTGCGCAACACCCAACGTTATTCCTATGAATTATTCTGGAAATAATGACAACAAATTACATAGCCTAGTGAGCTTATTTGCAATATGATCTGGTAATAAAATAACATGACAAATACATTTTAATTTCCATGTTACACATGCAATTTTAAACAATACAAGGGGCTTGAAGTAGCCTACTTGAACTTGAATTATTTGGAGCTCAGAAATTCAAGTACTGAAATAGGCCTACCTTTAAAATCAGATATTTTCTCAATTTGGTGCTTTAAAAGTCCTTATAATCTATATTAGGCCCTAATTGTGACCGACCACCTTGATTCGGTCTTAGGTAGCAACATTTGAAGTTATGTTTTTTACATTGGATAAAGCAGAGACACAGAGCTACAAAAAAAGTTAATAAACTTGTCACCTCAATTTTGAGAAAATGGTATTTGAATGTTTTGGTACTACTACTGGAGAGCTCTCCTTTGACTACACCCATTCAGCATTGTTCACACCCTCAAGCCAGCCCCACCCATCTCTTTAAGGATTCACATGTGAGGTCATGTACTAAACAGTGAGTAGTGTAGTAAAGATTAAGACTAAAAGTGTTAAAAAAAAGAAGAAAAATTCATGGTAAACAGAAAGATATAATACATAAAAAATATTTAATAGATATTAGATGACACATATCCAGACACACTTGTCTAAATTGATGGGTCATGTGAAAGAAATGCTATAACCCCCAGCCACATCTTCCTAAGTGGATGGGTATCTACAGAAGGTGTAAAGTAAACGGTACAGCCAAATGGTTACTTGCATAGTAGCAATATCAGAAATAGACAGTGTCAATATAAGTAAAATAATATACAGTATGTACAAGAACAATATCAATAATGATATCAGTGCTAGATGAGGTAGTTATATGCCTACAGTCAGGCGTAAAGTGGCTGAGCAGTGGGATGCATGTTTTTAATAGTATTAGCAACATATGGCGTGTGTGTTGTGAGAGAGTCATGTGAATAGAGGCACTGCAGATAGTGCTGATGACTGGTCCATCTGAACCACGCATGAACAAGGGAATCTATATTCGGAGAGTCTGTTTCTGTCCTGCCCTTGACTTTGGTGCAGGGCATGTGATGTCCATAGCTTCTTCGTCGCAAAACTCCCAGATTTTCTCAAAATAAAAGTTTGTCTAGCTGTGTCCAGTCCAGGTGGTGCTTGTACAGGCAGATCATCTATGGGAGAAAGGATGTCAGCTTCGTGCAGCAACTGAAACCTGGTCCAGACTGAGTCTGAACGCTCCTTGGCGACAACAACACCAAGCCCCAGAGCATCGAAGCTGTAAAACAGGAAATAACAAAAAACAAATTGAAAAGACATTACAACCTTGCACAACATCAAGTTTAGATAAGAAGAATAACCTCATACAATGCAATGAAACTTATATTCACCTGAACTGCTGGTACAGCTTGATCTGCGGCAGGGGCTGTTGTCAGGTGTTGTTGTCAGCCATAGCTTTCCACCAGCACCATCCTCCAGTCCAACCAGCTGTGGGATGTTGACCCACAAAACACCAGTCTCAACGTCAACAATGAAGAGGCGACTCGGGGATGCTGGCCTTCTAGGCAGAGTTCCTCTGTCCAGTGTCTGTGTTCTTTTGCCCATCTTAATCTGTTATTTTTATTGGCCAGTCTGAGATATGGCTTTTTCTTTGCAACTCTGCCTAGAAGGCCCGCATCCCGAAGTCACCTCTTCACTGTTGACGTTGAGACTTGTGTTTTGCGGGTACTATTTAATGAAGCAGACAGTTGAAGACTTGTGAGGCGTCTGTTTCTCAAACTAGACACTCTAATGTACTTGTCCTCTCGCTCAGTTGTGCACCGGGGCCTCCCACTCTTTCTAATCTGGTTAGAGCCAGTTTGCGCTGTTCTGTGAAGGGAGTAGTACACAGCGTTGTTTGAGATCTTCAGTTTCTTGGCAATTTCTCGGATGGAATAGCCTTCATTTCTCAGAAGAAGAATAGATTGACAAGTTTCAGAAGAAAGTTCTTTGTTTCTGGCCATTTTGAGCCTGTAATTGAACCCACAAATGCTGATGCTCCAGATACTCAACTAGTCTAAAGAAGGCCAGTTTTATTGCTTCTTTAATCAGAACAACAGCTTTCAGCTGTGCTAACATAATCGCAAAAGTCTTCTAATGATCAATTAGCCTTTTAAAATGATAAACTTGGATTAGCTAACACAACGTGCCATTGGAACACAGGAGTGATGGTTGCTGATAATGGGCCTCTGTACGCCTATATAGATATTCCATTAAAATCACTCATTTCCAGGTATAATAGTCATTTACAACATTACCAATGTCTACACTGCATTTCTACAAGGACATTTCTAAATGATCCAAAACTTTTGAACGGTAGTGTATATAAATGGTGTGTATGGACAGTATATGAATAGAAAAGGTGTGTACAGCAGTAGTTATATAGGATAAGCCATGACTAGAATACAGTATTTACATATAAAGTGGGTAAAACAGTATGTAAACATTATTAAAGTGACCAGTGTTCAATGAGTCTATCTACATAAGGCAGCAGTCTCTAAGGTGCAGGGTAGCCGGCTTGGGACAGGACAGGTTCAGGACAGGATACCGGGCGGAGGCTGGCTAGTAATGACTGTTAAACAGTCTGATGGCCTGGAAATAGAATCTGTTTTTCACTCTCTTGGTCCCATCTTTGATGCACCTGTACTGTCTCTGCCTTCTAGATGGTAAAATGGTGAACAGGCCAAGGGTCAGGTGGCTGAGGTCCTTGGTGGTCTTCTTGGTCTTCCTGTGACATTAGGAACTGTAGATGTCCTGAAGGGCAATGTGCCCCCGGGGATGCTTTAGGCTGACTGCAAAAACACTCTGGAGAGCCCTGTGGTTGTGGGCAGTTCAGTTGCCATACCAGGCGGTGATACAGCCTGACAGAATGCTCTCGATGGTGCATCTGTAGAAGTTTGTGAGGGTCTTTAGGGCCAAGATTAATTTCTTCAGCCTCCTGAGGTTGAAGAAGCGCTGTTGCACTTTCTTCACCTTGCTGTCGGTGTCGAGGGACCATTTCAGGTCGTCAGTGATGTTCACGCAGAGGAACTTGAAGCTTTTGACACCCTCCACTGTGGCCCCGTCAATGTGGATGGGAGCGTGCTCTCTCTGCTGTCTCCTGTAGTCTATTATCAGCTCCTTTTTTGACATTGAGAGAGAGGTTATTTTCCTGGCACCACAACTCCAGGGCTCTCACCTCCTCCCTGTCACGTTGTTGTTGGTAATCAAGCCTACCACTGTTGTGTCGTCAGCAAACTTGAACAATGAATTGGAGACGTACGTAGCTACGCAATCATGGATGAACAGGGACTACAGGAGGGGCTGAGCACGCACCCCTGTGGGGCCCCCGTGTTGAGGATCAGCGTGGTGGAGGTGTTGCCTACCATCACCTCTTGAGCTTAGTGATGAGCTTGGAGGGCACTATGGTGTTGAAGGCTGAGCTGAAGTCTACGAACAGCATTCTCACCTAGGTATTCCTGTTGTCCAGGTGGGATAGGGTAGTGTACAGTCCAATGGCGATTGTGTAGTCAGTGGATCTGTTGGGGTGGTATGTAGCTCAGTTGGTAGAGAATGGTGCTTGCAACACCAGAATAGTGGGTTTGATTTCCTGGACCACCCGTAAGTAGAATGTATGCATGCATAACTGTAAGTTACTTTGGATAAAAACGTCTGGTAAATGGCATTTTTTGTTGGGTAAGGTGGAGGTGATATGATCCTTAACTAGCCTCTCAAAACATTTTCATGATGACGTAAGTGAGTGCTATGGGGCGATAATCATTTAGTTCAGTTACCTCCACTTTCTTGCGTACAGGAACAATGGTGGACATCTTGAAGCAAGTGGGGACAGCAGACTTGGATAGGGAGAGATTGACTCGGTCTGTATCCAGCTGGTCTGCACATGCTCTGAGGACGTGGCTTGGCTTGCCGTCTGTGCCGGCAGCCTTCAATGGTTAACACGCTTGAATGTCTTACTCACGTTGGTCACGAAGATCAGGATCACACAGTCCTCGTGAGTGTCTTAGGCCCACGTCAGTGGCTCTGTGTTTTTTTCCTCTAAACGGGCAAAGAATGTGTTTAAATTGTCTGGGAGTGAGGCATCGGTGTGTGCGACGTGGCTGGCTTTCACGTTATAGTCCGTGATTGTCTGGAGTCCCTTCTATTTGCATCTCATGTCTGAGCCATTGAAATGCAACTCCACTTTGTCCTCATACTGTTGTTTTGGCTCTTTGATCTTTGATCATAGCTGGTCTGTTTGTACACGTCCATGTTCCCAGTCACCTTGCAGCGGTTGAATGTGGTGGTTTGCGCCATCAGTTTTGCATGACTGCTGCAATCTATCCACAATCGTCAAAGTAGGACCAACATAATCTATGCACTTCCTGATGAGCCTAGTCACCGACTCAGTGTATAAGTTGATACTATTCACAGATTTTACTCTTCTTAGATAACTATTTCATAATGCTATGAGTAAATATGTTGTGCATTCAGAAAGTATTCAGACCCCTTGACTTTTTCCACATTTTGATACGTTACAGCATTACTCTCATCAGTCTACACACACTACCCCATAATGACAAAGCAAAAACAGGTTTGTAGACATTTTTGCAAATGTATATATATAAAAAAAAGTATTCAGACACTTTTGTTATCAGACTCTATCAGAAATTATAAAAAATTGAGCTCAGGTGCATCCTGTTTACATTGATCATCCTTGAGATGTTTCTACAACTTGATTGGAGTCCATCTACTGTAAACTGAATTTATTGGATATGATTTGGAAAAGCACACACCTGTCTATATATGATCCCACAGTTGACAGTGCATGTCAGAGCAAATACCAAGTCATGAGGTTGAAGGAATTGTCAGTAGAGCTCCGAGACAGAATTGTGTCGAGGCACAGTTCTGGGGAACGGCACCAAAAAAGTTATGCAGCACTGAAGGTCCCCAAGAACACAGTGGCCTCCATCATTCTTAAATGGAAGAAATTAGGAACCACCAAGACTCTTCCTGGAGCTGGCCGCATGGCCAAACTGAGCAATCAGGGGAGAAGGGCCTTGTTCAAGGAGGTGAACAAGAACCTGATGGTTACTCTGAAAGAGCTCCAGAGTTCCTCTGTAGAGATGGGAGAACCTTCAAGAAGGACAACCGTCTCTGCAGCACACCACCAATCAGGCCTTTATGGTAGTGGCCAGACGTAACCCACTCCTCAGTAAAAGGCACATGACAGCCCGCTTGAAGTTTGTCAAAAGACAACTAAAGGACTCTGAGACCATGAGAAACATGATTCTCTGGTCTGATGAATCAAAGATTGTAATATTTGGCCTAAATGCCAAGCGTCCCATCACTATCCCTATGGTGCAGTATGTTGTTGGCAGCATCTAGTCAGGATCCAGGGAAAGATGAACGGAGAAAAGTACAGAGAAATCTTAAATGAAAACCTGATCTGGGGCGAAGGTTCACCTTCCAACAGGACAACAACCCTAAGCACACAGCCAAGACAATGCAGGAGTGGCTTCAGGACAAGTCTCTGAATGTCCTTGAGTGGCCCAGCCAGAGCCCGGACTTGAACCCGTTCTAATATCTCTGGAGAGACCTGAAAATAGATGTGCAGTGACACACCCCATCCAACCTGATAGAGCTTGAGAGGATCTGTAGAGAAGAATAGGATAAACTACCCAAATACAGGTGTGCCAAGCATGTAGCGTCATACCCAAGAAGATTCCAGGCTGTAATTGCTGCCAAAGGTGCTTCAAGACAGTACTGAGTAAATGGTCTGATTACTTATGTAAATTTGATATTTCCGTTTTTTAATTATTTTATAAATTAGCAAGAAAATTCTAAAACCTGTTTCTGCTTTGCCAATATGGGGTATTGTATGTAGATTGATGGGGGGGGGGACTCTTTAATACATTTTAGAATAAGGCTTTAACATAACATTTTGAAAAAGTCAAAGGTTCTGAATACTTTCTGAATGCACTGTATGTAACACTTTCACTACAATGAGTTTTTAATATGCTACAATGAAGAGACCTCCATGGTAGTTATAATAGCCTAGAGCTACACTACATATGTACCATTTTCAGGCATGGCACATTATATCATGAGTTTATACCCATGATATATAAATTGACTTGTGTCCCTGTAAATGAAAATAACATAGGAATAGAACCATAAAGAGATCATGGTTATCTCAATTACACCATGCTCAAATTGTATGACTTATCAGTCATACAATTTGCTCTTCTCTGCTCTTCTGAATTGACAGTGAGTAATTCATAGAAAATCACAACCAATTTGTGACACTTGTCACATCTGGTTTGCTTGATGGAGGAGGAATTCTAGTCAGCAGTACTCCAATCATCACCCATGCCTCTATAGAATAGTATGCCTCATATTTCTGTCATGTCCATTGTTTCCCTTAGGACACAGTGGGGTGATACCACTACTATTGTAAAATGTATACGAGGAGGATGGAAGAAAAAATCTCATGCTGTGTTAATAACTGACTTGTGCAACTGTTTGCGCTCCCATTTGGATTTGGAAACAACATTCTAAAATACCAAATAAAACCGATTCAGCAGATAAGTCAAAAGTTTGTACTCAGAGAGCATCGTGAAACTGCAGACTAGAGACTAGAGACAAGAAGATTAAAACACTCTCGCATCAACAGAAGACTATTTTCAAAATGTATTTTTCAAGATAAAAATGTGTCTCCAAGCTCCCTTCCTTTTTCCACCCAGACAAATGTTTTAATTTAGCTGTGCTTTGCAAATGTTCCCGTATGCAAAATAACACAATTTCAACTGAAGCTTGCTCGATCAGTTTATTTCAAACAACACAATGTGAACTTGGTGCCAGAGGCAGGGGGTGCATACAAAACAGCCACCTTCCTTTGGAGGGAACATAAAGGATAGAGTACAGCAGAAGAGTACAAGGTGTCCCTTCAGTTGGGCCGACAAATCACTTGATTCAAAGTCCCCACTGGATAAAAACTGATTGGATCAACGTTGTTTCCACGTCATTTCAACAAAAACATATATCTGATGACATTGAATCACGGTGGAAAACTGATTGGACTTGCAAAAAGTCATCAACGTAAGGGAATTTCATATTTTAAATCAAAACTAGATGTTGAAATGACATCTGTGCGCAATGACATCTGTTAGACAAAGTTGGGGATAACGTTATAAAGGTGGGCAGAATATTACCAAACTGTGATTGTCTGGTAAACTTTTCTGATTTATTTGACTTAGATCAGTGATACTTTGTGATACTTTTTAAACTGTTTTTGTAACTTTACAACCGTCCCTCTCCTACAGTCCTTGACACATAAATTACAGCCCTCAAGGAATTGCCTCAAAAATGCCAAGCCTTGCACCGTGGTCTCCTTCTCTCCAGCAATGTGTCACATTGTGCTGAACCACCTCATTAAACCATATAAATGGAGTGGCTGTCATGGTTGACACAGGTGTGCCTGAGTCCAGGGCAGAATTGTGCTTGTGTTGGCACCCTGTCTTGAATCATCATGATGATGTGGCCGGTGACACTTTGCTTCTTGAAAGTCCAATATCTTGAAAACTTGACTACTGACATGCAAAACTTTTGGGACTGTGTCAACAGTGGACTAATGAGTGGATTTTCAGGTAGCCTAGCAGTTACGAGCTTTGGGCCAATAACTGAAAGTTCGTTGGTTGGAATCCCCTAGCCGGCAAGGTGGAAAAATCAGCTGTTCTGCCCTTGAGCAAGGCAGTTGACCCCCATTAACAACTGCTTCCCAGACGCCGATTATGTGGACGTCGAGTAAGGCAGTTCCCCGCACCTCTCTGATTCAAAGGGGTTAGATTTAATGCGGAAGACACATTTCGGTAGAATGCATTCTGTTGTGCAACTGACTAGGTATCCCTTTCCCCTTTCCTCAGTCAAGCCAGGATTTGCCAACGTCTGTATTTCTGCCCTAAACTGTGTTCCTCTGTGTGAGATGGAGAGAGATGAGAGGATACAAGGAGATTGATTGGCAGATATTTATGTGTGGTCTCACACGACTGGCTCCCAAAGAGCAGAACCTTAATAGCTTAAGTTAAGTGTGATTTCCTTGGAGACATGGTAAAAAGTATATTTTGGCAAGTGAGTAGACATCAAATGACTCAATTAATCAATTCCTGTGCCATATTGAAGGCGTTTAGAATATGTTGTTTCATCATAGCTCTCCTGCTGTTGCTCATTACATTTATTTTTGCACCTTGGAATGCTCCCTGAATCTCAATTATAAGATGGTGTACATCCCATTCATAACTAGATCAGGCATCAACCTATATACTGCAGAAATGTCTTTCGCAGTTATTGCTGCTTATTTTTGGACTAACTGTCCTATTCTTAAATGGGATAGTCAAATGGAGTGTTGTATCCATTTTGGATAAGCAGTTTGGTTTTTCAATGAATGCTGAGTGGTCGGTAATGTATTGCAACAATGTTTCCAAATTACTGCTCTGCAAACAGTGGGACTGCAGATGCTACTTTGCCTGGTGCCTTTCTCAGCTGAGTTTCAACGATCCATTATCTCCTCATTACATCCATTTGTCCATTTCAATGTAAACGTTCTGCTCGCCAGACCAGCAGTGCCGGCCTTTGGAAATGTATTGAAAATGAAATTATAGGGATTTCAACCATTGTGCCAGCCTCCATTGTTGCTGGTATATCTGTGAAGACCTTTGAAAACAAAGTTTGAATGAATATATTCAGAGATTTTAAGTACAAGCTGCACTTACTCCGAACAACAAACCACTTTCACTGAAATTAGCAAAAAATACATAATATGTTCAACTCTAATATTTTAGCAGTGCTGGAATTACAATATTAAATTAGTCCCACGTGCTGTAAACAATTATAATCATTAGCATGTGTTTGCGTCATTTTGTTAGAACATGCTTTCATATAGGAACAAAGGAAGTTATAATGATTCTGAATCAGTAGTCTACTAATAATTTCTCTGCAAGCAATTGCATTACACTATGCTCTCTAGCTCCGAACGATGATTATTCCAAATGAGTCATGAGAACCACAAGACAGCTCTATCCATCATTGAGTTCAGTATGCCACAGTCTTCCACTAGCCCCCTGTTAGGTTTGATGAATCTAGGTACCCTTTTTTCTGAAAGAATTATGACGTACTGGGTTATGTGTTCCACTCTGGCCCTGCACTAGAACCACTCTGGCCCTGCACTAGAACCACCGTATTTCATGACTAGGAAGCAAACTTGCAATAACAAAGATTTCAAAGGAAATCAGTCATAAGAGTGAAAGTAGTGTTTGGTTAGTCACAATGCCATACCCCTTATTACATTGTTGTATTAGCCACTCATGATACAGTTTTCTGTATACAGTAACCAGGTTATGAACAAGCTCTAACAATTTGTCAGTCAATAGGCCTACATTGCTTTTTTGAAACCCTTTCACTTTAAGCCAATTTTTTCTATAGTGCATTGTATTCTATGGGAAATACAGCAGTATATAGATGTAGCAAAGTTAGTCTACTTCCAGGGATGGTCCAAGAGCATTATCTCCCCGAGCCAAACTGTGTGTATTTTCAGGTTTCATAATTAATGCACAGCACTGCTTGGATGCTCTACTTTCCTGTGGTTGACCTAAGGTGGTTGAAAGGTCAGACCCTAGACATTTTTTTTTCTGTCTGACCACTCTGTTAGGTTACATAAAAACATGCATTTCAAAACACAGATCCTATCAGATTAACTAGGACAGCTCTGGACCTCCAAAGTCTCTCACAATACTCTAATAGACCAATAAGGCCTTGCCCAGAAGTGAAGAGAGACACAGGAATGGAAATTAGTGACCATGTCGTTCCCCATCTGTAGACACGTCACTCAATACCCACTCCATAGCATCATTACCTGCTCTTGATCCATGAAGAGGTTTCATCTGAATAGGTTTCCATGGTAATGCTTTTGTGAGTAATTTGTTAAATAATTTAATTACTGGCTCTTGGGGCCCTTTGGTTTCAGACAGATGAGTGTGGAGACACTCTTCACATCCATTCATCTTGTCTGGAACACAGAGGTTTTTTCCTGCTCATTAGAGGTGTACTTACGCGCTAATGAGGAGGCAGGAGGGACGCTGGCCATGGGGTGGAGACGTTCAGCGGTCACTTTATTTTTATTTGAAGGTGACCACCAGTTCTTAATGTGAGTTCACTGCTCATAGTGATCAGACTCCCCTGAGCTGTTTAACCCAGCACTCTGTCAGCGGGGTTGGGTGAAATGCGGAAGACACATTTCAGTTGAATGCTTTGTTGCTGTCCCTCCGTTCCTCTCTTCCTCTCCCTACATCTGCTTCTCCTTCACCAGTGCTGAGGTGTGTGCGTGTGTAGGAGAATCTCCCTATCGTGAATAATGTGCATCAACAGCAGAGGTCGAATGGAATGGGTTTCTAGAGATAATGACTGGAGTGATGGTACCTGGGTGCCACCAGATTGCAGAGTGTCTGAGCCTGTCATAAAGCGACAGAGGAGGAGGGTTTTGGATGCTCACTGTGTCCTTTAGCCATTATCAATGTCAAGAGAGGACAATGTCAAAACAGTCCTGTTTTTCATCCCCTCCCTCCCTACCTCCCTACCTCCACTCCTCCACTGCTCCATCCATCTCAAGCAATCCCTTTGTCATTTTCTCCTTCACCCAAGCATAAAAATTCCCCCAGTTCATGCAAGGGTCACGCATCTATATACAGCATTTACCTTACACACTCAATGAGTGATTGACGGCCATTTCGGGCAGCTCAGTGTCATCATCTTATGCAGCATATACCTTCCTGAGCTAATGTTTATTGCATCTGTCTTCCTGTCATTGGCTGACATTGATGCTTCTTTCCTGTGCCACAAAGTCAAAATTGTCTCCCCTGTAGTCTGGTAGGCCTCCCTTGACTGTTGTTCTTTATACCTCTTACTTCTACATGTTTACAAGCCTCAAAGGAGCCCATGTCAGCGGTGAGGAGGAACAGGGGCAACACTCCTCTCCCCATTTACCACCACACTGCTCTAAACACAGAAATGCTGCTCAAATTGCATCCTATTAAAAGTCAATGAGGCGTTGTCACATTATTGCAGGCCCCAAACCTGACAGCTTGCAAAATAATCTATCAACAGACATGCCCATGAGTCACTTTGTTGCTTTTGCAGTGAACAAGATTAAACTTGATATTTGGGACAAGTGAACTAGTGTGTCATTTTGAGGTTGGGGGACATCATTGAATGATTATTAGATACAAAATAAGGTGAATAAATGAAATGAGGGCAGATTTGAAACTGGCAGCCTATTTATTTATTTTTTACACACGTGAATGTGTGTATAGTGACTTTGCAGGTAGTTGGAATGGATAGTGGGAAGAACCAGAGAGAAAACAAAGCCTATGTATCTGTCAGGTCTCTGTCATCTCTCCTAGTATCCCATTGACCTTCACTGGATATGGCTAGTCAGGATGGCACTATCACAAGCTACCACAGACAATCATTATTATTTCCACCCAATGCTCCCATTCAGCTGTAAAGGTATGTGTCCTAACCCGACAGGGCCTCAGGGAAGGGACGCCTTGCCATGGAGAGAACTAAATGATGTATTGATCTCTCAATTTTTCTGGTGACTTAAGTAAGGATTCACTCATAAAGACAATTAAAGGACCAATTAGAAAATCAATGAAATGTGAACCTTGGATATCAGCCTCTTCTGCAAAATAACCAATTAGTAGAGGCATTTCATGTAACCTATTGCGCTTCATCAAAGCAGTATGTTTGTGTTAGAGTTTAGGAATATTGGATTAGCTCCCTCATCCCTTTTTCCACCCAGACCTTTGCTGGCTTCACCGAGCCTCTCCGCCCTCACGACTGCCCAGTGGGCCCCTGGAGCTGCAGCACCATGGAGCCCAGGGAAAGCTCTCTGAGAGCAGATGTTCACACCTGATTGCTCCAGACTTCCTGACAGTAGCCCAGGGCCCCTATGGGATGGCTGACCTTGTGGAGAGGTTCAGAGCGACGGCAAGGATGCTTCCTGTGTTCCTTATTTAGGCTGCTTTTGTCAGCAGGAAGCAGAAACAAAAGATCATCCCCAGTGAACCTACAGCAGGGATTTTCATACATTTTGTCCCCTCTTGGAAATGCTTCTTACCTACGCATATTTAGACCTCTGTATCAGCTTGGCTCATGTTCAGTGCTATAACCATAAGCACATGCTGCTTTTACCAAAGTTAGCAGAAAGCAGGGTGTTGGGTTTCTGAATGAGTAAGTCTAGATAATGAGAAGAGATTGTGAGAGACCCCTGTTGTGTGCAGGGGCATGGGGCCTGTCAGTCATTGCAGTGAGTGACTGGCTGACAGAAAGGGTAGCTGGAACACAGTGCTGCTGAGGGAGAGGCAACTGCCATTCTAACCTGGCTCACTGTTATAATATATACCATCATGCAGGTGCTTTTATACAAAGCAACTTACAGTCATGTACATATTTCTTTTCATATGGGTGCCCCCAAGAATCAAACCCACAACCCTGGCAGTGCAAGTGCCATGCTCTACCAACTGAATGTTCTCTGGACCTTAAATTGTTTCTGTGCACAGACTTTGGTTATTTAGAAGGGACATATTTTTCTGGCAGATATGTATTGTTTGAAACAAATTCAATTATTTATGACACGCTGAAAATAAATAAATAAGCACAAACACAAGCCAAAGAAAATGGTAGCAGTGTAACCATCAAAAGTAGCCAAGCGTTTAGCAGCCTCTATGTGACACATGTACCTGTCCTTTGCCGCTGAAATCCCCTCATCGCACACAATTATTGCCTTCTCAAAAGCGTGAAAGGAGCTGTCAAAAATAATATTGTGTTTTGATGTTGCTGTAAAGAAAACTTTTAAGATGTTTTTATTGAACAGTTCACAGCTGCACTCGCTGAAGTAAAAGACAAAACAGTGTCAGTTTAAGAAATCCAGACAAAACACTACTCATTTATATCAAACCATCATGCAATTATTGCAGCTTAAAGTGGAACTTACAGCGTTTTATCTACTTTGCAGATATGAAACAGGCAATCATAATATCAGTAAGAAATATAAAATTCCCAGTTTATGCTAGAAAACAAACTTTAAGAGGTTTTAAAAACAGGTTATATTTGACTCAATTCCATGAGGTACAATAAAGCATTGGATGCAGTTTAATGCATGATTAATATAATTCACCAATACATTTCTTGGTAGTCCCCAACAATTGCTATCAGGTTGTAAATCACAGCTGGCCTGGTACATTGTTTGCTGCCTCCACGCATTCGGGATACACTGTTTCAATTACAATTTTTTGGGGACAAAAACGGACTAATGTAACTAAGGCTGGGAATGTCAATACAATACAAAAATTCAACCTGGCTATCTATTCCGATTTCAGGGCACTCATCTGAGTGTGCCCGAGCGCAGAATAATGTATTTACGAGCGCAACACCCGATAAATATAAACGGCAGCAAAAAAAAGTTACATTCTTGCCAGAAGAATGTGGCTACAGTGGCTTGACTGCCACTGTAGAACGTTCGAATCAAGTCTACTCCTCTGCCAGAGCTTCCAGTGTCAATAGTGCGCAAGGACAGTGATTTACTGTATATATTTGCAGAAATACATTCAGGTGTATTTTGTGGCTTTTGGAGAATGCGTTCTGATTATCTAAAGTTAAGCTATTTCTAGGTCTGTAAACAAATACACAGTCCAGTTCAAAGTGAATGATGGCAGTCCTGTGTGGCAAATTACTTACTTGCATAATGGCCTACTGTAGCTCTGATTGGCAATGGCTTTTTTAATTTGGTTTTATTTACTGCGGTGTCTATTAATTGTCCAAACGCATGGCTGATTTCCCACTCTATATTGCTATAGAATTTTCACAAATACCTTACTCTACAGTAAGTAATTCCCAAACATTCAATGAATTCATGAAAATGTGAAAATGACCATATTTAAGTGGTCCCTTGGCAGAAAATGTAAAATAAGGTGTCATATTCTTCATGGGGGTTTATATAAACAGATTTTTATAATATTTCATGTTGCTAAAACACTGTCAGTTCCACTTAAAGTGCCTTGCTTGGTCTAAAAATCACCAGTGTTTCATATGTTTTGTGTTTGATTGCAACCAACACTGGCAGCAACTAACTACATGCTCTGCCTCCCTCTGTTTCTAATTATTCTGAACAAGTACACAGGGAGTAGGAACTGTTTTTATTTTGGTCCAAGTATCCACTAAGAGAAAATGAATAATAATTAGATTACATTTTTTGGCTCAAGGTGAATTTGATTAAACATTAATGTTAGTTGCTAGTACACGGTATGACTCAACAGGCTGATATGCAGCAAATTGTGGAAGAATCTTGAAATATATAAAATAATGGTTGCGGAATGTTCTATTTTTCAGCCATTGTTTTATTTCAGGATGCAGGATGCTTCAAGATGTTTTCTTCCAACATGTTGAGTGCAATGATGTGCTTCCTACATACAGTGTGCCTCCTATAATATTTCACTAATGGAGAGGGACTATAAGGATAAATCAATAATGTATATATGATAACAATTTAAGTCTAACTTCCTGGTTTTTAACAATTCCTACAGAATGAGACCTCCCAGTATCTTTGCCAATGCATCTTTACTGTATGAATTGTGTTTGAAAATGTTGACTATTAGCCTGTGTTCAGTGTAACCATATTATCAGCCATAGGCATTTTGTCTTGGCAGTGAGGCTCCACTAGGACATAGCTCAGGCTAGTGACAGGGTCCCTAGAGAAGACTACCTGCCATTAAACATGGAGCTTTACAGAAATGTACACAATTAATTTAGAGAATTAACATATCCAATGTTAATATTAAAGCAATAATTAGGGTGTACGGGAATCATTATTAGCTATAATGGTAATTTGTTCTTTAGTTGGGATTGATTGGCTTTGTGAAGCCACCTGCATTGTAAGAGGCACTTCACAAATTGTTAATTTGATTTGAACATTGATACTCTCTCACTCACACACACACACACTCATACACACACTGTTTCACACACACACACACACACACACACACACAAAGAGAGAGACACTTCAGCAGTTGAATCGTGACGCTGGTTGCTTCAGCTTGAGGATTAGCGTGGTTTGATTTTACGGTTACATAAGAAATAAAGATGTCGCAACAGGGTTTCTCAGACATTGATTTGTGAGATGTACTGTAGAGATGTACATGGATGTTTACTATCTGGGTGTCTCTGTAGATCTACTGTACATGATTACTCGAGTCACAACCATTAGATTGCTACAGAATAACATCACACGGTTCATGGTTGTTATAAGGGGGTAACTCATAAGCCAGACACTTGGAAATAAACGGTGGCTTCTCTTTATGAAAGACCCAATACAACTGTGTTGTCACGCCTGCTCCCGCTCCCCCTCTCTGGCGCTCGAGGGCGCCAGGCGGCCCATCGTTATGCACACCTGTCACCATCGTTATGCGAATCAGCGCTTCATGGGACTCACCTGGAGTCTATTACTTTATTGATTGCCTCCCCCTAAATATGTCACTTCCTCAGTTTCTTCCCGGTGTCTGCATTATGTCTGCATTATTGTTGTTACTTTTCCCCCTATCCAGACGCTGTCCGTGTTTGTTTTATGTTGCTTATTTATTAAATCTTCACTCCCTGTACTTGCTTCTCGACTCCCAGCATCTGTCCTCACCGATCCACACCAATATTGGAAGCATTGTCGGGCTTCCATGCCAGCTGGCTCGAGAGGTTTTCTTGCCTCGGTTGGCTCGGAAGGCTACCAACCCACGTCATGCCTCAGCCGACTCGTCGGGCTCCCACGCCTGAGCCGGCTATTCAGGCTCCCATCCCACGTCATGCCTCAGCCGGCACATCAGGCTCTCACGCCTCAGCCGGTTCGTCAGGCTCCCATGCCTCACCCGGCTCGTCGGGTTACCACTCTTCAGCCGGCTCGTCGGGCTCCCACGCTTCAGCCTGTTCGTCGGGCTTCCATGCCTCAGCCAGGTTGTTCGGCTCCCACGTCTCGGCAGGCCCGTCAGGCTCGCCCAGGTGGGACGCCGGGTGGCGCCCCTAGAGGGAGGGGGGGTACTGTCACGCCTGCTCCCGCTCCCCCTCTCTGGCGCTCGAGGGCACCAGGCGGCCCATCATTACGCACACTTGTCACCATTGTTACGCGCATCAGTGCTTCATTGGACTCACCTGGACTATATTACTTTATTGATTGCCTCCCCTATATCTGAGGCGTGGAAGCCTGACGTACTGGTACGGCAATTGCACCTCCTTTAACCACAAGGCTCTCCAGAGGGTAGTGTGGTCTGCACAACGCATCACCGGAGGCAAACAACCTGCCCTCCAGGACACATACAGCACCCGATGTCACAGGAAGGCCAAAAGATCATCAAGGACAACAACCACCCGAGCCACTGCCTGTTCACCCTGCGATCATCCAGAAGGCGAGGTCAGTACAGGTGCATCAAAGCTGGGACCGAGAGGCTGAAAAACAGCTTTTTTCTCAAGGCCATCAGACTGTTAAACAGCCATCACTAACATAGAGAGGCTGTTGCCAACATACAGACTCAAATCTCTGGCCACTTAAATAAACAGACTTAATAAAGGTATTACTAGTCACTTTAAATAACGTCACTTTAATAATGTTCACCTAGATGTATCACTAGTCACTTTAAATAACGCCACTTTAATAATGTTTACATATCCAACATTACTCATCTCATGTGTATATACTGTATTCTACACTATCTACTGCATCTTGCCTATGCCGCACGCCATCGCTCATCCATATATTTACATGTACATATTCTTATTCATCCCTTTACATTTGTGTGTATTTGTGTGTATAAGGTAGTTGTTGTGAATTTGTTAGATTACTTGTTAGATTTTACTGCACAGTCGGAACTAGAAGCACAAGCATTTTGCTACACTCGCATTATCATCTGCTAACCATGTGTATGTGACCAATAACATTTTATTTGATCTGTCACTTCCTCAGTTTCTTCTCTGTCTGCATTAATGTTTTGTTCCCCCTGTCCAGATGCTGTTCTTGTTTTGTTATATGTCCGTTTATCTATTACATTTTCACTCCCTGTACTTGCTTCTCGTCTCCCAGCGTCTGTCTTCACATGTTTAACATACCGACACGCACTGTATCAACAAACTGCAACACAGTGAACCAGATAACCACTCTGAATAAAAATGCTAACTGTAAGATTTGCTATGTGGATATATCACACATGGTGATTTTAATGTAGCTTTTTTTTTTCATTAAGTAGAGCAAGCTATCCAGTGCACCAGATACAAACAGAAAATAAAACGCTACAGACACACGCACTGTACGTCTTTGATCTCATAAACCTGACAGATGTGATTAATCCATTCTTGCTTAGAGCCGTGCATTAATTTCCTCTTCCCTCCTAATGCAGTTTAGCCCAATTAACACAGTGGCTCTTTTACTAACAGTGTGAGGGAAGATGTGCATGTGTTAGGGCTGCAGTTGGCCGCGGCCAAGTGCTGAAGGAGATCCAAAATGGAGACACCTTTGTGAATACCAATGCTTCCCATTTCCCCTCACTAGAGGCAAGTGGTGATGGGGGAGTCATCTCTCTCTCTCTCTCGCTCTCTCTCTCTCTCTCTCTCTCTCTCTCTCTCTCTCTCTCTCTCTCTATCTATCTATCTTTTTGCCACTGCTCTAAGTTTGTGAACCAGCAGCTTTAAAAAATATAAACAAAAAGAGCTGCAGAAGCACTAGACTAGAGCTAGGATAGAAGAAGGTAATTGAGGTTGATAAGATTAGGAAAGTGGGTCTGACATAGTAAAATAAGTTCTTCCAATTCAGCCCTGCAGAAAAGCAAAAACTAGAACTGTCAGCCAGTGAGATTCCCCCTCTATCTTGAAACACACTGGTTGGTAATATGATGGAGCGATCTCTTCTAGCTGTTGTCAGATTGTCCACTCCTCAATTCTAAACCTCTGCACTTTGATCCCCAGGCTCCGACTAGACTGGCATCCACTATTACTGTTATCACTGTCTGTTCTCTGTATTTCTAATATTGAGTAGGATCCCTACAGGATAAAGACACAGTAGCTCATCTCACATTCATACCTGTGGATCAGGGGAAGAAGGGGGGATAGATATGCAGATGAAAGGACAGCAGAATTATACATGTGACCCCAAAGGTAATGAAGGCTGATTAATGTTAGGTATAAATGTAGACACAGAGTAAATGTGTTGAAAGATGATCACACCAGTGTCTGTCTAATCAGTGCTGATGCCCTTGGTTCAAGTCAAAGTGGGTAGGACAGCTGTAGGGATGGAATGCATTGACATCCGTCAGAACACTGGGACTCTAACGGCCAGTGAGTGGGGAAAGACGTGTAGCCTATTTGCATAACCAAGAATCTCCTTGTTATTGTGACATGTTGATATTGTTGGGTTGCAGGGTTATGATACCTGGCATGACTCCTGTTTGTGACAAACATGTTTTGCTGTGTGTGAAAAGCATACAGTATTTATATATGACCTGCTAAGAAGAATTCTGGTTTGGTTTCATCTCAGTTATATAGACATGGTAGATCCTCTGCCGATGTTCCTCACAAGTTTAGAACCTGTATCCATCATTTTAACCACAATGGCAATTCTTGCTTACAAGAGCAACTTAGATTCATATTAGGCTAACCATAAAACACATATACTGTAGGCTACTGAAGTGTATGACGATTTCAGTTCAATACCTTTGTTATCTGTCCTCTATCATTTCAGTGAATATTACCAACAAATGTGCAGTCATGAAAATTACTGTGTTGTAAAAATGCATTTTCAGCCATTCTCCGGAAGTTATATAGCTACAGTACCTTATACACGTACGGTAATAAGACTTTAAAGATTTCTTACTTTCAATTCTTGCTATGTGACAATACTAGTTTCTGTCTTCCCATGTAGCCCTCCTGCTCTGCCCCTGTTACTGAGGCCTTGAACTTGGTGTGAAGGTCACGGTTTTGACCACCAGGCAGGACCTTCTATTTCCTACAATGGAGAGCAGAGGAGCTGCAGTGGCAGGCTCTAATCCTCTTTAATTTGTTTTCAGATGGGGTTTTGGAAATACCAGCCTGCTCCCTAAGCAGAGATCACATAAGAACGTGGGCAGGGACAGCTGTCTCCTCTTCAGGCAAATTTTAATACAGGTCCGCTTGCCGCTGCCTTCCCCTCGTAATGAATAATTCCAGCCTGGGCTGAGTAGTTACTTTGGATTTTGCAACCGAATTGAATGATATTCTCCACAATACGAAAGCGTGGCAGGACTGGTTGGAGTCTGCAGTGCAGGAGAAATACAGAGGGGGATGAGGGTGGGGTGGTGGGGAGTGGTTGTGATCTATCAGTATGCATGTGGGCCTCTGTTTGAATCAAAACAAACCCTTTAATTGGGTTTGGGTGTGCTCCTTTCCCCTTCATATGAAGGCAGAGGTTGAGTTATGAAAAAAGCTCTTTACTCTTCTCACCAGAATGCTTATGTACCTTGATAGAGGTGATTTGTATCAATGAGCAGAGCGTTCTATCTTTGCTCCGCCATGCAATTCTTTTTCTGCGATGTGGGTGAGAAGAAGGCATGATTCTATTGAAGTGATGAAGCACATCTTGAGAGACAGAGGGGGTTTAAAAGCTGCTGAAACAAAGCAAGCAGGCAGCAGTTTGGCAACGCAGGCAGGAGGCTGGCAGTCTTTTAATCCTTGCCGCAGTGCTGATAAATCGGCATGCGTGTTTCATTTTTATCCTCCTCACCAGTTTGCCTGGCCCTTGAGTGATGAACAAACCCCCACTCGCCTCTCAGGCCCTTTGATCAAATATCCAACCCCGGATTACCCCCACTGCGTTGTGACAGATTGGTGGAGGGGAGTGATGGGCCAGCAGGTGCATGATCCTGTGGTTCACTGGATCACTGGGGAGGGGTGCAGCTTAAAACACAGCCAGAACGTTCCATCTCACTACCGGACACACCAAGATCACTCCTCCCTAGCTAACCAAGCACAGCCAATAAAAGCTACTTGGGATCTCTCCCTCCTTTCTCTCCCCAGTGATGAGAGACAGATTGCCTCAAGTGTTGCATCTGAACTCTGCTTGACCTGTTACCCAGGTGGCACAAATGGAGAGGTTAATCAAGAGTATTGTTGTATGGCCACAAAGACTGTGGTCCAAAGGTATAATAATAACAACTCTCGTTGTGGTTTGAATTGATGATTTAGCTGATTCTTTGAAACAGGTATGTTAGGCCTGGCCTGGAACTAAAGCCTTTCCAACCTGCAACCCTACAGAACAAGAATTGTCCACCTCTGTATGGAGCAGCATGGGGAACTTCCCCTCCCTACCTTCAGGCTACGAGAATCTGCTAAATTACTAAAATGTACAGAATGTGTTGCTGTTTCATCAGACCTTAAACCAGATCTTTTCAGTCTATGCAGTCCTTCTTTATTTTTTTATCCTTGTTGTATTTTGTAATAATCATAGCTGCACAGTTTAATTGTCTGTTTGATGTCTTCCTGTGCAATATGTCAACCAGAGCCTCAGAGTATTTCTGCATTTGGGAAGCACATAAGGCCAGGCACCATGCCGTCATAGGGTATTTTTTTCTTTCTTTCTTTTTCTTTTACCAGTTGAATGTAGACACAAATAATATTTTTTTTGTGTAGATTTATTTTCTGAAAGATTGTATTAAAACCTCTTAGCGCGCCGATCCCTTTAGCGGGATCGTTTTCAGAGCAAACATAACGCGCCAAATTCAAAATACATATTCGTAATACATATTCGTAATATTTAACTTCGATATACAAGTGTTGCATAGTGTTGCATAGCCATCAAAAGCTCTGCTTCTTGGCAATATCACTGCGTTGTCAGATTTTAAAAAGGCTTTACGGCGAAAGCACTACATTTGATTGTTTGAGGCTAGTACCTCACATATTTTCCACATTAGCATAAATTCATATCCAGCTCGGTTCTCAAAATATCCATATCACAGCTAATATAAATCGCTTACCTTTCAAATAACTTCTTCTGAGGTCTTCCCAAGTGTCCAAACAAGATAATCCATGGTTCTTTTGTTAGAAAAAGTAAATAATTATATCCATAAATATCCGTTGTTTTTGGCACGTTACGTTCAGCTACTCCACCAAGCATTGTCAGTCTACTCGCCCGTTTTACAGTGAAGGGATCGCGTTCAAATTATACCTCTCATCTTTTCACAAACAAATCAAATATCATTAATAATGCATCCTTATGTATTCTTTTATGAATAATAGCGATCATATTTTACAAGAACGGTAAGTGAAACGTTAAAAGGCGAAAAGAAAGTTGGTCGCTGGGCGCGTTCACGTTCGTGAACGTGCACGTCTGTTTACCTTTTTCCCTACCCGTAGTAATTCTCTCTCTAAGGATCTGGTCAGAGCTTTTTCCTCCATACCCTTTCCAGAGACTGTTGACATCTAGTGGAAGCCATAAGTACTGCAACCTCGGTCCTATTCCCCATAGAAAAATATTACATGGGCTTCAAAATGAGAGGAGAGCAACAAAAAAATAAATTCCGGACAGAAATCTCTCTGGTTTTTGCCTGCTAAATCTGTTCTGGAATAGCCACAGACTATATCTTAATGGTTTTATAAACTTCAGAGTGTTTCCTATCCAATAGTACTAAATATGTAAATATCCTAGTTTCTGGCCATGAGTGGTAGGCATTTAACTTTGGGCACGTCAGACAGGCGAAAATTTGGAAAATGGGACCCTAGCTGGAAGAGGTTAACGTATGCAAATGAGGACTGGACTTGTCCAGAGAAGATTTTGATAAATACTTTTTCCGTCTTTACTAAATGTTCTAAATATCAGCAATTCCCTCTGGGCAAGTCTGGAGAATATATCTCTGGATAACCACACACAATGTGGTGAATGCAGATCATTCTGAAGCTGAGTTGGCGTTTGGGAAGAGTCTGACTTTCGGGAAATGGCAGGTAGCACTTTACACTTGTACCCATATATGGTTTGAAAATGGTAGATTTGGGCATTGATAAATTGGAACGCCTAAAGTTGAACGCAGTGGCTGTACAGTAACATGCTATACATGACGTCAGAGCTCTGTCTCTGCGCTTTTAAGCACTGTATGGGTTTTGACTGACAGCCGTTCTGAATTTCAGCACCTCGCGTGATAAGAAGTTGCCCCATCCCTCCTGCTAATTGGGCAACTAATATGTAAATGTAAAATTGTCATACAAGCAAGTCAAACACCTCTGAGTAAAAATGTGCACTTCCATATTATAAAACTCATGTTATATACAATGTCAACATTTATAATTTTGATGTACAGTTGCAAGATGTCATGGCATCATACCCTGGGTTGTTCTGGTCATAATGAGCCTATGTTTGTCTACAGTATGTGAAGAAAATTCACAGCGGCACACGCACCTGAATGCTTTCATTAATTTATATGCGCATCACAAATATCTGTTTCCCTGAATTGCATTGTGAAAGCTTAACGCTGTAATATCAAATTGTATGACTTAGCTAGTCATGCTGGCAATAGAACAAGCTTTCAAATTATGCCCAACTGAACCAGACTGTTATTTATAATGGGCCGTTTCTGGATTACATGAAACAACAACAGTGATTGTGTGATTGCAGGGATGCAGAGTTGTGTTCCAAACAAAACTACTACAAGTTTGCATGCTCTAGTTCTTCAACGGCACAGCTAGGAGAGCTCAAAAAAGCACCTTATAGCTGAAACTTTGAGTCATAAAAGTGTATTGAAATTACTTAGGAACCGATTGCACTTTGGAGAGGTGTGTGACCCCTTGGAGACACCAGTTAGTCCTCTCACTCAAACCCTTGTAAAAAAAAATTGTCTTATGTTGCACCTGCCCCCAAATGATATTCTTATCATGTTACTGAATGTATCTAGAATATTTTCAGATTTCGTTGTCAACAAATGCGTCAAAAGGTACAGCAAATATAAAATGGACATAAAATCAACAGTGCAATGTTTGGATTCAGTCTTGCGTCAGGTGAACTGTTGTGTCCTCACCTTTGGTCTAATAATTTTCCCATAATCTCCAAACTATTCCCTTTTT
Source organism: Brachymystax lenok tsinlingensis (assembly GCA_030435695.1). Lineage (NCBI taxonomy): Eukaryota > Metazoa > Chordata > Actinopteri > Salmoniformes > Salmonidae > Brachymystax > Brachymystax lenok. The sequence continues at coordinate 37,009,293 of CM059813.1, forward strand.
ATTGCTACCATGGTTATGCATTACATATTTCTTCTGTAAGAAACATTTCAATTTAGCCCTATCCATATAGGCCAATTCCTACCAGTGTAAAAGGATAAAGACAAGTGCACTGAACTTAGACTGTCAAACGCCAGTTTGATTAGACCCAATCACTATCTCTTCGAAGTAAGTTACTAAATGTAGTCCAGTTTGTAACATTTTCTATGAAATGGGCTTTTAAATTATGTGTAATCTAATGTAGTGAGCTTTGAAATGATTGATTTATGTAAATTTTAAAGCGGTAGTATGATAAACTAAAATTTTTATGTTTACTTTTTGAAAATACTAATATTAATGGAACAAAATACCATCAAATCTCAAACTTCATTTCATCCTGGCCTTATAGAAAATAATGTAAGTGTTTTGTTGGTTTTTCCTATGAAATAGTCGGCATCCTCTCTCTCTCTCATTTTATAAATTGATTCCAGCACCCCCTAAGCTGCATCATGATTGTGTAGGCGTAGATTGTAGATTATGCGATCCAGTTCTTCATTACGTCAGGCACAATGTGTCTTTTCTGTCCCCATTTAGATGGAGAGTGGATATAGTTTTTTTCCGGTGGTGTCTTGTAGCATTGCTTTAGTATGAGAGGGAAGTACACTTGCAGGGCCATAAGCAAAGAGACAAGGATACAACTTCAGGGAAGTTTGTTTTGGGGGCCAAGCGAGTTAATAGAAATACATTATACAGCACAAGGGAGATGAGCACTAGCAACACTGCAACCCGGCAAGGCTCACTCAGGCACACTCGAAAGGCGGTTTGATCTCTTAATTGAGGCCAGTCCCCGAACATTGGTTTTTCTATTCTTTGGACACATCAAGACAAGCTGGAAATGCATTGTTTTCACCGTCAGTAGTGGTGTGTTTTTTAACTGTGAAAGACTACTTACTGCCTGTGGTCTTTGGATGTGACGAGTGTGGTACTTTATTTAGAGTGAGGCATAAAAGAGAAGGAAGTGAGAAGAGCACACCATTGGAGAGATGGCAAATGAACAGTGAAACAGGGTTCACTCTACTCCATGAAATGTAACAGCAGCAATTCCACTTTGATAGATGGACTATGTTCCTGTATGCAGCATGCGTTCCTCGAATCTGCCCATTTGACAATTGAGAATGGCAGTTTCTCGACACTGCCCCCCGTCTCCTCTTTCATTTCCTGCCATTGCTCATGACCTGTACTGATGCAGAGGTCTCCAGATTGTTCAAGTTCCAGTTTTATTTGTCACATGCACAAGTACAGTGAAATGCTGAACTTGCAAGCCCTACCCAATGCAGTATTCAATATCAAAAAAGTATAACTAATAAGAAAAAAAACAAGATAAATAAGAAATAAGAGAGGAAGCTACAGTTGAAGTCGGAAGTTTACATTCACTTAGGTTGGAGTCATTAAAACTTGTTTTTCAACCACTCCACAAAAGTCTTGTTAACAAACTATAGTTTTGTAAAGTCGGTTAGGACATCTACTTTGTGCATGACACAAGTAATTTTTCCAACACTGGAAGATGGAAGATGCAAGTCTACACAGGGGAAACTGACCAGTGGGTTGTGCTTGATGTGACAGATGGACTGAAGGCACAATGTCATGTGTGACAATTTCTTCACCTCTTTTGAACTCAGCCAGCAGCTCCTGAAGAGGAAGATCACCATGGTTGGCACAATTAGAAAGAAGCCTGAGCTTCCCCCTGCATTACTCGCAACAAAGGAGAGAGAGGCCTTATCAACGTTTGCCTTCTCCCCCACCACCAATCTAGTTCCTTACCTCCCAAAGAGGAACAAGAATGTGGTGCTCCTGAGCACACTGCACAAAACGGCTGAGATCAGTGATCGTGAGGACAGGAAGCCAGCCAACATCCGGGACTACAACCACAACAGAGGCGTGGACAACCTGGACAAGGTGATTGGAACTTACAGCTGCAGGAGGATGACTGCCCGATGGCCCCTGGTAATCTTCCATGACATCATTGATGTGTCCTCACACATTGCCTTCATGATATGGAACAAGATCAACCCTACCTGGATGCCTGATAAGCGGAACAAGAGGAGGGTGTTCCTGGAGCAGCTGGGAAAGGCACTTGTAACCCCACACATTCAAAGAAGTGAGCGCTTCCCCCGCACAGTAGGGGGCTAAATCTTGTCCTGATCCACCTGAGGCTGCAGCTGGGGCAGGCAAGAGGAGGAGATGTCAATTTTACCCCCCAAAGAAGGACTGTAAAACAAATACTATGTGCTGCACATGTGAGAAATACATCTGCAATGTCCATGCACAGACATTTGCATACTGTCCTACATGTGCTAATTAGAGTTGATTGATTTATGTTTTTCACGTTTTTGTTTTGTATCTATCTTATTTCATTCTTATTTATTGTTGTTTATACACCTTATGGGTGGGGGCAATGTTTAAAAAAATGGGAGAAGACTAGTATTTTGTAGTTGAATTCCTCATTGTACAGTATTATAAGAATATATCACAATGCTGCCAAAAAAAGTTTGACTTATTGTTTCACTTCAATAAAATGCATTCAAAACAACTTTCTGCACATTTATGCTACTTTCTTAGGCTATACAAGTGTTATGCAGTACCTTTAGCAATAATAATAATAAACCTCTACTTTAGTAAAGAAAACAATTATGACAGGTGTGTTGTAATAAAAACGAGTGGTGTCCATTGATTAAATGCAGTCGTTCTGCATTGTGAAGAGGGAAGACCCAGATATTCACAAAGTTTGTGATGAATGACAGGTTATTTCAATTAAGCTGATTTATTTTAGGGGTTTAGTGAAAGCGGGTCATTTCTTTACCCTTAGGACAAGGGGACTATAACAGAATGTTAAGACTACACAAGGGTTAAATGTCAGGAATTGTGAAAAACTGAGTTGAAATATATGTAAACTAAGGTGTATGTAAACTTCTGACTTCAACTGTATATACAGGGTCAGTGCCAGTACCAAATACTGGAGTATTGAGGTAGATGCAGTATGTACACGTGGGCAGGAATTTGGAGAAAGTGGCTAGTAGCAGGATAAATAATAATAATAATAATAAACAGTATGGCAGCAGCATAAGTGGTGGGTGGGTGTGCATGGTGGTGAGTGTGTGTATCGAAGTTTAAGTGTGTGTAAGTGTCAGTGTAGGTATCATAGGCAGATATACATGTAAACAAGGCTGAAAAGTGACTGGTAGAAGGATTATATAATTATGACTACTGGTAATATATACATGTAAACAGGAGTAAACGTGACCAGTAGCAGGATAAATAGGTAGATTCTAATGGAAATCAATAATCAATGAACAGCAGTGTAGTGGTAGTAATACATCTAATCAGTAATCAATTTAGCAGCAGCATAGGTGTGAGGGGGAGCAGATTGAATGCACAAACAGTGATTGATCTCTCTGGGTTACCAGGACAACATGCTCCCTGGGTAACTGTGGACTGGCTTGTCGTTAGGTAGGAGGACTGGATTTATCGTAAAGTGGGGTCCTGTTTACCTTATTAAAACAGATTGGAATGTCTATTTGCAAGGCTTTTCCCAGGCTCCATGTTGGTTTTTATTTGATAAGAAATACATTTTTTAGGGCTGTTCATTGAAAGATGAAAACTGTTCAACACAAGTGTTAGTTTAGAGGTCAACATGGTGCTGTGAAATGCTATCGTTATGGTAAGGAAAACCTTGTATCCTCTATGTCTGAACAAAAGGTTTTGATTGAGTGTAGTAGACCATCTTTATCTCTGGATGTTTAATCACAATTCTATTATGAGATGTTGTGACAGGTTTCTTTAGGCATGTTCACACCACACCTTAGCCCAGGGCTAAAGCTTAACAAAAAGGTTAACAAATGCTTGTGTGAACACAGGATAAGCTAGCTCCGGGCCAGTCTTAGCCTAGGGCTAAGATAGCCCGGGGCTAAGAACAATGCCGTGTGAAAAGGAAGCCATTGCCATTGTAATCCATACACTATTTATTTTCTATTTCTTCAGCAGATATAGTGATCAAAATAGTAATTTTGTTTTCATACATTTTGTATTTCGGAAAATAATTGCCAATGTCTAGTCAAAGAAGTAGCCTTTTTGCTCTCCTACCTTTATGAGTTTTGACTGTTTCATACACTGAGACAAAATTGCTTGGGAAAACCTTCTCCAAATCAATCTCGGTTTGCCTCAAACTGTCTATCTTTGATTTCCCTGGACTCTCATTTTTTGAAGGCAATCTGTTTTCTTTTTTCTTGAACTGTAGGTCCATAAATAGAAATAAAACCATTTGCATAACAAAAAAGCCTTCCATGCCACCCCAAAAAAGGACCTCAAACTTTCCACTTGCCTTAGCAGATTATATCATCCATTAGAGTTGTGCGTGTTGTTTGCGTTGGTACAATCTCCAGAAAAAGGCACACAAGCTAATAATTTGTTTTGCACATGCAATACACTTTTTTACTCCTCAAATCAGACTCAGCAGTCTGAGAGTGATTTGCACCTATTGGGAGAAAACTTGACTCTCACAGTCCCTGGGGAACTTTAGCACGCCATACTAGTGGTCATCCGCAACCATACTCTGGGAGGCAGGCTTTTGCGAAAATTGAGGAAGAGAGGGGGAAAAAGGAAAAAAGAGAGACGGAGGGAGAGAGAGAAGAGAGAGCTGTGGTTTCATTAGACTGTGCCTGGTCAGCTGTGCCGTTGGCAGATATGCCAGTGCATCGAGGCACACGTGGCCAAGCAGCCTGCCTGGCTGCGTTTCCCTACTGCCCCAGACTCCTTGTGCTGGCGACGGAGAGATAATTCCACTCGCCCAGGGCTCTTCAGAATGAGGTCCTGGTGATATGAGTTCTTCCTGATTGCTATCCACTGTGGCAGCATGGGCCTGTGGGAGGAGGCTGGATTACAGCAGACGGCGCTGACACTCTCCAAGCTGAAGCGTGTCATTAAACAGTAAATCACTCTGATTGAAAAACGCATAATCTCCCAGCATCCTGTTTACAAAGCAAGACCTGCTCCACAGGCCCAGACTGTGTTCATCAGCAGCATAAATCAAGAGCCAGTCATACTCCTGGTTCACCCCACTCAGAGCACTCCTCAACCAACCCCTTTGGAAATTGATTCAATGACAACTCATCACAAATCATACTGAACCCTATTATTTGGGGGATAAAAATGTACTTTTCATGGACTCATACAATTCATGGACTCATCATGATTATCTTGGTGTTTGTAAGTTGTGACAAACATAACGCTCAGTCATGCAGCAATTATGCGTAACATCATTGTGCTTTCAGTTATAATTTGCTGTCAAGAATGCCATTTAGGTTGTTAGCGCCACAGGAAATTGAGAATTTTGGAGCAAAAAGATGCACTCTACATTTAGGCTTCTGTCACGACTTCAGCTGAAGTCGGTCCCTCTTCCTGTTCGGGCGGTGTTTGGCGTTCGTCGTCACCGGTTTTCTAAAAATCACCGATTCCTTCCTGTGTGTCTATTGGTTTTGGTTTTGATTGTTCACACCTGTTTTGTATTTCTCCCAATCACGCCCCTGTTATAATTTCCTCCTTTTCCCGTCTTCCCTTGTATGTGATTGTTTTGTCTTTTGACAGAGTAGGTTGCTACCGGTTTACTTCGTGCTCTGTGTAGGGCATTTGTTTTGTAAATTTCGGTACTCCGGTTGATGCAATCATACCCGTGTTTATTTTGGGGTTTTGTTTGGTAATGAGTATTGCTCTACTAGTGTGCCTGTATGTTCTCTGGCGACTACATTAAAGTATACTCATATTTTGCATATCTCCTGCGCCTGACTCCTTTCACACACCCCGGACAACTTACAGCTTCATAGAGACTGATGCTTATAATGTTACAATAACCAGTTTGAGTTCTTTAAACTGGTTATTCTTTAAAACGTTTATGTTACAATAATGTTACAAAGGACAACCACTCGACGCCGGAATAACTAAACCACTTTCTATAATGTTATAGATTATAGGATTCAGTTACGATAATTTGATAGTTGGATTGCATTGGTGAAATGTTCTTCTTCTGATCTCATTTCTCACAATGTTTTTCTTTCTGAGTTGGAGTTGACTTTCATTGACCCACTCCGATGTGCAGATTGGGCTGAGAGACAAGAGGCAATGTTCCCAGCATCAGCTCAGCCGCCTCTCTACTCAACAGCTTTAATTGACACCAGCGAGTGTCTCATATTACACATTATCAGAGTGTGGAAAGTCTGCATCTAAATTTTATATTTATAGATTCACATATTATATTTTTATATTCAGACTAAGGCCTTGGCTTCAAGATGAAATAGTTTACCATTTAATGGAACATATTGACCAGAACTAGTATTTCTGCTAATTACATGTATGCCTTTCACCATAAGTGAAAAGGCAAGAGTGAACAAATTACCAGAAAAAGACTTGCTGCTTAGATGTCATTGAAAACATGCAGGGCCCTCTGGGCATTCTGTTGTATTAATAGAGTATTAATGCCGTATTATATAGTTGCTCAGTACCCATCCCTACTCCCTGTCTTTGTGGGCAAGCTTATGTTATACTGCAGTTCAAAAGAATACAATGTAGGTGTCAGCTTACCCTCGACTGAAACAATAAATGAAACATGGACCAAATACATTTTGCTGGTGTCCTGCTACTATGGCATCACCAGTCTTTCTTCTCAACAAGCATCATCTACATGAAACACTACATATTGTCATTACAGTTTCTGCTCTCACTCTCCCCATCTTTTGACATGATATTACTGAAACATGTCCCAGACACTACAAATGAGCTCTCTTTGTTTAAGCAGCTTTCGAGGCAGTGAGAAGGAGACCCGGTGGAACACAAACTCTGCCATACATTTTTCTCATCCTGTCAGTTGCACTGACATCTATATAGTAGGACATTTTGGGCCGCACAATAGCAGGACATTTTGGGCCGGTTCATCATTGGGAATGGTTTTGTTTTCTCATTGCAGTTGAGCAAATTGTTGATAATAATGGAAGAAAGCATAGTTTGCAGCCCTCATTAGATGTTTTTCTAACAACGCCTCTGATGGAGCGCCTCTGACGGAGGCCTCGTCTGCCTCTACAACCAGTTAATATGAGCCAATTAAAGCCATGCACTCTGCAGCCTCTCCACAGTGTTTTATGTTGCCCAACAATGATAATGTAGTCAGCCGCTTTATTGCACAAAGCTTTTGATGTTATGGAGGTGTACACTTACACTACTTTACACTTACTGTAGTTTACGTTAAGCATTTTAGTAAGGGATCTGTGCCAATGGCAGATGTTCGTATCAACCAAGCACCACACCGGTTCCATGGTATTATAACTATCCCAGTTGTTCATGTCAGTCTGGAGTCACTGTGCTTTAGTCCCATCCTGAGGAGCCATGATGATGTATTCACTGTGCTCGGCTGTGTGACATCTGATGGTAAAATCAGTCCGACTGAACTACTGATTCATAAGGATAGGAACAGATGGTGGTGAGCAAGGATATAATTGTATCTGCTCAGCTTCCTCAGAATGTAGGGCTTATGGCACTTGAAGGATCAATATTGTGCAGTACTAGCATTAAAACAGAATGTAAGCCTCCCTGTTGAATTTAAGCCCAGCTAAACCGGAGGTGTTCCTACACAGACAGACAGACCTTGTCAGAGCTTACTGGAGATATCCACCACATGACACTAAAGATGGAATTTCTTCACTGAAACTTGATATTATGAATTAAATTCGAAAGTGGAGCTCATATTGAATAGTACCTTCCTAAACAAATGTAATTGTCTCCAAAGGAAATTGATTTGCCCAGCTTCTGCCTGGCCTATGTCCAAATCCTGCAGCTGCCCGTCTTCAACAAGTACACAAGACAAACTGTTATGCTTATCAGGAATGCAGTGATGGGGGAAATATCGACACATATTACATATCACAATGTTATTTTGGACAATATTGTATCGATACTTTCTCCAAGTGTGTGTGTATATACAGTATCAGTCAAAAGTTTGGACACACCTACTCATTCAAAGGTTTTTCTTTATTTTTACTATTTTCTACATTGTAGAATAATAGTGAAGACATCAAAACTATGAAATAACATATATGGAATCATGTAGAGAATTCGTTTTTTTTAAACAAATTAAAATATATTTTATATTTGACATTCTTCAAAGTAGCCTCCCTTTGCCTTAATGACAGCTTTGCACACTCTTGGCATTCTCTCAACCAGCTTCACCTGGAATACTTGTCTAACATTCTTGAAGGAGTTCCCACATATGCTGAGCACTTGTTGGCTGCTTTTCCTTCACTCTGCGGTCCAACTCATCCCAAACCATCTCAACTGGGTTGAGGTTGGGTGATTGTGGAGACCAGGTCATCTGACGCAGCACTCCATCATCCTCCTCCTTCTTGGTCAAATAGCCCTTACACAACCTAGAGGTGTGTCTTGAATTATAAGTAAATCACTGACAGTGTCACCAGCAAAGCACCACCATCCCACCTCCTCCTCCATGCTTCACGGTGGGAACCACACACGCGGATATCATCCGTTCACCTACTCTGCGTCTCACAAAGACACAGCGGTTGAAACCAAAAACCTAAAATTTGGACTCATCAGACCAAAGGACAGATTTCCACCGGTCTAATGTCCATTGCTCGTGTTTCTTGGCCCAAGCAAGTCTCTTCTTCTTATTTGTGTCCTTTAGTAGTGGTTTCTTTGCAGCAATTCGACCATGAAGGCCTGATTCACAGTCTCCTCTGGACAGTTGATTTTGAGATGTGTCTGTTACTTGAATTCTGTGAAGCGTTGGGCTGGTAACTCTAATGAACTTATCCTCTGCAGCAGAGGTAACTCTGGGTCTTCCATTCCTTTGGCGGTCCTCATGAGAGACAGTTTCATCATGGCGCTTGATGGTTTTTGCGACTGCACTTGATACTTTTAAAGTTCTTGAAATTTTCCAAATTGACTGACCTTCATGTCTTAAAGTAATGATGGACTGTTGTTTCTCTTTGAGCTGTTCTTGTCATGATATGGACTTGGTCTTTTACCAAATAGGGCTATCTTCTGTATACCACCCATTCCTTGTCACAACACAACTGATTGGCTCAAATGCATTAAGAAGAAAATAAATTCCACAAATTAAGTTTTAACCAGGCACACATGTTAATTGAAATGCATTCCAGGTGACTACCCCATGAAGCTGGTTGAGAGAATGCCAATAGTGTAAAAAGCTGTCCTCAAGGAAAGGGTGGCTACTTTGAAGAATCTCAAATATAAAATATTTTTTGATTTGTTTAACGTATTTTTGGTTACTACATGATTCCATGTGTGTTATTTCATAGTTTTGATGTCTTCACTATTATTCTACAATGTAGAGAAAACATTGAGAAAACACTTCAATGGGTAGGTGTGTCCAAACTTTAGACTTGTGCTGTATATACAGTGCATTCGGAAAGTATTCAGACCCCTTGACTTTTTCCACATTTTGTTACGTTCCAGCCTTATTACAGCAATTACAGACTAGAGTCTTCTTGGGTATGACACTACAAGCTTGGTACATCTGTATTTGGGGAGTTTCTCCCATTCTTCTCTGCAGATCCTCTTAAGCTCTATCAAGTTGGATGGGGAGCATCGCTGCACAGCTATCTGAGAGTCCTTTAGGTGCTTTATGGCAAACTTCAATCTGGCAGTTATGTGCCTTTTACTGAAGAGTGGCTTCCGTCTGGCCACTCTACCATAAAGACCTGATTGGTGGAGTGCTGCAGGGATGGTTGTCCTTCTGGAAGGTTCAGCCATTTCCACAGACAAACTACTGGATATCTGTCAGAGTGACCATCGGGTTCTTGGTCACCTCCCTGACTAAGGCCCTTCTCCCCTGATTGCTCAGTTTGGCTGGGCAGCCAGCTCTAGGAAGAGTCTTGGTGGATCCAACTTCTTCCATTTAAGAATGATGGAGGCCACTGTGTTCTTGGGGACCTTCAATGCTGCAGAAATGTTATGTCACCCTTCCCCAGATCTGTGCCTCGACACAATCCTGTCTCAGGAGTTTTACGGACAATACACTGTCAACTGTGAGACCTTATATAGACAGGTGTGTGCCTTTCCAAGTCGTGTCCAATCAATTGAATTTACCACAGGTGGACTCCAATCAAGTTATAGAAACATCTCAAGAATGATCAATGGAAACAGGATGCACTTGAGATCAATTTCTAATTTCAATGCAAAGGGTCTCAATAAATAAGGTATTTATGTTGTATATATTTATTTACATCTAAAAACCTGTTTTCTCTTTGTCATTATTGGGTATTGTGTGTAGATTGATTTTCGAATAAGGCTGTAATGTAACAAAATGTGGAAAAAGTAAACGGGTCTGAATACTTTCCGAATGCACTGTATATATAAATATATTTATATATTTTTCTGCTAGGTACAGTACCATTAGTTAACGCTAGTTGGATATACCTAGGCCAAAACTGGTATGTATACACTGAGTGTACAAACCATTAGGAACACCTTTTCAGTATTGAGCTGCAACCGCTTTTGCCCTCAGTAGATCCTCAATTCATCGGAGCCTGGACCCTACAAGGTGTCGAAAGCCTTCCACTGGGATGCTGGCACATGTTTACTCCAATATTTCCCACAGAGTTGTGTCAAGTTGGTTGGTAGTGGATCTCTACTCCGAATAGCTTGTTTCATCTCATCCCACTGATGCTCAATTGGATTGAGATCTGGTGACTTGGCAGGCCACTGCAGTAAGCTGAATTCACTGCCATGTTCATGGAACCATCCTAGCCTTATCCTGGGCATTATCCTGCTGAAAAAAAATAAATGTGCAGATGGATACACTGCTGCCATGAAGGGATACACCTGATTGGAAATGACGTTCAGATATCCTGTGGCATTCAAACATTGCTCCACTTTTATCAAGGGGCCCAATATGTGCCATGAAAACACACCCACACCCTCACATCACCAGCCTGCAATGTTGATATGCGTCATGATGGATGCATGTACTCATGGTTTCTCAATATTCTAATCCTCCCATCAGCATGAAACAGCAGGCACCAGGATTAGTCAGACCAGGCAATGTTTTTCCAATTCTCCAGTGTCCAGTGTTTTCATTCCTAAGCCCATAGCAACTGCTGTTTTTTTGCTGAAAAGAGTGTAAATCTAGGGGGTGCTGAGGATATTTTTGTCGACGTAGCACCCCCTGATAAATTTCAATTTATCAGGGGGTGCTACTGCACCCTCAGTAACCCAACTTCTCATGGCTATGGCTCCATCTCCTTTCTTTTTATCCTGAAAATTCCTCAGTCTTTGCTGATGTCAAGCATACCCATAGCACGATACAGTCACCACCATGCTTGAAAATAAGGAGGCAATTACTAAGTGGTGTGTTGTGTTGGATTTCCACCCAACCTAAATCTTTGCCTTTAGGCCAGAAAGTGTATACCTTTACTGTGTTTCTTTTTCAGCTTAGTTGTATATTCTTCTTTTCACTCTGTCATTTAGGTCATTATTGTGGAGTCACTACAATTTTGTTGATCCATTCTCATGACCACTAACTTTAGTGGCTTCAGAAAGTATTCACACTCCTTGACTTTTTCCATGTTTCGTTGTGTTACAGTCTGAATTTAAAATAGATTACATTGTGCATGTGTCACTGGCCTACACACAATACCCCTACACACAATAATTTATTTAAAAGTGAAAAGCTGAAATGTCTTGAGTCAATAAGTATTCAACCCCTTTGTTATGGAAAGCCTAAATACATTCAGGAGTAAACATTTGCTTAACAAGTCACATAATAAGTTAAATGGAATGACTCTGTGTGCAATAATAGTTTTTAACATTCTTTTTTTAAGACTACCTCATCTCTGTAACCCACACATACAATTATCTGTAAGGTCCCACAGTCCAGCAGTGAATTTCAAACACAGATTCAACCACAAAGACAAGGGAGGTTTTCCAATACCTCACAAAGAAGGGCACCTATTGGTAGATGAGTAAAAAAAAACGACATTGAATATCCCTTTGAGCATGGTGAAGTTATTGATTACACTTTGGATGGTGTATCAATAGACCCAGTCACTACAAAGATTCAGGCATCATTCCTAACTCTGTTTCTGGAGAGAAAGGAAACTGCTCAGAGATTTCAGCAAGAGGCCAACAGTGATTTTAAAACTGTTACAGAGTTTAATGATTGAGGTAGTAAAAACCTGAGGAAGGATCAACAACATTGTAGTTACTCCACAATACTAACATTAATGACAGAGTGAAATAAAGGAAGCCTGTGCAGAATATAAACAATCCAAAACATACATTCTGTTTGCAGTAAGGCACTAAAGAAAAACTGCAAATTATGTGGCAAAGAAATTATCTTAATGTCCTGTATACAAAATGTTATATATTTGGGGCAAATACAAGACTTTACTGAGTACCAGTGGCGGTCAGTGCCATTTATGATGAGGGCGTACGTTTAATTTTTTTTCATGAGCATGGCCTTATTTCTATTACAGCGTATTGGATGAATGTCATTCATATTTCAATCACCCAGTTTAATGTAACATTGATAGGTTTAGGCTACATAATACTCAAATTTTCCATATATCCATCATGAGGTTTCTACAACCTAGCCTACGATTGAAAGTTTACAATGTAGATGCACACAGGTCGAGAGAAAAATTTGAGGTGACAGACAGCTAACATAGCATCCCTTTGTTTGAGCCGGATGTTGGAGTAGACTAGACAGCTGCATTTGCTGGCTAAGTAAGTGAAACTGAAAGTGAAAAAAAAAGACAAAATCTCTCTTTCTCTCTCTCTTGCTTCTCCTTAATTTTTAAAGAAATTAATTTATTGAAAACTGGTCAACTATTGTCTCTTTCGTTGAGTCAATACTCACAACATTTTCCGCACTGCAGTGCTAGCTGGCTGTAGCTCATGCTTTCAGTACTAGATTCATTTTCGGGAACATTTGATTGGGTGGACACCATGTCTGTTCACGCTGCAAGAGCTCTGATCAATTATTTGGTGACATGAATACATATGAGTCTGTAATACCAACATGTTTCAAGCAGACCACCATAGCCCAAGAACACTAAGGTCACCTGCCTAAATGACTACCGACCCGTAGCACTCACGTCTGTAGCCATGAAGTGCTTTGAAAGGCCAGTCATGACTCACATCAACACCATTATCCCAGAAACGCTAGACCCACTCCAATTTGCATACCGTTCCAACAGATCCACAGATGATGCAATCTCTATTACACTCCACACTGCCCTTTCCCACCTGGACAAAATAAACACCTATGTGAGAATGCTATTAAGTGACTATAGATGAGCGCGTTCAACATCATAGTGCCCTCAAAATTCATCACTAAGCTAAGGACCCTGGGACTAAACACCTCCATCTGCAACTGGATCCTGGACTTCCTAATGGGCACCCCCAGGTGGTAAGGGTAGGTAACAACACATCTGCCACGCTGATCCTCAACACGGGGTCCCCTCAGGGGTGTGTGCTCAGTCCCCTCCTGTACTCCCTGTTCACCCATGACTGCATGGCCAGGCACGACTCCAACACCATCATTAAGTTTGCTGACGACACAACAGTGGTAGGCCTGATTCCCGACAATGATGAGACAGCCTGTATGGATGGGGACAGAGAACTGGCAGATTGGTGCCAGGATAACAACCTCTCCCCCCAATGTGATCAAGACAAAGGAGATGATTAAGACTACAGGAAAAGGAGGACCGAGCATGCCCCCATTCTCATCGATGAGGCTGTATTGGAGCAGGTTGAGAGTTTCAAGTTCCTTGATGTCCACATCACCAACAAACTATCATGATCCAAACACACCAAGACAGTCGTGAAGAGGGCATGACAACGCCTATTCCCACTCAGGAGACTGAAACGACTTGGCATGGGTCCTCAGACCCTGAAAAATGTATACAGCTGCACCATTGAGAGCATCCTGACTGGTTGCATCACGGCCTAGTATGGCAACTGCTCGGCCTCCGACCGCAAGGCACTTCAGAAGGTAGTGTGTAGGGCCCAGTACATCACTGGGGCCAAGCTTCATGCCATCCAGGACTTCTATACCAGGCGGTGTCAGAGGAAGACCCAAAAAATGTCCAGACTCCAGCCACCCTAGTCATAGACTGTTCTCTCTACTACCTCACGGCAAGCTGTACCGGTGCACCAAGTCTAAGTCCAAAACAGCTTCTACCCCAAGCCATAAGACTCCTGAACAGCTAATCAAATCGCTTCCCGGACTATTTGCATTTCCCCCCCACCCCCATTTTTACGCTGCTGCTACTCTCTGTTTATAATCCATGTATAGTCACTTTACCTACATGTACATATTGCCTCAATTACCTCAACTAACCGGTACCCCCTGTGTATAGCCTCGCTACTGTTATTTTACTGTTGCTTCCTAATTAATTTATATTTTTTATTTTCTTATATTTCATTTTATTGACTTATTTTTTACCTCAGTTTATTTTAGAAAAAACTTTCTTACATTTTGTTTTCTTTTTAAACTGCATTGTTGCTTTTAAGTAAGCATTTCACTGTAAGGTCTACAGTCATGGCCAAAAGTTTTGAGAATGACACAAATATAAATGTTCACAAAGTCTGCTGCCTCAGTTTGTATGATGGCAATTTGCATATACTCCAGAATGTCATGAAGAGTGATCAGATGAATTGCAATTAATTGCAAAGTCCCTCTTTGCCATGCAAATGAACTGAATCCCCCCAAAACATTTCCACTGCATTTCAGCCCTGCCACAAAAGGACCAGCGGACATCTAGTCAGTGGTTCTCCCATTAACACAGGTGTGAGTGTTGGCGAGGACAAGGTTGGAGATCCCTCTGTCATGCTTATTGAGTTTGAATAACAGACTGGAAGCTTCAAAAGGAGGGTGGTGCTTGGAATCATTGTTCTTCCTCTGTCAACCACGGTTACCTGCAATGAAACACGTGCCGTCATCATTTCTTTGCACAAAAAGGGCTTCACAGGCAAGGATATTGCTGCCAGTAAGATTGCACCTAAATCAACCATTTATCGGAACATCAAGAACTTCCAGGAAAGTGGTTCAATTGTTGTGAAGAAGGTTTCAGGGCGCCCAAG
Organism: Brachymystax lenok tsinlingensis; assembly: GCA_030435695.1. Taxonomy (NCBI): domain Eukaryota; kingdom Metazoa; phylum Chordata; class Actinopteri; order Salmoniformes; family Salmonidae; genus Brachymystax; species Brachymystax lenok. The sequence continues at coordinate 37,024,431 of CM059813.1, forward strand.
AAAGTCAAGCAAGTGCCAGGACCGTCTCCTAAAGTTGATTCAGCTGCAGGCTCGGGGCACCACCAGTACAGAGCTTGCTCAGGAATGGCAGCAGGCAGGTGTGAGTGCATCTGCACACACAGTGAGGCAAAGACTTTTGGAGGATGGCCTGGTGTCAAGAAGGGCAGCAAAGAAGCCACTTTTCTCCAGGAAAAACATCAGGGACAGACTGATATTCTGCAAAAGGTACAGGGATTGGACTGCTGAGGACTGGGGTAAAGTCATTTTCTCTGATGAATCCTCTTTCCGATTGTTTGGGGCATCCGGAAAAACGCTTGTCCGGAGAAAACAAGGTGAGCGCTACCATCAGTCCTGTGTCATGCCAACAGCAAAGCATCCTGAGACCATTCATGTGTGGGGTTGCTTCTCAGCCAAAGGAGTGGGCTCCCTCACAATTTTGCCTAAGAACACAGCCGTGAATAAAGAATGGTTCCAACACATCCTCCGAGAGAAACTTCTCCCAACGATCCAGGAACAGTTTGGTGGCGAACAATGCCTTTTCCAGCATGATGGAGAACCTTGCCATAAGGCAAAAGTGATAACTAAGTGGCTCGGGGAACAAAACATCAATATTTTGGGTCCATGGCCAGGAAACTCCCCAGACCTTAATCCCATTGAGAACTTGTGGTCAATCCTCAAAAGGCTGTTGGACAAACAAAAACCCACAAATTCTGACAAACTCCAAGCATTGATTATGCAAGAATGGGCTGCCGTCAGGATGTGGCCCAGAAGTTAATTGACAGCATGCCGGGTGGAATTGCAGAGGTCTGGAAAAAGAAGGGTCAACACTGCAAATATTGACTCTTTGCATCAACTTCATGTAATTGTCAATTAAAGCCTTTGACACTTGTAATTATACTTCAGTATTCCATAGTAAAATCTGACAAAAATATCTAAAGACACTGAAGCAGCAAATATTGTGAAAATGAATATTTGTGTCATTCTCAAAACCTTTTGCCACGACTTTACACATGTTGTATTCTGTACATGTGACAAATACAGATTGATTTGATTGGATTTGGGTATCTCTGTATCAGCTTTGCACATATGGATTTGGGGTTATTCTCCCATTCTTCCTTGCAGATTTTCTTAAGCTCTGTTAAGTTCAACGGGGAGAGTCGAACAGCAATCTTCAAGACTTTCCACAGCTGTTTAATGGGATTCAAGTCTGGGCTTTGGCTGGGCCTCTCAAGGACTTTCACATTCTTGTTCTGAAGCTATTCCAGTGTTGCTTTGGCTGTATGCTTGAGGTCATTGTCCTGTTGACAATGAAATGTAAATATTTGCCCCAGTCTAAGGTAATTTGCACTCTGAAGCAGGTTCTCATCAAGGATTTTCCTGTATTTGGCTCCATTCCTTGTTCCCTCTATCCTTACCAGTCGCCCAGTCCCTGCTGCTGAAAAGCATCCCCATAGCATGATGTTGCCACCACAATGCTTCACGGACGGGATGGTGTTAGACGGGTGATGAGCTGTGCCTGGTTTTCTCCAGATATAGTGTTCTGCATTCAGGCCAAAGAGTAAAATGTTTGTCTCATCAGAACACAGAATCTTTTGCCTTATGCTCTCAGAATCTTTCACGTGCCTTTCTGCAAACTTCTGGCGTGCTGTCATGTGCCTTTTTCTCAGGAGTGGCTTCCGTCTGGCCCCTCTCCCATAAATCCCAGATTGGTGAAGTGCTGTAGAGACTATTCTCCTTCTGGCAGGTTCTCTGCCAAGGAACTCTGTAGTTCTGTCAGAGTGGTCATTGGTTTCTTGGTGACCTCCCTGATCAAGGTCCTTCTTGCCCAGTTGCTCTGTTTGGTGGGATGGCCAGCTCTAGGCAAAGTCTGGGTAGTGTAAGGGCCATATGTTTTTAATTCCCAATGCTGGATACCGCAGCGCTTTTTGAAACTTTCAACACTCTAAAAATGTTTTTATGCCCTTCTCCAGATATACAGTATGCCTCATTACAAGTCTATCTCGGAGATCTAGGGACAGTTCCTTGGACTTCGTGGCATAAGTTCTGCTCTGACATGCGCTGTCAACTGTGCGACCTGTGAGGGAAAAAAGTATTTGATCCCCTGCTGATTTTGACCGTTTGACCACTGACAAAGACATTATCTGTCTATAATTTTAATGGTAGGTTTATTTGAACAGTGAGAGACAGAATAACATCCCAAAAATTCAGAAAAACGCGCTTGAAAAAAAATGGTTTCAATTGATTTGCATTTTAATGAGGGAAATAAGTATTTGACAATCAGAAAGATTTCTGGCTCCCAGATGTCTTTTATACAGGTAACGAGCTGAGATTAGGAGCACACTCTTAAAGGGAGTGCTCCTAATCTCAGTTTGTTACCTGTATAAAAGACACTTGTCCACAGAAGCAATCAATCAATCAGATTCCAAACTCTCCACCATGGCCAAGACCAAAGAGCTCTCCAAGGAGGTCAGGGACAAGATTGCAGACCTACACAAGGCTGGAATGGGCTACAAGACCGCACGGTCCCCCTGCTCAAGAAAACACATATACATGCCCGTCTGAAGTTTGCCAATGAACATCTGAATGATTCAGAGGACAACTGGATGAAAGTATTGTGGTCAGATGAGACCAAAATGGAGCTCTTTGGCATCAACTCAACTTGCCGTGTTTGGAGGAGGAGGAATGTTGCCTATGACCCCAAGAACACCATCCCCACCATCAAACATGGAGGTATTTTTCTGCTAAGGGGACAGGACAACTTCACCGCATCAAAGGGACGATGGACGGGGCCATGTACCGTCAAATCTTGGGTGAGAACCTCCTTCCCTCAGCCAGGGCATTGAAAATGGGTTGTGGATGGGTATTCCAGCATGACAATGACCCAAAACACACGGCCAAGGCAACAAAGGAGTGGCTCAAGAAGAAGCACATTAAGGTCCTGGAGTGGCCTAGCCAGTCTCCAGACCTTAATCCCATAGAAAATCTGTGGAGGGAGCTGAAGGTTCGAGTTGCCTAACGTCAGCCTGAAAACCTTAATGACTTGGAGACGATCTGCAAAGAGGAGTGGGACAAAATCCTTCCTGAGATGTGTGCAAACCTGGTGGCCAACTACAAGAAACGTCTGACCTCTGTGATTGCCAACAAGGGTTTTGCCACCAAGTACTAAGCAGAGGGTCAAATACTTATTTCCCTCATTAAAATGCAAATCAATTTATAACATTTTTCACATGCGTTTTTCTGGATTTTTTTGTTGTTATTCTGTCTCTCACTGTTCAAATAAACCTACCATTAAAATGATAGACTGATCATTTCTTTGTCAGTGGGCAAACGTACAAAATCAGCAGGGGATCAAATACCTTTTTCCCTCACTGTAGACAGGTGTATTTATTTCTAAATAATGTCCAAACAATTGAATTGGCCACAGGTGGTTGTAGTGACATCAAGTTGTTGTGACATCTCAAGAATGATCAAGGGAAATTGGATGGACCTGAGCTCAGTATGGAGTGTCATAGCGAAGGGGTGTGAATACTTATGTGAATTAGATATTTTTATTTTTGTAAAACATACTTTCTGAAAGCACTGTATGTAGAACTGCATTATTCATACAGTGATACGTTTCCACAGCCTCTACAATGACATTTGCCATTTAGACGATGCATGATAGACTCTTTCCCATAGTGAGTGACATTGCATCCCACTGACTCAGTTGACATTTCCATTGATACATTTTTTATTTCCCTTCAACATGTGAGAGTTGCATCCATTTAAAGAGAACTCACCGGGAGGGAAGCCAGTACTGTACGAGCTGTGGCTGGGCTCCTCATGTCTTAGAGAGCAATGTGGAGCGTTGGTACTAAGTGGTTGGGATTTACTCGAAGAGCATCAGCTTGTGTTAATGACCTGCAGTCTTCAGCAGGGCTTATCCATTCAAATCAACTCCACAGAGAGGATTTCTCAAGTCTGATGATTAAAGTAAGATTCTGTAGTAAGTGTATGGAGGTGCTTTAAAACGGAGGACCCTTACAGTCTTTCCTCAAGCTGTGGAGCTTTATCGTTCCATCACAGGTCTCTGTGGTGTCACTTTAAGGGCCTGTTGACTATGACAAGCAACACACTATCACAATTAATGTGTGTAGAATTATACTACAGTATGTCAGACTTACCACATGTTTAATTGCATACAAGTTTGGATCCTTTTAAATAGTCTTCTAACATGCATTAAGCAGTTGTCTATAGCAAACAGACTGCTAGAGATGTTTGAAAACTGAGATTAGGGTTTCCTACACAATTGCATTGGCATCACTCATATCACTTACTGATAACTGGTTGTTGTATTACTGAGAGAGTGAGGTACAGTAAAAGTTATTCTTAGTGGGAGAGCTAGTAGAGGAGCTGAACAAACATACAGCAGCAGTTTGTCAGACCCTGAAGATGTACAGGAGCTCTCCATGGTGCTGAATTCTCTCTTTGGTAAACTCATTTTCACCAAACTCAGATGCTGTTGCAGTTTACTGAGGGGGCATATTGTGATTAATTACAAACGTGTCCCTGTCTTACCCATATTAGTTCATGGCAAGGTTGAGATTTATATCACCTGAAGAATTCTACCACACCTGAACAGACTGCTAAGGTACAGTAATCAATCAATCAAATGTATTTATGAAGCCCTTCTTACATCAGCTGATGTCACAAAGTGCTGTACAGAAACCCAGCCTAACACCCCAAACAGAAAGCAATGCAGGTGTAGAAGCACGGTGGCTAGGGAAAACTCCCTAGAAAGGCCGGAACACAGGAAGAAACCTAGAGAGGAACCAGGCTTTGAGGGGTGTCCAGTCCTCTTCTGGCTGTGCCGGGTGGAGATTATAACAGAACAGTAATGTGTGACTTACTGTAAGTGACTGGAGTGAAGAAGAGAGCTTCTTCCTACTGTGAGTCTGTTACGATAGAAGACCTGGCAGCCTAATTAGCTGGGCTTTGAGCAGCAACAGTTGAGCCATACATTAGATATTTATTTAAAACATGTTTTACTTCGTCATTATGAGGTATTGTGTGTACATGGATGAGATAATTTTTTTATTTAATAAATGTTTTATTCTGGCTGTAACAAAACAAAATGTGGAATAAGTCAATGAGTATGAATGCTTTCTGAAGGCACTGTATGTGCAAGTTGGTGCTGCTTGAGAGAGGAAGTTAATCCAATGTCAAACAGCCTGATCTATGTTTTATTCAAATTTTACACAGACAAAACTGTTATTATACGAATGTTCAAAGTATAGCTGAGCAAGGATTATGTTGTTTCAGTGACATTTGTTTCACTTTAGCTGTTTCTGATCTAGTTATCATAACATAAGCTAAATTGGAGGGGAGAAAGTTGCTGAAACAACATACAAAACATGTGGAGCTTTGCACAGACAGATTTTATTTTGTTCAAATTGGTTTTGAATCCATGTATTTGTCACTGTTTTTGTCTATTGGGACCTCAACAATTTGGGAAAACTTTGAATAAATCATGTTGGGCATTCAATCAGAAATAAGAGATATTGGTTTTGGATGTTTACTGTGGTGTAATCCAAATCTATTTAAAATACAGGAATAATACATGTGTATACAGTACCATACACTGCTTTTGGTCCCTTTTCTAATGAATTTAAATTAAAAGTGTTCAATCCCCTGAAAATGTATTCCCATACATGTAGTACTGAAAAACAAAACATGTCAATACATTATATAATCTATTTCTGATCAAGTCAATACTTAGAAAGTCCCACTGAAATAGACTCTATAAGTATAATAATACAACATTTCGGCAAACTAGACATATTTCCACGTTTGAAACAATCATATCAATATGCGTGTGCTGATGCTCCACTAACAGGGACCAGAGTTTGATCTAACATTGAATTGTTGATAGCAAGCTTCCTATTACAGAGCCTTCAAAAGGTATTCCTACCCCTTGACTTATTCCACATTTGTTGTTACAGCCTGAATTCAAAATGGATGAAGTATTTTTTTCTCACCCATCTACACACAATACCCCATAATGACAAAGTGAAAACGTGTTTTTAGAAAATGTTGCTAATTTATAGAAACTTAAATACATAAATATATTATATACATAAGTATTCACACCCTTGAGCCAGTATTTTGTATAAGCACCTTTGCCATCGATTAAACTTGTGAGTCTTTATGGGTAACTCTCTAAGAGCTTTATCATTGCTAGACAACTATTTTCAGGTCTTGCTGTAGATTTTCAAGTAGATTTAAGTCAAAACTGTAACTCAGCCATTCAGGAAGTTTCACTGTCTTCTTGGTAAGGAATTCCAGTGTTTAGGTTATTGACCTGCTGAAAGCTGAATTCATCTCCCAGTGTCTGGTGGAAAGCAGACTGAACCAGGTTTTCCTCTAGGATTATTATGCTTGTGCTCAGCTCAATACCTTTCATTTTTTTATCCTGAAAACTCCCTGGTCCTTAACGATTACACGCATACCCATAACATGATACAGCTACAACTATGCTTAAAAATATGGAGAGTGGTACTCAGTAATGTGTTGTATTGGATTTTCCCAAAATATACTGTAACACTTTGTATTCAGGACATGCAGTTAAATGCTTTCCCACATTTTTTGCAGTTTTACTCTAGTGCCTAGTTGCAAACATGATGCATGTTTTGGAATATGTGACGTTACAAACCATACTCATTATCTCTGTCTTCTTCCCTACAGGATATTTGACAGTAACCATTGAGCCCCTTCCTCCTGTTGTTGTGGGAGAGACTGTGACCCTGAAGTGTAACTTCAAGACTGATGGAAGACTTCGAGAGATTGTTTGGTATAGGGTGAGTAAAGCTGAAAGTTCATACAATATACTGTATATGCATGCCATGTACACTAGCCTTTCAATACTAATCGGTGTGACTTAATCCATTTTAGTTTTATTTAATATATTTCATATGATGTAGGTATTTAACTCTTGACCAAATGCCAATTACCCTCTCTTCCTCTAGTGGTATAGTGTGACAAATTCCAATTTTAAGAAATAATAAGGGCCAGGTAATTCATGCCAGGTGTGAAGGGTGTCACTCTGGCTCTTGGTTAGGAATATGATTTTCCTCTCAGTTATGCCCGCATATTTTGCATAAAATAGAAGCTAATGTGACATTAATAGCAGATGATTACAGTTCAGAGGCTGGGTTTTATCTATTGAAACAATGGTGTTCCAAAGAGGTCACACCGAAGCACTTGGATGGATTTCAATGAAGCAACAGCTGTCAGCTCATGGCCTGATTATTTCATTTACCCAGAACTCCCCAATTATGCGCCGGTTATAATTATACAAGTACGCAATATAAAATATGCTATATTTATTCTGTGGAATTCTGCAGGCATAGACAGTACCCTGACTGATACAGTTTGGCCAAATATATTTGCACCCTTGCACTTTTCTTAAATAATTCCCTATTTCTTGTAAAACAAGTTGAACTGAAAGAACGCCACATTTGATTGGATTTTCAACATTGCAAAACCACATTTATTTCTGTAAACTTTAGCTTACAATTTTTATTTTGAAAATAAAGAATCACATTAACAAAATTATTGACACCCTGTAGCTAGTACTTGGTTTCACAGCCAAGATAACTCCCAACAAATGCTTCTTGTAGCCATTAATGAGTTTGTTGCACCTTTCTACTGGCAATTTTGTCTTCACCAACTGCTGTTTTCAGCTCTCGCTATAGGACATGTATGTGAAATAGATCCGGACTCTTTGCTGGCCACTCCAGAGCATACCAGCGTTTTTTCTTGAAACATTTCTTGTTGCTTTGATGTGTGTTTGGGGTCATTGTCCTGCTGGAAGACCCACCACCTTCAACAGAGACCCAGTTTTTGGACACTGGGTTAAACATTTCACTCCAAAAAAATCTTGATAATCTGCTGATTTCATGATGTCTTGCACACATTCATGGCCCCCAGTACAAGAGGCTGCAAAGCAACCCGACAGCAGTATCGAACCTCCCCAATGTTAGATTGTGGGGAGGGTGTTCGTCCATTTGGTCGTTGGTAAACATAAGAAGACCCCACTGCTGAACAAGACACAAGAAAGCCTTATTGAACTTCTTCTGAACCCACCTAAACAAGCTTAAATCCTGGGGAAAATGGTATGTGGACACACCGCTGTTTCGCTAAAAAGCTCAGGGATAGTGCTGGATAAATGTAACCACTCTCAAGTTCATAGACATAGCTATGGACGTAAGGACTGACAGTCCATTATATTAAAATAATAGTTTTAACCATATTTTGAGGCTATACAATGTTTGCTACATTTAGCTTGTTTACAAAATTTTTTGCAAAACAAGATAATATTTTGCATTCTGATGGGGTACGACAGTTGAACTAAGCTCAAGAGGTATTTATCACTTATATTCTTCAAGAATCAATGGGTACATATCATTAATTTATAAGTCCAAAAACGGATGTAGCTACTGCAGATTGCCCATTTAATGCCTTATTTGTTATATCATTATTAATTCCTCACCTTTACATAATATTCAATTATGAACATCCTACATTTTGAAAGACAGGTCATTATTCTAAATGTAAATCTGTTTAAATAGAAGTGCATCAATGACCAAGTTTAAATAAAATGTCTACGATAAGTATTTTACTTGATTTGACGCTATCCCATTCACCTTTGTTCACCTAACTGTACTGCCTCAACATTGCTCATTGTTGAGTCAAACTACAGTGCATTCGGAAAGTATTCACACCCCTTGACTTTTTCCACATTTTTTTACGTTACAACATTATCCTAAAATTGATAACAAAAGTATAATCAATCTACACAAAATACCCAATAATCACAAAGCGAAAACATATTTTTTTTAAATAATTTTTGCAAATATATTAACAATAAAATACAGAAATACATGATTTACATAAGTATTCAGACCTTTTGCTATGAGACTCGAAATTGAGCTCAGGTGCATCCTTTTCCATTGATCATCCTTGAGATGTTTCTACATCTTGATTGTATTTAATTGATTGGACATGATTTGGAAATGCACACACCTATCTATATAAGGTCTCACGGTTGACAGTGCATGTCAGAGCAAAAACCAAGCCATCAGGTCGAAGGAATTGTCCATAAAGCTGCAAGACAGGATTGTGTCGAGGCACAGCTCTGGGGAAGGGTACCAAAAAATGTCTGCAGCATGGAAGGTCTGCAAGAACACAGTGCCCTCCATCTTTCTTAAATGGAAGATGTTTGGAACCACCAAGACTCTCCCTAGAGCTGGCTGCCCGGCCAAGCTGATCAATCGTGGGAGAAGGACCGGTGAAGCATGATGGCTACAGCATCATGCTGTCGAGATGTTTTTCAGCGGCAGGGACTGGGAGACTAGTCAGGATCGAGGGAAAGTTGCTTCAGGACAAGTCTCTGAATGTCCTTAAGTCATGTCCTTGAGCCGGACTAGAACCCGTTCAAACATCTCTGGAGAGACCTAAAAATAGCTGTGCATCGACACTCCCCATCCAACCTGACAGAGCTTGAGAGTATCTGCAGAGAAGAATAGGAAAAACTCACCAAATACAGTATTCCAAGCTTGTAGCTTGGCTGTAATCGTTGCCAAAGGTGCTTCAAGAAAGTACTGAGTAAAGGGTCTGAATACTTATGTAAATTTGATGTCAGTATTGTTTTTTTTTATGCAAAAATGTCTAAACACTTGTTTTTGCTTTGTCATAATGTGGTATTGTGTGTAGATTGACGAGTGGAATTGCTTTTTGAATAAGTCTAACAAAATTAAGTGGAGGTCTGAATACTTTCCAAATACACTGTACAGTCATGGCCAAAAGTGTTTAGAATGACACAAATATTAATTTACACAAAGTTTGCTGCTTCAGTGTCTTTAGATCTTTTTGTCAGATGTTACTATGGACTACTGAAGTATAATTACAAGCATTTCTTAAGTGTCAAAGGCTTTTATTGACAATTACATGAAGTTTATGCAAAGAGTCAATATTTGCAGCGTTGACCCTCTTTTTCAAGACCTCTGCAATCCTCCCTGGCATGCTGTCAATTAACTTCTGGGCCACATCCTGACTGATGGCAGCCCATTCTTGAATAATCAATGATTGGAGTTTGTCAGAACTGGTATCGATGTTTTGTTCCCCGAGCCACTTAGTTTTGCCTCATGGCAAGGTGCTCCATCATGCTGGAAAAGGTATTGTTTGTCACCAAACTGTTCCTGGATGGTTGGGAGAAGTTGCTCTCGGAGGATGTGTTGGTACCATTCTTTATTCATGGCTGTGTTCTTAGGCAAAATTGTGAGTGAGCTCACTCCCTTGGCTGAGAAGCAACCCCACACATGAATGGTCTCAGGATTCTTTACTGTTGGCATGACACAGGACTGATGGTAGCGCTCACCTTGTCTTCTCCGGACAAGCTTTTTCCCCAAACAATCGGAAAGGGGATTCATCAGAGAAAATGACTTTACTCCAGTCCTCAGCAGTCCAATCCCTGTACCTTTTGCAGAATATCAGTCTGTCCCTGATGTTTTTCCTGGAGAGAAGTGGCTTCTGTGCTGCCCTTCTTGACACCAGGCCATCCTCCAAAAGTCTTCGCCTAACTGTGCTTGCAGATGCACTCACACCTGCCTGCTGCCATTCTTGATTAAGCTCTGTACTGGTGGTGCCCCGATCCCGCAGCTGAATCCACTTTAGGAGACGGTCCTGGCGCTTGCTGGACTTTCTTGGGTGCCCTGAAGCCTTCTTCACAACAATCAAACTGCTTTCCTTGAAGTTCTTGATGTTCCGATAAATGGTTGATTTAGGTGCAATCTTACTAGCAGCAATATCCTTGCCTGTGAAGCCTTTTTTGTGCAAAGCAATGATGACGGCACGTGTTTCCTTGCAGGAAACCATGGTTGACAGAGGAAGAACAATGATTCCAAGCACCACCCTCCTTTTGAAGCTTCCAGTCTGTTATTCGAACTCAATCAGCATGACAGAGTGATCTCCAGCCTTGTCCTCGTCAACACTCACACCTGTGTTAACGAGAGAATCACTGACTAGATGTCAGCTGGTCCTTTTGTGGCAGGGCTGAAATGCAGTTCATTTGCATGGCAAAGAGGGACTTTGCAATTAATTGCAATTCATCTGATCCCTCTTCATGACATTCTGGAGTACATGCAAATTGCCATCATACAAACTGAGGCAGCAGACTTTGTGAAAATTAATATTTGTGTCATTTTCAAAACTTTTGGCCACGACTGTATATGGCTGAGGCTGGGACACCTCTATTGTGAGATTTACTGTTAGATTGTTTCTTTTATATAGCTTTTTCTTCTTGGAAGAAAACCTTTTCTCTAGGTTTATCTTTACAAATGCTGACATTTCAAGACAGGACACAAAAATACACTTTACATATCAACCTCAGTATCATACATAATGTTGTGCGCTTTGGAAATGTCATTGAATAAGGAAGGATTTTGAGGGTTTAGTTAAGTTTATATGGAGTCCTTACCTTGTTGGGCTTTTAAGCTTCTTGCTTTCAAGTGCTATTCTACAATAATGTTTAAAATTGGTGCAGATATGAATGTAGAGTATTTGAAGTAATTTAGTGTCTCTTGATCATTGCAATGTTTTTTACACAGTGAAAATGTCTGCTCTTTGGGGAAATGGTTTTGGAAGAGGAAAGTTAATAGAATGCACATTTACTCAATAATAGATCATTTTAATGGAGTCCACACTATCGTTTTTTCCAGGCAGGAACCAGACTGTCTTGGGATTTACAGCTGTAGTGTAAAACAAACTCCACTGAGAGTGAGGCTGTCCACATCAACTATTGGTTAGTGAGGAAAATGCAAAGGTTGTAAAGAGAAACCAGCCTAATCTCTCTTGTGCCCACTACTCAATGCATAGCTAATACATTATATATAAATTATCCATACTCGGCTGCCAAAGTTTCTTTAATCTCTGCATTTTATTTGACTAAACTGTCGACTTCTAATTTCCCCCCCACGTTCAAATGGAGCTGGGGTTGATGCCCACCTTGGGAATCGTCATATCTAATCAAAGTCTGGCCAACGAGACAGAAGCTGACTGAACTAAAGACCTCAGCTAGCCGCTCATTCATTACCAGGGTGCCGTTATCTTAACAGATTCTGTTTGAGGATTCTTTAATGCACACCAGTGCCAGCCTGCTCCTTGAAACCATGCACATCCTTAGCATTGCCAAGACCTAGTGTAGCCACTCAAGATAATCAAGATTGCTATAGAGAAGCTTTCAGGCTGGCCTAATAGAGTACAACTGCGCAGTATTTTGGTACGTAGAAAGATATTAAATAGTAATCTCTTCTTGACTACATTGTTAAAAGCTCTTACTACTATAAAAAAATGTTAATTAGATTTTTTTCAACAATTTATGTGTGCATTTGACATTTGGCACAGCCCTGATGACAAAGATATTTGTGAACATCACATAGTCAGACTACCTGCATATATTGACGGATGTTCAATGTTCATCTTTTTTTGTACTGTTTTCTGCATGCCTTTTTTTATAGTTTGGGAATGTATTATTGTTTATTTGCACCTTATAAAGAAGCTATTCAGATCAGCACAATGCCAGATATCTCCAAGGGAGGTAGAGCAGATTTGCATCTTAATGTATGTCAACACCATGTTTATGTTAGGGATTTCTCTGTGAGGGGATATATAAGCCCCTGAATCACACAAAGCTCAGCTCACTTGGAAGAACCTGCATTTAGGGCTAAAAGTAAATATGGGGTAAATATTGGGGTAAATATTGGAAAATGGATGACTACTCCAACATTCAAGATTTTTGTTTCAACAATACCAAAAATGCAGAATGGAAATTTATAAATTGTCCAAAGTAGAATTGTCCAAATTGTCCAAAGTATCCAAAGTAGAATCTGAAGAATCTTCAATTAAATATTTCTAGGGGTCTTTCTAAAAAGACTTTCTAAAAAGTCAAGAAAAAAACAGATGGGCTATAGTACATGAGAGTGCTTACTCAACGTGAGTGTTTTCCCATCTATTGGATGTTTAAATGTATTAGTCAGACCAGAGCACCTGAAGCAAACATATAAAAGCATCTTCAGTGTATGTTATATTCCACTGAGAGCCACATGCATGTATTTATTGTGCAGCGGGTTCTGTCAGGCCATGGATTAGACACTGTGGATATGTAATACCATCAAGCTGTCCTCAACATTGTAATAGCATGTCATACTGATGGGGCTACAGATAGAGTGGAGGAGAGAATATTTATCAGCTCTGAAACCATTCTTAACATGTGCAGTAGGAACATGGAAGGATAAGATGTTGGCTGGGGAGGCCTGTGGAGACTTCTCCTCACTGAGATGCATGGCAGCTCACCTAATGCTGTGCTTGTTCTGATTATGTCACTATAATGAAGAGATACCCATGACCCTCTCCCTATGGGGACCTCAGCAGTGCTGGCGGTGACGGTGCAGGGTTTCCGCTTGGCTGCCTGTTGAGTGCCATTCTGCATTACGCTTAATCTTCCCTAAGTTAACCTCTCTCTCTCTATCCCTCATCCCCCTCTCCCTCGTCCCCTGTCTCATTACCACATCCCTCCACCCACTCTGACAGCACTCTTATGGGATCATTTCTCTGGCCAGCATAACCAGCATAGCCTAGTGCTGTAAACGTGGCCTTTTACCACTGACCTATCTGATAGCATTCATTCACACGCATCTCACTAATAAGGTCCACACGGTTCAGGCATTTTAACCTCATCCTGTTCCATTATAATAACTCAGGTCAGGTCTTCATCATGCTCTTCGTCAATTTGAGTTCTATTCTTACCCTCATAGTTAATCATAGTAATTCTTACAGGGGAGAGAGAGAAGATACTGTTAAGTAAGATACTGTTTTGCTTTCAACAGTGTGATTATAGACATGGCAAGCCATCTGTGATGTTTAGTAAAATATCTGAAAATAAATGATATCATTCATATGAGCATTGTCTTGATTAAGTTGAATTCTAGAGTATTGCCGTGAGCATTTGGTTAGACACATGCTATTGTTCCACTTGAATAGATCACATGGACTCTCATGCAGAAATTACTGTTGATTGACAAGTACAGATTGCAAGGAGAGAGAGGGGATTTAAAGACAGACAAGGAGAGATGTACAGTAAGTGCTGCTCTTCTAAATAAAGGTAGGCTATATTGAAAGTAAGCCTATCTCAGAATTTCCTTACTGAAAGGACTTTTATGTTTGCTGTCACTAGTTCAGTGTGCTGTAATGGGAGTAGCACTTATTTGGTGTGGAATCCATTTTCTTTTTTCACGGATTTTGCTTTTCTTCTGTTTAATGCATTACAGTCTCCCACAAGTGCTTCACTTTGGACTATTGGACAATGAGTAACCATTTATTTGAGAGAGGTAGTATAAATTAGTATGATATATGAGAAGAACATGGTAGGAATAATATTTATCTCTGCTAAATACAGTGCTATGAACCTATAACTACCAAAGGAACGCAAAGCCATCATTCTCTGAGAACTTATATTCAAATGTGATATACTGATCAATACTGTACCTCCCCCTCAATAACCGTCCCCCTGATGACTATCCAACCTTTTGTTGGTAACTGTTAGCTAGCCTTTTAGGGCTAGGGGGCAGTGTTCGGAAGGACGGAGAGTCTGACGTTCCCAAGGTAAACTGCCTGTTACTCAGGCCCAGAAGCTAGGATATTCATATAATTGGTAGTATTGGATAGAAAACACTCTGAAGTGCTAAAAACTGTTAAAATAATGTCTGTGAGTATAACATAACTAATATGGCAGGCGAAAACCAGAGGAAAATCTATCCGTAAAAAAACTCCCTGTCCATTCCTATCCTTTTCCTATTGAACAATGAAATGAATAGCTCCAAGATTGCAGTACCTATGGCTTCCACTGGATGTCAACAGTCTTTAGACAAGGTTTCAGGCTTTTATTTTGAAAAATTAAGATGTAGTTTAAGGATATCCAGGTGGCTTTCATTCTGGCTGTAGTCTTGTGGCGCCCGTGACTGAGGGCGCGTTCTTCATTACTTATCTCCGGTATTGAACATAATACATTCCGTCTTGAATTTTATTGTTTAATTACATATTAGAGTACCTGAGTATTGATTCGAAATGTTGTTTGACTTGTTTGGACGAAGTTTATCCTAAACCTTTTTAGGATTCCTTTGTCTGCATGTTAAAGGAGTGGAACGGGTGGATTACTGAACAAAACGCACCAACCAAACAGAGTTTTTGGGATATAAAGAGTAACTTTATCGAACAAAACAACCATTCTTTGTGTTCCCGGGACCCTTGTGATTGCAAACAGCGGAAGATCTTCAAAGGTAAGTTATTTATTTTATTGCAATTTTAGATTTTTGTGACGCCTGTGCTGTTTGAAAAACATTTCTATGCAGGAAGTATGCGGGGCGCTGTCCTCAGATGATCGAATGTTCTGCTTTCGCCGTAAAGCCTATTGTAAATCTGACAAAACGGTTCGATTACCAAGATTGTAAGCTAAAGAATGATATATGGCACTTGTATTTTCATGTTTAATATTATGATTTTGTATTTTGAATTTGTCGCTCTGCAATTTCACTGGATGTTGTCAAATCGATCCCTCAAGCAGGATCTGATCCCTAACAGGCTCTAGCCGCTTACACAAAAATATATTATTAAAATACATTGTTTCAGTCCTTCTGTTTGGTTTCCTTTGGAAACACTTATTTTTTAAATTAAGTCTCTAACACACTGTGACCTGATTCCTGCAGTCTAAGCTGGAACATAAAAGCAATTGTGGCATGATGATGAGACTGAGAGAATTGCTGCTGCTGCCCACACAGACTCCCCCTGCACCTCATCCTATTCTAATATCTCCTACGTTTACACTGTCTTAACTTGTGGCCCACATTTATGTAAAAATCCCATTAAAGCTATTGACACTGAAAAAACACAAGATCATGGGTATGCAAATGACTTTTCACTTGGCAGTAGTACAACACCAAGAGGTGGAGGAGTGCATTGCCTAAGGGCAAAATCTATAGCTGGCTGGACTATTCAGTCCAGAGTTAAATGATTCTGTCCAGTTACATGTACATTTGAACAGGGAGAGGATGGCTTATATGATACTTGACGCAGAAGTGGTGTGTTTCTCTCTCCGGTAATCCTGTTTCCTGACTGCGGAGAGACGAGGGAGGCGTCACATTCCAAATCCGAGTTGTAAAAACTCAGAGACTGGGTTGCCCAGGCAACAGGAATCTACGAGCACAGTAAAGAGTTCTCTGACTGTGTACACACAGCACACTCCTGTGTTTTTTTGTGTGCCCAACTTCCTGATGCTTTAAACCCCCAAGTGTAATTGTGTCATTGTGAAAATGGCTCAGTTAGATGGAGTATCTCAATTGTATTCGGATTTACCCAAAACTATATAAATATATACAGTGGGGCAAAAAAGTATTTAGTCAGCCACCAATTGTGCAAGTTCTCCAACTTAAAAAGATGAGAGAGGCCTGTAATTTTCATCATAGGTACACTTCAACTATGACAGACGAAATGAGAAAAAGAAATCCAGAAAATCACATTGTAGGATTTTTAATTTATTTATTTGCAAATTATGGTGGAAAATAAGTATTTGGTCAATAACACAATTTTATCTCAATACTTTGTTATATACCCTTTGTTGGCAATGACAGAGGTCAAACGTTTTCTGTAAGTCTTCACAAGGTTTTCACACACTGTTGCTGGTATTTTGGCCCATTCCTCCATGCAGATCTCCTCTAGAGCAGTGATGTTTTGGGGCTGTCGCTGGGCAACACGGACTTTCAACTCCCTCCAAAGATTTTCTATGGGGTTGAGATCTGGAGACTGGCTAGGCCACTCCAGGACCTTGAAATGCTTCTTACGAAGCCACTCCTTCGTTGCCCGGGCGGTGTGTTTGGGATCATTGTCATGCTGAAAGACCCAGCCACGTTTCATCTTCAATGCCCTTGCTGATGGAAGGAGGTTTTCACTCAAAATCTCACGATACATGGCCCCATTCATTCTTTCCTTTACACGGATCAGTCGTCCTGGTCCCTTTGCAGAAAAACAGCCCCAAAGCATGATGTTTCCACCCCCATGCTTCACAGTAGGTATGGTGTTCTTTGGATGCAACTCAGCATTCTTTGTCCTCCAAACACGACGAGTTGAGTTTTTACCAAAAGTTCTATTTTGGTTTCATCTGACCATATGACATTCTCCCAATCCTCATCTGGATCATCCAAATGCTCTCTAGCAAACTTCAGACGGGCCTGAACATGTACTGGCTTAAGCAGGGGGACACGTCTGGCACTGCAGGATTTGAGTCCTGGCGGCGTAGTGTGTTACTGATGGTAGGCTTTGTTACTTTGGTCCCAGCTCTCTGCAGGTCATTCACTAGGTCCCCGTGTGGTTCTGGGATTTTTGCTCACCGTTCTTGTGATCATTTTGACCCCACGGGGTGAGATCTTGCGTGGAGCCCCAGATCGAGGAAGATTATCAGTGGTCTTGTATGTATTCCATTTCCTAATAATTGCTCCCACAGTTGATTTCTTCAAACCAAGCTGCTTACCTATTGCAGATTCAGTCTTCCCAACCTGGTGCAGGTCTACAATTTTGTTTCTGGTGTCCTTTGACAGCTCTTTGGTCTTGGCCATAGTGGAGTTTGGAGTGTGACTGTTTGAGGTTGTGGACAGGTGTCTTTTATACTGATAACTAGTTCAAACAGGTGCCATTAATACAGGTAACGAGTGGAGGACAGAGGAGCCTCTTAAAGAAGAAGTTACAGGTCTGTGAGAGCCAGAAATCTTGCTTGTTTGTATGTGACCAAATACTTATTGTCCACCATAATTTGCAAATAAATTCATTAAAAATCCTACGATTTTTTTCCCTCCTTTTGTCTGTCATAGTTGAAGTGTACCTATGATGAAAATTGCAGGCCTCTCTCATCTTTTTAAGTGGGAGAACTTGCACAATTGGTGACTGACTAAATACTTTTTTGCCCCACTGTATATACAGTATATACAGTACCAGTCAAAAGTTTGGACACACCTACTCATTCAGTTTTTCTTTATTTTTACTATTTTCTACAGTAGAATAATAGTGAAGACATCAAAACAATGAAATAACACACATGGAATCATGTAGTAACCAACAAAAAGTGTTAAACAATTTTTTAGATTCTTCCACCCTTTGCCTTGATGACAGCTTTGCAGACTCTTGGCATTCTTGGTAGTCACCTAGAATGCATTTCAGTTAACAGGTGTGCCTAGATAAAAATGTATTTGTGGAATTCATTTAATTCTTAATTCTTAGGGAGCAGTGGGGTGCTAGCGACATCTAACATCCAGAAAAAATGCAGAGCGACAAATTCAAAATACAAAAATATAAATATTAAACATTCATTAAAAATCAACTGTTGCACAGTATTCAAAAGCTTAGAGTCTTGGTAATCTCACAGCGTTGTCAGATTTCAAAAAGGCTTTATGGCAAAAGCATAGCATTTGATTGTCCGAGGACTGTGCCCCGCACACATATTCAATTAGCATAATAACATAACCAGCACGGGTGTCACAAAACTCTAAAATAGCGATAAAATAAATTGATTACCTTTGAAGATCTCCCTCTGATGGCAACCCAAAGGGTCATGCACGCTTAACAGTACAGGCCACTCCTGAGTCCACTGACAAAAACAGCTCTTACTCCTTGGTTTTTCACAAAAAAAGCCTGAAACATTGTCTAAAGACTGTTGACATCTAGTGGAATATGGAACTGCAATCTGGGAGCTGGATCCCCCTGCTTTGAATAGCATACCAATGGAAAAAGTGTGACATCACAAAATCAAATTTTTCCGGATGGATTTTCCTCTGGTTTTTGCCTGCCAGTTCTGTTATACTCACAGACATAATTTTTACAGTTTCAGAAACTTCAGAGTGTTTTCTATCCAATACTACTAATTATGTGCATATCCTAGTTTCTGGGCCTGAGTAACAGGCATTTTACTTTGGGCACGCCAGACTCTCCAAACCTCTGAACACTGCCGCCGCTCCCAAACAGTTTTAATGTGTTTGAGCCATTCAGTTGTGTTGTGACAAGATATGGGTGGTATACAGAAGATAGCCCTATTTGGTAAACGACCAAGACCATATTATGGCAAGAACAGCTCAAATAAGCAAAGAGAAATGACAGTCCATCATTAAATTAAGACATTAAGTTCAGTCAATATGGAAACTTTCAAGCACTTTGATGAAACTGGCTCTCATGAGGACCGCCACAGGAAAGGAAGACCCATAGTTACCTCTGCTGCAGAGGATAAGTTCAGCCCAAATAAACGCTTCACAGAGTTCAAGTAACAGACACATCTCAGCATTAACTGTTCAGAGGAAACTGCGTGAATCAGACCTTCATGGTCAAATTTCTGCAAAGAAATCACTACTAAAGGACACCAATAAAAAGAAGAGACTTGCTTGGGCCAAGAAACACGAGCAATGGACATTAGAGTCCAAATTTGAGATTTTTGGTCCAACCACCGTGTCTTTGTGAGACAGAGTAGGGGAACAGATTATCTCTGCACGTGTGGTTCCCACCGTGAGGCATGGATGAGGAGGTGTAATGGTATGGGGGTGCTTTGCTGGTGACACTGTCTGTGATTTATTTAGAATTCAAGACACACTTAACAAGCATGGCTATCACAGCATTCTGCAGCTAAAGGCCTTCCCATCTGGTTTGCGCTTAGTGGGACTACCATTTCATTTTCAAAAGGACAATGACCCAACACACCTCCAGGCTGTGTAAGGGCTAATTGACCAAGAAGGAGAGTGATGGAGTGCTGCATCAGATGACCTGGCCTCCACAATCACCAGACCTCAACCCATTTGAGATGGTTTGGGATGAGTTGGACTGCAGAGTGAAGGAAAAGCAGCCAACAAGTGCTCAGCATATGTGGGAACTCCTTCAAGACTTTTGGAAAAGCATTCCAGATGAAGCTGGTTGAGAGAATGTCAAGAGTGTGCAAAGCTGTCATCAAGGCAAAGGGTGGCTACTTTGAAGAATCTAAAATCAAAAATATTTTTTTGACTCGTTTACCACTTGTTTAGTTATTCCATTATTCCATATGTGTTATGTCATAGTTTTGATGTCTTCACTATGTAGAATGTAGAAAATAGTAAAAATGAAGAAAACCCATTGAATGAGTAGGTGTGTGCAAACCTTTGACTGGTACTGTATACATATATAGTTTTGGGTGAATCTGAATAATGTGTAGCAGCTTTAAAATATATCTGGATTCTTAACCCAACAACTGATATACACTGAGGTATACACTGAGTATACAAACATTAAGAACACCTGCTTTCTACATGTTATAGACTGACCAGGTGAATTCAGGTGAAAGCTATGATCCCTTATTGATGTCACCTGTTAAATTCACTTCAATCAGTGTAGATGAAGGGGAGGAGACAGGTTAAAGAAGGACTTTAATGCCTTGAGACAATTGAGACATGGATTGTGTGTGAGCCATTCAGAGGGTGAATGGGCAAGACAAAATATGAAAATGCCTTTGAAGAGGGGAATGGTAGTAGGTGCCAGGCGTACTGATTTCTGTCAAAACCTGCAGAACTGCTTGGTTTTTCACACAACAGTTTCCCTTGTGTATCAAGAATGGGTATACTCAGTGTAGATTATACGGTGCAAAGACAAGAATAGGACTTATTCAGGCAGTAACTGTGAGTTATTTGGATATCATCTACAACTATCCACATCAATGAGTGAGAACAATAATCAATGAGTGAGAACTATTTTAGAAAGACCAATAGCCATTTGTTCCAGTTGGTAGTTCCGCTCAAAATGTGGGCTGAAATCCATGTTGACTATTTTGGTTGTTCCCTGATCCATTTGTGTTTGAAGCTGGCCCAGTGGAGTCTCATACAGCTCTCTGATCATAAATCTTGCAATCAACGATCCAAGTAATTGTTTGACATGCTGAGATGTTTAAAGACAGTTTAGCATTTGTTTAATAGACTTTAACTTTCAGAGATGCATTGTTGACCTCTTATCCCCTATGGGTCGGTGTCCCTAAACCGGCACGGTTGTTGCTCAATATGCAATAATGTGACTAGAATGACGTTGTAAACAACAGCCAACTTTCCCGGGACATGGACATGTCTTATATGGGCAGAAAACTTGAATTATTGTTAATCTAAGTGCAGTGTCCAGTTTAAAGAAGCTACTACAGCAAAAAAAACACCATGCTATTATTTGAGGATAGTGCACAACAACAAAATACTTTTATCACAGCAACTGAT
The DNA here is from genome assembly GCA_030435695.1 of Brachymystax lenok tsinlingensis. NCBI lineage: Eukaryota > Metazoa > Chordata > Actinopteri > Salmoniformes > Salmonidae > Brachymystax > Brachymystax lenok. Next base: position 37,045,775 of record CM059813.1, read on the forward strand.
TTGAAACATTCACCTCTGAAGGTAAATAATGTACTTACATTCAGTAATCTTGCTCTGATTTGTCATCCTGAGGGTCCAAAGATATAAAATGTAGCATAGTTTTGTTTGATAAAATACATTTTTAAATTCAAATGTAGGTACTGGGTTCTACAGTTTGACCCCACTGCTGTCTCTGGCTCCACACCCACCCTGCACTGCCATCTAGATATGTGAAGGTTAGTGTATTTTCTGTAGGGTAGCTAATGATCCATCATGTATGACATTCCTGGGAGTATGTAAACTTACATGTTTTATTACCATAGAATTTTTGTATGTTCTCCATAGTTATGTACTTGAAAATGTATAAATTGACTAATTCGGCACATTTGGGCAAACACCTGGCAGACTTGATACAAAATATTGTGTAGTGATGTAATTCTTCACTGGATCAGTCTGACGTTTTGCACACACGCTGATGCCATCTTGTGGACAACATTTAAATTACACTTAGAATCCTTCATCACCGTCTGGCCTTTCTCTTGCATTTCAAAGATAATGCAAAACAATTATATAATGTTATTATTGTTTTTTGTTTGTATTATCTTTTACCAGATCTAATGTGTTATATTCTCCTAAATTAATTTCACATTTCCACAAACTTCAAAGTATTTCCTTTCAAATGGTATCACGAATATGCATATCCTTGCTTCAGGACCTGAGTTACAGGCAGTTAGATATCATTTTAGGCGGAATTTAAAAAAAACTTAGGGATCTGACTTTTTTTATGTTGGTAATGGGGTCATTGTCCACTCAGACATTTGGGTCCTCAGCCACCTATAATTTCATCCACTGAAGATCACACATACAGTCTATGTAGATGATCCCCCCTCAACATAATACTATTTACTAATGAGCACTAGCCTAGTTAATATGTTGTGGAAATTGCAATTAGTTCTAGTTAGATAGGCAGTGGAACGATATGCATGATCTATGTTTTCCAAGAGAAAAGGAAATCTTAGAAATACATTGGAAGTTTTATTATTACAGTCTGTTATAATTATTTTCCTGGTCTGGCTGGTAATTATATGAGCATGTACAATTTAAATAGGAACAGGGTATAATGGGACATATGAAACAGCACTGATTTCTAATCAGTTCCTTTGCTGTTGATTTTTCTCCCTGGGTGTTGCATAATAGGCAATTTATAGACTTTGGCAATGTTTATTTAAATAAAAATAACTATTGCAGTGTATCCCTTTCTGATGTAAACTTTACACGAAAATAGAAAACTTACTTAAACAATGATAAGAGACTACAGCCTGTTCCTAACAAAAGCCTCTGTCATCATCTCAATCAGTCTCTGGCTCTCTGATGAATCCGGCCCCAAGGGGATAGTGGAGATAAGGTGATATGGATCACTGCACCCTTTTGAGGATGTCACCATGGCAAATACGCCGCCTGTCCTATATTACATTATAGTTACTCTGCTGTGTCAACAAACTGCAAGAAGTAATTTTTCACTCATGATGCTGGGACTGAAGGCATTACCTCTGTATGTTTCAAATGTAATTAGGGTAAAGGATGGTATTGTTGCACTGTTATCAGTGAATAAGCACCATCTCCTCACATTGATTTCTTTTAGATCGCCCAGGTATCTGACATAATCTAGTGCTACCACCATTTCACATGTATACTTACAGTACTGTATATAATTCATTACGTTATACCTCTATGAGCATTAACCTAATTGGATGACTCATTGAAACATACTTTACCTGTTTCCGACGTTCCCGTGTATTCTTACACTACTCTCCATCTCAATACATAGAATTTATATAATTCCTCCCACGATGCATTGCACCATATTCATGTATTATAGTGATGCAGACGACAGGTCCAATTCTGTATTCTGTTCCTCAGTGGTTTGTGTTATCTAATGATGCTGAAGAAAAACATGACATACTCCTCCTCTCCACAGAAACATAAAGCTCTGGTAACTTTTAGAAAGCTTGGACATCGACAATCTCCAAAGTAAAACCACAGCAGATTTTCTAAATCCATTTTGCTATCACAGAATGATCAAACATGAAAGTGATTACTTAGCGATTAGGAGTGGATCAGGGGCTGATTGTGACATTTGCTTTAGAGGGGGAAGAGATTTCCATGCTTTTGAGTCTTAGCAGTAGCCTGTTTGTAAATACAACTAAGTGAGTTCCTTTGGGGACATTGGAAAGAGAGACTGGTTCTGGGAATAAATGCCAAACACCAAAATAAAAAAGAGCGAAATACTGAGCACAAGGATGTCATGGCAACCTCCAGCAATGGGAGAAGAGGCATTTGAACCAGACAATATACCAGACAATTTACAGGATACAGGATAAAAGCATTAGCTTATCTTTAGTGTGTGTGTGTTTGTTTGTGTTGTGTGTGCATGCATCAGTAAGAGTCCACAAATGCTCCCCTTATTTACAGTAGATCAGCCACAAATATTAAGTTAGGAAAGGGAGCTTTCAGAGGACCACTTAATCTGGGTGAGGCCGAGGGAGACATGATGCCGCTGCTTAAATCCTGCAATTTGCCGTCAGAGGCTTTTGGACATAGTCGTTTGCACTTTGTCATTTTAGAGGGATAGGGAGGTCAGCTGTGTCAGCGGTTTGGGCTCTTTGTTGTCTTTAAAGGCCGTTTAACATGGGCATCATGCTGAGACCTCCATTTCTGCTTTCAGAAGGGCCAGCAGGGAAGAGCATGGTGAATAGCCCATATTTTTGTAAGGCATGATGCATGACGTTGTCCTGCTGTTGTAGAGGGACAGAATAACAACACTAAATGGTTGTTACCACCATTTAATCCATCCTTAGTGAAAAACATTTTGGGGGATTTGTTGTGTGTACTTCAGCAAGAGATTGGTTTGAAACTCCTTTTGATAGAAACTCAAGTGTTTGGTAACTCAAGTGAGTGGTTAAGTCAAGTGTTGGTGACTGACCGGAATCGATCATTGTAGCTGAATGGTGAGGTGAACAATAATTTCCTCCTGGTTAGTTCTCTGGTCACTCCAGAGGTTACTCCTCTGCCCTGCACCCCTCATGCACTGACTGCATCTACTGTACGACTTTATAACAGTTTCACTCTCTGGGGTTGTTAATTTCTCTTTTAATCTGGCCCTAACTTTAGCATGCCCTTCCCCAATGGGTGCATCTCTTGTGGCCTTTCTTTGAAATAATCCTGTGGCTGCCTTATCCGACCTTCACAGTTTCCTCAACTGTTTCTTTGATTCACTTTTTAATACCCCCTTATCAGGTCTACAGCCATGTGACTTTTAGAACCAACCAAAGTGCAAAATTACTCTATGTGCAATTTGTGTAGTGTCATGAAGGGGAAAAATACACTACCGTTCAAAAGTTTGGGGTCACTAAGAAATGACCTTGTTTTTGTAAGTAAAGCACATTTTTTGTCCATTAAAATAGCATCAAATTGATCAGAAATAGAGTGTAGACATTTTTAATGTTGGAAATTACTATTGTAGTTGGAAACGGCTGATTTTTATTGAATATCTACATACAGCGGGCGTAATGGGCATACAGTGGCCCATTATCAGCAACCATCACACCTGTGTTCCAATGGCATGTCGTGTTAGCTAATCCAAGTTTATCATTTTAAAAGGCTAATTGATCATTAGAAAACCCTTTGCAATTAAGTTAGCACAGCTGAAAACTGTTGTCCTGATTAACGAAGCAATAAAACTGTCTTTCTTAGACTAGTTGAGTATCTGGAGCATCAGCATTTGTGGGTTCGATTACAGGCTCAAAATGGCCAGAAACAACGACCTTTCTTCTGAAACTCGTCAGTCTATTCTTGCTCTGGGAAATGAAGGCTACTCCTGCATTCTACACCTGCATTGCTTGCTGTTTGGGGTTTTAGGCTGGTTTTCTGTACAGCACTCGTGACACCAGCTGATGTAAGAAGGGCTTTATAAATACATGTGATTGATTTATTGATACTCCATGCGAGAAATTGCCAAGAAACTGAAGATCTCGTACAACGCTGTGTACTGCTCCCTTCACAGAACAGCGCAAACTGGCTCTAACCAGAATAGAAAGAGGAGTGGGAGGCCCCTGTGCACAACTGAGCAAGAGGACAAGTACATTAGAGTGTCTAGTTTGAGAAACAGACGCCTCACTAGTCCTCAACTGGCTGCTTCTTTTAACCTCTTCGGGATAAACGGGGCGCTAGCGGGCCATTCCCGACACTACCCGGTGAAATGTAAGGCGCCAAATCCAAAAGTTGAAATATTAAACATTCATCAATATACAAGTGTTGCATAGTCATCAAAAGCTCTGATTCTTGGCAATATCACAGCGTTGTCAGATTTCAGAAAGGCTTTACGGCGAAAGCACAACATTTGATTGTTCAAATTATACCTATCAACTTTGTCCAAACAAATCAAACATCATTTTTAATGTATCCTTAGGTATCCTTTCATGTATATTTACTATAATATTTCAACCGGATGATAACGTGAACGATAGGAAAGGAAAAAACCACAGAGCGCGCGAGACCGTGAACGCGCATGTCATTCTATTGAGTTCCGGGGTCCACTTCTAAATTCTTCTTCTATTGGCTTCTAATTCAACCTAACGTCAAGAAACCCTGTCTAAAGACTGTTGACATCCAGTGGAAGCCATAGGCACTGCAGTCTGAGTCCTAGATAACATTGAATCCCATAGGCAGACAGGAGAAAAAGTTAATCTAAAAAAAAAACTGCAATTCTGGATGGATTTTCCTTGGGTTTTCGCCTGCTATATCAGTTCTCTTATACTCACAGACATTATTTTAACGGTTTTAGAAACTTCAGAGTGTTTCCTATCCAATAGTACTAATTAGGTGCATATCCTAGTTTCTGGGCCTGAGTGGCAGGTATTTTACTTTGGGCACGACAGACTCTCCAAAACCGACACCTTGGCTGCCGCTCCCTAAATATTAAATAGTACCCGCAAAACACCAGTCTCAACGTCAACAGTGAAGGGGCGACTCCGGGATGCTGGTCTTCTAGGCAGAGTTGCAAAGAAAAAGCCACAGGACCCTAAACAGGTAAATAGCTATTCAAATAGCTATCCGGGCTACCTACATTGACCCTTTTTTTGCATCAACTCCTCTTTATATTCTGGTTAGCCTTCAATGGAATAGCCTTCAATTCTCAGAACAAGAATAGACTGGAGTTTCAGAAGAAAGTTCTTTGTTTCTGGCCATTTTGAGCCTGTAATCGAACCCACAAATGCTGATGCTCCAGATACTCAACTAGATACTCAACAACAGTTTTCAACTGTGCTAACATATTTGCAGAAGGGTTTTCTAATGGTTAATTTGCCTTTGAAAATGATAAACTTGGATTAGCTAACACAATGTGCCATTGGAACACAGGAGTGATGGTTTCTGATAATGGGGCTCTGTACACCCTCTGTAGATATTCCATAAAGAAATCTGCCGTTTCCAGCTACAAAAGTCATTTACAACATTAACAATGTCTACACTGTATTTGATACAGTTTATGTTATTTTAATGGACAAAATTTCAAAATCTTTCAAAAACAAGGACATTTCTAAGTGACCCCAAACTATTGAACTGTATAATAAAAAAACGATATTGCTATATTTTTCATATTATTTTGCTTTATACTGTTACCTTAGTGTTGCAACAAAAATCCAATTCCTCCTAATCTATGCACAAGAACCACAGCCGTTTAACACAGGAATTGCCTCATCTACAATGAGTAGGGATGATAAGTGAAAATGAGTCACATTAAGCACCAAAGCATGCGTGAAATGGACAGAGATGCATTGTTGTATTTAGCTTTTTTTTTATCAAAGGACACTATTATAGTATAACGATTTTCTCAGAGATTGTGTCACTGGTTTTATAGTCTGATATGTCTATTAAGGATAGGGTAGGGCAGTGTGTGTGCTCTGTAATGTGAATAATTCTTCAGGCCTTTTGAATCATTATATTTTTCTATACACTATGTCCATTGTTTTTATCATACTAGGACTGATCTTGACTAGTTTTCAACTATTTATACAGATGGCTATTCTCTGTCCTATTGTGTAAATGGTTTCTCACTGTTTGCCATGAATCATTGTCTGTATTAGAGCTTGCCTGCCAGACCCCTTTTGTAGTTAAAGGAATAAGAAACAAGATGACAAATGCCATGACAATTATAAAAACTCATTGACTGGGCTACCTGAAAACGTCCTATTTTTTTCCTGTGTTTGCTTTGTTCCAACAACTTTCAGCCTGACAAATGGAGAGAGATAGATATCTCAGTCTCCCCATGAGCTAGACCAAAGTAATATTCCAAAGGTCAAATTGATCCATTGTTGGACTACCATTGATTCAATATTGTGTATGATAAAGAAGCAATAATCTATATTCAAATACTATTTTGTGTAGAAACCTGAATCCGTTTAGTAAAACCAATATCATTTCCTGGGTTAGGTATACAAATACTTCCTGGTATGTGAGAATGATGTTATTCCTATGTACTGATGTGCTCCAGAAGATTTGCCTCACTTCCAAACAAAGATGTCTCTGTAATTTAGACTTCCGTGGCCTCTCTTCCCTGCTGATGTAGCTTATGTTGACTCGTTTACGATCGATCATCCACTGAGACAAAGTGTTATGTTAGTTTTCCCATTACAACGGCACTGAAGTATTGACAAGCTGCTCGCCCGCTCTATATTTCTCACCCTGGTATTGGTGATTGGTGCAAGGGCCATCATGAACCTTTTAGGTAAAGTTAGAATTACGAAAAAGTATTATTGCTAAATGTGACCTAATACTCTTTCATTACGATGACTTTGAATGTCTGAAAATACTATCACCTAAATTGGAGCTGGGGTGACTAAATTGCCATAACATACATCACAACCCTTGTTCCACAAATATAAAACAAATGCAACTTGATATGCATGTACATACACAATTCTATAGGGAGATGCAGGTAGTTTTACTTAATTTCACTTATCTCAAGTGTGGATTTTCTTGTTAGTGTATTAATGTATGTGGTAAGTAAAGGAGAACATGATGTGATGATAAAGGTGTTAACAGATTGTAATATATTAAGGCAAAGTTTCCTACTGCTATTATTTAGTAAATAAGCACCTCCATCAAAAAAAAAATGAAATAGAGATATGTCCTAGTTAAGATGAAAGCTTGCTTTTAGCACCAACATTTTTTTTTTTATGAGCATGGCCTTATTTCTATTACAGCATATTGGATGACTGATTCATATTCCATTCACCCAGATCAATGTAAATTCGATAGATTTAGGCAACTACATGATACAAACATTATCCCTGTACCCTTCATGAGGTTGCTGCAACCTAGCCTATGTTGGAAACTTTTATTGAGAGGATTCTGAGTAATCAAGTTGACAGACATTGACACATTCAATACCACCTTGCACACTCTTGCCTGCATATAGCTGATCTAGGGTCTAATCATTAGTCCAACAGTTGCAAATGAGAGTTTCTAATGGACAACATTATGGTATGTTTATCCTCATTTTGTTCCATTTCAGACCAGAGAATCTTGTTTCTCATGGTCTGAGAGTCCTTTAGGTTCCTTTTGGCAAACTCAAAGCGGGCTGTCATGTGCCTTTTACTGAGAAGTGGATTCCGTCTATCCGCTCTACCATAAAGGCCTGATTGGTCGAGTGCTGCAAAGAGATGGTTGTCCTTCTGGAACGTTCTCACATCTCCACAGAGGAGCTCTGGAGCTCTGTCAGAGTGACCATTGGGTTCTTGGTCACCTCCCCTGACCAAGGCCCTTGCTCAGTTTGGCCGGGAGGCCAGCTTTAGGAGAGTCTTGGTGGTTCCAAACTTCTTCCATTTAAGAATGATGGAGGCCACTGTGTTCTTGGGGACCTTCAATGCAGCAGCATTTTTTTGGTACCCTTCCCTAGATCTGTGCCTCAACACAATCCTGTCTCTGAGCTTTACGGACAATTCCTTCGACCTCATGGCTTGGTTTTTGCATCCACTGTCAACTGTCGGACCTTATATAGACAGGTGTGTGCCTTTCCAAATCATGTCCAATCAATTGAATTTACCACAGGTGGACGTTGTAGAAGCATCTCAAGAATGATCAATGGAAGCAGGATGCACCTGAGCTCAATGTCAAACAACATATTAGGATCATTAAGAATAGCTGTTAGCATGAGTGCTTTTATAACCTGATTGTGGGTTTGAAAACTCCAAAACTCCAAACACAAAGCAAATGCTTTTTGATCTACTTTAAGGCATTTTGCACCTACTACCCAGATGTAATGATAGAAAACTCCACAGCTTTCATCTCTCCTTTCTCTTTATATGTCAATGGTATAGCCTTTGGAATCTGCTAGAACCCCGAAAGCTCCCTTTCATCCATGGTCTTTGTCATAATTTTGGAGAGACTGTGATTCAAGGCTGTCTTTGCGGACCGGCATCTCAGCCGGGATTATCTATGGTCTGGTTAAACCCTTTTCCTTACGAAGCTAATGACTGAAAATGTAATCCTTCCTCGTTTTTTTTAAGCAAAAATACACTGCCAAATGTATTCAGATTATTAGCATTTGTTATTTAAACACAGCCTTAATTTGTCAACAAGAAAGCTTACTGAGTTACGTACATTATGCTGTTTATTTGTCATATGCTTAATAAACAACAGGTGTAGATTAACAGTGAAATGCTTACTTCCGGGTCCTTTTCCAACAATGCAGAGTTAAAGATAATAACAAAAAAAAGAACATTTAAATAGTAACACAAGGAATACATTCACAGTAAAGAGTAAAAAATAACATGGCTACAGGGAGTACTAGTACTGAATTTATGTGCAGGAGTACGAGATAATTGAGGTAGCTATGTACTGTACATAAGTGATTAGGCAAGGACAGATGAGAGAGTAGCAGCAGTGTATGTGGTGAGTGTGTGTGTGTGTGTGGCGTCAGTATGCATGTGTCCGGATGTTTTGTGTGTGTGTGTGTGTGTGTGTGTGTGTGTGTGTGTGTGTGTGTGTGTGTGTGTGTGTGTGTGTATATATATATATATATATATATATATATATATATATACACATATATATATATATATGTGTGTGTGAGTAGAGCACAGTGTGTGTGCGTAGAGTCAGTGCAAGAGAGTGCAAAAAAGGGTCAGTGCAGGTTGTCCGGGTAGCGGTTTGAATAGCTATTTAGCTGTTCAGGGTCCTGTTGGCTCCAGACTTGATGCTTCCCTTGCGGTAGCAGAGAGAACAGACTGTGGCTTGGTTGGCTGGAGTCTTTGACATTTTTTGGGGCCTTCCTCTGACGTCACCTGGTATAGAGGTCCTGGATGGCAGGGAGCTCAGCCCCAGTGATGCACTGGGTAGTACACACTGCCCTCTTAGCGCCTTGCGGTCGGGTGCCTTGCAGTTGCCGTACCAAGCAGTGATGCAGCCAGTCAAGTTGCTCTCAATGGTGCAGCTGTAGAACTTTCGGAGGATTGGAATCCCGCAAACATTGCCAGTGCTTTCCCAGATACCTTGTTTTGCTGCCCATTGTCCTGGGCTACAGTGTGTGTGCTAGTGCCTGTAATGTTTTCATATTTTCTATTGGCATCTTCAATCTTTTTCATACTCCTGAGTGTAGACTTGATCATCCAATTCCACCCACTCTGTGATTGCTAAAAATTGCTTCAAAATGATAAAGTATTGTAATGAATTCAGTCTAGCCATGCTTCAGGACATACTATGTACATGTAGATTAAAAACAGGAGACAATGTAATTCAATTCATATAAACAAACCCATCAGATGTAGAATGTTTCATCGCTATGTGGCCCGCCCAAGATACAGTACGTTTCACATTGGTATGTGTATGTGGTATCCTTGATTTACTGTATGTCCAAACACACCCCGGAATTGAGTTTGTATTTGTATTTATTATGGATTCCCATTAGATGCTGCCAAGGCAGCAGCTACTCTTCCTGGGGTCCAGCAAAAGTAAGGCAGTTATACAATTTTAAAAGCAGTACAATACATTCACAGATTTCACAACACAGTATGTGCCCTCAGGCCCCTACTCCACCACATATCTACAATACATAATCCATGTGTACGTGTGTGTTTATGCATGTGTCTGTGCCTATGTTTGTGTCGCTTCACAATCCCCACTGTTCCATAAGGTGTATTTTTATCTGTTTTTAAAATCAAATTTTACTGCTTCCGTCAGTTACTTGATGTGGAATAGAGTTCCATGTAGTCATGGCTATATGTAGTACTGTGCGCCTCCCATAGTCTGTTCTGGACTTGGGGACTGTGAAGAGATCTCGTGGCATGTCTTGTAGAGTATGCATGGGTGTCCGAGCTGTGCGCCAGTAGTTCAAACAGACATTTTGGTTCACTCAACATGTCAATACAATACCTCTCATAAATTCAAGTAGTGATGAAGTCAATCTCTCCTCCACTTTGAGCCAGGAGAGATTGACATGCATATTATTAATGTTCCCTCTCTGTGTACATCCAAGGGCCAGCCGTGCTGCCCTGTTCTGAGTCAATTGCAATTTTCCTAAATCTGTTTTTGTGGCACCTGACCACACGACTGAACAGTAGTCCGAGGGCGACAAAACTATGGCCTGTAGGACCTGCCTTGTTGATAGTGCAGTTAAGAACGTAGAACAGCAGTTTATTATGAACAGACTGCTGTTGTATCAATATGTTTTGACCATGACAGTTTACAATCCAGGGTTACTCCAAGCAGTTTAAAGCAAAGCAAATAAGGATTATTTATTTCAAAATTTAGTTGAGGTTTAGGGTTTAGTGAATGATTTGTCCCAAATACAAAGCTTTAGACATATTTACGACTAAATTATTCCTTGCCACCCACTCTAAACTAACTGCTGCTCTTTTGTTAATTCCTGATTCTACCTGGATTATGTTGTTATCAGGAATCAAGGTAAGACCCAAGTGCAGACTGTGTGAAGTAACTATGTTTATTTTAACCACAGGGGCAGGCAAACAACAGGTCAAGGCAGGCAGGGGTTGAAAACCCAGAGCAGAGGCCAAGGTACAGAACGGCAGGCAGGCTCAGGGTCAGGTCATGCAAAGGTCAAACCAGGAGGACCAGAAAAGAGAGACTAGGGAAAATCAGGAGCTGAGACAAAATGCTGGTAGGCTTCAACAAACAAGACGAACTGGCAACAGACACACAGGAAACAGGAATAAATACACAGGGGGTAATTGGGAAGATGGGCGACACCTGGAGGGGGGTGGAGACAAGCACAAGGACAGGTGAAACAGATCAGGGCGTCCCAGTTGTAATTTACACAGAGGCTTGATATTTTTAATTCAATTGATACTTTTACTTTTTAATAAAATGAATACTCATTTTACAAATACAGTTAAGGCATACAGTATCAAAGTCCAGATAAAATACAAACAATTGCTTTGAAGTATTATCCTTAAAGCATCCCGGAAGCATAAAGAGGAGTAAAAATGTGCAGGTTTTTAGAAATGTTTGCAAATATATAAAACATAATAAACAGAAATATCTTATTTACATAAGTATTCAAATCCTTTGCTATGAGACTTGAAACTGAGCTCAGGAGCATCCTGTTTCCATAGATCATCCTTGAGATGTTTCTACAACTTGGAGTCCATCTGTGGTAAATTCTATTGATTGGACATGATTTGGAAAGGCACACACCAGTCTATATAAGGACCCACAGTTGACAGTGCATGTCAGAGCAAAAAAGCCATGAGGTCAAAGGAATTGTCTGTAGAGCTCCGAGACAGGATTGTGTTGAGGCACAGATCTGTGGAAGGGTACCAACACAATTCTGCAGCATACTTCCTGCTTTTACTTTCTGATTTGCTCCTATGGGTATTATGCTGTCAATGACTTGAAGGGGGATGCCTGTTCTATTCATTTTATTTATATGACAGCACATGCAGTCAGGAGCAGACGAGCAGAACATTTGCATATTTTTTTTTCATGAGACTTGCGACAGTAAATGTCCCACTTTAAATCTTGTAAGAATTATTTCGGACTTATAGCTACTATTATTTAATGGGTCCCTCTTCCGACTGATCCCCTCTAGCCCAGGACTTCATGAACATCCCACTGTTAATGTTATGTGGCATTGATATGAAGAACAACGTGCAACCACAGCTTCACAGATTCGGTATATCTATTCACTCTGATCATTTAATTTGAAATGTTCACCTCTCTTATGTAATAAAGACAGAACAGATAAAGTGCCTATTTGATATTGCGTTATGAATAATTGTGAAAAGTTTGACAATTATGGGACAATTATGTTTTCAAAGTATTTAACAAAATGTTATCCCTGAATATGATCTAATTTGGAAGTGAGTTACTATTAAAATGGATACCATGCTCTAAAACAAGTAATTTCTTGTGAGTAAACCTTATTTGGCTTGCATTTTATTTATCCTGTAATTGTAGTGAACATATCTTTTTGATATAGAGTGCCTAGTCCATGTCCTGATTCCCATGCGGAAGGAAGAGCATCCTCAGGAGTGAAGTTAGTATTTTAAAAAACCTGTTGTTTACTGGTTCAATTACCCCATTAAAACAGTCTCATGAAAGGCAGAGATACATAAACATCAGTTTAAATTCATAGCATCAGATAAATATGTCACTGGGTTTCTTCATGCATCTATTAAAGGTTGTTAAGATATCTCTAAGTCAAGCCATGTTCCTTCCTATCAGTAAAATTTAGTGAGTGAATGAATGGCTGCAGAGTAAAAGCCCTGATGAATTGAGTTGAGAACAATGACAGAAAGATAAAACTGAGATGTAGAGCAGCTGTGATGCATTGATAGTACTTTGACATCCCTAGTCCTTAGCTGACATCTCCAGTGGGATGCTTTTGAATAAAACAAGACATCTGATTGGATATGTGGATGTGGTTGTGTACTGTATGTAGTCTAACCACTGCCTCCCTCCCCCGGGGCCTCTTGGCAACATGGTTATTGCTCGGCAGATTCTGGTGTTCCGCTAGAATTGATATCTCTACATGCAAGCTCCACTATTGTAGTAAATAAATCCACATTGAAGCAACAACTGAAGAATATGGAGCTTAAGCTTGTTCCATAATTTCTTTTTTAATGATCTATCATACATTTGAGCTTTTTTATGTTTCAGTCAAATCATGTCACTTGTAACCTTGGCCTTGGAGATGCTAAAACATCTGAAAAACCACTCAACATCCTGCTGAATCATTTTTGTAAACACAAAGCCCTTCTGAGCCATGTGAGCATATGGGAGTACAACATAAACAAAAATTTTGTTTTGGGTTAATACAAATGTTTATTTTCAGATAGTCTTTTTTTTATATAATCTTAGAGACATTTCACCATGTAGGTGTTTCTGTGTCTGATATTCACAAAAGATGCCAGCACCGTCAGGAGATGAAAGGAGTATTTATAAACCTTTCACATCTTTGTTTTGTCTTTTCTTCTCACCTTTTCATATTTTTCTAAAGGTTTCCTATGAGGACAAGGACATGATAAGCAGCTTATTCTTATTTCATTCTGTTGTGACTCAGTCTATTGAATGTGATGCAACTAACTGATGTAAGCATGTCTGGAAAGTTATGGGGCGAGTAAAAGGATAAGGTACATTTAATAGATCCTCCTCATTCCAGCTCAGTGTTACTGTATAAGCACAAGGCTTTGTGACACACTCACACAGATATCCCATGGCTATTTGTAGCCTTGTTTTAGATCTTCAAACCTAAACACTTATGTGGTTGTAAAAGACAGATAGCCAGTCAGTTACGGCGCGACATGGTTTTAGCCATGGCAGATTTATTAGACCTCTTCAATTGCCCGCCAACAAAACAAAGCATTTCTCCTTTAGCTCACAAAGGTCAGGAATCTGTGATGCGCGAAACAGTCATGCCGTTTGAGCATAATTTTTCCCACTGCCTCTCTTTGAACCCATTCAGCATTGTGGTCCGTCTACAAAATACATTATTTCCTTGCCTACTCAACCATTAAAACATAGTATAATGCAGAGGAGAAGGGTTACTGTTCATGGCGAAGCTGTTTATCACATTTTACTGTTGGAATGAATGGATCATTTTTCCTCAGCTAGACCAGAGCTAGACCAACACTAATCCAGTTGCAGTAAGAGGAGAAAAACGCAAACCCCAAGACCTCTTACAAGAACATCCATTTTGACAAAGACTTTTGAATCACATCAATGTCTGCAGAATGAATAGTTTAATCAAGGACATATCTCATCAGGTTGTTTATACAGTACAGTGCCTTTGTAAAGTATTCAGAACTCTTGATTACATTTTTTTTTGTAACATTACAGCCTTCTAAAAGGACATATCTCATCAGGTTGTTTATACAGTACAGTGCCTTTGTAAAGTATTCAGAACTCTTGATTACATTTTTTTTTGTAACATTACAGCCTTCTAAAATGGATTACATGTATTTTTTAAATCCTCAGCAATCTACACACAATACCCTATAACGTCGAAGCAAAAACTGTTTATTTACATAAGTATTCAGACCCTTTGCTATGAGAATCTAAATTGAGCTCAGGTGCATCCTGTTTCCATTGATCATCCTTGAGATGTTTATACAACTTGATTGGAGTCCATCTGTGGTAAATTCAATTGATTGGACATGATTTGGAAAGGCACACATCTGTCGATATATGGTCCCACAGTTGACAGTGCATGTCAGAACAAAAATCAAGCCATGATGTTGAAGGTATTGTCCGTAAAGTGCTGAAAGAGGATTGTGTCGAGGCACAGATCTGGAGAAGGGTACCAAAAACTTTCTGCAGCATTAAAGGTTCCCAAGAACACAGTGGCCTCCATCATTCTTAAATGGAAGAAGTTTGGAACCACCAAGACTCTTCCTAGAGCTGGCTGTCCGGCCAAACTGAGCAATCGGGGAAGAAGGGCCTTGGTCAGGGAGGTGACCAAGAACCCGATGGTCACTCTGACAGAGCTCTAGAGTTCCTCTGTGGAGATGGGAGAACCTTCCAGAAGGACAACCATCTCTGCAGCACTCCACCAATCAGGACTTTATGGTAGAGTGGCCAGACGGAACCCACTCCTCAGTAAAAGGCACATGACAGCACGCTTGGAGTTTGCCAAAAGGCACCTCAGACCATGAGAAATACGATTCTCTGGTATGATGAAACCAAGGTTGAACTCTTTGGCCTGAATGCCGATCGTCACGTCTGGAGGAAACCTGGCACCATCCCTACGGTGAAGCATGGTGGTGGCATGGTTTTTCAGCAGCAGAGACTGGGAGACAGGTCAGCATTGAGGCAAAGATGAACGGAGCAAAGTACAGAGAGATCCTTTATGAACTGGGGCGAAGGTTCAACCTTCAAACAGAACAACGAGCCTAAGCACACAGCCAAGACAACGCAGGAGTGGCTTTGGGACAAGTCTCTGAATGTCCTTGAGTGGCCCAGCCAGAGCCCTTACTTGACCCTGATCGAACATCTCTGAAGAGACCTGAAAATAACTGTGCAACAATGCTCCCTATCCAACCTGACAGAGCTTGAGAAGATCTGCAGAGAAGAATGGGAGAAACTCCCCAAATACAGGTGTGCCAAGCTTGTAGCATCAGACCCAAGAAGACTCAAGGTGCTTCAACAAAGTACTGAGGAAAGGGTCTGAGTACTTATGTAAATGTCATTTTTCCTTTTCATTTATTTATAAATTAGCAAAAATGTCTAAACCTGTTCCTGCTTTGTCATTATGGGGTAGTGTGTGTAGATTTAGAAGGCTGTAACCTAACAAAATGTTGAAAAAGTCAAGGGGTCTGAATACTTTCCGAATGTAGTGTATAAGAATGTTTCTCTGTGTATAGGTGGTAGGTATGACTTTAATGTTTGTGGAGCTTTATTTATGGTAACATTTTATTATCTTGACTAGTCTGACAGTTTTGTTCCATGTTTAGTCTGTTAGACCTCCCATGGGGAATGTTTGGATGCTTTTAGCTTTCAGGCTTTCCCAACTCCACTGAAACATTGTTATAGCTACCTTTTATTCTTTGAAGATCAGTATGGAGAAGAAACCATCTATTCACAGACAAAAATCCCTGCACCAAGTGTGGGCTCTACCTTGAGGACAGCTAACCTCATGTAATGGTTTTTTTTCAGAAGACAGACACTGTTTTTCGTCTGCTACCTCATGTGAGTCTTACAGTTGCAGTGTGTGATTTGACTGTGCTCTGGAATCTTTTCCCAAGACCTCCCTCTAAGGAATCAATAGGTTTTTTTAACACTTTCATTTGACAGCTCTTGCTTGCAGCAGACTTGAAATGTTGTGCACAACACTAGGAAACAGACTAATGAGAGGAGACTTGTGAAGTAGAGAGAGGGAAAGAGAGAATGAGACAGAGAGAGAGACTTTTCTTCCATCCCATTTGCACCTTACACCCTCTCTGCCATGTGATGTGTCTCTCGCTTCATTAGCCAGTGCCGCTTGATCACAGGGCTTTGAAATCCCCCCAGCCCTCACCAGACGACCAAAATGCCTCTCTAACACAGTTCATATTTCTCTGGTCCCGAGACGGTAACAAGTCGTCCACCGCACTCTTTTGCTCAACCCCATCTCCCCTTAGCTGTGAGACTCATCTGAATCAAGGCCATGTTTTTCTTTTCTTATTGCCACAAGTAAACATTTCCGCGAGGGACATGCTCATCGTTTTCTCCCTGTTTCTTCTCTCACATTGGGAGCCATACCACATGTCTTTACAGTGGCTAGTAACACCAGTCCTTTTTAAAGATACATTTTGAATGAGCCTCCATAGACTGGAGGAGGGGAAGGGGGTAGTGACGTGGCTACTGGTGTGGATAGGGGTCAACAGATCACACGTGTTGGATGCCCCAACTTATAAAGTTTGAATTGTGATCAGTGGAGAGGTTACTGCCTGCTGCTCATCATTAGACCAGCTGATGGCTCTTTGCAGTGAGAATGTGCCCTGCAGGGAGAGGGCAGAGATCAAATGGCTGCCCAGTCTTCTTCCCAGTCCTGTCGGATTAGCCGTCCCGTCCTGTCCAGACTCCTCTCACAGTGGGTCACAGAGGGGACAGGAGTCCCTGTCCATCACAGCAGACCAAATGATGCAAGGACAGATAGGTCTGGTGCCCAGGGGCACAGTTTTGATGCTGTTATCCCTCCACCCAGAGCCCTGAAACTTAACTATTTTGGACTACCATACCAGGGCTGTGCAAAATGTGTTGCCTGAGCAAAAGCATGGCTGCCGGTTCAGAAGCCCTTTAATGTCAACACAGCTGGAGGCCTCATAACCCTGGGGGAATATTTTTTTATTTAGATATAAGCAATATCTTCTTCTAGTGGCCTGGGGGTGCTTAATTTATGGAGTAGCTGTGCGTGTATGTGTGTTTATGGAGGTTTACTATCTTTGTGCCACATAAGGAATAAGGAATATTCGCCGGTCACCACAAGGAAAAAGGCTATTTTAGGCTTACGTTTAGGGGTTAAGGTTAGGTTTAGGATTTAGGGAAAATAGGATTTTAAATGGGAATGAATTGTTTTGTCTCTACAAGGATAGTAAAACAAACGTGTGTGTGTCTTGCGTCAATGCTACGGATGCGCTCACTCCCACTGTACCTCAGTATCTCACACTGTGATTGTATGATGCTTTACTCCTCATACCAAGCTGGCCTACTGATAATCCTTCACTTCAAATCACATACCATCCTGCAATATGTTAAATTCATCCACTTTGCAGTCAAATTGAATAATTCTCTATCTTCCTCCACCTCCCTAGCCTGTGACATGTATTCCAGATAGGGGACATAATCAGATCATTGAAGACAACCATTGTGTTTGCCATGTATTGAATGCAGTGTTAATGACACATTTTACTTACTGTTAAGAAGCTTTAAAACCCTTGAAAAATCTCACAGTGACATGAAAACAAGCCTATTATGTTACTGTTTTATGGGTCATTATAAAGGTATCAAGGTTTCTCCTGCTAATAATAATTTACCCCCCTTGATTTGGATTACTTGTCATGTCATAGGCAATTAATATATTTTTGTAGCTGTCAGGTTTGTGTGCTCCAAATGGCTACTCTGGCTACTCAATTAGCATCTTGTTATTTGAGAACCATCCTTTTAACTTTTTGGGCATCATCAGCAGTTGTGATGGTTTTGGAGAGTCTGGCGTGCCCAAAGTAAAATACCTGCCACTCAGGCCCAGAAACTAGGATATGCACATAGTACTATTGTACTATTGGATAGGAAACACTCTGAAGTTTCTAAAATCGTTAAAATAATGTCTGTGAGTAGAACATAACTGATATAGCAGGCGAAAACCCGAGGAAAATCCATCCGGATTTGCAGTTTTTTTTTTTTTTACCTTTTTCTCCTGGCTGCCAATTGGATTCAATGTTATGTAGGACTGAGACTGCAGTACCTATGGCTTCCACTGGATGTCAACAGTCTTTAGCTTCTTAGCGGGCAAACGCGGCAAATTCAAAATAAAAATTCGTAATATTTGACATTCATCAATATACAAGTGTTGCATAGTCATCAAAAGCTCTGCTTTTTGGCAATATCACAGCGTTGTCAGATTGTAGCCTGAACGATAGGAAAGGAAAAAACCACAGAGCGCGTAAGACCGTGAACTTGCATGTCATTCTATTGAGTTCCGGGGTCCACGTCTAAATTCTTCTTCTATTGGCTTCTAATTCAACCTAACGTCATGGAACCCTATCTAACTCCTTAGGGCTAGGGTCCCATTTTCCGAATTTTCGCCTGTCTGACGTGCCCAAAGTAAAATGCCTGCCACTCAGGCCCAGAAACTAGGATATGCACATAATTAGTACTATTGGAAAACCATTTACAAAATGTCTGTGGGTATGACAGAACTGATATAGCAGGCAAAAACCCGAGCAATTTCTGTCCGGAAATAATTCTTCTTTTGACTTTTCTTGACTTAGAATGGCTGTTTATTGAAAACTGAAGTAGATAGGACTGCGGTTACAGTACCTATGGCTTCCACTAGATGTCGACAGTCTCTGGACAGTGTAATGGAGCGTTTATAGTGGAAGACAGTCAAAAGGTTGTCGATTTTGTATGACATACCAGGATATCCTTTCTGTGTAGTGCATGAGATGCCTGGGAGCGAGCAGCACGGTGTTTACCTTCTGTATCGTGTAGGTTATTATCCAAGTGAAATATAATAGCCAATATAGATAAATGGATGCCTAAGGATAAATTATTAATGATGTTTGTTTTGTTTTGGAAAAGTTGAGAGGTATAATTTGAATGCGTTCTCTTCACTGTACAACGGGCGAGTAGAATGTAAATGCTTGGTGGACTAACTGAACAAAACGCGCCAACCAAATGGAGATTTATGGATATAATAAATGACTTTTTCCAACAAAAGAACCATGGATTCTCTTGTTTGGACACTTGGGAAGCCCTCAGCAGAAGTTCTTCGAAAGGTAAGTGATATTTCTTAGCTCTTATATGTTCTTTGTGAGACCCTCGCTGGATATTAATTTATGCTAATGTGAGAAATATGTGAGGTGCTATCCTCAAAAAATCAAATGTTGTGCTTTCGCCGTAAAGCCTTTTTGAAATCTGACAACGCTGTGATACTGCCAAGAATCAGAGCTTTTGATGACTATGCAACACTTGTATATTGATGAATGTTTAATAATTCAATATTTGGGATTTTGAATTTGGCGCCTTACATTTCACCGGGTAGTGTCGGGAATGGGGCGCTAGCGCTCCAGCGCTCCTTAATGATGCTTAAGAGGTTAACTTCTTAGGGAGCAGCGCACGAGGTGACCGTTTGAGACCCTGGCGTGCCCAAATTAAAATGCCTCCCATTCAGGCCCAGAAAATAGGATATGCACATATTTAGTACCATTAGATATGAAACACTCTGAATTTTCTAAAAGTGTTAACATTTTGTCTGTGAGTATAACAGAACGGATATGGCAGGAGAAAACCCGAGGAATTTCTGTCCTGGAAAAAGTGGTTTTGACAGAGTGCCTCATTGGGAACCCCTCCCTTATGAAAATGCCCATATAAGGGCATATGAATGCAGTACCTATCGCTTCCTCTGGATGTCAACAGTCTCGAGAAAGTGTTCAGTTTTTTTTAGATGCTTTAGAGCAAGAGAAGAAGAGGAATAAGGAAGTGTCCACAAAGCTGTCAATAGAAGAAAATGCGCGCTCCCGCCAGGCACGCTCTGTGGTTTTTTCCTTTCTTATCGCCCAGTTTATATTCCGGTTGAAATATTATACCATTTATACAGAAAAGTGTTCCAAAGGATACATTTAAAATGATGTTTTATTGTTCTTGGACAAGTTTATAGGTATAAGTTGAACGAGTTCTCTTCACGTTTCAATGGACGATTGGAGGCTGTATGTTCTCATTCTAACGCGCCAACCAAACAGAGATTTATGGATATAAAACATTACTTTTTCTAACAAAAGAACCATGGATTGTCTTCGTTGGACACTTGGGAAGCCCTCAGCAGAAGTTCTTCAACAGGTAATTGACTTGTTTTCGCTGTGAAATGTGTTTTGTGTGAACCGTGAAGGCTAATGAATTCATGGTAATGGAAAAATAGTGAAGGTGCTACCCTCAAACAATCAAATGTGGTGCTTTCGCCGTAAAGCCTTTTTGAAATCTTACAACGCTGTGATATTGCCAAGAAGCAGAGCTTTTGATGACTATGCAACACTTGTCTATTGATGAATGTTTAATAATTCAACTTTTGGATTTTGAATTTGGCGCCTTGCATTTCACCTTGTAGTGTCGGGAGGGGTGGGGCGCTACCCGGTGAAATAGCTCTAAAACATATGCAGACTTGTCATGTCCACAGTGCCCCGATGTCTTTTAAACCATCTGTACTCCAGCTTGCACGCCTTTGTGAGCCCGCACCCATCTGCAGTGGGAGGAGGAAAATAGGAGAAATTGTTCATATAGACCTGAATAAAAGCTCATTGCTGAGATTAGGGTTGCAAAGGGAGGGTATATTACTGTAAACGTTCTAAGTCTAACAGTAAACTACCAGAAATTTCAAGGAATATATGGAATTTTACTAGATTGCATCTAGTGTCCTTTTTGGGTACTACAGATTATCACAGGTAGGGTTATCTCTGGCCCTCTCTGTGGCCTTCTTACATGTAAAATATATATAGAAAAATTGAATAAGGTGACTTTCAAAAAACAAATTGAATGACAAAGCTGTTAAATAATGTCATTGTTAATTAGCTGCTTTTTTCATTAATTAGGCCATTTTCTTTTGAACCATATGGTTTATCTACTAGAAACTCATGGACATAATGAACACAGATACTGTATAAAAAATTTATACTAGTGTATGCATTACCAAAATACCATTGATTGCCATAGATTACCTGTTACTTTAGTAAATTACTGGTAGCTTTGCAAGCCTTGCTGGGATACTTAGTTCAACTTAAATGGCTCCAGACTTGATGTTAGCCCAGTGTGGAACGTGCTGACTCCATAAGTCTAGTCCTCTGGTGTCATTTCTGCTGTATGTGGAGATGAGAGAGAGAAGAGGTCCGCTGGCTGTCTGATGATTAATTCCAAATTAGAGGAAGGTGTGAGTGTGTAGTCCTGGGTTCATTCAATTAGTGCTCATTGATTAAACCGATTAAAGTGGTAATATGTAACTTTTTGGGAGACCAAATTTACAATGAAATGTGAGTTATAGATATATCATTCTACTTGAAAGCAAATATAAGAAGCGGTAGATCTGTTCTATGTGAGCGACTTTTATGCTTCCGGTTCTTAAGTTTTGTTTTTGAGACTTTTACTTTCGGTTTTGTACACCAGCTTCCAACATCTGAAACAATATTTTTGGATATAGAAAAATATTTCACAGTGGATTAGATGGTACAATGATTCTCTACACTATACTAGCTTATTTTGTCACATAAACTGAAATTAGGCTAACTATTAGAGTTTTAGCAGCCAGGAAATGGAGGAGCGATTTCTGCTTAGTTCTTTAAGGACAAGTGCACAAAATTATGTTTTCACATTGCCATGAAGCTGCATTTCATTATCCACCTGTCCTTGATCATCCCCTTTGTTTTAGAAACAGATAAAAGCACTGTATTACACAACATATCATTCACTTTGCAGTTATGTAATGCTTTCTTGTTTTTCCACTTTCATGTTATTATTTGTGGTTCTGCTTAATATGTGCTGTTTATAAGAGTTGCTGAGGCATTTGTAAAAAACCTTGGCCTAACTTGGTTCCCCAAGGACAGAAATTCATAATAATGTGATGTTAGTAATGCACCAAGGCTACGTTTTCGGTCCGCTAAGTAGCACCAAGTCCTGTATTACTCACTGTATTTGCAGCAGTATACTGTATTTATTCAACTCTCTCTTTACAATATCCATGGGATGGCAGAGTTAACTTTTTGATAGGTGTGGGAGCTATTTGGAACTCATTTTGTGTTAGGTGCCATCTGTTCTACAGCTAAAGCACTGTTACTGCCAACTTTGGCTCGGATTTCACTTGAAAACAAATTGCTGTTTCTAGAGTGAGGGGTAGGGTTCATATTGTTCTTGCTCTGGTCCAACTCTCTTTTTGTCAGGGGGTTAATATGTACTCCAGACAATGGAGAGTCATGGCACAGGCATAATATATGATCCAGACCAGCAGTCTCCTTCAGGTCTGGTTTGTTTTGATCTCATTGCCCGCTAAATATCTGGCCACGGTCAGGCTGTCTCCCTCTCACTGACAACATTAATAACCACTTCTCAATTGCCTTGTCTAATGGCTGTAGATGGGCACTTTTAGTAGACCCTAGTGCATTGTTTTTCAACCTGCATGTCATTCCCTGAAATAGGTTGGTTTACCTTCACGCTGCTTCCCCCAGCCTACCTCTGCCTCGCCCACACATGGTCGCAAACAAGGCTTGGTCCTCCCTGTCGGTGACACAGATTCATGAAGCCACAGCTTTAATCCCTACATGCCAATCTGCCAAACCAAGCCTTAGCCAATTGCAAGCCAGTGCTACTCTATTATGTTGGGATGAAAACGAGTGATAGCATGCAGAGAGAATGTGACATAGATAACAGACGAGCGAAAATATCCACCACGCTGATAGTCATCTCTGGCTGGTGTATTTGCTCACACTAAGGGCTCCCAAGCAATCACGCTCATGTTTATTTACATTGCATTGAAAAACGTCAGTTGCAGTAGTTGGCTCTATATGCAATAAAGGACCGCAATGTGCATCAGATTCCCTGTTGCTTTCTGGTACAGACATAAAAGCAAAACTCTCCTTTCTTAGTTCACGTGTGGCATGACTGAACTACCGCACCACCAAAGCCTCTTTATCTGTCAAAGCACAGACCATCTTTGTCAGAATGCTAGAGTAGGGTCACCAACATCTATGTGAATGGAAGAACGTGTGCGTCATCTATGAAATTAGCATATTTTCCTTCCTGCGGGGAGCAGAGACCGAGAGATGGAGGGAGGAGAGGAGGTAAGTAGGAGCGGAGCGTGCCATCTGGTCCGTGAAATCCCCTTAAACAGGTTGTGTGACACTCAGGGCCCAGCAGGAGGCCACAGGCAGGAGACAGTCCAGTACATCTACAGGTTAACAGGGTGGAGCACTAACTAGGCTGGATGACTGTATAGCTGCACAATGTTTACTTACAGGATTCATTACCCAGCGGCACATGTACTGAGTAAAGCATTGCAGCACACCACATCTTAACAGGATCAGTGGACAGCCCACTGCAGCATTCTGTGTTGACAGCTGTCACCACTGACTGCCAACAAGGTGAAGCTCTTCTGCTTTGTATAAGTGAATGTATGCTAGAACGCACCAAAAGGATCTCGCTAGATCGTGCTTGGCTCTGCCCACCTCCTTGCTTCTTCTGCCCACTATGACTCATTTGTTCCCATTGGAAATGACAGGCTGTGGTCTATCTTGGTTTAGTTGTGAAAGTTTTTGGCATGGTTGTGATGTGAAATAATGCCAGATTGACCTGAAGTGTTCTGGTTTATACTCCTCAAGTTAGACGTCAGTGTTACTGTAGCTAGTTCGTTGTATTCTCTCCTGTGACTGATGATGCAGCTGCAGCCTATAAATAAGCACATCTCTGATGAGCTGAGGGAGGCCCAGAGACCTGGGCCTCCCTCGCCTGACCTCAATAATGGAGCAGCATCCTAACAACAGGAAGCACAGCAGAGAGAGCAAATAGGATATGGTTCACTCTCCATCTGGAGAGATCACTGCACTATCTCTAGGTCACTGTAGGACCCTCTGTAGCACTCTCTACTGTGTGTGCCCAAACCCCAACCCCTGTCAGCTATCTTTCCCCCTTTCCCCTTTTGGTCCCTTGGTCATCCCTGGTCACAGAGGGAGGAAGAGAAGTGCCGTGCCCACCCATGCCTGTCTTATATATCCAAATGGCAAAGGTGTTGGGATAGGCCTTGATGCCTTTGTTTGTGCCTCTGTAAATCATGGCCTGGAATCAGCAAAGCAGCTGAAGGAAAGCTTTGCTTCCTCAAACAGTGCTTTTCTACCATCAGAGTGCTCATCTACCTCTCGCCTTCGCCCCTCACTCTTGCACAGCATTTGCACAGCATTTGTCTGTCTCCATATGTCTTTTTCTCTCACTCTCTCTCTCTCACCCCACAAAGCTGTCCTTTCTCTGGGAACAGGGTCTGTCCACTGATGAGTCCATTGTGAGACAGGTGTCGTTTTGTCTATTGGATTAGATGGACTGTGAAAAGAGAGAGGGGCTGAAAATGTAAATTTAAATTTAACACACCTCTGTACTTCCTGGCCCAGAGAGCATTATCATTAGGCTTTTTGAAAGCCTGATATGACTCCAGGGACAGTGTTACTGTAGTACTGGGAGTGCAGTGGGTCTGTTCCTACAGGGGAGTTGTAATGTTGCCATGATACTTTTTTTATTTTATTTATTTATTTTATATCACCTTTATTTAACCAGGTAGGCTAGTTTACAACTGCGGCCTGGCCAAGATAAAGCAAAGCAGTGTGAAACAAACAACAACTGAGTTACACATGGAATAAACAAGCGTACAGTCAATAACACAATTTAAAAAAAGAAAGTCTATATACGGTGTGTGCAAATGGCGTGAGGAGGTAAGGCACTAAATAGGCCATAGTAGCGAAGTAATTACAATTTAGCAAATTAGCACTGGAGTGATAGATGTGCAGATGATGATGTGCAAGTACAAATACTGGTGTGCAAAAGAGCAGAAAAGTAAATAAAACAATATGGGGATGAGGTAGGTAGATTGGTTGGGCTATTTACAGATGGGCTAAGTACAGCTGCAGTGATCGGTTAGCTGCTCAGATAGCTGATGTTTAAAGTTAGTGAGGGAAATATAAGTCTCCAGCTTGAGCGATTTTTGCAATTCGTTCCAGTCATTGGCAGCAGAGAACTGGAAGGAAAGGCGGCCAAAGGAGGTGTTGGCTTTGGGGATGACCAGTGAGATCAGAGTAGTGATGCTAGTTGGCGGGCGGGTGTGGGCAGCGAACGGTTGAAAAGCATGCATTTGGTTTTACTAGCATTTAAGAGCAGTTGGAAGCCACGGAAGGAGTGTTGTATGGCATTGAAGCTTGTTTGGAGGCTTGTTAACTTCTTAGGGAGTGGCAGCAGAGGTGACGGTTTTGGAGAGTCTGGTGTGCCCAAAGTAAAATGCCTGCCACTCAGGCCCAGAAAATAGGATATGCACATAATTAGCACCATTGGATAGGAAATACTCTGAGGTTTCTAAAAGGGTTAACATAATGTCTGTGAGTATAACAGAACTGATATAGCAGGCGAAAAACCCAAGGAAAATCCATACGGAATTGCAGTGTTTTGTGACCTTTGCTCTGTTTGAGACTCTCCCCATTGACTTCAATGCAATCCAGCTCTGAGATTGCAGTACCTACAGCTTCCACTAGATGTCAACAGTCTTTATACAAAGCCTGGAAGCTGTAGCAGTGAGCAGAACGGATAGGAAGAGGAAATGGTCAAGGGAGCTCAGATGTCAACAAGTTTTCTCGGGCGCGAGACTGGGTGCGTGCCCCACTTTATTTTACTTATATAACGTTTAGGTGACCATCCGAGTTAAATATTATCGCTAATATTCATAAAAGGATAGCTAAGGATGCATTATAACTGG
This sequence comes from Brachymystax lenok tsinlingensis, assembly GCA_030435695.1. Classification (NCBI taxonomy): domain Eukaryota; kingdom Metazoa; phylum Chordata; class Actinopteri; order Salmoniformes; family Salmonidae; genus Brachymystax; species Brachymystax lenok. The sequence goes on from CM059813.1 coordinate 37,071,951, forward strand.
TCTTTGATTTGTTTAGGAAAAGTTTATAGGTATATTTGAACACGTTCTTTTCACGTTTCAATGGCGATTCGACGTTGGATTTTCTGTACATAACGTGCCAACCAAACTGAGATTTATGGATATAATAAATTACTTTTTCTAACAAAAGAGCCATTGGATGTCTTCGTTGGACACTTGGGAAGCCCTCAGCAGAAGTTCTTCGAAAGGTAAGGGATTTGTTTTAGCTGTGATATGGGTTTTGTGTGACCCGCGCTGGTTTATGAATTTATGCTAATGGTAAAATATTAGAGGTGCTATCCTCAAACAATCAAATGTTGTGCTTTCGCCGTGAAGCCTTTTTGAAATCTGACAGGGCTGTCATATTGCCAAGAAGCAGAGCTTTTGATGGCTATGCAACACTTGTATATTGATGAATGTTTAATAATTCAACTTTTGGATTTTGTATTTGGCACCTTACATTTCATCGGGGAGTGTCGGGAGTGGCCAGCTAGTGCGCCGATGCTCCCTAAGTAGTTAACTACTAGTTACTAGTTAACTACATAGGGAGTAAGTAGTAAGTAACTACTAACTACTAGTTAACTACTAAGGGAGTGGTGGGGCGCTAGCACCCCACTCCCGACACTACCCGGTGAAATGCAAGGCGCCAAATTCAAAATCCAAAAGTTGAATTATTAAACATTGAACATCCTCGGGTTTTTGCCTGCTATATCCGTTCTGTTATACTCACAGACAATATTTTAACACTCTTAGAAACCTCAGAGTGTTTCCTATCCAACAGTACTAATTATGTGCATATCCTATTTTTTGGGCCTGAGTGGGAGGCATTTTACTTTGGGCACGCCAGGGTCTCCAAAACCGTCACCTCGGGAGCTGCTCCCTAAGAAGTTAACAAGCCTCCAAACAAGCTTCAATGCCATACAACACTCCTTCCGTGCCGGGGTTTTAACTACTTACGGAGTGGTGGGGCGCTAGGACATCAGGGTTGGCAAGGACATCAGGGTTGGCAGAGTGTGCTAAAGCAGTGAGTAAAACAAACTTAGGGAGGAGGCTTCTGATGTTAACATGCATGAAACCAAGGCTTTTTCGGTTACAAAAGTCAACAAATGAGAGTGCCTGGGGACACACGGGGCCTGGGTTAACCTCCACATCACCCGAGGAACAGAGGAGGAGAAGGATGAGGGTACGGCTAAAGGCCAAAACTGGTCGTCTAGCGTGTTGGGGACAGAGAAAAAAAGGAGCAGAGTTCTGGGCGTGGTAGAATAGATTCAGGGCATAATGTACAGACAGGGGTATGATGGGGTGCGGGTACAGTGGAGGTAAACCCAGGCATTGAGCGATGATAAGAGAGGTTGCATCTCTGGACGTGCTAGTTATGCTGGGTGAGTTCACTGTGTGGGAGGTGGGACAAAGGAGGTATCTGAGGCATGTTGAGTGGGACTAGGGGCTTCGCAGTAAACTAAAACAATGATAACTGTCCTAAACAACAGTATACAAGGCATATTGACATTTGAGAGGGACATAAAGCGAGGCATAAAGCAATCACAGGTGATGATTAGGAGAGCTAGCTAAGACAACAATGGGTAAGACAACAACAGCTAATCAGCTGAGACAACAACAACAGGTAAAATGGCGATGAATGAGCAGAGAGGGTCGGTTAACTACACACAGGGCCTGAGTTCGAGGCTGGGGCCTATAAACAAAATGGAGTACCGTGATTAATGAACAGTCAAGCAGACTGGCCCTGGCCTTGTGCACTTATCTATTGTTGAAGCATATACCATAGAATAAAGCTTATGTTGCACTTTCTGACTAAGCACATTTATGGTAATTATTCAGATGTGTACAATACACCCTTCTATGTTGTGAATGCTGTATTTGTCATTGACCTGAACTTATCATTGAACTTGCTAAATAATTGTCACTGAACTCTGCTAAATGTCATATTATTATCTGATAGCTAACTTTTATATCTCAAACTAACCACATTTCTTACCATCGTCATGTTTCTGTTCACTCACTCAGAATGGATATATTTGTGTTCAGTTGCACAGAGCACTTATACTTTTTCATGCTTTGTTGTACAGTGATGTCAGACAGAAATGCCTCTTACAGTATTTCTACAATCCAAAGCACAATTTTCCAACATGGCTTTGCTTTTAACGGCAGACCTTTTGCTGTTGCCTCTCCCTGTAAACCTCGGAATGATTCCACCTTGCCGGTGTGCCTCTACATCACTGAATTGACATTTAAAAGAGGAACAGATGGCTATAATAATCTTGGGGCCTTGAGTGTGGTGCCAAAGCATTCATTAGGAAAAGGAAGGAAATTCTGTTTGTGGCCAAGCCAAGTGAACACTTTTTACCTGTGGAGGGTCATGGTCCCTAGCTCCACCAGTGGGTCCTAGTGACTTTCACTGATTACACCTCCCTGCAATTCATTTTCCATAGCAATGAACATGTGATGTCACCCACTCCGCTGGTCACACACTGGTCGAATAAACATAGTTTCCATGTCATTTCAATGAAATTACGTGAAACCAACGTGGCATAGATGTTGAATTAGGGTTAGAGTTAGGGTTCTGAACAGGCTCCTGAACAGCTTCTATCACCATGCCATAAGACTGCTAAATAGCTAACTAAATAGCTAACAGAATGGCTACATGGACTATCTGAGTTACCTTTGTATTTTCTATGCACACTCACAGGGCCCTACACACTACAAACACTGATACTCCAACACACAAACACTCACACCATCGTTTGCTTACACACACACATAATATGCACATACATTTATACTGAGTCTACATACAGTCGTGGCCAAAAGTTTTGAGAAAGACAAAAATATACATTTTTACAAAGTTTGCTGCTTCAGTGTCTTTAGATATGTTTGTCAGATGCTACTATGGAATACTGAAGTATAATTATAAGCATTTCTTAAGTGTCAAAGGCTTTGATTGACAATTACATGAAGTTGATGCAAAGAGTCAATATTTGCAGTGTTGACCCTTCTTTTTCAAAACCCAGCAATCCGCCCTGGCATGCTGTCAATTAACTTCTGGGCCACATCCTGACTGATGGCAGCCCATTCTTGAATAATCAATGCTTGGAGTTTGTCATAATTTGTGGGTTTCTGTTTGTCCACCCGCCTCTTGAGGATTGACCACAAGTTCTCAATGGGATTAAGGTCTGGGGAGTTTTCTGGCTTTGGACCCAAAATCGCAATGTTTTGTTCCCCGAGCCACTTAGTTATCACTTTTGCCTTATGGCAAGGTGCTCCATCATGCTGGAAAAGGCATTGTTCGTCACCAAACTGTTCCGAATGGTTGGGAGAAGTTGCTCTCGGAGGATGTGTTGGTACCATTCTTTATTCATGGCTGTGTTCTTAGGCAAAATTGTGAGCCCACTACCTTGGCTGAGAAGCAACCCCACACATGAATGGTCTCAGGATGCTTTACTTTTGGCATGACACAGGAATGATGGTAGCGCTCACCTTGTCTTCTCCGGACAAGCTTTTTTTCCGGATGCCCCAAACAATCGGAAAGAGGATTCATCAGAGAAAATGAATTTACCCCAGTCCTCAGCAGTCCAGTCCCTGTACCTTTTGCAGAATATCAGTCTGTCCCTGATGTTTTTCCTGGAGAGAAGTGGCTTCTTTGCTGCCCTTCTTGACACCAGGCCATCCTCCAAAAGTCTTCGCCTCACTTTGCAAGCAGATGCACTCACACCTGCCTGCTGCCATTCCTGAGCAAGCTCTGTACTGGTGGTGCCCCGATCCCGCAGCTGAATCAACTTTAGGAGATGGTCCTGGCGCTTGCTGGACTTTCTTGGGCGCCCTGAAGCCTTCTTCACAACACTTGAACCGCTCTCCTTGAAGATCTTGATGATCCGATAAATGGTTGATTTAGGTGCAATCTTACTGGCAGCAATATACTTGCCTGTGAAGCCCTTTTTGTGCAAAGCAATGATGACGGTACGTGTTTCCTTGCAGGTAACCATGTTTGACAGAGGAAGAACAATGATTCCAAGCACCACCCTGCTTTTGAAGCTTCCAGTCTGTTATTCAAACTCAATCAGCATGACAGAGTGATCTCCAGCCTTGTGCTCGTCAACACTCACACCTGTGTTAACGAGAGAATCACTGACATGATGTCTGCTGGTCCTTTTGTGGCAGGGCTGAAATGCAGTGGAAATGTTTTGGGGGGATTCAGTTCATTTGCATGGCATAGAGGGACTTTGCAATTCATCTGATCACTCTTCATGACATTCTGGAGTATATGCAAACTGAGGCAGCAGAGTTTGTGAAAATTAATATTTGCGTCATTCTCAAAACTGTTGGCCACGACTGTACATCCACTCAGATACAATCATCATATACATTGCTGCTAGCAAGACAGTCATTTCACTATACTTGTACATGTGACATTAAAACTTGAACTAACGTCTGTGCCCAGTGGAACATTTGTTACAGGAGAGAAAAGTAAATGTAATCCACTAATGCCACCTACATGCATGCAACTGTTCTGCATACCCTAAAACCCACCCATTATATTTGTTGTTTCAGCACATTTACCTCTCATCACTTCTACCTCTGTGTACCCCATCATTTAGCAACAGCCTGAGGTATTTAGCTCCCTTCCCTAGAGGCAGAGAGGTGATGAGTTGTCCCACAGTCATTTATGGGGCACCGGGAATTATTCACTCAAATAAAGTAATTACCCAGTACTGTCCCCTCGTGAGGTGTTGTGTACATTATGCAGGAACTAATCACATAGGCCTTATTTACCTCCGAGGGGATTGGATTAGGAAGCGGGCGATAGCATTTTCAGTGGCGAAGGGAAGAAAGATCCCTAGGCCACCAACAATTTCCTCCATCAAAGCGACATTAGCGGCTCCATTAAAATCCTGTCACCCTTTTTCTTTATGTCTGTCTATGCCGCTGAGGAGAAGAGAAATCAGTCATTCAAATGCTAAGTGACTTCCTCTCCCCTGTGAATATTAGAAAGGAGAGAACTGCTCCATCATTTACCATGCAGCCCACAAAAAAAGAGAAGTGGATGCAAAATTAGACTATGGTGTTTTGACTATATCCCCACCTTCGTAATATCTCGTCACAAGCCAATACCTCCGACTGCTTGACACCTACAGATCGCTGCAGAGCGTCAGTCTTTATTAAGACACAGCTGTACAGTGAGGGAAAAAGTATTTGGTCCCCTGCTGATTTTGTACGTTTGCCCACTGACAAAGAAATTATCAGTCTATAATTTTAATGGTAGGTTCATTTGAACAGTGAGAGACAGAATAACAATAAAACAATCCAGAAAAACACGTGTGACAAATGTTATAAATTTATTTGCATTTTAATGAGGGAAATCAGTATTTGACCCCCTCTCAATCAGAAAGATTTCTGTCTCCCAGGTGTCTTTAATACAGGTAACGAGCTGAGATTAGGAGCACACTCTTAAAGGGAGTGCTCCTAATCTCAGCTTGTTACCTGTATAAAAGACAACTGTAAACAGAAGCAATCAATCAATCAGATTTCAAACTTTCCACCATGGCCAAGACCAAAGAGCTCTCCAAGGATGTCAGGGACAATATTGTAGACCTACACAAGGCTGGAATGGGCTACAAGACCATCGCCAAGCAGCTTGGTGAGAAGGTGACAACAGTTGGTGCGATTATTCGCAAATGGAAGAAAAACAAAAGAACTGTCAATCTCCCTCGGCCTGGGGCTCATGCAAGATCTCATCTCGTGGAGTTGCAATGATCATGAGAACATTGAGGAATCAGCCCAGAACTACACGGGAGGATCTTGTCAATGATCTCAAGGCAGCTGGGACCATAGTCACCAAGAAACCACACTGGTAACACACTACGCCGTGAAGGACTGAAATCCTGCAGCGCCCGCAAGGTCCCCCTGCTCAAAAAAGCACATATACATGCCCGTCTGAAGTTTGCCAATGAACATCTGGAAGGATTCAGAGGACAACTGGGTGAAAGTGTTGTGGTCAGATGAGACCAAAATGGAGCTCTTTGGCATCAACTCAACTCGCCTTGTTTGGAGGAGGAGGAATGCTGCCTATGACCCCAAGAACAACATCCCCACCGTCAAACATGGAGGTGGAAACATTATGCTTTGGGGGTGTTTTTCTGCTAAGGGGACAGGACAACATCACCGCATCAAAGGGACGATGGACGGGGCCATGTACCGTCAAATCTTGGGTGAGAACCTCCTTCCCTCAGCCAGGGCATTGAACATGGGTCGTGGATGGGTATTCCAGCATGACAATGACCCAAAACACACGCCCAAGGCAACAAAGGAGTTGCTCAAGAAGAAGCACATTAAGGTCTTGGAGTGGCCTAGCCAGTCTCCAGACCTTAATCCCATAGAAAATCTGTGGAGGGAGCTGAAGGTTCGAGTTGCCAAACGTCAGCCTCGAAACCTTAATGACTTGGAGAAGATCTGCAAAGAGGAGTGGGACAAAATCCCTCCTGAGATGTGTGCTAACCTGGTGGCCAACTACAAGAAACGTCTGACCTCTGTGATTGCCAACAAGGGTTTTGCCACCAAGTACTAAGTCATGTTTTGCAGAGGGGTCAAATACTTATTTCCCTCATTAAAATGCAAATCAATTTATAACATTTTTCACATGCGTTTTTCAGGATTTTTTTGTTGTTATTCTGTCTCTCACTGTTCAAATAAACCTACCATTAAAATTATAGACTGATCATTTCTTTGTCAGTGGGCAAATGTACAAAATCAGCAGGGGATAAAATACTTTTTTTCCCTCACTGTATACATGGGCACATACCTAAAACTATATAACAGACTGTCACATTGATTTCATATGTTAGCCGTTTTCAGAATTAGCTTGAAAGGCTCTTCCTCACTCCCCTTTTAAGATAGAAAAAACACCTTATCATAGCATTAAATGGATAAATTAGATAATTGATGGCCTGGTTACTAAGTTTGCCTCTGAGCAAAGTGTTATAATATATTTAACTGGAGCAGAACACAGGTTTATGCATAGGGTAGGTCCGTGGGTGTTGAAATATCTGTTCCATGTATTATAGACCATATTATTGTATTAATTCTTTCTCTTTTCACTTGACAGGTCACAGACGGGGGGGCACCATTAAGCAGAAAATCTTCACCTACGATGCTATGTTTAATACCAATTACTCTCATATGGAGGACTACCGCAAACGGGAAGACCTTGTCTACCAATCTACAGTCCGGTAAGCATCACAACCAATTACTGTTAGTTTGGCCCTTACAGTTTATCTTGAGAGCGCAACTTGGAACAATTTGTTGTTTTGAACGTTTTTGAAAAAGGTTTTCCTTGAAAACATGTTTGTTTACTAGCCTACCTGTTTAATTTGCGACACGGTTAACCTCAGTTGCTGGGACCACTTCTATCTGTCCCAGGATACTGCCAAACCCTAAAGTCTGAAGAACTGCTGCTTGGTGAAGCAGCTAGCCTAGCTGCTAGCTATCAAGCTAGCCATGTTTCCTTGAGAGTTTGAACACAGCCCGCAACGCGGTTAGCCCTTGTGGCTGAGGCCGCGGATAGTCCAGGGCTTGTGGCTGTTTAAATCCCTGCTGTTTGTTGCTGTTTCCATTGGCCATGCGAGCTGTGCTGGCTGGAATTTTGTGGAGTACCAGCGTTAGCCTGCATTGCTACCATCATGCAGCCCAAAGTTAAAGTAGGTTGGAGTAATGGAGAGGACAGTGTTCGCTATCACAGGTGCGTGATATTTTAAATAAACAAAAAGATGTCTACAAGCAGTTGTTACAGCAACAGGAAAATAGCTTCAAGAGCTTTGTCCAGATACTGGTGGACTCAACTACCAAAATAATGGATGATCTGACCAGAAAGGGCCAAGACCACAAAAACCATTTGCAGTTCTCCCAGGGAGAGGTGGATGTCCTGAAAGAAACTTGCAGCAAGATGATAACGAACTGTAAGTCCACGCGAGATGACATCAGCACTGTCTGTGAATCATTACTACAGATGACTGGGAAAACAGCAGTGGTGTAAAGTACTTAAGTAAAAACACTAACATACCACTTAAGTTGTTTTTTGGTGTATTTTTTACAGCTTTTTACTTTTACTTCACTACATTCCTAAAGAAGATAATGCACTTTTTACTTCATACATTTTCCCTGATACCAAAAAGTACTTGTTACATTAGCAGGATATGAAAATGGTCCAAATCACGCAATTATCAAGAGAACACCCTGGTGTGTCCCTGGCTATCCGTAAATGTAAAACAACTGAAGATTGTGCCATCTGGTTTGGTTAATATAAGGATTTTGAAATGATTTATACTTTTACTTTTGATAATTAAGTATATGTTACCAATTACATTTACTTTTGATACTTACGTATATTTAAAACCACATACTTTTAGACTTTTACTCAAGTAGTATTTTACTGGGTGACTTTCACTTTTACCATTTTTACTTTTACTCATGTATGAATATGCATTGAATACTTTTTCCGCCACAGGAAAACAGACGGACAATCCAAGAGGAATACCATTGATGTAGATTGCATAACAGAGTCTCTCCATGAGACCTGGATGGAGTCTATTGAGAAAGTGAAAAAAATCTGTAACTAGCCCAGGTGACAGACCCAGGCCAATAGAGGTCAACTTCGAAAGGTTCAAGGACATGATGGCTGTTCTGGAGAGAGCCAAGAACATGAGAGGAACCAAAAAAACAAACAGTGTAAGCAGAGTAGGCTACTAATTTGTCATATTAAAAAAGATGTTGCTTATGTCTCCAGTCATATAAAGTGTAGTAGAATTGCATGAAATGTGTTTATAAAAAGCCACATTTTCCCATGCTAAGAAAGGAGAAGAAACTTCTCTGATTAGGCCTACTGTATGTCATTACATGCTCAGGCATGCATTGTTCAAAACTGTCTGTGAAGCTTACAGTGATTGAGTTACAGTATATTATTAGCCTAAATTATAACTATGGAATCTACTCATCACATTAGGAATAGTGGTCTATCTTACATTAGTCTGCAAATGTGATGATAGATGTACACTACCGTTCAAAAGTTTGGGGTCACTTAGAAATGTCCTTGTTTAAAAAAAATATATTTTTTTTTGTCCATTAAATATCAAATTTATCAGAAATGCAGTATAGACATTGTTAATGCTGTAAATGACCATTGTAGCTGGAAACGGCATATTATTTGTGGAATATCTACATAGGCGTACAGAGGCCCATTATCAGCAACCATCACTCCTGTGTTCCAATGGCGCGTTGTCTTAGCTAATCCAAGTTTATCATTTTAACCCTCCTGTTGTGTTCATTTCATGTTAATTCATTCTGTGTTCCCGGTCCAAAATGACCGCCCCATTACAGCTGATTATAAATCCTTAATAATACATATATTATCACCTAATGTTGTGTTAGATCTTTTTATCTTTTTAAGTTTTGAACTTCTATTTGCTATTCATGGCCTGTATGCCTCATTGACCTGAGCTCATACATCTAAGTTTTGAGTAAAAAAAGCATAATGTATGGATTATTTTGACTATAACAAATACTCAGATGAAACATGTCATGATCAAAGAAATGATCAAGAGCCTCACATACAGTATATCGTTTGGTCACTTTGCTGCCACAGAATGAATTGTGAGCAAGGCCTCAAAAAAGCTTTACATACCAGAGCCGTAAGAAAAGTTCTATATATTATTGAAACAATGTTGCGATTGTTTGTGACAATGCCAACAGGTATGGTTCCCGTGGGGGAAAGATTCTATTGGGGAAATGTTCCCGTGGGGGTTGCCATAGAAGCCAAGAAGGGGAGTGAGGTGTGTGTGCTCAAACACATGCATGTGTGGGTCTGGGAGAGGAAGTGTGTCCATCTGATGAATGGGCATGTGCCTGAACTTAATTGTATACACTAATTGTAGTCTCACCCATTAATTTATAATGACCAGTCATTTTTGACTGGGAACACCACAGGTGTACAATAGTTAAATAAAACACCCGAAATGAAATGAAAATCATCAACATGTATTTTGTGTGCTCAAATGCCCTGTGTGAACAAAGTCCAAACTCCGGGAAGGTCAACATCGCCTCTTCACTGTTGACGTTGAGACTGGTGTTTTGATGGTACTATTTAATGGAGCTGCCAATTGAGGACTTGTGACGCGTCTGTTTCTCAAACTAGACACTCTAATGTACTTGTCCTCTTGCTCAGTTGTGCACCGTGGCCTCCCACTCTTCTTTCTATTCTGGTTAGAGACAGTGTGCGCTGAAGGGAGTAGTCACAGCGTTGTACGAGATCTTCACAGTTCAGAAGAAAGTCTTTGTTTCTGTCCATTTTGAGTCTGTAATCCAACCCACAAATACTGATGCTCCAGATACTGAACTAGTCTAAAGAAGGCCAATTTTATTGCTTCTTTAATCAGCACAACAGTTTTTAGCTGTGCTAACATAATTGAAAAAGGGTTTTCTAATGACCAATTAGCCTTTTTAAAATTATAAACTTGGATTATCTAACACAACGTGCCATTTGAACACAGGAGTGATGGTTGCTGATAATGGGCCTCTGTACGCCTATGTAGATATTCCAGCTACAATAGTCATTTACAAAATTAACAATATCTACACTGTATTTCTGATGTATTTCTGATCAATTTGATGTTATTTTAGTGGACCAAAAAATGAGCTCTTCTTTCAAAAGCAAGGACATTTCTAAGTGACCCCAAACTTTTGAACTGTGAAATGAATTGCTTCCCCAAACCTAAAACTCACGCTCCATCTTTGAATGTCAGCATTTCAAGTCAGCCTTGTTATGACTCGATAGTGTGTATTATGCATTTGTTTCATGGTGCACTGTATACGCCGTTCCACAAGTAAATTAGTCAATTTAGGATGAGGTTGAGCAGTGGTTGACATTGTACACGCCATTCCATAGACCTTCAAACCTAATATTGCAGTGATAATTGATGGCTGGAGTCATTTTTGTTTGTTTTTGCTGTTCTCCAAATAGCATTTTATAGTTTATAAATTGTGTAGAAATGCAGTATGCCTTACCCAAGATTTAGCTAAGTTACTGCTGTGAAGCGTTGCTAGTTCCTTCCTACTGTACCATCTGCTGTGGGTGATACTGGGCCTGGATGTGATGACCCCGATGGAGGGTCAACACATCATCGTCTTGGCAGTGAGAGGGAGGGGATAGGAAGTGGCGAGGCTCTACTCAGCCAATCTGCTGCTCATGATGTACATTTCAGTGTTGAACTCTGACTGAACAGCTGGCCAGACCAATCGTTATTCCCACCACAGAGCTGCATATTTTCCAGGTAGTGTGGTTCACTTTAGGCACAGCTTGGGGCGGCACTACTGCATGCAGGCCAATGCTGCATGCACCACACTTCCTTCACCATCCTCCTTCCCCTAACACACATACTGTACATATACAGTCCTGCCGATACCAGAATAAAGAGCCCTGCTGTTTATGCATGAGCAAGTTTTACAGAGTGCGAGAGGGATGGAGCGTTAGAAATCATCTGGCTCTTGTTGGGTAGATTACACGTTTGAGGAGTCCTGGGGATTGTCTTCTTATACCTTAGGCCTCAACAATATGGCTGGCGTCTGCTCCTTCTCCCTCTCCCTGTCTTGCTTTCTCTCCTCTTGCTTTCCTTCCCTCCATCCCTCTCTCATATTGGCACTCATTCTTTGTACAAAGGAGTAATAGAAGCCCACACTGCATTGGTCTATTACCTTTTCTCTGTAATGTGTGTATGACCCATGCTGATTATAATGCAATTTTTACTCTTTCCCTGTTAGTATCCCAATAATTTCCTAACTTTCTACCCCTCCCCTTCCCTGCCTTTTATTTGCTCCCCATCTCATTCCTTTCCTCTCTCTTCCCACTCTTTCATCACTCCTTAGTTTCATATTTTTTTCCTTCACTGTCTTTTAGGGCTACACGATACAATATTCATGATACGTACGTAGGTGCCGATACGATATGTATTGCGATTCGATGCTGTGATTTTATTGCAATTCGATGTACCAAACATATTGCTCAAAATGTGTCTACTGCAGAGGGACAAGATAGAGGCATGAGAAAACAAGTTTTTTGTATATACATTTGTATATATATATTATATATTTTTATATTATTTATTTTTTACCCTCTTTTTCTCCCCAATTTAATGATAACCAATTGTTTTGATCAATCATGGAAATCCATATTTAGAAAGCAGATGGAGAACAAGCTATGACGGAAAAATACTGGAGTTTTGTTGCAGGTACAGCCAACTAGTGCAAAAATAGTATTGCGATATTGTCAAAACGATACGGTATATAGTAAAAAATAACTTTATCGCCCCCAATCACTACTCTTTCCTACACTACTCCCCTCCCCACTTTTCCCATCCTCTCTCAAATGTATCCTTTATTTCTGAGCTACTGAGCGTTTCCCGACTGAGTATGATGTGCTCAGAAAATCCCACAGTACCTTCAGGGGAGTAGTCATCATCGGAATGGACTATTTTACACATGTACTCACACAAGCATACAGACACAACTGTGCACACACACACCGACGCACTCATTAGGATTTGAATCGGCGGACCCAGCATGAGAAACAGTTTGGCGGTACCTGCTCTGACCTGTCTGTTTGGTGGTGTGCTTAGCCGGTGTTAGTCAAGCAGAGAGGTAAAGGGGGCTACTGCAACTGTCACACAAGACCAGTCAGGAGGAATCTGAATCCTCCCTTATGTATCCCATGCCTTCCTCTATGGCAGAACACAGAGCTCAACAGTAGAGAGGGATGCAGAACATTATCTCCCATTTCCACCTGAGAGGGGTAAATCTTCTCTACAAAGCCCTGGCATTCTGACAAATCCAACTATATGACCACAAATGAAAGCTGTAATATTGTGAATTTTACAGAAAGCACTAGATTCTCGTAGAAGTCTGTCTTTTCCAGAGTACAGTGTTATATATCAGGAATATGCTGTGCTTGTTGTATCTATATTACTGGGGTAGATTCATAAACAGAAAGGGAGGTCCCAGCTAGAATATAATGTTCTGAAAACCATATGTTTTTTAGAGCTGGGTGAGAGCGCAGTTTATTTACTTATTTTTTATTTAACCTTTATTCCTATGGTGTTTTTGCGTACAACCTTCTGGGAATGGTGCAGAATAGTTGCTTGGCTTTGGAACATTCTCAACACATTTAAAGGAACTTGACAAAAAATATATATTTTCTTGATATTTAATTACTTTTCAAACATGGTTATAATTCATTTCAATTTTGGTAATGTTTTAGGAACGTTATCCAACTGGTTTGACATTGGAAATGTTATCAAATAGTTCAGAGAATGTCAAGAAACTACATATTTCTGTGGGAATTTCAGTACTTCCCAACGCTTCCCACAGGTTTTCCTCATGGTTCTATTCAAAATAATTTCCACAAATTGTTCCAAGAATGTTAAAAATAACTTTCTGTGGAAATTCCAATTCTTCAGCATAATGTTTCCTACAGGTTTCCTCATGGTTCTATTTAAAGTCATGTTCTCCGAAAATCATGAAAACGTTCAATAAAAAACACAAGAAAACATTAGTAACGTTCAAAAAACGTAATAAGAATGTTATTTTAAAACATATACATTCCATTCTCAGCGTTGATAAAACTCTCTCTGGTTAGCTGACAACATCACAAAAACAATGCACGCACTTCAATGGGGCAGAAGTTTGTGTGCTGTTGTGATTCTGGATGGCAAGATAGCTAGCAACAATGACAAGAATTTACCATGTGGGGAATCGTAGGTGGCTCGTTTCAACTCAATGCATCTTGTTATTGATACAATGTCTTGTAAAATTAGCTATCTAGCTAACCAACAACTGTAACAATGTATTTGAGATACAACAAGTGCTCATTGTCACGGATTGCCTGCTCATTAGGCATGATTAGCCCAGCAAATTAACAATATTAGCGCCAGATTGACGAGGGCAGCATTTTCTGAGCTAAACTGATCAAGATGCACCTCCAACAACAACATATAATACATAATTCTGCCCAAAAATAATGACAATTTCTCTCAACCAGTGGCATATGGGATTTTTAGGTGAGCGCTGATCCCGCCCTGTGATAAACAGTGCCCACTTGGTCAAAGGCATGGTAGAGGAGCAAAATATGTTGCTTGTCCATTACTAGTGCACCTGTCCAGGGTCCTGCTGGAGAGACACATCGCTGCGGTGCTCCAGCAACATTCCGTCCAAAAAAGTATCTAACATAAATCATGTAGCAGATATAGCATATGGTAGAAAGTATGTGGCTTTTTGTGTAGCCTACAGGTTGGAGATAAAATGTATGTCTATGTAATGAGACAGACACTTTTTACATCATGCAGGTTTCTCCAGTCAAATAAAAAATGTGCTGTCATGTTAATAAACAACATATCCTAAAAACAGGACAGGTCAGTGTAAAATGGACAATATGGAATGGACAATCACAACTGTTGTCCAGGAGTTTCACACCATTGTCATAATCAGTGGTTTCAAGTTTGTATCAGTACATTTTTTGACAAGCTGATCATAGTGAAAAAGAAAATACTTCTGCATTTCCCACTCTGTAAACACATTGCAAATAGGCTCAACTCATGATAAAGTTGGGTAGCTGATATTCAGAGCTTAAATAGCCAAATTGATTAGTCAAAGAAATCAGGACTAGTAAAGCCAATATAATGGCCTGTTTTACAAATGGTGGACATACCATATAGATGGGCATTCATAAAATTCCATTGTGGCCGCCATAGTAGGCTACACGCCAAGAAGCACGAGCAGACGTCTTTTGGACTTCTTTTTTTGGTGCAGTCCAGACCGGCCTTGGTTTCCACATACACAGACATTGGTTTTTGTCCAGTCCGGACATATTCTGAGCCTTGATTTGGCTCAAACATAGACATGTAGAAATTACGTATTTTCAACTTTCATTCAGAACCAAAAATGAGTCTGATTTCAACAAATCAGGAAATACATGTTTTCAACATCTTGAAAAAACATATTTTCAACATCTGGAAAATCAGTATTTTAAACTTTCATTCAGAACCGAATATGTACCTGATTTCAACATCTGGAAAATAAGTATTTTTCAACGTCCGGAAATGACGCCTTTTCAAAGTCTTGAAAAATATGGATTTTAAACCTACGAAAAAAACATATTTTCACCTTTCATTCAGAAATTTAACCTAACTTCAACTAATTGGCCACACCTGATCTTTATCTTAATTTCCTTTGAAATGGGGTCTGTTTTAATAGACAAAAATTCACACCTTTATAGTTTAAAAAAACATGGTTTGCTGTGTTCCTCCTGGTGGTGCAGTGGACTAAATCCATGAATAGAGAACAGAAGATCATATGGCGCCTTGCCAGAATAAAAAATTAATGTTCATTCATGCCTAAGCAAATTCATATCCATGTGTCCTATCTGTGATTGGAGTTGAAAACAGTTAACCAAACTAAGAAAGCAGTGTTATTAAAAGTCTTAATAACCCTTTAATTTCTGTTCTCAGAACACTAATAAAACCTCCTCTGAAAACTTTTATGGAACCATAGTAAAACATTTTCATAACCTCCCTGCAACCTAAAAATGAACATTGCCAGAACAGGCTACATTTTCACTTCCATTCTCAAAACGTTTAAAAAACATCAGTTTTACCGGTCAGGAAATGTATGGCTTCATTCTCAGAACTAATTGGAAACCAAAAACTTACATTCTCACACATTCAGGGAACCAAATTTGCTAGCTGTAGTGATTTTTTTCTGTCTTTTCTATTTTCATCAACTGCCACTGGGCTTAGAATTAGACAGCTACTGTAGCTGCTTGACAAAATGGCAATGATAAAGACCATAAGGTAAGGATGAGTTGACTGTTTTTTGATGAAAAACAAAACCATGTGGGAAAAGATGAATGACAATTAATATGTAAAAAATAAATAATAAAACTACATTCAGCCTTTGACTGTTTATGCAACACTGTCATGGAAAACTAAGTTGAAGATTTTTTAAATGTAATTCCATCAGTCTGAATATTTAATAAGAATTACAATATTATGCATCATACTCATTTTGTACATCCTTTTCCTTTTTTACCCATTCCTAAATCTGAAGAGCAAAGCCCGCTGTTATTCTTCAAGAGGCTTCACAGACAGGCTCTTACTCAGGAAAATAACTTTGTGTTGTGAGGTTTCTCTGTGACCCTTTGCCACTGTTTCACCTATCTCTCCATGGCTTGCACCATCTTGTCTAAGAGCTGTCTTTTCAGAATATTCCTCTGTTCTTGTGTGAGTTAGGCTCCATTTTGTGGACAACAACAATATACAGCTTTGTGTGTAAACACAGACTTGGGCCAGATCTGCATATATGTTACACATAGTAGCCTGCAAAGCCATCTCTCTCTCCCAGCACAGAGACTCAGTGTTCACATCAATGGCACTGTGTTTATAATAGGACTTTCCCCTTTCATGATTATCTCCAGAGGAAACAATGTCAGAGACACAGTGTGCCTCTGCCTTACACACCTCTCTATTCTCTTCTTATCTCTGTCCTCAAGGCTAACAGTCTGTGTTTCTCATATTCTTAAATCAGACAATCCTCCCACTAGTCAGCCTTAATGGAGGGATACAGGGTGTCTGCACTTAAGGCTAAGAAGGGCAGAGTGAAGCAGAAGCCCAGTTCCTGACTTCACAATAGCTGATTTGCTGAAGAGATTGTCTGGCTGAGCTAACAGGGCCTACTCTGTGCAGTGTTCTGTCAGGAAGACTCTCTCTCTCTCTCCCTCCCTGTCCCTGTAACACGGAGGCACAGGGAGGGCTGCAGGAAAAAAACACAGAGTTAAAGTTAGAGGCTACTCCCCAGGGAGGATTGATCTCTCCCTCTCTTTCCCACTCCCTCTCTTTTGTTTTTGCTGCTCTTCTTAGAGGCCATCGACCCTGTCCTTGTGTGTGTGTGTGTGTGTGTTTCTATAGTGTGAATAATACAGTATATAGTATGTTTTTTCGCCTGTACGGTGCTCAATCAATTAATTAAACATATTTGAATTACACTAATGAATGAGGAATGACACAATTGTGATGTCCTAAACGCATGCACAGACATGCGAACACACACACACTGTATTGCAGCTCCTTACCTCTTACCTTGGTGTGATTTTGTGGCAATCAGCTTTTTATTAGTTGCTGATTAATGAGCCATGGGTTTTAAGGCAGTATAGAGAACTTCTGGAAATGCTCTAATGCTTGCATTTTTCAGCATGTTTTTACAAAAAGACACAAGGCGAGACCCAAATGCAGACACAGGAGGCAGATGGTTGGAGTCTTACAACATTTATTAATCCAAAGGGGTAGGCAAGAGAATGGTCATGGACAGGCAAAAAGGTCAAAACCAGATCAGAGTCCAGGAGGATGCTCGTGGTCAAGGCAGGTAGAATGATCAGGCAGGCGGGTACAAAGTCCAGCAACAGGCAAGGGTCAAAACCGGGAGCAGCAGGTGAACACACTCCAGTCAGCACAAAAATAGTCCAGCTCAACAACACCCCCTCAACCAGACCCGGAGAGCTGGAGTTGGAGAGAGACATATCTGCACTCTGGACTGTGGTTAGACAACATCAACAGGAGAAAGAGTAGGAGCAGGAGAAGAATAGAACGCTAGAGGAGAGGATCAGAGTGCTGGAGGAGAGGGTGAGGGGAATGACGTGTGACAGAGAACAACCCAGAGAGCTGGCCACCCCCGCAGAGAAGCCAGCAGAACAGCCCACCTCAGCCCCATACTAAAGTCTTGACACCACAGCATAATAGTCCACCCAGACCCTGACCATATCCTCAACATCACAGTAGGTCAGACAAATTAAGAACCCTCTCTGAGCACCCACGTCAGCCACCCTGATAGCCCTCCTGACAACCCCACACCCACTGAGGACATACACAAGCCACAGATTGTACTCGGAAATAAACTTTTTCCCAAACACAGTGTCTAAACTCTGGTGTCCAAACACTCAGACCTTCTGTCTGAGGACCAACTAGGGTCACCCGGCCACATAATAATATACACAGGCACAAACAACCTGAGAGCACAGCAGGGAAGGGTGGTCACAGCACTCAAGGGAGTGATTGAAAATGCTTATTCTACTTTCCCCAATGCACAAGTGGTTATCTCCATCATGCTACCACAAAAAGATTTCCACCCTGCTACCATACAGCGGGTAAACGCAAGTATTTCCCGTGACTGTGCCTCAAAACCAAATGTTTACCTGGCCCTCCACTCAACCCTGGACTTCATGACCAGGTCCATCTATACAATCAATAAAATGTATCAATAAAATGTATTTATAAAGCCCTTCTTAAATCAGCTGATGTCACAAAGTGCTGTACAGAAACCCAGCCTAAAACCCCAAACAGCAAGCAATGCAGGTGTAGAAGCACGGACAGCAGTGGCCATCTTCGACCGGACCCTAAAGGACATCACCCTCAACTGCAGCCCCAACACCTCACAAAGGTGAAACAGATCAATAGACACCCCGTCCCAACCAGCAAGACACTCTCCCAGACCTGCGGGACCCCCCCCTCCTTGGACCTACACATAGAGGACTCACGCCGAGAGAACCTACATCCAGACCACAGCACCACCAGCCACATCCAACCCCCCGTCAACCATGCCCACACCCCATTTAGGCCTCCTCAGATCAGACCTATGCCGCCACTGCCCACCCCATGCCCCCCTCTCCCGCAAAGAGGACCTCAATATGAAAGTAACACATATCCCCAGGCCGTGAGCAGGAAACCAGGCCCAACCCCCACTCTTACATTAGCCCAAGCCAATGGCATGTACCAGATGCTCAACAGGCTCTGCTCACACTTACTGGTGTAAACCACACAACTAACAACATTGGACACTTTATGGAACATAAAGCCTTCACTTTCTCATCCTGGAATATCCAAGGCCTGAGGTCATCTGCCTTTGGCCTAAAGAGCAGGAACCTGGATTTCATTAAAGAAATCTGAAATACAGACATTGTCATCCTACAAGAAATGTTGTACAGAGGAGATGGACCCACTGGTTGCCCCCTAGTTTACAGAGATCAGGTAGTCCCATCCACCAAACTACCAGGTGTGAAACAGGGAAGGGACTCTAAGGGGTATGCTAATTTGATATAGAACAGACCTAACTCACTCCATTAAATTAATCAAAACATGAACATTTTACATTTGGATAGAAATTCAAAAGGAAATTATCTCAACTGAGAAATATGTCCTCCTGTGTGCTACCTACATCCCCACACTAGAATCCCCATACTATAATGAAGACAGCTTCTCCATCCTGGAGGGGGAAATCAATAATTTCCAAGCCCAGGGACATGTACTAGTCTGTAGCAACCTAAATGCCAGAACTGGACAAGAACCTGACACCCTCAGCACACAGGGGGACAAACAACTAACTGGAGGTGACAGCATTCCCTCCCCAATATGCCTCCCTAGGCACAACTACGACAACATAACCAACAGAAACGGGTCACAACTCCTGCAGCTGTCGCACGCTGGGCATATCCAGGCTGTATCACATACGGACGTGATTGAGAGTCCCATAGGGCGGCGCACAATTGGCCCAGCGTCATCTGGGTTTGGCCAGGGTAGGCCGTCATTGTAAATAAGAATTTGTTCTTAACTGACTTGCGGTGGGCTGTTCTGCTGGCTTCTCTGTGGGGGTGGCCAGCTCTCTAATGGGTTGTTCTCTGTCACACGCCATCCCCCCTTACCCTCTCCTCCAGCACTCTGATCCTCTCCTCTATTGCTCTGTTCTTCTCCTGCTTTTTCTCCTGTTGATGTTGTCTCACCACAGTCCATAGTCCAGATATGCCAATTGTAGGCTTCGAGGGCACTCCTATGGTTGGTACACCTATAGCTCATCTCTTGGCAGTAGTCCTGTAGACTTCTTTATCACTGACCTCAACCCAGAGTCTCTCAGAGCATTCACAGTCAGCCCACTGACACCTTATCAGATCACAGCAAAATCACAGTCCACTTGAAAACAGCAATGTTTAATCATGAGGCATCAAAGACAAAGGAACTGAATAATATTAAGAAATGCTATGGATGGAAGGAAAGTAGTGTGGAAACCTACCAAAAAACAATTAGGCAACAACAAATTCAATCCCTTTTAGACAATTTCCTGGACAAAACATTCCACTGTAATAGTGAAGGTGTACACTTGGCAGTAGAAAACCTAAACAGTATATTTGACCTCTCAGCTTCCATATCAAATCTAAAAATGTCCAACAGAAAACCTAAGAAAAATAACAACTATGACAAATGGTTTGATGAAGAATGCAAAACCTAAGAAAGAAATTGAGAAACCTATCTAACCAAAAACATAGAGACCCAGAAAACCTGAGCCTACGCTTTCAATATGGTGAATCATTAAAACAATACAGAAATACACTACAGAAAAATAAGGAACAGCAAGTCAGAAGTCAGCTCAATGTAATTGAAGAATCCATAGACTCTAACCACTTGGGAAAACACTAAACAAACAACAACACAAAGAGTTATCTATCCAAAAACAGAGATGTATGGGTAAACCACTTCTCCAATCTGTTTGGCCCTTTAACAAAGAACAAACAGCAGAAAAATATACATGATCAAACACAAATCGTAGAATCAACTAATAAAGACTACCAGAACCCACTGGATTCTCCAATTACATTGAATGAACTACAGGACAAAATACAAACTCTCCAACCCAAAAAGGCCTGTGCTGTTGATGGAATCCTTAAAAATGAAATGATAAACTATACAGACTTCAAATTACAATTGGCTATACTTAAACTCTTTAACATCATCCTTAGCACTGGCATATTCCCCAAAATATGGAACCAAGGATTGATCACCCCAATCCACGAAAGTTAAGACAAATTTGACCCCAATAACTACCATGGGATATGAGTCAACAGCAACCTTGGGAAAATCCTTGGCATTATCATTATCAGCACACTAGTTAATTTCCTCAGTAAAAACAATGTACTGAGCAAATGTCAAATTGGCTTTTTACCAAATTACCGTATGACAGATCACACATTACCCCTGCACACCCTAATTGACAAACAAACAAAAACAAAAAGCAAAGTCTGCTCATGCTTTGTTGATTTCAAAAAACGTTTGACTCAATTTGGTATGAGGGTCTGCTATACAAATTGATGGAACGTGGTGTTGGGGGAAAAACATACAACATTATAAAATCCATGTACACAAACATGTGGATAGCAATGTGAATAAAGGGGGGCTCCCTCTGCTGTTTCCTGAAGTCCACGATCAGCTCCTTTGTTTTTATTTTTTGGTTGAGAGGTTATTTTCCTGGCACCACACTCCCAGGGCCCTCACCTCCCCCCTGTAGGCAGTCTCGTCATTGTTGGAAATCAGGACTACTACTGTTGTGTCGTCTGCAAACTTGATGTGTGGCCATGCGGTCATGGGTGAACAGGGAGGGGGCTGAGCACGCAGCCTTATGGGGCCCAAGTGTATAGAATCAGCAAAGTGGAGGTGTTGTTTCCTACCTTCACTCCCTGAGGGCGGCCCTTCAGGACCCAGTTGCACATGGCAGGGTTCAGACCCAGGGCCTCGAGCTTAATGATGAGCTTTGAGGGTACTATGGTGTTGAATGCTGGGCTAT
The DNA here is from genome assembly GCA_030435695.1 of Brachymystax lenok tsinlingensis. Classification (NCBI taxonomy): domain Eukaryota; kingdom Metazoa; phylum Chordata; class Actinopteri; order Salmoniformes; family Salmonidae; genus Brachymystax; species Brachymystax lenok. The sequence continues at coordinate 37,093,653 of CM059813.1, forward strand.
AGTCAATGAACAGCATTCTTACAGGTATTCCTCTTGTCCAGATGGGATAGGGCAGTGTACAGTGCAATGGCAATTGCATCGTCTTTGGATCTATTGGGGCGGTAAACAAATTGAAGTGGGTCTATGTCACGGCTGCTCCCGCTCTTCCCCCCACACCAGGCTCCCCAGCATTGCGCACTCCTGCCATCATCATTTAAAGACAATGCTACCAAATACTAATTGAGTGTATGTAAACTTCTGACCCACTGGGAATGTGATGAAAGAAATAAAAGCTGAATTAAATCATTCTCTCTACTATTATTCTGACATTTCACATTCTTAAAATAAAGTGGTGATCCTAACTGACCTAAGACGAGGAATTTTTATTAGGATTAAATGTCAGGAATTGTGAAAATCTGAGTTTAAATGTATTTGGCTAAGGGGTATGTAAACTTCCGACTTCAACTGTATGTTTAATTGTTACTTGATTAAATGAATCATGTAACAATTAACTCATTAAGAATTTGAGGCACCACAGAAGAAGTTGTTTAACGAATTTCCATCTCCCTAATTAAACTAAAAAAATATATATAAATATATATATAAATCATATATCGATAACAGTCACTTATTAATCATTACCTCATAACAGTCTCATTCTGAACATCTCATAATCCTTGGATCTGTAAGAACCCCTACCTTTCTGAATATTCGTACTACACAAATTGATTTAATCATTTACAACGCATTTGAATGCTGAAAGCTGAACGAGAGACCTCGGTTTGTTTTTGTAATGCTGACAGATTCCGCAGAGCGGGCGAGACACGGAAGCCCAGCTAGCCTAGCTGACTCGGCGGTCTCAAATGGAGGTTGCTATTGATCATTTCAAGTGCTGCAGGAGCTGTGTTTACTTTGTTTTGTTCGGGGACAATGTGGACTGTGAAGACATTCAATGTAGCAACTGCTTGCTTGCGGAGTACTACGGGGGTGAAGTAGCTACTCTTAGCAAGCAAGTAGCAAACCCACACAAACTACTGGGGAATCCACGCCCCCCATAAGTTTTCTTTCACCCCAGTAGCCGGACGCCGCTCTGGTGGAAGTATCGCCGCCGTGTCGGCTCTCCACATTCGACTGGCCGGTGCTCAGCAGGGTTCCATCCCCTAAGGAGTCTCCACCTTCCCTGGAGAATGGAGCTATTCTCAACCAGACCAACCAGCCATGGAGATACGTCACTTGCAGTGGAAGTCGAAGACAGCGTCCTCTGGCAACGGGGATCTCCTTGGAGATATTGAGCCCGGACCTGACACAGACCAGAAACAGCTTTGTTTCATCCTCTGTCCTGGATCCAGAGGTTCCAGTGCCTTCTTCCTTTGGGGCTTCCCATTCAAGATTGGATTTGGAGGTACCTACATCTTCATCCTCTGTTCTGTCTCCCTCTCCGATAGCTTCTACCTCGGGTTCAGATCCTCTGAGCTCCCACCCTCATCAGACCGTGAGGCTGCCTGAGAGACCGGCCCATTAAACATTGCCAGCTATCATCATAGGCAGCTCTATGGTGAGAAATATCTTGGTTCCCAAGGCAAAAACCCTGTGCTACCCAGGATTATGAGTACAGGACATCACAAGGCTGCTTCCGACTGTTCTACAACAGATGCCGGGAGCTGACATCGTTGTAATCCATGTGGGGTCAAACGACATCAGGAGGGCTAGCTCAAAACATCTGAAAATGTATTTTAAAGAACTGATTTTAGCATTAAAAGACTCCAAAAAATGTCCAATCATTACAGGTCCATTACCATCGTTGGGCCGCAGATGTGAAAGATTCAGTAGGCTACTGGCCTTAAATCTGGCTAAAAGATTATTGTAGCTCTGCTGGAGTCACTTTTATAGATAACTTTGACACCTTCTGGAAACAGAAGATACTTGACAGGAATGACAGAGTCCATCCAAATCATCTTGGCTCCTGGACTCCTGTCCACCCATTTCAAGGCAGCGTCGAAACAATGACTTATCATTGACCCAAGACCAGCTCAGCTAATCCCTACCATTGTGACAATGAGTCGTCATAATGTTGCATTAAATGTACATTATCTTAGGGGTGTTGGCAGACACAACGTAAGTAACTTAATTTATGTCCCCCTAATTTCCCTGATACCTTTGTTAATCCTACAGCTATTGGATGCAGTAATCATGAGCCTATGAACCAGAGTTACACTGTTAGCACTGAGGCGGTGTGCCCTAGTAGGAAGTCTACTTCTGATAATCTTCCCAGTAAAGCAATTAAAAACAAGCAAACAACCTAGAATAGTGCTAGAAATAGCCCATATTAACATATGCAGCCTGAGAAACAAGGTCCATGAAGTCAATAACTTGCATGTAACTCATATGTCTGAAACTCACTTAGATAATACCTTTGATGATACAGTGGTAGCAATACATGGTTATACCATTTACCGAAAAGACAGAAATGCCAACGGAGGCAGTGTTGCGGTCTATATAAATAACCACATTCCTGTAAAGATTAGAGAAGATCTAATGATAAATACTGTTGAGGTAATATGGCTACAGGTTCATCTGCCTCACCTAAAGCCAATTCTTGTAGGAAGCTGCTATAGACCACCAAGTGCTAACAGTCAGTATCTGGATATTATGTGTGAAATGCTTGATAATGAATGTGACATCAACTGAGAAGTATTTTCTGGGTGATTTAAATATTGATTGGTTTTCATCAAGCTGGCCACTAAACAAAAAACGTCAAACTGTAACCAGTGCCTGCTACCTACCAGGGTATTTACAAACAGCTAGGAATGAAATTATCAACATGTATTGATCACATCTTTACTAACGCAAAAATTTGCTTTAAAGCAGTATCCAAATCCATAGGATGTATTGATCACAATATAATAGCCATATCTAGGAAAACCAAAGTTCCAAAGCCTGTGCCTAATATAGTGGACAAGGGGTCATACAATAAGTTTTGTAGTGATTCATGTGTTGGTGATGTAGAGAATATTTGCTGGTCTGTGGTGTGTAATGAGGAGCAACCAGATGCTACACTTGACACATTTATGAAATTGCTTATTCCAGTTACTAATAAGCACACACCCATTAAGAGAATGACTGTAAAAACTGTTAAATCACCGTGGATTGATGAGGAATTGAAAACTTGTATGGTTGAAAAGGAGGAGGCAAAAGGTATGGCAAATAAGTCTGTCAGCCCAACTAATTGGCAAACGTACTGCAAATTAAGAAATCATGTGACTAAGCTAAATAAAAATACAAATAAAGTATACTATGAAACAAAGATAAACAATGACAGTAAAAAGCTATGGAGCACCTTAAATGACATTTTGGGGAAAAAAAGCTTGGCTCCATCAGTCATTTAATTTATCACAAAACCCACTGATATTGGCAACTACTTTAATTAATTTTTCATTGGCAAGATAAACAAACATAGGGATGACATGCCAGCAACAAACGCTGACACTACACCAGTGGAGGCTGGTGACTTGAAAAAGTGAGGAGGATGGGAGACCCAGCGTAACGAGACAACAAAGTGTGTTTCAGAAATCGTCAAAAACAAATTATTTGAACCTAACGAAATTAATAAAGACATTTATAGTACATTATTATGGGGAATTGGAATGAGAGGGCTTCTTACACTGTGTGGGAAAGGGATCACAGCAGTGATTGAATGAGGGTATGAGGCATGAGTTGAGCTGTTCAGAGACTTGACCAGTGCAGGACAGGATTTGACTGGGAAGACAACAACACAACACACTACACAGTTAGACTAAAGAGCTAAGACTGAGTTAGTCCAAGCAAAGAGTAAAATTATTGATGTGTAATAATGTGATTGTGTATGTGATTGACACTACATACAGGAATGAGAGAAAATGTATAGGGGTACTCACAGTGCTTGGAGTGGAAACATTCAATGTGGGGTGGATGAGTGGGCACATGAGAAATGGCTTCAGTTCATGTCAGGAGAAGGTTAACAAAGGTAGTGGAGTGGAGTAGTCATCACCTCTTAATCAGGGAACAGAAGGGGACTTAGCTGTAAATATATATAGCAGATACATTCCATCACAGCTGCGCCATCGTAGGTTTGGACAACGAGTTTCTCTATGAACTTAAACTCAGAAATCTCAACATTCATAAAGTCAAACACAGACTGCGCAGCTCACCCACTTGACACATCAAAGTATCCCAAGAAATGTCCCTGAATAAAGCCCTGATCATCCACATACCTGACGATAACTGACAACTGCAAGCAGACTGGTGCCACCATAGGTCCCAGAGCGGTGGGGCAATTTTTACCACCTGGGGCCTGGAGTTTTTCCGTATATGTTAACCTATCTAGGAAAACTCTGGACCCTATAAGGTATGACAGTGATTCATCAGCTGTAAAAAGGTTTCATATGGGCTTTGATGGGATGAGTTTTTCCTAATCAGGTCACATAATTTTTTTAAACTCCTGGAAAAACTCCTGGCTCTGGGGGGGATGAAAACCCTGTCAAACTGCAGCTACCTTATATTTGTTCATATAAATTATATTTAGACTAGGAGGGGGATTTCCTCTACCCAGACACATAGACAACAACTGATAGACAATAGAACTCACAGGGCTGAGCTTGCTTTATCCATGTTTGCTTCATGCATGCCTATGCAACTAATTCATTCCAGTTAATCTTTATGGATTAGAAACGTATATAAATTTGATCAGATTCACATTTTCTCCTGACACACAAATGGACTACAAATTCATAACGTTACCGATTAGTTTACCCTGACCAGATGGACAAGGCGCAGAGGCTGTATGCAGCTGCTCTTATTAGTAGCCTATAGTTGATCAGACTGAAAGATTGTCTCGTTTTCATCCCATACATCATGCCAGATGTCTAATGTGTAGGTGTAGCCTAGGCTGCTGCAACATTTAGATGATTAGTTTTTGCTTGTGTCTGTCCGGAGTGATTATGTGTTATCGTCTTTGCTAAATACGTAAATACCGGAGGAAAGTGGAAAGCCTAATTGAGTGCACACATTTTTTTTTTTGCTGTGTCACTCTCTCTTTAATATTTTAATGGTTGATGCGATGGAAGCTATCAAATCATTCTGAATTGTTTTCAACATAGCAGAAAATACATTTGAAAGTTTGATATGTTCAGCAAGTAAAGCATCGTAACGTGCAATTACCTCTGCAAACTCCTTGTAGTTGCCCTTGTCGGCAGAACTTTCCATCTCGTTGTGTCCTCTAAAAGCTAATTCTTGTACGCCCAAAAACACAGGCAAGGCCAGCAATACAGGCGGCTAGATGAAAGGCTCCCTGTTAACCAACTATACAGGTGGTATTGAACGCACTCACCTTTTCATCCTTCTTCATGAAACTGATCTCAGGCAGAGGTCGACCCTCGCATTTAGTTCACACCTTTTCAGTGTACCCCAGAGAATGAAAGGGGTTCTTCAACAAAGGGTCCACAACATTTTCGGCAGTGTTGGCCATTCTGGCACAGAAAACTGCACACTCGCACTGGAAGCTAGCTAGCTACTGAAGCTAGCAAGGCAAATTTAAATAAATTGCACTAACTGGACACAAAAATGAAGTTGTAAAACCAAGAAAACTATTTATAATATACAGTGAGGGAAAAAAGTATTTGATCCCCTGCTGATTTTGTACATTTGCACACTGACAAAGAAATTATCAGTCTATAATTTTAATGGTAGGTTTATTTGAACAGTGAGAGACAAAAAAACGCATATGAAAAATGTTATAAATTGAATTGCATTTTAATGAGGGAAATAAGTATTTGACCCCCTCTCAGTCAGAAAGATTTCTGGCTCCCAGGTGTCTTTTATACAGGCAATGAACTGAGATTAGGAGCACACACTTAAAGGGAGTGCTCCTAATCTCAAGCTTGTTACCTGTATAAAAGACACCTGTCCACAGAAGCAATCAATCAATCAGATTCCAAACTCTCCACCATGGCCCAGACCAAAGAGCTCTCCAAGGATGTCAGGGACAAGATTGTAGACCTACACAAGGCTGGAATGGGCTACAAGACCATCGCCAAACAGCTTGGTGAGAAGGTGACCACAGTTGGTGCGATTATTCGCAAATGGAAGAAATGCAAAAGAACTGTCAATCTCCCTCGGGCCTTGGGCTCCATGCAAGATCTCACCTCGTGGAGTTGCAATGATCATGAGAATGGTGAGGAATCAGCCCAGAACTACACGGGAGGATCTTGTCAATGATCTCAAGGCAGCTGGGACCATAGTCACCAAGAAAACAATTGGTAACACACTACGCCGTGAAGGACTGAAATCCTGCAGCGCCCGCAAGGTCCCCCTGCTCAAGAAAGCACATATACATGCCCGTCTGAAGTTTGCCAATGAACATCTGAATGATTCAGAGGACATCTGGGTGAAAGTGTTGTGGTCAGATGAGACCAAAATGGAACTCTTTGGCATCAACTCAACTCGCCGTGTTTGGAGGAGGAGGACTGCTGCCTATGACCCCAAGGAAACCATCCCCACCGTCAAACATGGAGGTGGAAACATTATGCTTTGGGGGTGTTTTTCTGATAAGGGGACAGGACAACTTCACCGCATCAAAGGGACGATGGACGGGGCCATGTACCGTCAAATCCTGGGTGAGAACCATTGAAAATGGGTCGCGGATGGGTATTCCAGCATGACAATGACCCAAAACACACGGCCTTTGCCAAGGCAACAAAGGAGTGGTTCAAGAAGAAGCACATTAAGGTCTTGGAGAGGCCTAGCCAGTCTCCCAGACCTTAATCCCATAGAAAATCTGTGGAGGGAGCTGAAGGTTCGAGTTGCCAAACGTCAGCCTCGAAACCTTAATGACTTGGAGAAGATCTGCAAAGAGGAGTGGGACAAAATCCCTCCTGAGATGTGAGCAAACCTGGTGGCCTACTACAAGAAACGTCTGACCTCTGTGATTGCCAACAAGGGTTTTGCCACCAAGTACTAAGTCATGTTTTGCAGAGGGGTCAAATACTTATTTCCCTCATTAAAATGCAAATCAATTTATAACATTTTTCACATGCGTTTTTCTGGATTTTTTTGTTGTTATTCTGTCTCTCACTGTTCAAATAAACCTACCATTAAAATTATAGACTGATCATTTCTTTGTCAGTGGGCAAACGTACAAAACCAGCAGGGGATCAAATACTTTTTTCCCTCACTGTATGTGCATATCCGATTTTCTGGACCTGAGTGGCATGCATTTTACTTTGGGCACGCCAGAGTCTCCAAAACCGTCACCTCGGGAGCCGCTCCCCTAAGAAGTTAACAAATAGCTTGTAATGCGTCTGTGTGATGCTGGTGTAGAGGCGCAGGACAGCAGATATAAGTAATATAGCAATTTACTCAAAGAACAATACATGACAAATAAAGCCAAGCCCACAGTACGGAACGCAATACAATAAACAAACACTCACAAACAAACATGTGGGAACAGAGGGTTAAATAATGAACGAGTAATTGTGGGTTTGAAACCAGGTGTGTAAAACAAGGAAAAACCAATGGAAAATGAAAAGTGGATCGGCGAAGGCAAAAAAAAACTGTGACGTCTACCGCCGAACGCCGCCCTAACAAGGAGAGGGACCGACTTCGGCGGAAGTCGTGACAGTACCCCCCCCTTCTTGATGCGCGGCTGCAGCAGTGCTCCGACACTGGACTCGGGGATGACCCGGAGGACGAGGTGCAGGGCGATCCGGATGGAGACGGTGGAACTCCCGCAGCAACGAAGGGTCCAGAACGTCCTTCACCGGCACCTAGCATCTCTCCTCCGGACCGTACCCCTCCTACTCCACAAGGTACTGAAGGCCCCTCCTCCGGCGCCTCGAGTCCAGGATGGCTCGAACAGCATACCCCGGGGCCCCCTCGATGTCCAGAGGGCGCAGTGGAACCTTCCGCACCTCAGACTCCTGGAGGGGACCAGCCACCACCGGCCTGAGGAGAGACACATGGAACGAGGGATTAATGCGGTAATCTGGGGGAACCTGTAACCTGTAGCAAACCTTGTTCAGTCTCCTCAGGACTTTGAATGGCCCCACAAACCGCGGACCCAGCTTCCGGCAGGGCAGGCGGAGGGGCAGGTTTCGGGTCGAGAGCCAGATCCGGTCCCCCCGGTGCGAACACCCCGGCCTCACTGCGGTGGTGGTCGGCGCTCGCCTTCTGCCGCCTCACGGCCCGTTGCAGGTGCACATGGGCGGCCTCCCAGGTCTCCTCCAAGTGCTTAAGCCATTCGTCCACCGCAGGAGCCTCGATCTGGCTCTGATGCCAAGGTGCCAGAACCGGCTGATACCCCAGTACGCACTGGAAGTGGAGGAGTGGCGGAGTGAGTTTTGGGCCATCTCTGCCCATGGGATGAACGCTGCCCACTCCCCCAGCTGGTCCTGGCAATAGGACCGCAGAAACCTACCCACATCCTGGTTTACTCTCTCCACCCACCTGCCCGTTTCTCTCTGGGTGAAAACCTGAGGTGAGGCTGACCGAGACACCCAGACGTTCCATAAACGCCCTCCAGACCCTGGACGTGAACTGGGGACCCCGATCAGAGACTACGGCCGTTGCGACAGGTGCGACAACGGCCGTTGTGGAACAGGTAGGGGTTGTAACTTCCCTCTGGTCAGGTGTCTAGGAGCCTTGCACTGGGCGCACACCGAGCAGGAGGAAACATAAACCCTCACGTCCTTGGCCAAGGTGGACCACCAGTACTTCCCACTAAGACAGCGCAACGTCCGACCGATGCCAGGATGACCAGAGGAGGGTGACGTGTGGGCTAAATAGATCAACCGGTCGCGGACAGCAGATGGAACGTACAGACGCCCAGCTGGACACTGAGGGGGAGTGGGCTCTGTACGTAATGCCTGCTCGATGTCCGCGTCCAGCTCCCACACTACCGGTGCCACCAGGAAAGAGGCCGGGAGTATGAGAGTGTGATCCATGGACCGCTCCTCTGTGTCATATATCCGGGACAGTGCATCTGCCTTACCGTACTGGGAACCTGGTCGGTAGGACAGGGTGAAAACAAAAAGGGTAAATAACATGGCCCAACTTGCCTGGCGAGGGTTCAGTCTCCTCGCTGCCCGGATGTACTCCAGATTGCGATGGTCAGTCCAGATGAGAAAAGGGTGTTTCACCCCCTCAAGCCAATGTCTCCACGCCTTCAGAGCCTTGACGACAGCCAACAGCTCCCGTTCCCCCACATCATAGTTTCGCTCCACCTTGCTGAGCTTCTTCGAAAAGAAGGTACAGGAGCGGAGCTTCAGTGGCGTACCTGAGCGCTGAGAGTGCACGGCTCCTATCCCAGCCTCGGACGCGTCTACCTCCACTTTGAACGCCAAAGAGGGATCCGGATGAGCCAGCACGGGAGCCGAGGTAAATAGAGCCTTCAGGTGACTAAAAGCCGTGTCCGCCTCAGCCGACCACTGCAGTCGCACTGGTCCCCCCTTCAGCAGTGAGGTAATTGGAGCCGCAACCTGACCAAAGCCCCGGATAAACCTCCGTTAGTAGTTAGCAAACCCTAGGAACTGCTGCACTTCCTTTACCGTTGTGGGAGTTGGCCAATTACGCACGGCTGAAATGCGGTGACTCTCCATCTCCACCCTTGAAGTGGAAATGCGGTACCCTAGGAAGGAGGCGGACTGTTGGAAGAACAGGCATTTCTCAGCCTTGACGTACAGGTCATGCTCCAACAGTCGACCAAGCACCATGCGCACCAGGGACACATGCTCGGCGCGTGTAGCGGGTATATCAGAATGTTGTCTATATACACCACTACACCCTGCCCGTGCAGGTCCCAGAAAATCTCGTCAACAAAGGCCTGGAAGACTGATGGAGCATTCATCAACCCGTACAGCATGACGAGGTACTCATAGCGCCCTGAGGGGGTACTAAATGCCGTCTTCCACTTGTCTCCCTCCCGGATACGCACCAGGTTGCAAGTGCTCCTGAGTTCCAATTTTGTGAAGAAGCACGCCCCGTTCATTGACTCGATCGCACTGGCTATGAGAGGCAGCGGGTAGCTGTATCTCACAGTGATCTGATTGATACCCCGATAGTCAATACACGGGCGCAGACCTCCATCTTTCTTCTACACAAAAAATAAACTTGAGGAGGCAGGTGACGTGGAGGGCCGAATGTATCCCTGCCTCAGGGATTCGGAGACATATGTTTCCATAGCCGCCGTCTCCTCCTGGGACAGAGGATACACGTGACTCCTGGGAAGTGCTGCATCTACCAGGAGATTTATCGCACAATCCCCCCCGTCGATGGGGTGGTAATTTAGTCGCCCTCTTCTTACAGAAGGCGAGAGCCAAATCGGCATATTCTGAGGGGATGCACACGGTGGAGACCTGGTCGGACCTTTCACCATAGTTGCACCGATGGAAACCCCTACACACCTCCCTGAGCACTTTCGTGAGCACCCCTTGAGAGCCCTCTGTTGCCACGAAATAGTGGGGTCATGACAGGCCAACCAGGGTAGGCCCAGCACCACGGGAAACGCAGGAGAATCAATAAGGAAGAGACTGATTCTCTTCCCTGCATAACCATGCCCAGTGGAGCGGTAGCCTCCCTAATCATCCCCGACCCCAATGGTCGACTATCTAGGGCGTGCACAGGTAAGGGCATATCCACAGGAACAATGGGGATCCCTAAACTATGGCAAATTAACAGTCAATAAAATTCCCAGCTGCGCCTGAATCTACGAGCACCTTATGATGGGAATGCGGGGGAAAACTCAGGAAATTTAATAAACATATACATGTGAGCAACAGGGGGCTCCGGGTGAGCCTGGTGCCGACTCACCTGGGGTGACACGACAGTGCCCTGCCTGCTGCCTCAACTCCCTGAGGAACCCCCCCAGCACCGACGCAGTGTGCCTTCTGCGGCCACAGATGGTGCAGGGAATGGCCCCTCCTCTGGTCGCCCTAAGCGCAGCACCTCCCAGCTCCACGGACGTCCACGGGTAACCAGCAGGTTGTCTAGCCGAATGGACAGGTCCACCAGCTGGTCCAACGTGAGGGTGGTGTCTCGGCAGGCCAACAGCCGACGGACGTCCTTGCGCAGACTGCACCAGTAGTGATCAATCAGTGCACAAACGTTCACCCGCTGCCCAAAAGCGGCGGGTGAACTCTGCGTAATGGTCCAACGCCGTGTCTCCTTGGCCCACTCCAGGGCATTGCCTGGGAGGCAGGAGACGAGGGCGGACCGAGGGCGGACACGCTCTCACGTCCCGAAGGAGCCGGGTGGACGGTCGCCAGGTAGAGTTCCAGCTGGAGTAGGAGCCCCTGGCATCCGGCAGCCGTCCCATCATACTCCCTCGGGAGCGCGAGCCAAATCCCTCTGGGACCGGGTAAAGGAGGGGTGGACTGTGTGTCCTGTTGTAGTGGAGTTGGTGGAGGCGCTGGAAGACCTATGGAAAATGAAAAGTGGATCGGCGATGGCTAGAAAACCGGTGACGTCGACCGCCCAACGCCGCCCGAACAAGGAGAGGGACCGACTTCGGTGGAAGTTGTGACAGAGCTGCAGTTAGTTATTCCTTGCTACCCATTCCCGAAACTAAGTCCTACATATTTCCAAAACTAAAAGCATTGTATTTGGGACAAGTCACGAAACCCTAAACCTCAACTACATCTCCTAATGAATAATGAAATTGAGCAAGTTGAGGTGACTAAACTACTTGGAGTAACCCTGGTTACATGATCAAAACATATTGATACAACAGTAGCTAAGATGGGGAGAAGTCTGTCCATAATAAAGCACTGCTCTACCTTCTTAACAACACTATCAACAAGGCAGGTCCCACAGGCCCTGGTTTTGTGGCACCTGGACTACTGTTCAGTCGTGTGGTCAGGTGCCACAAAGAGGGACTTGGGAAAATTGCAGTTGGCTCAGAACAGGGCAGCACGGCTGGCCCTTAAAAGTACACAGAGAGCTAACATTATTGACATGCATGTCAATCTCTCATGGCTCAAAGTGGAAGAGAGATTGACTTCCGCATTACTTGTTTTTGTAAGAGGTGTTGACAAGCTGAAGGTACCAAGTTGTCTGTTTTAAAATACTAGCACACAGCTCAGACACCCATGCATACCCCACAAGACATGCCAGCAGAGGTCTCTTCACAATCCTCAAGTCCAGAACAGACTATGGGAGGCTCACAGTACTACATAGAGCCATGACTACATGGAACTCTAATCCACATCAGGTAACTGATGCAAGCAGTATAATCAGATTAAAAAATCTGATCAAATACACCTTATGGAACAGCGGGGACTATGAAGTAACACAAACATAGCCACAGACACATGCATACACACACATGATAACATACTGAATGGGAGGCACTATACACACAGGTACATATTTTGCGTTGTAGATATTTGCCGGACCCCAGGAAGAGTAGCTGCTGCCTTGGCAGCAGCTTATGGGGATCCATAATAATAAATACAAAACTAATTAAATAATAACACAAAATACACAGAATCACTTACATGAGATAAAAGTCCTTAGTGGACTGACAAGTTAGACATATGGAAAGGGAGGTACAGAGAGGGAGAGACAGAGAGACAACACTTGGATACATTTGGAACCTAAGCTCTAAAGGCATAGTAATACTTTGCACATGAACCACCGTTCATTCGGATAAGAAATGCAATGTATATATTTACGTGTAGATGTCTTTCTCCATCGTCTCTCTGTTGAAACCAATCGATCCGTCTATGGCGAGTGGCTCAATGTAAGGCTTTGGTTGTCCACCAGAGGTAACAATGTCCTTCTTAGTTATAGAGCTTCTCTGGTAGTGAAGTGTTTGTTTGACAGATACTTCAAATGCACCAGTGATAGTCTGAAATGGGGTTTCTTGCTTCCAACCTCGTGCCTTTAGTCAAAGTTCTAGGTCCCTTTACATGCACAGCTGCAGACTGTCAAATGTTCTGGTCTAGTCTTTATCTTATTCTCTCATGTTGAAAGTTTCAGAGTTTCTAACCATTTCAACCTGTAGCCACCGCTCCATGCTTTCTGGTATGGTAGATTCAGCCATTCGTTACGTCCGGCTCACACCGTCCGTCTGCTTGGTCTAATGTACATTTCGTTACCAAGGCTTTTATCCTCGGGTAAAAAGGGGGTGTTCCATCACGCCGACACAATGTCCGTGCTCACTTGGGTGTGGTTACTGACTGAGCAAAACTTTAGAAGAATAAAATCACATTGCTATCTTCACAAAAGTACTCTCATACTTAATCATATATTTTATACAACACTTAGATGTAAACTTGATGAATAGAATGTACACTTTATGAGTTAGTTATTTTGTTATACCATCCTTAATGACTTCACAAAATAATAAACAATATGACATGATTATTCTTTAGATTCCCACTAACCATTCCAAACATTTGGATGTCAGGAATAATGTTCCAATGTTTACCTTTTTTTAAGGTTTTGGCGGCAAGAGTATTTCTGTAATAAAGGAGATTTGAGTCTTCCAATACTAGAGGCACCTTTGATCCTCACCAGGGAGAGAGAGTCATGACAACTGTTTATAGACATAATTTGAAATGTTTACTGTTCACTTTTATTGTTTATTTCACTTTTGTTTACCCATTTCACTTGCTTTGACAATGTACACATACAGTGCCTTCAGAAAGAATTCAGACCTCTTTACTTTTTTTTAACGTTGCAGCATTATTCTAAAAAATGTCCCTCATCAATCTACACAAAATACCCCATAATGACAAAGCAAAATAATTTTAGCAATGTTTGTAAATGTATTAAAAATAAAAACTGAAATATTACGTTTACATAAGTATTCAGACCCTTTACTCAGTACGTTGTTGAAGCACCTTTGGCAGTGATTACAGCATCGAGTATTCTTGGGTATGACACTACAAGCTTGGCACACCTGTATTTAGGGAGTTCTCCCATTCTTCTCTGCTGATCCTCTCAAAAAATGTAAGTTTGGATGGGGAGCGTTGCTGCACAGCTATTTTCAGATCTCGCCAGAGATGTTCGATCAGGTTCAGGGCTCTGGCTGGGCCACTCAAGGACATTCAGAAACTTGTCCTGAAGGCACTCCTGCATTGTCTTGGCTGTGTGCTTGGGGTCGTTGTCCTGTTTGAAGGTGAACCTTCGCACCAGTCTGAGGTCCTGAGCACTCTGGAGCAGGATTTCATCAAGGATCTCTCTGTACTTTGCTCCATTCATTTTTCCCTCGATCCTGACTAGTCTCTTAGTCCTTGCCGCTAAAAAACATCCCCACAGCATGATGCTGCCACCACCATGCTTCACCGCAGGGATGGTGTCAGGTTTCTTCCAGGCGTGATCTTGGTTTCATCAGACCAAATAATCTTGTTTCTCATGGTCTGGAAGTCTTTAGGTCACTTTTGGCAAACTCCAAGCAGGCTGTCATGTGTCTTTCACTGAAGAGTGTCTTCCATCTGGCCACTCTACCATTACGGCCTGATTGGTGGAGTGCTGCAGAGATGGTTGTACTTCAGGAAGTTTCTCCCATCTCCACAGACGAACTCTAGATCTCTGTCAGAGTGGCCATCGGTTTCTTGGTCACCTCCCTGACCAAGGCCCTTCTCCTCGATTGCTCAGTTTGGCTGGGCGGCCAGCTCTAGGAAGAGTCTTGGTGGTTCCAAACTTCTTCCATTTAACCTCTCAGGGATTGCTGGGGCGCTAGCGCCCCAATCCCGACACTACAAGGTGAAATGTAAGGCGCCAAATTCAAAATCCAAAAGTTGAATTATTAAACATCCACCAATATACAAGTGTTCCATACTCATCAAAAGCTCTGTTTCTTGGCAATATCACAGCGTTGTCAGATTTCAAAAAGGTTTTACGGCGAAAGCAGCACATTTGATTGTTTGAGGGTAGCACCTCACATATTTTTCCCATAGCCATGTATCGATTAGCCATCACGGCACACACATAACATATTTCACAGCGAAAACAAATCAATTACCTGTTGAAGAACTTCTGCTGAGGTCATCCTAAGTGTCCAACGAAGACAATCCATGGTTCTTTTGTTAGAAAAAGTAATGTATTTTATCCATAAATCTCCATTTGGTTCGCGCGTTATAATCAGAAACGACAGCTTCCACTCCTCCATTGAAACGTGACGCAAACTCGTTCATCTTATACCTATAAACTTGTCCAAGAACAATAAAACATAGTTTTAAATGTATCCTTAGGAACACTTTTATGTATATTTACTATTATAAATCAACCGGAATATAAACTGATCGATAAAGATGGTAAAAATGACACTGCGCGCCTTGTCGGGAACGCGCACTGGGTACTGTTGACATAAAAAGTACACTTCCTGGTTTGCTCTTATTCTCTGGTCTAAAGCATCCAAAATGAAAATTTACACTGTCTCCAGACTGTTGACATCTAAAGGAAGCGATGGGTACTGCATTCATATGCCCTTATATGGTCATTTTCATGAGGGAGGGGTTCCAAATGAGCAATGTGTCAAAATCACTTTTTCCAGGACAGAAATTCCTCAGGGTTTTGCCATATGCGTTCTGTTTCACTCACTCACATTTGGAAAATTCAGAGTGTTTCCTATCCAATGGTACTAAATATGTGCATATCCTATTTTCTGGGCCTGAATGGGAGGCATTTTACTTTGGGCACGCCAGGCTCTCCAAAACCGACCCCTCAGCTGCAACTCCCTAACAAGTTAAGAATGATGGAGGCCACTCTGTTCTTGGGGACCTTCAATGCTGCAGAACTGTTTTGGCACCCTTCCCCAGATCTGTGCCTCGACACAATCCTGTCTCGGAGCTCTACGGACAATTCCTTCGACTTCATGGCTTGGTTTTTGCTCTGACACGCACCGTCAACTGTGGGACCTTAAACAGTCAGATGTTTTCCTTTTCACATCATGTCCAATCAATTGAATTTACCACAGGTAGACTCCAACCAAGTTGTTGAAACATCTCAAGGATAATCAATGGAAACAGGATTTAACTGAGCTCAACTTCGAGTCAAAGGGTCTGAATACTGTAATGTAAATAAGGTGTTTCTGGTTTTTTTTCTTTTTATAAATTTGCAAACATTTTAAACAACCTGTTTTCGCTTTTTCATTATGGGGGATTGTGTGTAGATTGCTGACGGTAAAACATTTTATTGATCCATTTAGAAAAAGGCTGTAACGTAACCAAATGAAGAAAAAAGTCGAAGGGTCTGAATACTTTACAAAGGCATTGTATGTTTCAGATGCCAATAAAGCCCCTTGAATTGAAATTGAATTGAGAGAGCAAGAGAGAGCGAGAGCAAGTCAGAGAAAGACAGAGAACGCAAAAGAGAGAGAGACAGAGAGCGAGAGAGAGGGCAAGCGAGACAGAGAGCAAGAGAGAGAGAGCACAAGAGAGAGAGTGCGAGAGAGAGAGAGCAAGAGAGAGAGAAAGACAAAGAGAAGAGATGTGCTGGACGAGTAACATGGCAGTTGGTGGGCACCGCTCGTGGAGCCAAATTCACTGAGAGGGATGCGAGTGTAATGCCAACATAGGTATCACCGGTGCCAGGGCTCATCACATCATAATAATCACAGTTTGTCAAAGTGCCCTCGAAACTAGAATTAGTGTTTTGAAATTGCATGCTACTCCTAAAGGAAAACGTTTTTTTTTTTTGGTCAACATTGTTATTATATCCGGATTCATTTGTTAACCCTCCCGTCGTCCTCGTATGGTGTGTAGAGCCCGTGTCCTCCGGGTCACCCTGTCCCGTCCTGACTAAAGGCCCAATGTGAGCAAGTGCGACAGTATGCGTGTGAGCAGCCTTTGCAGATGTATTTCTTACACCTGCAGCACACCGTGTGTGTCTTGGAGTCCTTCTTGGGCGGGCAGAGCTGACACCTCTTCCTCTTACTCGCCCCCAGGGCCGGGGCAGCGCGCGGGTCAGCGGCGGGCTCCTGGCGCTGTTGATCAGGAGCCGCCGTAGCACTCCGTAGGACTTTGACAAGCGCCGACGCGGCTTCGGTGCGGGGCAGATGCCGCCGTCTTTGGATCAGCGGCTCGACAAGCGCCTTTCCCAGCTGCTCGAGGAACACCCTGCGCTTGTTGCGCTTCCGAGGCATCCAGTCAGGCTTGGTCTCTCTCCATATGACAAAGGCGTTGTAGGAGGACACGTCGAGGATGTTGTGGAAGACGACCAGGGCCAGCGGGCAGTCATGCGCCTGCAGCTGCACGTGCCGACCACCTTGTCTAGGTTGTCCACGCCGCCTTGTTGCAGTTGTAGTCTAGGATGACGGCCGGCTTCCTGTGGCGGCGATCGCTGACTTCGGCCTCTGTGTGCAGCGTGCTCAGAAGTAGCACGTTCTTGTTTTTCTTCGCCAGGTAGGACACTAGAGTGGCGGTGGGCGTGAAGGCAAACCTGGAGGACAGGACCTGTCTGCCCTTGGACTCGAGCAGCGCGGTGGCAGCTTCGGCCTTGTTCTTTCTCACCGTGCCCACCACGGTGAGGTTCCTTTCGAGCCGCTGGCCCAGTTCGTAGGAGGTGAAGAAGTTGTCACAGGTGACGTTGCGACCGCTCAGTCCCGTTGTCAGATCGAGGACGACTTCGCATCCCCTGGTTCTTCTCGGGGCCCCGTTGGCCGCCTTGCCGGTGTACACTTGCATCTTCCAAGCGTAGCTGGACTTGGCGTCGCAGGCCACCCAGGACTTGATGCCGTATTTCGCTGGCTTGCTGGGAATGTACTGACGGAAAGGACAGCGGCCTGTTTGGAAAGGGGAGAAGAGATTAGCCTGTCGTCACTGTCTCATTGGGGCCAAGGGCCTTTTTCTATGTTACACACGCTGCTGCTGCTGCTGCTAGTCGGCCGCTACAGCTGCCACAGCTACTACCTCTCTATAGACATGTACGCACGCACGCAGACGCGCACACACCCGCACGCAGAGGCAAACACACGCACACACAAGCACTCCTTACCTCTGAACGGGACCAGTTGCTCGTCCACCGTCACGTCAGGCCCCGGGTTGTAGAGGGCCGGAAGCCGCTCGGCCCAAAGGTCCCAGACGTCTCGTATGGCGGCGAGTTTGTCCGCGGCGAGTCTGGCGGGCCTCGACTGGCGATCGTCGAATCGCAGCATCCTCGAGTACCTGTGAAAGACCTTGAGCGGCATGGTGGCTCGGAACACGGTCCTGCCGCTCTCGGCGTCCCACAGGCTGGCCGCGGCCTCGCCTCGGGACCTGTAGACGCCCGCCAGGATCAGCAGCCCTACGTAGGCGCGCAGGTCCGTGGCGTCCATGGCTCGCCAGCCGTCGCCGTATTTTCTGGCCCCGTGCAGGTTTGTCATTTCCAGAATTATCCTTTCTATCGCCGGTGTCACAAACAGCTTGAAGGTGGACGCGATGTCGAGGGCGTGGGCCGCGGCGTAGGCCGTGGGGCCCGGAGTCTCGTCCGGCCCGGCGCCCCGGATCACACGGGCCCCTCGGCGGCGGGGGCCGTAGGCCACGGGGGACCATTCGATTTTGCCGTTTTTCGACAGCAACGTCTCCCTTTGGCTGTCCGGAGCAGCCGAGGAGATGTCTTGGTCCACGCCTCGGTCCTCGCCGCGGTCCTCGAGCTCGTCCTCGGGGGCTTCCTCGGCGTCTTCCTCAGAGGAGGGAGAGGAAGCCCCGTCGACCTCGCGGCGCTCTGGGTTGTATTCCTCCCCATCTTCGTCTTCCGAAACCTCTTCCTCCTCCTCGGACTCAGAGTAGTCTTCTTGGTCCACGCTGGACAAGATCTGTTCTAGAACCTGCGCGCCGTGAAACGGGCGGCCATGGTCGCTCGGGTCAGCCGATCGGGTCCACCACTCAGCAGCGGGGAAGAGAGCACTTGGCAACGGTGGGGCTCCGGTCGCTTTGTGTTCCGCCGCTGACAATATTAGTATCCTCTCTACGGCCGGCACGGCCGCCGGCTTACGTGCAGGAGACCACAGACACCTGACAATGCACGAGGCTCGCGTGTAGCAGTCGACCCGGCCGAGCAACAGCGCAGAGCACAGAGCGGGAGCCCTGGAAACACAGCTGTACCGACGAGCGCAGAGCACAGACACTTGCTCGCAGACTCTCTACGCTCAACAGTGTACGCCTCGACAGTTGCTGAGGCCTGGGTCGCTCTGTACCGACGAGCACAGAGCACAGACACTTGCTCGCAGACTCTCTACGCTCAATAGCGTACACCTCGACAGCGGCTGGCGCCTGGTTCGCTCTGACTTACGAGCGCAAAGCACAGAGCGGGAGCCCTGGAAACACAGGGCCTGGGTCGCTCTGACTTACGAGCGCAGAGCGCAGACACTTGCTCGCAGACTCTCCACGCTCAATAGAATACACCTCGACAGCGGTCGGCGCCTGGTTCGCTCTGACTTACGAGCGCCAAAGCACAGAGCGGGAGCCCTGGAAACACAGGGCCTGGGTCGCTCTGGCCCCACGAGCGCAGAGCGCAGAGCACAGAGACTTGCTCGCAGACTCTCTACGCTCAACAGCGTACGCCTCGACAGTTGCTGAGGCCTGGGTCGCTCTGTACCGACGAGCGCAGAGCACAGACACTTGCTCGCAGACTCTCTACGCTCAACAGCGTACGCCTCGACAGTTGCTGAGGCCTGGGTCGCTCTGTACCGACGAGCGCAGAGCGCAGAGCACAGACACTTGCTCGCAGACTCTCTACGCTCAACAGCGTACGCCTCGACAGTTGCTGAGGCCTGGGTCGCTCTGTACCGACGAGCGCAGAGCGCAGAGCACAGACACTTGCTCGCAGACTCTCTACGCTCAACAGCGTACGCCTCGACAGTTGCTGAGGCCTGGGTCGCTCTGTACCGACGAGCGCAAAGCACAGAGCGGGAGCCCTGGAAACACAGGGTCTGGGACGCTCTGACCCACGAGCGCAGAGCGCAGACACTTGCTCTCAGACTCTCTATGCTCAATAGCGTACGCCTCGACAGCGGCTGGCGCCTGGGTCGCTCTGACCCACGAGCGCAAAGCACAGAGGGGGAGCCCTGGAAACACAGGGTCTGGGACGCTCTGACCCACGAGCGCAGAGCGCGGACACTTGCTCTCAGACTCTCTACGCTCAATAGCGTACGCCTCGACAGTGGCTGGCGCCTGGGTCGCTCTGACCCACGAGCGCAAAGCACAGAGCGGAAGCCCTGGAAACACAGGGCCTGGGACGCTCTGACCCGAGCGCAGAGCGCAGAACGGGAGCCCTGGAATCACAGAGCCTGGGTCGCTCTGACCCACGAGTACAGAGCGCAGAGCACAGAACGGGAGCCCTGGAAACACTGGGGGAGAGTGCTGGAAATCACACTCCGGCCTGTCTGTGTCATGCCCCGAAAGTGCGTTTTCAGGCAGGGTCTCCCGCCACTGTCCACACGGGGGCGCAGTTGTGCAATATCGGTGAAATGTTTTTGTGCAATAAACAGCGGGGCATGTCTGGACGTGTGTAGTGGCTGCAGCGGGGCATGTCTGGGCGTGTGTAGTGGCTGCCTGGGTCTCTCTCCTCCGCCACTGTCCACACGGGGCGCGGTTGTGCAATATCAGTGAAATGTGTTTGTGCAATAAACAGCGGGGGAGAGTGCTGGAAATCACATCGGCCTGTCTGTGTCATGCCCGAAAGTGCGTTTTCAGGCAGGGTCTCCGCCACCGCCCACACGGGGCGCAGTTGTGCAATATCGGTGAAATGTTTTTGTGCAATAAACAGCGGGGCATGTCTGGGCGTGTGTAGTGGCTGCCTGGGTCTCTGTGACCCGCGAGCGCAGAGCGTAGAACAGGGAGAGACCGCTGGACCTGGACATCACAGAGCCTGGGTCGCTGTGACCGACGAGAGCAGGCGCAGAGCGCAGAACGGGAGCCCTGGAAACACAGGGGCAGTGTCCGCACGGGCTGTACAGTTGTGTGATATCGGTGGAAAATGTGTTTGTGTAATACAATAATAATATATAACGGCCATACCCAACGCCCAACGTCCACAACGGGCTGTACTGTTGTATGATATCGGTGACAATGTGTTTGTGTAATACAATAATAATATATAACGGCCATACCCAACGGCACAACGTCCACAACCACTCGGGGAAAGTAGTGTAGGAGGGGCGTTTAAATCCGATACCCAAACCCACACGGGGCCCAAGGGCCGGACGGGGAGAGTGCTGGAAATCACACTCCGGCCTGTCTGTGTCATGCCCGAAAGTGCGTTTCAGGCAGGGTCTCCGCCACCGTCCACACGGGGCGCAGTTGTGCAATATCGGTGAAATGTTTTTGTGCAATAAACAGCGGGGCATGTCTGGGCGTGTGTAGTGGCTGCCTGGGTCTCTGTGACCCGCGAGCGCAGAGCGTAGAACAGGGGAGAGACCGCTGGACCTGGACATCACAGAGCCTGGGTCGCTGTGACCGACGAGAGCAGAGCGCAGAGCGCAGAACGGGAGCCCTGGAAACACAGGGGCAGTGTCCGCACGGGGCTGTACAGTTGTGTGATATCGGTGGAAAATGTGTTTGTGTAATACAATAATAATATATAACGGCCATACCCAACGGCCCAACGTCCACAACGGGCTGTACTGTTGTATGATATCGGTGACAATGTGTTTGTGTAATACAATAATAATATATAACGGCCATACCCAACGGCACAACGTCCACAACCACTGGGAAAGTAGTGTAGGAGGGGGCGTTTTAAATCCGATACCCAAACCCACACGGGCCCAAGGGCCGGACGGGGAGAGTGCTGGAAATCACACTCCGGCCTGTCTGTGTCATGCCCCGAAAGTGCGTTTTCAGGCAGGGTCTCCCGCCACCGTCCACACGGGGGCGCAGTTGTGCAATATCGGTGAAATGTTTTTGTGCAATAAACAGCGGGGCATGTCTGGACGTGTGTAGTGGCTGCCTGGGTCTCTGTGACCCGCGAGCGCAGAGCGTAGAACAGGGGAGAGACCGCTGGACCTGGACATCACAGAGCCTGGGTCGCTGTGACCGACGAGAGCAGAGCGCAGAGCGCAGAACGGGAGGCCTGGAAACACAGGGGCAGTGTCCGCACGGGGCTCTACTGTTGTATGATATCGGTGGAAAATGTGTTTGTGTAATACAATAATAATATATAACGGCCATACCCAACGGCCCAACGTCCACAACGGGCTGTACTGTTGTATGATATCGGTGACAATGTGTTTGTGTAATACAATAATAATATATAACGGCCATACCCAACGGCACAACGCGTCCACAACCACTCGGGAAAGTAGTGTAGGAGGGGGCGTTTAAATCCGATACCCAAACCCACACGGGGCCCAAGGGCCGGACGGGGAGAGTGCTGGAAATCACACTCCGGCCTGTCTGTGTCATGCCCGAAGTGCGTTTTCAGGCAGGGTCTCCCGCCACCGTCCACACGGGGGCGCAGTTGTGCAATATCGGTGAAATGTTTTTGTGCAATAAACAGCGGGGCATGTCTGGACGTGTGTAGTGGCTGCCTGGGTCTCTGTGACCCGCGAGCGCAGAGCGTAGAACAGGGGAGAGACCGCTGGACCTGGACATCACAGAGCCTGGGTCGCTGTGACCGACGAGAGCAGAGCGCAGAGCGCAGAACGGGAGCCCTGGAAACACAGGGGCAGTGTCCGCACGGGGCTGTACAGTTGTGTGATATCGGTGGAAAATGTGTTTGTGTAATACAATAATAATATATAACGGCCATACCCAACGGCCCAACGTCCACAACGGGCTGTACTGTTGTATGATATCGGTGACAATGTGTTTGTGTAATACAATAATAATATATAACGGCCATACCCAACGGCACAACGTCCACAACCACTCGGGGAAAGTAGTGTAGGAGGGGGGGCGTTTTTAAATCCGATACCCAAACCCACACGGGGCCCAAGGGCCGGACGGGGCCCAAGGGCCGTATCGCACACGGAGCAGGGAGCCTTGCTCAACCTCGCCACACTTCTCGCAGATTCTGTATGCTCTATAGCGTACGTACGCCTCTACAGTGGCTGGCGCCTGGGTCGCTGTGACCCACGAGCACAGAGCGCAGAGCGCAGACAGAGAGCCCTGGAAAACAGGGCCTGGGTCGCTCTGACCCGAGGACCACGGGAGGGTTAAAAAAATTCCAGTGCAATGCGCATCTGGTCAGGATTCATAGCATGTGATCTGACGTGATGAAAAACAATGAGCGACTGAATGAGATGCACAGTGGAGTCCCCTGTTGCCCCCTTTCAATACAAATCAGCCTACTGTCTGTCAATCATCACGTGACTATCACCTTGGTGAAGTGTTTTAAGACAGGATTGCAGGTAGCCTAGTGGTTAGCGTGTCGGACTTGTAACCGGAGGGTTGCAAGTTCGAATCCCCGAGCTGACAAGGAAAAAAATCGGTTGTTCTGCCCCTGAACAAGGCAGTTAACCCACTGTTCCCCGGGCGCCGTGGATGTCGATTAAGGCAGCCCCCTGCACCTCTCTGATTCAGAGGGGTTGGGTTAAATGCAGAAGACAAATTTCAGTTGAAGGCATTTGGTTGTACAACTGACTAATAATGGTGACTTTGACTTTAAAGCTGAAGGCCATTGTTGAAGGCAGCATTAACACAGGCCTATCATGTAGTAGTAGTAGTGTGTTTTATTGATTTCTTGCAATCATAGACTGAATTGTACACCAATTTACAACATAACATCAATAATGTGCTGTAAACTGTAATTATCAAATAGTAAAATCTAATCTAGCAAAATACTTAATAAAATACAATGTTAATGTGACTGCCACTGAGGTTCTATCAGTCAGCATCAGCAGCCGTGACTCTTCAAAGTGACTGTGGACATGTTCTCTATATGGGCTGGGGGTGGGAAGGGTGCATGGTTGCCCCACACAGAATTGACTGTTCACCAACAAAATGATCTCCTCTTACCCCCCACCCTCTTACACACTACACACACTACACACTCCCCACTGCTGAACTCATTAGGCCGGCGCTCGGAGTGCCCTGCCGTTGTTCCAACAGAGGTCTCCACCTGAAACAGCCGGGCAGGAAGGACAATTGTTCCCGTTTTGTGGAAATAAATCACAGGGCCTTAATGCTACTGGTAGTGTCTCACTTTGATTATCGCTGTTGACACATTAGTTGGGCACAGAATACAGATTGAGCTCCCGTGCCTTTCAAAAATGGTCGTATCGTGGTCATCTGTTGGCTGGCTGAATAATTTTTGGTTTTATTTGTTTCTCCACACAAACATGGAGGCTTTGCTCCTGAAAAATAATTTAGGTTTTGTTAAAAAAAATTATTCCTGAATTTAAACAAATTGAGTATTCTGAGTATGTCTGCTGTTCACCTCCTTTCGACGTCATTCAATAGAGACATTTGGAGGAAATCAGGAACACGATGAAGGACAGTGTCATGCAATTTGCAAGTGGATTGAATTATCTGAAAATGTCCAAACAATTTCCTGTAAAAATGGTATATTACGAAAAATGCCTATGTATTAAATTTTTATTCAAATGTTTGCCTCATCTCTGCAGGCTCCCGGAGGTACGGATCTCGGACAATGGACCGTATGAATGCCACGTGGGCATCTACGACCGAGCGACGAGAGAAAAGGTGGTCTTGGCATCGGGAAACGTCTTTCTCACCGTTATGTGTGAGTCATTTTTACTGTGAATATGCAAAAATGGCTAGCTCTGCTCTACTCTGACATCCTGCAACGTTAATCAGTTCTATCTTTTGGGTGTTCTGCTGTCTTTCTAACGGGATTCATAAATGTAAAGGGAAAATACCTTAAAGCAGCAAAAAATTACAAGAAATCTACCTTGACACTCCTTGTGAGTGAAGGTAAGAGACAGCCATAATGACAGTGGGACTGATAGATGAATATCTAAGAGGTTCAAGAGTAGACTGAGGCAGTGTTTTTTTGGAGATTGTACTATATCATGCTGTAACACAATTTCACTTATTCAACCCCAAGTTCCATACGGCAAACATGACTGGAACAACAACAAAAAAAGACAAAAAAAGAACCTGAACCATTCCCCTCTCTAATGCCATCAAATGCTGCCTCTGAGACCACTACTAGACAGGGATTTGAACCAGTCTCTATCTGTATAATTGCAAACCTGCCCTATTTTGGAGAATTACTTTTTTCTTTGTTCCCATGTTTCTACCAGTGACCAGAGGAGCTGCATCTCTCGCTCACTCTTTGTCGTAATTGTTGGTGCAACGTTCTCTAATGACAGCTGGCTCACTTCTCTCTGGTGTTTGAAGTCCAGCAGCAAGGCTTTCTATGTACAGCCTATCGCTAATTACCAACAGTAACATTTCTCCCAAAAACATGAGAGAGAAATACACAAGGACATAATTAGTCCATATGCTCATTTTGTTCCCTCAGTGTATTGCCTGCCAATGGCTCTTGACATTAGGCTGCAGGTGTACCCAAAGACCAGTTTTGGTTCTCAGAGCTCCTCCGCTGACCTTCACTTTCCCATAATAACATAAAACCATACAACATACAAGAAATACCAAACCGGATGAACTCTTCACAGACCTAAGCGAACAGAGCTTTATCAATGGGAGAGGATTCACCAAAGTTAACACCTTAATCGTTAAGGGGTGGTGGTCGACATATAAGAATGATATAGCCAGGGGAAAGTGTGGGCACTCTCTCAGCTGGGTGTTAAATCTCCCCTGGTGGAGGAGAAGAAGAATGGCCTCTGGCATTGTGGCTAATTGCCGTCTAAGCTGAAACAGAATTATTCATAACCTATTAGTGTGCCAAGTTCACTGGGAAGTGAGAAAAAAAGGAAAAGGGAGAAAGAAAGAAAATGAGAGAAAAAAGTAAATTAATAGGAAGCAGTTTTTTTAAAGGGCTTCATAAATAAGAATTATCATTTTAATGAATCCCCTGCCAAGAAATTCAATCACTCAGTTTCAGAAGGCCAAACCTCGAACTCTTGGTACTTCTGCCACTCTCCTTCACTCAGGGAAAGTTTATGTTCTTAACTTTTATCCTCAACTGTTTAAATTCACAATGGTTTGGTGATGCCTCAAGGCATGGGAGACTTTTGCCTTGAGGACTATTAAGGCAATGCTAGAGGATTATTAAGGCAATGCTATTATAACCAATGGTTATTGACAGTTATCCACTAAAACTATATCTCAAAGGTATGCTAAAGATAACAAAAAACATGTTATTCATGTTATTTCTCCATTGGAGTAAAATAGTTAACGGGTTAGAGAGTGCTGGAGAAAACATTTTAGTCATCTTATGGTTAAAGCAATGTTGAAAAAACCTATACATTTGACAGAGCATGTCCAGCCATTATGAAATATCAGAAAATTAACATCATCTCCTATTCACCAGTTTGTCTGTAGTTTAACATGGCCATGCAATTACTTCTATATGCTTAGATCTCGCCAAATTTATTGTAGGGTGACATTGCATCATATGCATTGCTACAGCTGCTTCCTCGTTGTCCTCTTTACTGGTTGGCTGGTGCTCTGTCACATACAGTATTGGGTGTAAAGATTTGATTCAGTGCATGTGTTTCACACATCTCTCTACTGAGCCCATAATTCCAGTGGAAATGTAGCCAGACAGGGAACATTTTAACACCAATACAATAAAACAACTACTAGTTCTATTTTAGCTCACTTGAGCAAATTATGACATCATTTAAATCCAAGAGCTGGGTTTTGAAATGGAAATCAGAGAACCCTTGGGCACTGTAGATCTTAAACTGTGTGACCTCTTCAGTCATTTTGAATTAATTTATTTTGTCCATATTTGAATAACTAATTAATCATGAGGTATAGAGAAGTAATTTAGTAGACAAATAAAATGAAAGGGAAGTTTCAGATACAGTGATTGGGTTGGTTTTGATGTTTTCAGAGCACCCGAGGTGTAGTTTACTGACTGTTACTAACCACAAAAGATTAAGGAATTTCATTTTACTAGAGTTCCAGCGTCTTATCAATCTCCTGTAAATCGCATGCAAAGGTCATAATTCCAGACATTACTAAATGAAAAAAAATCAATAGCTCTTTTCCCAATGGTACAAATAGGGTCATTATTTGTTATTACCTCTGTGACATTTAAAATATTAGGAGTAGTAATTTGTATCTTAGAGATCAGACTGACCTTGGCTCGACACGGTAAGGCATCTATTGTTAATCCAGTATGTTCATGTGGTTGTCCAGCACCTCAGAAGAACCTTGAGAGCCATATTAAGACAACTGTCTGTTATTCTATTGACCTCCAGTGTTTCAAGTGTCGGCTATAAAACACATCAGCTGACTGAATGTCAGGCTTCGATTCACCTTCTTGATGAAGAGCATCTCGGGCGACATGCGCTGCGTTTAAAAGGCATGTCACGTAATCCCTTGATGTAACCTTTGCAGGGCACAAATATGGAATTTAGAGGATACCCTTCATGAGGCATCAGGGCTGTTATTTACAGTTAAAGTCGGAAGTTTACATACACTTAGGATGGAGTCATTAAAACTAGTTTTTCAACAACTCCACAAATCTCTTGTTAACAAACTATAGTTTGGAAAGTCGGTTAGGGCATCTACTTTGTGCATGACACAAGTCATTTTTACAACAATTGTTTACAGACAGATTATTTCACTTATTTCACTGTATCACAATTCCAGTGGGTCAGAAGTTTACATACACAAAGTTGACTGTGCCTTTAAACAGCTTGGAAAATTCCAGAAAATGATGTCATGGCTTTAGAAGCTTCTGATAGGCTAAATGACATCATTTGAGTCAATTGGAGGTGTACCTGTGGATGTATTTCAAAGCCTACCTTAACCTCAGTGCTTCTTTGCTTGACATCATGGGAAAATCAAAAGAAAACAGCCAAGACCTCATAAAAAAATTATAGACCTCCACAAGTCTGGTTCATCCTTGGGAGCAATTTACAAACACTTGAAGGGACCATGTTCATCTGTACAAACAATAGTACGCAAGTATAAACACCATGGGACCACGCAGCTGTCATACCGCTCAGGAAGGAGACACGTTCTGACTCCTAGAGATGAACGTACTTTAGTGTGAAAAGTGCAAATCAATCCCAGAACAACAGCAAAGGACCTTGTGAAGATGCTGGAGGAAACAGGTACAAAAGTATCTATATCCACAGTAAAATGAGTCCTATATCGACATAACCTGAAAGGCCACTCAGCAAAGAAGAAGACACTGCTCCAAAACCGCCATAAAAAAAGCCAGACTACGGTTTGCAACTGCACATGGGGACAAAGATCGTACCTTTTGGAGAAATGTCCTCTGGTCCGATGAAACAAAAATAGAACTGTTTGGCCATAATGACCATCGTTATGTTTGGAGGAAAAAGTGGGAGGCTTGCAAGCCCGAAGAACACCCTCCCAACCGTGAAGCATGGGGGTGGCAGCATCATGTTGTGGGGGTGCATTGCTGCAGGAGGGACTGGTGCACTTTATAAAATAGATGGCATCATGAGGAGGGAAAATTATGTGGCTATATTGAAGCAACATCTCAAGACATCAGTCAGGAAGTTAAAGCTTGGTCGCAAATGGGTTTTCCAAATGGACAATGACCCCAAGCATTCTTCCAAAGTTGTGGCAAAATGGCTTAAGGACAACAAAGTCTATTTATTGGAGTGGTCAACACAAAGACCTGACCTCAATCCTATAGAAAATTTGTGGGCTGAAAAAGCGTGTGCGAGCAAGGAGGCCTACAAACCTGACTCAGTTACACCAACTCTGCCAGGAGAAATGTCCCAAATTTCACCCAACTTATTTTGGGAAGCTTGCTACCCGAAATATTTGACCCAAGTTAAACAATTTAAAGGCAATGCTACCAAATGCTAATTGAGTGTATGTAAACCTGTGACCCACTGGGAATGTGATGAATGAAATAAAAGCTGAAATAAATATTTAGCTCTACTATTATTCTGACATTTCACATTCTTAAAATAAAGTGGTGATCCTAACTGACCTAAGACAGGGATTTTTTACTAGGATTAAATGTCAGCAATTGTGAAAAACTGAGTTTAAATGTATTTGGCTAAGGTGTATGTAAACCTCCGACTTCAACTGTATATACCCATGAACAGTGAGATGAGCTCTAAGGTGTATAGGACAAATTACTCTCTCATCCTATAAAACTGGGATACCTTCAATAATGGATGCCCAACTTTAATTAAGCACTGTGTATATTTAGCTACTCGTTTATAAACTGCTTGGATTAACGATCTTCCAGTCATTCCCAAACACAGCAACGCCTGCAGACACAGCAGTAAGGGTTAAAGCTCAGACACACCGGTAGAACTGTCAAACATTTGCTTGTCGACAGTATTTAGCACCTCTGAACAGAGAGTCGGCAATCAATCTCTTTTTTGTTCACATAGCAAAGACCATGGAAGTCGTCAGCCACTCAGCCTTGTTAAAATACTCCAAACCAGAAGGTGGCAGTAGCATTGTTTGGCAATGCATATATGTGCATATTGCTTATGGTCTAGATTTGAAGTTATCTGCGATAATGTTGTTATTCTGTAGAAAGCCCTTGTTGATACTAGCCAGATGGCCACAGCCAGCCCAAAAACCAGCACCAAGGGGGGGGCCTCAGGACCGAGTTTGGGAAACCCTTCCATAGCCTACATTGCATATGAAGTGCGACTGGCTCATCCGTGGATGTATGGAGAAAAGGCCTTCTTTTTCACTTTTATTTTTGGCTCCCTCAAGTGTGGGTTTGTTCTCACTGATTGGCTCAAAGTCACTGACGAGCATTGCGATTTTATAAGTATACTCGGTAGGTTTGTCGCTATCGGGTTGTCAAGCAGCAGGTACAGCTTTTGTTCTAGCAAGAGAAGGAACAGCCTCCTACTTTGATAAGTACCTATCGGCAGTCTATCGGCAGTGATATTCTCGGTGTGTTCCATGCTTTAGCAGTCAGAGTTTAGGGATAGGGGGGCAGTGGGGTTTTGATGGATGGCTATGGGGCAGCTATTCCCCCTGTGCCCTGGGCTTGTTAGGAGATGAGAGAGCACCTCTAGCCCATGCCTGACGTAAGGAAGGACTCAAACATCATGAGCTAATCATCATCCGCTCCTGAGAAAGATTCATCACATGCATTAGGAAGTGTATGCCACCACACTATGCATTAATGTGCCTAAGGTCACCAGCACACAATGTCCTTGATGTATTTACCCATTACTGTCTCTCTGATCCACCCTCTTCCCCTCCATAATACATACTCCTCTCAACCCATTTAACTAATCATGTACCAACGTTCCTGTGTTTTGTCTGTATCATATTTTAATGAGTCACACTAATGCGCACTAAAAAAATCGAACTTTATTGTATTCACTAGTAAGAATAATAATAAAAACATGTGGGGGGTACACATACAGTAAAAAGTAAAAAAAAAAATGGGGAAAAGATCCAGAATCTCAATTTGTGGGAATGAAATAGAACAAGTCACATGCACTAAATTCCTCAGAGTTCTAATTGATGAAAAGTTATCCTGGGAAGATCATATTAAATGTGTCTGTTGCAAAGTGACAAAATCTGTTAGTACAGTATCATCAGAAAGATTAGTGGTTTGGTTCATCAGGCTTGCTAACTCTATACTGTAGCTTAATTTACCCATATATAATTCACTATAATATTGTCTGGGTAAATACTACCTACACAAATTACTCACCATACAAAATACATTTGCAAGACTAGCCATCTCCTCTAATTACCTGATTCTTTCTGCACCTTTGTGAAACACAATATTCTGTCTATTTACAACATGTATGCCAATTATGCACTTTCGTCTACAAATACTCATACTTCCCAGACAGTTTACCTAAACCCTTCAATGGATTCTTCCAGATTCATTCTGAAATCCATCTATATAACACAAGACACTGCAATGACCTTTACCCTCCCTGCTGCCGCACCTCAGACAGTACATTCTCTATCAGATACAGAGGTACCATACTCTGGAATTCTTATCTTCACATTGCCAAAACCTCATCATCCCTCAATAACTTCAAGCGAAGACTGGGGGTCAGCCTGATGAACCAAACTACCCAATAATCCCCTCCATGTAGTCTAACTCTCTCTCACACACAGACACACACACACACATGCACACACACATAATCAAACAAGGTTTTCTTGTTTTTCTTGTCTACTGAGTATATTATGTACAATTAAAATGAATATGCTTTCTCTAACTGATTGAACAAACTTTTTTTGTAATTATATTTGTGGTGTGGTTTTCATATAATCCCTTTTGGGCTTCCAACCTCACCTGCACACCATTTTTACCAGTTTGTTATCTGTACTGTTTTCTCTTTCACTTATTTTCTTTAGTGCAAATTAATTCAGCCTAAAGTTAACAGATGTTACAGCGGGTGCAGCAAAATGCTTGTCTTACCAGCTACTAACAGTGCAGTAAAATGCCAAAGAAGTACACAAATAATCAAAAAACTCAAATCAAGAAATCAAGACATGTCAGAACGAATCAAATTAACAACCCAAATAGCTCTGCATCAGTAATCCAAATGCAATCTGTCCGTATACATTGCATTTGGAAAGTATTCAGACCCCTAGACTTTTTCCACATTTTGTTACCTTAGTCTTTTTTTTTTAAATTGATTAAAATAATGACAAAGTGAAAACCAGTTTTCACTTTGTGATTATGGGGTATTGTGTGTTGATTGATGAGGGGGAAAAAATATTTAATCCCTTTTAGAATAAGGCTGTAACGGAACAAAATGTGGAAAAAGTCAAGGGGTCTGAATACTTTCCGAAGGCACTGTATACACTGAAAATATATATTAAATAGTGTTGATCGGTGGGTGTATACAGTGCCTTCAGAAAGTATTCAGACCCCTTGACTTTTTACACATTCTGTTGAGTTAATATAGGTTGGCTTGGAGCTCTCATTGAAAATAAAGACTGAAATGTGTTCAAAATGTATTGAATTATTAATCATCTAAGGCGAGACCCAGACGCAGACACAGGAGGCAGATGGTTGGAGTCTTACAATGTTTATTAATCCAATGGGGTAGGCAAGAGAACATTCGTGGACAGGCAAAAAGGTCAAAACCAGATCAGAGTCCAGGAGGATGCTCGTGGTCAAGGCAGGTAGAATGGTCAGGCAGGCGGGTACAAAGTCCAGAAACAGGCAAGGGTCAAAACTGGGAGGACTAGAAATAGGAGAATGCAAAAAAGCAAGAGAATGGGAAAACCGCTGGTTGACTTGGAAAAATACAAGACGAACTGGCACATAGAGACAGGAAACACAGGGATAAATACACTGGGGAAAACAAGCGACACCTGGAGGGGGTGGAGACAATAACGAGGACAGGTGAAACAGATCAGGTTGTTACACTATCTCTGAGCTAAACCCTGGGGTGATAATTGAGGGGGAAATCAACAACCCATTGACTTCCTCAAGGGTTTCCTCTCCAACATTGAACAGTATGCACATCACATAGGAAAAATGAAATGGGTTTAGTATTTTTATTATTATAAAAATAATAATTCCTGAAGTTGAGACATAAAACCATGTTGGGTATCTGTTGATTTGAAGCCTCAAAATGCTTAAGTGACTTTGTTAAAAAGTATATATTTTTTTTACTTTCACTTTTTTAAAAGTGTGGACTGGTTTGTGTGTTTTTTGGCCAATTAATTCTGAATGGGACACATACAGTAATTACCCACAAGAAAAAATATGAAATTGTTTGTAGTGTCAAGGAGCACTTACATACACATTTATATTTGTACAAGTGCCTTTTGACTTGACTCCTAAACTAGCCGTGACTAGTTTTGAAGGGTACACTTACATTATGTTTTGCTATCCCTGGTTAAATGTCCTTGTGGTTTTTACTTCCTTGCTAAGCATGTACATGTACATTTTAGTAATTTAGCAGACACTCTTATCCAGAGCAACTTACAGTTAGGCAAAATTGTACATTGACTCAAGATTTTACTCCTCAGGTCTTACATTCTATGTTAATGATTTGCAGAACTGTGCTGTTGGTGCAGTTGATAACCAACCCGACTTTCTGTGTCGGTATGTCTGTTGGTGTATGAGAAACGGGCAAGGGCATCGGCTCTTCATCTGCTTTTTATTCCTCATGCTTTGTCTTGCATGTTGCATGAACCAGTCTATTGAAAACAAAAATAGAGATAAGCTGAACTAACGTAGTGGATTTGTCTATAAAAGTTTGTCTAGTTGTGAAATAACATTGCTGTTGAAACACTGACTGATGTTTACAATACGGGCAGATGAGCTACCACTTATTACCAGGTGCTGCAATGCTCAGTGGTGCTCATTGACACTGGTTAGAATGCCCCCAAGAGCAAAAACCTGGTATTTTCAGCTTCTTCCTTTACTGAAATCAGCTTGTTTATTGCTGGTCAATGGTTGATAACATGGCCTGTATATTGTTTTCTTCTGGGTATAGATCAAAGTGTGATGTTCCACGTGTTGTTGCAGTTTGATAGTGAACCCTTCTGCGGTTGATTTGCAGCTACATGTCTATGTTTGAATAGAATAACTTTGAATAGTTCTGCATCAAGGTTGTAAGTAGCTTTCCCATTCTTTAAAATTGGCAGTGAAGGCAGTGACAATTTGTTGTTGTTGATGGGTTTGTGCTGATGTCAGGACTGTATAGGACGTCTTGACACATTGCCATTGTGAATAATATGCATTGAAACCAATGCAAATCTCTTTTAACTAGTAAGCAGTAGCATTGACAATGATATGAAAACATAGAAAATAGGGTACATATTTCTACATAGTAATTGATGAACCCAACTGCTCAATCCAGCACCTGTCTGTGAAAGTGTATGTGTACTTCTCCGTACTAAGTGTACTTATCTACAGACAAGGGATCCTGCAGGCACATAAATGGTTCACTTGACTTTTCAGTGCCCTGAGTAGGACCTGCTGTGTGTTCTCCCCCATGCAGGGCTATTGTTTAACAGCATGCATTTAGATTGGGCAGCCCTGTGGAAAAAACACTATTATTTTCACAGCATGAGCCCAACGACTCTTTATTAAAGGCTGTAGGATGCAGAATCCTCAAACTACCCAGTGTTAATCTCAGATAATCTCTCTCCTCCCTTGTATAGAGTTAATTTATATGTTTATGAGTCGTTATTATGAGTGTTAATGCTTTCAAACAAAAGTATCTGAATCACATTCATGACAAAATCAACATGTTTTTGACCCTTATCAATTATTCACACTTGGGTGATAACTGTTGATATTCATATTCATGCAGACATAGAGCCACTCTTGACAGAAAGTAACTTTCAGCAAAGTTTTAGGAGGAATACAGTTAAACTATGAAAGTATTCATCTTCAAATAGTTCCTATACTCCTTTAAAACAAATACAAAATTGTTTTGCTTAAAACATAACCTTGTAATGTCTTTTATGATGCAGCTCTTTTCTGTTTTCCTGAGTAGCGTTCTTCCCTTCATCCTGCTGTCTGTATCTGATATTGTGTACAGTTCTCTCCTGACGTCTCATCACTGTGAGGTTTGGGTTTCATTCCTGGTGTAGAAGTGTGTCTATCTCACTCACCTCCCAGGATGTCTCTATCACTGCCTCGACTCTGCTCCCAGCACCCTACCTACTCCCGCTCCCCGCCAAGGTCCCCTCTATTGAGCAGGGGGGCGACAGTGGAGATACAGCTCCTCCCCAGAGAGACACTGATTGTACCCGAGGATGAGAAAACATATCTATTTTTTCACATTACCTTTTCCCTCTGTGTGACAAGCCATTTTATTGGAAGCCTGAATATCACTGTGCATAATAACTTTCCCTTTCCTCTAAACTACCTCCTCTAAAAATAGTCCCTGACTTTATAAGTTCAACAAAGGTTTACTGTGTCAGAAAATGTTTTAATTTATAGTTCAAATATACCAGAAATAAAACCAACAATGCAATATTATTGGCATAACCATGGGGTGCTGTAGCTTTCAATTGGAGTAAAGCCAATGTTCTGTGTCACTGCCAGCACAACTATACAATAGTAGGGGTATAGTTGATGGCACAGCTGTTCCCAACTAGTGAGGTTCAAATCCTAGTCCTTTTCAAACATCATGAGCGTATACTGTACATGTCATTTGGTATGGCCAACCTTTAACAGGCCATAGTCTGAGAGGGAAAAGTGGCAGACATTTTGGAGCACTGCTGAGCACCCCTTGACAGTGGTCTTAGATATTTCACACTCATCTCGGGCAGCTGCACAAAAGGCAGCAGGACAGGCGATACATTTGTGGGGATGGAAGAAATACAGTTTTAGGAGCTCCTGAAAGCAGCCTATGGGCATGCATCTAATGGATTTATTTCCACTATGCCCATTTTTCTAAACTTGAATACAAATTAGATGAGGGGAGTGAAAAAGGAGAAATTAGAAAAGGAAATTCAGCCTGAATATGGGACCTTACTTTTCTACTGAGGAATCCATCAAGTTAGACCATAGGGTGGGAGGGTATTTTAATTGCCTAAATGGAAAAGCCATGTACAAGATGTCTGGGCTGTAACTACGAGGCTGCACTGGAGTGAGAGATGTGTAATAACTCCTCATGGGAGAAAAACACTACTGGCTTTTATCTATCACATATTCATGTAGTTTATGTGTGGCCTCTCACTGTAACTTGAGCAAACTGTCACAAATGGCAAGCTCCTCAGGCAATGTCAATGACACGGAGCAACTATTTCTGTGTACTTATGAAGTACCATTACTGTTATTGAATTGTTAATGTACTGTATGGCACATTCCAACCACAAGAACATGAGGTAGTGGTTGAAAAGAGTTGTGTCTGTATGCCACATATCCACACATGACCAACTATTGAATAACAGAGTGATGCTAATGTGCTCTGCAATACTCTCACATAACTTGTGCTGAACACACTAAAATTCTGTCACGCCTGCTCCCGCTCCCTCTTCTTGGCACTCAAGGGTGCCAGGCTGCCCATAATAATGCACACCTGTCACCATCATTACATGCATCAGCGCAATATTGGACTCACCTGGACTCCTTCAATTTGTAGATTGCCCCTTCTATATCTGTCTGTTCCTCAGTTTGTTCCCCGCGTCAGCATTATTGTCGTCATGTTTCCCCTGTCCTTGTTTGTTTCATGTCAGTTATTTATTAAGTGTTCACTCCCTGTACTTGCTACTCATATCCCAGCGTCTGTCCTTACAGAATGATGACACCACAATTGGAAGCATCAGGGAGTTTTTTTTGTTGTTGTTGTTTTGTTGGGGATGTCGGGTGCCACTGCCGAAGGAACCGGGGGTGCCTTAGCTGGCTTGAGAGGTTTCCTTGCCTCAGTTGGCTCGGCAGGCTCCCGTCCCACATCATGCCTCAGCCGGCTCCCACCCCACGTCATGCACAATGGCGCCGAAGAACATGGCTGACGTTTTTTATTCTCCCAACCAATTGTGTAACTAAAAAAAGAAAAATACTTTTTGCGTATCTTATTTTTCAACTTATTGTGTACATAATGTTGCTGCTACCGTCTCTTATGACCGAAAATAACTTCTGGACATCAGAAAAGCGATTACTCACACGGACTGGAAGAAACTTTTTCCTTAAACGAGTCAGACGAGAAGGATATCCTGCTTTCCCTGGAATAGGCCCAGATCCATGCCTTTTGCGTGAAGAACAGATGCCGGAAAAGGGGACTCAGATCGGGGATCCTTATGAGAATCCGGAGGCGAGCGAGTAAACTCCCAACGCCTTCCATTCTCCTTGCTAACGTACAATCGTTAAAAAATAAAATACATTACCTACTATTAAGATTATATAGACAATATAGAGCTGGCGGGGTTTTCCATGCACCAGCAGAACAGAGACGCTACCTCTGGTAAAACGAGGGGTGGGGGTGTGTGTCTTTTGTCAATAACAGCTGGTGCGCGATGTCTAATATTAAAGAAGTCTCGATGTATTGCTCACGTGAGGTAGAGTACCTTATCCTGCTATGCCCTCAGATGAACAATCAAACAAGCAAAGCATCAATACAGGATTAAGATTGAATCCTACTACACCGGCTCTGACGTTCGTCAGATGTGGCAGGGCTTGAAACTATTACGGACCACAAAGGAAAATCCAGATGCGAGCTGCCCAGTGACGTGAGCCTACCAGACGAGCTAAATGCCTTTTATGCTCGCTTCGAGGCAAGCAACACTGAAGCATGCAAGAGAGCACCAGCTGTTCTGGATGACTGTTTGATAACCTTCTCGGTAGCCGATGTGAACAAAACCTTTAAACAGGTCAACATTCACAATGCCGCTGGGCCAGACGGATTACCAGGAAGTGTACTCAAAGCATGCGCAGACCAACAGTCAAGTGTCTTCACTGATATTTTCTATAACTACATGTTTCAAGCAGACCACCATAGTCCCTGTGCCTAAGGAAGCGAAGTGAACCTGCCTAAATGATTACCGCCCTGTGGCACTCAAGTCGATAGCCATGAAGTGCTTTGAAAGGCTGGTCATGGCTCACATCAACAGCATCCTCCCAGACACCCTAGACCCACTCTAATTTGCGTACCACCCCAACAGATCCACAGATGACGCAATCTCAATCACACTTCACACCGCCCTTTCTTACCTGGACAAAAGGCACACCAATGTGAGAATGCTGTTCATCGACTACAGCTTAGTGTTCAACACCATAGTGCCCACAAAGCTCATCATTAAGCTAAGGACTCTGGGACTAAACACCTCCCTCTGCAACTGAATCCTGGACTTCCTGACAGACCGCCCCTGGTGGTAAGAATAAGCAACAACACGTCTGCCATGCTGATTCTTAACACTGGGGTCCCTCAAGGGTGTGTACTTAGTCCCCTCCTGTACTCCCTGTTCACCCATGACAGCGTGGCCGGACTGCTTCACTTTGTTGATTGCCCCATCTATAGCTGTCTGTTCCTCAGTTTGTTCCCTGTGTCAGCATTATTGTCATTATGTTTCCTCTGTTCAGACGCTGTCCTTGTTTGTTTTATGTCAGTTATTTATTAAATGTTCACTCACTGTACTTGCTTCTCGTCTCCCAGCGTCTGTCCTTAAAAATCCCTGAGTCATAAAATCCAAATATTTTATTATACCATATTCTAGTCAATTGATGTCATTGTATTATACGTTCAGTTTTTTTTTTTACTTGAAATACCTTCATTGTAATGTTGACACCCAAAATGGTATGAGGTGCAGAAATGAAGGTATCTTTCTACTGAGCCTAGGTACCTCCGAAATCATATTAGGGAATAATGGAAACGAGGTGCAGAAATATCTGCAGCCTCAAATGGTGTCAAAGTCAATATGTTTGTCAGATTGCCCCTGAACAGAGTAGCCCGGCTCCATAAATGATACCTTGTTCCATATAATGAAGACTCTTTCACTTGGCACTTGCTGTTGGCTGTGACTTTGCCCGAGAGCATATTCTCACTTGTTCTAACCTATTGTGACTGAATGACTGTCGAATAGAAGTGGGCTCACAACCTGACTTACAATTATAGCCAGGCTATTCCTGTTAGGACGTGAGAGGTTGTCTCTGCCCTGGCTTTATGCTCTGCTGATCTGAAGAGAAATACATGGAGAGATTTATAATGGTGGTGTTTTTCTTCTTTCTCCAAACAGAATATAATGAATTTAACTGACCCTGGTCAAGGTCAATGAAATCAAGGAGAGGTGAAGATTACCATCTATCATGTCTTTAATGCATAATTATATTCAAACTAGAGTAGCTAATATTATGCATTTTGCCTTTCAAGTTTTAGATGACAATTCAAAAAGTGAATTTCATTTCCACACTGAAATGATCCTTATATTTCCATGATTTATTGTCATTATCTTTTGACAGGTAATTACCTAGCAGATTTAAATCTAGTAGCTTGATTTCACAGAAACTTATGAGAATCAGCCATCCATTATTCATGATATGACTGTAGCCCCACTGCCAGGTGACAGATGACACAATGGTAATGTATCAGCCAGGCATTAGTGTTATTCATTAAGAGGTATTACATGGACATAAAAGGACATATGAAGATTCGTAATCCACACTGTTGTCCTTCAACACAACATGTTACATCAACATGCAAGGATTTTCACTGTGGTGGGTGATTTAGGGATGTCCTTGGATTCAATGACCAGCAGTGTGAAGTTCACCTTCAGCCTTGTGTGACAGTGTGTTCGTTTTGGTGTGACCTGACCTAAGAGGCTGGGCTGAACCTTCAGAGAATTTAGCTTGACTACATCAGTGACCAAACATTATAATGAAAGTGGCTTATTGTCTAAAGAAAGTAGAACACAAATTACCCATCCTCTGAAGCTCTCCTCTGATGACTATACTCATGTCAACTTATCATTTCCATGTTCCATTTGTAATATACTGTATGCATAAGAAGAGGATGATAATTATTCCTTTGATATATTTTCCCCATTGAAACGAACAAATTAAGTGGATTGCGTGTGAAAGTCTGGCCCTGTAGTTACAGTACATAGAGGAGTAGCGTCTAAGAGTGACAAATGACTATGTTTATATGACACACAACCCCCCAAAAAAAAAACTCCACAGCCCCCAGAGTGAATCGGAGCAATCTGGTCATCACAATAATTGCATGTTGTATCAGAGACCGGCAGGGGATTAAAGCCAGCCTTTAATCACAGTCACAGACAGACATACAGGAGAGTTCAGGGAGCGCTCTGCTGATGATCAACATGAGGTTCATACGGAGGCATTTCAATGCACATTCATGACTTTCTGATCAAAGACAGTGTGTGCAGTAGGCATGTACTCAATACTGTAAATGTACTTTCAGTCTCAACCTATTGTCACTAGTAAGTAGAGGGGTCTTTTTTATTTAGCCTAAATCTATACTTTGAAAGTGACAGTTTAAAGTCATATGGTTTTCTATGTCCTTTTGGTTTGTTCTGTTCTCTCATACTGCTGTACTGTAGGTTGTCTGCTTTAGGAGTAAGGGGTGGAAACATCTACAGTGGGGAAAAAAGTATTTAGTCAGCCACCAATTGTGCAAGTTCTCTCACTTAAAAAGATGAGAGAGGCCTGTAATTTTCATCATAGGTACACTTCAACTATGACAGACAAAATGAGGGAAAAAAATCCAGAAAATCACATTGTAGGATTTTTTATGAATTTATTTGCAAATTATGGGGGAAAATAAGTATTTGGTCACATACAAACAAGCAAGATTTCTGGCTCTCACAGACCTGTAACTTCTTCTTTAAGAGGCTCCTCTGTCCTCCACTCATTACCTGTATTAACGGCACCTGTTTGAACTTGTTATCAGTATAAAAGACACCTGTCCACAACCTCAAACAGTCACACTCCAAACTCCACTATGGCCAAGACCAAAGAGCTGTCAAAGGACAAAAGAAACAAAATTGTAGACCTGCACCAGGTTGGGAAGACTGAATCTGCAATAGGTAAGCAGCTTGGTTTGAAGAAATCAACTGTGGGAGCAATTATTAGGAAATGGAAGACATACAAGACCACTGATAATCTTCCTCGATCTGGGGCTCCACGCAAGATCTCACCCGTGGGGTCAAAATGATCACAAGAACGGTGAGCAAAAATCCCAGAACCACACGGGGACCTAGTGAATGACCTGCAGAGAGCTGGGACCAAAGTAACAAAGCCTACCATCAGTAACACACTACGCCGCCAGGGACTCAAATCCTGCAGTGCCAGACGTGTCCCCCTGCTTAAGCCAGTACATGTTCAGACCCGTCTAAAGTTTGCTAGAGAGCATTTGGATGATCCAGATGAGGATTGGGAGAATGTCAGATGAAACCAAAATAGAACTTTTTGGTAAAAACTCAACTCGTCGTG
Source organism: Brachymystax lenok tsinlingensis (assembly GCA_030435695.1). Lineage (NCBI taxonomy): Eukaryota > Metazoa > Chordata > Actinopteri > Salmoniformes > Salmonidae > Brachymystax > Brachymystax lenok. Next base: position 37,134,480 of record CM059813.1, read on the forward strand.
TTTGGAGGACAAAGAATGCTGAGTTGCATCCAAAGAACACCATACCTACTGTGAAGCATGGGGGTGGAAACATCATGCTTTGGGGCTGTTTTTCTGCAAAGGGACCAGGACGACTGATCCGTGTAAAGGAAAGAATGAATGGGGCCATGTATCGTGAGATTTTGAGTGAAAACCTCCTTCCATCAGCAAGGGCATTGAAGATGAAACGTGGCTGGGTCTTTCAGCATGACAATGATCCCAAACACACCGCCCGAACGAAGGAGTGGCCGTAAGAAGCATTTCAAGGTCCTGGAGTGGCCTAGCCAGTCTCCAGATCTCAACCCCATAGAAAATCTTTGGAGGGAGTTGAAAGTCCGTGTTGCCCAGCGACAGCCCCAAAACATCACTGCTCTAGAGGAGATCTGCATGGAGGAATGGGCCAAAATACCAGCAACAGTGTGTGAAAACCTTGTGAAGACTTACAGAAAACGTTTGACCTCTGTCATTGCCAACAAAGGGTATATAACAAAGTATTGAGATAAACTTTGTTATTGACCAAATACTTATTTTCCACCATAATTTGCCAATAAATTCATAAAAAATCCTACAATGTGATTTTCTGGATTTTTTTTCCTCATTTTGTCTGTCATAGTTGAAGTGTACCTATGATGAACATTACAGGCCTCTCTCATCTTTTTAAGTGAGAGAACTTGCACAATTGGTGGCTGACTAAATACTTTTTTCCCCCACTGTATTTGTGTGTCTGACAAGCTTAGATACCAAACTCCAATGTGAGTTTTTTAAGAGAGAATATTTAGCACCAACTGGGGGTGGGGTGTGGATATAAAGTGATACTCTCACAGAGAATACATTAATGTGCTGGTGTCCCCTGTTCCTGATATTACACTGATACTTTATTATTGAAATGATGTCAGTACTGCCTACAAGAAAAATACATGCTGGGGCTCATAATTCAAGCCCAGAGTCATGTAATTAAGCTTTTGCTCTGGATTAGAATACATCAAAGAACCTTTATCATGCTTTACACACACGCACACATGAACACACACACACAGACAGACAGACAGACAGACAGACCCACCGACCGACCGACCACAGGCACGCGCAGGAACACACAGACACATGTGCACAGAGGAATGCACTTTAGTGAGATATTCCTGTTATTTTCATTCACAGCACATTTCTACCTGCTCAACATATAATTACTTTTCCTCTCCATTGCTCTTTTACTATTATAGCATTGCCAATACTACCATAGCCACTGGGTTTATGACAATAAAAGGCTCACTTGGGAGATGAAATTCTGAAGTATTTGAGTAATGAAAGGCACCCTTGAAACCAAGTATCTCATGTCCAGAGGAAAATGTTACAGATTCAATTTAGGATGTTTGGCAATCTGCTGAGAGTGAAATATCTCAGGTGGAAAATTGAATTTTTTTGTTCTTTGGATTGAGGAGGGGTTGATGATGACAAATTCCCAGTGCTGCAGACTTATATACAGTTATCCCAACAGAATACCCTTTTCTTGCAACTAAATGGACACTACAAATAGATAGTGGATACAAAGGTTTACAAATGTATTTCAATATTCTTACAAACTCCCATAATTTGGTTTCTTTCATTAATTCCCCTGTGTTGGCTTCTTTTAAAACATATCAGCAAGATACTTGGGGATAATTCTCAATTGTTCTATCCTTATTTTATGCTCTGCTAAGAGGTCCAGCTTTTCAGTTTTAGGATTAAATTAGCAGAGCTGTTCTTAGTTCCCACCACAATGTGCTATTTACAATATAAGAGACAATCCCAACACCTCTACAGCATCCAAGGGAAATTCTCTGGATGCAGATGGAAAATATCCCCATGAAGAATTCATGAATGGATTTCCTTGCTTATGAATTAATTCCCAGTGCGATTTTATGTCGTAACCACCATTCCTCCATAGAACAGATCTAGGCAACATTTCCCTTTGCTTAACACGGGAAATGTGCAGATCTAGCAAGAAATAGAGCTTTTCAGAGTGGAATGGGTATTTTGTCAAAGTAGGACATGTACCTATTCAGGAAGTAAGAATAAGACATTGGATGGACATTGGATGTAAAAAGAATATACAAAATAACTACCATTATAAGTATTACTACTGTATTTCCATATCCTGATGACAACATTTAGGTAATATCTATGCTAACCAGTTGTGTTATGCAAGAGGGGGAGTGCTGGATATAAACTGAACAGTTGATTTGCAGGCAGATCGGCACACTCTGGGTCTAACTACATCAGTGGATTCTCAAGTGTAAATATTTTATATGCCATTTATTTCACCAGCCTCTGAAGTTGTTTCACAGAGCTCTTTGGTTATTGTGGGCAACCAGTGAGAGGTAATATTGGCAGAGTTTCCAATCAGTGCTGCCAACACCACCTAGGGTGACTTCACCCGTTTATATGCTTTAGCACACACACACATGCACACACGCACGCACACACACACACACACAAAAACACACACACACACAGCGGTTAAAGCGTTGGGCCAGTAACCGAAAGGTTGTTAGTTCGAATCGCCAAGCCTACCAAGTGAAAAATCTGTTGATCTGCCCCTGCACCTAACTCTAATTTCCTTTGCTAGTGCTGATTGGACTATATTCCGCCGACAACACCGACGAGCTAACCACCATCCTCAGTAAGGAAATGCATCGCCGACATTGTCCCACAGTGAAGGTTTGCTGCTTCCCTAGTTAAAATACCTGAATGAACAGGGCTACCACACACAGGGCTATCACAGATAACCCTGAGGCTCCCGCTGAGGACAGGAACAAGTACAAGAAGTCCCACTATGTCCTCCACAGAGTCATCAAAAGAGCAATAGGACAAAATAGGAATAAGGTGTTCTCATATTACACAGGCTTACACAGGCTCTGCACACAGTCGTGAAGAAGGCACGACAGCGTCTCTTCCCCCTCAGGAGGTTGAAAAGGTTTGGCATGGGCACACAAATCCTTAAAGAGTTCTACAGCTGCACCATTGAGAGCATCTTGACTGGCTGCATCACTGCTTGGTATGGCAACAGCACCCCCCTTAATCGCATGGCGCTACAGAGGGTGGTGCGGACAGCCCAGTACATCACTGGGGACGAGCTCCTGGCCGTCCAGGACCTCTATTTTCCGGAAAATCTTTAAAGACTCCAGCCACCCAAACCATAGACTGTTCTCTATGCTTTCACACAGCAAGCGGTACCGGTGCATCAAGTCTGACACCAATAGGCTCCTGAACAGCTTCTGTCCCTAAGCCACAAGACTCCTTGACATACACAATCACAAATGGGAAAATGTAACAGACAGTGCGATTTTGCCACAATAATTTAATTAATTATCATTTTACAGAGGTGACAGAAAGTTTGTGTTCCATGATACCGTTGAGGCAGATACACAGACATCCACTCAAAATGTGCTATTGCTCATTTTTAATATTACCTGCTGCCTATTTCCTTCACTACACTATCAAAGGAATTATTTAAACAGGTTCTGGGGGTACAGAATTTCTAGTTTTGAAAATAACTCTTGGGTGCATTGTCATCCATCTGTCTTGGTTATAAGTTCATGACTGTTCCCCATCAAACCCCCAGGCATTGTCAGTTTGAAATATGAATTCCTCTGCCTGTCTGTCCTCGAAAGCTGAGTATACTACTCGCCGACAGTTGGGGAGCTCCTTGGTCGTCTAGCTGAGGGCATTTGATGTAAACTCTTTCAAAGACTTCTTTAGGGATTGCTCATAATATGGTCAAGGGCCAACGGTGGAGAATTGAATGATAGATACTCCACTGCATCGTCTGACTGTCTTTGGCCTCATATAATTTTATGGCCCCATTTCCCCACCCCCACCCCCTGTACTGTAAATTAGGTGTCATAAAGAAAGCATCTGAACCAGGCCTTACAACCACACTGATCAACTCATTTGTCTGTGGGACCGTGGGCACCAGGGAGCCCTAATGGAGCCGGCAGGCCTGGGCCCTGTAAATAACCAAGCTGCCGAAGAGAAGGGGACTGGGCCAGATGTAAAAGGGGGCCAAGTCAGAGCAGATTGCATAGCTTCCCCCAACCCTCCCCTGCCTCCCCTCCCGAAAAGGAAAAAATACTTTATGGATGAAGGTGCCAGTCGAGGCATTACTGATACTGTGCCATGTACTGGGTGCCCATCTGCCACTCTCTCTGCTTTACACCAAAAAAAATCCTTCCCTTTTGTCCCTTCTGAACCAGGCCTTCTTCACAGAGCTCTAAGTCCACAGCTGGTTTTTACCCTGAGAGAGCTGCAGGCACGGGAGAGTGGAGTGACAGTGAAGCTGTACACATCGTATGGGAACAGTCCCTAGTAAAAGAAAGCAATCCTTTGTAAAACTGTTCCTATTTGAATAGAAACTTTGAGAGGTTTTGCTCTGAAAGACTAAGAATTATCAGTCCAAAGTGGCATATTTAAGAAACAACAGATTAGAAAAAATAAGTCAATTATCTAACAGAGACATAGCCACCGCGATACATCCAAACACTGCAGACAACAGGTAGGACTGGGCTTTTTGTATTTTTGGTCAAAAGCATCAGCTACTCTACCTGGGGTCCACATGAAATTGAAAAATAGTACATACATTTTGAAACTTCACACAAAGCCTACATATCAGTACATACACACAACATCTAGCTCTAATACATGGTACAGTGCAAGTTACAATACATAATATATAAAATGGCTGTGTCTCTTCACAATCCCCTTTTTGCAGTAAGGTGTTCTTTTTAAAGTAAAAAAAAAATGTTTTATTGCTAGTTTGAGTTACCTGGGGTGGGATAAAAACAGCTCCCACAATCTTCTTACTATCAATTTCTTTCAGCCAATCATCAGTAATTTGTGTCAGTGGCGAGCGTGTTGTGTGTCCTTCTCTATAAGCATGCTGAAAGTCTGCTGTTAATTTGTTTTCTGTAAAATAACTTTTTATTTGATCAAACAAGTATTGGCTAAGCACTTGTAACCGGCTGATTGTTCGGCTTTTTGAACCAGTAAAGGGTGCTCTGCTATTCTTGGGTAGCAGAATGACCTTTGCATCCCTCCATGTCTGAGGGCACACATCATCTTCTAGGCTTAAATTGAAGATGTGGCAAACAGGAGTCACAATGTATTCTGCTACCAACCTCTGAAATTTACCATCCAGGTTTTCGGTACCTGGTGGTTTGTCCTAATTTATAGATGGCAACAAAAAAAAAATCACCTCTTCCACACCCATTTTGTGGAACTCAAAACTACAGTACTTGTTTTTCATTATTTGTTCCATTATGCATGTATATGAATGTAAGGTTCTGCTTTTCTTTTCTAGTCAACCTTGTGTTCTTTTTTGTGTTCTTGAACGTAGCCCTGTTTCTTTGTGTTCTGGAACGTAGCCCTGCCTTTCATTTTTGTTCATTGATTTCACCTGTGTTCGTTTCTAACCTGGTCTCATCAGCTCCCTATTTAGTTCAGTTCTTTCTGTTTGTATGGTTGTGAGGTACAGTTTGTTTTTGACTGCCTACCTCTGTTTGACCTTTGCTTGCCTGTGACCAGGATTCCTGCCTTCTGCGAAGGTGTAATACACATCTGCCGCGCTCTGCGTGTGAATCCACACATTTTTCTCCCTGAGTATTCATTACAATGAAGGCTCAGCATTTGTTGTTCGTTTGTCATACCTAGATTTGCTAATCTTGTCAACAAAAAAGTTATTAAAGTGGTTGGCAATAGCAAAGGTTTTTGTTATGCACAAGCCATCTGCCTCAATGAAAGATGGAAAGGATTTTACTTTCTTGCCTAGAATGTCATTTAAAGTACTCCAGAGCTTTTTACTACCATTCTTTATTTTTTTTCCAGTGTAGTTTCATCATCTTTTTGTTTAGTTTAGTTACGTGATTTCTCAATGTACTGTATGTTTGCCAGTCTGCTGTGTTGTCAGACTTATTTACTATTCCCTTTGCCTCATCCCTCTCAACCATACAGTTTTTCAATTCATCATCTATCCATGGGGATTTGGCAGCTCTAACAGTCAGTTTCTTGATGGGTGCATGCTTATCAGTAACCAGAAGAAGCAGTTTCATAAATGGTTCAAGTGCAGCGTCCGGACGTTCCTCATTACACAGACCAACAAATATTTTTCACATCTTTGAAATGTGATCGTTTATGCACAATTTTAGGTCCAATCTTTGGAACTTAGTTTTTTCTAGATATGGCTATTATATTATGATCACTACAGTGAGGGGAAAAGTATTTGATCCCCTGCTGATTTTGTACGTTTGCCCACTGGCAAAGAAATGATCAGTCTATACTTTTAATGGTAGGTTTATTTGAAAAGTGAGGAACAGAATAACAACAAAAAAATCCAGAAAAATGTGAATGTGAAAAATGTTATGAATTGATTTGCATTTTAATGAGAGAAATAAGTATTTGACCCCTCTGCAAAACATGACTTAGTACTTGGTGGCAAAACCCTTGTTGGCAATCACAGAGGTCAGACGTTTCTTGTAGTTGGCCACCAGGTTTGCACACATCTCAGGAGGGATTTTGTCCCACTCCTCTTTGCAGATCTTCTCCAAGTCATTACGGTTTTGAGGCTGACGTTTGGCAACTCGAACCTTCAGCTCCCTCCACAGATTTTCTATGGGATTAAGGTCTGGAGACTGGCTAGGCCACTCAAGGACCTTAATGTGCTTCTTCTTGAGCCACCCATTTGTTGCCTTGGCCGTGTGTTTTGGGTCATTTTCATGCTGGAATACCCATCCACGACCCATTTTCAATGCCCTGGCTGAGGGAAGGAGGTTCTCACTCAAGATTTGACGGTACATGGCCCCGTCCATCGTCCCTTTGATGCAGTGAAGTTGTCCTGTCCCCTTAGCAGAAAAACACCTGCAAAGCATAATGTTTCCACCTCCATGTTTGATGGTGGGGATGGTGTTCTTTGGATCATTCAGATGTTCATTGGCAAACTTCAGACGGGCATGTATATGTGCTTTCTTGAGCAGGGGGACCTTGCGGGCGCTGCAGGATTTCAGTCCTTCACGGTGAAGTGTGTTACCAATTGTTTTCTTGGTGACTATGGTCCCAGCTGCCTTGAGATCATTGACCAGATCTCTAAAAGCCTTAATGTTCATCAGTCCACGGTAAGACAAATTGTCTATAAAGCACTGTTGCTACTCTCCCTAGGAGAGAGCGGCAGGTAGCCTAGTGGTTAGAGTGTTGGACTTGTAACCGGAGGGTTGCAAGTTTGAATCCCCGAGCTGACAAGGGAAAAAATCTGTCGTTCTGTCCCTGAACAAGGCAGTTAACCCACTGTTAACCCCCGGGCGCCGAAGACGTTAAGGCAGCCCCCCGCACCTCTCTGATTCAGAGGGGTTGGGTTAAATGCGGAAGAAACATTTCGGTTGAAGGCATTCGGTTGTACAACTGACTAATAATGGTGACTTTGACTTTGACTATTGTCCTGTGAAGATGACTGCAAGAACACAGTGCAGAATGCTCATAGAGGTTAACAAGAATCCAAAGTGTCAGCTAAGACTTACAGAAAACTCTGGAACATGCTAACACCTCTGTTGACGAGTACGATACGTAAAACACTAAACAAGAATGGTGTTCATGGGAGGACTGCCCAAAGAAAAACATTGCTGCACGTCTGAAGTTTGCAAAAGTGCACCTGGATGTTCCACAGCGCAACTGGCAAAATATTCTGTGGACAGATTAAACTACAGTTGAGTTGTTTGGAAGGAACATACAACACTGTGTGGAGGAAAAAAGGCACAGCACACCAACATCAAAACCTCATCCCAACTGTAAAGTATGGTGGAAGGAACATCATGGTTTGGGGCTGCTTTGCTGGACAGGCCTGGACAGCTTGCTATCATCGACAGAAAAATTAATTCCCAAGTTTATCAAGAAGAATGTTAGGCTATCTGTCCGCCAATTGAAGCTCAACAGAAGTTGGGTGATGCAACAGGACAACGACCCAAAACACAGAAGTAAATCAACAACAGAATGGCTTCAACATAAGAAAATACGCCTTCTGGAGTGGCCAGTCAGAGTCCTGACCTCAACCCGGTTTCAAATGCTGTGGCATGACCTCGAGAGCAGTTCACACATGACATCCCAAGAATATTGCTGAACTGAAACAGTTTTGTAAAGAGGAATGGTCCAAAATTCCCCCTGACCGTTGTGCAGGTCTAATCCACAACTACAGAAAACATTTGGTTGAGGTTATTGCTGCCAAAGGAGGGTCAACCAGTTATTAAATCCAAGGGTTCACATACTTTTCCCACCCTGCACTGTGAATGTTTACACAGTGTGTTCAATAAAGACAGGAAAACATAATTGTTTGTGTGTTGTTAGTTTAAGCAGACTGTGTGTATGGTTGTGACCTAGATGAAGATCCGATCAAATGTTATAACCAATTTATGCAGAAATCTAGGTATTTCCAAAGGGTTCACATACCTTTTCTTGCCACTGTATAGTCCAAATACTGACTTTTAGCACTTGGTGGTCTATAGCAACTTCCTACAAGAATAGGCTTTAGGTGAGGCAGATGAACTTGTAGCCATATTACTTCCACATCATCTGACATGAGATCCTCTCTCAGCCTAACATAAGTATGATTCTGGGCATACATGGCAACACCTCCACCATTTGTATTTCTATCTTTCCTATATATTATATGGCCACATAGCTACTACTTGATTATCAAATTAATTATCTAAGTGTGTTTCAGAGATGTATCGAATATGACTGTTTCCTGATGTTAAAAAGTTGTCAATTTAATTAACTTTGTTTCTCAGTTGACATATGTCAATATGGGCTATTATTTGTCCTTTTCTGGGTTGCTTGTTTGTTTTTACAGCTATTCTGAGAGGCTGATCCGAGGTAGAGGTTTCAGTGACAATTACATTTGAGTCAATGGTACACAGTGGGCTTCTTAGTAAGGTAGACCGTTTCAGTGTAAACAGTGGGATTAAATTCTATGTGCATATGATTATTGCAGACAATACCCTCAGCCCTTCCAGCTAGGTGATACAGTATATTTTAATGAAACCATATGTTTACATATAAACAAACACCCGCACTCACAGATGCTCTTTTTTTTTTAAGTATCATTTTTAGATAAAACTAAACTAAATATATTCGTGTCACCAAATAATTGATTAAAACACACTCTTTTTCAATGAAGGACCATGGTGTACCGGAGGACAGCTAGTTTCCATCCTCCTCTGGGTACACTATAATACAAAACCTATGAAGCTCATGGTTCTCACACCATTCCATAGACTTACACAGTAATTATGAGGACATTCTCCAACCTATCAGAGCACTTGCTGCATGAACTGACATGTTGTCCACCCAATCAAAGAAAGCTACAGCTGGCTATCACTGCAGTGCATACAATGTGGTGAGTATTTGACTAAAAGAGAGAGAAAAACAATAGTTAAACAATTTTGAACAAATTCATTTCTTCAAAAATGAAAATGAAGCAAGAGAGAGAGAGAGAAAGAGATTTCAGTTTCAGTTTCACATTCAGTTTCACCTTCTTAGCAAGGAAATGCAGCTAGCTAGTTTAGCCTACTCACTGTAACAGCTTAACTGCTTAATGACTGACTGTACACTGCAATGTTACTGCATGATTGTAGCGGGTTTACTAATGCGTTATTTCTATTAGTTATGTTGACTATGATTACTTTAGCTAATATGGTGACAACAATGTAGGCTGTGTGTATTGGTTATGATATGGTTTGGCTTGGAAAGTGTTTTTCCCCTGGTCCCCTATAGCTGATGTGTTGTGCATCAAAGTCCACAAGCGAAGGGAAAAGGTGAGAGGAGGAGAGTGCATAGATGCGAAAAGGAATACAACATGGCTGCTATGAAAGTGAACTGTGTTTATGCGTGATCAGGGGTATATTCATTCTGCAGATTCTGTTGAAAAAACCTTTCTTAAACGGAAGCAAACGGAACAAAACGGGGATAAACATACCTGAATTTGTCCAATAGAAACTCTGGTTTGCAACTGTTGGACTCATGATTACACCCTAGATCAGCTAGATGCAGGGAAGAGCGTGCTAAGAGGTATTGAATGTGTCACTGTCTGTCCATGTGTCACTGTCTGTCACCTCAAGTTTTTCTCTCAATCTGTGTGCACCTATGTTGTAAACTTTCATTCATTGCCTAGGTTATAGCAACCTCGTGATGGGTATAGGGAACATTTGAGTATCAGGTAAGCTTAGCAAAAAAGAAACGTCCCTTTTTCAGGACCCTTTCTTTCAAAGATAATTCGTAAAAATCTTAAAATCACTTCACAGATCTTCATTGTAAAGGGTTTAAACACAGTTTCCCATGCATGTTCACTGAACTATAAACAATTAATGAACATGCACCTGTGGAACGGTCGTTAAGATACTAACAGCTTACAGACGGTAGGCAATTAGGGTCACAGTTATGAAAAGTTAGGACAATAAAGAGTCCTTTCTACTGACTCTGAAAAACACCAAAAGAAAGATGCCCAGGGTCCCTGCTCATCTGCGTGAACGTGCCTTAGGCAGGCTGAAAGGAAGCATGAGGACTGCAGATGTGGCCAGGGCAATAAATTGCAATGTCCGTACTGTGAGACGCCTAAGCGCTACAGGGAGAAAGGACAGACAGCTAATCGTCCTCTCAGTGGCAGACCACGTGTATCAACACCTGCACAGGATCGGTACATCTGAACATCACACCTGCGGGACAGGTACAGGATGGCAACAACAACTGCTGAGTTACACCAGGAATGCACAATCCCTCCATCAGTGCTCAGACTGTCCGCAATAGACTGAGAGAGGCTGGACTGAGGGCTTGTAGGCCTGTTGTAAGGCAGGTCCTCACCAGAAATCACTGGCAACAACGTCGTCTATGGGCACAAACCCACCGTCGCTGGACCAGACAGGACTGGCAAAAAGTGCTCTTCACTGACGAGTTGCGGTTTTGTCTCACCAGGGGTTATGGTCGGATTTGTGTTTATCGTCGAAGGAATGAGCGTTACATCAAGGCCTGTACTCTGGAACAGGATCGATTTCGAGGTGGAGGGTCCGTCATGTTCTGGGGTGGGGGTGTCACAGCATCATCGGACTGAGCTTGTTGTCATTGCAGCCAATCTCAACGCTGTGCGTTACAGGGAAGACATCCTCCTCCCTCATGTGGTACCCGTCCTGCAGGCTCATCCTGACCCTCCAGCATGACAATGCCACCAGCCATACTGCTCATCCTGTGCGTGATTTCCTGCAAGATAGGAATGTCAGTGTTCTGCCATGGCCAGCGACGAGCCCGGATCTCAATCCTATGTCATGTGTGAGCTTGTCTGGGACCTGATGGTGAGGGCTAGGGCCATTCCCCCCAGAAATGTCTGGGAACTTGCAGGTGCCTTGGTGGAAGATTGGGGTAACATCTCACAGCAAGAACTGGCAAATCTGGTGCAGTCCACGAGGAGGAGTTGCACTGCAATACTTAATGCAGCTGGTGGCCACACCAGATACTGACTGTTACTTTTGATTTTGACCCCCCCTTTGTTCAGGGACACATTATTCAATTTCTGTTAGTCACATGTCAATGGAACTTGTTCAGTTTATGTCTCAGTTGTTGAATCTTGTAATGTTCATACAAATATTTACACATGTTACGTTTGATGAAAATAAACGCAGTTGACAGTGCGAGGACGTTTATTTTTTTAAACACCACAAACCTATCGATGTTACATTGAACTGAGTGAATGTAATATGAATGACAGTCATCAAATACGCTGTAATAGAAATAAGGCCATACATAATAAGAAGTTTCCTCCCTCATCTTAAACGTCCCCGACTGCCACTGGTGTACATGCTGCATTTTCAACAGCTTTTGGTTTGATTAATGGGCTTCCTAACTAGGAAATTAGTTCAAAGTGACACAAGCTTTTGTCTGTGTGTGTCATCATCTTCCTCTACCTGACTGTCACCAGAGTTGAAGGAGCCCCCTCATACTCTCCCTCCTGCTCCTTGTTCCTGGTTCGTTAGCGGTGAGAGAACTCGATAAGAGCTGACAGCACAGTTATGATGAATGCAAATGAAGGGGTGGGGGTAAATGCAAATGCTGAAAGCACAATGGAAAAGTGATTAAAAAAAATTCAGTGTATTTTATCTCCTGGTACTGCTCGTCCTGGGAAGGGGATTTCAAAGGCACAGACTTAGGTCTTGGAGCCCTTCACCAGCACTCATTTCAACGTGTCCCACCCCTCCCAGAGAGGACTTACTGTAGCTTGTTTTTTAGGCTGCCTTCCGTCTTCTGCCTTCTATCGTATCCCTTCCAAGTGCAGGACTTCTCAAACCTCTGTATGCAAGCAGTTTGGCAAAGTTGTCTCATGTCATTGTCTCACTTAGCCCCACTCTAGTTTCATCTGAGAGACTGACTGTCATTGTGGAGGCGTAACTACTGTATACAAGTTTTCTTAGCTCTCAAGTGCATAGCAAGTCCCATCTGAAGAGCTAGTGTCAGTTATTAGAAAAGAGCTTCTGCTGTTTGTTGGTTGGTTACAATGGTATATTCCCCGTAACATTAACATCTGTCTATGCTTCATTGTCTGCTATAGTGATGCTCTCATCATCTTAGCATCTCCCACACACACACTGTGCTGTGACAATTTATACATTTCTATAGAGCGAATCAGACATTGGAATATGTGCAACAGCAAAATGCCTTCCCTGGACCTCTGACTCAGAAGTCAGGGACTAATATCTCCTAAATCTGCATGAAAGTATGGAGACATTTATTTTTTCATTATGCCTAAGCTCGTTTCTGAGTCAGAAGAGGGTCTGATGCCTAATGCAAGTGTTACGTTGTGTCATTTTACAATATGAATAATGGATGCGGTCTTTCTTTTGGGGTCTAAGGTGTTCTCATTCTAGTGGGTGGGCTTTGTCTTTGCTTGTCTCACTCCACTCTCACTCCCTCTGTTTCCTTTCCATGGCTTCATGTTGTGGTTATATTTATACCTGCAAGAACAGCTCAATGTTCCTGTTGCAGTTTGATCTGTAGAGTATGATGGTCTAAGAGGGCAGGGCGCAGGGGAAATGAAGTGCCTCTCCTCCATGCTCTTTAGGGTTCTCCTTTAGATCTCTCAAATGATCAGACACCTGGAGGGGGTTGCAGTGAGATTAGTAGGTGAACAGCCTCTAGTAAAGATGAGGTCAAACATATTGCCTGCCTGGTGAGTGGGAGGGGACCGGGAAAGGGTAGGTAAAAAGTGGCAAGGAGGGGAAAGAGAGAGTTGGAAAGAAATGAATCGAAGGCAGACATTGTGAGGTTTAAGTTGCCACATTCTTGTTCTGAAAGCATGCGCAGACCAGTTGGCAAGTGTCAATCTATCCTTGTCCCAGTCTGTTATCCCAACATGTTTCAAGCTGACCACCATTGCCCCTGTTTACAAGCACTCCAAGGTAACCTACCTAAATGACTATTGCCCTTTAGAACTAACATATGTGGTTATAAAGTGCTTTGAAAGGCTGGTCATGACACACATTAACACCATCATCCCAGACACTTCAATTTGCATACCGCCCCAACAGACCCACAGATGATGCAATCTTAATTGCACTTCACACTGCCGTCTACCATCTGGACAAGAGGGAAAATAACTATGTGAGAATGCTGTTCATAGACAACAGCTCAGCGTTCAACACCATAGCTCATCACCAAGCTAGAGACCCTTGGACTGAACTCCTCCCTCTGGAACTGGATCCTGGACTTCCTGACTGGTTGGCCCCAGGCAGTGAGGGTAGGCTAAAACACCTCCGTCACACTGACCCTCAACCCTGGGTGCCCCTCTGGGCTGTGTGCTTAGTCCCCTCCTGCAGTCCCTGTTCACCCATGACTGCAATGTTACGCACGACTCCAACACTATCATCAAGTTTGCTGACGACACAACGATGGTAGGTCTGATCACTGACGGTGATGAGTCAGCCTACAAGGAGGAGGTCAGAGACTTAGCAGTATGGTGCCAGGACAGCAACCTCTCCCTCACTGTCAGTAAGACCAAGGAGCTGATCGTGTACTTTAGGAGAAAGAGGGGAGAGCACGCCCCTATCCACATCGACAAAACTGTTGTGGAGTGGGTTGATTGCTTCAAGTTCCTTATGGTCCACATCACTAAGGACCTAACATGGTCCACATATACCCGCGCAGTCGTGAAGAGGGCACGGCAGTGCCTCTTCCCCAATCCCTATAGGCTGTCTCATCATTGTCGGTGATCAGGCCTACCACTGTTGTGTCATCAGCAAACTTAATGATGGTTTTGGAGTTGTGCCTGGCCATGCAGTCATGAGTGAACAAGGAGTACTGGAGAGGAATGAGCACGCACCACTGAGGGGCCCCCGTGTTGAGGATCAGCATGGCAGACGTGTTGTTACCTACCCTTACCACCTGGGGGCGGCCCATCAGGAAGTCCAGGATCCAGTTGCAGAGGGTGGTGTTTAGTCCCAGGGTCCTTAGCTTAGTGATGAGCTTTGAGGGCACTATGGTGTTGAACGCTGAGCTGTAGTCAATGAATAGCATTTTCACATAGGTGTTCCTTTTGTCCAGGTGGGAAAGGGCAGTGTTGGTGTGGTATGCAAATTGGAGTGGGTCTAGGGTTTCTGGAATGATGGTGTTGATGTGAGCCATGACTAGCCTTTCAAAGCATTTCACGGCTACAGACGTGAGTGCTACGGGTCAGTAGTCATTTAGGCAGGTTACCTTATAGTTCTTGGGCACAGGGACTATGGTGGTCTGCTTGAAACATGTTGTCATTACAGACTCCGACAGGGAGAGGTTGAAAATGTCAGTGAAGACACATGCCAGCTGGTCAGCGCATGCTCGGAGTACACATCCTGGTAATCAATCTGGCCCAGCGGCCTTGTGAATGTTGACCTGTTTAAAGGTATTACTCACATCGGCTGCGGAGAGCGTGATCACACAGTCGTCCAGAACAGCTGATGCTCTCATGCATGTTTCAGTGTTACTTGCCTTGAAGCGAGCATAGAAGTTATTTATCTCATCTGGTTGGCTCGTGTCACTGGGCAGCCCTCGGCTGTGCTTCCCTTTGTAGTCTGTAATAGTTTGCAAGCCCTGCCACATCCGACTAGCATCGGAGCTGGTGTAGTACGATTCGATCTTAGTCCTGTATTGACGCTTTGCCTGTTTGATGGTTCGTCAGAGGGCATAGCGGGATTTCTTATAAGCTTCCGGCTTAGAGTCCCGCTCCTTGAAAGCGGCAGCTCTACCCTTTAGCTCAGTGCGAATGTTGCCTGTAATCCATGTCTTCTGGTTGGGGCATGTACGTACAGTTACTGTGGGGACTACATCCTCAATGCACTTATTAATAAAGCCAGTGACTGATGTGGTGTACTCCTCAATGATATTGGAAGAATTACGGAACATATTCCAGTCTGTGCTAGCAAAACAGTCCTGTAGTTTAGCATCTGCTTCATCTGACCACTGGTGCTTCCTGCTTTCATTTTTGCTTGTAAGCAGGAATCAGGAGGATCTAGTTATGGTCAGATTTGCCAAATGGAGGGCGAGGGAGAGCTATGTATGCGTCTCTGTGTGTGGAGTAAAGGTGGTTCGAATTTTTTTCCCTCTGGTTGCACATTTAACATGCTGATAGAAATGTGGTATATAGAGTATATAACCCACCAGCTGTATGTTCTTAATGTTGTCATTCAGCCTTGACTTGGTGAAACATAAGATATTACAGTTTTTAATATCCCGTTGGTAGGATATACTTGCTTTCAGTTCATCCCATCTATTTTCCAGCGATTGAACGTTAGCTAGCAGAACGGAAGGCAAGGGCAGATTAGCCACTCCTCGCCTGATCTCTTTCCTCGAAACCTACATTTCCTTTTCTGGCGAATCACAGGTGTAACCATGTGTAACTCTGTGTTGTTGTATGTGTCGAACTACTTTGCTTTATCTTGGCCAGGTCGCAGTTGTAAATGAGAACTTGTTCTCAACTGGCCTACCTGGTTAAATAAAAGTGAAATAAAAAAATAATAATATATAAAACAGGGATCTGGGCCTGGTTGGGTGTCAGTAGTATATCCCTCATGTAAGACTCATTGAAGAAGAACTCGTCCAATTTGAGGTGAGTAATCCCAGTTCTAATGTCCAGAAGCTATTTTCAGTCATAAGAGACGGTAGCAGCAACATTATGTACAAAACAAGTTATGAATAATGCAAAAAAACTAACAAAATAGCATGGTTGGTTGAGCCGATAAGACTGCAGCCCTCCCCTCCGCCCTCCCGTCAATGTCACGGTAAAGTCTACACCAGTTGTATTCGGCGCTTGTGACAAATAATATTTTATTTGACATGATTTGATCTGTGGGCACCTGTACATTGTTCACCATTGCTGATGCTACAAGGTGGAACTGGTTCTGAAGTAATCACGTGATCATCGAATGATCATCTAGTGGTGTCACGATCTCCTTGCGGGACAGACCAAGGCGCAGCGAGGCATCCAGTATACATGTTTATTTAAACGAAATGTAACTGGGCAAAATAACAAAATGAACGAAGATCGTAACTTAAACATAGACTAACAACACAAAACAAAGCTATGCATCAACAATAACCCAGAAAACCTAAATGAAAACCCCAAACATATATTTGGTTCCCAATTAGAGACAACGACACACAGCTTCCTCTAATTGGGAACCATTACTCCAACATAGAAATAGAACACCTAGAACTCAAAAACCCTACACCAAAAACGAAACCTAAACACGCCAGCCTAAAACTCTGGCCTGGACGTGACAAGTGGCCTACATAGATCCACCTCCATCACATCCATGCTCTTCAAAAACATTGTGCAGAAAGTGGTTACGCTTAGATAGGCATTTTTTGGGGGGGGTTTCCTTTACTAGCAGTAATCCAAGATGGCGTAGCAGTCAGACGTCTTTTGTCCTCGTCCTGTCGTGTCCAGTGTATATATCTTTTTAGATCTTTTCTTCGCATATAATTTTATATATTTATATAAGACTCAACTTCAAAACACCGTCCTGCAACCCACCTCACCCAATGTGGGACAGATCTGTTTTTTTTAAAAGTACTATCCACCTCGAATCCGGAATTCCCTAACAGAAGCTAACCAGCTCACTAGCTAACGTTAGTATTTAGCTTACCATTGCTAGTGGACAGCAGCAGCTAACCTTTAGCTCGGAAAAGCTCTCGCCATTCGTATAACGCGACTCAAGCCAGAGCATACCGGACCTATTTTCTCTCCAAATCCCCGCAATCCTACCGCAAGCTCTGGATATTTTCACCTGGATCTTGCAGCTAGCTAGCTACTATCCGAGTGACTATTGGCTAACATTGGTCCTGGAGCAAGCACCAATTAGCCTGAAGCTAGCCTATGCTAAGGCCTGCTTCCGGCTAGCTGAAGAATCCCATCAGCCACTCCTAGGATACAACACCTATCCGGACCCGTTTTTACTGCAGGTGCGGAGCCCCTCCGGGCCTTCACGACTGGACTACCGAAGTTATCTGCCCGAGGGGGTTATTCAACCGGGCCTCCATCGCGGCGTCACCGTATGGATGAGGGATGGATGTGGTGGTAACTACAGTATGGATGACGTCTGGATGTGTTGGTACCTACAGTATGGATGAGGTCTGGATGTGTTGGTAACTACAGTATGGATGAGGTCTGGATGTATTGGTAACTACAGTATGGATGAGGTCTGGATGTGGTGGTAACTACAGTATGGATGAGGTATGGATGTGTTGGCCTGCTAATCGTTAGCTGTTTAGAGCATATCGGCTGCTAGCTAAACAGGTCCATCGGACAATTTCTTGGGCCGCTATTACCTATTTTGCCAATTGACCTGGTCCCCTTTACCACACGGAAGCCGACTAACCCATCACAACTGGTCTACTGACAGAAACGCACAAGGAGGCTATAAACAGACTTCCTCCGTCTTTGTTAACCGGCCTGCTAGCCTGTGCTAGCTTGCTATCCCCGGCTAGCTGTCTGAATCGCCGTGTCCCCAACTAGCCTCACTACTAACTGGACCCTTATGATCACTCGGCTAAGCATGCCTCTTCTCAATGTCAATATGCCTTGTCCATTGCTGTTCTGGTTAGTGTCTATTGTCTTATTTCACTGTAGCGCCTCTAGCCCTGCTCAATATACCTTATCCAATCCTTCAGTTCCACCACCCACACATGCGATGACATCACTTGGTTTAAATGTTTCTAGAGACAATATCTCTTTCATCACCACTCAATGCCTAGGTTTACCTCCACTGTATTTGCGTCCTACCATACCTTTGTCTGTACATTATGCCTTTAATGTATTTTATTGCCCCCTGAAACCTGTTCTTTTTACTCTCTGTTCAGGACGTCCTAGACGACCAGTCATTATAGCCTTTAGCCGTACCCTTATCCTACTCCTCCTCTGTTCCTCTGGTGATATAGATGTTAATCCAGGCTCTGCAGTGCCTAGCTCCACTCCTATTTCCCAGGCGCTATCATTTGTTGACTTCAGCAACCGTAAAAGCCTTGGTTTCATGCATGTTAACATTAGAAGCCTCCTCCCTAAGATTGTTTTATTCACTGCTTTAACACACTCTGCCAACCCGGATGTCCTAGCCGTGTCTGAATCCTGGCTTAGGAAGACCACCAATAACGCTGAAATTTCCAAACCTAACTACAACATTTTCAGACAAGATAGAACGGCCAAAGGGGGCGGTGTTGCAATCTACTGCAGAGATACTATCCAGGTCTGTACCCAAACAGTTTGAACTTTTACTTTTAAAAATCGACCTTTCTAGAAACAAGTCTCCCACTGTTGTCGCTTGCTATAGACCACCCTCTGCTCCTAGCTGTGCTCTGGATACCAGAGCACAGCTAGGAATTGATGTGAATTGATTGCCCCCCATTGATTGCCCCCCATCTATCAGAGTTCGTGCTGCTAGGTGACCGAAACTGGGACATGCTTAACACCCCCGGCCATCCTACAAACTAAGCTTGATGCCCTAAACCTCACACAAATCATCAATGAACCTACTAGGTACAACCCCAAAGCCGTAAACACGGGCACCCTCATAGATGTCATCCTAACTAACTTGCCCTCCAAATACACCCCTGCTGTTTTCAACCAAGATCTCAGCGATCACTGCCTCATTGCCTGCATCCGTAATGGTTCTGCGGTCAAACGACCACCCCTCATCACTGTCAAGCGTTCCCTAAAACACTTCAGTGAGCAGGCCTTTCTAATCGACCTGGCCCGGGTATCCTGGAAGGATATTGACCTCATCCCGTCAGTAGAGGATGCCTGGTTATTCTTTAAAAGTGCCTTCCTCACCATCTTAAATAAGCATGCCCCATTCAAGAAATTTAGAACCAGGAACAGATATAGCCCTTGGTTCTCTCCAGACCTGACTGCCCTTGACCAGCGCAAAAACATCCTGTGGCGTTCTGCATTAGCATCGAACAGCCCCCATGATATGCAACTTTTCAGGGAAGTCAGGAACCAAAATACACAGGCAGTTAGGAAAGCCAAGGCTAGCTTTTTCAAGCATAAATTTGCTTCCTGTAACACAAACTCAAAAAAGTTCTGGGACACTGTAAAGTCCATGGAGAATAAGAGCACCTCCTCCCAGCTGCCCACTGCACTGAGGATAGGAAACACTGTCACCACCGATAAACCCACAATAACTGAGAATTTCAATAAGCATTTTTCTACGGCTGGCCATGCTTTCCACCTGGCTACCCCTACCTCGGTCAACAGCCCTGCACCCCCTCAGTAACTCGCCCAAGCCTCCCCCATTTCTCCTTCTCCCAAATCCAGTTAGCTGATGTTCTGAAAGAGCTGCAAAATCTGGACCCCTACAAATCAGCCGGGCTAGACAATCTGGACCCTGTCTTTCTACACTGTAAAGTCCATGGAGAATAAGAGCACCTCCTCCCAGCTGCCCACTGCACTGAGGATAGGAAACACTGTCACCACCGATAAACCCGACAGCCTTGGTTTCTCAAATGATTGCCTTGCATGGTTCACCAACTACTTCTCCGATAGAGTTCAGTGTGTCAAATTGGAGGGCCTGTTGTCTGGGCCTCTGGCAGTCTCTATGGGGGTGCCACAAGGTTCAATTCGTGGGCCGACTCTCTTCTCTGTATACATCAATGATGTCGCTCTTGCTGCTGGTGAGTCTCTGATCCACCTCTGCGCAGACGACACAATTCTGTATACTTCTGGCCCTTCTTTGGACACTGTGTTAACTACCGTGGCCTCCAACTGCTCTTAAATGCAAATAAAACTAAATGCATGCTCTTCATCCGATCGGTGCCTGCACCTGCCCGCCCTTCTAGCATCACTACTCTGGACGGTTCTGTCTTAGATTATGTGGACAACTACAAATATCTAGGTGTCTGGTTAGACTGTAAACTCTCCTTCCAGACTCACATCAAACATCTCCAATCCAAAATTAAATCTAGAATTGGCTTCCTATTTCGCAACAAAGCATCCTTCACTCATGCTGCCAAACATACCCTCGTAAAACTGACTATCCTACCAATCCTCGACTTCGGTGATGTCATTTACAAAATAGCCTCCAATACTCTACTCAACAAATTGGATGCAGTCTATCACAGTGCCATCCGTTTTGTCACCAAAGCCCCATATACCACCCACCACTGCGACCTGTACGTTCTCGTTGGCAGGCCCTCGCTTTACACTCGTCGCCATACCCACTGGCTCCAGGTCATCTACAAGTCCTTGCTAGGTAAAGCCCTGCCTTATCTCCGTACTGTAGTTACGCACCAACCCATAGCACGCGATCCAGCAGGTATATCTCACTGGTCACCCCCAAAGCCAACAGCCGACTTTCCTTACAGTTCTCTGCTGCCAATGACTGGAACGAACTACAAAAATCTCTGAAACTAGAGACACTTATCTCCCTCATGAGCTTTAAGCACCAGCTGTCAGAGCAGCTCACAGATCCCTGCACCTGTATATAGCCCATCTGTAAATAGCCCAACCAACTACCTCATCCCCTACCGTATTTATTTATTTATCTTGCTCCTTTGCACCCCAGTCTTTCTACATTGCACATTCATCTACTGCACCATTCCAGTGTTTAAATGCTATATTGTAATTACTTTGCCACCATGGCCTATTTATTGCCTTACTTTCCTTATCTTACCTCATTTGCACACATTGTATATATATTTTGTTTTTCTACTGTATTATTGACTGTATGTTTGTTTTACTCCATGTGTAACTCTGTGTTGTTGTATGTGTCGAACTGCTTTGCTTTATCTTGGCCAGGTCGCAGTTGTAAATGAGAACTTGTTCTCAACTTGCCTACCTGGTTAAATAAAGGTGAAAAAAATTAATTAGATCATGTGGACACTTGGAGTCAGAATGCCCTATACTCTGATAAGTAGATTATCACCATCAATGACAGAGAGCTGTTATGGATATTATTGAGTCCAATTTTACACAGGAGGTTCATTTGTCAAGAAGGTAATTTGTCTGTGATTTTGATCAAGCCAAAAAGGACAACACCTATAACAATCTCTTAGGATACTGAAACAAACGAGAGGCCATGCATACATTTGGACTGATTACTTTGGGACCCCTTAGCACATGATTAAAAAAGTACAAATCCATTAAATAGTTATCACTAAATTACTTTCAGAGAAAATGAGCCAAGAATGACCTAGGTGACCTTCTCCTTTTGTCCTTTCTTCCTCGAACCCTGGAGATGTGGACTTGAGACCTGTACGCTGAGTAAAAGGGGATGTTGGGAGTATGCCTTGTTCACACACTGTCTACAGAGCACTAAATCCCTTAATTAGCAGGCCTGGGAGAGCAGTCCCCAGGGAGCTATGTTAAACGTGGTCCTGCTCCACACACTCTCCAATCCCATTTGCAGTTATTTTTTTTAAGACATCAGGGTAATGGTGCTTGAGGGTGTGTAGAGGAAGCGGGAGGAGGGAGAGGGAGGTTTGGACTGTTAGTGGTATAAACCGTTCTGTAGAGTTGACTGAGAAGGGGAAAAAATGTGTTTTCCACTTTAATGTTATATTTCTTTAGAGTTGATAGATGTAGGAGAAGGGGCAGTATCTTTGAAGGTTCTGACCTTGTCGTAGCCAATACGTTCAGAGCAGAGTTTTACCATGCACACTTTCAAATGTAGTGGTTGATAAGATTAATATCCTGGATTTGAGAGCCTTTGTCCTTTTGATTCTCCTCCCTGGCCTTCTCTCAAATGTCCTCTCTAACACGCTTTGCCTTTGTATTTAATGCAGTGATAAATATTGCTTCTGAGGCTGTAGCAGTCAGGATGCACAGCCACAAAGTTAAGCAGCACGTGCATAGCACTAGAATGTGAAGCTTTACATGTACAGAGAATAGGCAGAAATATTATTTGTGTTTAACAGCATTGAGCCCTGGTCTCTCTGGCTGGTCTATCCAGTTGCGCTCAGGTTTTTCTATTTTTTTTTGACAAACCTCAGCTGTCAAAGAAATTGACATCTTCTTCAAAGTGTAAAATATTACTCTGCCCTGGATTTCTTACACAACAAGGGGATATTGTTTTTTAATATGAAATGAGTTGGTCACTGTTCACGTGTGTCTAAAAAACTTAGCTGCTATGGCTTTTCCACTTACTGCATTTTACAAGTGTTTTTACATGCAGTACATTTTCTTCCATGCAGTAGAAATTCTAGTTTCAATCTGGAAATGAAATGAAGATGAAGAGGAATTGTGAAATGCAGAAAGAGGGGAAAAAAACAATTTAGAACTGATTAGATAAATGTAAGGCTACTGTACATTTAATGTAAGGCTCTACTGTGAGCCCTGGC
Organism: Brachymystax lenok tsinlingensis; assembly: GCA_030435695.1. Taxonomy (NCBI): domain Eukaryota; kingdom Metazoa; phylum Chordata; class Actinopteri; order Salmoniformes; family Salmonidae; genus Brachymystax; species Brachymystax lenok. The sequence continues at coordinate 37,157,358 of CM059813.1, forward strand.
CATCTGCACCTGTGATGCCTCTAACAGCGAATCATGCTCCTGTTTGAGACCGGCCTCTGTTAGACAGCTAATGGAGTTTTCTAATATTAATTTCCAGCCTTACGTCCTGCATCAATAAGCAATTAAGAGGTGTGGAAACGAAAGGCACTCTGACCTGCAGACGTTTTCCCCCTTCGTTTTAATCAATTAATCGCTTTGGCATCTTTGTTTGAAACCCCCAAATGGATTTAGATGTAAAAGTGACACATGAAACGGCTCTATTCCCAGGCCAGCTCTACTGATGTGGGATCTTATCAATTGAGAGATTCATGGTGTAACTCCCACTGGGCTCTCTTTTAACCCTCTCACCTAGTTTCACACACTGTTTCCATTTCCTATAAAGGCTCAGAGAAGTCAAACGGACCAGAACAGTGCTACTGCCGCATTCTGCTTCCTCTACGCCGGGTGTGAAGGGAAATTCACAGGAAGTGTTTCATGTGATAATATAGCAGCCAGAATATCTAATGCCATGCACGAGAATGCAGCGACTGGGAAAGCATTAAACATTCAGAGTAGCAAGGAAATGCAGATGTCTTAGACTTAGACATCATCCTCAACTGATGTTGTCAGTGTGACAGCCATCTGAATTTCTATAGTGTTCCATTCATCCATTTATTAAACTCAACCCCTTTTCACACTCCTGGTCATCCACTTCTATATCAGCCTGATTGATTTATTATTGATTTACACATTCAGTGAGAGGTTGCTATCTTAAGAATTTGCTTTCAAAAAAGCATCACCAGTGTATTGTAACATGAATCACATGTTAAGCATCTAATTTGATGTGGGGTCTATTTCCTTTTTCCTCAGCTTAACTCCCATTGCTCCTCTCTGCTGTGAAGTCGTGCTCACATGTTTTCCTTTTGAAGTGACAAGCTTGTAGGTTTCCCCTAAGACAGCCAGACGATAGACTGCTGATACTGTATGATATGCATATTCCACATCTTCAACGAGCCCCATTGGACCAGGGGATCCTGAACACAGCATAGGGCCCTAGCCAACAGCCCTGCTTTATGACACAAACAATCCTGAGCACACAGTGTCAATGCGTTTAGCTGTCATGTGTTGTGGCCTAACCTGTCCTTTTCTCTTTCCACAGCACCTCCAAACAACATCTCAGTTTCGGCAGAGAACTGTCCCGCTCCATTCAGCCGGTACCAGGCCCAGAACTTCACTCTGCTGTGCACTGCAAAGGGAGGCAAACCTGCACCTTCGGTGAGTCACACATTTAGGCACTTGAACATGCTATATAGTGCACATACAGTGCAGTATATATAGGGCCAGACACACATATGACTTGGAGCCAATTCACTGTTAACAATCATTCTGAAAGGTTCCAGTCATGTGTACCCCACTGCATTAAGCCATGACCACAGTCACGGTTGAAGCATACAGTATGAGGAAAAGTAGTTGTAGAGGGGGATGTTTGAAGAGATAATTTTCTATGGAAGAGTTTGACTTGTGAATCATAATTACTACAAATACACCAGGCAATGTAATCATTATAGAGATTATTTGAAAAAATATCAAGCAGAGACACACATGTTGTCTGAGTTATGATCATTAATCTTATCACAAAGTGAATCATTAATAATGATTATACCAGGAATTGCCATTAGACATCGTAATGGCCCACAATGCTATTCCCTCAACTTTTTGAGATAGCTGAATCGTCATGCTCCTCTGTCTTCTAGCATATGAGCCTACAGACGCTGTTTTAGGGATGCCACTCGCTGTTCATCCCTACTGGTCCATTAATCATGGTCCACGGGTGTATCATAATGTATTCCAGATCCATCTCAGAGCTTATCTCCTGCAATTATGAACCCAGTGAGAGGTGAATACAAGGTGAACATGATTTCCGTCTCTCTGGTACTGACTGACTGGTTATATAAAGCCCCATGAGTGCATTCCATGGTCTTCCTAGCACTCTGGTATAAAGATCCCACAGTCATTACACTCCTGCGCTGCTGGACTTCTCTACCAACCTTGTTGGAGGAAATGAGATAGATCTGAAAAGCCATCTCTCCAAATATGCCTGTACTCTGTTCGTTAGACTCCCTCCGTAGCCCTGTTAATAGGGAGAATCAACTCATGCAATCGGTTAGAAATTTGGATTCAGAGATGGTGATCTTCAGTCTAAATGCATATATAAGGTAGTATAGAGGGTAAATGCTGACTATGGGTGGCCATTATTTGCCCTTCCTGCTCTGTAGCGAATATCAAAAATCTAATCAAATCAAATTGTGTTGGTCAAATACACATGGTTAGCAGATTCTATTGCGAGTGTAGTGAAATTCTTATGCTTCTACATCTGACAGTGCAGCAGTATTTAACAGGTAATTAACAATTCCACAACAAAACCTAATATCTAACAAATTCCACAGCAAAACCTAATACACAATCTAGTAAAGGAATGACATAAGAATATATAAGTATAAAATATATGGATGAGCAGTGACAGAGCGGCTAAGATGCAATAGATAGTAAAGAATAGATAGTGAAGGTTACAGTATACATTATATACATATGAGATGAGTAATACGAGATATGTAAACATTCTTAAAGTGGCATTATTAAAGTGACTAGTGTTCCATTTATTAAATTGGTCAATGATATCAAGTCTGTAGGTAGGCAGCCGCCTCTCTGTGCTAGTGGTGGCTGTTTAACAATCTGATGGCTTTGAGATAGAAGCTGCTTTTCAATATCGCTGTCCCAGCTTTGATGCACTTGTACTGACCTCGCCTTCTGGATGGAATGTGGTGAACAGGCAGTGGCTCGGGTGGTTATTGTCCATGATGATCTTTTTTGCCTTCCTGTGACATCGGGTTCTGTAGGTGTCCTGGAGGACAGGTAGTTTTCCCCCGGTGATGTGTTGTGCAGACAGCACCACCCTCTGGAACCTTGCGGTTGTGGGCGGTGCAGTTGCCGTACCAGGCGGTGATACAGCCCAACAGGATGCTCTCAATTGTGCACCTGTTAGAGAGGGTTTTCGGTGACAAGACACATTTTTTCAGCCTACTGTGGTTGAAGAGGCGCTACTGCGCCTTCTTCACCACTCTGTCTGTTTGCGTGGACCATTTAAGTTTGTCGGTGATATGTACACAGAGGAACATAGAACTTTCCACCTTCTCCACTGCTGTCCCGTCGATGTGGAAAGGGGGGTGCTCCCTTTGCTGTTTCCTGAAGTCCACGATCAGCTCTTTTATTTTGCTGACGTTGAGGGAGAGGTTATTTTCCTGACACCACACTTCGAGGGCCCTCACCTCCTCCCTGTAGGCTGTCTCGTCATTGTTGGTAATCAAGCCTACCACTGTTGTGTTTGCAAACTTGATGATTTGGAGGCGTGCATAGCAACTCAGTCATGGGTGAACAGGGAGTACAGGTGGAGGCTGAGCACGCACACTTGTGGGGCCCAAGTGTTGAGGATCAGCGGAGTGGAGATGTTTCCTACCTTTACCACCTGGGGGCGGCAAGTCAGGAAGTCCAGGACCAAGTTGCACAGAGCGGGGTTGAGACCCAGGGTCTCAAGCTTAATGATGAGTTTGGAGGGTACTATGGTGTTGAATGCTGAGCTATAGTCAATGAACAGCATTCTTACATAGGTATTCCTCTTGTCCAGATGGGATAGGGGAGTGTGCAGTGTGATGGTGATTGCGTCGTCTGTGGACATATTGGGGCGGTAAGCAAATTGAAGGGGGTCTAGGATGACAAGTAGGGTGGAGGTGATATGATCCTTGACTAGTCTCTCAAAGTACTTCTTGATGACAGAAGTGAGGGCTATGGGGCGATAGTCATTTAGCTAATTTACATTAGCTTTTTTAGGAACAGGAACAATGGTGGCCATCTTGAAGCATGTGGGGACAGCAGACTATGATAGGGATTTATTGAATATGTCTGTAAACACACCAGCCAGCTGGTCTGCGCATGCTCTGAGGACGCGGCTAGGGATGCCGTCTGGGCCGGCAGCCTTCCGAGGGTTAACACATTAAAATGTTTTACTCACGTCGGCCACAGAGAAGGAGAGCCCACAGTCTTTGGTAGTGGAAAGAAGTCCTCGACGGGGCTGGTTTTCTTTTTGTAATCCGTGATTGTCTGTAGACCCTGCCACGTACACTACTGTTCAAAAGTCTCAACGAAGAGGCAACTCCGGGATGCTGGCCTAGGCAAGGTTCCTCTGTCCAGTGTCTCTTTTGCCATCTTAATATTTTATTTTGAATGGCCAGTCTGAGATATGGATTTTTCATTGTCACTCTGCCCAGAAGGCCAGCATCACGAAGTCGCCTCTTCACTGTTGACGTTGAGACTGGTGTTTTGTGGGTACTATTTAATGAAGCTGCCAGTTGAGGACTTGTGAGGCGACACTCTAATGTACTTGTCCTCTTGCTCAGTCCCACTCCTCTGTCTAATCTGGTTAGAGCCAGTTTGCCTTGTGAAGGGAGTAGTACACAGCGTTGTACAAGATCTTCAGTTTCTTGGCAATTTCTCGCATGGAATAGCCTTCATTTTTTTTAGAACACGAATAGACTGACGAGTTTCAGAAGAAAGTTCTTTGTTTCTAGCCATTTTGAGCCTGTAATCGAACCCACAAATGCTGATGCTCCAGATACTCAACTAGTCTAAAGAAGGACAGTTTTTTTGCTTCTTTAATCAGAACAACAGTTTTCAGCTGTGCTAACAATAATTGCAAAATGATTTTCTAACAATCAATTAGCCTTTTATAATGATAAACTTGGATTAGCTAACGCAACGTGCCATTGGAACACAGAAGTGATGGTTGCTGATAATAGCCTCTGTATGCCGATGTAGATATTCCATAAAAAATCAGCCATTTCCAGCTACAAAAGTCATTTACAACACTAACAATGTCTGCACTGTATTTCTGATCAATTTGATGTTATTTTAATGGACAAAAAAATTTGCTTTTCTTTCAAAAACAAGGACCTTTCTAAGTGACCCCAAACTTTTGAATGGTGGTGTACGTCTCGTATTTGAGCCATTGAATTGCGACCCCACTTTATCTCTATACTGCACTTTGCTTGTTTGATTGCCTTACAGAGGGAATAACTACACTGTTTGTATTCTGCCATATTTCCAGTCGCTTTGCCATGATTAAATGCGGTAGTACGTGCTTTCAGTTTTACAATACGCTAATCATTATAGAAGGCTATTAGATTATTCACAGAGATTGATTCGATTGGGCTTGTTAATGCACTTCATTTCCTAACATATCCCTTTAAAACCTACTGAGGTCATTTTTACCCTTCATATCTAAATATCATTCAACCGATTCTTTAAATGACCTTTGAACTTTTGTTTAACTGTTAGGCTGTGTGAAATTAGACAAGAAACCTGCCTTTTTGTACTGAGTATTATGTAATCCCATCTCTTTAAAATACATCATCACTAAGCCAACCCAAGCATAGATCAGGGACTCAAAACAAAAGCACTCAGAGGTTCAAGCATTAAGAGGAGGCAAATAGCATTCATGTTACGTTTTTCTGGATGAAGATTGAGAGGTAGGAGTGGGCAGATAGAGTTATGAGGAGGGAACTGGTTGACCAGGAGAGTCGTCTCCAAGGAAATGTAACAATTTCCGTCAATGCAACTGTGCTTGAAGTACTGTATGAATTATGTGTCTGTGATTGTAACATGGCTAAGCTATGATTCTAAGTAGTGAAGAGTAATTGTGTTGACTCCAGAAGAAGTTGTAATGCCTCTGTGGAGAGTTAATCAGCCTGCCAGAATTGCCCAGTGCTGTAGGACTAAATCAAAACCCAGTAAACACATTTTGACAATGTTCAGAGATATATTTTATAACAGGAGTGTCTCTCGACTCCTCAATCCTGCACATTTCTCTTTTTAATCTCCTTGAAGATCTGCTGTGGTCCAGTGGATGAAAGCATTAATAATAATAAAAGTCAAGTAAGAAGAAATCACCAGCATAGTATTTCCAATGTTTGCAGACTTTTTATGTGCACGTTAGAAGCTAACCAGAGGAAAACATAAGGATCTCACATGTTACTGTCCAGTACCTTTTAGGACACGTGTGGATAAAGAGAGTAATTTAAGAGAGTAATTTATGTACCCAACATTTTGAATATGAAGGTACAATAATCACACTCTAAAAAAAGGGGGTAGGTGTGAAGGTACATTTCTGTTTCCAAGGGTACACATGTGTTTTGTGTACCCTCAGTACCCACCATAAGGTACAATGACACATGTTTTGCCACATACAAGGAACTAACAGCTTTGTCACTGAGGTGGTACCCTAAAAAGTCACATTTGTATCATAATCATTATCATATTTACTAGAATGATCTACTGCACATAGAATCTTTATAATTGTTTTTAATATCTGCATTTTTACATGTACATTAATTGATTGATTAATCTTATGCTACACATAGATAAACAACATACCTTTTTCTAAACTAATCCAATCAGTTAGTTAGATTTTATGCACCCATTACAGAAATGGTTGTTCCAGTTTAAATGGTTTAAGTAGTCTCCTCACAATGTTCCTAATCCTGGCAGTTATTATGAATGAAGGTTGCAGGTGAAAAAAAAATACAACTGTTGGATATCCTAATTCTGGCTGGATCCAATAGGAAATACACATCACTTTGCAAGCCAGTATAATGTAACTTGCAAGTAGGGTTGCAAAATTCTGGTAACTTTCTCAAATTTCCCAGCTTTTCCAGAAAACCCATTGGAAGATTCCTGAAAAGGGGAGGGAATAAGCAGGAAATCCCTCAACCAGGATTTCTTGAAAATCTGGGTATTTTGGGAAGGATCTGGGTATCTTGCAACCCTACTTGTAGGCCTGATGTGCCTGAAATTGAATGAATTCAACAACTCAATTCAATACAATTCACTCAAAGGCAAGACACACTGGGAAACTATATTGGAGGCATGGCTTAGTGGGGGCGTGGCAGTTCATTATTTTTGTGTTGCACCTGTTTAAGTGGTCTATGGTAGAGGTACATTTTGTCACTTACTAGGAACATCCCACTGGGCACACACTGTTTGAAACAGCATTGTTTCCATCTCATGTTGAACCAACGTGGAATAGATGTTGAATTGACGTCTGTGCCCAGTGGGATATGGCTTTGTCACTGTGGGGGTTCCCCAGTTCCTACCTCAGATATGAACTGGGGTACAATTATGTTCTTATAACTAAAGGTACAAAGAATGACTTTACAGGATACAAACCCAGTGACAAGCAGTTGTTCTCCTTTAAGAACAAATCTAAACCTTTTTTCTGAGAGTCTACTGAATTGGCCTGGGTTTTGTGACTGCAACTTCAAACGCCTTTCTGCCTTTTGATGACATGAATTTGCTTTTTGTCAGTGCTTTTGCCTGGCATCCAATTACAAAACTAGCTGTTGTCAGCTCTATTTTCTGTCATATCTTTGCAAGCCCAGTCTTAGATGCTTTTCTAAACATTTATCAAAGCATGTTCTGTGTTTATACAAACACGATTTAAGGTCAACAGTTTTGGTTAGCCTACATCCTTTCACATTGCAGCTTATGTGCTCAGCCATCATTTGTTTCTAGGCAGGAGATTTTTTTTAGGTTGAGGCCAATGGTGTATTGGTGGGTAAATGCAAGTAAACAGTTTACCCATAAATTGCAGAAAATGCATTCATTTTTTCACTGCAACCAACGATCGTTTTAACCCACATGTATTACCACTACATCACTGGTTGAGACAAAATGTAACATGTAAGCGTAATCAATGGCTGTACACAAAGAACTGTGCACTGGCTGTGCATTCCTTTCTTTCACCAGTTATTCACTAGAAAGCTTCTATTGTCTGCTTGTAGCTTATTATACAAGCAACAAGCGTGTTGTTGTTGTCACTAGGTACTGTAGAAGGTGCATCATCTTCCGTTTTAGATACTTTTAACAAGCTATTCACTTAATAGTAATAGTTCTCGTGACATCCAGTACAGAATCCTCAGAGCACAGGTAACCATTGATTGAAACAGGAAGGATAATGACAGCTAATAATGAGAGATGATTAAGCTTCTTTCACTTTCACTTTCTCACTTGCTCTTTCACACACTCTCTCTGTCTCTCTCTCTCTCTTTCGCTCTTTCGCTTTTTCACTCTCTCTCTCTCGCCTTCTGAAAGCACAATGATTCATTGTGGCAACATTAAGGTATATTTGGGCCATTGGCTGATATTACTGGAAAAATTCAAATTTTGCCAGTAAATTACCAGAATTGGGGTATTTTTCAAGGATTGTATGTAATCTATTACAATAGATCTAGTGGCCCTTTTGGGTACTTTTTATTTTTACAGCTGTCTGTTATTCTATCTTTTTATTTAACTAGGCAAGTCAGTTAAGAACAAATTCTCATTTGCAATGACAGCCTACCCCAGCCAAACCAAAGAAAAGTACATTGTTGGAAAAGTTAATTGCATTTTTGTTTGGTTTTTCATTAATTAGGCTATTTTCTCTTGAACCATGTGGTCTATCTACTAGAAACTCATGGACAATATGGACACAGATATACAAAATGAATACTATATATAAATACATTTTCTTTATGTTATTCAAGTATAAATGACCAAAGTTATGATAGATTGCCATAGATTGTCTGTTCATTAACAAAACTACTGAAGATTCCAGTAACTTTGGTAAAGTACCAGTAGCTAATTGTTATGTTTCAAATTAGCTTTGGAGTCGAGGTGTTAGGGCTAGGGGGTTGAGGCTGGCAGTATCTGAATTGCAGGTGCTTTTCATTAATGTCTATTCACAGGCGAAATGCAGAGCCTACCTCATGCTCCACGCACCAGCTTAATTTCGCTACCACCAATGTATTGTGCTTGGGCGGGCGTTCAGAATGACATCCTTGTTTGTTTGTCGAAGCTCTCTCGAATCCGACTGAAGCTGGTGGTGTGTGCTCTGGCTCCATTGTCTGAAGCATTTGGGTATGTAGAACAGAGGCGTGATTGATAATCACTTTATTCCACTGTGAAGGACCATGCATAAAGACCACTGAAAACCACAAACAGCTTCTTATTACAGCACAGCTACCACTGCCCACTGTATAAATTACAGCCAGCAGCAAGACTCATATGCTGAACCCCCAAAAAGTAGCCTGCTCAAGACATCTCTATAACAATGGGGTTTTCATTGCCTTGAGCATGCTGATTAGGCTTAATCTAAAGCTAGTGAAAACTGGACAATTAGGTATTTTAGGTAGGTGGATCAATTTGACTGGTGAATAAGGTAAGGTATTTACCAATTTAAAGGAGAATTTAAGTGATCAGTGTTTTTTTTTTCATAATGTGACCGAGGATTTCATAAAAGGGAATCCATGAAATGTAACAAAAGGTATTTTTCCCAACAGTATGTAGTGATCCATTCTCTATTGTAAGCTATGCGTATAGTAAACCAATAAAATACAGAATAATTCCTATTCAATCATTGAAACTATTTTCAAAGCCTTCTGTCTCCCAGAGAGTACCGTCTATCACGTATATACAGTATGTGTGTGTGAATAATCCCGAATTATTGAGCCACTTCAAGATAACATAAAGAATAATATAAAATAATAATGGGATTGTATAGACATCTGTAATGATGCTCTCTCACTGGCACCTGAGGTTCATATCAAATCAAATCAAATCAAATTTGATTTGTATCCTCACTCTTACTGTCTTGGAGAACATGCAGGGAAATTAGGGAGTGCCAATGATTCCTTTTGTACAAAACAACCTCGAGAGCAACAGTTTTCTCTGTCAAAATGTTCAGTATTTTAATTAAAGAATAAATAAATAAACTGAATGGACAGTACAGTAGTATTAACCTTGGAGATCACTACACTTAGTATTTACAGCATTGGCTGAGTCCTTGTGACTTACAATGGGTACAGCACTCACTTCATTGTTTGGGAAAGTAGGAGAGATAGTGCCCCACACTGGTCAGGAGTAGATACATAAGATGGGACTGCATCAAATGTGCCATTGCTTCTGCAAATCTTGATCATATTTCCCCTCTCTGAATAGGAATGACACATCGTAGAGCTTGTCTTTGTTGTATGTTCTGGATCAAATCAAGGTGATTTTTAGATTCTGAACTTTTTTAAATGTCAAGGCAGCCAGCCATTCTATCACCAGTGACATAATTAAATGCTTACAGCCCACACTATTTTTTCCCAAGAGCAATCAAGCACATGAATGGTTCTAGTTCATTACACTATCCTGTTTCTCCACATTTCTTAGCAAATTGGTTTTCTACAGAATTATACAGTACCCCCAAAAAAATATTATTTATTGTGCAGGTAGGTAGTGCAGAAGGTAATGGTGGGAGTAAGGTCAATGATTAGCTGATACTCTAGAGTTGTGAAAGTTGTTAAACAGAGTCAGTTTAGGAGGCGTTGAGGTCAGTACATACTTGAACCCACAGTACTCTTAATCTCCCTTGATGTTTCAGGTATAGGCCTACACAGTGCATAGGAAGTCAACACAGCACTGATTAGTTGATTTATATTCAAGGCTCTGTATTTGTATTTGTGTTACTACTGTACAATATACACTGTAGTATTACTGTATTATCGTGTTACTTGCATGGATACTGTACATGCATTGTTGTGTTACACAAGGAGATATAGTATACCATATGGAGGAGTTAGTTTATTAATCCCTTGATCATTGTTTAACCAATGGCTATGTACTGTCTATGATGTGCTGTAGCTGAAAGCCTATAAACCTGAAAGTGTTCATGTTAGGTAGAGTGTTGGTTGTCTGTTTTCTCCCTATTGTTCACATGGAGCCATACAGAGTCAATCCCCAGGAGCATGGCCTTACGTCACAGTTGTTTACACAAATTACTGCTATTTACACAGCAGAGTGAAAAGCCCCTGAGGTGGCATCAAATCAAAGCATGCCTCAACAATCCCCTTTTCAGAAAATCCAAACATTGGCGTAAAATGTATTATGTAGGGTAACGATACTTTGATCTCGTGCAAGTTGGTTCCAAATGTCCAATGGTTCCGTAACTGACTGCGGATTACATTTTTCTCTTCAAATAAATAAAGAAAATCAAATATAAAATCACGGTACGAGTAGGGAGCTTCACAGCTAGCGATATCAAGGGCAGTAGCTCTGCATCCTGATTTTAAAGCTAATATCTGGAGTTTATGTGTTAAAATAGGAGCTTGAATTTCTTGTCAAGAGATTTACCAGCCGGAGATCATTATATCCTCATGATGAAGTAAGGAAACTCCTGTAATATCATCAGCACCGGTACAACACCAGCACCAAACCTCTGACACATCTCAACAAAATTAATTAGACAATTGGAAAGGATATACTGTAATTCAACCCAAATTTAACCTCTTTCTGCTTTTTTGTTTGTCTCTTTCTCTCTCCTCCTCTCTCTCTCTCTCTCTCTCTCTCTCTCTCTCTCTCTCTCTCTCTCAGGTTTACTTTAAGCGGGATGGAGAGTTGATAGAGGTGATATCCTACATCCACCCCTCAGCCGAGGACGGCGGTGGGTCAGCGGGGGTGCGGGGTGCCAGGCCACTCATCAGCAGGGACCTGGACGACACCAAGCTGCAGAGGTCCCTCTCCCTGTTGGACCCAGAGGGCCGGCCAGCCCGCATGTTCACCGAGAGCCCTGAGCGTCGTTGGACCCCGGGCCAGCACACCCAGGGTCGGCAGCAGAAGGAGCAGCCCAGCCCTGCCACGGAGATCATTCCAGAGACAGTTGTGAGCCGGGAGTTCCCTCGCTGGGTCCAGAGCACTGACCCACTCTACTACTTCAGCCACACCCACATCTCCCAGAGTGATGGCTCTGTGCTGGTGCAGGCCAGACTCACCTGGACCCTTAACACCCAGCTGGACAATGACGCCATGTTCAGCTGTGAGGTCAAGCACCCAGCACTTTCCATGCCCATGCAGACAGAGGTCACACTGGGTGAGTACAACAGAAATATCCCACCCCTAAACCACTCCTCTCTCCTTGTTTCCCAGTTGCCGTACGCAATCTCTGAGCCTCCTTATGTATCCCTCGCAAATCAGAACAACACTGATTTTCATTTGATGCTTAATTGTGTAGTGACTGACAGGGCAATTAATCGAGCTGTCTGTTGCTAAATTGAGTTAACTCACAATCGTTATTGAAGAAGTCAACCTGAATTAAGGAAGTCAAATGAGAATTTAAACACAATCAGCCACGTGATCTCCTGTCGTGGAGGAGGTTCTTGGAGGAGGCGATGCAGTGCTGATATGATAAACAGAAACAATAAGTTCACTGAGAAGAGAGTAAATGGTAGAGGACGGAGTGTGGTGCAGTAAGGAGAAGCTGCTGCTGCTGCTGGTACAGGTACAAGTTACTCGCTGTGTGCACACTTAATTTCCTCAGAGCTACAGCTTTCATCTCCTTCACACCTTTAGAGGGGCCTTCTCCTCCTGCTAGTGTCCCTTTCTCACCGTGGTGTGTTGATGGACATGGGGCGGCTCTAACCGCTCACCCTTTAACTGTGGGAAGCTTTTGGAGTTTTGCTGTACGAACAACAACAACAGCGGAGCTAGAAAAACACTCAACCAACACAGAAGGACCAGTGTTTAGGGTCTATAAAGGATTTACTAATCACAGCAAAGAGCTAGCTCAGTGCTTAAGGGCCTGCATAGTGCAAATAATACACGTTCAATCTGTTTATAATTCTACCCTTGTATATTAAAGTAACTGCCCAGTGAAAATCTCACTTTTTAAAGTTCATATTCTGTTAACTCATCCAAATAATGTTATTGACTCGTCCCATACTCGTATTTGTGGCCAAAGCATAAATTGTAAAAAAAAAAATAAAAAAAAGCAGTTTAGAGAAGGATGACCTGGTCAATTAGAGGTCTATTTGCATTATTATTTTTAATGACCGGTATACGCCCACAACATTCTGTTGGCATATGCCCACACAATTCCAACACAGAAAAGCTGCTTGTTAACATACTCAATTACAATTTTTTGGGAAGGAAAACTATTTCATAAGTGTATACTGATATTATCTGAATGCTCAAGACAGATTGCTGAAATTATGATTTAAACAGCCTCCTCTTTACTGTTGTTTACATGTTGATGGTAAAAATACCCAGAGAAAGCCTTGCTAATTGTCAATGGCTTTCATATTTTGACAAGGCTTTTCTATGCTGTGATTCAAGCCATTACATTATCAGTAGCTTTGTTCTTTAAAGAGATGAAAACAGCTTCTCCAGACATTCCTCCTCACCACCCTGAGAATCGAGAACAGAAAATGTGCATTTGTTGATTTTAATTGGTGTACACTTGAAACTCAAAGCATTCATAAACCTGCTTGGAGCAGATTGAACCTGGGGTAGTATGAGTGAGAGCTGCTGTTGTTATAGAGTAGTAATAATAGCCAGTACATGTGTTGATAGACTGTAGAAAAGGTCACGTATGGTTAGAATTATGTCACCACCCGAAAACAGTATCTCTAATATACGTATATCCTGGTTGGATGTAATAATCTAAAACTGGACACATTTTAAGTATTTCCCCCAGACGGGCCAGAATCTTTTGATTATTCTGTTTAACCCAGCTAATTGCTCTTGGGACCTGTCATCCACTTCTGTCCCTTGGCCCTGGCTTTCAGAGCCGTGTTTGGTGAGGAAATGAAAAGGAACCCTCTGGGCACGGACGTCAATTCAACGTCTATTCCACGTTTGTTCATTATAATTTCATATAAATGATGTGGAAAGAACATTGATTCAACCAGTGTGTGCTCAGAGGGAAGTCTTTGCACTGTCCATAAGTAATACATATTTCACTGATTTAATATCAAATCAAAGTTTATTGGTCACATACTCAGATTTGAAGATACTATTGCAGGTGCAGCAAAATATTTGTTTCGAGCTCCAACAAAATGGTAATGCTTAGCAACAATAAAAATATAAAAAAACGATACACACATAATCCATAAAAAAAATATTAATTAATGAATTAACAAATATAAGAACGAGCAATGCCAGAGATTGGAGTATAAATATATAAATTTGAAGTCGGAAGTTTACATAGGTTGGAGTCATTAAAACTTGTTTTTCAACCACTCCACAAATTTCTTGTCAACAAACTATAGTTTCGGCAAGTCGATTAGGACATCTACTTTGCGCATGACACAAGTATTTTTCCAAAAAATTGTTTACAGACAGATTATTTAACTTATAATTCACTGTATCACATTCCAGAAACTGATGTCATGGCTTTAGAAGCTTCTGATAGGCTAATTGACGTCATTTGAGTCAATTGGAGGTGTACCTGTGGATGTATTTCAAGGCCTAACGTTCAAGGCCTAACTCAGTGCCTCTCTGCTTGACATCATGGGAAAATCAAAAGAAATCAGCCAAGACCTCAAAAAAAATTGTAGACATCCACAAGTCTGGTTGATCCTTGGGAGAAATTTCCAAACTCGTGAAGGTACAAGTACAAAGTATAAACACCATGGGACCACGCAGCTGTCAAACCGCTTAGGAAGGAGACGCGTTCTGTCTCCTAGAGATGAACATACTTTGGTGCCAAAAGTGCAAATCAATCCCAGAACAAGGACCGTGTGAAGATGCTGGAGGAAACCGTTACAAAAGTATCTATATCCACAGTAAAACGAGTCCTATATCGACATAACCTGAAAGGCCGCTCGGCAAGGAAGAAGCCACTGCTCCAAAACCACCATAAAAAAGCCAGACTACGGTGTGCAACTGCACATGGGGACAAAGATCGTACTTTTTGGAGAAATGTCCTCTGGTCTGATGAAACAAAAATGGAACTGTTTGGCCATTATGACCATCGTTATGTTTGGAGTAAAAAGGGGGAGGCTTGCAAGTCGTAGAACACCATCCCAACCGTGAAGCATGGGGGTGGCAGCATCATGTTGTGGGGGTGCTTTGCTGCAGGAGGGACTGGTGCACTTCACAAAATATATGGCATCACGAGGAGGGAAAATTATGTGGGTATATTGAAGCAATATCTCAAGACATCAGTCAGGAAGTTAAAGCTTGGTCACAAATGGGTCTTCCAAACGGACAATGACCCCAAGCATACTTCCAAAGTTGTGGCAAAATGGCTTAAGGACAACAAAGTCAAGGTATTGGAATGGCCATCACAAAGCCTTGACCTCAATCACATAGAAGATTTGTGGGCAGAACTGAAAAAGCGTGTGCGAGCAAGGAGGCCTACAAACCTGACTCAGTTACACCAGCTCTGTCAGAAGGAATGGGCCAAAATTCACCCAACTTATTGTGGGAAGCTTGTGGAAGGCTACCCAAAACGTTTGAACCAAGTTAAACAATTTAAAGGCAATGCTACCAAATACTAATTGAGTGTAATTAAACTTCTGAACCACTGGGAATGCGATGAAATAAATACAGTGAGGGAAAATAGTATTTGATCCCCTACTGATTTTGTACGTTTGCCCACTGACAAAGAAATGATCAGTCTATAATTTTATTGGTAGATTTATTTGAACTGTGAGAGACCGAATAACAGAAAAATCCAGAAAAACGCATGTAAAAAATTTTATAAATTGATTTGCATTTTAATGAGGGAAATAAGTATTTGACCCCTCTGCAAAACATGACTTAGTGCTTGGTGGCAAAACCCTTGTTGGCAATCACAAAGGTCAGATGTTTCTTGTAGTTGGCCACCAGGTTTGCACACATCTCAGGAGGGATTTTGTCCCACTCCCTCCACAGATTTTCTATGGGATTAAGGTCTGGAGACAGGCTATGCCACGCCAGGATCTTAATGTGCTTCTTCTTGAGCCACTCATTTGTTGCCTTGGCCGTGTGTTTTGGGTCATTGTCATGCTGGAATACCCATCCATGACCCATTTTCAATGCCCTGGCTGAGGGAAGGAGGTTCTCGCCCAACATTTGACGGTACATGGCCCGTCCATCGTCCCTTTGATGCAGTGAAGTTGTCCTGTCCCCTTTGCAGAAAAACACCCCCAAAGCATAATGTTTCCACCTCCATGTTTGACGGTGGGGATGGTGTTCTTGGGGTCATAGGCAGCATTCCTCCTCCTCCAAACACGGCGAGATGAGTTGATGCCAAAGAGCTCCATTTTGGTCTCATCTGACCACAACACTTTCACCCAGTTGTCCTCTGAATCATTCAGATGTTCATTGGCAAACTTCAGACTGGAATATATATTTGCTTTCTTGAGCAAGGGGGACCTTGCGGGCGCTGCAGGATTTCAGTCCTTCACGGCGTAGTGTGTTACCAATTGTTTTCTTGGTGACTATGGTCCCAGCTGCCTTGAGATCATTGACAAGATCCTCCTGTGTAGTTCTGGGCTGATTCCTCATCGCTCTCATGATCATTGCAACTCCACGAGGTGAGATCTTGCATGGAGCCCCAGGCCGTTTGTGAATAATCGCACCAACTGTTGTCACCTTCTCACCAAGCTGCTTGGCGATGGTCTTGTAGCCCATTCCAGCCTTGTGTAGGTCTACAATCTTGTCCCTGACATCCTTGGAGAGCTCTTTGGTCTTGGCCGTGGTGGAGATTTTGGAATCTGATTGATTGATTGCTTCTGTGGACAGGTGTCTTTTATACAGGTAACAAGCTGAGATTAGAAGCACTGCTCCTAATCTCAGCTCGTTACCTGTATAAAAGACACCTGGGAGCCAGAAATCTTTCTGATTGAGAGGGGCTCAAATACTTTTTTCCCTCAATTAAATGCAAATTAATTTATAACATTTTTCACGTGTTTTTCTGGATTTTGTTGTTGTTATTCTGTCTCTCACTGTTCAAATAAACCTACCATTAAAATGATAGACTGATAATTTCTTTGTCAGTGGGCAAACGTACAAAATCAGTAGGGGATCAAATACTTTTTTCCCTTACTGTAAGTTACCTTCACTATGTTGGGTACAGGAACAATGGTGGACATCTTGAAGCAAGTGGGGACAAAAGACTGGGATATGGAAAGATGGAATATGTCTGTAAATAGGCTTGGGTGGTATCCATATTATCACATTGTCATACTGGTCTTCTCTCATTCCGGGATTTACGGTATTACCGGCTAACACACAAGTTGGTGCTAAAAGCATAAGAAAAGCCCATTGGGCCTCTATTACCAGCATGCTAATAAAATTAGCTCAAACCAATCGCAAAATCACATAGACGCTGTTAGCTGAATGCTAATAAGCGAAAACTAACAAACTAATTGCAAAGACAGGCAAATACAGCTTATAAAGTAATACAGGCATAGCTAATAGCTACCAAATGGCATTTCGGTAAGTGTGGACATTTACAAGCGAAAGTGAACTAGAGAAATTGTGCAAATTAATAAAATTGTGATGCATGCTATTCTGAAGGAAGAGCAGCATGTGTACAAGCAGCAGAGGGGAAAAGCTAGTCGGAAGAAATTACAACTATACAGATAACTCATCCAGAGCTCTTTGACTTCTGGCAGAAATCCATAATAAGATATCTGATGGCAAATATTTTGTAGTGAATTGCATACAAGTGTAACTTCATCACCTCATGTGCGCCGCACAACAGAAATTCGCCGAACAATATGGACTCACCGCCTCCCGCTTTCTCCCATTGTGCTATTTACAAAGAAACACGTGACTGGCTCAACTGTTCTGGGGAACTACGGTAAGCTTTATAATGTAGTGTATTGCATAAGTTGACTGCAGGTATTTACTTATGAAGTAGCTAAAAATATAAAAATTTATAGAAAATCTTTGAAGAAATAGTTCTGACTGTGTTGAAAAACGATCCTGTGTTTTTTTCCAAATACTCCGGTATACGGTATATACAGTATACCGCCCAAGCATATCCGTAAACACTCCAGCCAGCTGGTCTGCAAATGCTTTTAGGGCAAGGCTTGGGTTAACATGCTTAAATCACATCGGCCACAGAAAATGAGAGCACACAGTCCTAGTGACCGTCAGGGGCCCGCGTTGACGGCTCTATGTTGTTTTTCTCGAAGCAGGCGAAGGTGTTTAGCTAATCGGGGAGCGAGGCGTCAGTGTGGCTGGCTTTCCATTTATAATCCGTGAATGTCTGGAGTCCTTGCCACATACAGTACCAGTCAAAAGTTTGGACACAACTACTCATTCAACGTTTTTTCTTTATTTTGAATATTTTCTACATTGTAGAATAATAGTGAAGAAAACAATTGTTAAATAACATATGGAATCATGTAGTAACCAAAAAAGTGTTAAAGAAAGTAGCCACCCTTTGCCTTGATGACAGCTTTCACACTATTGGCCTTCTCTTAACCAGCTACATGAGGTAGTCACCTGGAATGCATTTCAGTTAACAGGTGTGCTTTTTTAAAAGTGAATACGTGGCAAGTGAATTTCTTTCCTTAATGTGTTTGAGCGAATCAGTTGTGTTGTGACAAGGCAGGGGTGGTATACAGAAGATCGGATTATGTCAAGAACCGCTCAAAGAAGCAAAGAGAAACAACAGTCCAACATTGCTTTAAGACATGAAGGTCAGTCAATACAGATGTCAATAACTTTTGCAGTCGCATAAACTATCAAGCGCTATGATGAAACTGGATCTCATGAGGACCGCCACAGAGGATACGTTCATTAGAGTTAACTGCACCTCAGAATGCAGCCCAAATAAATGCTTCACAGAGTTCAAGTAACAGAAACATCTCAACATCAACTGTTCAGAGGAGACTGCAATGGACATTATACCGGTGAAAATCTGTCCTTTGGTCTAAAGTTGAGTTCAAATTTGTGTCAAATTGGTGTCTTTGTGAGACGCAGAGTAGGTGAATGGATGATCTTTACATGTGCGGTTCCCCCCATGAAGCGTGGAGGAGGAGGTGTGATGGTGTGTGGGTGATTTGCTGATGACGCTGTCTGTGATTTATTTAGAATTCAAGGCACACTTAACCAGCATGGCTACCACAGAATTCTGCAGCGATACGCCATTCCATCTGGTTAGCACTTAATGGGACTATCATTTGTTTTTCAACAGGACAATGACCCAAAACACACCTCCAGGCTGTGTAAGGGCTATTTGACCAAGGAGAGTGATGGAGTGCTGCATCAGATGACCTGGCCTCCACAATCACCCGACTTCAACCCAATTGAGATGGTTTGGGATGAGTTGGACTGCAGAGTGAAGGAAAAGCAGCCAACAAGTGCTCAGCATATGTGGGAACTCCTTCAAGACTGATGGAAAAGCATTCCTCATGAAGCTGGTTGAGAGAATGTGTGCAAAAGCTGTCATCAAGGCAAAAGGTGGCTACTTTGAAGAATCGAAAACATATAAAAAATATACTTTTTGGGTTCCTACATGATTCCGTATGTGTTATTTCATAGTTTTGACGTCTTCACTATTATTCTACAATGTAGAAAATAGTAAAAATAAAGAAAAACCCTTGAATGAGTAGGTGTGTCCAAACTTTTGACTGGTACTGTACTTCTCAAGTCTAAGCCGTTGAATTGTGACTCCACTTTGTCCTTGTACTGTCATTTTGCCTTACAGAGGGTTTGTCTTTGTACACGTCCATATTCCCAGTTGCCTGTCCATGTTTAAATGTGCTTTCAGTTTTGCGGGAATGGTGCCATCTATCCACGGTTTTTGGTTTGGCTAAGTTCTGATCGTCACAGTGTGAACAACATTCTCTATGCACTTCCTGGTGAACCCCGTCACCAAGTCAGTTTATATGTCGATTCTATTCTCAGAGGCGACCTGGTACTTTTTCTCACTCCTCGTGATCAAAACAATCTTGAAGCATAGATTCCGATTGGTCATCACATTCCCCCAAAACGCTCTTGTACGTTCTTGAACAGACTTTGAGGTACCTTTGCTCCGGTTTGGTGGTTGTGGCGAGGTGTGGCTTGAAGCAATGAATGACATAAAGGGCAGTGACCATGCTGACAGCGTTCCCCAACCCACAACCCAACCCCTTATTGTTTTTCAACTGATCGTTAAGTACAGCACTGTTTCCATTCAATTGAACGTTCCAGAACATAAAAACTTACTGAACGCAGGCCTGTTTAAGTTTCTTCCTATAGGTGGGGAGGACCAGAGTGGAGGCGTGATCTGATTTGCCGAAGGGAGGGTGGGGAGGGCCTCTCACGGATTTAGTTTATTAAAGTCCCCAGATACAATAAGTGTGGCCTCAGGATATGCAGTTCCCAGTTTGCACAGTTCAGTATAGTTCCTTGAGAGCCGTTGTGGTGTCAGCTTGGGGGGGAATAT
Organism: Brachymystax lenok tsinlingensis; assembly: GCA_030435695.1. Classification (NCBI taxonomy): domain Eukaryota; kingdom Metazoa; phylum Chordata; class Actinopteri; order Salmoniformes; family Salmonidae; genus Brachymystax; species Brachymystax lenok. The sequence continues at coordinate 37,177,609 of CM059813.1, forward strand.
ACACGGCAGTGACGATGACCGAAGACAATTCTCTCAGGGGGTAATTCAGTCAGCATTTGTTGATGAGGTATTCTAGATCAGGAGAACAAAAGGATTTGAGTTCCTGTACTTCACCACAATCACACCATGAGTTGATAATCATGAACCAAACCCTTCCACCTTTCTTTTTCCTGGAGAGTTCTTTCTTCCTGTCCATCCGCATGATGGACAGAGAACCTTGCTGGCTGAATGGACAGGAACAATTTATCCGGAAAGAGACGTGATTCCGTAAAACAGAATATGTTACAGTCCTTGATGTCTTTCTGTAAGGGGATCCTTGCCCTGAGCTCGTCTACTTTATTGTCCAGGGACCGAACATTAGCTAATAAGGTACTAGGAAGCAGTGGATGGTATGCACACCAAATGAGACAGAGCGACATTCTGGCAACTGACCAATGTTGTATTACATATCATGAATATTAACAGGCTGCTCTGTGCTCGCCTTACGAATTGATTTGGGATGGGGCCTTGGGAGCTTCTCAGAATGGGCCACACCTCTGAGTTTCTTGCCTGGGTCTCACCATTCGCCTCAGTTCCAGAATTCATTAACTCTGCATCTGAATAATTAAAAGGACTCTACTCCTTTTATTTGCATGTTCTATTATTCAGCAGCATGAAAAGACTGGAGGAATTATCATTTCATATACGTTGCTGAAATATGATCCATGTCTGCATCCACCAATAATTTCCTCACCAGACTGTGATAATCACAGAGCAGATGTTCTGTTTCAGGAGGGCTGGTGTACAGTTTGAGTGTGTCTGTCTGTGTGTTGCTGTTTGTGGTGCATGTGTGTGCACGCATCTGTGCGTGCGTGTGTCTCTATGTTCACCTGCGTCTCATCTCCATATTTATCACACTTTCATCTTGGTATTGTAAGGAGTCCAGCGCAGGCTGCGGGTTGGATGTGTGAGATGAATGATAGTGTTGGATTGATGATGACGCAATGATCCCACAGTCACCCCTTTTCAATTGTTTGTTCTGTCTTCGCTCTCTGTCTCTCCCACACAGTGAAACCACTCTATATTTAAGCAATAAGGCACAAGGGGGTGTGGTATATTGTTCTAAGGCATGATGCATCGCGGATTGCCAGGACACAGCCCTTAGTCGTGTTGTATTGGCCATATACCACAAACCTAATACATGTTTTGTCATACCCGTGGTATACTGTCTAATATACCACGGCTGTCAGCCAATCAGCATTCAGGGTTCGAACCACCCAGTTTATAAATGTGTACATTCATCAATCTGAGTGCATTATTATGTGAATAAATGCAACAGGCCCTGTGCGAATCATTGCATCACCGACACAGTATGACTATAATGATGTGTCTATCTTGCACCGTTGTGCAATTATTAAGAGGCTAGACAGAAATAGCTAATCCTGGCAACCAGTGTTCTAGCATTAATTTATTGAGTCAAGTTGATCAGGGATGTCAAGGTGGAACCCAAGCATATGCTATGTGTAGTGTAAATAACAACTACCAATAGACCTACTAAATTATGACTGTAAAGTCAATCAAAGAATCACTCTGTAAAATGAGGAATGTATTTACTCAATTCAACTAATTGGATTTATTAGTCATTAAATAATTGACACTCAAACAATTACAGTGTACATGAAAGACATGATGTGTTACAGAATAAGTAAATTACTATCAACTAAATAAGATTTAACGTGGTTACACATGTCTTCAATTCAGAATAATCTCTAAGAGAAAAAATGTGTGTCTGATACACACAGGAGCTTGCTAACAAGTCCTCAAAGTATGAGTAAATTCACTGCCCTTTTAACCAAATTCAAGCAGTGCATCCCAACCTGAATTAAGATTCCTTGGCAGTTTGCAAGTGAAAACAAAAGGCAGGAGCAAGACATCCAGATTATAATCTAATAAACTCAATTTGAATGTTATGACCAGACAACAGGAATGTGCCTGATAACCAGTCAACCCAAAATACATCAACCAGAAATCATACAATGCAATAAGACATAGTGTAGCTCTTTACAAGCTCTTGAAACAAAACAAAAAACACAACAATGTAATTCACACAGTAACATTAATTTAGACCAATTCAAGTTTTTAGCAGTCATCACACCTTTCCTGGCATTAGTGACCCCAGGACTTCCGTGGGAACGTCTAGACCTGGAGATTGCCACAGCGAAGGTGTGAGATGTGAGATGCAAAAATACAACTATCCATCCGGACAATGCCAAATTGAACCAACACGCCAGGCTAGTTACTAGACACCTCTTTGTCACTGGCCTTCATCATCGTTCACATTTGTTCACTCTTTCTATTTTATCAAAAACAGTAATCCGCCGTTTGGAACCTCTGGGTTGTGAAATATCAACATTGAACCAGTGTTATAGTTAACACAAGCAGGCTCACCAAGACGCATGCGCGATACACCAAGTCCCAGGTGTATGCGTATTTGGCCAAGGCAGTGGAGGCGCTCAACAAGATGGTCGCCCCCAGCTTGGCTTGCATGAACTGCTCATCCATGGCTGTTACAGTCCTGGTGTTCTCCTCATAGAAGATATAGTCCCACCAGGGTGGAACGTCAGTCTTTAGAGGTACCTTGCATAGAATGCTCAGCTTTCCCATTGTGTAATCATCTATCACCTCCATCAGAAGGTGTGGGTTAGCTGGACAGGTCAGGCCCATCATTGGAGTCAGTTTGCAAATTCGATGACACCCCACTCTTTGTGAAAGACTTGGAAAGCATTTCAAATAGCAATTCAGTGAAAGTACACATTCTGCAATGTATGAGAAATACAAATTACGCACTAAATGTCGCATGACAAGAGTTGTGAATAAAGTTTCCCTATCATTAATATAGAAAATAGCCAACAAAATTATCCCATCAACGATCTGACCCAAATGGAGGACAAGGTAGTGGACACACGATCTGGAAGGACAATAGGAAACAAGCAAAAAATAAGCACAACAAAAAACCATGCCATCTAGCATCATTGCAAATAAAAATTCTAACAATATACGGTGATGAAAAATTACTCCTCCCCCCATTGAGAGGGAAGAGTTTGGAACAAATGAGAACACTCTAAAACAATCCGTATAGTATTAAGCAAATAATAACATCATTTTTGTAAATTCAACTTTCATCAGTCGTCACACCTCTCCTGGAATCAAAGACCCCAGTACTTCCGTGCTAATGTTTTGTCCTGGACATTGCCACGACGAAGGTGTGGCTCACTCCTATGAGATGCAGATAAACAGCCATCCATACGGATAATGCTAAATTGAATTAACACGCCAAGCTAGTCACATCTTTATCACTGGCTTTTATAATCATTCACATTTCTTCACTCACTATTTTTCGACCACAACTCAACCAGACAATACTCCAGGTTCTCTGTCTATTTCTGAGTTGTCCAGTGAGTTGTCCAGTCTTCCAAATCTGTAGAGTCAGAGGCTAGGCCTGCTGATTTTTGGCTGGATCACAAAGCACACCTGATGCAGAGAGTGCTGTTGTGTATTGAGAGCACTGTGTGTCCACTGACCCATCCCACAGTGCTAACAGTCCCAGTGAGGAGGTTGGGTTGCTGGTCAACATCTTGGGAGACTAGGGCTTATTTCCCTGTGATGCCAGGGCCCTCCCAGGTGCCGCAGTGTGTCAGTCACATTGCATGCGGTTCTAATCAAAGGTGATGACGTTGGACGCCAACTGTCGTTGTTGGAGTGGGTCCCAGAAATTAGCCATCATCCTATCAACGGTGCCAGCAAGCACTGTGACGCCATGGCACCAGTACTGAAAATACCTTTTGGACGGGAAGTGGGAGGTGGGAAGCAGGCAGTGTAGCAATCACAGTCCCCAAGTAACTGGACAAGTGACATCTTCATCATGGACTTGAGACCACTTATAGTATAATACTGTCATTTTGATGTGTATGATGAGCTTGATTCAATGCCAAATCTTTCATTTATGGGTGATAATTTCAGATAATTTTTTTTACACATTTAGGTAGATGCATTTTATTTCAAAATAGTAACTGTAGGGAGTCGTTGTTGTCATTGAGTTATGTATTGACAAGCTTCTCTCTTGTCTTGAATCTATCTCACCACTCTGTGCTCTATGCGGTAATGCCACAATCTGATTCACATCTCTGGAAGAGAGTAACAGAAGTAGAAGGAAAGAGATTCTGTTATCTAAAAGGGTCACCTGACTTGATATACTGTACATTGAACAAAAATATAAATGCAACATTTAAATGATTTTACTGAGCTACAGTTCATATAGGGAAATAAGTCAATAGAAATTCATTAGCCAGTAATTTATGGATTTCTCATTACCGGGAATACAGATATGCATCTGTTGGTCACAGATACCTTTAAAAAAAAGTAGGGGTGTGGATCAGAAAACCAGTCAGTATTTGGTGTGACGACCATTTGCCCCATGCTCATCTCCTTTGCGTAGAGTTGATCAGGCTGTTGATTGTGGCCTGTGGAGTGTTGTCCCACTACTCTTCAATGGCTGTACGAAGTTGCTGTATATTGGCAGGAACTGGAACACACGTCGATCCAGAGCATCCCAAACATGCTCAATGGGTGAAATGTATGCAGTATGCATGCTAGAACTGGGACATTTTCAACTTCCAGGAATTGTGTACAGATCCTTGCGACATAGTGACGTGCATTACCGTGCTGAAACATGAGGTGATGACTGCGGATGAATGGCACGACAATGGGTCTCAGGATCTCGTCACTGTATCCCTGTGCATTCAAATTGCCTTTGATAAAATGCAATTGCGTTCATTGTCTGTAGCTTATGTCTGCACATACCATAACCCATCCGCCACCATGGGGAACTCTGTTCACAACAGTGACTTCAGAAAACCGCTCGCCCACACGATGCCATACACCCTGTCTGCCATCGGCCCGATACAGTTGAAACCGGGATTCATCTGTGAAGAGCACTTCAGTGAGCATTTGCCCACTGAAGTCAGTTACGTTGCCGAAATGCAATCGGGTCAAGACCCTGGTGAGGACAACGAACAAGCAAATTAGCTTTCCTGAGACGGTTTCTGACAGTTTGTGCAGAAATCTTTTGATTGCGCAAACTCATAGTTTCATCAGGTCCCAGACGATCCCGCAGATGAAGAAGCCAGATGTGGAGGTCCTGGGCTGGCGTTGTTACTTTGTGGTCTGCGGTTGTGAGGCCGGTTGGATGTACTGCCAAATTCTCTAAAACTACGTTGGAAGCGACTTATGGTAGAGAAATGAACATTAACATTGAATCCCTGCAGTCAGCATGCCAATTGCATGCTCCCTCAAAACTTGAGACATCTGTGGCATTGTGTTGTGTGACAAAACTGCACATTTTAGAGTGGCATTTTATTTTTCCCAGCACAAGGTATCTTGGCAAAGGAGAAATGCTCACAAACAGGGATGTAAATGAATTTGTGCCGAAAAATGTAGAGAAATAAGCTTTTTGTTATGGGATACTTTATTTCAGCTCATGAAACATGGGACCAACACTTCACATATTGCGTTTATATTTTTGTTCAGATATTGAAAATGTGATGGAGGATCTCCTAATCCATTAGCCAGATGCAGGTTAAGAATCAGTGGCTGCCCAAGAAAAGGCATGCTTCATTAGTTCCGGCCGACGCTTTGTGACGTGATTTATGAGTGGAATTTAGGTCATTTATCTGTTTATCTATTTATTTTAGTTTCACTCATCAATTGAAACAAGCACACTGTGATTTATATTGAGAAGAGTGAATTTGATTCCTTGTAAGGTTCCTGAATAACTAGACATTGGTGTGCATGTCTGACCTATTTAGGATTCCCCTCGCCCAACCAAATCTCATTACTTGTATTTGGTTCATTGTCTAACATACGGGATCAGAAAGCGTGCTATATGGTTATCTAGAGGGAAATTGTCAGTCAACTGAAGCGATGCAGAACCAGTTTATGCAGGCCCAATTTAAGCCCCTACGACTACCACATCACCACAGAATTACACTTTGTCCTCCTGCTACAATGTTGTATAGTACATCACTAAGGTTGCATAGTTTAATCTTAAATGGATGACACTCAATCTTAAAGCTGCAATATGTACATTTTTGGGAGACCTGATCAAATTCACATAGAAATGTGAGGTATAGATCTTACTGAAAGCAAGACTAAGAAGCGGTAGATCTGTTCTATGTGTGCTGTTTCTATGCTTCCCGTTCTTAAGTTTTGTTATTGAGTCTTTTACTTTCAGTTTTGTACATCAGCTTCAAACAGCTGAAAATAGAACATCTTTGGTTATTGAACAGATATTTCACAGCGGTTTAGATGGTACAATGAGTCTCTACAAGAGTTTCCCAAACTCGGTCCTGGGGACCCCGTGGGGTGCTCGTTTAGTTTTTTGCCCTAGCACTACACCTCTGACTCAAATAATCAAAGCTTGATAATTTCTGCATATTGCACCTTTAAATCATTCAATGTCTTCATTCAATCTCTGCTCCATACACAATCCTTATAGGCCACTCTGAAAGTGAATAATATGAAAGCTTCCCTGTCCCTTCTCCAGAAACTCCCATTGTTTCAGTAGGAACCTAATGGATACCATCTGGGGGCTCCGTCTGTACTAAGACAAGGGAATTAGTTCTCTCGCTGCCACCACACTCCTACTGGTGCACTCCCATTCTCCTCCAGTAATGACTGTCTATCCAATTTAGTCCCCTCTCTCTCCAAAGGGGAATAAATCTGCAGTGGCCCTAGCTGTGGATGAAAGGACATGGAGGTCCCGACCCTCTCGCACCATGACCTTAATTGACAGGAAATTGTATTCGCCTCGCTCTCCCCTTCTTCCCTCCAAACAAAAATAGGTGCCTCCTGTATTTACTTGACATGACACTGGGTTGACACTTCTTTTCTCTTCTTTTCTCTTTTCTTTCTCTTTCTCTCTCTCTCTCCCAGCGGCTCCTAAGGGCCCCAAGCTTTTGATGACCCCCACCAGGGCAAAGGTAGGGGATACGGTGCGCATCACCGTGCAAGGATTCCAGGTAGGCGCTGGGGTTCCTGGGGTAAGTGCATGGGGGTTTATGAAACCAGATGGCCATGTTCAGTTTGGGATAGGAGGGGACAGGGGAGATGTGCAGTTAAGCCTGTCGAGTTTTCTGATATAGTGGCCATTCTTACAGGGTGAGGGATATACCATACGTCTTCTCGGTCTCAGGCTATCATACTGTTTGTTGTTTGGAAAAAATCATAAGTGCGCTATTGGAAAAAGTGACGTGTTAGAATTTTTGGGGAATCGTTTTATCTTTTCACATTTATTTTTTCACTGTTGCGTTCTGACTATGCCTCAAGGCAATAAACTATTTCAATGAAAAATAAATAACCCATTCAAAATCTGTTTGTTTATGGATAGCTCCAATTCTCTGATGTTCTTTTATTTTCTTAAGTCTATCTCCTTAAGGCATGCATGAAAGTTAGCTGTTAGAGGATTCCTCAGCAGAGCAGAGTTCGGGTTTGTACCTGCTAGAGCATTCCAGTCAGGAGATTCTCTTTGTGTAACTATCATCCTCTATCCCAAAAATTATATGTTTCCAGTAGTACCTGATCCCCATCTCAGTGACAGGAATAGGGATGACACAGTGTTGGCGCTGCCTGCTGGAGCCAACCGGGTTTAGACAACAAGGCTAATTCTGATAGGCCATGCTAATGGACCAGCACACCAATCACCTTTGTTACTTTTCATTCACTGCTTCATGAATTTCTGGGCATGATAGCAATGTGTGTTTTTATAAAGTGTTTGTTTTTCATAGTTTTCTTCTGGTTTGCTACTTTCAATCTAATAATGGCACTTATTCGGTGCCCTAGGTTTAGTGTAGCAGTTTAGATTCTGGGCAGATGTATACGACTATCTCCACCCACTAATGTCATATTATTTGAAGATCTCCTTTGAATAGTGTTAAGAATGGTCACTATAAACAGGCTTGACTGGGACATACAGCCAATTGGGCCCTTTGGAAACAAACATCTGTGCATGGAGATTCATCCCAAAGAAAATCTCCCTTATCCTTCACTGGACCAAGGCTCTAGGGTTTCACTAGTAGATAAGATTTAGTGCTAAGACATATACCTCTCTTGCCTTCTCATAGTGTGATAAAAAAGATATCAGTATCCACTACGGTTTATAATATCGGAATTATACATAATCACACAGTGTCGGCTTTTAGTTTTCTTTCCACTTGATATGCTTCCCCACTCTGTATTAATCCATATGAAGATAAGAAAGGCACTGATGCTTTTATTGGAGCTGTCTTTTTAATTTAGGCTCTGTAATGCCGTTGGGGATATGTGATAGGACCTTTCATGTTTGGTATCTTGATATAACCTTATGCCATGACTGCCCCTGTTCAACAAACTACTTTCACTTCTGTCATCATGTGAATTCTATGGTTTCAGAACTCTTATCAGGGCAGTCATTTTTAAAGGTTACACAAATCACACTAGCTTAGTCAGAATGATGACACACCAGCTCCTCAAGGCATACATTCAGTTCATTAAAGCATTTCTACAGTATGGGTCACACAAAGTGGGTAGAGTCAGGTCGTGGTACATTCTTTAAGGCCCTGTGCAGTCAAGAACGTGATTTATCTGTGTTTATATTAATTTCCTATTGTGAAATGATGATAATGCCCTTGTATTGTGCGAGCTGTTTGAAAAGACCGCCTAAAATGTTAGTAAATTTGTCAATAGACCAATAAGAAAGAAAGTTTCAAACCTCTGCCTATAACAGCCAGTTTTCAGTTTTCCACTCCCCGCTCAGACCACTTCCAAACAGTACTAGCTAAATTCTTGCTTGAGAAACTGCTCTTGCTAATAAGCAATGTTTTGTTTGTTTTTAATCAAAATGTTTAAAAACTTTTACAGTAACGTACTTAATTGTTACCCTGCAATTATTTGATATTGAGATATAAACGGTTGCATTGCGCCTTTAAAAAGGCTGGGAGGTCACATTTCAAAATGGTAAAAGAAAATCTAGTCAGATTATCAATAGTTTATCTCAATAGAATTTCATTCTGTTGCATCACACTTTAGGAATAGACATCGATCTTTTTCTGGCCTTTCACTCAAGATGCATGACAGCAGCATATTTGGCCCTCAGCCCTGCAGTATAAACTAGATGAAACTGGGTTCCCTAGCTGGATTCACAGAAACAGAAGACACGTCTGTCCTTTTTTGACCATGTGTGAAGTGATCATAATTCCTGATGGTGTGTTGTTCCCTTTGAATAACATTTGAGCACCACAACCCCTCATTGCACTTTTCTACTAAACGCCCTCTCCACCTCTACTGACTGTCTTGCTGTCTTGATTTTAATAACATGTCTGTATCCAGCAGATGGCAGAAAAGACATCCAGAGGAGTACAGCAGGAAGGCTTCTTCCCTCAGAGGGAGAATAATATGACATTTTGAAAAGGGGAATATTTTGAAACTGTGGGAAATTCTCTTGAGACGCATGAGAATCTGAAAACATATTTTATTTGTCACGTGCTTCGTAAGTGTAGACTAACAGTAAAATGCTTACTTAGGGATCATTTTCCCAACAATGCAGAGCAAAAGATAAAGATAAAAAAATAAAGATAAAATAAATAAATGGTAACACAGGAATAAATACATAGTAAATAACGAATAACAATATGGAGTAAAAATAACAAGGCTATATACAGGGAGAACCAGTACTGAGTCGATGTGCAGGAGTATGAGGTAATTGAGGTAGCTACATAAAGTAGTAGTAAGTGACTAGGCAACAGGATAGATAATAGACAGCAGCAGCATATGTGGGGATTTCAAAAGTGTGTTTGTGTGAGTGTGGCGTCAGTATGTAGTGTTGATTATTAATTCATACTGCTAACGTACCATTGCATTAGGGGGGAACTGAGCTTGTATTATTCATGTAGCCTTTGCTCTTAATCTCTTGACTGGGACTTAAACTTTTTCCCCTCTTGTCCAACCCTCCCTCACACACACTGGGGTGTGGTCTGTTGATAGAATGAGGTGTTCCCTGAGCCCCTCTTCACCTGGACCCGGGTCGGGGGCCGTCTGCTGGACGGGAGTGCCGAGCGGGATGGGAAGGAGCTGATTCTGGAGCGAGTGCCAGCCGAACTCAACGGCTCCATGTACCGCTGCACGGCCCAGAATCCTCTGGGCTCCACGGACACGCACACTCGCCTCATCGTCTTTGGTATGTGTCCAAACTCATTACCATATTCTGTAATCCTAGAGGGCATTGCAGAGAATCACAAATGTAATACTTGTTCTTGTCCATGGTATGTTTTATTCCCACTATTCAAAGGAATATCCTCATTCAAATTTCAAACACCATTAAAATTGTGTTTCAACTGTTAATATTATGCATCCACATACTCTGTAGTATTAAGCAATGCATTTATGTAAAAAATATATATTTATGTGCCCATTTTTAGATATGAATTATCAATGCAAACTAAGTGCATTAGTAATAAGTGATTGTATCACTAAATGACTCAGCAATGCCTCTAGTACAAAGGCTGATTTATGTAAGTGAGTAATGCCCCTCATCTGGGTGATAAGAAATCCAACAGCCCTGGGAATCCCACAAGCGGTATGTAATGTATCCATTCTCTCCAACACTGACTGCTAATAATCACATGAAAGGCCCATAATAGAATAAATGATCTTTGTTGTTGACAGTGTCATCTCTTTGTTCAACGACCCAACTTGAGCAAGCTAGATCAGTCTTTTCATGATGTGCTGCTATTTATCGCAGTTCCAAAGTCCTGAGTTTGCTTTAGTTGATGTGGGAGTTGGATTGCTTGCTGACTCTATTACTGCTGTATGTCCTGCTGCCCTGGTGTGTTTACCCTTGGGCCCTGTGGAATGACAGCATCCTGCGTGACAACTTGATCAGAAGCCTGTCAATCATGGCTGCTCTGTTTTAAATCAAAACTGCTGCACCGAGGATGAAGGTCTTCTCCCCTGTATTATATATTATCTACTCTCATGTTAGAGATAACTGCCGTGCAAGAGTTGGAACTGATATATATATAGCCCTGGAACATAGCAACACAGTTAGGCTCCAATATATACAGTGGGGCAAAAAAGTATTTAGTCAGCCACCAATTGTGCAAGTTCTCCAACTTAAAAAGATGAGAGAGGCCTGTAATTTTCATCATAGGTACACTTCAACTATGACAGACGAAATGAGAAAAAGAAATCCAGAAAATCACATTGTAGGATTTTTAATTTATTTATTTGCAAATTATGGTGGAAAATAAGTATTTGGTCAATAACAAAAGTGTATCTCAATACTATGTTATATACCCTTTGTTGGCAATGACAGAGGTCAAACGTTTTCTGTAAGTCTTCACAAGGTTTTCACACACTGTTGCTGGTATTTTGGCCCATTCCTCCATGCAGATCTCCTCTAGAGCAGTGATGTTTTGGGGCTGTCGCTGGGCAACACGGACGTTCAACTCCCTCCAAAGATTTTCTATGGGGTTGAGATCTGGAGACTGGCTAGGCCACTCCAGGACCTTGAAATGCTTCTTCTGAAGCCACTCCTTCGTTCGGGCGGTGTGTTTGGGATCATTGTCATGCTGAAAGACCCAGCCACGTTTCATCTTCAATGCCCTTGCTGATGGAAGGAGGTTTTCACTCAAAATCTCACGATACATGGCTCCATTCATTCTTTCCTTTACACGGATCAGTCGTCCTGGTCCCTTTGCAGAAAAACAGCCCCAAAGCATGATGTTTCCACCCCCATGCTTCACAGTAGGTATGGTGTTCTTTGGATGCAACTCAGCATTCTTTGTCCTCCAAACACGACGAGTTTTTACCAAAAAGTTCTATTTTGGTTTCATCTGACCATATGACATTCTCCCAATCCTCATCTGGATCATCCAAATGCTCTCTAGCAAACTTCAGACGGGCCTGAACATGTACTGGCTTAAGCAGGGGGACACGTCTGGCACTGCAGGATTTGAGTCCCTGGCGGCGTAGTGTGTTACTGATGGTAGGCTTTGTTACTTTGGTCCCAGCTCTCTGCAGGTCATTCACTAGGTCCCCGTGTGGTTCTGGGATTTTTGCTCACCGTTCTTGTGATCACTTTGACCCCACGGGGTGAGATCTTGCGTGGAGCCCCAGATCGAGGAAGATTATCAGTGGTCTTGTATGTCTTCCATTTCCTAATAATTGCTCCCACAGTTGATTTCTTCAAACCAAGCTGCTTACCTATTGCAGATTCAGTCTTCCCAACCTGGTGCAGGTCTACAATTTTGTTTCTGGTGTCCTTTGACAGCTCTTTGGTCTTGGCCATAGTGGAGTTTGGAGTGTGACTGTTTGAGGTTGTGGACAGGTGTCTTTTATACTGATAACTAGTTCAAACAGGTGCCATTAATACAGGTAACGAGTGGAGGACAGAGGAGCCTCTTAAAGAAGAAGTTACAGGTCTGTGAGAGCCAGAAATCTTGCTTGTTTGTATGTGACCAAATACTTATTTTCCACCATAATTTGCAAATAAATTCATTAAAAATGCTACAATGTGATTTTTGGGATTTTTTTTTCTCATTTTGTCTGTCATAGTTGAAGTGTACCTATGATGAAAATTACAGGCCTCTCTCATCTTTTTAAGTGAGAGAACTTGCACAATTGGTGGCTGACTAAATACTTTTTTGCCCCACTGTATAACGAAGTTTCCTGGGTTAACTTATGCACAGGACATGTATGTAGCTGCCGCAGGACAATCAGAGGGTAAATCAGCTCAGGTCCATTCAGCAGAGAAGGCCATTCCCCACAGTAATCTGCCTGCACTGCCATTAAGAAATGCTCTGTCCATCATTTGATAAATCCGCACCCTGACATCCTCCAGTGAGCAATGTTTAAAGAATATTGTAGGGAAACTGCCACTTTGGGAAGGTGTTACCTTTGGGAGCGTTTTGGTAGAAAGAACACTAATGCCTATTTAACACCCTGATGCTACGTGTGGAATGTTGGATGTCTGTGTGTCTATGTCTCTGTCCTACTGTAGATGGCTTACATTCATGTTTAGAGGAGCAGAATGGTGATAGAGTGACCTTGAAACCGTCCCCCGCGGCCTTGAAATGGGACACTTTCCACTGGGCAGAGACGTCAGTTCAACATCTATTCCACGTTACTTTGGCGTAACTTCATTTAATAATAAAATGGAAACAACGTTGATTCAACCAGTGTGTGTCCAGTGGGTTCTCTCTCCAGGGGCAGAGTGGTATATTTGGAGCTCTGCTCTCTTGGCAAACTGTTCATTATACATCATCAGGTATAACAGAGTATAAGGATGGCATGCTATTGAGACTCTCCACTGGCAGAAAGCAGTACTCATATCTTGATCATGAACATATCCACACACCCTAGGTGATTACACTGAAGTGACTCATCAAATCAAATGTTATTCGTCACAAGCTTCGTAAACAACAGGTGTAGACTAACGGTGAAATGCTTACGTATAGGCCTTTCCCAACAATGCAGAGAAAAAGAAAATTTATAAATAATACAAAAAGTAATAAGATGTAATAATAAAAATAATAATAAATACACAATGAGTAATGATAACTTGGTTATATACATGGGGTACCAGTATCAAGTTGATGTGCAGGGGTATGATGTAATTGAGGAAGATATAGTGTCTTCAGAAATATTCATACCACTTGACTTATTCCACATTTTGTTGTTTTTTTTTCTCACCCATCTACACACAATACCTCATAATGACAAAGTCAAAACATGGTTTTAGAAATGTTTGCAAATGTTTGAAATTTAAAAACAGAAATATCTAATTTCCATAATTATCCACACCCCTGAGTCAATACTTTGTAGAAGCACCTTTGGCAGTGATTACAGCTGTGAGTCTTTCTGGGTAAGTCTCTAAGAGCTTTCCACAGCTGGATTGTGCAACATTTGCCAATTATTATTTTAAAAAGTACTCAAGCTCTGGCAAATTGGTTGTTGTTCATTGCTAGACAACCATTTTCAGGTCTTGCCATAGATTTTCAAGTAGAGTTAAGTCAAAACTGTAACTCGGCCACTCAGGAACATTCACTGTCTTCTTGGAAAGCAACTCCAGTGTAGATTTGGCCTTGTGTTATTGCCCTGCTGAAAGGTTAATTAATTTGGCAGTGTCTGGTGGAAAGCAGACTGAACCAGGTTTCCTCTGGGATTCTGCCAGTGCTTATCTCCATGATGTACATTTTTATCCTGAAAACTCCCCAGTCCTTAATGATTACAAACATACCCATAACATGATTCAGCCAGCACTATGCTTGAATATGTGGAGAGTGGTACTCAGTAATGTGTTGTATTGGATTTGCCACAAACATAACACTTTTGTATTCAGGACAAAAAGTTAATAGCTTTTTGCAGTATTTCTTTAGGGACTTGTTGCAAACAGGAGGCATGTTTTGGAATAGTTTTATACTGTACAAGCTTACTTCTTTCACTCTGTCAATTATGTTAGTATTGTGGAGTAACTACAACGTTGTTGATCCATCCTCAGGTTTCACACTGATTAAACTCTGTAACTGTTTTAAAGTCACTATTGGCCTCAAGGTAAAATGCCTGAGCGGTTTCCTTCCTCTCCGACAACTGAGTAGGGAAGGACGCCTGTATCTTTGTACTGACTGGGTGTATTGATACACCATCCAAAGTATAATTAATAGCTACACTGTGCTCAAAGGGATATTCAGTGTCTGCTTTTTTATTTTCTATCAATAGGTGCCCTTCTTTGCGAGGCAATGGAAAACCTCCCTGGTCTTTGTGGTTGAATCTGTGCTTGAAATTCATTGCTAGACAGAGGGACCTTTCAGATAATTGTATGTGTGGGGTACAGAGATTAGGTAGTCATTAAAAAATAATGTTAAACTAGTATTGCACACAGAGTAAGTCCATACAAATTATGTGACTTGTTGACTAACTATTTAGCAGTGTTATGGCTTGGGGTAGAAGCTGTTCAGGGTCCTGTTGGTTCCAGACTTGCATCTGTACCACTTGCTGTTAGGTAGCAGAGAGAGCAGTCTTTGAATTGGGTGGCTGGAGTCTGACAATTTTTAGGGCCTTCTTCTGGCATCTTCTGGCCTGGTATAGAGGTCCTGGATGGCAGGGAGCTCGGCCCCAGTGATGTACTGAGCCGTACGCAATACCCTCTGTTTGGTCATGCGGTCAGATGCCAAGCAGTTACCATACCAAGAGGTGATGCAGCCAGTCAAGATGGTCCCAATGGTGAAGCTGTAAAACATTTTGAGGATCTGAGTGCCCATGCAAAACCCTCATGAGGGGCAAAAGACGTTGTCGTGTCCTCTTCACGACTGTGTTTGTGTGTCTGGACCATGATACACTATATATGTGACCCGTTTCAGGAAACTAGGCGTATGTCGCAAGTCATGACTTCACAGGAGAGCCGTTTGAACGTAACAACGTTACAAGTTACAAGTTTATCAACTTTCAAAGCAGAATTACTTTCCCATTGTTCCTCAAAAATGCAGTGTATGATATACCATTTTGTAGCTCTACTTTTTGACAATGTAAAAAAAACTATTTCAAATTTTGCTACATAAGATCGAATCAGGTGGTGAGTCACATATGTGACAGACCACCTCGATTCGGTCTTATGTAGAAAAATAGTATACAAATATCCTACATTACAGTATGTCTGCCGTTTTGGAGTTGTAGTGCATGTGATGTTTGACATTCAGCATCTTTCACACCCTCTTAAGCCTTAACGCTACAGCATACAATTACATTCTAGATGATTCAGCCCATTCCTGTTTCAGCATGATAATGCCCCTGTGCACAAAGTGAGGTCCATACAGAAATAGTTTGTCAAGATCGGTTTGGAAGAACTTGACTGGCCTGCACAGAGCCCTGACCTCAACACCTTCGGGATGAATTGAAACGCTGACTGCGAGCTAGGCCTAATCGCCCAACATCAGTGCCCGACCTCACTTATGCTCTTGTGGCTGTTTGGAAGCAAGCTCTCGACCCGCTGCACTACAGCCCTGTCGATGTGAATGGGGGTGTGCTCGGCCCCCCGTTTTCTGTAGTCCATGATCAGCTCCTTTGTCTTGCTGATGTTGAGGGAGAGGTTGTTGTCCTGGCACCACACTGCCAGGTCTCTGACCTCCTCCCTATAGACTGTTTCATCTTTCCGGTGATCAGGCCTACCACCATTGTGTCGCCAGCAAACTTAATGATGGTGTTGAAGTTTGCACCACAACGCAGTTGTTGGTGAACACGGAGTACAGGAGCGGACAAAGCACACACCGCTGAGGGGCCCTCGTGTTGGTGGATGTGTTGTTGCATACCCTCAACACTTGGGGGTGGCCCCTCAGGAAGTCCAGGATCCAGTTGCAGAGGGAGGTGTTCAGTCCCAGGTTCCTTAGCTTAGTGATGAACTTGGAGGGCAATATGGTGTTGAACACTGAGCTGTAGTCAATGAACAGCATTCTCACATAGGTGTTCCTCTTGTTCAGGTGGGAAAGGTCTGTGTAGAGTGCAATAGAGATTGTGTCATCTGTGGATCTGTTGGGGCAGTATGTGAATTGGAGTGGGTCCAGGGTGTCTGGGATGATTATGTTTATGTGAGCCATGACTAGCCTTTCAAAGCAATTCATAGTTACAGATGTGAGTGCTAAGGGGCGATAGTCACTTAGACAAGTTACCTTGGAGTTCTTGGGCACAGGGACTATGGTGTTCTGCTTGAAACATGTAGGTATTGCAGACTGGGTCAGGGAGAGGTTGAAAATGTCAGTGAAGACACTTGCCAGCTGGTCAGTGCATGCTCTTAACACGCGTCCTGGTAATCTGTCTGGTGCTGCAGCCTTGTAAATGTTAACCTGTTTAAAGGTCTTACTCAGCAGTGAAGAGGCTGGCTGTCACAAACACGCTGATTTCTCTCTGTCTTTGTGGACTGAGTAGGGAAATCGCATGTGGATGCTAAAAGACCAGCTGTTTCTTTTCTGCTATTGCCCTCTTGCCCCACCTAACTGCTGATCTAACTTACCAGAAAGCCCAATGTCCACAGCTCTATTAATACAGGCTCACCAGGGGGATGTGATTTAACATGAGCTTCAGGAACATAGAGTTCAGCTTCATTAGACCCCCTACCCATGTCAGCTCACTATTTTCTCATCAACTCTTCACTTCTTTCCCTTTCTCTCTCTCTCTATTGCTGTCTGTCTGTCTATCTCTCTCGCTCTCTCGCTCTCTCGCTCTTTCGCTCTCTCAATTCAATTCAGTTCAAATGGCATTATTGGCATGGGAAACATATGTTTACATTGCCAAAGTAAATTGATAATAAACAAAAGTAAAATAAACAATAAAAAATTAACAGTAAACATTACACTGGAATAGTATTATATTATGGCTGCACAGTGTTATAACAATATCTATCTCTCTCTTTCTGTTTCCCCTCTCTCTGTTTTCCCTTCATCTCTTTCAACAGAAAATCCTGCCATGATGAAAAACACTCAGAATCCGAACAGTAAGTATGGCACCCATGAAGACCACTCACAGAGAAAGTTTATATTGTAGTCTTTTAAAGAGCATTTCTCCTTTTCGTTTGTTTGAATGTTGTTTTTCTCACACATTTTTGAAGATATATTCGAATACATTTGAGATGACAAGCATGCAATCTGTCTCCAAAATGGGACAGTAACAAATTACTAGCTACTTCTTGGTTAGGGTTTGATGGATAGACAAACTGACAACAGGTGAATACATGTCTGTCATTCTATCAACACAATTCCTCCAAAAAGATAAGAACGGTTGAACCAGAAATCTCTCCCCCCTATGTTCAGATACAATACTCCTTCAGTCACTATCCACGTTTATACATTTGTGAGAACTGTGAGATTAGAGTTGTTTCATACACACTGTGGGGCCTCATTTGCAGCACCTCCAATTATCATATGTTAAGATGAAAAAGCGCAGAGGGATATGAGGGTTCTCTTTCTCAGTCTCTCTCTCTCTGCTGCTTTGCTTGCCATATCTTACGGATGTAAATTTGAATATGCAAATGATCCGGCAGGAGCAGGTTTGCCACAGCAAGGACAGAATCAGGTCAGCGTGGAAGGCACCGATCGCGGAGCAAGGCGCAGATATGCCTCGCATGCAAGTCAAATCGGTGTAGAACATGGCCCCGAGAGGTCGCCGCACACGTGTCTGATCGCTCAGTGGCTGATCTGCCAACTCCTCCCTCTGTGTGTGTGGGAAGTCCACCCTATCTGTCAGTCAGCAAAGAGGCCACAGCAGAGAACAGCAAAAAACCACATACCTTTTAAGGGCCACCATCCATCTCTGTCAGAGTTTCAACGCTCTCGCTGTCCTAACAAATGTTTTAGAATATTGATGATAATGGAAATTAACTGAGGTATAGAGACGCATCGGAAGTGGGGCATTGGCCCGTAGTAGTTGTTTATTGCTATCCTACTTAAACAAGCGGAGAGCGTAAGGCTATTACAATTGTAGATCTAGAAGGAATATCATGTTTAGCATCATTAACATCAGTGGAGAATGTGGTTAAATTGACATAAAAGCAAAGAGACAGGATTTCCAATTGCCCTTTATTTGAAAGGCTTACCGGGACATAATATCTGACCAAATCTGCTCTGGCAGTGTATGATTTGGTTGCATTAATTGTTATTACGTAGAGAGGAAATTATGACCTGACCAAGAACTAACTGACCAATCAGTGTTTTTATTGAGATTAAAGTCTGTTTTGTCATCTTTTTTTAAAAACTTTTTTTTGTGTGTGTCTAGTGACTGGCAATTATAAATAGTGATTGTATCTAACTCTTCTCTCTTTTTGTGGCCCTTGCAGATGGAGCCCCTTGCGTGGATGTAGTTGGACTAATATGGATGGTGCTGTCCCTGGTCCTCACAGTGACTGTGGAACTGACGTGAACCCTCCCAGCCAACACACACACTGTACACACACACACACACACACAATACACACACAACACACAGTAGACCCACAGAGACACACACACACAAACAATCCCAAGCCCTTCCAACACACACACACCAAATACACATACCGCAAGCCCAAAACACCATAACACCACAAACAGACACACATACAACCACACGACACAGTCCTGCAAGCCTTTTCCAGTCATCCAACCGGCCCTTCATGCATCAGTCTTTCAGGAACCAGTGCCACCACCCGATGGGCCTCCACTCTGTTTTTGAAATGAAATAATAACCAAGATTATAATATGAAGAAAACAACTTACTGAACATGAGAATAACCACCTCCAGTATACCCCTTCCCCCTACCACACCTTCTTTTTGTTTCTTGTCACACCTCTGACTGTTGATCAATAAAATGAGTTGTTAAAAAAGGAAAATAAAAAGCATTTGGGTTTGTTTTGATATGTTCAAATGTTGCAAGTGTGAAGAGAGACACAGAACCGACCAGTGTGGGAGGGCCAACCAATTGTTCCATTCACTGGTCTGTGTTGTACCCAGTCTTTAAGCTACACATAAACAACTGGGAACAAATGTGAATGCTCAATGAGCACATTCTTTTTTATTACTATACAGATATTTCTTTTCTGGATGGCTTGGAATGTACAAGAGGACTAAACACAAAGAGAAAATGGAAAATCTCCTTTTTGAGTGTATTTTGTGTACATCTGTGTAAATATTGAAGATAATCAAAGAGGTTTTATGGGTTCAGGTTAGGATTGGTTGGTGAAGAGTTGGGAGGGTTTGCAGCAGCTCACAGCCTTTGTTTGTATTTTCTCATCCTTTATCGCTGTTTCAAGAGATAATCCTATAGGCTGTCAGGACAGAAGAGTTTACAGCCTTCTGATTCCATTAATTCAGTCTCTACATCTGTGTGACAAGTTTGAAAATGAGGACAGAAAAAGCAGTGCAAATATCCTACATTACGTCTGCCGTTTTGGATTTGTAGTGCATGTGACGTTTGACAATTCTTTCTCCTTTTCGTGTTTTGCAGTGGTCAACACTGCATCTCATTGTCACTGGCCTGTAAATCCAGTTATTTACTTGTTGCATACTTAAGTGACATTGCATTATGTACAATATGTAACTCTTCCCTCTGACATCTCCTAGTAGGATCATGTTAGCCACCATTTCAGGAAGATGCTCACCCGAAGCAGTGTTAACAGGGTTGTTGCATTTGTTTCATATCACCTGTATTAAAATGGAGAGATTATCAAATAATCTGGCTTGACTTTACTCTCTTTACCATGGAAGATAGATAGGCCTATTTAATAATGCATTTGATCACATCTTGGATAACAGGTTAATATACATGCATGACCTTTAGAATAATCATATTCCAATATATGAGGAAGAATGAAGAATGTATGCAAATGTTCTCTCAACACATCAACTATGAGTTTCTCTACTTTGGGGCCATGACAAAGTGTTTATGGAGGTATTTGGCAGGAATATTTGATGATCCTTCCAGAGGTCACCCCCAGATTATCCCTTGGGCCTTTGCTTTACAGAAGATCCACAATAAAACTGCCAAATATTTCAAGATTTGGATGCCCTTCACAATAACTTTTCAACTATGGCCTCTGAATAAATTCAGTTTCTGGAAATAATTCGGTTGGAATATACAGTATTCTGACACTGACATTAACCTTTATGTCTGATCTGTATGCAGTGGGGTCCAAAATTATTAACACCCTGATAAAAATGTGCCAAAAATGACTGTATAAAATAAATAACTAATATACAGAGCTAATCTATATATACCAAAGTATGACAGGTGTATAAAATCGAGCACACAGCCAAGCAATCTCCATAGACAAACATTGGCAGTAGAATGGCCTTACTGAAGAGCTCAGTGACTTTCAATCATCTGTCCTCGGTTGCAACACTCACAACTGAGTTCCGAACTGCCTCCGGAAGCAACGAGCTGTTCGGCGAGAGCTTAATGAAATGGGTTTCCATCGCCGAGCAGCTGCACACAAGCCTAAGATCACCATGCACAATGTCAATTGTTCGCTGGAGTGGTGTAAAGCTCGCAGCCATTGGACTCTGGAAAAGTGGAAACGCATTCTCTGGAGTTATGAAACAGGGTTCACCATCTGGCAGTCCGACAGATGAATCTGGGTTTGGCAGATGCCAGGAAAACGCTACCTGCCCAAATGCATAGTGCCAAGTTTGGTGGAGGAGGAATAATGATCTGGGGCTATTTTTCATGGGTCGGGCTAGGCCTCTTAGTTCCAGTGACAGGAAATCTTAAAGCTACAGCATACAATGACATTCTAGATGATTCTGTGCTTGGGGAAGGCCCTTTCCTGTTTCAGCATGACAAAGCCCCATGTAACAAAGGTCCATACAATTTCTTTTTGTAGAGATCGATGTGGAAGAACTTGACTGACCTGCACAGAGCCCTGGCCTTAACCCCATCGAACACCTCTGGAATGAATTGGAATGCCGACTGCGAGCTAGGCATAGTGCATAGTGCCAACTGTCAAGTTTGGTGGAGGAGGAATAATGATCTGGGGCTATTTTTCATGGGTCAGGCTAGGCCTTATAGTTCCAGTGACGGGAAATCTTAAAGCTACAGCATACAATGACATTCTAGATGATTCTGTGCTTGGGGAAGGCCCTTTCCTGTTTCAGCATGACAAAGCCCCATGTAACAAAGGTCCATACAATTTCTTTTTGTAGAGATCGATGTGGAAGAACTTGACTGACCTGCACAGAGCCCTGACCTTAACCCCATCGAACACCTCTGGAATGAATTGGAATGCCGACTGTGAGCTAGGCCTGGTCGCATAACACGGTGCCTGACCTCACTAATGCTCTTGTGGCTTAATAGAAGTCCTGCAGCAATGTTTCAACATCTAGTGGAAATCTTTCCCAGAAGAGTGGAGGCTGTTATAGCAGCAAAGGGGGGGACCAACTCCATATTAATGCCCATTATTTTGGACTGAGATGTTTGAAAAGCAGGTGTCCACATACTTTTGGTCTTGTAGTGTATACTGTTTTCTCAAAATAATTGGGAAATTATATTATTTTATACCGATAGAATTGCTCAGAGAAAGATATTTTGTTTAACAAGTAAAACGTATTTTTCTCAAGAAGGTAGGGGTCAAAGTTATTGACACCCCTGTTTTAATACCTTTTAATACCTCACCTTGCGAGTATAACGGCACTGAGCCTTTTTCTAAAATATTTTATGAGTTGGAGAACACATTGGGAGGGATCTTAGACCATTCCTACATACAGAATCCTTCCAGTTCCTTGATATCCTTTGTCTGCGCTTATGGAAAGCCCTCTTCAATTCAAACCACAGGTTTTCAATGGGTTTTAAGTCCGGAGACTGAGATGCCAAAGTATTTTGTGACCAATTAACCATTTCTTTGTGGATTTTGATGTGTGATTGGGGTTATTGTCTTGCTGGAAGTTCCACTGGCAGAGACAACTAGTTTTATGGCTAAAATGTCCTTGAACTAGGAAAAGTTAATGGTGTCATTGACCTTAATCAATCAATCAAATGTATTTATAAAGCCTTTCTTACAGGAGCTGATGTCACAAAGTGCTGTACAGAAACCCAGCCTAAAACCCCAAACAGCAAGCAATGCAGGTGTAGAAGGGCCACAGGACCATTGGAAGCAAAATAGCCCTGTAACATCCAAGATCCACAACCATATTTTATAGTAGGTATGAGGTTTTGTTTTGCTTATGCATTCTCATTTAGACGCCAAACCCACCACTGATGTGCACAGGCCAAAGAGCTCTATTTTCATGTCATCTGACCAAAGCACCGGTTCCAAGTGCCAATGCTGTTTAGCCATATCCAGGCATTTACATTTGTTGGATCAGCTATGATGTACGCAAATTGTCTTTTAATTACTTTAATTATTCTGCCTGAATAAAACGCACTTCATTACTTTATTTACAAAATAATACATTCTGTGAGTGCATAATATACTCATTTGTTTTCCTACTTATGTTTCTCAGAGTCCATCTGAGAAAAGAACGCTTCCAGTCTTTAACTTACAAAAAGTAAATGTGGATCTTCATTGAACGCCATCCATGATAAAAGAGACAGTAGACCAAATTAAAGCACACCACATTGAATTATGAAAACTGTGTCCTAGCTCTATAGTATTTGTGCTGTATTCACATTATTTGAAGAGCATGCATATCTGATGGCCAATGTAATCATGCTTGTGAAGTATGCAATAATAGTTTTTCATGAGTACAACATAGTGATTTTTCAAAGGGGCTCAGACCAAATGAAAGAAATATAGAGTATGTTAAATATATTTGCTTGAATTACATATACACATCAATTGCTTTGTTTGTTCATACGTTAGTGCTAAACTTGTAATCAGAATTACATTAAGGTTATTTCGTCCTCTGCTAGTCATGTAGCCACAGAGTTCACTTCCCCATATCCTCCCTTTCATGATCTTAATCTATTACACAATCCACCCATCCTCCAAGAATAACGCTTGCAGTAGTATGGTTCACCTCAAATAGTTACGTTTTTTTTAACTGTTTACATTTCCCATTTCCTGTCCGTATGTAATAAGTCCTGTGTGAAGCTGGTGAAAAGGAGTCAGGCGCAGGACAGCAGAATTGAGCAAAAAATGTATTTACTCAAATAGCCCCAAAAAAACAATACAACTCTAAACAGCGAGCCCTCAAAACAAAGGACCTTATTACTTACAAACAATCAATCACAAAGACATGGGGGGGACAGAGGTTTAAATAAAGAACATGTAATTAGTGATTGAAACCAGGTGTGTAATTAAAGACAAAAACATAGAAAATGAAAAGTAGATTGGCGGCATCTAGAAAACCGGCCACGTCGACCGCCAAAAGCCGCCCGAACAAGGAGGTGGGACCAACTTCGGCTGAAGTCGTGACACCATATGATATCACAGAAGGGGAAGAGGTGAAACTGTCTCCGCACATGCTGGCAATCATTTTGTTCTGCAGTGCTCCTGAATGGTACACCTGAGACAGCGGAGGCACAGAAGAGAAGAAGCTGCCTTTGTGGCACACCAGTGAATGAATCACGACTAACTGTGTCTGATGAATCCAGATCCCTTTACGGGCCTCTGGAAGCTATGCTGTCAGATGGCCAAATAGTGTATATGTCACAGAGGACACTGTTCAAATGGCTACCTGAGTGACACGTCTCCCTGAGGGTCACTGCATCGCCGCCGGACCAGCTCTTTGTTGTGACCCTGGCCTCGGTCAAGAGTTATCGGCAACACAAATTCAAATTTGACAGCTCAACTGCAGTGACTGAGTGACAGGACTCCAGCGTGACAGAGATGTATGGTTGTATGCCCATTCAGTCTATAAATATGGATGATATTGTCAGACTCATACAGTCAACACTCCTTTTTGGCATTGAGGCTCAGACGGTTGTCTGACTGCATCCCTCTTACATGATACAATACGTGTTCATCGGAGTGTGATAGAAATGACAACATCATTAATATTTTTTAACACAGTCATGCCGTTCTAAACTAAAAGTCTGTGCTTAAATTACCAATGTATGGTCACACTTTATTTGGATAGTCCAAATTTTCCATATGTAGATGCTCTACAGATTGTCATACTATCAACAAACTATTTCTTGATAAGCAACTGTTTGCTAAGGTTACGGATAGGGTTAGGTTTAGAATAAAGGTTAAGGTAAGGGTAAAGTTTAGGGTTAGGATAAGGGTTATTAGTTATTTGAAATGTTACTGATACTCTGTAAAGCATCTACACTCTTAGAAAAAGGGTTCCAAAAGGGTTCTTCGGCTGTCCCCATAGGAAAACCCTTTATGGTTCCGGGGAGAAACCTTTTTGGTTCCAGGTAGAACCATTTTGGGTTCTATGTAGAACCATTTTGGGTTCCATGTAGAACATTCATGGTTCTACATGGAACCCAGAAGGGTGTACAGATGGACTATCCAAATAAGTGTTACCAAATGAAAAGTACAATTTTATAAGAACACCGTCCCTGGTCTCTTTTCCCTCTGTAGCTGAGCCAAAACCAATGTGTTGTATAGTGTGTGTTGCATAGTGAGAGACATTTGCTATTGGCTTTTGCTATTGGCCTTTGCCTGTGCAAACAACTGTATCCTGGTCATTAAGTCCTCAAATGCCTCTAATCAGCCTTTCGCACGCCTTAGTCAAACCCTGTTCTAAGCAGATAGCAACCTGCCATGTGTTTAACTGGAGAGGGAGTGTGATATAGCAATAGAGACATATAATCCAGGCCACTTATACACACAATGCAAACATTAGGCTAAACAGCACAAATAGTCTGAATCCATCTTTAACCTTGTGGTGATACACAGTAGTTTCCAAGTTGTTAAAACACTTAAATGCTCACTCAGTAAACAACATCATAAACTCATCTTGTGTTGAGTCAAAAAATATCCCGGTATGAATATGTTATTTTCTACATAGTGAAGGACAGAGCAAGCATAATCACCTGCTGCAAGTAGAACGTGACCGCTGCCCAACCCTTCCAGTGAGGGATGCAAATAGTGTTGCTGCAGGTATCAGTTTACATGTTGTCCAGAGAGAGGAGAGAGAACAGTCATCAGATCTCTGCAGCACGCAGGGTGCCAGCTACCATTGGCTAAGATGCACTGAAAAGAAATACCCAGACAAAAAGGTTGTTGAACTTAGCAACTCGTCCGTTTAGATATGCCCTTAGCAGACTTGCTGGGTGTCCAGTTTGACATGCACCTGCTGGGGAGGCTGACGTGTTCCATGGCCGCTGTGCTGCTCATCTCCTGGGTTTACAGATTCTACAGCTCCAGGGGTACAGCAGCTAAACCCCAGCTCTATGTGAGGCCTCCTTCAGACGGGCCCACTGAAGCACCCAATGGAATCTGTCGGAACTGCAAGATGGAACTGCAGCCTCAAAGCACAGCCAAACATGACTCCAGCAGCGATGGGGACAAACAGCCTGGCCACTCACAGATTAGCCCTGTGAGGGATGACCTGACACCTGACAACACCAATACAGGGACAGGGGAAGGAGAATTGCCCCAGACTAAAGACATTGGCCGGCTCGCAACCACTGAAGAAATGGTTACGCCGCAGGATGGATCAAATGTAGAAGACAACAGTTTGGAGTTGGAGGGAGAAGTCCCTGTGTTTGTTGAGGAGGCTGAGATAGATATCCCCATGTTTGTTGAAGAGGCTATTAAGATCAGAAATTGTAAGTTTGGATCCACCTTGAAACTCCCTTATCCTAATAACAGTGGTCTGGCCAGCCCATCAGGCCGTCTGTCCCCTTTCTTTCTGCAGAGGCTAGAGGGCAGTGTGGTTGTGGGCAGGGAACTGAGGCAAGACCTGGGGCTGCATGGGGCCTACTCCACCTTCCTCTCCAAGGCAGAGATCACAGTGGAGGATGCCAACCTCGTGATGGAGGGACCTGGGAAGCAGAGCGTTGTGCGAGGAAAGATTTATGAATACTATGTGGAATCTTCCTCGCACTCAATCACAGACTCCATATTAGGTCTGTTTGAGGGGAATTCACTGGACTCACAGTCGGTGGAGTTTGGAAGCTGTGGCAGCAGCCTCACTGAGCCTCCCTTGTCCCTGAGCCCCATCATCATGCGTGAACTGGTTCAGAGGCCGTTCTCCCCAGTTAGTCCAGAGCCCACATCTCCCAATAAGCGAGCACTCATCCGCAAGGACAGCTACCTCACAGCATCTGGAAATTCAGAGCTCCAGATCTCCTCTCTGACACCCAGAGCCTCAACCCCACTGAGGCCCCACTCTCAGGCCTCTTCTTCAGGGGATTCCAGCCCTGTCAGCCCCCTCAGTCCTACCACAGACACCAGGCACCCCAGTGCATGGGAGGAGCACAGCCTAAAAACCATAGCTGGGGCCAAATGTATAAATCTGCCTCCAGAAAAGATGGGCAGCTCAGAGTTGGAGATCTTTAAGGCCAAGCTTGATTTGGGCAACTACATGGAGTTGGAGCTGTCTAATAAGCATGGGCAGGCCCCCCTGCAGCTGTCAGCTCTTAGAGTGATGTCTGACAACTACCTCCAGATCCTCAGGGACCCAGGCATGTATGGGAGGCTGAGAGCAGGCGATCAGAATGAAATCCAGAAACAGCATATGAGAGGAAGGCAGTTCCTGATGGCAGGCAACATGGGCCCTCAGGACTGGGTGGGGAGTAGTCCTCAAGGGACCAAAAGGGAGCAGGGAGTCACCAACATACCATGTAGTGGTCTCTACTATTATGATGATTATAAAGACAGCTGGCACCCACTGTGTCCCATCCCTCAGGAAGTCATCTCCAAAGGCTGTGCCATGTGCACTATGGACAACTACTTATTTGTAGCAGTGGGGGGCTGCCAGCAGGGCGCAGACAGAGAGATGAAGCCTTCCAAGAGAGTGTTCTGCTACAACCCCGTAACATCAATTTGGAAAGAGATCAGTCCTATGAACGAGTCCAGACCCCACTGCAAACTGGCAGCCCTGCAGGGCTACATCTATGCAATCGGAGGGGAGTGTCTGTCTACCGTAGAGCGCTATGACCCCCGCTCCGACAGATGGACTTTTGTGGCCCCACTGCCCAATGATACATTTGCTGTGGCCCATCATGTCACAGTGTGCAACGGGGAGCTCTTTGTTCTAGGAGGAACACTGAGATACACACTGTTGAGCTACAACCCAAATATCAATGTGTGGAGGAAAAGCGCAATAACGGGCAGCAAAGAGAGGACCACTGAGATAGTGGGAGTGGGGAACTTCCTATACCGCTTTGATGTCAGCCCGCAGCTAGGCATCAGTGTGTACCGCTACCACACTGTGGCACGACTATGGTACGAGTGCTGCACCAAACGCCTAGCCCAATGCCTCGCCTTCCAGTGTGTCACCTTGGACGACACCATCTACTGCATGAACCACCAGTTCACCATGAGCTTCCTGGCTGATGAGATCTCTCCAAGATTTGTAGCGGATGATTTGAGTGTCCTCTCTGGAGCCAAGGGCATCCTTTTCCCGTTTGTCCTCTCACTTCCTGATACGAAGGCTCTCCAGACCAGCGTGTAACCAGGAATGCTTCTCCTCAGCACAGACAAGGACAGAGCAGTGAGGGAGTATCTAATTTACTTATGCACCAAGGCCATTTTTTCAGAGCTGAGTGTATCCTACTGAGAAGCACAGCTGTCTTAATCAGAGGCAATGAAAGTAAAATATTAACGCCATTAATGGTAATTAGATTACTGCTTGCTTGTTTAGATTTATTCAGGGTACACTGCCATAGAAATGCTATGTATTTGTGAAGGTGTTTTGTTCTTTTCATTTTCCTCCTGCCTTGCACTACATTACACTACATCCTAAATCATGCAAGATGTGCACTTTCTCCCCTGTAATAATTCATTAAAAATTCTTAAGTTAATTCACTCAGGCATAATGCTTTGGAGCAGTGGGGTAAAAAAGTAATAATCCATCACAGTTGGTTAATGTATAGGGAACAAATATTACTCACACAGAGGACTGGACTCAATACAATTATCCACATGTGATCTATAAATATGACATGATGTAAAAGGTTGTGACTTACAACATAATGTATGTGAGCTTCAATAAACAAAAGTAATTGCTACTTTTGAATCTCTTCCAAGATTGGAGCATAGTATACGCCTGATAACTGCTGTTGTTTTCAACATTGTTGATATAAGAATAGCACTGAACCATGTTCAGTTATTCATGTACCAAAATAATGAATGACTGTAATGAAAGTACAAATATTTATCCTTACATTTGTACAGTATTAATCAACAGAAGAAAGAAATATGCAGATTTCATTGAAGGTTACTTCAATCTAAGCAGTCATACAACTCTGTGAAAAAAAAAGAAAACTAACTGAAAGCATTTTGTGCAGCAATGCATGTGGTTAAATCATTATTAAAATGTAATACATTTTCCTTCCAACCAGTGACAGATTTCCAATCATAAGTCATCAACAATGTAACAAACAGAGCTCTGCTGTGTGATGTGTCGTTTCTGACAGCAGACTACATTAATGCATTTGTTGGAGGATAGATGTGACTGTTAATGGATGTGTTGCGTAGTTACATAGACAATATACATGTTTGAATTAAAAGTACAATTCTTTGTTCATTTAAATCAGGCTGTTTGTTCTTACAAGGAGCAATCATAGACTAAGAACAACAATGAGTGATACAGCACCCTCGTCTGGGATTTCAGTTTGGGACATGCCGCTATAGCGCCATCATGTGGTTTGGTCTATATATATATATATATATATATATATATATGTACACTGTATATATAGACTCTGTGTCTGAATAACTAAACATGAAAGTGCAAAATAGTAATTTGCACTGTGTGTAGCATAACCAATAACACATAGCCTACCCGTCTTCTGACTCACAAAATCAGCAGTGCACTCAAGTATTGAGATGAGTAACAGAGGCAGGCAAAGGGCTTCAGCTGCACTGGCTGAGGCAGCAGCAGAAGAGAGACACAGATGGTTGACCATCAAACATAAGCATCTTTGATTCCTCCTAATTAAACACTTTGATTCCCTGTAATTAAACACCTAATGGAATGGTCCCATCAGAGTTCCCCTTACATGACTCATGGCTCCTAATTTGAATGAATACCCAGGTCAGCTCTGACATCAACACATTCTTTGATTTCAAAGTACCTAGGGTAGGGCACTACTAACAGCCCTTTGAGTAGCAAATATTAGATATTAGATAAGTGTGATTATCCTAAATGATCAGATGATTTGCGGACTCTCCATCCCTCCCTCTCCTGCATGCACACACACACACACACAGAGGAAGAGAGAGCCTAGACTTTAAGAGATTATAATGAGACTCCTGTTTAATTTTTACATCTTTTGATTTCCCAAATGTTCTGCTCCATTAAATTTTTCATGCCTCAGACTAATAAAAAATGTAATCCTCAAACAGCACCACATTGAGTATGGCCCCTGAGTATCTAAACAGCTTGTGAGCCTGAGCT
The DNA here is from genome assembly GCA_030435695.1 of Brachymystax lenok tsinlingensis. Classification (NCBI taxonomy): domain Eukaryota; kingdom Metazoa; phylum Chordata; class Actinopteri; order Salmoniformes; family Salmonidae; genus Brachymystax; species Brachymystax lenok. Next base: position 37,207,654 of record CM059813.1, read on the forward strand.
CTGTGTCTACACCCAAGAAAGGGGAGGGAAGAGGCTGGCGGAGACTGAGTTGTCTTGGACCTGTCTACAGGACTGTTGTTTCAGATCCATGTCCTTGTTGTTCAGACTGGCAGGATGGAGCTTGCTGGAGAGGTCACGTGGCACACTGCCTAACCAGGGCTGGTACGCTGTCCTGTACACACTTAGCGTTGGGAAGGGGGGCTGCTGCTGGTCCAGACGGACCTGTCTAGACTCCACCAGGAACACTGCTTCTTTTTTTCTTGACTTTTTTTATTTACTTGACACCAGTTTGTAATTACAGCTGACATTTTTCTGTGCCACAGTCAAGTAAATATAAGCATTTTCATAATTAAAACATACATGCAATGACTTTTAGTACCCATATACAAGTGGTTTGGTTCAACCAGGGTGCAGTGTTCCTTATGGGTTTTGCACTCCATCTTGATGGAACCAATGCTTTAGAAAAAGGCTATTCTAATGTTGACTTGATCTCTTACCCAAGATTGGATCACGGTGGTGGTCAGACTTCTCTGGCATCCTCACCAGCCAGCCTGTCTGGATGCCAGGAGCACAACGTGGGTAGGGTGGAGTAGCCCTGGCGCCTGTACATCTCATCATAGAGGGTGACCAGGTAATGGGAGGGCAGCGTGCCGTGGTGGGAGAGAAGCAGCTTGCAGGAAGGCCCTGGAACACACCACAACACACTATTATTCTGGTCATCATGGCTTTAAAACAATGACAAGAGGGCACACTGTTTCTTTGATTGATTAGCTCATTATCTCGGGGGATGTGAATGGTCTAGGTTTGGATTTTGAACCAACTTCACTAGCCTTTTGCTAACGCTAATAACATCATGATCCTGCTGTGTAAGGCTGACCTCAGCTTTCCACAGCGGCATTCGTCTCAGGATGACGTCTGGCCCTCTGTGGCTGGTAGTCTGCACAGTTGGTGCTGTTGGCTGTCTTACACTCTCGAGTGAACTGTCTTGGACAGACAAGGTAAATAGACAGGAAGAGGAGGAAGAGAGGAGGATGAGAAGCGGAGGGAATGCTCAGCCACTTAAGCTTGAGCCCAGCATGAGCTCAGCAAAACTCACACTTCACCATCGATCCATGCTGTTGTACAGTATTTCTAAAGTTATCCCTCTAGTCAGATCCTGAAGCAGCAGCCCATGGCCCTGCTTGGCATCAATGCAATTAGATTGACTCTCAAGTCTCTCACACTGGGAGTCTGTGCTGATGTAGATAGCTTAAATGAAGCCCTCTAATAATTTTTGTATAGATTTGCAAACCACCTGAGAAGCAGCAGAACCCTTGGAAACCAGCCATTGAACTAGTTTGTTGAAGATCTTTGGCTACAGAAATGAGGAGATACAGCACATTCTCACATTCAGTGCAGGTTTTAAATGGGAGAATCTCATTTGGATAGAAAGGAAAGGCTGCTGTGCCCACGCATTGCTGTAATTAAATTTATTGATAATGACTATTGATGACTCTTGCCAAATGTTGCATTGTTTGATGAATTATCATCATTCATCACAGGCAATGCATAATACCAAATCAAATCAAATTGTATTGGTCACATACACATGGTTAGCAGATGATAATGCGAGTGTAGCGAAATGCTTGTGCTTCTAGTTCCGACCGTGCAGTAATATCTAACAAGTAATCTAACAATTTCACAACAACTACCGTATACACACAAGTGTGAAGGAATGAATAAGAATATGTACATATAAATATATGGATGAGCGATTGTCGAATGGCATAGGCAAGATGCAGTAGATGGTATAGAGAACAGTATATACAGTGAGGAAAAAAAGTATTTGATCCCCTGCTGATTTTGTACGTTTGCCCACTGACAAAGGAATGATCAGTCTATAATTTTAATGGTAGGTGTATTTGAACAGTGAGAGACAGAATAACAACAAATAAATCCAGAAAAAACGCATGTGAAAAATGTTATAAATTGATTAGCATTTTAATGAGGGAAATAACTATTTGACCCCCTCTCAATCAGAAAGATTTCTGGCTCCCAGGTGTCTTTTATACAGGTAACAAGTTGAGATTAGGAGCACACTCTTAAAGGGAGTGCTCCTAATCTCAGCTTGTTACCTGTATAAAAGACACCTGTCCACAGAAGCAATCAATCAATCAGATTCCAAACTCTCCACCATGGCCAAGACCAAAGAGCTCTCCAAGGATGTCAGGGACAAGATTGTAGACCTACACAAGGCTGGAATGGGCTACAAGACCATCGCCAAGCAGCTTGGTGAGAAGGTGACAACAGTTGGTGCGATTATTCGCAAATGGAAGAAACACAAAAGAACTGTCAATCTCCCTCGGCCTGGGGCTCCATGCAAGATCTCACCTCGTGGAGTTGCAATGATCATGAGAACAGTGAGGAATCAGCCCAGAACTGCACAGGAGGATCTTGTCAATGATCTCAAGGCAGCTGGGACCATAGTCACCAAGAAAACAATTGGTAACACACTACGCCGTGAAGGACTGAAATCCTGCAGCGCCCGCAAGGTCCCTCTGCTCAAGAAAGCACATATACATGCCCGTCTGAAGTTTGCCAATGAACATCTGAAGGATTCAGAGGACAACTGGGTGAAAGTGTTGTGGTCAGATGAGACCAAAATGGAGCTCTTTGGCATCAACTCAACTTGCCGTGTTTGGAGGAGGAGGAATGCTGCCTATGACCCCAAGAACATCATCCCCACCGTCAAACATAGAGGTGGAAATATTATGCTTTGGGGGTGTTTTTCTGCTAAGGGGACAGGACAACTTCACCGCATCAAAGGGACGATGGACGGGGCCATGTACTGTCAAATCTTGGGTGAGAACCTCCTTCCCTCAGCCAGGGCATTGAAAATGGGTCGTGGATGGGTATTCCAGCATGACAACGACCCAAAACACACGGCCAAGGCAACAACGGAGTGGCTCAAGAAGAAGCACATTAAGGTCCTGGAGTGGCCTAGCCAGTCTCCAGACCTTAATCCCATAGAAAATCTGTGGAGGGAGCTGAAGGTTCGAGTTGCCAAACGTCAGCCTCAAAACCTTAATGACTTGGAGAAGATCTGCAAAGAGGAGTGGGACAAAATCCCTCCTGAGATGTGTGCAAACCTGGTGGCCAACTACAAGAAACGTCTGACCTCTGTGATTGCCAACAAGGGTTTTGCCACCAAGTACTAAGTCATGTTTTGCAGAGGGGTCAAATTCTTATTTCCCTCATTAAAATGCAAATCAATTTATAACATTTTTCACATGTGTTTTTCTGGATTTTTTTTTGTTATTCTGTTCCTCACTGTTCAAATAAACCTACCATTAAAGTTATAGACTGATAATTTCTTTGTCAGTTGGCAAATGTACAAAATCAGCAGGGGATCAAATACTTTTTTCCCTCACTGTACATATGAGATGAGTAATGTAGAGTATGTAAACATTATATAAAGTGGCATTGTTTAAGTGACTAGTGATACATTTATTACATCCAATTATTAATTATTAAAGTGGCTAGAGATTGAGTCTATATGTTGGCAGCAGCCACTCAATGTTAGTGATGGCTGTTTAATAGTCTGATAGCCTTGAGATAGAAGCTGTTTTTCAGTCTCTCGGTCCCAGCTTTGATGCACCTGTACTGACCTCGACTTCTGGATGATAGCGGGATGAACAGGCAGTGGCTCGGGTGGTTGTTGTCCTTGATTATCTTTTTGGCCTTCCTGTGACTACGGGTGGTGTAGGTATCCTGGAGGGCAGGTGGTTTGCCTGACACCACACTCCGAGGGCCCTCACCTCCTCCCTGTAGGCCGTCTCGTCATGTGTGGGTAATCAAGCCTACCACTGTAGTGTCGTCTGCAAACTTGATGATTGAGTTGGAGGCGTGCATGGCCACGCAGTCATGGGTGAACAGGGAGTACAGGAGAGGGCTGAGAACGCACCCTTGTAGGGCCGCAGTGTTGAGGATCAGCGGGGTGGAGATGTTGTTTCCTGCCCTCACCAAATCAAATCAAAGATTATTTGTCACGTGCGCCGAATACAACAGGTGTAGACAGTGAAATGCTTACTTACAGGCTCTAACCAATAGTGCAAACATAAAGGTATTAGATGAACGGGCCACCTGGGGGCGGCCCGTCAGAAAGTCCAGGACCCAGTTGCACAGGGTGGGGTGGAGACCCAGGGTCTCGAGCTTAATGACGAGTTTGGAGGGTACTATGGTGTTAAATGCTGAGCTGTAATTGATGAACAGCATTCTTACATAGGTATTCCTCTTGTCCAGATGGGTTAGGGCAGTGTGCAGTGTGATTGCGATTGAGTCGTCTGTGGACCTATTGGGGCGGTAAGCAAATTGGAGTGGGTCTAGGGTGTCAGGTAGGGTGGAGGTGATATGATCCTTGACTAGTCTCTCAAAGCACTTCATAATGACGGAAGTGAGTGCTATGGGGCGATAGTCATTTAGCTCAGTTACCATAGCTTTCTTGGGAACAGGAACAATGGTGGTCCTCTTGAAGCATGTGGGAACAGCAGACTGGCATAGGGATTGATTGAATATGTCTGTAAACACACCAGCCAGCTGGTCTGAGGACGCGGCTAGGGATGCCGTCTGGGCCGGCAGCCTTGCGAGGGTTAATGCGTTTAAATGTTTTACTCACGTTGGCTCTGGTAAAGGAGAGCCCGCAGGTTTTGGTAGCGGGCTGTGTCAGTGGCACTGTATTGTCCTCAAAGCGATCAAAGAAGTTGTTTAGTTTGTCTGGGAGCAAGACATCGGTGTCCTCGCTGGCTGGTTTTCTTTTTGTAGTCCGTGATTGACTGTAGACCCTGCCACATACGTCTCGTGTCTGAGCCGTTTAATTGCGACTCTACTTTGTCTCTATACTGACGCTTAGCTTGTTTGATTGCCTTGCAGAGGGAATAGCTACACTGTTTTTATTCGGTCATGTTTCCGGTCGCCTTGCCATGATTAAAAGCCATAATGCTGGAAAATCTCCAAATAAACTTTGATTATAGTAGTAGTTTATTTTAAAGGGACCATTTGCAATTTTAAAACAAATTTCAGACAGTGAAATATAATGTTTTCAACAGAGTTAGCTAAGCACAACTAAGCACAACTATTTTCATTAAAAACGTTATTTTGATGAATTTATTCATATTCCACAAGATATAGTCCCGACACAAATCTAGGGTTGCTACCCAAGCAGGCTGGTCGTTCGTTCTTTTGGTTCTGTTGATTTTTGTTCTATATCTATGGACGCGACCCAGTTGGTCGTTCTTAATGTTCCATTGCCGTACTGGCTGGCAATGATCTTATCCTTTGCTTGCTAGCTAGCCAACTACGGCTAACTTACAGTCATGTCAAAAAGTGCAGCCAGAATAACAGTAAAGTAGCTGCATTAGCATTTGTTTAAGTTGTTTTCTAGTGACATTTATTTGGATAGATCCATAACAATGAGCTAATGAGGTGTGATTTGGCCTGACATGGACAATTTGCTCACTAGCCAAAAACACAGCTAACACAATCACTTCAAACTGAAGCTGGAAAGACTGCAAACTGGCTGCACTTAGTTTTGCTTAACCTTTTTTCAATTCATGATTTCGACTGCCTGAGAAACACTGCCTGCCTGTCTGTCTCGCCCTGACTCCAGACAGGTTCATTACTATGGGACAGCAGGAGATCAATTTTGAATATTGAAACAATGTTGCAAATGTTGGAGAGACAGACAGCAAGGTTTATACAAATCTCAGCTGAAAACTAAATGTTAGTCTAAAAGAAATGTGGATTGTGCACGTCATAGATTTAGCAGGTGGTAATTTGTGAAATAGACACCGTCTGGAATGCGGTTTTAACCAATCAGGATTGACCCACCCATTGTATAAAACAGATGAAAACAAATACAAGAAACATAAAATAGAACAAATAATACCATATATACAGGACACTTGAAACTTGAGTGCAATTAGTCAATGTGTGCTGGATTGATACTCCTTGATCCACACTTTGATCTCCATGGAGAAGGATTTAAGTCACTAGTGCTTAAGGTACTGGGGAAGGAATTCCATTTCCTGATGCCTAGGGTGGAGAATTCTGACTGACCAAAGTTGTTTTATTATTTTAGGTATGACAGTCTCCTCTGAAAATGTAATATGTAATAGATTATAAACCTTACCTGCAGTTTCTCTTCCACCCAGTTTCCAATTAGAACTTTGTTTGCATACCTCTGCTCAATTCTCCAGCCAGGTTGGGTCCATTTTCCTGTTTGCCCATACTGTACATGGTACTGAACATGGTGTCACATACAGCTGATCATGAGCTGGTTTGGTCCTAATATCAGAGCATAGTTAGATCAAACAGAATGGATGATGGTGCATTCCTCCTGATCTTATTGTGACATAGGCACCAGATGGGAAGAGGAAGCTCTGTTGCTATGGATACAGCAAACATTCTGTGACTGACAGACAGAATACTGGAGCAGTAGTGGAGGCAAATAGGAGGCACAGGACCTACATTATAATAAGACTTGCATGTAATACTTTAGAATGGTTCTGTATTATTAAATGTCAGAGTATTATGCAGCAGTTAATCTATAGCTCATACATGCTATATATACTGTATATGTCTTCATTTAAATTATAATGAATATGATTATATTTTCTGTAGAAATTAAAACGAATGCCTTAATTGATTAAAATAAGAGTAAAACATGTACTAAGCTGTGTAGGTGTTTATTTGCTTTGCCTTACTGTAAACAGAACAAAGTCACTTGCCAGGAACATGAAAGATAGATCAAACTTCAACATCCATTTCTCAAAGCGTTTTTACATAGCTTACAATACTATTTATAGCTTGTGTTGCAGACGGGAAGGTTAGCCAGCCCTTTTTTAAAAAATCCACAAGTCCATGGAAGCCGTCTGGAACATGATGCCATGTGACGTCCAGTCCCAGGTCCAACAGCCTCTTCCTGTACAGGATCCCATCATCCCTCAGCACGTCGTACTCACAGGTCAGGATAAAGGCCGGTGGGGTCAGACGGATAACAGCATCCTCCGCTAGGAGCGGCGAGACCTCCGGATCCAAACCGTCTTTGATTGTGTGGTACACCTCTCCGTTGTAGTCTAAGGCTGAGTGTACCTGCTGGAGTTCGCCCCGCACCTTGCACTCAGGAGGGAGGTGTTCTGGGGAGAGCCACTCCTTGAAGGCTAGCCTCATCTCAGCAGGGATGTGGTTCCCCTCCAGCAGGTCCTGGCACACTGACGTGTCCCCGTTGAGATACTGCAGGAAGTAGAATGCCACCCGGCCACGGAACAATATGGGCACAGCATGATTCTGCTGGTACGAGGGCAGGTTGAAATCTGCCATCTGCAGAGCTGGGTAAATGAGGACCTGGGCACAGGGAGACAGCAGATGTCCATCTTTTCTCTTGGCCAGACGTTGGCATAGTGCAGCTGCCAGGTTTCCCCCAGCACTATCACCCCCGACTGCCACTCTGCCTGGGTCCACCCCGAACTCTGCCTCTGCCACAGACAGGAAGTGGCACGTTGCAGCGTCACAGTCATCCAGCTGAGTGGGGTACCGATATTCAGGGGCAAGCCGATATCTAGAAGGCATGAGGGTAGAGAAGGAGCAACATGTCAAGTCTTTGACAGCTTCACAGACCTTTTCACTGCATTATTCTGCTTTGGAATCACATTTTGAGGCAATGAGTCAGAAAATAAAAGTTACCCAACAGAAATCACAGTGGTTTCAGCCTCCTTGGCAATGTGCCTGCAGATGTCATCTGCAGTATCTAATCACAAGAATCAGAAAATTAGTTTTAGACTTAGTAAACAGAGGATGAACATTTTGCAAGCCAAGCAATACTCCCAGTCGGTAAACCACACCCGCCTGTGGGGAAAACAACCTATGGATACCTAGGTTACCCCATTTGCTCACAGCAGAAACGTTACCTTTTTCAAACACAATTTTCTTGTTACATGTGATTAAATGTTTGTCACATACTTAGCTACATTGCATTGGGAAAGTATTCAGACCCTTTGACATGTTCCACATTTTGTTACGTTACAGCCTAAATAGTTTTTCCCCACGCATCAATCTACACACAATACCCTAGAACAACAAAGCAAAAAATTATTATTTTTTATTTGAGCAAATTTATATAAAAAAAAAATATATATATATCACATTTACTTAAGTATTCAGACCCTTTACTAAGTTCTCCCATCTCCACAGAGGAACTCTGGAGCACTGTAAGAGTGACCATCAGGTTCTTTGTCACCTCCTTGACCAAGGCCCTTCTCCCCAGATAGCTCAGTTTGGCCGGGCGGCCAGCACTAGGAAGAGTCTAGGTGGTTACAAACGTCTTCCATTTAAGAATGATGGAGTCCACTGTGTTCTTGGGTACCTTCAATGCTGCAGAAATTTTGCGGTACCCTTCCCCAGATCTGTGCCTCGACACAATCCTGTCTCGGAGCTCTACGGACAATTCCTTCGACCTCATGGCTTGGTTTTTGCTCTGACATGCACTGTCAACTGTGGTACCTTATATACAGTAGACAGGTATGTGCCTTTCCAAATCATGTCCAATCAATTGAATTTACCACAGGTGGACTCCAATTAAGTTGAAGAAACATCTCAAGGATGAGTTCAATTTCGAGTCTCATAGCAAAGCATCTGATTACTTATGTAAATAAGTTATTTCTGTTTTTTATTTTAATACATTTGCAAAAATTCCTAAAAACCTGTTTCTGCTTCGTTATTATGGAGTATTGTGTGTAGATTGATGAGGATTTTTTTTAAATAATTTTTAGAATAAGGCTGTGACCTAACAAAATGTGGAAAAAGTAAAGGGGTCTGAATACTTTCCAAATGCACTGTACATATAGCCTACTTGGACACCGGCTCCCCACAACTTCCCACAACACAGGGCTCTTCTCACAGGCTTTTTTTCCGTATGTGGGAGCAATGCGAACCGTATGTTGGGATTTTTGACCCGATTACATGTAAATTGCATAACACAGCAGCTTTTCGTAATCTTTTGTTACAGTATCAACAACGAAGTTGGCTCTTTTACACTGGGGTCAATGGGAAATAATTTGTGGGTGTGGCCGAAGGGAATTCCTTATTAATACGTAAATATCGACTCGGAGTATATCATCTAGACATAATTTTTGTCTTATCATATTACCCAAACTGCCCAACACCCATCCTCCTCCATGGAAATATACCAGGCCCCTCCTCAGGCCCAGCGAGCCAGTCGTGGGCTCATACACTCTGACTGGCACCTCAGAGAAGGTCAGGTCTTTCACACGTAGGCCTGGGGGAACTGGTCTTGTATGGCCCAGGAACCATCTTCTGAACCACCTGGTGAACCTGACCTGATGACACAGACCCAGACGGTCCAGGATACGGCCCTGACATGACAGAGAAGGGGGCATATCTTATTAAAGGACTAACACATTGCATGCAGCTTTATTCAGGTGGCTTAGCCTATAGCCTATCTTAGAAATAAGGTCAACACGGACCATTGTGAGCTGGAATATTTTTCAATTACAACAATATAGTTTTTCTTGTTGCTTGCACATTAAGCTACAATGAATGCAACAGCTCAGTTAATTTTAAGGAGCCTCTTCACACTTACTAAACTTTGTAGAAATAGTCTGCTATTCAAATGTAAATTTGCATACTTGCATACTTGCTACGTCACTGCTAGGGCAGTGTAAACAGAATTGTCTCGATGAGACAACACTCCTACCATATACACCCTACCATATACACAGTACTTTTTCCTAATATTTGAGACTCATTTTGAGTTTTTACCTGAAATTGCAGTAACAGCCTGTTACTTTCTGAAATGGTGACAGTAGCTGCCGGCTGCACTGAGCCACGTAAAACTATGGAAGCCCATCCCCATCATATATATAAATGTGTTGGATCATACAAATAGGATATGGTTTTTCATTTGTAACATTGTGTGGTGATTTTAGAGGTGAACCACAGGTCCCAGAGTAGTGGGAGGGATTGTTTTCCTGGGTCACAGATTTTTTTCTGATATGGTAGTAGGCTAACCTAACCAACTCCGGACCATAGTTGTAGAGAATGACATAGTCCTAAATTAGCTGTAAAAAAAATGTTAAAAGTTTTATATGGGCTATGATGGGACCAGATCATTTTTCTAATCAGGTCATAAAGTAAAAGAAAATCCTGGCTCTAGGGAGGATGAAAACATTAAAACCTTTTTCACAGACAGAGACAACAAATGTCATTGGAAAAAACTAACAGGGCTGAGTTTGCTGTATGCAAGGTTTCATTGTGTAGGCCTTTGCATCAGGAAATAAAAAGATAGTCATACAGCATATCATCACTATTGTGTTGATTGATTAATTCCAGTCAATCATTTGGTATTAAAAAAACCTAGGTAGCACAGCCAACCGAAGTGTGAATAGAAACAAAATCACATTCACATTTTCTCAAACACAAATAAATTGGCCTATTTTAGGCTATAAATACATAGTTTAGGCTATAAAAACATGACGTTACATTTACCCCTGGCCAGGTCCAGATGGGATCAGAGCGCATAGGCTTCTCTAGGCTACCTGCAGCTGTGGTTGTTATCAGTAGGCTATCGCTGACCAGACTGAAGCACAGACTAATTGTGCATGTTGACAAATCATGAGGCATTTTATTAAAATTTTTGGGTGGCGCTTCCATATAAAATGGCTTCCATATAAGACAGCTCTTCACAGTGAATTCACTTATACCCACGTTTTCAGTTGCAAATGGATTTCACCACGTAATGATTTGCATGATGTTGATAAAAATTCATTAGGGCCATAATGACACCATGACACAGTTAAGGTTTTACCAGTAGGTGGACTTTGTATTGACTCAAATAGAGCGGCAAGGAGGAGGAGGAGCTCTGTGGACCATTCGTGTCCGGAAGTAATTTAGCCATTCATTGTAGCTATTGGCGCTCTGTAGTGTTGCTATGAGAATAGATAGGTTCAGAACTTTTGAGAAACATCACAGCACAGTGGAAAAAATATAGGGCAGCTAGAGATAGATGGGAGGGATTGAGAGTAGCTGAAGGATGGGACTAAAAACAAACAAAAGATAACTAATGTTTACTGTGTCCGTACTATTGTTGTCCATTAGTTTACTCCAATTTGGGGAGGGGTGGTTGGGTTAGGGGAAAATAATAAAGAACGAAAATATATTTGAAATATATATATATATATACTGAACAAAAATATAAACACATTTTCAAAGATTTTACTGAGTTACAGTTCATAGAAGGCAATCAGTCAATTGAAATAAATTCATTAGGCCCTAATTTATGGATTTAACATGACTGGTCAGGGGCGCAGCCATGGGTGGGCCTGGGAGGGCATAGACCCACCCACTTGGGGGCCAGCTCCACACACTGGGGAACCAGGCCCAGCCAATCAGAATGAGTTATTCCCCACAAAAGGGCTTTATTACATACATAAATACTCCTGAGCAAGAAGCCGTGGAGCCGTGGAGGTCTTGGGCTGGCATGGTTACTCGTGGTCTGCAGTTGTGAGGCCGGTTGGATGTACTGCCAAATGTTCTAAAATTACGTTGGAGGTGGCTTATTCAATTGTCTGGCAACAGCTCTGTTGGACATTCCTGCAGTCAGCATGCCAATTGCACGCTCCATCAAAACTTGAGAAATATTTGGCATTGTGTTGTGTGACAAAACTGCACGTTTTAGAGTAGCCTTATTGTTTGCTGTTTAATCAGTTTCTTGATATGCCACACCTGTCAGGTGGATGGATTATCTTGGCAAAAGATAAATGCTCAATAACAGGGATGTAAACAAATTTCTGCACAAATGTTTTTGATAAAAACATAAAATATCTGGGATCTTTTATTTCAGCTCATGAAAAATGGGACAAAGACTTTACATGTTGCGTTTATATTTTTGTTCAGTATATATACATATTTACCCCAAAAATATATGGGGGATTGGAAATTATGCAGACAATTACATTGATACAAGCCACAATCTATTTGCAATATTGAAGCTGATCTACCCACTAAAAAAATGACATAACAATAATAATACAAATTAAGTCAGATTTAATCAGCAAATAAGATAGTCCGTTTAGAAAGGGATAAGGGCACAAGACTGTGTACATATCTGACTGTGATGGCAAAATCACTACATGTCCTCTGTGGCTCAGTTGGTAGCGCATGGCATTTGCAAGGCCAAGGTTGTGGGTTTGATTCCCATGGGGGACCACTATGAAAAAGGTATGAAAATGTATGCACTCACTACTGTACGAGTGTCTGCTAAATTACTAAAAATCCTGTAGAGCCAAGTGGAGAGAGGCTGCCTGCTGTCACAGTTCCAAGATCTCAAAGCTGAACTTGGATCTGCATTCAGATTTACATTTTATGCCCTGATATCAGTAGCTGGAGGTGAAAAGTTTGATTAAACAATTCAGAGACTGAAAATAATATATCAATGACAAATATTGAAAGGGGCCGAATCGATATACAATTCTGAAATCAGACAGCTGTAACTGTCAATAGTAAATTGAAGCTTAAAATGATGTTTGAGTAAACCTGAATCCCGAAAATTAATTGTGAAGTTGCTTCCGGACACGGTAGACTCCTCCCCCTCACCACTCCAAGCTAGTACTGTGAAACTCTGCTGGTATGTCCTTATCCAAACAATGGAACGCTTGAATGACTTTGGCTTTTCATCATTTATTCAGGCCTGTTCTCTTATCTACACACTTGACGCTTTATCAGTGTTTAGATTACAGAGAAAGGACAAGCATCTTTTAAAAGAGCAGAGTTCTCTTTTAGTATTCAAATACAAACTTGTTTTTCTTTTCACCAAAGAGTAAGTTAAATTAATTATTTCTACAGACTTGAACATGATTTGACTTGCATAAAACATAAAATAATAAGCAATAACAATTCCATAGATACTCACCACAATTGATATGCCAACAAACAAGCCATGAACTACATGCAGTTTCCCTCGATTTGCAACCCCTTGAGGAATGTCTGAATTCATCATCTCAGAGTACACTAGACCAATTACCAGAAGGAAGAAGGCTGCAATCACTGCAGCAAAGCCAATTATTAAAATTGCAGTGCTGATGTCCATGGTGCTGTAGTGCGATCCCAGGAAGGCTACAGTAAAAGTAAGTCATTAAGTGTGAATATGTTATCCAGCTGCTTGGGTTTTCTTGCCCCTCCTACAACTTTGTGTACACCCTGCTCTGACCTTGTTCTATCTAGAGGACTTTGAGTGCCAGTGACAAAGGGACATTCATCATTTTATTTAATGTATTTTATGAACTAAAGCAATTACACATGAAACACATATTTCACAATTAGATATTTTTATGAATATAGATTTGTATAAATACAATAGTAATAATTCCTTTTAAATGTCCTTTTAAAATCAATCATATAATTTATTGTGAAACAGAGGACACTGGTATCTGAACTTTTAATGTTAATCTGTAGATGGCAGTGATGCCTAGTGATAGCAGACCATGTACTCCGTCAGATAAGGTCTCTAGTCTAGACACATTTGTAAATAAAATGCATGGTATTTCAAATTGAAACCGTATTAATGTGGTGTTGTTTACAAAACAATTTATGTTCATTATAATTCAGAGTGAAATCTCTGAAAATACTTTGATGTCATATTTCAATGCATTATGATTTGTAGCTCTGTGAAATGTGCATGAAAATTAAAGCAACTGGAGCTGTTTTCTAGGACTAGTCCACCTTTTAGCTGTCCCAGAGAGTCTCTCCGCCTTTTTTCTGAGAAGCTGAGCCCAGCACAAAGCCGCCATTGTCAAGCTGCTCTCTTAAACCCATCCCAGTTTCTGAAAAAGCCCTCCATTCATCAGCTATACCCAACAAAAATCACAGGGTCTGGCTCAAAAATCACAGACTGGAATCTTGTCTGCAGCCCATGAATTTACTGGATTTGTTTAGGAGGTATTTATGCAGGTCCCTAATTCTTACCTTGCCAAGTTTCTGGGACTAACCCATTTCTGTATTGTCACAGAGAGAGATGTGTTTCAAGTGACAGATCACTTGATCAGGGGTCTTTATGTCTAGTCTTCACAGCGCCCCATCTTCTCAATAACTGAAATTATCTTTTATCACATGAAGTGTTGTGTAATTATGTATGCCACCATTATGTATATGTCAAAAGCACCCCTTTTTCATGTCAGCTAGATTGACCAAGTTTTACATCACATAGTAAAACCTGTGTATTTACCTGTAATAGGTAGGCCAATGCAGATAGTAAAACCTGTGTATTTACTTGTAATAGATACAGTTGAAGTCGGAGGTTTACATACACCTTAGCCAAATACATTTAAACTCAGTTTTTCACAATTCCTGACATTTAATCCTAGTAAAAATTCCCTGTCTTAGGTCAGTTAGGATCACCACTTTATTTTAAGAATGTGAAATGTCAGAATAATAGAAGAGAGAATGATTTATTTCAGCTTTTATTTCTTTCATCACATTCTCAGTGGGTCACAAGTTTACATACACTCAATTAGTATTTGGTAACATTGCCTTTAAATTGTTTAACTTGGGTCAAACGTTTCAGGTAGCCTTCCACAAGCTTCCCACAATAAGTTGGGGAAATTTTGGCCCATTCAGTTACACCAGCAGACAGAGCTGGTGTAACTGAGTCAGGTTTGTAGGCCTCCTTGCTTGCACACGCTTTTTCAGTTCTGTCCACAAATGTTCTATAGGATTGAGGTCAGGGCCACTCCAATACCTTGACTTTGTTGTCCTTAAGTCATTTTGCCACAACTTTGGAAGTATGCTTGAGGTCATTGTCCATTTGGAAGACCCATTTGCGACCAAGCTTTAACTTCCTGACTGATGTCTTGAGATGTTGCTTCAAAATATCCACATAATTTTCCTTCCTCATGATGCCATCTAGTTCGTGAAGTGCACCAGTCCCTCCTGCAGCAAAGTACCCCCACAACATGATGCTGCCATGCTTCACGGTTGGGATGGTGTTCTTCGGCTTGCAAGCATCACCCTTTTTCCTCCAAACATAACGATGGTCATTATGGCCAAACAGTTCTATTTTTGTTTCATCAGACCAGAGGACGTTTCTCCAAAAAGTACGATCTTTGTCCCCATGTGCAGTTGCAAACCGTAGTCTGGCTTTTTTATGGTGGTTTTGGAGCAGTGGCTTCTTCCTTGCTGAGCGGCCATTCAGGTTATGTCGACATAGGACTTGTTTTACTGTGGATATAGATACTTTTGTACCTGCTTCCTCCAGCATGTTCACAAGGTCGTTTGCTGTTGTTCTGGGATTGATTTGCACTTTTCACACCAAAGTACGTTCATATTTTGGAGACAGGCCGCGTCTCCTTCCTGAGCGGTATGACGGCTGCGTGGTCCCATGGTGTTTATACTTGCGTACTATTGTTTGTACAGATGAACGAGGTACCTTCAGGCATTTGGGAATTGCTCCCAAGGATGAACCAGACTTGTGGAGGTCTACAATTTTTTTCTGAGGTCTTAGCTGATTTCTTTTGATTTCCCATGATGTTAAGCAAATAGGCACTGAGTTTGAAGGTAGGCTTTGAAATACATCAACAGGTACACCTCCAATTGACTCAAATTATGTAAATTAGCCTATCAGAAGCTTCTAAAGCCATGACATAATTTTCTGGAATTTTCCTAGCTGTTTAAAGGCACAGTCAACTTAGTGTATGTAAACTTCTGACCCACTGGAATTGTGATACAGTGAAATAAGTGAAATAATCTGTCTGTAAACAATTGTTGGAAAAAAAAATGACTGTAATGCACAAACTAGATGTCCTAACCGACTTACCAAAACTATAGTTTGTTAACAATAAATTTGTGTAGGGGTTGAAAAACGAGTTTTAATGACTCCAACCTAAGTGTATGTAAACTTCCAACTTCAACTGTAGGTCAATGCAGATGTGGCCAACTGGGTTTGAACTCAGGTCACCTGGTCACCACTGTGTTAGCCCACTGAGCTCAAGTCTAGACATTAGCACAGGGAGCTCATGCAAGACTTAAGGTCTCAGGCAAGGTTACTCATCACGTGAGGGTGGTTCTCCAAAAAAACTATGGAGTATTCATCACTTTTCCTCCCACCGTATAAACTTTTAAAAAAGGAGTGGATCAATATATTTTTTTACAAGCAGCAAAACACTCAGTCATAACAAATATCTGATATATTGTGATTATAGACAGAGATAGAAAGAAAGATACATGTAGAGAGAGAGAGAGCAAGAGAGAGAGAGAGTGTGTGTGTGTGTGTGTGTGTGTGTGTGTGTGTGTGTGTGTGTGTGTGTGTGTGTGTGTGTGTGTGTGTGTGTGTGTGTGTGTGTGTGTGTGTGTGTGTGTGTGTGTGTGTGTGTGTGTGTGTGTGTGTGTGTGTGTGTGTGTGTAAAATCAAATAAAAATGTATTGGTCACATGCACCGAATACAACAGGTGTAGACTTTACTGTGAAATGCTTACTTATGAGCCCATTCACAACATTGCAGAGTTAAAAAGTAAGAAAAATACTTGCTAAATTAAATAAAAAAAATGAGGAAATAGTAACGTAATAAAATAACAACGAGGATATATACAAGGAGTACCAGTACCAAGTCAATGTGCAGGGGTACAAGGTAGTAATACTGTATGTAGGTAGAGGTAAAAGTGACTAGGCAATCAGGTTATATAATAAACAGAGTAGCAGCAGCATCTTATGTGAAAGTGTGTGTGTTTTTTTTTTACTTTGATACTGGAACTGTAGGATACATGTGATGTAACCAAGCCCAAACACTTTGGGTGAACGTTGTCTCATCAAACTATTCAAAGTAAGCTATCAAAGTAGGTTATGGCACTTCTCAAGTGCATGAGAAACTTATCCAATTATTATTTCCCAGAGAGTGTGACAGCTTGAAGGAGAATTGAGAAACATTGGCACATCTCAAAAACAGTAAAACCAAGCATTTAGCTCACTGTAAACAACTTAGGGAGGAAGAAAAATCTTGAAATACTGAAATATGACTTCACAGCATCACAGCAGTGGTGGCAGACGCGTCTCGGCGCTGGGTAGAGAGAAAACCAGTCACAGTCGACACACAGTAAAGCAATATATTCCTCACCATTCAACCTGTCAATCAGGATTAATGGTCTTTTAAAAAAACTCCCTTCAGATCGCAGGTCTTTTTTTCTACACTGCGGGGACGGGTGACAGAGCGCTATAAAGTAAGCTTTCGGAGTCAGAGGCGGTAACGTCCAAGGATAGGTACACAACACACTTGTTGTGTAGACCATTCAGTAGCGCATGCCTTCGGAGACACTCGCACCTTCTTTAGGCTACTTGAAAAGTAACAGCGGACTACCGGTGTAATATGGTCATTTGTCAAAAATAATAGTTTTGCCAATAACCTGAATAATCGATAAACATGCCAGAGCTCCGTATATTGACGCATTTCTTCGCTTGGGACATAATAGCCTAAATGTTATGAAACATTGACTTCAAGTGCTGCAGTTGGATAGTTTGATTTTGGTTTTAACCAGATATTTACCTAAAAACCGCTCTGCCAAGGACATCACGATTGGAAGATATCGAACTTGTGTTTGTGTTCGAAAAATTCAGAGAATTTAGATTACTGTACAAGAATACAACATGGATTTGAAGTGTTTGAGCTGTATAGTGTTTTTCCCCATCCACATTGTCTACTACATATTGAAAGCAACTGTGTACTTACTGCTACCAAGTAGACGAAGAACCCTGATCAAGGAGGTGGTCCTGATCACAGGCGGGGGACGAGGTATCGGTCGTCACCTGGCTCAGGAGTTTGCCAAGCAGGGGGCTAAAAAGGTAAATAAAACACATGCATGCGTTTAGTTTCTGCACTTTATTGATTGTATTATGCAACTTGTTGCGCATAAAACGTGATTGGGTTCACTTAACCTTGAACAATATGAGCACTCCTAAAATAGCCTATAGTTCCCCAGACCTGTGCATGTTTTCATATCTTTTGAATTAGTACGCTCATTAATTAGGCTACATGGTTATAACTGAGTTGATACCCTGTACCAACCTGTAGCCAAACTTTGAACACCTTCTGTGCGATACCTAGTCTTTTTTATGCACACTTCTTACCCTAACTATTATTTGTATTGATGTACTACCCCCTCCCGTATGCTCCTTAACCAAAAGCGCCATAGGTTTGCAGCGGGTAGCCAACATTCCAAGGGCAAAGACATTAGTTTGTCCACTTGTTCCTCCAATCTATTGTTTCCTCTGTAATATGAATGGGTCATGACCTTAGGAGTAGATGGGCCAATCAAATTGCAGGACAGGGCCCTCAATTTTGTCACAACAGACTATTTAAAAAAAGAAATAATAATGTTTACCTTTATTTAACTAGGCCAGTCAGTTAAGAACAAATTCTTATTTACAATGACACCCTGCACTGGCCAAACCCTGACAACACTGGGCCAATTGTGCAGCGCCCTATGGGACTCCCAATCACGGCCAGTTGTGATAGTGCCTGGATCTGAACAAGGGTGTCTGTAGTGATACCTCTAAGCACAGAGATACAGTGCCTTAGACCACTGCCCCACTCAGGAGTAGATCTGCAGAAGAGCAAAAGTCTCCATCTGACCGTTTGACCGCTGACGTATTATAGTGAAGCATGGAATGATTTCTGTTCAGCCAAAGCTCAGAAAAAGGAGTCATGGCTAAACATTGATATTGGATGAGATCAAGCATCATTAATGTCCAGAATAAAGTTTTATTATTGATGAATGCCAACACGAGGGACCTTGATCAAGTGATAACATATCACTTCTATGGAATTGGGATGAACCTTTTCAACTTTCTGAAGAAAAATGTTTAAAAGCTAATCACATAATTCTTACAGAAGAAATGTTATAGTCCTGCTGGGACTAGCAGATAAACAGTAACTGTGCCAAGTGCCTACACAAGACGTCACATTGGCATAATAAAACACTGATTCAGATGTGTTTTTCAAGCAAACCAGCAAGGAAGAAACTAAACTTAACCTTAACCACACTGCTAACCGTAATGCCTAACCCTAACCTTAATTTAAGACCAAAAGCACATTTTTGTTTTCATGAATGTTTACAATATAGCCAATTTTGACTCAGCAGCTGGCCTATCAAAGGAGAAATCACCCAGTTCTGCCCCCAGGACAAGACTCATGACAATAAACATCAACCTGCTACCTTACACTGAGTTTATTATTGAGGTGAAATGAAGCCCACAGAGGAAGATGGCATGTTTCAGCTGCCTCACCCATCCAAAACATGCATCCGTCAGCCAAAGCTCTTATAAATAGCCTGTCCCCACCCTCCTCCTTAACAAGGAACAGTCACTTATGCTTGAAATGCCCCAGTGACTACATTGACAGTCCCCGCCAGGCCGCCACTACTGGTCAGACTACCCACTATTCCAATTACAATCCAAACATTACACAGCTGAGTGCATAGAGAGCCACCATAGTGTTCTGTTAGCTCTGAATTGTAATGGACAGAGTCTCAGACACACAGATGGAGACATAAACATTTCACAATGATTCCATATGAATACCACCCCCCTACCCCACTGTATTTTTTTTGTATTTTTTTTTTTTTTTTTACAAATTATTAAAAAGCTAGTTGTATTTTCGCCCATGCAACTTAGATGAATAATTATAGCTTTATGAATTACCATATGGAGCACCACATGTTGCAGTTGTTGCTTATCCTTACATTATGTGTCCGAGCTAAAAAAAAAAACATTTTAACTTTAAGTGCTATAGCCCCGCTCTTCATCCTTCCATCAACATCTCCTCAGGGAACAACCCACAAAAAACCTGTGGCTTTTAAAAGCTATAATTTGCAGCTGTACAACAAAGGAAGTCACCATTCTTGTCAGGACCCCATTGTTGGGTATTATCAAGGTGTGAAGGCTTTGAAAACAACACCTGCACTAATGTGCCTCACAATCACTCCCTGCCTAAGATATGCTAAAAAGAAGTAGGACATTCATCACAAATAATCTCTAGGAAAGACTTTACCCCAGTTTGAGGTCCATTGTGATTGGCAGACGGAATTTCTCTATTCTCTCTACTAGTTTTGGTGCTTTCACGGTAGGGAGTGCACTAGCCACAGCATTGATGAAAGAATGATGTGAGGTGAAAAGGAGAGACTGTTGAGAGGGGGATAGAAGGAGGTGAGAGGGGGAGTGAGGCCTTGTGTGTGTCATCAAAAGAGCCGTTACAGAGTGAAGCACTAAAACAATAAACCACAGCAACTTTACAAAAGCTCAGCACCCAAGTTCAGAGAACAGAGAAAGAGGGAGGGGGCCTCTAGCACAACCACAATAAATGTTTGAGGTTGAAGCAACATATTCACATATGCTCTCAATGCACCCTATGCAATTCAAATATATTCCACTGGCATCCCAAACCAGAAATCCAAAATCCCCTTGGTTAAAAATGTCAGAATGTTGAATTTAATAAGGTACTTAGTGGGGCATTTTGGTTTTGCGACTCAATTTGTGGATCATAATATTTTGAACATGTGGAAGAAGAAAGTACAATTGAAGATAGTAAGAGATATTGGCATCTTTCTCAGCCCCGGCTACTCATTAGGAGAACTGGGAAACATATGCCTCTACCCAGGTTGATAGTGGCTTTATACGTTGGCAAGCCCTATATAGTGTGTGTGTGTGTGTGTGTGTGTGTGTGTGTGTGTGTGTGTGTGTGTGTGTGTGTGTGTGTGTGTGTGTGTGTGTGTGTGTTGGAGGCGGGAAGCACACTGCTCCCAGCTGGGTATTGCCCTGCAACTGACCCTGTTGTCTCCGCACTAATTAGACAGCGGTAGGGCAGGCGACTGCCTCCTGAACTCCCTATGCCCCCTCCCTGTTAGCCCCTATCCCCTACAACTGGTGTGAAGAAGAGGGTTCATGCCCATCCTTGAACCCAGTTTTTTCCTTGTGAAATATTATTGCGTTCTGGTGTAGGGATGTGGATGAGGCCCACAACATTGCCAGTTCATCATCATTGCACCCTGATACACCAACACTTGGTGATGGACAAGACTTACTGTCTTTGAATAAATAATGTCCTTGAACAGACCATCAGTTTTACACAATTGGTGAATGTTGTTTAATCTAGTCAGATATGGCATCTCAGACAGAGTAATCACTGGTTTATCAGAGATACTTAGTCACTCGATGTGAGGGAATTTTGAATTAGTTTCCCACAACACTTAGGCATTCTAAGCTGATAGCTCTAGATTTGGCCGGCCATTGTTTATCCTGAAGCCCCAGTGTGTTGGGACTGGCAGATAAGCATAATGAATTAAATAACAGGAGAGCACAGTGTGAGTGGTGATTTTTAATGAGAAATGTCAGGTTTGTTTGTTAGGATGAAATCCTATTAAAGGCTTTCAGTAATTTACCTAGACCCATCCGTTCACCTCTGCTGATTACTCAAATGGGCTGGCAAACGAAGCAAACAAAAAAGCAATCTAAAGAAACTCAAACAAAGACCCATCCAGTGGAAAGCCAAACATTTTTTACTCTTGGAACTTGATCAAAACTGCATAACATGCAGATTGTGACCCTCCCGTATCTCCCACTAAGCAAACATTTCACTTTACGGTCTTAATGCTCCCATTATGCAAGTAAACATAAACCCATAGGGACTAGCTTCATTAAAACATTGGTGGGATCTGAATACACTGTCACAGACAGCTGCTCAGATTGCCCTAGATGTAGTGTTGCAGTAAAACAAGACAGATAGTGGCAAAACCTTCGGCAAGCTAGCTATGCATGTTTGAGATGTTGAGATATACAGTACATGTACTATCCTCCTATTCATTCCTAAAGAAATGAGTGGCTATAACCTGGCTGTCTCTGTTCTCTTCTCCATCAGGACAAGGATGTCACTGTGACCTCTGCTTGTGTTTATCTTCCTTATCTACATGTATAATTAAGATTTCTTGTATTCACACAATATTGATATCATACTGTAAGGGTGGATGAAAGACACACACACACACACACACACACACACACACACACACACACACACACACACACACACACACACACACACACACACACACACACACACACACACACACACAGGATCACTTTCCAGAGGACTTTCAGCAAAAATATTAACCTTGGTCACTGGCGACCAGCCAAGCCCTACACTGGCCCCATCAGCACTTCACACACAAACTGTTTTCAGACTCCCTGACCAGAAATGACTGGGTTCATCTGCCCAACAGGCCGTGTAATCTCTTTGAGAATGTGTGTTTGAGAGATGAGGAGGGCTCACCCCCTGATTTCATTACCTTTCCTTGACCCCAAAGACTGACGGATCTAATTGCCCAATCGCTGCCCCCCACCTCCGTCCTAGCCCATGTTCCCTGCTCAAATGACTGAGCTTAATTTACCCTCTCCAGGCTGATGAAGAGATGCTTCATTCACACTGCAACCCCACCCCCTTAATCTCGCTCTGAAACTATTTGTTGCTTCTAAACATGGCCTCTCTGTTCTCTGAATGAAAGGAACATTACAACCAAATTATCTCATCTCATCCTAGGGCCAAATGCTGCAAACATGAAATGTCTGTACACTTGTTGAGAGCATGTGTCATTGGCATAGTTGTTTGGCTTTGGCTACCCATTAAACGTATTTTAGACATGTTTGTCTCAGGCTTTCGACAACAATAAGTGTACAGATAGCTGATTGTTGACTGATTGTTGAAAAGCAAAATATCGCTATTCATTCAGCTGAGCTAGTTGCTCATATTTTATTCAGAGCATATTACAGTATTATGCAATTTTATAACCCTATTTTATAACCCGTGGCTAATGTTGACCCTCTATAGGTGATCCTGTGGGGCCGCACAGAGAAGTGTTTGAAAGAGACATGCGAAGAGATCTCCCAATTTGGAACAGAGTGCCACTACTTCCTGTGCGACGTGGCCAATCGGGAGGAAGTTTACAAGCAGGCCAAAGTGGTCAGGGAGAAGGTATGCTATTTAGATCTATTGTAAATCCAATTTTTATCCACACAAATACAAAATATTGTTTGGAGCCAGTGAAACACTCATGGGTCAAGGTTCCTCTCACTGCTGTTACTCCTGTCTACAGAACTGGCAGGGATTCATCGTTTTTTAATTCCTCTCCCCCATCTGACATACAGTACCAGTCAAAAGTTTGGACACACCTAAAAAGTGCTAAACAAATCAAAATATATTTTATATTATTCAAAGTAGCCTTGATGACAGCTTTGCACACTCTTGGCATTCTCGCATGCCTTTCAATAAACAGTTGTGCCATACAGATTACAAATTAAATGGGAAGAGATTTATGATGTACCAATTCTATGGCACATGGTTTATGAACTGGTACAAAAACTACACTTGATTCAACACTTAAGAGTTATTATATAAAATTCTTGCCAACAAATGAATACTATACAGTGGGGCAAAAAAGTATTTAGTCAGCCACCAATTGTGCAAGTTCTCTCACTTAAAAAGATGAGAGAGGCCTGTAATTTTCATCATAGGTACACTTCAACTATGACAGACGAAATGAGAAAAAGAAATCCAGAAAATCACATTGTAGGATTTTTAATTTATTTATTTGCAAATTATGGTGGAAAATAAGTATTTGGTCAATAACAAAAGTTTATCTCAATACTTTGTTATATACCCTTTGTTGGCAATGACAGAGGTCAAACGTTTTCTGTAAGTCTTCACAAGGTTTTCACACACTGTTGCTGGTATTTTGGCCCATTCCTCCATGCAGATCTCCTCTAGAGCAGTGATGTTTTGGGGCTGTCGCTGGGCAACACGGACTTTCAACTCCCTCCAAAGATTTTCTATGGGGTTGAGATCTGGAGACTGGCTAGGCCACTCCAGGACCTTGAAATGCTTCTACTGAAGCCACTCCTTCAAGGTTCGGCGGTGTGTTTGGGATCATTGTCATGCTGAAAGACCCAGCCACGTTTCATCTTCAATGCCCTTGCTGATGGAAGGAGGTTTTCACTCAAAATCTCACGATACATGGCCCCATTCATTCTTTCCTTTACACGGATCAGTCGTCCTGGTCCCTTTGCAGAAAAACAGCCCCAAAGCATGATGTTTCCACCCCCATGCTTCACAGTAGGTATGGTGTTCTTTGGATGCAACTCAGCATTCTTTGTCCTCCAAACACGATTTAGTTGAGTTTTTACCAAAAAGTTCTATTTTGGTTTCATCTGACCATATGACATTCTCCCAATCCTCATCTGGATCATCCAAATGCTCTCTAGCAAACTTCAGACGGGCCTGAACATGAACTGGCTTAAGCAGGGGGACACGTCTGGCACTGCAGGATTTGAGTCCCTGGCGGCGTAGTGTGTTACTGATGGTAGGCTTTGTTACTTTGGTCCCAGCTCTCTGCAGGTCATTCACTAGGTCCCCCGTGTGGTTCTGGGATTTTTGCTCACCGTTCTTGTGATCATTTTGACCCCACGGGTGAGATCTTGCGTGGAGCCCCAGATCGAGGAAGATTATCAGTGGTCTTGTATGTCTTCCATTTCCTAATAATTGCTCCCACAGTTGATTTCTTCAAACCAAGCTGTTTACCTATTGCAGATTCAGTCTTCCCAACCTGGTGCAGGTCTACAATTTTGTTTCTGGTGTCCTTTGACAGCTCTTTGGTCTTGGCCATAGTGGAGTTTGGAGTGTGACTGTTTGAGGTTGTGGACAGGTGTCTTTTATACTGATAACAAGTTCAAACAGGTGCCATTAATACAGGTAACGAGTGGAGGACAGAGGAGCCTCTTAAAGAAGAAGTTACAGGTCTGTGAGAGCCAGAAATCTTGCTTGTTTGTATGTGACCAAATACTTATTTTCCACCATAATTTGTAAATAAATTCATAAAAAATCCTACAATGTGATTTCCTGGATTTTTTTTCCTCATTTTGTCTGTCATAGTTGAAGTGTACCTATGATGAAAATTACAGGCCTCTCTCATCTTTTTAAGTGAGAGAACTTGCACAATTGGTGGCTGACTAAATACTTTTTTGCCCCACTGTACATATGAGATGAGTAATGTAGGGTATGTAATCATATAAAGTGGCATTGTTTAAAGTGACTAGTGCTACATTTATTACATCCAATTTTTAATTATTAAAGTGGCTAGAGATTTGAGTCAGTATGTTGGCAGCAGCCACTCAATGTTAGTGCTGGCTGTTTAACAGTCTGATGGCCTTGAGATAGAAGCTGTTTTTCAGTCTCTCGGTCCCAGCTTTGATGCACCTGTACTGACCTCGCCTTCTGGATGATAGCGGGGTGAACAGGTTGTTGTCGTTGATTATCTTTTTGGCCATCCTGGACTTTGGGTGGTGTAGGTGTCCTGGAGGGCAGGTAGTTTGCCCCCGGTGATGCGTTGTGCAGATCTCACTACCCTCTGGAGAGCAGATGCCATACCAGGCGGGGATACAGCCCAACGGGATGCTCTCGATTGTGCATCTGTAAAAGTTTGTGAGTGTTTTTGGTGACAAGACACATTTCTTCAGCCTCCTGAGGTTGAAGAGGCATTGTTGCGCCTTCTTCACCACGCTGTCTGTGTGGGTGGACCATTTCAGTTTGTCTGTGATGTGTACGCAGAGGAACTTAAAACTTTCGACCTTCTCCACTACTATCCCCTCGATGTGGATAAGGGGGTGCTACCTCTGCTGTTTCCTGAAGTCCACGATCATCTCCTTTGTTTTGTTGACGTTGAGTGTAATGTTATTTTCCTGACACCACACTGTGAGGGCCCTCACCGCCTCCCTGTAGGCCGTCTCATCGTTGTTGGTAATCAAGCCTACCACTGTAGTGTCGTTAGCAAACTTGATGATTGAGTTGAAGGCGTGCATGGCCACGCAGTCATTGCTGAACAGGGAGTACAGGAGAGGGCTGAGAACGCACCCCTTGTGGGGCCCCAGTGTTGAGGATCAGCGGTGTGGAGATGTTGTTTCCTACCCTCACCACCTAGGGGCGGCCCGTCAGAAGGTCCAGGACCCAGTTGCAGAGGGCGGGGTCGAGACCCAGGGTCTTGAGCTTAATGACGTGTTTGGAGGGTACTATGGTGTTAAATGCTGAGCTGTAATCGATGAACAGCATTCTTACATAGGTATTCCTCTTGTCCAGATGGGTTAGGGCAGTGTGATCGCGATTGCGTCATCTGTGCACCTATTGGGGCGGTAAGCAAATTGGAGTGGGTCTAGGGTGTCAGGTAGGGTGGAGGTGATATGATCCTTGACTAGTCTCTCAAAGCACTTCATGATGACGGAAGTGAGTGCTACGGGGGCGATAGTCGTTTAGCTCAGTTACCTTAGCTTTCTTGGGAACAGGAACAATGGTGGCCCTCTTGAAGCATGTAGGAACAGCAGACTGGGATAGGGATTAATTGAATATGTCCAAAAACACACCAGCCAGCTTGTCTGCGCATGCTCTGAGGACACGGCTAGGGATGCCGTCTGGGCCGGCAGCCTTGCGAGGGTTAACATGTTTAAATGTTTTACTCACGTTGGCTGCGGTGAAGGAGAGCCCGCAGGTTTTGGTAGCGGGCCATGTCAGTGGCACTGTATTGTAGCGGGCCGTGTCAGTGGCACTGTATTGTCCTCAAAGCGAGCAAAGAAGTTGTTTAGTTTGTCTGGGAGCAAGACATCGGTGTCCGCGACGGGGCTGGTTTTCTTTTTGTAGTCCATGATTGACTGTAGACCCTGCCACATACGTCTCGTGTCTGAGCCGTTGAATCCCATCTGGTTTGTGCTTAGTGGGACTATCGTCTGTTTTTTGACAGGACAATGACCCAAAATACACCTCCAGGCTGTGTAAAGGCTATTTGACCAAGAAGGAGAGTGCTGCATCAGATTACCTGGCCTCCACAATCACCCGACCTCAACCCAATTGAGATGGTTTGGGATGAGTTGGACCACAGAGTGAAGGAAAACAGCCAACAAGTGCTCAGCATATGTGGGATCTCCTTCAAGACTTTTGGAAAAGCATTCCTCATGAAGATGATTGAGAGAATGCCAAGAGTGTGCAAAGCTGTCATCAAAGCAAAGGGTTGCTAATTTAAGTGTTTAACACTTTTTTGGTTACTACATGATTTCAAATGTGTTTTTTCATAGTTTTGATGTCTTCATTATTATTCTGCAATGTAGAAAATAGTAGAAATAAAGACAAACCCTTAAATGAGTAGGCGTGTCCAAACTTTTGACTGGTACTGTATAGATTACACCTCAATTGCAATGTCAGGATAAGATAAGATAAGCGTGTTGAATATGACTGCTCTACCGCATGACTTCACATGAAAAGAAAGTAGGTAGAAAAAAGTGGATGAATCCGCCAGTCTTGTTTCTGACATTTGTTTTGTTATTATTTTTCCAGGTGGGAGATGTTACGATCCTGGTGAATAACGCTGCAGTGGTCCATGGGAAAAGTCTGATGGACAGCGACGATGACTGTCTTTTGAAATCTCAACATATCAACACAATGGGACAGTTCTGGGTAAGTGTTGTTGAGGTTTAGAAAGAGAGTGTGTGCTTCCTTACAGTTAGATCAATCTTATCATTCTTCAAAAGTGCTTTTATTGGCCAATGTCCCTGCATGTCAGTCTCAGCTTAATTTACAGGAGTGTTGGGGTATTTCCAAATTATAGGCTTACTGCTTCAGCCCCTAGGTAGCACATCAGAGGGCCTCTGAAACCTATAGCACTCTCTGTTTGAATAGAGATCAAACTTTCAGGTTGCATAAATGCAATCATCAGCAAAAAAAATGTGAAACTCAATCTGTGGCTCCACTTGGGCCTGCTTCCTCTGTGTGTCTCTTTTTCATGTGTATAACTGTACATTTTCCCCAATGCCCCCTCCCCCCTTTCCTTTCTTCTCCCTCATCCAGACTACAAAGGCCTTCCTGCCACGGATGCTGGAGCTCCAGCACGGCCACGTGGTCTGTATAAACTCCATCCTGTCCCAGTCGCCCATCCCTGGGGCCATTGACTACTGCACCTCCAAGGCCTCCTCCCTGGCCTTCATGGAGAGCCTGACTCTGGGCCTGCTGAACTGTCCCGGGGTGGGCTGCACCACCGTGCTCCCCTTCCACACCAACACTGAGATGTTCCAGGGCATGAGAGTCAGGTGAGCAATCCTACAACATGGTTCTTCACAATCTAGTTTAGATTACCACCACTACTGCCATGCACCATTTTCTTCATGCAATTATTGTAGTTACTGTAAAGCTAATCTCTCCGGGTTTTCTGGTCCTGTAGGTTTCCAGCGCTCTTCCCTCCCCTCAAGCCAGAGACAGTTGCTGAAAGGACTGTGGATGCAGTCAGGACTAACACAGCCTACGTTTACATGCCCTGGACCATGCATGCTCTCGTTGTCCTCAAAAGGTAATGTCTCATATAGTTTTGGGCAATTTAAAGTACATACAGTACATGTCTTTCACTCATATGTAACCTCCTATCTCTGTACTTTCTCCACACCCTAGCTTCATGCCACAAGCTGCACTTGAAGAGATCCACAAGTTTTCTGGAAGCTATACATGCATGAATACATTCAAGGGGAGGACATAAAAACAAATGATCCTGAATGTCAATACATATCAGAGGAACCTCACTAAGTCCGGAGGATGTTGAAGGGAAGTATCCATGGGCTACAGGACATTGGGAAACAATGGAAGCCTTTTTGAAAGTATGCAGGAAAGTGTCTTGGAGACTTTAGCATACTGTATATTGTTGCTCCGACGGGGTAGATTTCACTTACACGCTGCTGGAACTTATCCTGGTCTCATTCTTGATCTCCTGTGTGTAGTTGGACGGACTAAATACCATTCACACATTGAGCAGAAGCCATGCGAAACTAGTCTGGATAATCAGCAGTTTTTTTTTCAAGTCTGTTTTTTATTATTCTTTGTTTTCTACCAATCATGTGTCTTTGAATGGAATCACATTAATAAATTGATGTTACAGACAACCAAAGTGTCTCTTTGTTCACATAGAGTGGTGAATGTCTAGTGAGTTGTCAACACAGCAGAGCTAACCAGATGACATGACTGAGAATGATAACACAGTTATCATGCCAACCATGAGATCTCTGCACATGCCAGGCTGTGAAACAGCAAATGAGCAACATTCATTGGAAGGCCAAACAGAGCCATACACTGTTAACTTATACATTGAAAGTAGGTTAGGGCTGGAATTCAATCCAAAACAATGCTATAGTGCGCTTGACATTTTAAATTGCCTTTAAAAGCTGCATTGTCGACTAGCCACTCGGATTGAATCACAGCTCAAGTTGTTACATGCTGGAAAAAGGTTAATCATGAAACCATTAGATCTTTTATTTAGTAATCTAAAACATGGTTCAAAAAGGCCTTGAAAAATGTATCCCTGAGATCATCAAAGAGAACCTGTCTAAATTACAGTATATGTGGTGTGGGGGAATACCTGATTTAGAAGAATGACTTTAATGATTAATGAATGGGCCTTGCTTCTAACTTTCACGTACTGTACAATAGAATCAGAGGAAGAATGTACAGTTAGGGTTCCACTCCTTGCTATAAGAGATTAACTTCACCCACTTAATGAAGTGATCTATAGTGCACAGATCTAGAGACCCAGAGCTGTGTTGTTGTGACATACCCTATGTCTGAGCACAAGTCAAGGCAAGCACACACACACAGCCCCGGGCCAACCAATAAGAGATGACTGTAAAAACGGGAATAGTGTCTTCCCTTTGGCTGCCAGACAAGGCTCATAAACATTCATTTGAATCCAAGCGAACCATAAATGCCCTCCTGTGCGCTCATGATAGGGCTGCTCATTGTGATCACTAGGTGACCCACACCAGGCTGGAGAGAGGGAGAGAGGATGTGCTCTGCTGGGAGAGAACCTTAGCCTCTGTTAAGGGCCTGTTTTTCATTCCCCTGAGTGGGCTATAGCTGTTGCGAAAGAGGAGGGAGAAGATAGAGGCATGTTGAGACAGAACTAGGTCGATGAGGGAGCCATGTAGTGCAAGTATGGTGGAAGAGAAGGGCTGAAATGGCTTGAGTCTCACGGGGCAGGTTCAGAGCAAGGTTAGCCAAATAGTGAATAAATCAGGGGGGAGACAGAGGGGGGGGGCTTGGAAAGACACACACACTCTCTGAGCTTGATGGACCAGGTGGAAGCAGAGAGGTGACTAGGGTTGGGGTGTTGATGCAAAGTAATAGTAAGGGATTTGAGCTGATGAAGAATTCAGCACAGCTATTGTCTTAGATTCAAATCAAGACAATAGCTGTTTTGTGTTATTGACTGTATGTTTGTTTATCCCATGTGTAACTCTGTGTTGTTTTTGTCGCACTGCTTTGCTTTATCTTGGCCAGGCCAGTTGTAAATGAGAACTTGTTCTCAACTGGCCTACCTGGTTAAATAAAGGTGAAAAAAATAAATAAAGTTTCAATCGAAGACAGATATAGTCCACTGTCCTCTAAACTCTCTTTCACAGCTTTCTCCTCCATCAGCAATCAATAACTATTGTTGTATTTCTCTTACATTAACTGTAATAATCTGCCACATTTGTGCTTCACTTTAAAGCTGCAAGCCTAAGTGTACTTTCCTATATGATTTCCAAGCATTTGGAATCCCAACAGAAGGGCTTGGAAAGTCCCCCTTCAATGATCCATTAAATATGTTATAGGCCCTAGGATCTGGAGTCCATTTAGCTGGTTTTGCAGTGATGCCGAACGCATGTAAAATTCTGGGCAGTGGAGGATTCTGTCGTCTCTCACTTCCCATAATCCCATGGATCCCCTGACTCTGACTTTCCTGGCTGCAGGTTCCTCACAGCCCCCCCCAAAAAACTCCTGATAAGTGCTAGGAGTACAATGAGGAATGAAATTATCCTGCAATAAATATTCTGACTCAGTGCAGTCATTGTATTCCAATGAGAGAAACAAATGTCTCAGATATGTCCCAAAATAGGAGGACCAAGAGTGCATTCATTTTATTACTTGCTGCACTGCCTTATCCTCTTTCTCTGATCGTTTTTGTTAGCATTCTTGCCAGTCTGATGCAATGTTCATCCATCAAGAGACAGGTTGGTTGTGTGATAAAAGGTTCAGTACTAACCCCCAGCAAGGGGCCAACCTCCAGCCTCGGTAGGCCTGTCAAACAACAAGAAATATTGAGCAGCAGGTTAGAGGTCAAAGGACCAGTGAGCTCAGAGGGTGTCGAAGACCAGTAAATGCCTTTGGTTATAGCTGTGGCCGAACACACACACTGTGGCCAAACTGTTTGGGTACACTGAAGGTGACTTGGCCAGCGACTCTGACAGTAATCAAGCAACTATACAGCTCCATGATGGTCAAATGTGAGTGCTTTTGTGTAGTGTAATTCATTATTGGCTGTTGGCCACACAAAGCCCTACTTGTCTCCTAACAAACTGTGTAGAACACCAAATCTTCATATGATCTTTGGGGGGGAGAGGTTGGGAGCCACACTGCAAACTTCCTCTCCTCTTATCTCTTGTTTTTCATTAAGGTTTATTTCTGGAACAGCTTATCATGTGGGCATATCTGATCAGGAACAGCAACATTGTCACGGAGATCACAGAGAGCGCCGTGCCCAGCTGACAAGGAATTGCATAACAGAGTCTCGACTCTCGTGAAAGAAACTTGATCGCTTTCAAGCGTCTCTATGTTGAAACAGTCTTGTCTAAAATACCTGGGTTCGGTCAATCAATGGTTGCCATTTGTTTCAGTTTTTCTACCCTAACTTTGGATGGAATTTGTTCATCTTTCCTGATATTAGCTAAAGGCATGATCTTCTAAAGGTCAACCTGAGAGGGGACTGATGTGCGTGTGACTTTGAATGTTATGCTTTTGAACATTGACAGTTAACTGGAGAAAGTGGGAGGTAAACGCTCAGGGGCAAACAAAGCAATGCCTTGGCAAACTGTTGGAGGGAAGGGTGTGTGTAGGTGAAACACAGTTCACACTGTGTGAATGTCCTGGGGATATTTATAAAGCCCACCAGGCATCACGTTAGGAGGCTAGGCTGAAAAATGTTGTTCCCAGATGGACCGTCTCAGGCATATTCTTTATTACTGAACTGCTTCCTTATATACTGAAACAACAATATAAACTCAACATGTAAAGTGTTGGTCCCATGTTCCATGAGCCAAAATAAAAAATCCCTGAAATGTTCTATACACACTAAAAGCCTATTTCTCTCGAATTGTATACAGAAATGTGTATACATCCCTGTCAGTGAGCATTTCTCCTTTGCCAAGATAATCCACCTGACAGGTGTGGCATATCAAGAAGCTGATGAAACAGCATGATCATTACACAGGTGCACCTTGTGCTGGGGACAATAAAAGGTCACTCTAAAATGTGCAGTTTTGTCACACAACACAATGCCACAGATGTCTCAAGAAGCATGGTGACTGTAGGAATGTCCAACAGAGCTATTGCCAGAGAATGTAATGTTCATTTATATACCATAAGCCACATCCAACATCACTTTAGAAAATTTGGCTGTACATTCGACCGGCCTCAAAACCACAGACCACGTGTAACCACGCCAGCCCAGGACCTCCTCATCTGGCTTCTTCACTTGAAGGATCATCTGAAGAGGGGGAAAAGCCCTTTTGTGGTGAAAAACTCATTCTTATTTGTTGGAACTGACTCCCCAGTAGGTGGGCCTATGCCCTCCCAAGCCCACCCATGGCTGCACCCCTGCCCAGTCATGTGAAATCCATAGATTAGGGCCTAATGAATTTATTTTAATGGACTGATTTACTTCTATGAACTGTAACTCAGTAAAATCTTTGAAATTGTTGCATGTTGCATTTATATTTTTGTTCAGTATAGGTTACGCAAAGGTGCACAGAATCGGTGAACTCTACTGTCAGATCAGCCTCAGATCAGCTTCTCCCTGCTGCCCTGGTAGCAGCCTGCCTTGATCAAGGTGAATCACAAGTGGGTCAAGGGGAGGAGGATACAGTGTTTACCACAGGGCCTTGGGCAAAAGCAGGGACCATCTTAAAAAGCTTATGCACTCTCTCTCTCCAAATCACGCCAGCCAAGTCACGACTGAGTGAGACACCAGATGTGAACTTTTGTGTGGACTTTTTTGGCCATTTGTTACTATTAACAGGAACGTTTGATGGAATAAATATCTCATTTTCTGGACTTACATAAAAAGGTGGTATAGTCAAACTGCACTTTTATTGCTGGCTTGGCATGGAAAACCTGTTAATCCATGCCAAGGCAATATTCCATAAACAAGGGCCTCTCACGTCCACGGCCTAAACACTAGTCATGTGACCAGGGTTTGGAGGCGGCCTCTGTGAACTACACCTGAACCCAGCTAAATGGAAACAGCCCAAATACACAGAGTGCGTCATGATGAAAGCATTTCCCCAGAGAGCTGTTTGCTGGTGTTTTGAGGAGTGGATGTGGGTTATCAAGCAGTGCAGAAGAATAGCTCTTTCCCAGAGGAGTGAGTAGCTAAGATAGCTGTCTAGGCAGCAACATCACTGTGGAAAAACACAGTAATTATAGAGGTGATAATCAAACCACTCTGATCACTTTGATACATAACCTGAGCTTCCCTCCTTTTTTCACAACTGGCTTTGGACTTCTCCAATTGTTGGATTTGGACAGTCCACGTTGTTGCACATGGCAGCAGCTACTACTTCACATTGGTTAGGCTAGCATTTCCACATCCCCTTTAAATACTGACAGAGAGGATAGGGTAGGAGAATGAGAAGTCTGCCAGACAGCTAAGCATGTATCGGGCATCAAAAAGGAAAATGGAATCCAAACGTGGATATCAATTGTTCTCCAAAAACCTTGCACTAACAAATATACAAAACGTATAAGTTTGTGCATTAAAGAACACCCACACAAAGAATGAGAGCTTACAAGGTGTGGGTGGTATAAACAGAGCAACCATGTGCATCCTCCTACACATGATGGTCCACTGACAATGGAGGTGGTACAAACATTTGTGAAAGTGCGTCTGAACACATACTGTACATGTACATGCGCGCCCGAACACGGATCTACACACACACACACACACACACACACACACACACACACACACACACACACACACACACACACACACACACACACACACACACACACACAAACCAATTCGTTGCCTTTTGAGAAATGTAACTTGGTAAAAAATAACTTTTCATTTTACCTAATTTTAACATTCTGCCTTAAAGAGCACATTTTCAACTTCATAAAAAACATGTATTCCCATCTCAAGAGGTTAAATAAAAATTACTATATTAAGTGCCTATTAAGTATCAAAGAAATTAACAGGGTTGACTGTAACAGGATTGACAATTTCATCTTAAATCAGCCATAGGGGGAATGTTAGCTTGTTGTGTGCAACAGGGAGTGGCATTTGAATGCAAGCTTCACAAAAAAATCTAAAAGGTTTAATAAAGTATCTATGGGCAACAGGGTTGACGTGTTATTCTTGAACCACTCAATTTTCCACCAACCACCAGAACATGACCAAAATGAGTAAATAAAAAAATTAAATACTATATTATTTGTGACATGCGTCGAATACAACAGGTGTAAACCTTAATGTGAAATGTTTACTTACAAGCCCTTTACTAAATAAACTAAAGTAAAAAATAAAATAAAAAGTAACACAAACAGTAATCTATATAAGTCTATATACAGGGGGTACCGGTACCAAGTCAATCTGTGGGGGTACAGGTTAGTCGAGGTAATGTGTACTTGTTGGGGTAAAGTGACTACGCATAGATAATAAGAGTAGCAGCAGTGGAAAAACAAAAGGGGGGAGGTGTCAATGTAAATAGTCCGGGTGGCCATTTGATTAATACTAGGGAAGACATCAAAACTATGAAATAGCACATATAGAATCATGTAGTAACCAAAAAAGTGTTCAACAAATTGAGAATGACATGCAAAAGCATTGGCCAATAAAAGCACTTTTGGAGAATGATAAGATTGATCTAACTGTAAGGAAGCACACACACCTCTCTTCCTAAACCTCAACAACACTTACTCAGAACTGCACCATTGTGTTGATATGTTGAGATTTCAAAAGAAAGTCATCGTCTTTGTCCATCATACTTTTCCCATGGACCGTTATTTACCAGGATCGTAACATCTCCCACCTGGAAAAATAATAACACAAATGTCAGAAACAAGACTGACATTTTTTTATTAAGAGGATTTATCCACTTTTTTCTACCTACTATCTATTCGTGTGAAGTCATGCGGTTGAGCTGACAGTCATATTCAACACACTTATCTTATCTTATCCTGACATTGCAATTGAGGTGTAATCTATACAATACCTGTCAAAAGTTTGGACACGCCTACTCATTCAAGGGTTTTTCTTTATTTCTACTCAGCAAAAACAGAAACATCCTCTCACTGTCAACTGTGTTTATTTTCAGCAAACTTAACGTGTAAATATTTGTATGAACATTACAAGATTCAACAACTGAGACACAAACTGAACAAGTTCCACAGACATGTGACTAACAGAAATTTAATAATGTGTCCCTGAACAAAGGGGGGGGGTCAACATCAAAGTAACAGTCAGTATCTGGTGTGGCCACAAGCTGCATTAAGTACTGCAGTGCATCTCCTCTTCGTGGACTGCACCAGATTTGCCAGTTCTTGCTGTGAGATGTTACCCCAATCTTCCACCAAGGCACCTGCAAGTTCCCAAACATTTCTGGGGGGGAATGGCCCTAGCCCTAACCCTCCATCCAACAGGTCCCAGACGTGCTCAATGGGATTGCGATCCGGGCTCTTCCCAGGCCATGGCAGAACACTGACATTCCTGTCTTGCAGGAAATCACGCACAGAATGAGCAGTATGGCTGGTGGCATTGTCATGCTGGAGGGTCATGTCTGGATGAACCTGCAGGAAGGGTACCACATGAGGGAGGAGCATGTCTTCCCTGTAACGCACAGTGTTGAGATTGCCTGCAATGACAACAAGCTCAGTCCGATGATGCTGTGACACACCGATGATCTATTTGCTGCAACAAAACCACTACTAAAGGACGTCAATAAGAAGAAGAACTTGCTTGGTCCAAAAAACACGAGCAATGGACATTAGACTGCTGGAAATCTGTCCTTTGGTCTGATGAGTCCAAATTTGAGATTTTTGGTTCCAACCACCAACTCTTTGTGAGATGCAGAGTAGGTGAATGTGTGGTTCCCACCGAAATGCATGGAGAAGGAGGTGTGGGGGTGCTTTGCTGGTGACGCTGTCTGTGATTTATTTAAAATTCAAGGCACACTTAACCAGCATGGCTACCACAACATTTTGCAACGATACGCCATCCCATCTGGTTTGCACTTAGTGGGACTATCATTTGTTTTTTGACAGGACAATGACGCCAAACACACCTCCAGGCTGTGTAAGGGCTATTTGACCAAGGAGAGTGATGGAGTGCTGTATCAGATAACCTGGCCTCCACAATCACCTGGCCTCAATCCAATTGAGATGGTTTGGGATGAGTTAGACTGCAGAGTGAAGGAAAAACAGCCGACAAGTGCTCGGCATATGTGGGAACTCCTTCTTCAAGACTGTTGGAAAAGCATTCCTCATGAAGCTGGATGAGAGAATGTCAGGAGTGTGCCAAGCTGTCATCAGGTCAAAGGGTGGCTACTAAAATCTAAAGTATAATTTGAAATATATTTGTTTAACACCTTTTGGTTACTACATGATTCCTTGTGTGTTTTTTCATAGTTTTGATGTCTTCACTATTATTCTACAATATAGAAAATAGTAAAAGTAAATAAAAAACCTTGAATATGTCCAAACCTTTGACTGGTACTGTATATATATTTAAAAATGAATAGTTTCAACATATTAAAACTAGAGTTCAGTTCACGTAACCAGGTTGACTTTAAAATGAGGGAAAGATGTAATTACATTGAATAAATAATAATCTTCAGAAATGAGTTTGTCAAAGCAGTAAAATAACTAGGGCTTTACAATGATTATTTGATTTAATTTATTAGGATCCCCGATGTCAATGGTGACAGCTATTCTTACTGTGGTCCGACACAAAATCAAAAAGACATTACAGACAAAATACTTTACAATTCACATACATTTAAAAACATGAATATGTAGTGTGTGTGTGTGCATCTATCAGTTACACATACTGTACATGCCAGTACGTACACACAACAAGTAGGTCACATGGGCTTTACAATAATGTTGCAAACTTGGAGGAATGTTTGGGTTAAGTGGATTAAAAGAAGACACAGGATGCACAGAGGGTTAATTTTGCCAATAGCAAGTTGGCAACTTATTGGCAAAATATAAAAAATCTGATTTATTAAATGTTTCATGTGGTCTATATTAAAAGGCATTTCAATGTAAAAATTCAATTTTAGTGCACAATTTCTACTTAAAATACCCAAAGGACACAAAAGGTACTCTTTTAGTGGAATGACCCACATACACGCACGCACATGCACGCACGCACACACACACACACACACACACACACACACACACACACACACACACACACACACACACACACACACACACACACACACACACACACAAAACAGTCTGTGCCTCACACAGAAGCCGAAATGAGTAATTGTCTGCTCAACACCTCTGAGGTGAAAGATCGACTGTGGAGGCAGGGGGTCTCACTATTTGTTGTAATTATCCTGCAGAGGAAACAATGAGTCTTTTAACAACCAGCTTTGGGCATGTCTGAATTGGGCCCTGGAAGACCTTACAAGATGTCATCATGTCATCCTGAACATTCTGTGTATAGGTTAGTCTGTACCACCAATGAAAAGCCAGTCTAATGGGAGAAAGACTCCCACAGTATAGTCGGTGTGATTTGGTATTTGGAGCACATATTATTTCACTTATAATTTTTTTTTGTCATTTAATTTAGTGACATCATTTAGTGACATCATAATTTCAGTGATCTTAATGTAGTTGATATCTCTGAAGTCAGATGATACACTCAGCTCAATAAGGCACAAATGAATGATACACATCCTGGTATTATACTGTAGGTTCAAACAATTTGAAGAAAACTTATCAGAGCAGATCTGGATTTGACATAATCCTCAACTCTCTATGACACAGTAATCAACCAGTTGTACTGTATGGCAAACTAAGAATTTCCGCCCATGTGGACATTCCAATCTAACTTGCCGTTGGGATGAGTATGTGTCTTCCATTGCTCCATAACTACTCTGACTGCCACTGCTTTACTGAGCCAGGCTGGGATGAGCCGGACTGGACTGGGATTGAACTGAGCCATGGAATTTCAACATCTGGCTTGTATCTGCAGCTTACGGTCATTTGGATGCAGTTGATGGTTTCCAGTAGATCCACAAAGGCTGAATTGTTCTGGGTTATGGGCCCTGTCTGCCTCAGGCTCCGAGGGCGCGGTGCTCTGGCGCCTGACAGCCACAGCTGGGCCTGCCTGTCAAATACTCATGTGACAGAGGAGAGGAACGACTTATCCCTCGCCTGAGAATGAGGAGGGCAGGCCATCAGACGGATAGGCCTCTGAGGCACATAGAATATCCAACATATTTCACACCAACAGTACTGTGATTGTAGAAGAATGGTGTGCCAATGGTTTTGTCCTGAAATTGTGCCTTTTCCAACAATAGAAACATATTTGGCTGATTGTGTATATTGAGCACAGCCAAATAAAATCACAAGGGACACATAATGATGAAAACTTCCTGTACTCAACTTAGCCACACTCTTGCCCCTCCTCCCTCACCAAAGTCCCACACTACACTGCCAGTTTGACAATTGGGTTCAGCACCAGGTCAAGCTCTGGGTTTGACAATGGGCCAACCAGTCTTCAATGGAAGTAAAGCAGACAGCTTCCCACAAAGAGCTCATTAACACAGAGGGGATGCTGGCTTAGTGGCCTTTCCTATTTAAACCATACTGACTGGAAATTAGTGCAATCTTTCTCACAGTTCAAACCATGCGGCTCTTTTTACAGGCTACGGACACAAATATCAGTTACAGTATTAGTTTCACAGAAGTACCTTTTTCCTGGAGCAAACAGTTCTGTTTACTTACTTTGCAGAGTTCATCAGATCATGTTGTTGTGTGCGTATTTATCATGTGTCATCATCCGTGTGATGCGTTGAGATGGTAGCAGCATGTTCTCTGTATGATTTGTTGGACAATGTGGGGCAATGTGTGATGTTTGCATGTGTGTATTTAGGTCTGCATCTTTCAAAGTTTAAATGATAAGGTTTTATGTTTGTATCTGTGTTTGCCTGTCTGTGTTGAGCTCATGTTTGTGTGAGTGTGTGCTATGTGGCTGTGTTTCTGTGTATGTGCTGGTGTGCAGTGTGGCTGGGCTGGCTGGCGAGCGCTGACTGAAGGACATGGATCTTGCACATTGAGTGTGTGAACTCTGGCTGAACCCCTGGGTGTACTGTTTCAGGCACGCTCTCACAACCTCGCCCCG
Source organism: Brachymystax lenok tsinlingensis (assembly GCA_030435695.1). Taxonomy (NCBI): domain Eukaryota; kingdom Metazoa; phylum Chordata; class Actinopteri; order Salmoniformes; family Salmonidae; genus Brachymystax; species Brachymystax lenok. The sequence goes on from CM059813.1 coordinate 37,247,208, forward strand.
ATGACCCGGCTCGCGACTGCACAGTTCACGGGGAGGTCCTCTCCTCACGAACAGCCCCCCTTCTCCCCCCTCTCCCTCCCACTCCTCACCCCCTTTCAGCTCCCTCAACACCCTCAACACCCTCCTTCACCTCTTTACCCTCCCTCTCCCCTCAACCTCTCTTTCCCTCTATGCTCTGTTCTATTCCTCACTCCCTTTCTTTCTTTTCCCTCTTTCTCTCTTCACCATGCCGTAGTCAACAAGACAGGAACGATCGCTGTGTTGGCACCTCAGGAAGACGGCTCCTACAGACATGCAAATGTGGAACAAATTGCTTTACATACCAGACACCTTGTGTTATAACTCAACCACACAGATCAGACTCATAAAAGAAATTTCAATAAGTTCATCATTTATTTAAAAACCACTTGATTTCAAAGTGTTATTTCATGTGGAACACTTCACATGTGATGATATTTCCAGTGTGATCACCTAACCTTTCACATGTGGTTAAAACCTTGTACATATGTGAATATTTTTTACATGACATTTCACAGGTGATGCCTTGGAAACAAAAATTAGTTGTTAGGATGTCCCCAGAATGTCACCAAACAGTCGCAGTGTTTTCAACTTATATATTTGACATACATGATTACATTGTCCTCACTTGGGATTTGGGACTCAGAGCCTCTTGGTTCATGGCATTCTGATCTTCCTGTTGCACCACCAAGGCTGTGTCAATGACTGATTTCACCCATATTTCTACATTTGACTTCAAAGTAAATCTCAGTTTTGTAAATAATTAACTTAAGAAAAACTATTATATTTATCATACTGATTCAGACGTAACATTAAAACAGAATAATATGCCCCACCAACATTAGACAACTATACTGAAATAAGTCAATTAAATCAATGATAAGAGAAGTCAGATTAACTGATAACTAAAAAAGCAGTGCAGATGGCACTCTTTTGTTAAATGCAGAAGGGGACTTCTGAGAATGCTCCAGACTTTCTGTCGAAATAGAAATATTAGCGTACTCCAAGGTTGTGAGTTAAAATCCCAGTTGGAGTCATATTGAAAAGTCAGTGCTAAGTGATAATGTAAAAGGTCATTATCTTTGATTAAAGCTTTTAAAGTGTACCACTTACCTTAAAACCCCCCATACCATTTAATTACTTCCCTTACAAAAATAGCATGTGAAATTTGCAGTTTCAAATAAACATTTCACATGGAAAATAGTTGTTTTCACATGTTGAGCTGAAACCCTATCTTCACAATTATTACATTTTAAGTTTACATGTTAACACCACCTTTTCACGTGAGAAGAATAACATGTTTTCACCTCACGCAAATTGCAAAAACTTTCACATGAAAATCGAATTAGAATTTTCACGTGAAAATTTTATTCTCACATGTGGAATTGCATTTTCAGATGTGAAAAACATTCACATGTGAAATTGCAAGTTCACAAAAAAACAAACATGTGAAAATCAAATTTGCAATTCCACATGTAAGAAACATTTACATGTGAAAATCTAACTCTCACATGTGGAACTGCAATTGTAGGTGTAGTTTCAAAGTATCACATGTTGAAATTTTGCATCCCCATGTTGTCACGTTTATTTCCTATGATATCATGTTTTCACAAGTGCTCAAATGTTTTCATGTGTAGATTTCGCATGCCGTAGTCAACAAGACAGGAACAGTCTCTACACAGTATGTTGGCACTTCAGGAAGACGGCTCCTACAGACATGCATATTCGGAACAAATTACATACCAGACACCTTGTGCTATAACTTAACCACACAGATCACACTCATAAAACAAGTTTCAGCATGTTCATCCCTTACTGAAAAAACACATGATTTCACATGTGAAATTTTCACGTTTTGGACATGTAAAATGTTATTTCATGTTGAATTTCACATGTGAAATCATGTGAAACCATGTGGTTTTGGAACACTTCACATTATATCATGTTTTCACATGTGTAGTTCCATGTTATCTATCATGTTACTTTGACATGTTATCACATTAACTTCACATAAGATCACATGTCAAATGCATGTGGTTTTTCCTGTAAGGGATGTTAGTGACACAGGCAAAATTACTTTTAGTTTTGATAGCATTTTTTAAAATTGAGAAATGTTATGATGCATACCAAGGTCAGAATTATTGTAATATACTGTAGATATGCCTAAACTACTGTATGACCAGGTGAATGTGGAACTTCCTGCTGCCTGGAAGTTGTGCCTGCAGGTTTCTATATAAAGGCTCAGTAGACACATCTAATTTGCACCACCCACATACAGTAGGCTCGACTGTTGGTGTTTGTATCAAGAGAAACTGAACTCCTACCAGCAAAAAGCCCATTTTACTATTGTTGCAGAAAGCCCTGCCTACACCTTCATCATGTGTAGGCTATGTCAAACTGCTGAAAACAGTATTGTATTTAAAAAAGCAACTTATAACCTATAGATTTTTGACAGAGACTGAAGATTAGAGGAAAATTCAATACAATTAAATGTATTCAACAATGCAGTGTAATCACATCTTTGAATGATACAACTGACCAAGAGGATAGGGTAGCGATGCTCTGTTTCCTAAGTTGGAGCTTGAATGCTTACATTAGCCGTGATAGACGTAACAAAACAAAAAAAGTTCATTCTGCAGTGAAAGAACAGGTCTGAACAGAAAGGTCAGAGTCTTCACGCATGTTGAGTGCTCTGGATATTATTTTTATATTGGTCTATAGATGGGTTGGTAGTTTTGAAACAAAACTTAAGCTTGCATAACTATTAGGCAAAACAGACAGGGTTGGCTTAGATTGTTGTCAACATGTAAACTATATTTAATCTCCAATGTTTATTGAAAACATAAAGCAATTTGCACAATGAGAGCTTGTTGTCGCTAAAATACACCGTTACAGTTGTTGGTTAGCTAGCAATTTTTTTGCCATATTAGCATAGATGTGACATCAGACAAAACACCTCCAAATAAGACATGGTATCAAGAACAAAATACAACTAGCTGGAACGAGCCACCTACGATTCCCCACAAAGCAGCTTCTCGTCATGGTGGCTAGCTATCTGGCCATCATGAATCACAACAACACACGGCCTTTGCCCCGTTGAAATGCGTGCATCGTTTTTGTTACGTTGTCAGCTAATTTAAACATCAAAGCCCTTGGTGGTTTTGGTTTTGCTTGATAAGCTAGACTACGGTAAGGATATCAAATGTCAGTAGTTGCTGAGAAAACGTTCTGACAACTTGAAGCATTGTATTATGCAGTTATAGAGCTGAACCCTCCCATTCCTGATCAGCCCACCACTCAACTCATTAACTCCCTGCAAACCTCTCCCCACCATCCTGGTACAGCCTTTACTCTTGACATAATGGGAGGGACCACTTATCCACTCAAAGGACCCATGCTGGGCTGTCTGTGCAAACTGCCTGATTAGTTGGCCACCCCTGACTCACTGTTTGTTCTGTGAGTGCCGAATAATAGATTGTCTCTCATTAGTCTCCATCAAAGACCGCTGGAGTCTCTGTGTCCATCTGTACCAGTCATGTCTCCACCTGGACCTCCTGTCATTCCCTTTCAATCATACATGTGTGAATATTTATGACTATTCATTTGAAAAATGAATACCATTGATCAAGTATTTTTTGGGATAGAACTTGAAGTTAACTTATTCTATTATCAAATCATCATTGCAGGCATAACAAACTTAACCCCCCCAAAAACGGACTGTTTTAGATTCTACTCTACCCATTCTACTCTACCCATGTCAGTGTAGCTCCTCTATAAGGACTTTTCTATTGAGCCACAGCTTTTCTATTGAGAGTAACTAGAACCTTTACAGAGTGGGAAACAGAGATGGACAAAAACAGACCCTTATCTGTGAAGCAGATATTTATTGGTCGTGGTGGCTCCCCACCCTCTCGCCCCTCAGCGTGACCTTCCCTAACCCATGGTGAGCCCACATCCCCCACACAGCCCAGAGGACTGCTGGAAATGGGTTTGTGTTACAGGGAATCTGGGGGGCTCCCTGCAGGGGCTGGAGGCCGTCAGCCACGGACAGCTCCTCCACTCTCGTGGAGTCAGCGAGGGAAAGACCTGAACTTGGGATGACCCCACCAAGCAAAGTCCCTGTTGAGTTCATCCACAGGCCACAGCTCCAGTTCCCCTCACCCCTACATTTTCCTGCTCTTCTCTTTTTTTTGGCGTGTTTTTCCAACTAGGCCAATATATTTTCCAGAGCAGAATCAACCCCCCACTCCATGTCACCTAGTTAACTTTCTTTACTTCTCTTTCAGGAAGACGAGAGCCCTTTCAAGTGTATAGCCCCTCCACTCAACTTCCTTACCCCTACATCCTGATGGTGAAGGATTGTGAGTGCATATGGAGTGTGTGTGTGCCTGTGCATGCTTGCATGTGTACGTGCAAAAGAGGGAAGAGAATATAGAGAGAGCTGGATGTTAAACAGTGAGGGGTGAGGAATGTGGTATTAGTCCGTTCCAGTTCTGTCTAACATAGATCTCAAATAAGTGATGCATTGTAACGTAGACGCAGGGAGTCAGGAAGCAGGTGCAGTTAGTGAGTTTAATAACAATGAACATGGAATGATACAAAACAAGCGAAGCGCCTGACATAGAAACACAAACAATACTGCGTGCTGACTGAACAAAAAGACTGCTAAATAAAGGGTACAGTGCCTTGCAAAATTATTCATCCCCTTTGGCGTTTTTTCCTATTTTGTTGCATTACAACCTGTAATTTAAATATATTTGGATTTCATGTGATGGACATACACAAAATAGTCCAAATTAGTGAAGTGAAATAAAAAAAAAAACTAATATTCTAAAAATTAAAAAACTGAAAAATGGTGCGTGCATATGTATTCACCCCTTTTGCTATGAAGCCCCTAAATAAGATCTGGTGCAACCAATTACCTTCAGAAGTCACATAATTAGTTAAATAAAGTCCACCAGTGTGCAATCTAAGTGTCACATGATCTCAGTATATATACACCTGTTCCGGAATGCCCCAGAGTCTGCAACACCACTGAGCAAGGTGCACCACCAAGCATGTGGTACCATGAAGACCAAGGAGGTCTCTAAACAGGTCAGGGACAAGGTTGTGGAGAAGTACAGATTACGGTTGGGTTATAAAAACTTTGAACATCCCACTGAGCACCATTAAATCCACTACTAAAAAAATTTAAGAATATGGCACCACAACAAACTGCCAAGAGAGGGCTGCCCACCAAAACTCACGGACCAGGCAAGGAGAGCATTAATCAGAGAGGCAACAAAGAGACCAAAGATAACCCTGAAGGAGCTGCAAAGCTCCACAGTGGAGATTGGAGTATCTGTCCATAGGACCACTTTGGAGTACACTCCACAGAGTTGGGCTTTACAGAAGAGAGGCCAAAATAAAAAGCCATTGCTTTAAGAAAAAAGTGAGCAAATACATTTGGTGTTCGCTAGAAGGCATGTAGGAGACTCCCCAAACATATGGAAGAAGGTACTCTGGTCAGATGAGACTAAAATTTAGCTTTTTGGCCATCAAGGAAAATGCTATGTCTGGCACAACCCCAACACCTCTCATCACCACGAGAAAACCATCCCCAGTGAAGCATGGTGGTGGCAGCACCATGCTGTGGGGATGTTTTTTATCGGCAGGGACAGGGAAACTGGTCAGAATTGAAGGAATGATGGATAGCGCTAAATACAGTGAAATTCTTGAGGGAAACCTGTTTCAGTCTTCCAGAGATTTGAGACTGGAACGGAGGTTCACCTTCCAGCAGGACAATGACCCTAAGCATACTGCTAACTCAAGTGGTTTAAGGGGAAACATTTACATGTCTTGGAATGGCCTAGTTAAAACCTCTTAGGGATAAGCAGCAGTGGTGTCGGTTTTGGAGAGTCTGGTGTGCCCAAAGTAAAATGCCTGCCACTCAGGCCCGGAAACTAGGATATGCACATAATTAGAACTATTGGATAGGGAACACTCTGAGGTTTCTAAAACTGTTAAAATAATGTCTGTGAGTATAACATAACTGATAAAGCAGACAAAACACAGAGGAATTTCTGTCCAGAATTTATTTTTGTTGTGACATTTCCTCAGTTTGATATGCTTCCTATTGAAATCCCAGTATAATAGCTCCCAGATTGCAGTACCTATGGCTTCCACTAGATGTCAACAGTCTTTAGACAGTGTTTCAAGGGTTTATCATTGAACAGAACTGAATAGAAGAAGAATTGGGAAAAGAACCACGGATGTCAATAACGTTTCCTGGGCGCGAGACCGTGAGCGCGCTCCTCTTTATTTTCCTTTTATATCGTTTAGGATATCATCCGTGTAAAATATAATCGTTAATATTCATGAAAGTATACCTAAGGATACATTATAAATGATGTTTGATTTGTTTGGGCAAAGTTGATAGGTATAATTTGAACGCTTTCTCTTCACTGTACAACGTGCGACTCGACGGTGGATTTTCTGAACAACCAAATGGAGATTTATGGATGTAAAAAATGACTTTTTCTAACAGAAGAACCATGGATTGTCTTGTTTGGACACTTCGGATGCCCTCAGCAGAAGATCTTCAAAAGGTAAGTGATTTATTTGAGCTCTTATATGTGTTTTGTGTGACCCGCGCTGGTTATAGATTTATGCTAATGCATAAAATATGAGAGGTGCTATCCTCAAACAATCAAATGTTGTGCTTTCGCTGTAAAGCCTTTTTGAAATCTGACAATGCTGTGATATTGCCAAGACTCAGAGCTTTTGATGACTATGCAACACTTGTATATATTGATGAATGTTTTATAATTCAACTTTTGGATTTTGAATTTGGCGCCTTACATTTCACCGGGTAGTGTCGGGAACGGGGAGCTACAGTGCTCCTTAAAATGCTTAAGAGGTTAAAGCCCAGACCTCAATCCAATTGAGAATCTGTGGTATGACTTAAAGATTGCTGTACACCAGCGGAACCCATCCGACTTGAAGGAGCTGGAGCAGTTTTGCATTGAAGAATGGACAAAAATCCCAGTGGCTAGATGTGCCAAGCTTATAGAGACATACCCCAAGAGACTTGCAGCTGTAATTGCTGCAAAAGGGGGCTCTAAAAAGGCTTTGGAGGGGTAGTTAAGCACACTCAAGTTTTCAGTTTTTTTGTGTTATTTCTTGTTTGTTTCACAAGAAAAAATATTTTGCATCTTCAAAGTGGTAGGCACGTTGTGTAAATCAAATGATACAAACCCCCCAAAAATCAATTTGAATTCCAGGTTCTAGAGCAAGAAAATAGGAAAAATGCCAGGGGGGTGAATACTCTGGAGAAAGCGGTCCTCCTCTGTGATTCTCGAGGAAGGTCGGGAAATCTCGGGTGCTGTAGGCCACGGGACCGCCTGGGACTTCCGGGATGAATCGGAGGCGAGGTGGAATCCCTGGCCATGTGAGTAAAATCGACTTTCCTCTCTTTCCATCGTTCCCGCAATCGTCCATCGATGTAGATGGTCAAAGCTATGAGGGAGTCAAAATCTCTGGGTAACTCCCGAGCCGCAAGCTCGTACTTAACCTCATCCAAGACGCATTGCAGAAAACATGTTGAACAGTGCTTCCGGGTTCCACTCACTCTCCGCTGCCAACGTACGGAAATCCACCACATAGTCGGCCACAGTGCGGGCATCCTGCCGGAGCTGGATTAGTTGCCGGGCAGCATCTTTCTCGGAGAATGGGGGCTTCAAATACCTTCCTCACCTGTCCCACGTACCCCTCCAGGCTCGCACATATGGCCGGCTGCTGTTCCCATACGGCGGTAGCCCAGGTGAGAGCCCTTCCAGACATCAGTGTGATGAGGTAGGCTATTTTGGAGCGATCTGAGGGGAAGGAGAATGGCTGAAGCTCGAAAATGAGGGCACACCGAGCAAAAAACGCCCGACAGGTGCTTGGCTCTCCATTAAAGTGTTTGGAGGTAACCGGGGCTCCCGGGAAGGTGGAGTGGTCGGTGGGGCGGCGCTGCTAACCGCCGAGTTTCTGAGGGGTGGTGGGATTACCACCGTGGCAGGCTGCACCTCAGACGACCCGCAGAATTGCTCCAGAAGCATGTCCAACACCTGGTCATGGCGCTCAGCCAACGTTTGGACCCCCTCCATCAGCCCACGATGCAATTCCTCGTGCCTACCAATGGAGGCTCCTTGGGAGGAGATGGCGTTGCGCAGCTGGTCCGGGTCTGCTTGGTCAGTCATGGCCAGTTCGTACTATCAAGTATGAAGGTAAGACCCAGATGCAGACCATGTAGAATAGACAATATTTTAATATTCCAACAGGGGCATGCAATAGGCAGGTCAAGGCAGGCAGGGGTCAGTAAACCAGAGGTGGGGCAATGGTTTCGGGCAGCAGGCAGGCTCAGGGTCAGGACAGGCAAGGGTCAAAACCAGGAAGGCGAGAAAAAGAGAGACTGGAAAAAGCAGGAGCTGAGACACAAAACGCTGGATGACTTGAACAAACAGGACGACTGGCAACAGACAAACAGAGAACACAGGTATAAATACACAGGGAATAATGGGGAAGATGGGCGACACCTGGAGGGGGGTGGAGGCAATCACAAAGACAGGTGAAACAGATCTGGGGAGCCACCGTGCTTTTACACCTGCATTGCTTGCTGTTTGGGGTTTTAGGCTGGGTTTCTGTACAGCACTCTGTGACATCAGCTGATGTAAGAAGGGCTTTATAAATACATTTGATGATGATGATGATGATCAGAGTGTGACAAATATAAATAGATAATATGAAACTGTACATACCCACTGGGCAGAAACTGGTTTAATCCACGTCATTACAACCCAAACATTAGTATAGAATAAAAGTGGAAAACTCATTTGATTTACAAAAATGTATCAACATAAGGGAATTTCAAAAATTTTCACCAATCTTTAATTCTAAATCCAATGTCATTTGACATTTGTTGTTGAACTGGCATCTGTTCCTAGTGGGTTTTGTTGTTATTGTGAGGATATTATAAAGAAGATGGCGCCGACAGAGATGGCAGCATCGTGACTAGCTTTTAGGAAACTGCAGAATTATTTTTTTTATGTACTATTTTTTACATTATTAGCTCAGGAAATGTTTTGTGTCATTACATAGAGCCAGGAAGAACTATATTAGAGTGTGTTAAGCTGTGTACTGACTACAAAAAGGAGTCAGGCGCAGAAGAGTTGAGATGCGTGGAAACCAACGTATTTAATAAGCCACCAGTACAAAACAAAGTACAAAGGTGTAGGCAGAATACTGTCCACGACAAATATAAACTCAGCGAATAAACAAAACACACGGAATAATAAACATAGCCGTAAAAAACACAGACACAACAAACGAAATGATCACTCACAAGGACAAGAAGGAAAACAGAGGAATAAATACATGCAGACTGATGAGGGGGAAAGAGCAACAGGTGTGAACTGAGAAACAAGGCAAAACCAATGGATAACAAAAAAAGGAGCGGTGATGACTAGGACACCGGTGACGTCGACTGCCGAACACCGCCCGAACAAGGAGAGGGGCCGACTTCGGCGGAAGTCGTGACAGAGTGGCGGTAACTCACCAGAACGACCAGGAATACGACTTCCCTGGAGCAGATCCTTTGTTCACTCTCCCCAGAGCAATTGACCTTATTCCAGAGGCTGACCCAAAACATTGCTGGTGGAGGAGAGGCACTCTAGGCGGCCTGCTGCTTCGACTTAGGAGGCGCGCACACCACCCACCGCTTCCGAGTATGTTACTCGCTAATGTTCAGTCTTTGGATAATAAAGTTGATGAGCTTAGAGCAATGATTTCTTTCCAGAGAGACATCGGGGCCTGTAACATACTTTGTTTCACGGAAACATGGCTCTCTCTGGATACTCTGTCGAAGTTGGTAAAGCCAGCAGGATTCTCAGTACATCGCGTAGACAGGAATAAATATATCTTCGGGAAGCAGAAGGGCAGAGAGGTGTGTTTCATGATTAACGACTCATGGTGCAATTCTAGGAACATACAGGAACTCAAGTCCCTTTGTTCACCCGACCTAGAATACCTCACAATTAAATGCCAACCATATTATCTCCCAAGAGAATTCTCCTCCATCATCGCTACGGCCGTTTACATCCCACCTTCGGAGGACCTGATCCCTAGGACCATGCCTCAGGACTACCTGGCCTGATGATTCCTTGCTGTCCCTAGTCCACCTGGTCGTGCTGCTGCTCCAGTTTCAACTGTTCTGACTGCGGCTATGGAACCCTGACCTGTTCACCAGACATGCTACCTGTCCCAGACCTGCTGTTTTCAACTCTCTAGAGACAGGAGCGGTAGAGATACTCTGAATGATCGGCTGTGATTATTATTATTAGACCCTGCTGGTCATCTATGAACATTTTAACATCTTGGCCATGTTCTGTTATTATCTTAAAGCGTCACTACAGCCCCGGGTTCGATCCCAGACTGCGTCACAGCCGGCTGTGACCGGGATCCACGAGGCCGCGCACAATTGGCCCAGCGTACAATCGAGCTTTAGCGACTCCTGTTGGTGGGCCAGGCAACTGCAAGCTGACTTGGTTGCCAGTTGTATGGTGTTTCGTCCGACACATCGGTGCGGCTGGCTTCTGAGGTAAGCGAGCAGTGTGTCAAGAATAAGTGTGGCTTGGCAGGGTTGTGTTGTGGAGGATGCATAGCTCTCGACCTTCGCCTCTCCCGAGTCTGTACAGGGGTTGCAGCAACAGGAGAAGATTGTAACTACTAATTGGGAAGAAAAGGGGTAAAAGTAAAAATAAAAAATAACGGAATACTGGTCCAACTCCGAATAATTTTCTACCTACTTTGAAGTACAGTCAAACTGTGAATACTTTCACTTGATTGTAGGCAAACACCTCCTATATGTGGGCTTTAAAGTATAGTCAAACTCTGAATACCCACTATTGATCAATGTTAACCGGACAGATTAATTACTATAGGAAAAATAATTGAACCCCAAAATTCTGTGGATGAGGAGGACAAGAGATCTTTCATCATTAAGGCTTGTCTGAAAAAAAGACAGTCCCTCAAAGAGATTTTTGAATAATCCCTCATCCCACAACCTTTTTAAATTGTGGCCAGAGGGATGTCTGAGTCCAAGCCGAACGAAACGGATCAAAAAGTCAGGTTGCTCTCATCCGGGCCACGACAACAAATGTTGTGGAAAGTTCCATCCCAAAATTAAGACAGAGTCTTTAATTATGTCATGTAAAAATCTTTAATCAAGCAGCTGCAGGGGAGATCTAGCTCTGATTCCACAGGGAAGAACTCAAGAATAAATGGTTACTTATATAGTGGGAGGTGACAATACAATCAAATTGTTTACAGAACAGTTATTTTAATACAAGCAACAGTTCCGGAACACAATGTGTTAGGGTGCAAACTACCAGGAGTCTATATGAAAGGCAAAACATCAGTCCAACACAGAACATATCCCTTGAGAATTTCCAACAGCTCACCCCAAATTCTGCCACCACACAAACATTGCGACATTGACGTCAGGAAAGGAATAGCCTGCTGGTGGCTTCGGTGATGGAGGCAAATCGAGTAAGCAGGTACTAAAGTACCCAAAGAGATTTGTCATGTTATGCTGCTAGAAGATGATAAGAAATTAAGATAGCTGCCTATCTAAGTGCACCAGGCCATGCAGAACGAACTGGCTCACTCAGATCTAGCATGGTGTTTGGGAATGGAATAAGCTAGCTAATTAGCTAGCAAGTAAATTACAACAACTCAATCAATACTGCACGTTTTGAAGAAATCAATTATCAAATACCAAAAGGACTAATGTCATTGTTTTTTTCAAGGTACACTACCGTTCAAAAGTTTGGGGTCACTTAGAATTGTCCTTGTTTTGAAAGAAAAGCAATTTTTTTGTACAATAAAATAACATCAAATTGATCAGAAATACAGTGTAGACATTGTTAATCTTATAAATGACTATTGTAGCTGGAAATGGCTAACTTTTAATGGAATATCTACATAGGCGTACAGAGGCCAAATATCAGCAACCATCACTCCTGTGTTCCAATGGCACGTTGTGTTAGCTAATCCACGTTTATCATTTTAAAAGGCTAATTGATCATTAGAAAACCCTTTTGCAATTATGTTAGCACAGCTGAAAACTGTTGTCCTGATTAAAGAAGCAATAAAACTGTCCTTCTTTAGACTAGCTGAGTATCTGGAGCATCAGCATTTGTGGATTTGATTACAGGCTCAAAATGGCCATAAACAAAGCACTTCCATCTGAAACTCGTCAGTCTATACTTGTTCTGAGAAATGAAGGTTATTCCATGCAAGAAATTGCCAAGAAACTGAAGATCTCGTACAACCCTGTGTACAACTCCCTTCACAGAACAGCTCAAACTGGCTCTAACCAGAATAGAAAGAGGAGTGAGAGGCCCCGGTGCACAACTGAGCAAGAGGACAAGTACATTAAGAGTGTCTAGTTTGAGAAACAGACGACTCACAAGTTCTCAACTGGCAGCTTACTTAACTTCTTAGGAAACGGCTGCATAGGTGACGGTTTTGGAGAGTCTGGCGTGCCCAAAGTAAAATGCATGCCACTCAGGCCCAGAAAATAGGATATGCACATAATTAGTACTATTGGATAGGAAACACTCTGAAGTTTCTAAGAGTGTTAAAATAATGTATCGGAGTATAACAGAACACCAAAACTGGTGTTTTGCGGGTACTATTTAACTACTTACGGAGTGGTGGGGCGCTAGCATTCATCAATATACAAGTGTTGCATAGTCATCAAAAGCTCTGATTCTTGGCAATATCACAGCGTTGTCAGATTTAAAAAAGGCTTTACGGCGAAAGCACAACATTTGATTGTTTGAGGGTAGCACCTCTAATATTTATTCATTAGCATAAATCCATAACCCAACACGGGTCTCACAAAACGCATAACATCGCTAGTATAAAATCCCTTACCTTTCGAAGAACTTCGGCTGAGGGCTTCCCAAGTGTCCAACGAAGACAATCCATGCTTCTTTTGTTAGAAAAAGTAATTTATTATATCCATAAATCTCAGTTTGGTTGGCGCGTTATGATCATAAAATCCACCGTTGAGTCGCCCATTGAACCGTGAAGAGAACGCGTTCACATTATACCTATACACTTGTCCAAGAACAATCAAACATCATTGATAATGTATCCTTAGGAACACTTTTATGTATATTTACTATAATATTTCAACCGGATTATAAACTGGACGAAAGGAAAGGAAAAAACCACAGCGCGCGCGAGCCTGTGAACGCGCTTCCTCTTCTGTTTACATCCGATGACTAGTTCGAAATTCTTCTTCTATTACCATCCAGAGCAACCTAACATCACCAAACACTGTCTAGAGACTGTTGACATCCAGTGGAAGCAATAGGTACTGCAATCTTACTCCCATATATAGCTGTTTTCAATAGGGAGGGGTTCAAAATGAGGCAATGTCTCAAAAACACTTTTTCCAGGACAGAAATTCCTTGGGTTTTCGCCTGCTATATCAGTTCTGTTATACTCACAGACAATATTTTAACACTCTTAGAAACTTCAGAGTGTTTCCTATCCAATAGTACTAATTATGTGCATATCCTAGTGTCTGGGCCTGAAGGGCAGGCCTTTTACTTTGGGCACTTTACTTTTTGCCTAAAATGACATACCCAAGTCTAACTGCCTGTAGCTCAGGCCCTGAACAAGGATATGCATATTCTTGGTACCATTTGAAAGGAAACACACTGACGTTCATGGAAATGTATGGAAATGTAATATAACACAATAGATTTGGTAAAAGATAATACAAAGAAAAAAAACTGTTATTTTGTAATTATTTTTTGTACCATCATCTTTGAAATGCAAGAGAAAGACCATGATGTACAATTCCAGCCCAGGTGCAATTTAGATTTTGGCCACTAGATTGCATCAGTGTATGTGCAAAGTTTTAGACTGATCCAATGAACCATTGCATTTCTGTTCAAAATGTTGTGTCAAGACTGCCCAAAGAGCATGATATTCTTTCACTGTAATAGCTACTGTAAATTGGACAGGGCAGTTAGATTAACAAGAATTTAATTGTTCTGCCAATATCAGATATGTCTATGTCCTGGGAAATGTTCTTGTTACTTACAACCTCGTGCTAATCGCATTAGCCTACGTTAACTCAACAGTCCCGTGGAAGGGACACCGATCGCAAAGAAGTTTTAACTCCACTTGACAATTCAAAACTCTCTGAGAAGTAGCCGTTATTTACAATTTTACACCTGGGTTGCTATACATTATTTTTACCCATTTTATAAGAGAATTACCGAAATTGAAAAAATCCAGGCATTTATAAATAAAATCCAGTCTTACTTTATCAAAGGCCTTTTCAAAATCCGCTATAAATACCATTCCTGGCTTCTTATATTTTTCATGATGTTCTATTATTTCTAGTAGTTGTTGTATATTATCTCCAATGTATCGTCCATGTAAAAAACATGTCTGATCAGGAATAACAATACCTGGTAAAACCCTTTTAATTCTGAGTGCTATGCATTTTGCTAGTATTTTTGCATCACAACACTGAAGTGTAAGAGGCATTTGCCATCTGGGTCTTGTTTTAATAATAGAGAAATCAGATCTTCCTGCCAGTACCTGACAGACTATAATTTCTATAGGAGTAGTCTATAATTTTAATGGTCGATTTTTTTAACAGTGAGAGACAGAATAACTAAAAAAATCCAGAAAAACGCATGACAAAAATGTTATAAATTGATTAGCATTTTAATGAGGGAAATAACTATTTGACCCCCTCTCAATCAGAAAGATTTCTGTCTCCCAGGTGTCTTTTATACAGGTAACGAGCTGAGATTAGGAGCACACTCTTAAAGGGAGTGCTCCTAATCTCAGTTTGTTACCTGTATAAAAGACACCTGTCCACAGAAGCAATCAATCAATCAGATTCCAAACTCTCCACCATGGCCAAGACCAAAGAGCTCTCCAAGGATGTCAGGGACAAGATTGTAGACCTACACAAGGCTGGAATGGGCTACAAGACCATCGCCAAGCAGCTTGGTGAGAAGGTGACAACAGTTGGTGCGATTATTCGCAAATGGAAGAAACACAAAAGAACTGTCCATCTCCCTTGAACTGGGGCTCCATGCAAGATCTCACCTCGTGGAGTTGTAATGATCATGAGAACGGTGAGGAATCAGCCAAGAACTACACGGGAGGATCTTGTCAATGATCTCAAGGCAGCTGAGACCATAGTCACCAAGAAAACAATTGGTAACACACTACACCGTGAAGGACTGAAATCCTGCAGCGCCCGCAAGGTCCCCCTGCTCAAGAAAGCACATATACATGCCCGTCTGAAGTTTGCCAATGAACATCTGAATGATTCAGAGGACAACTGGTTGAAAATGTTGTGGTCAGATGAGACCAAAATGGAGCTCTTTGGCGTCAACTCAACTCGCCGTGTTTGGAGGAGGAGGAATGCTGCCTATGACCCCAAGAACACCATCCCCACCATCAAACATGGAGGTGGAAATATTATGCTTTGGGGTGTTTTTCTGCAAAGGGGACAGGACAACTTCACCACATCAAAGGGACGATGGACGGGGCCATGTACCGTCAAATCTTGGGTGAGAACCAGCCAGGGCATTGAAAATGGATTGTGGATGGGTATTCCTGCATGACAATGACCCAAAACACATGGCCAAGGCAACAAAGGAGTGGCTCAAGAAGAAGCACATTAAGGTCCTGGAGTGGCCTAGCCAGTCTCCAGACCTTAATCCCATAGAAAATCTGTGGAGGGAGCTGAAGGTTCGAGTTGCCAAACGTCAGCCTCGAAACCTTAATGACTTGGAGAAGATCTGCAAAGATTGGGAAAAATCCCTCCGGAGATGTGTGCAAACCTGGTGACCAACTACAAGAAACGTCTGACCTCTGTGACTGCCAACAAGGGATTTGCCACCAAGTACTAAGTCATGTTTTGCAAAGGGGTCAAATACTTATTTCCCTCATTAAAATGCAAATCAATTTATAACATTTTTCACATGCGTTCTTCTGGATTTTTTTTTGTGTTATTCTGTCTCTCACTGTTCAAATAAACCTACCATTAAAATTATAGACTAATAATTGTTTTGTCAGTGGGCAAACGTACAAAATCAGCAGGGGATCAAATACTTTTTTCCCTCACTGTACCTCTACCTCTAATAATTAGCTTCCTCATTTAAAATATAATTAGGAGAATCATAGATGACTCCGTCTTCAGTAACGAGTTTCTACAAATTATTTTTGTTAGCGTTCCTGTATTGGAGATTCAGGAAGAATTTTGTGAATTTTTCTCCATATTCCATCCAGTTTTCTTTATTTTTGCAATAGATTACATTAGATTGTTCTTGAATAAGTTCCTCAAGTTCTTTTTGATTTTCCTCTAACTTATTTTGTATTTCTGTAGTATTGTTTTTATTGCTATCTACCTGTACTATTAGTTCATGGATTTCCCTTGTTAGCCTTGTCTCTTTAGCCAGAAACTGCTTTTTTATTATTGATGAATATTGAATTGAATGACCCCTGAAGGTACATTTAAAGGTATACCAAACAATAAGGGGATTTGCTGAACCTATATTATACTGGTAAAATTTTGTTATAAATTATTTTGTCTTAGTTAAAAATAAGTTGTCCTCCAGTAAACTTTCATTAAATTTCCAATATCCCCGTCCACATGGAAAATCAACAGGAGTTATGGGAATGCCAAATAGATGATGATCCGATCGCGTTCTGTCTCCTATTAATACTTTTTTAACCTTTGATGCAAGAGAGAAAGAGACAAGAAAGTAGTCAAGATGACTAGCTTGATTATGTCTCCTCCATGTATATCTCACTAGGTCGGGGTTTTTTAGTCTCCAAATATCCACTATTTCTAATGCGTCCATAATATTTGTGATGATAGTTTGTAGAGTGATTACCTTTACGGTCCATTGAGGTACTTAACACTGTGTTATAGTCTCCTACCATAATGACTAGATCATTGCCTGTAAGTTCAATAAATTGGAATAACTGTTTTCGAAGAAGTGTGGATCATCCTGATTTGGACCATATAGATTAATGAGCCAAATCTCTTTTTCGTCCACTTTCATATTCCAAATGATCCTTCATTCCTGACTATTTGCACATTCAGATCGACATTTTTGTTAATTAATATCATCACACCCTTTGAGTTCCTTCGTCCATGACAGAAAATTAATTCACCACCCCATTCCCTTTTCCACGCATCTTGATCTAAGGATATAGAGTGTTTCCTGTTATATTCCTTTTCTTTTAGCCATGTAAAGACTGATCTTTTTTTATAATCTGCTAAACCGTTACAATTATAACTGACTATACTTATTTCACCCCTTGTCACAACTAGATACTATTCTCAGTCTAAATTTACCATAATTAGTGCTTGTAAAGTTACTGCCATCAGAGGTATTATGAAGGTCAAAACTAGAGCTTTCAAATGTCTGATATTTAGAATTCAAGAAATAGGTTCTAGCAATATTTGTTTTATTCCCTTGCCTGTTTGCTTGTGAGCCAATGCAACAGATGATAGAAAATTTTGACAAATGATGTGTGTAACAAATCTGAGTAGGTTTATGTGTATGATATTGGATGTGATATAATGAGAGTGTGTATGATGTCTGTATAAGAGTAAGACTATAATGTGTGATGTCCAAATAAATAATAACTCTGCCAATTTGCATGGTTGAGTGTCTATGTGTGTGACATGTGATAATTGTAATCCATATCGTATCACCATCATAGTTGCATCATAATTACCTTTAACAAAATTGAAAAAACACATCCCAGCATTTCCATAGCAATTGATGTTGTACATGACCATGAAAGAGACCTTGCATAACTCTAGAGACAGCTTCACTACAGTACAAATGTATTCCATACAATATGTTATTATTCCCCAATGCCCCTATTCTGATATCTTCCCCTTGCTTGTTGTGAATATATATAAACTTGTAGACAAATACATAAAAAAGATAGACAAACCATAAACACATTCAATTATAAAACAGTTCTCGACAACAGAGAGAGAGGGAGAGAAGAGAAGAGAAAGGAGAGAAAGAGAGAGTGAGTGTAATACAGCTCTGGTGATGCAGGTCTGGCGGAATCAAACGCAGAAAAAGGAGATGAGTCAAATCTTCCGTTTAATATAAGGAAAACGAATTATAACAGTAATGAGAATACTCTGCTCACAACCATAACGGAGCCAATACATACAGCGAAACAATCACGGACAAAAACCCAGGGGGGAACAGAGGAATAAATAACACATGTAATTAAGGAAATAGGAACCAGGTGTGGATGAGACAAGACAAACAGAATATGAGAAATGGATCGGTGGTGGCTAGAACTCCGGTGACGTCGACCACCGGTAGCCGCCCGAACTAGGAGAGGGACCGACTTCAGTGGAAGTCGTGCCAGGGAGATCAGGCGTGTGTGTGTATGCAAGCATGTAATTGAGTATATGTGTGTTCATATCCATTTCATAATGTTCAGAAATGTTAAGTTCCCATACCCCCCCCCCATAACCTGAAGTCCCTGTAGAATTTAGTACAGCCACGGTGTTATGGATCTGTCTCAGAATAGCTGTCCATCTATGAAGAGTTTGTCTACAATGATAAAGGCATGCCTACCATCCTTCCTTTGGTATCTTTGTACCGGATACAGTCTCTTACAACGTTTGTTTATCTCCCTTGGAAATTGGTAATTGAGACCGAATTTGGTGCCTTTAAGCTCCCTTCCTCTGCTTCGGTAGCTCCTTTTGTTGGTAGAGTTCAAATTTTGCGATGATCGGTTGGGGACCCTTGGTCTTGTCACTCCGAGCTCCAAATCTGTGTACTCGGTGGAAAGCCACCTTGTTTTCAGTCTCTATAGGAAGTTTCAAGGCGGATTGCATAAATTCTCTGATCGCTCCCTCTGGATTATTGGATGCGTTCTCAGGAATACCAGAACAAATTAGATTTTCACTCATGCTACAACTTTGTATGTCTAGTAGCGACTCCTTCATCACCCTGTTTTCCCTGAGTAGACAATCCATGTTGGAATCGTGTATTTTTACCTTGGCTGAGTGTCTTGTTTTCTCTTTGGAGCTTGAGAATTTCACTCCAAACTCCCCCTCAGCCCTGCTACATTGAGACTTGTCTCGAAGCCTCTCCTGCGTTGTCTTGGCTATGTGCTTAGGGTCGTTGTCCTGTTGGAAGGTGAACCTTCGCCCCCAGTCTGAGGTCCTGAGCGTTATTGAGCAGGTTTTCATCAAAGATTCTGTACTTTGTTCCGTTCATCTTTCCCTCGATCCTGACTAGTCTCCCAGTCCCTGCTGCTGAAAAACATCTCCACAGCATGACGCTGCCCCCACCATGCTTCACCGTAGAGATGGTGCCAGGCTTCCTCCAGACGCGACGCTTGGCATTCAGGCCAAAGAGTTCAGTCTTTGTTTCATCAGACCAGAGAATTTTGTTTCTCATGTTCAGAGTCTTTAGGTGCCTTTAGGCAAACTCCAAGCGGGCCTTTTACTGAAGAGTGGCATCCATCTGACCACTGTACCATAACGGCCTGATTGGTGGAGTGCTGCAGAGATGGTTGTACTTCTGGAAGGTTCTCTCATCTCCACAGAGGAACTCTGGAGCTCTGTCAGAGTGACCATTGGGTTCTTGGTCACCTCCCTGACCAAGGCCCTTCTCCCCCGATTGCTCAGTTTGGCCGGCGGACAGCTCTAGGAAGAGTCTTGGTGGTTCCAAAATTCGTCCATTTAAGAATGATGGAGGCCACTGTGTTCTTGGGGACCTTCAATGCTGCAGAAATTGTTTCGTACCCTTGCCCAGATCTGTGTCTTGACACAATCCTGTCTCGTAGCTCTAAGGTCAATTCCTTCGACCTCATCTAAAGTGCCCTATTGGTGATGATAGAGCCTACTGCAATCGAAATGACCCAGATCCCTATGAACTTTTTTCCTGGATTGTTATTATTAAATTACCTTTTCGGAGATCCATTCAGATCACCCCTTTCTGTGTAAAATGCCAATTTCCCAGAAAACAGAAGGTTTTCAATTCTGTCTGACAACAGCTCAGAGATGTCATTTATGGTGATGCCTATGGTTTCCATGGCATCAATGGGGGAATTGTGGTGGCAGAATTTGGGTTGAGTTGTTAGAACTTCTCAAGGGATGTGTTCTGTGTTGGGCTGTGATGTTATGCCTTTCGTAGACTCCTGGTATGTCTGCACCCTAACACAAGGCCATTGAGTTCGGAAATGTTGCTTGTATTGAAATAACTGTTGAGTAAACAATATGATTCTATTATATAAGGGACATGTAACCATTTATTAGTTGACTTCTTCCCTGTGAAATCAGAGATAGATCTCCCCTGCAGCTGCTTGATTAAAGATTTTTCTATTATATCATTAGTCTCTGCCTTAACCTTTGGATCAAAATTTTCACAACATTGGTATATGTTTTTGATAAATGTAATTCAAATTGCGAAAATAGAAGTGTAATAATTTTTTTTATATACATTTTTGCATAGAACAATTTTAGATGGAATATAATAAATCAACTTTGTTGGATTTGTGGAATATATATTGTGCAACCTTTCATTTAAAATGCCTTCCCAGAAATGTGATTTCCATCAAATACTATCTCTTGTCCAATCTCTTGTCAGGAAGATTTATTTTTTCCCTTGGAAAAGCAGGGATCACTTTTTCCCCCAATATTACAGTTTTTTTTATCACTTTGGTACTACCCATTGAACATTACACTTTCATCATTACTAATTTCTGTCTGATCAAAGGTTTGATTATTGAAGACATCTTTCAGAATGTAATAGAATTAAAGAAATGAAAGACAAAATGTTTAGCAGGCCCTAGTTTGAATCAAGCCTGCCTTGATAATTTGGCCAATGGTTCTCATCTAAATCGCAGTACAGTTCCTTCAGAAAGTATTCATACCCATTGACTTATTCCACATGTTGTTGTGTTATGGCCTGAATTCTAAATTGATTAAATGGATTTTCTTCTCATCTACACACAAAACCCCATGACATAGTGAAAACATGTTTTTCAAATTTTTTTGCAAATGTATTGAAAATGAAATACAGAAATATAGCATTTACATACAGTACCAATCAAAAGTTTGGACACACCTACTCATTCAAGGGTATTTATTTTTGCAATTTTCTATATTGTAGAAAAGTAATGAAGACATCAAAACTATGAAATAACACATATGGAATCATGTAGCAACAAAAAAAGTGCTACTTAGGGAGTAGCGGCGCGCTAGCGGGGCCACTCCTGACACTACCCGGTGAAATGTAAGGCGTCAAATTCAAAATCCAAAAGTTGAATTATTAAACATTCATCAATATACAAGTGTTGCATAGTCATCAAAAGCTCTGATTCTTGGCAATATCACAGCGTTGTCAGATTTCAAAAAGGCTTTACGGCGAAAGCACAACATTTGACTGTTTGAGGATAGCACCTCTCCTATTTTCCACATTAGCATTAATTCATATCCAGTGCGGGTCACACAAAACCCATATCAGAGCTAAAATAAATCCCTTACCTTTCGAAGAACTTCTGCTGAGGGCTTCCCAAGTGTCCAACAAAGACATCCAATGGTTCTTTTGTTAGAAAAAGTCATTGATTATATCCATAAATCTCAGTTTGGTTGGCGCGTTTTCAGAAAATCCAACGTCGAATCGTCCATTGAACCGTGAAGAGAACGCGTTCAAATATACCTATCAACTTTTCCTAAACAAATCATAGATATTTATAATGCATCCTTAGCTATCCTTTTATGAATATTAGCAATAATATTTCACTCGGATGGTAACCTAAACGTTATAAAAGGAAAATACAGTGGGGCACGCACATGGTCTCACGCCAGGAAAATCTTGTTGACATCTGAGCTACCTCAACTATTTCCTGTTCCTATCCATTCTGCTCAGGGCTAGAGCTTCCAAACTCTGTATAATACTGTTGACATCTAGTGGAAGCCATAGGTACTGCACTATAGGAGCTGGATTCCATTAAAATTAATAGGGAGAGTATCAAACAGAGCAAAGGTCACCAAAAAAACTTCAGACAGGGATTTCTCGGGTTTTCGCCTGCTATATCAGTTCTGTTATACTCACATACATTATCTTAACACTTTTAGAAACTTCAGAGTGTTTCCTATCCAATAGTACTAATTATGTGCATATCCTATTGTCTGGGCCTGAGTGGCAGGCATTTTACTTTGGGTCCGCCAGACTCTCCAAAACCGTCACCTCTGCTGCTTATTTTGTACATAATGTTTCTGCCACCATGTCTTATGACCGAAAAGAGCTTCTTGATATCAGGGCAGCGATTACTCACCCCGTACAGGAGGAATTCTTCTTCGAGTCGAACAGGAAGGATTTACTCCAGACACCCGACAAGGCCCTCAACCCCGTCATTCGCAGGAGGAAAAGACGGAGATATCATGGACGACGGTCCGGGTGCCTTGTAAGGATTTGTTGCTGAGAGGGTAATCTACTTTTACCATTGGTCCTATTAGCCAATCATTTGATAATAAAATAGACGAACTACGAGCATGTATATCCTACCAAACTGTAATATCTTATGTTTCAATGAGTCGTGGCTGAACGACAACATGATTAACATACAGCTGGCAGGTTTTAAGCTTTTTTGGCAGGATAGAACAGAGGCCATGTGTAAGACAAGGGGCGGCGACCTAGGTATATTTGTAAACAACAGCTGGTGCACGAAATCTAAGGAAGTCTCGAGGTTTTGCCCACCTGAGGTAGAGTATCTCATGATTAGCTATTATATAACACTATTTACCAAGAGAGTTTACATCTATATTTTTCATAGCTTTCTATATACCACTGTAGACCGATGCTGGCATTAAGACGACAATCAATGATCTGTATACGGCATTCCTAGTGGCCAGGGAATTTAATGCAGGGAAACTCAAATCAGTTTTCCCTAATTTCTATCAGCATGTTGTCACAGGCCGGCTCATAGCCTGTGGCAAAAATGAGGGGACACGAACAACAGGTATAGGCCTATCAAAAAGGTTCTTTATTATAAACCAAAAACTATTAACTTTAAACAAAGAAAAAGGAATGAGGTGTGAAAATGTCATAATGTAAGGTGTATGTAAAGTGCAGGGATGCAGGGATGTGTGAATCTGTGTGTGTGAACATGACTGAGTGGAAACTACGTAAAACTACAAAGGAACAAACAAAACAGGATCATACCTGGAGGAGCAGAGAGAGAGAGAAAAGTGATTAGTGAAGCAGTTTAAATACCCTGAGCCCAGGTGGCTCCAATCACTAACGACCCTCCTCTGCCTGCAGGAGGAACCGCCCCTGCAATGCAGAGGAGGGGCCGTGACAATGTTAAATATGCAACCAGAGGGGAAAAAAACTCTAGACCACATTTTACTCCACACACAGAGACGCGTACAAAGCTCTCCCTCGCCCTCCATTTGGCAAATCTGACCATAATTCTCCTCTCCTGATTCCAGCTTACGAACAAATCTAAAGCAGGAAACACTAGTGACACGGTCAATAAGAAAGTGGTCAGATGAAGCAGATGCTAAGCTGCAGGACTGTTTTGCTAGCACAGCCTGGAATATGTTCCGGGATTTTTTCCGATGGCATTGAAGAGTACACCACATCAGTCACTGGCTTCATCAATAAGTGCATCGATGATGTTGTCCCCACAGTGACCGTACGTTCATACCCCAACCAGAAGCCATGGATTACAGGCAACATCCGCTCTGAGCTAAAGGATAGAGCTGCCGCTATCGAGGAGCGGGTCTCTAACCCGGAAGCTTATAAGAAATCCTGTTATGCCCTTCCGACGAACCATCAAACAGGCAAAGTGTCAATACAGGACTAAGATTGAATCGTACTACACCGGCTCCGACGCTCGTCGGGTGTGGCAGGGCTTGCAATCTATTACAGACTACAAAGGGAAGCACAGCCACAAGCTGTTCAGTGACATGAACCTACCAGACGTGCTAAATTACTTCTATGCTCACTTCGAGGCAAGTAACGACTGTGAGACACTCTCTCCGTAGCCGGTGTGAGTAAGACCTTTAAAACTTCTTAGGGAGCAGTGGGTCACAGCACCCCACCTGCAACAACTTCTGCTAAAATGCAGAGCTCCAAATTAAAAAAGTAAAATAAAACATTCATGAAAATACAAGTGTTGAATACTGTTCAAAAGCTTAGAAATCTCACAGCGTTGTCTGATGCCAAAAAGGGATTTACGGCGAATGCATAACATTTGATTGTCTGAGGACAGCGCCCCGCATATTTCCTGCATTAGCATAATAACATAACCAGAAGGGTGTCACAAAACTCAGAAAAAGCGATAAAATTAATCGCTTGCATTTGAAGATCTTCTTCTGATGGCAATCCGAAGGGTCCCAGCAAGACAATAAATGTTCCTTTTGTTCAAAAAAGTCCCTCTTTATATCCATAAAGCTCCGTTTGGTTGTCACGTTTTGTTCAGAAAATCCACCATCCACTCGTCCATTATACAAGACATACAAAGCGTTAAAAATATACCTATAAACTTTGTCCAAACAAATCAAACGTTTTTAATCGATCCTTAGGTACACTAATATGTATATAAACAATAATATTTCACACGGATAATATCCTGGGCGATAGAAAAGGAACAAACCGAGGCGCACGCTCACTGTCCCGTGCGTAAAAGAGAAAAGTGACTTCCTCACTCCCCTTGCCAATTCTTGTCTTGCTCCTCGATTTTTCTGGATAAACGCATGAAACCTTGTTTAAAGACTGATGACATCTAATGGGAGCCATAGGTACTGCAACCTAGGAGATGGGACTCCAGTATTTCCTATAGCAAGTTAATGGGAAAAGAGGCACCTCACAGAATCACATTTTTCCAGATGGATTTTCCTAGGGTTTTCACCTGCCAAATCAGTTCTGTTAAACTCACATACATTATTTTAGCAGTTTTAGAAACTTCAGAGTGTTTTCTATCCAATACTACTAATTATCCTCGTTTCTGGGCCTGAGTACCAGACATTTTTCTTATCCAGGATTGAGACTGCAGTACCTATGGCTTCCACTAGATGTCAACAGTCTTTATACAGTGTCTGGAGGCTCTAGCACTAAGCAGAACAGATAGGAAGAGGAAGTAGTGAAGGGACAACATTTGTCAACAACGTTTCACGGGCGCGAGATTGTGAGCGCGACACACTTTATTTTCCTTTCCTATCGTTCACGTTATCGTCCGGTTGAAATATTACAGTAAATATAAATAAAAGGATACCTAAGGATACATTAAAAATGATGTTTGATTTGTTTGGAGAAAGTGTATAGGTATAATTTGAACGTGTTCTCTTCACGGTTCAATGGGCGACTTGACGGTGGATTTTCTGATCATAACGCACCAACCAAACGGAGATTGATGGATATAATAAATAACTTTTTCTAACAAAAGAACCATTGGATGTCTTCGTTGGACACTCAGCAGAAGTTCTTCGAAAGGTAAGGGATTTATTTTAGCTCTGATATGGGTTTTGTCTGACCCGCACTGGATATGAATTTATGCTAATGTGGAAAATAGGAGAGGTGCTATCCTCAAACAATCAAATGTTGTGCTTGTTGAAATCTGACAACGCAGTGATATTGCCAAGAATGGCAGGGTGGCAGGGTCTACAGTCAATCAGGGACTACAAAAAGAAAACCAGCCCCGTCGCGGACCACGACGTCCTGCTTCCAGACAAACTAAACAACTTCTTTGCTCGCTTTGAGGACAATACAGTGCCACCGACACGGCCCACTACCAAAACCTGCGGGCTCTCCTTCACCGCAGCCAACGTGAGGAAAACATTTAAATGTGTTAACCCTCGCAAGGCTGCTGGCCCAGATGGCATCCCTGGCCGTGTCCTCAGAGCATGCGCAGACCAGCTGGCTGGTGTGTTTACGGACATATTCAATCAGTCTCTATCCCAGTCTGCTGTTCCCACATGCTTCAAGAGGGCCACCATTGTTCCTGTTCCCAAGAAAGCTAAGGTAACTGAGCTAAATGACTATCGCCCCATAGCACTCACTTCCGTCATCATGAAGTGCTTTGAGAGACTAGTCAAGGGTCATATCACCTCCATCCTGCCAAATACCCTGGACCCACTCCAATTTGCTTACCGTCCCAATAGGTCCACAGGCAGCCTTAATCGCAATCACACTGCATACTGCCCTAACCCATCTGGACAAGAGGAATACCTATGTAAGAATGCTGTTCATCGACTACAGCTCAGCATTTAACACCATAGTTCCCTTCAAGCTCGTCATTAAGCTCGAGACCCCCGGTCTCGACCCAGCCCTGTGCAACTGGGTCCTGGACTTCCTGACGGGCCGGCCCCAGGTGGTGATGATGGGAAACAACATCTCCACCCCGCTGATCCTCAACACTGGGGCCCCACAAGGGTGCATTCTCAGCCCTCTCCTGTACTCCCTGTTTACCCATGACTGCGTGGCCAAGCACGCATCCAACTCAATCATCAAGTTTGCTGATGACACTACAGTGGTAGGCTTGATTACCAACAACGATGAGACGGCCTACAGGGAGGAGGTGAGGGCCCTCGAAGTGTGGTGTCAGGAAAATAACCTCTCACTCAATGTCAACAAAACAAAGGAGATGATCGTGGACTTCAGGAAAGAGGAGAGGGAGCACCCCCCTATCCACATCGACGGGACAGTAGTGGAGAAGGTGGAAAGTTTTAAGTTCCAGCAACAGCGCCTCTTCAACCGCAGGAGGCTGAAGAAATTCGGCTTGTCACCAAAATCACTCACAAACTTCTACAGATGCACAATCGAGAGCATCCTGTCGGGCTGTATCACCACCTGTTACGGCAACTGCTCCGCCCACAACCGTAAGGCTCTCCAGAGGGTAGTGAGGACTGCACAACGCATCACCGGGGGTAAACTACCTGCCCTTCAGGACACCTACACCACCCGATGTCACAGGAAGGACAAAAAGATCATCAAGGACAACAACCACCCGAGCCACTGCCTGTTCACCCCGCTATCATCCAGAAGGCGAGGTCAGTACAGGTGCATCAAAGCTGGGACCGAGAGACTGAAAAACAGCTTCTACCTCAAGGCCATCAGACTGTTAAACAGCCATCACTAACATTGAGTGGCTGCTGCCAACATACTGACTTAAATCTCTGTCCACTTTAATGATTATATTTCACACGGAAAATATCCTAAACTATAGAAAAGTTAAATACCGAGGAACGCGCACACGGTCTTGCACACAAACAACTAAAGTGACTTCCTCTATCCACTTACAAATTCTTCTTCTGTTCGGTTGTCTTCCATGATAAAGGCATGAAACCTTGTCTAAAGACTGTTGACATCTAGTGGAAGTCATAGGTACTGCAATCTGGGTCCTATTTTAATGAGAATCCCATAGACAGCCATTGAAAGTGAGGGCATGTCACACAAAAAAAATTCAGGACAGAAATGTCTCGGGTTTTTGCCTGCCATATCAGTTATGTTATACTCACAGACATTATTGTAACGGTTTTAGACACTTCAGAGTGTTTCCTATTCAATAGTACGAATTATGTGCATATCCTAGTTTCTGGGCCTGAGTGGCATGCATTTTACTTTGGGCACGCCAGACTCTCCAAACTTCAGAATACTTTCCCAGTGCCTGTAGAGGATAAACTACTGCAGCATAAATACAAATACTGGAGGCTGAGACAGGAGGGGTCGGGAGACACTGTGGCCCCGTCCAACGATACCCCCAGACAGGGCCAAACAGGCAGGATATAACCCCACCCACTCTTATTTCAATGTAAGGTCTACACTTGTTGTACTCGTGCATGTGACAAATAACATTTGATTTGATTTATCTATGAGTGACAACCTATTCTTAAAATTATCAACATTATTTAATGACTAAACAGCCTACAGATTTAGGATCTCAATTTGACCTAATAATTCTGCAGCAACAACATTTGAACGCTTAAATCTACAATCTGTAACTTTTTGGGTGACCAGACCAAATTCACATAGAAATGTGAGTTATAGATCTGCCGTTCTCATTGAAAGAAGTCTAAGAAGCAGAAGGTCTGTTCTATATATGACATTTCTATACTACTCGTTCATAAGTTTTGTTTTTGCGACTTTTACTTTCGGTTTTGTACACCAACTTGAAACAGCTGAAAATATATTTCACAGCGGTTTAGATGGTACAATGATTATCTACACAATGACTGCTTGTGTTGTCATATAAACTGAAATTAGGTGAACTATTAGAATGTTTGCAACCAGGAAATGGCGGAGCAATTTCTGCATATTGCACCTTTAATCCAGAATGTTAATTGATCAGTGGTTAGGCTATCAGCTGGCCAAAAGTAGACTACATGAAAAGTGGAATACTGTTAACATAACTGTGTGTTTGTGTGGGTTTTCAGTGAATTTATGTAAATCACAAAGCTCATCTGCATTTCCTGCGGTGCAGAAAAATGATCAGCAACAAAAGAGTGATCAAAATAAGTTAACCTGTTAACCTGTAGAATCGATAAAACGTCAGCTGCACGGCTGAGAGGAGTGAAAGAAATATGTTTTTGCACCCCCTTGCGGTACAGTGTTGGCGGCAAACTGTTTCAGTTGATAGTTAAAGGACATGTTCACTTTTTTTTATATTGTACACATGAAATTGTGTCATTCTGAACTTTATTTGCAACTTAGTTGGACTCAAGCGTTAATTTTGCATGTGTGCATGCACAGGCTACACGGAAGTACACAGAAGAAGTATTGCCACTTCAAAAATTATGTATTTGGGTGTTGTATCTGTGGCACTGCAACTGCAGAACGAGCATGAGGATGTCCATCGGTGGGGTGTAAGTTTCTCAAAAATCAAAACAAGAGAAATCGCTAAAAAAGTGTCTGGACACTTTTATAACAAGAAAAAAGTGAACTTGTCCTTTAACCTGACTTGCATTACAAATGTAAGGACATGACAAGGCATGTCATTGACAAGACTGCAACAAAATGGCTGCATCTTAAAAATAAATTGCAGTAGGATTATTATATTTCCCAGATAGTAATAATAGTATAGTACCCTGTTCATACTATAATCAGAGAATAGCCATGAACAGATATAGTGTGTTGATGGAGTGGATAATAGTTTAATCTCCAATAAAGTCCAATAAAGGAAGTTAAGGATTATACACATCAATAGAATGACAATATAATACTGTAAAATCTCCCTCATTGTGTCATTATAGGGGGGGGGGCTGACAAGGCAAGCCAAGTCTCCATAAGCTAAATGGCAGATAAAACATAGATTTTCAGGTGAGCTGGCCAGTTCTGCTTTTAAATTCTGTTTGAAATGTGTTGTTTTGGAGGGACTGAATACAAACCTGTATTCTTATCGAACTGGAGCTGTAACTGTTCTATGATCATTTTCTCAACACAAGTACTGTATCATAATAATGTACCTGCCCTTTCTACTTTATTACAGTGCCCTCTAGTGGTGGGAATGAACCCTCTCTTTGTTCAACCAAACTCCAGGCTATAGCCAGACTCTTATTTCTAATTAAATATTATCTACATGAATCAAGCAAGCAAACATGCTTTCATAATTTAGTATAATTTGCCTGAGCATTTAATACTCCAAATTACTGGAGATTAGTGTTGGGGAGTATACATCACCCATATTTGAACTACTTGTTTACTATCTTTTTCAAGTAACTTGATGGTATAATTTACCTAATTTCAAAATAATTTTCCCAATTCAGTTGTACCTACCTGAAGGATATCTGTATCTTTTCTGTAGCTAAGTAACTTCAGAGTAGTGCAGTGTAGTCACATAGCCACATCACTAGATGGCAATCTTCTACCTACTACTATACATCACTATTGTCATGCAAAACTGAAAAGAGATTACATTAAGTGTGGTATGATTAGGAATCATGTTTAATTTCTCAATGTCATCAAAATACATTTCATATCACAGCCTATAATAAAAAAGCTCTTCAGAGTATGAACAACACATTCTGCAGATTATGTTTATGCAGTGGCGACCGGTCATTCAGGGCAGGTGCAGAACCCTACCTATTTTGCGCCCCACCTGTTAAGCTAACAAATGGCAACATCATACTTTGAAAATCTTAGCTAGCAGTCATCATCATGAATCAAGTCGACAATCTACTTGCAAATCCTTTTCAATCCTTGTCATTTGAACAGAAATGATATATAAAACATATCGGTGCTCATCGGCCATTGGACATAAACATTGCACAACAAGTTGGAAATCGCAAATTCAGCAATGAGTGGTATGGAAGGAATCAGTAGCTAACTGCAAGCACTGCAAAGCAATCACTAGCCTGCCATTCAGTGGATGTGTGTAGTCCAAGTCTAGGTTTAAGGGTCTCTTTTACAAGCTTAACAGGATAAACATTCAACATTGGCCATGTTGTTAATCCAACATGACTTCTGCTGTGCTCAAAACAACTGGAAACTCAGAACTGGGAAATATCAGACTTCAGTGAGTTCAAGACAACTGGGAAATTGAAAAGAAACGAGCTCCGACGGGGAAAATACGTTTTGAGCGGTCATCCAACTCGGAATTGCAAGGTGGGAACTTGGGCCACTTTCTAGAGATCCAACCTGAAGATCACTGGCATCATCATGATTCAACCTTGTTTTTTTCAGAGTTCCCAGTTGTCTTGAAAGCAGCATAAATCCAGAGAATGCCAGACTTTGATGACAAAGTTTGATGACACAGTTTGCCCACGAAGGACCGCCACGCCACCTTCCTTTTCAACTGAGCACAGCACAACAAGATGAGATATGTATACTGTAGCTAAGAAAGTATTATTAAGTGTATGTTGTGTAGTAAGCTGTTAGTTGCCCAAGTGTCTCACCCTAATAATTTGGTCCCTTTTCCCCACATAATTTACCCTACTGTTCTGACTTGGTGGTGCACATGTAGCTTTTAGCCTGTTTTAGAGATATTTAATCATTGAATATTGTAAGAGATTTCATTGTCTGCTTATATGCCCCCTTTATTTATCCTACGGTAATGACTTGGTGTACAGGAAGAATACTGTGAGAACGACCCATGTAAAAGTTATGTATAGTAACCCTAGGTGTAAAATAGTAAATAATGGCTACATCTCATAAAGTTTTAAACTGTCAAGAGGAGTAAAACAAGGATGTCCACTATCGGCATATCTATTTGTTACTGCCATCGAAATGTTAGCTGTTAAAATCAGACCCAACAATAATATTAAGGGATTAGAAATCCATGGCTTAAAAACAAAGGTGTCATTATACACTGATGAGTCTTTTTCTTTTAACTTGTTAGGGAGTGGCTGCTGAGGGGTCGGTTTTGGAGAGCCTGGCATGCCCAAAGTAAAATGCCTCCCATTCAGGCCCAGAAAATAGGATATGCACATATTTGGTACCATTGGATAGGAAACACTCAGAATTTTCCAAAACTGTTAACCATTTGTCTGTGAGTAAAACAGAACGCATATAGCAGGCGAAACCCCGAGGAATTTCTGTCCTGGAAAAAGTGATTTTGACACATTGCTCATTTGGGCACCCCTCCCTCATGAAATTGACCATATAAGGGCATATGAATGCAGTACCCATCGCTTCCTTTAGATGTCAACAGTCTCGAGACAGTGTAAGTTTTCATTTTGGATGAATTAGACCAGAGAATAAGAGCAAACCAGGAAGTGTATCTTTTATGTAAACAGTACCCAGTCTGCGCGCCCGACAAAGCGCGCTGTCTTTTTACCGTCGTTATCGATCAGTTTATATTCGGTTGATTTATAATAGTAAATATACGTAAAAGTGTTCCTAAGGATACATTTAAAACTATGTTTGATTGTTCTTGGACAAGTTTATAGGTATAAGATGAACGAGTTTGCGTCACGTTTCAATGGACTAGTGGAGGCTGTCGTTTCTGATTATAACGCGCAAACCAAATGGAGGATTTATGGATAAAATACATTACTTTTTCTAACAAAAGAACCATGGATTGTCTTCGTTGGACACTTAGGATGACCTCAGCAGAAGTTCTTCAACAGGTAATTGATTTGTTTTCGCTGTGAAATGTGTTATGTGTGTGCCATGATGGCTAATCGATTCATGGCTATGGGAAAAATATGTGAGGTGCTACCCTCAAACAATCAAATGTGCTGCTTTCGCCGTAAAGCCTTTTTGAAATCTGACAACGTTGTGATATTGCCAAGAAACAGAGCTTTTGATGAGTATGGAACACTTATATATTGGTGGATGTTTAATAATTCAACTTTTGGATTTTGAATTTGGCGCTTTACATTTTACCTGGTAATGTCGGGAGCAGCCCGCTAGCGCCCCAGTGATCCCTGAGAAGTTAAATCCATAATTATAATCCCTCCACAGCCTCATAGAGGATCTAGATACTTTTTCTAACCTCTCTGGATTAAAACCAAATTATGATAACTGTACTATATTATGTATTGGATCACAAAAAAATACAACTTTTACATTACTGTGTAGTTTACCAACAAAATGGTCTGACGGGGATGTGGACATACTCTGTATACATATCCCAAAAGAAAGAAATTATCTAATTCCAATATATTTTAATAGAAAGTTAGAAAAAATAGATAAAATCGTGCTACCATGAAAAGGAAAAACCTCTCTACTTGTGGAAAAATCACCCTGATTAGCAACGTAGTCATATTACAGTTGACCTATTTGCTTATGGTTTTGCCTACACCTAGTGACCTGTTTTTTAAATTATATGAGCAAAAAGTATGAATTCATTATAGAAATGATTAAAGCATTAGACCTCTCACTAAAGGTGTCAGTCAAACAAAAGTCATATTTAAATCTGAACTTGTTCTCTAGCAAATTAGTAAGAATGTCTCTCAGCAAATAAGGCTGAATTAACTGATTCGCTGCCAAACAAGGCTCCGCTGATAGCCAGGTGTAGCAGTGGTAAGGTGTTGGGACTGCTGTTGGGACTCGGCTGTTGGGACAGCTTTATGTAAGCCCTAACAGTTTGTGGTCTCCGTTATAGTGCAATTAATGTATTGTTTAGTGTTGTGTTGTGGCTTTGTGGGCATGCCTCCCACATTTCTTATTTTTTTGCCCCACTAATATTTACATTCTAAAACCACTGTGTTTATGTAATATTTACATAATGCTAATATCTAAATGCTTACATATCAATATTATTTACTTATGGTAGATTTATGGCTGGACATAAGATATTACTCTGTGTATGTCTGATTTATTTTACACAGAGACAGTAGTGGAGAGTGGGGTAAGTTGAGCCATTTTTTACATTTAGCATCACTCTGTCAAGTGAATTATGTCTTTCTCTGAACAATAGACAGCCATATCATTTACAATCTATGCCCTCACCTATGCCCTCACCTCCTATGTTGTTTTCAATGAACATGGCAGCTCAAGATTTACGTAACTTATCATAACCTTATGCTCACCACTCAATGACGTTGCACCATTGTGATGGTTTGAAACTACATTTACTTCACCAGTATTTGCAGACCTATCCGTGAGCTACAGCACAGTCACTTTGATAATATTCCTTTCCCCTCCTCTGCACAAGGCAAGACATCTTGACATCTTGAGGCACTCGCTTCTCAAGTTAAAATTCACCCCATAGTTTTCCTTCCAATAAGCCCACACACTCACAGGGGATTTGCCATTCTGCATTATTCTCTGGTTAGAGTGGACAGTCCAGGAGAGGGAGCCGAGTTGCTCTGTTACCGGAGCCGAGCCAGAGACTGTGTGCCACTGTGTGAATTCCTTCCTAAATACATGAATGAATAATTGAATACATCTGCACAAAGAGCATCTGAAGGAGGGCAATGACATGCTAAAAGCCAGTGAGGAGGATAGAAAGAGAGAAAAGAGGGAAAGTGTAGAAAGAGTGTGTGAGAGTTGGACAGTGTCACGATCTTCTAGAGTGACGGACCAAGGCGCAGCGAGGTATTCAGTATACATACTCTATTTGTGTAACGTAACTGGGGAAAAACAATAACTGAACGAAGATCGTAACATGACATAGACTAAACACTTAAGCTATGTATCTAACATCAAACAACAACCCACAAAAACCTAGTGAAAACCCACAAACATATATATGGTTCCCAATTAGAGGTAACGACACTCAGCTGCCTCTAATTTGGAACCATTAACCCAACATAGAAATAAACAACCTAGAACTCAAAAACCCTACACCAAAAACTAAACTAAACACGCCAGCCTGTAAAACTCAGGCCTGGACGTGACAGACAGAAAGAATCACTGGGTAGATCCAGTCATTTCTACCTTCTGCCTCTTTAGCTATTCTTGGTACATTAACTCTTAATGAACTCCTAAACATTCTGTACCTCAAACTTTACACAGTGTGAATTATGGGTGGCCTGTAAAGTCTCAGACCCCCTGAATGAGTCATGAGCCCCCCTAAATGCAACAAAGTCGAACTTTGATAATTTAACCATTGTCCTGCAATTTGTACTACTACAGTGGTAAATATAAAAATTGAAGCTTATTCCAAATTAAACAAACACCCCCACCGCTGTGTCATGCTTTAAACCATTTTTTTTCCCATGTGGCTACAATTGCCATCCCAGGACAGTCTCAGATCTCAGCCCCTTTTCAGGTGTCCCAACTTTTCTGTCTACAAAAAAGGTCCTTTTGTCAGCAAGACGCATCAATTAATTCAGGCTATAAGAGTGTAGATGTCACGTCCTGGCCATAGATAGCCCTTTTGGCTGCTCTATGGTGGTTTTGGTCAGGACGTGAGCAGGGGTGTGTGTTTGTTCTGTGTTATAATTTCTATGTTGGTTTAGTTTGGGTTCCCAATTAGAGGCAGCTGTTAGTCGTTGTCTCTAATTGGGAATCCTATTTAGGTTGTAAAGTCCCCCACCTGTGTGTGCGATATTGTTTATGTTCATCGTGTTGGTCGCTGTGTTGCGCTACTCGTTGAGTCACGATCGTTGTGTTGCGCTACTCGTTGAGTCACGATCGTTGTGTTGCGCTACTCGTTGAGTCACGATCGCTGTGTTGCACTACTCGTTGAGTCACGATCGTTGTGTCGCGCTACTCGTTGAGTCACGATCGTTGTGTTCTTCCTTTTGTTTCGGTGAGTTAAACCAAATAAATATGTTTTACTCAACCCGGCACGCTGCGCCTTGGTCCCTCCTTGAAGATCGTGACAGAATATCCCACCACAAAAGGACAAAGCAGCGTGCAACCATGCAGGAACCCTGAAGCCAGGAGGGGGAGTATCGCCGTCACAGAGTGGAGATGGAAGCAGCGGCGGCAGAGCGGCGCTTCTACGAGGAGAAGTATACGGGAACACGGCTGGCATTTAAGTCCGAGAGGCAGCCCCAAAAACTTTTTTTTGTGGGGGGGACACGGGGAGTTTGGCTGGGCCAGGTTGGAGACCTGGGCCAGCTCCCCGTGATTACCAGAGGGAGCATCGCACTGGTAAGGCACCGTGTGAGGCGGTGAAACGCACGGTGTCACCAGTGCGTGTTCACAGCCCGGTGCGCGACATGCCAGCTTCCCGCATCCATCGAGCTAAGGGGAGTGTGCAGCCTGGAAGGAGGGTGTCGGCTCAGCGCACTGTGTCTCCGGTTTGCGTCCACAGCCCGGTGCGCGACATCCCAGCTCCTCTCATCTGTGAGGCTAGGGTCAGTGAAGAGCCTGGCAGAAGGGTGCCGGCTCCCCGCACCAGGTCCCCTGTGCGCATCGCGAGCCCAGCACGGCCTGTTCCTGCTCCCCGCACCCGGATCCCAGTGCGCATCACAAGCCCAGCACAGCCTGTTCCTGCTTCACACACCAGAACCCATGTGCGCATCGCGAGCCCAGCACAGCCTGTTCCTGCTCCACGCACCAGGTCCCCTGTGCGCATCGAGAGCCCGGCACGTCCTGTCCCTGCTCCACGCACCAGGTCCCCTGTGCGCATCGAGGGCCCGGCACGTGCTGTCCCTGCTCCACGCATTAGGTCCCCTGTGCGCATCGAGAGCCCAGCACGGCCTGTTCCTGCTCCCCGCACCAGATTCTCAGTGCGCATCGCGAGCCCAGAACGGCCTGTTCCTGCTTCCCGCACCAGAATCCCAGTGCGCATCGCGAACCCAGCACGGCCTGTTCCTGCTCACCGCACCAGAATCCCAGTGCGCATTGTGAGCCCAGCACGGCTTGTTCCTGCTCTCCGCACCAGAATCCCAGTGCGCATCACGAGCCCAGCACAGCCTGTTCCTGCTTCACACACCAGAACCCATGTGCGCATCGCGAGCCCAGCACAGCCTGTTCCTGCTCCACGCACCAGGTCCCCTGTGCGCATCGAGAGCCCGGCACGTCCTGTCCCTGCTCCACGCACCAGGTCCCCAGCGCATCGAGGGCCCGGCACGTGCTGTCCCTGCTCCACGCATTAGGTCCCCAGCGCATCGAGCCCGGCACGTCCTGTCCCTGCTCCACGCATCAGGTCCCCAGCGCATCGAGAGCCCGGCACGTCCTGTCCCTGCTCCACGCATCAGGTCCCCAGTGCGCATCGAGAGCCCGGCACGTCCTGTCCCCTGTGCGCATCGAGAGCCCGGCATGTCCTGTCCCTGCTCCACGCATCAGGTCCCCAGCGCATCGAGCCCGGCACGTCCTGTCCCTGCTCCACGCATCAGGTCCCCAGCGCATCGAGAGCCCGGCACGTCCTGTCCCTGCTCCATACACCAGGCTCCCTGTGCGTCTGCAGAGCCCGGCACGGCCTGTTCCCGCTCCACGCATCAGGTCCCCTGTGCGCATCGAGAGACCGGTACGTCCTGTCCCTGCTCCACGCACCAGGCCTCTAAGATGGCGTCCCAGCCTGGTACGTTCTGTTCTTGCTCCACGTACCGGGCCTCCAGTGCGTCTTCTCGGGCCGGTACGGCCCGCACCGGAGCCGCCGCCAAAGACGAGGACCCACCCGAGAGACCCCTCCCAGTGACTTTTGGGCGCGGTCGGAGTCCGCGCCTTTGTGGGGGGGTACTGTCACGTCCTGGCCATAGATAGCCCTTTTGGCTGCTCTATGGTGGTTTTGGTCAGGATGTGAGCAGGGGTGTGTGTTTGTTCTGTGTTATAATTTCTATGTTGGTTTGCTTTGGGTTCCCAATTAGAGGCAGCTGTTAGTAGTTGTCTCTAATTGGGAATCCTACTTAGGTTGTAAAGTCCCCCACCTGTGTGTGGGATATTGTTTATGTTCAACATGTTGGTTGCTGTGTTGCGCAACTCGTTGAGTCACGATCGTTGTGTTCTTCCTTTTGTTTCGGTGAGTTAAACCAAATAAATATGTTTTACTCAACCCGGCACGCTGCGCCTTGGTCCGTCCTTGAAGATCGTGACAGTAGAGCAATGACAATCGCCAAATGTCATTACACTTTTTGGTGTTTTGTAACAGATGTCTCTTTCCATTCATCAAATGGCGCAAGATTTTAAGTGATTTTTATATTTTACAATAAGATGAAAACATTTCTTTTTTTTACCATTAAAATGACTTGTCTTTACTATGCCATCACAAAAATTGTAAAACATAAAAAATAGAGACCCCCCGAATGTCACAGTATAATTCGCAATCTGACTTTACAGCTGGAGCACGCAAACTCTCCAACTAGTGCAAAATGTGAAGATTAACACAAGATTAACAGGATGAATGGTGGCGAGTGGTGTGGAGGTGGATATCAGAGCCAAACAAAACAACCTATAGCAGCACAAAACTCTGTCAATCCTCATTCCACAGCCAGTCAGAAAAGAGAACAATTATGCTTAGTGACAACCTGTGCGTCTCTTTTTGAAAGGACACCTCGTCCTGTCTACCTAAGGGCAGCAGGCTGGGAATGCTGACCAAGCATCCAGTGTCTCTCACATGTATACCTTGTAATTAGTCTCATTATTGATTCTAAGCTAAAATTATCCCCTGATAGTGTCCTCCCTCATGCAGACCAGTGAACCCTTAGGGAAAGTATTGCTCTCTATGACCCAAGGTTTCAATGTTAAACTTCCCTATAATTGCTGTTCTTCCCTCTCTCTGACCACTCTTGATTGCATTTAACAACCATACAAGTCCTACAACTATTTAATAGATCATACAGAAAGTCATTATTCACCTCATACCATTCTCATAATACCACAGCAGCTAAAGTTAGTAAACAGCTTTGCGTAATGTTTTCCCTGAGACAGCAGGGAAACCAACAGTGGTCACAGAGCTAATTTCTGTTACGCAGAAACATGGTAACAATTGGTAAAAACTCGTATTCTTTGTCTGGATCTTCTCTGGTCTCTGAGCCCCTTCACCTGATATCTCTTGAGGCTCTCCCAGATGGATGAGGATCAATCCAGACAGATGTGGAACACACATTTATGAATATATAGATTTACAGTTTTAATAATGTAATGTTTATTGAGGCCATGTTTAACCTGCAGTGAAGCATAAGCCAAATTGATTGATAAAAACAACACGAATACATCATTTCACTGTAATTGATTCTTTATGTAAATCACATTGATTGTGGTTTGAGAAAGACTGACTTCTGTTCTGACATGACTGTTGTCCTTCGGTGGCGTACTTTCGGTGCATTGTTCTAGACCCTTGTGTCCTCCACCCCCCACAGTACTTTCCATGACCACGTACCAAGCATGACTTGCCCTTCACTCATGGACTCAGCGAAGTAGCACAAACAAGGGTGACCTTTTTCAGGTGACAACTGCTAACTGTTTCTCTCTTCGCCCCAATATGAGTGAATCCCAGGGCTGGAGTGCAGACACACAGTGAGGGTGTGCTTCAGAGGGGCTAGAGGGATCCACATGTCCATCCATAACAACGAATACAGTACCATCCTCCCTTCTTTATGTGACCGCTGTAGTTTAACTACAGAAGGTATCATATCTTAGCAGTGTAATCACATAGCCTTTACCTTGACATTTACAGAGAAGCAAGAGTAAGCTGGCTAAACAGAAGGGGCGGTCCAGTGATTGAAGCGTAAGCACAGACAAATATACTCTGGCTCCAATCTCATATAGCTCATATGGTTCAGATTTACTTTGCACTTTATTGCTGGCTCAATACAATGTCTCTGAAAAGTTTAAGTAGGCCATATGGAAACCTATATATTTATTGAATGTCACTAAAACAGTGTCACTGTTCAGTTTGATGTATCTTCTTGGGTAATTCATATGATACCATCTTTTTCCAGGACAAAGGACTACGCAATTAATAAATGTTTAATGGGAATAAATCTATAAAAGAACGTTTTTATGTCATATAACAACTGCCTCAAGACAACACTGGGGAGTCACCTTGCTCCCCTCACTCCCCTTGTTTACTTTAGATGCACTTAACTACAGACTAATATCACTTGTATTATTACTGTCTTGGTGGTATGTTGTATAATTGGATTCCCAACAGCCATTCACCCATTCATCTTTAATGTTTTTGCTATGCACGATTAATTTCTCCACATCAAGAAACATCAATCACATTGTGAGATGCTCCCCCCAGCAGTGGTGAAAAAAGTACCCAATTGTCATACTTTAATAGAAAATGACTCAAGTAAAAGTGAAAGTCACCAAGTAAAATACCACTTGATTAAAAGTCTAAAAGTATTTGGTTTTAAATATACGTAAGTATCAAAAGTAAATGTAATTGCTAATATATACTTAAGCATCAAAATAAAAGTATAAAGAATTTCAAATTCCTTATATTAAGCAAACCAGACGGCACAATTTTCTTGTTTTTTTACATTTACGGATAGCCAGGGGCACTCTACAAAACTCAGACATAATTTACAAACGAAGCATTCGTGTTTCGTGAGTCCGCCAGATCAGAAGTAGTAGGGATGACCAGTGATGTTCTCTTCAGCAGTGTGTGAATTGGATCATTTCCCTGTCTTGCTAAGCATTCAAAATGTAACAAGTACTTTTGAGTGTCAGAGAACATGTATGGAGTAAAAAGTACATTGTTTTCATTAGGAATGTAGTGAAGTAAAAGTAAAAGTTGTCAAAAATTTAAATAGTGAATTAAAATACAGATATCCCAAAAAACTAGGTAATTACTTAAGTACTTTACACCGCTGGCCCCGAGTGGGTGAGTATGTTCAAGTTAATAGAACTGCACTTCCTGATTTGGCCAAATTTTGCCATCAATGCTCATTAAGAAATGCAAGTGGCTATGACTGAAGGTAAATTAGAGTTGTCTTCAGGGTGTGGTTTCATATGGGTGTGTCTTTGCCATTCAGTCACAACAAACAAGGGCTAATTCAGCTCTATGTGTTGGCTAAAGTAGGTTAAAAATAAAGTAAAGCTGGCGTCGACTTTGTGTTTAGCCAAGCTGACAACAGCTAGTTAGCATACAGTAGCTTGGGGGATAGCTTTCTGGGGCTGGCTATCATATCTAATGTTAGCTAGCTGATATTTCTCTGTCAAATCAGAGTTATGCCAAGATAGCAAGAACCAGTGTCTGGAATGTCTTTCATGAGACACTCGTTCTACAACATCTTGCTACTCACTAGCATTTTAAAATAATTTTGCAAGTTAGCTAGTTAGCTAATGTAACCAACTCACCTTCACCAACAACACCAGGCACAGTCTCACGTTTGAAAGCCCGCAGGACCTGTAGCTAGAGTTGGATGTAATCCATATCCTGGCCATCTGATTGTTGAACAACTTTACGGAAGCCCATTTTCACTAGAGTAGCTATTTCCCGATCAATATGTGCATTGCACATCAAGCTACATCAAGCTACTGCCAATGAGTGTACTAACCGTACACTCATTAAAACCCACTACCCCATTCTACTACTTTGGCCCTATCTGCTCCATCACCATGCCAACAGCTTGGGAGAACGAGACACCACCACTGAAACACACCCTGTCAAATCTCACATACCCAAATATTTCTCTGCAGCTGCCACCACAACATCTATTTTCTGTGATTAATGTTCCATTTCTGCGGTAAAGTTGATAACCATCGCTATGAACGTTAACAAGCCAACATTACTGAAGCATATATCACTTGTGGGCCTACCCCTTTCTGCTGGCACAGATCTACTACTCACAGGGATCCTCCAGGATCCCTCACCCATCCTCCTCTACTTTCTTCACTGCCTCAGCATATGACATTTTGCCATCAGCTGGAAGACTGTGTCCCTTTTTGGTCAGTGTCAGCGGAGGAGAGGGAGAGCGGAAGGACGTTGAGAGGCAAACCCTTAGTGTGCTGCCCTCTCCCTCCACCGAGACTGACATTCAGAAGCAGGCTCCAGTAAAGTAAGAGCTGTACCTCAAGTAATATCTTTTTATTTAACTAGGCAAGTCAGTTAAGAACAAATTCATATTTACAATGACGGCCTACCCCAGCCAAACCCAGACAACGTTGGGTCAATTACGTGCCCCCCTATGTGACTCCCAATCACTGCCAAATGTGATGCAGCCTGGATTTGAACCAGGTACTTGCATTGAAATGCAGTGTCTTAGACCACTGCGCCACTCGGAGCCCCACTACAGCTGATCTATAACAAGTGTGATCATATAGCCTACCTCAAATAATGAAATATATATATTTTTTAATGGTCTGAGAAGAACAATACTGCATTGGAAGGACAATTCAAGCAAAGTCAATATGCGGTGATAATGTTTTGGGCCTATAGCCTACTGCACAAAGATCATTATTACAATACTGTTCTTAATAAGTTAATGTTGCATAGGCTTAAGTTTTTAAGTCATGTTTAGTGTTGAGTTGACATTATAGCATCTGTGACAGCGTTAGCAGCACCATTGAGGCCATCTCTATTTAAAGTAGTCAACTTTCTTTATTGGCTGATTGCGCATAACTCATAGGAATCCCACCCAGCTGACTTCTTTAAAATGGTGGAAGCCCTCTATGACTGTCCTTGCTAAAAGGGGTCATACAGTGCATTCAGACAGTATTCAGACTCCTTGACTTTTTCCACATTTTGTTACGTTACAGCCTTATTCTAAAATGGATTCAATAGTTTTTTTCCTCATCAATCTACACACAATACCCCATAACGTCAAAGCAAAAACAGGTTTTTAGAAATGTTTGCAAATTAAAAAATTACGAAAATAAAACTGAAATATGACATTTACATAAGTATTCAGACCCTTTATTCAGTACTTTGTTAAAACACCATTGGCAGGGATTCCAGCCTCCAGTCTTCTTTGGTAACACTACAAGCTTGGCACACCTGTATTTGGGCAGTTTCTCCCATTCTTCTCTATAAATTCTCTCAAGCTTTGTCAGCTTGGATGGGGAGCGTCTCTGCACAGCTATGCACAATCGAGAGCATCCTGTCGGGCTGTATCACCGCCTGGTACGGTAAGTGCTCCGCCCACAACCTTAAGGTTCTCCAGAGGGTAGTGAGGTCTGCATCACCGGGGGTAAACTACCTGCCCTCCAGGACACCTACAGCACCCGATGTCACAGGAAGGCCAAAAAGATCATCAAGGACAACAACCACCCGAGCCACTGCCTGTTCACCCCGCTATCATCCAGAAGGCGAGGTCAGTACAGGTGCATCAAAGCTGGGACTGAGAGACTGAAAAACAGCTTCTATCTCAAGGCCATCAGACTGTTAAACAGCCATCACTAACATTGAGTGGCTGCTGCCAACATACTGACTCAAAAAAATTGATTTGATTTGATTTTCAGGTCTCTCCAGAGAGGTTAGATTGGGTTCAAGTCTGGACTCCTGCACTGTCTTGGCTGTCTTGGCTGTGTGCTTAAGGTCGTTGTCCTGTTGGAAGGTGAAGAGTTCAGTCTTGGTTTCATCAGACCAGAGAATCTTGTTTCTCATGGTCTGAGAGTCCTTTAGGTGCCTTTTGGTTCTCCGGTGGGCTGTCATGTGCCTTTTACTGAGAAATGGCTTCCATCTGGCCACTCTACCATAAAGGCCTGACTGGTAGTGTGCTGCAGAAATGGTTGTCCTTCTTGAAGGTTCTCCCATCTCCACAGAGGAACTCTGGAGCTCTGTCAGAGTGACCATCGGGTTCTTGGTCACCTCCCTGACCAAGGTCCTTCTCCCTCGATTGCTCAGTTTGACGGGCGGCCAGCTAGGAAGAGTCTTGGTGGTTCCAAAATTCTTCAATTTAAGAATGATGGAAGCCACTGTGTTCTTGGGGACCTTCAATGCTGCAGACATTTTTTGGAACCCTTCCCCAGATCTGTGCCTCAACACACTCCTGTCTCAAACCTCTATGGACAATTTCTTCGACCTCAGGGCTTGATTTTTGCTCTGACATGCACTGTCAGCTGTGGGATCTTATATAGACCGGTGTGTGCCTTTCCAAATCATGTCCAATCAATTGAATCTACCACAGGTGGACTCCAATCAAGTTGTAGAAACATCTCAATGTTGATCAATGGAAACAGGATGCACCTGAGCTAAATTTCGAGTCTCAAAGCAAAGGGTCTGAATACTTATGTAAATAAGGTATTTCAGTT
The DNA here is from genome assembly GCA_030435695.1 of Brachymystax lenok tsinlingensis. Taxonomy (NCBI): domain Eukaryota; kingdom Metazoa; phylum Chordata; class Actinopteri; order Salmoniformes; family Salmonidae; genus Brachymystax; species Brachymystax lenok. The sequence continues at coordinate 37,290,779 of CM059813.1, forward strand.
TATATTTGTAATAAATTAGCAAAAATGTCTAAAAACCTGTCTTTGTTTTGTCTTTATTAGAATAAGGCTGTAACGTAACAAAATGTGGGAAAAGTCAAGGGGTCTGAATACATTCCGAATGCACTGTATCCATGAGTCGTCTAGCTCTATGACAACAGCTGTAACTCTGATATGAAGTTTTTCATTTTTTCAAGGTTGCAGAAATGCCACGTGCGTTACTTATATCAGTGCATCTGTAACAACCTAACCGTTATGAAACTTCTATTAGATCAAATAAGCCTCACATAGCAAATGATCAATGACAAATTTGACATTTTCTCATTGACCATTTTTAGGCAGAGTAAAACCTCTTGCTTCGCCTCTTCCTCTCTGCATTATCTAATGGTCTGTTAAAACTTCTTCCTGTTTAGGGGACATGCACAGTATGAACCATGCCCTCTTGTTCTGTAGTCCACAGTGCATCTGTCTTACTGTGCTACATATGACGTCCCCACAGGTGGATTTTAAAGCTGCTGCCTCATTTATTTTTGAAGGGGGAAAGAGTTGAGGTGCTCTTCTATGTAGTTACCATAACCTTTTTCTGGAGGCAGACAAGAGTATTTTTTGGTGCAATGGCTGTGCAGTTAGGGACCGTATGTTATTTAAAAATCGTACCTCTCTGAATGAAAATGAATGGCCCTCACTTCAGTAAAATATGTTTTTTACACGACCCTCCATGAATGGTTGAAATAAAATGATTGACCCTCCCCTATACCCAAAATAATAATTAAAACAAAGTGGATAGCAGAGAACATGCCTACCGTTTACACTCACTCCTAGGACAGACCAGGGTTTCCCAAAAGCATCGTAGCACTAAGATCATCTTAATTCCATTGACACTAAATGGATGAAAGATTATCTTAGTGCTATGACGCTTTTTGGGAAACCTAGCCTAGAGCCTTAGATGTGCAGTTTTAGATCCTGTTCTTCATTTTGTTCGCATTACATGGCAAAGTAGCCAGAAGGTTGTGGATTCGCAGACCACCACCGTGAACAAGGGTATGGGTGAAAAGATATCCATTATAATAAAAACACTGCATTTATCTGTCATCTTATTTGCGGTCAGAAAAAAATACCTTTTATAAACGCATTTCATGTAATTCTACGTCACTTTACATGACTGGAGACAAGCATCATCTTTTTTAATACCACAACAGAACATGACAACGAATGAGCGGATGCTGCAGCACAGGTGACATTTAGATTTCTATACAGGCTATTGTTAAAAAAGAGGAGTCTATGTTTGGAACAGTGCTAAAGTTGTCTATCAACAAAAAAAATAGTGCCAGTTACAAGTATCTGTCACGCCCTGATCTGTTTCACCTGTCCTTGTGCTTGTCTCCACCTCCCTCCAGGTGTCGCCCATCTTCCCCATTACTGCGTAAAATGGCGTCGGAAGAGACCAACCAATTGTGCAATTATGTGGGGTTTTTTCACGTTATTTGTAACTTATTTTGTACATAATGTTTCTGCAACAAAAAAGAGCTTCTGGATATCAGGACAGAGATCCCTGACCTCGGATTAGACAAAGATTTTTTTCTTCAACAAGCAGGACGCACAGGATATTCTCAGAACACCCGACAAGACCAACATCACAGTTATTTGCAAGAGGAAGAGACGCAGGTACAGACGACACAGAGAGTGGGGTGCCTCGTAAGGACACGCAGAAGGCGAGTGGGAAAGCTGCCGTTACCGTCAATATTACTCGCCAACGTGCAATCATTGGACAATAAATTAGACGAGGTACGATCACAAATATCCTACCAACGGGACATCAAAAACTGTAATATCTTATGTTTCACGGAATCGTGGCTGAATGATGACATGGATATTCAGCTAGAGAGATATACGCTGCAGCGGCAAGATAGAACAGCACACTCCGGTAAGACGGCGGTCTGTGCATATTTGTAAACAACAGCTGCTGCACGAAATCTAAGGTTCTAGATTTTGCTCACCTGAAGTAGAGTATCTTGTGATAAAATGCAGACCACACAATTTGCCTAGAGAGTTTTCAGCTCTACTTTTCGTGGCTGTTTATTTACCACCACAATTAGATGCTGGCACTAAGACCGCACTCAGTCAGCTGTATAAGGAAATAATCAAACAGGAAACCGGAGACTTTAATGCAGGGAAACTTAAATCAGTTCTATCTAATTTTTATCAACAATGTGCAACCAGATGGAAAAAACTTTTAGATCACCTGTACTCCACACACAGAGACGCCTAGAAAGCTTGGTAAATCATTTGGTAAATCCGTCCACAATTCTATCCTCCTGATTCCTGCTTACAAGCAAAAATTAAAGCAGAAAGCACCGGTGACTCGGTCTATAAAAAAGTGGTCAGATGAAGCAGATGATAAACTACAGGACTGTTTTGCTATCACAGACTGGAACGTGTTCTTCCGATGGCATTGAGGTGTACACCACATCAGTCACTGGCTTTATCAATAAGTGCATTGAGGACGTCGTCCCCACAGTGACTGTACGTACATATCCCAACCAGAAGCCATGGATTACAGGCAACATTCGCACTGAGCTAAAGGGTAGAGCTGCAGCTTTCAAGATGCGGGACTCTAACCCGGAAGCTTATAAGAAAACCTGCTATGCCCTCCGACAAACCATCAAACTGTTATGCGGACCGACACAGGGGAACCCAAGAGCAGACTCAGATAAGGAAGCAGGGATGAATGAACCAACATGTTATTGTACACAGAGAGATATGGAGTTCAGATCTGGGGTAGCTCGGATGAGTTGCAGAAAAAACAGAAGTGGAGAGTGAGGTTGGAGTTAGCTGAGTTGAACAGGGTAAACAGGTCCTGAGGGGAATCCAAGGTAATGGTGGTGAGTGAAATCCAGAGCAAGGTGGTTGGGAGGTGAGATGTGGAACAGGAGACAGGAGCCAGAGACAGAGTGGTAACTGCAATGAGAGGATAAACGGTGTAAGGCAGGGAAACAGGCACAGCAGAGTAACAGGATCTTGAGTACTAAGAAAAGGCTAGGATAATAACTGACTGAACAGAGATTACGAATTGGCAGAGTGGAAGTGGCAGGAATTAGTATTTGTAGAGATGATTGATTTATGCAACGGGTTGCAGCTGGTAGGAATCTGCTCTGACTCCAGCACACCTGTCTCCAACCACACAATCACATAGAGAGGGAGAGGGAGAGAGAGAGAGTACAGGGGGAGAACTGCAGGTCAAGAAGACACCGGATGAACACCAGAGGGCGTAGCAGGAGCAGGTGTGACACAAACAGGCAAAGCGTCAATACAGGGCTAAGATTGAATCGTACTACACCGGCTCTGACACTCGTCTTATGTGGCAGGGCTTGCAAACTATTACAGACTACGAAGGGAATCACAGCCGGGAGCTAACAAGTGACACGAGCCTACCAGAATCACTTCTATGCTCGCTTCGAGGCAAGCAACACTGAGGCATGGATGAGAGCATCAGCTGTCCCGGATGACTGTGTGATCACGCTCTCCGTAGCCGACGTGAATAAGACCTTTAAACAGGTCAACATGCTGCGGCTGCGGGGCCAGACGGATTACCAGGACGTGTGCTCTGGGCATGTGCTGACCAACTGGCAGGTGTCTTCACTGACATTTTCAACATGTCCCTGTTTGAGTCTGTAATACCAACATGTTTCAAGCAGACCACCATAGTCCCTGTGCCCAAGAACACAAAGGCAACCTGCCTAAATGACTACAGACCCGTAGCACTCACGTCCGTAGCCATGAAGTGCTTTGAAAGGCTGGTAATGGCTCACATCAACACCATTATCCTAGAAACCCTAGACCCACTCCAATTTTCATACCGCCCAAACAGATCCACAGATGATGCAATCTCTATTGCACTCCACATTGCCCTTTCCCACCTGGACAAAAGGAACACCCACAGGAGAATGCTATTCATTGACTTCAGCTCAGCGTTTAACACCATAGTACCCTCAAAGCTCATCACTAAGCTGATCCTGGGACTAAACACCTCCTTCTGACACTGGATCCTGGACTTCCTGACGGGCCACCCCCAGGTGGTGAGGTTAAGTAGCAACACATCTGCCACGCTGATCCTCAACACAGGAGCCCCTCAGGGGTGCGTGCTCAGTCCTCTCCTGTACTCCCTGTTCACCCACGACTGCAAGGCCAGGCACGACTCCAACACCATCATTAAGTTTGCAGACGAACCAACAGTGGTAGGCCTGATCACCGACAGCGCTGTGACAGCCTACTGTATAGGGAGGTCAGAGACCTGGCTGGGTGGTGCCAGAATAACAACCTATCCCTCAACGTAACCAAGACTAAGGAGATGATTGTGGACCAAAGGAAAAGGAGGACCGAGCACGCCCCCATTAACATCGACGGGGCTGTAGTGGAGCAAGTTGAGAGCTTCAAGTTCCTTGGTGTCCACATCACCAACAAACTAGAATGGTCCAAACACACCAAGACAGTTGTGAAGAGGGCACGACAAAGCCTATTCTCCCTCAGGAAACTAAAAAGATTTGTCATGGGTCCTCAGATCCTCAAAAGGTTCTACCGCTCTAACATCGAGAGGATCCTGACTGGTTGCATCACAGCCTGGTACGGCAATTGCTCGGCCACCGACCGCAAGGCATTACAGAGGGTAGTGCATACGGCCCAGTACATCACTGGGGCTAATTAGGGATGCCTGCCATCCAGGACCTCTACACCAGGCGGTGTCAGAGGAAGGCCCTAAAAATTATCAAAGACCCCAGCCACCCCAGTCATAGACTGTTCTCTCTACTACCACATGGCAAGCGATACCGGAGTGCCAAGTCTAGGACAAAAAGTAGTCAACTGTTTTTACCCCCAAGCCATAAGAATCCTGAACAGGTAATCAAATGGCTACCCGGACTATTTGCAATGTGTGCCCCCTTTACGCTTCTGCTACTCTCTGTTTATTATATATGCATGTCACTTTAACTATACATTCATGTACATACTACCTCAATTGGCCCAACCAACCAATGCCGCCGCACATTGGCTAACCAGGCTTTCTGCATTGTGTGCCGCCACCCAACCCCTCTTTTACGCTAGTGCTACTCTATGTTTATCATATATGCATAGTCACTTTAACCATATCTACATGTACAGTACATACTACCTCAATCAGTCCGACTAACCGGTGCATGTATATACGTAGCCTCGCTACTGTTATAGCCTCGCTACTGTAAATAGCCTCGCTACTGTTATTTTTCACTGTCTTTGTACTGTTGTTTTTATTTCTTTACTTACCTATTGTTCACCTAATACCTTTTTTTTGCACTGTTGGTTAGAGTATGTAAGTAAGCATTTCACTGTAAGATCTACACCTGTTGTATTCGGCGCACGTGACAAATACACTTTGATTTGATTTGATTATTCCCCTGTGTATTTATACCTGTGTTTTCTGTCTGTCTGTTGCCAGTTTGTCTTGTTTGTTCAAGCCTACCAGCGTTTTGTCTCAGCTCCTGTTTGTCCCTAGTCAATCTCTTTTTCTCATCCTCCTGGTTTTAACCTGTTCTGACCCTGTACCCGCCCCGACCACTGCCTGTCTCTGACCCTGACCCTGAGCCTGCCTGCAGTCCTGTACCTTTGCTCCACCTCTGGATTACCAACCTCTGCCTGACCTGAGCCTGCCTGCCGTCCTGTACCTTGGCTTCTGCTCTGGATTATCGACCCGTCTGCTTTGACCTGTCGTTTGCCTGCCCCTGTGGTTACATTAAACATTGTTACTTCACACAGTCTGCACTTGGTTCTTACCTTGATTCCTGATAGTATCTGAATATCAATGAATTCTAGAAAAATCCATTTGTTGTTTAACACAGCAGCCACATATCATCAGGAAGGCCTATATGCACTTGTAACTATATTTTTTTTCATTTGGGAACTTATCATTTTCTAATGTATAATATTTTATTCCATGATATTGTTGTTACAAAATAGATTTGTGTTGACTGTGATTAGGGCATGGGAATATAAGAGCATCTGCTAGGCTAAATTAACAAACTAGGCTTGCATGGCTACCCACATGATCCAAAGACTGACCAAACTCCTATTTCTAAAAGTGAATTCAAAGGCATTGTAGATTGACTGTATAGCCTAATAAGACATGTTTTCTTTCATTATTTAATTATAAGTCATTATTTTTGTTTGATTTTTATACAGCCTAAATGTGACATTAATAGGCATGTAGTTGATGTGCTGTTGAAATGCCCGTAGCATGTCACAAATGCCTCACAATTAATTTCTTAAATGGCAGACTATAGCCTTAAAATAAAATAATGTAGCCTAAATAATTCATTTTCATTCCTGCTTAAGAGTCCTGACTGATTTTAGTGTTAGTATGTTGTTTAATAGCCATTTGAAATGTTGATCGTCAATTGATAGTGAAAGGGTCATACATTACATCCCAAGCAAAGTAATTTTTTTGTCTCCTTGGCCATATATATAGAAGATTGTAGTGCAGTGTCTGAATATCATAGACAAACCAAAGATATCCCATAAGCATTGGAGTCAATCAGCTAGACCTCTGCCCAAATTGCGGGATTTGCAAATAGTCATAAGCCTACAAATTTGTGATTTGAAACAATCCACAGCTATTTTTAAAAGAAGCTAATGATCCTCAAATCCTCTGTGGCTAAGTCAGGCTTTCTGGTGAAGTATTTGGAAGTAGTTTATTTATTTCTGTATGAACAGAAATCCGCCCAGCAGAGAGTCAGGGATTAGGGGCACACATGAGATACAACAATAAGCAACTAATTCTCAAACTCTGAGCATTATGACATTTAATCGATTACAAATTATATGACCTTCCCCTGGACTAAAAAAAAAAATACTGAAATTAAAAAAGCATGACCCTTCCCCATTTTGCGCCGGGTAATAATTGTGTAAATTCTGGCTGCTCCCTTAGCCAAGTGAATGCTTGGATGTCCATCGCTACTGTAGGTATTCCTCCCAAAGCTTTGCAGTTTTATTTCCTGCAGTCTGAACAGCCAAAAAGCACATGGAATCAGATATTTTAACTTCTTAAGGCTAGGCCCCTTTTTTCTCAATTTACACCTGAATGACGTGCCCAAAGTAAACTGCCTGTTGCTCAGGCTCTGGATATGCATATAATTGGTACCATTGGAAAGAAAACACTTTGAAGTTTGTAGAAAAATTTAAATTATGTAGGAGAATATAACACAATAGATATGGTAGGAGACAATCCAAAGAAAAACCAACCGGAAATCAAAAGAAATTGAGAGCCCATGCTCTTAAAATGGAAGGTATAGGGGCATACTCCCAGGATAGCTCCCAGGATACAATTCCTATGGCTTCCACAGGGTGTCAGCAGTCTATGTTCAAGGTTTCAGGCTTGTAACTTCTAAAACAAATAAGAAATATCAGTTTTAGTACAGGGACACAGTCTTGGAAATTTGTGTATGCGCGCTCAATGAAGACAGAACGCACCTGCTAAAATCGGTTTCCTATTGAACATACTTCTTTCCGTAAGAAATATTATAGTTTTATTACATTTTAGGGTATCTGAGGAGTAGATAGAAACATATTTTGACTTGTTGAAACAAAGTTTATGGGTACATTTTCGGATTCCTTTCTCTGCATGTTGAACGAGTGGATTACTCAAATCGATGGCGCCAACTAAACATAATTTTTGGGATATAAAGAATATATAAAGAAGGATTTTATCTAACAAAACGACACTACATGTTGTAGCTGGGACCCTTTGGTTGACAAATCAGAGGAAGATTTTCAAAAAGTATGTGAACATTTAATCGCTATTTGTGAATTTATGAAACCTGTGCCGGTGGAAAAATATTTTGATGTCGGTCGCCGTCCTCAAACAATCGCATAAGCATGCTTTCGCTGTAATGGCTACTGTAAATCGGACAGTGTAGTTAGATTAACAAGAACGTAAGCTTTCAACCAATATAAGACACTTGTATGTACCTAAATGTTTAATATCCATAATTGTTATGATTATTTATTTGAATTGCGCGCCCTCTAGCCCAGCCACATTTCAAACCACCTTTGTAGAGGGTTTTGAAATCAGATACAAATCTGATTCCTGGCCATGTGTCTGAACGGTCAAATCTGATTTATTTGTGTTTTTTAGACTGTTATTTGGCATACAGTATCTTGTTGCCAGCTACTCTGTTGAAAATTTGACAAGAACATGGGGCAACACAAACAAATGAGTGAATGTGCTAGAAAGCTAAACAACTACAGAGCTGGTTAGCCAAAAAGGGCATGTTTTGAAAGTTGGATAATCTTATCCTTTGAGGCTTCAAGTGTTCTTACACTTTGATTTTGACCATTCAAAGCAACTGGGAAAGGTCCATGGCAGGCATTGTTGTCATCTTAGCTTGCTACAGTACTTCTGTGTGATAGGAAGCATGAGCACCACCACCAATCAGCCTACACCACTGCGGACACACCTATCATTACTATGACAATTTATGTAGCCATGTCAGCAAATTACTGCTGTCTGAACACACACATATCCGATTTGGTCACTTGTAAATTGCTGTTTTTGGACAGTCACTATTCCAAAACGGATTTGAGCAGTAAGGTCTGCAGTGTGAACAAGGCTTTAGAAATTGACAATCATTGTATGGTCATATATAGACCTCAGAATTTACCCAAACTTTACCTTCATGAAGCTCTAGTGTTGAAACCACCCGTGTCCCTGTGCACTCAGGCCAGTCATGGGTAAGCTAGTGTGAGGAGACGCTCCTGTTACCAGTGGCAATGTGACCCTCCTCCCTCCCTCCCAATCCCACTGTGGGCCAGCAGGCCATTATTCATTCAAACGTTCCTTTCACAGTGCCGGCTTACTTCCTCCTTAAGCTGCAGAGTTTCCTTACATGGTTTCCAGGTCATAGCATGAATGACAGTGACTCGGACTGTTTGCAGCTTAGTCACTTACAGTACATATATAAGGGGGTGGAAACATGTAGTAGTATTTATACAGAATTTAATCAACTGCAATCTTTTTCCATTTGAGACTCAGTTTTCAAGGTCATACAGAGAATGTGTGCTGGCATGTACTTGCAGGGACAATATAATGTGTGTGATGTTGCAATCTTGTGTAAAAAGACAAAACACAGAGATGAGTGGATGTAATATCTGTAATGTGAAATGATTAGTGTAGAAGTATCTACTGATATGTGTAGCAGGATACATTTCTCTAATGGCAATGTGGCATCAAAAAGGCTGATGACAAAAAAAGAGGCAATGAAAAACATGACCTTAGAAAGCCTATTAGATGTCATATTGTAGAGGAGTCAGAGATTTGCAGGAGGTATATTAGTCGGAGGCAGGAGTCGGAGACCTGCTCACAGAGGCATAGTGATTTATGTGGACTTTTTTAAAATGCCAGGTCCAGTTATATCAGTGGAAGAGGGAAAGGCAACGCAGACATGCTGAGGGCCATGCTTCTCCACATCTCTCCCTCTCCTCTCTCCATTTCCACCTTGCATTCCAAGAGCACCAGCCTCTGGCTGTGTAGCCATGACAACCAAATGAGGTAAATCCTCATCACCACCACCCTCCCTGGGCTCTGTTCATTGGCTCACACTTGGGTGATATACACACTCCATACTATTAATGCCCCTTCCTCGCTTTTTGGAATTCTCCAGAGATAGTTTTCCCATTAATAGACACACCCCCTGCTATGTCTCTGGTTGTGTTTGTGTCCTCTTTGCCTATAGGGTAATCTTGCTTTAGTCAGATCATTCTCCAGCCCTGTTCTTTTGATGAAACCAAGACAACCTCTGACAAACACTATAGGACATAATAGTGAGATACCTGTGTACGTGCCAGACACGTGGAAAAATGTTCAAGGAAAAAATCACAAGCCTGATTTTAGCCAAATTCCATGCCCTTACGACTTATATTCACCTGAGCAATCTGCAAAAGCAGCCCCACTGTCAGATGTGAAAGTGAACAATTTATGTGTGGCATTAATTTGGAATTGTGCATTTCCTTTAGTGGGTAAAACTTGGCCTCATAATACGTTTGTATAATAACAGTACATCAGCCTTTTTTCATCATAAATTACTTAAATCATGTTGGAAGATTATATCAGGACCAACCAGCTCAAATACAGAATGGGGAGAGAGATACAAAGGTTTGGTAAAATATCTTACTTCTCTGTTTCACAATTGCCAAAAATAGAGTAGCGTTTGCATACCCACTGTGCGATAACAGTGTTGTGCTAGGTAACAAAGCGTGCAGTTACTACAGAGATCTTTACCGCAGAACACAGCAGGGCTCAGTGAATGGCTGAGCCCATACAACAAACCATTATAGGTATTCTTGGTATTCTTGACTGGTATCAGGAAATTGACACTGTACTAGCCCATTATCATCACAAGCTTAGTCTGTGAAAGTTAAGGTGGAGCAGTGAGTTGAGAGTGGATTTAGTTGACCAAAGTCAGATGCTGCCTCTTCCTTCACCTCTCTGTGGAGTGTGGGATGCCGCATTCAATCTATTTTTGTATATTGCTGTGTACGATGATCGCAACAGGGGAAGAGTGTGCACCTCATTTAGGGTGTTATAGAAGAGTGTGTGAGATTGTGTGCATGTATGCCTGTGAGTGTGTGTGTGTGCCTACTGAAAGAGGGGAAAAAACAAGACATCATTTAAAAATGCACTTTTACAAGTGTTTTTCTTTTACTAAACATTGACACACTCATGTACATTATACATCCTGCTTTGACAATGACGTTCATAGCTTTTGCTATTGGAATTCGGAGAATATAATTTTCCTAAATGCTGCCAACTGAAACATTCCGAATGCATATAGCCTACCATCAGATGTACAGCTGTATTACACATTTTACCGCATATGCCATTTGAAGAGTGACTAATTACCAGGTAATAATGTATTGATGCATGTAAAAGAATAAGAGGATGTCCAGGCCATGCAAATGCTAATGATTTATGTACTTAACACAAGATTACACAGTCTGAGAGAAAAATGTAATGACATGATCAAAATAGTACGCCTCTACGTGTGAAGGCTTACAGGTCTGATAACATTACAATTACAGAAGAAGCCTAATTGACTTTCTCTCGTATGGTTTTAGACAGTTTGCACGCTGACAAACCAATGATACAATCTTTATGACATGGATTCACACAACACACACCTTTCAAATATGTTTCCAAATATGCAAATGGATTCAACAGCCTGGATCCCTCTTTCAACTTTTTCAACATTAAGTGGAGTGACATCTCATTTTATGTCGAGACAAACACATGGGAAGTATCCATTGATGACGTGTTCTTCAAGGTTTTAAAACCATTGTTAAGGTGAACTGGCACAGACAGCCAGGAGACCTCCCATGTGATATGTGAAAACACAGAAGAGTTGCATCCCATCAACTTTAATAGAAAAATATACATTTGAATCTGGAAAGCAGAATTAAAAACTAGGGTTACATGCTTCTTTGTTTGTATCTAATGATACATTAATTAACTTACAAATAATCAAATGAATTAAATAAACGACATGCTGAAAATTGCTCCAAGCTAACTAAAATATTTGTAATGAATTCCACTGTAACTACATGGTAGTTAGAAGTAATCTGCTGTACTTACAAGGTGTATTTCTGTGGCTCTTAGGACCTGAACTTCCAGTATTCTAAGGATTCATGTAAGATATATCTGTTATTGCACATTGTTTCTTGGTAAAAAACAATACCATTCACATAGCCCACTGTGGTGGTGGTGGATGATTAATCAGGATAATTAATTGCCTTTTATATTGAAAATGTTGAATGACAAACATGCTTGACAATTAACAGATTGCTATTATCGTTACTTCATGTTCATAGGAAACTGCCTAAACACACATATTGGTTACACATATCTATGTTATGCTACACGACGTATGATGGACATATAACAGGTTATCAGAAACTAACGGTAATAAGCAATTAATGTAGCTGTCCATCCTATGCAAAGTTGCCCCAAAAATATATGAACTTAATCTTCCCTGTAGTCCTTGGCAACCAACACTAATGATAGGAGACATCATATTCAGAAAATGAAAAACTATCATCTGTGGGCTGTAATATAAACTAGAATCTTCCTAGAATATATTCTACTGATCAAACTATCCTATTGAAAATGTTGGATGAAATCCAAAACCAAACAATATCCAGTACATAATCAACCACCAGCGGTGGTATCTGAGAGCTCTTAAGTATACATTTTATATCACTTCTCTGTGCTTAAACTGAATGGAGCACATTGATACCAATCAGTGTGCAAAGCTGTTATCAAGGCAAAGGGTGGCTACTTTGAAGAATCTCAAATATAAAATAAGTTTTGACTTGTTTAAAAAAATGTTTGCTTACTACATGATTCCGTATGTGTTATTTCATAGTTTTGATGTCTTCACTATTATTCTACAATGTGGAAAATAGTAAAAATTAAGAGGAACCCTGGAATGAGTATGTGTCCAAACTTTTGACAGGTACATACAGTGAGGGAAAAAAGTATTTGATCCCCTGCTGATTTTGTACGTTTGCCCACTGACAAAGAAATGATCAGTCTATACTTTTAATGGTAGGTTTATTTGAACAGTGAGAGACAGAATAACAACAACAAAAAATGTTAGAAATTGATTTGCATTTTAATGAGGGAAATAAGTATTTGACCCCCTCTCAATCAGAAAGATTTCTGGCTCCCAGGTGTCTTTTATACAGATAACGAGCTGAGATTAGGAGCATACTCTTAAAGGGAGTGCTCCTAATCTCAGTTTGTTACTTGTATAAAAGACACCTGTCCACAGAAGCAATCAATCAATCAGATTCCAAACTCTCCACCACGGCCAAGACCAAAGAGCTCTCCAAGGATGTCAGGGACAAGATTGTAGACATACACAAGGCTGGAATGGGCTACAAGACCATCGCCAAGCAGCTTGGTGAGAAGGTGACAACAGTTGGTGCGATTATTCGCAAATGGAAGAAACACAAAAGAACTGTCAATCTCCCTCGGCCTGGGGCTCCATGCAAGATCTCACCTCGTGGAGTTGCAATGATCATGAGAACGGTGAGGAATCAGCCCAGAACTACACGAGAGGATCTTGTCAATGATCTCAAGGCAGCTGGGACCATAGTCACCAAGAAAACAATTGGTAACACACTACACCGTAAAGGACTGAAATCCTGCAGCGCCCGCAAGGTCCCCCTGCTCAAGAAAGCACATATACATGCCCGTCTGAAGTTTGCCAATTAACATCTGAATGATTCAGAGGACAACTGGGTGAAAGTGTTGTGGTCAGATGAGACCAAAATGGAACTCTTTGGCATCAACTCAACTCGCCGTGTTTGGAGGAGGAGGAATGCTGCCTATGACCCCAAGAACACCATCCCCACCGTCAAACATGGAGGTGGAAACATTATGCATTATGACATAGAAAATCTGTGGAGGGAGCTGAAGGTTCGAGTTGCCAAACGTCAGCCTCAAAACCTTAATGACTTGGAGAAGATCTGCAAAGAGGAGTGGGACAAAATCCCTCCTGAGATGTGTGCAAACCTGGTGGCCAACTACAAGAAACGTCTAACCTCTGTGATTGCCAACAAGGGTTTTGCCACCAAGTACTAAGTCATGTTTTGCAGAGGGGTCAAATACTTATTTCCCTCATTAAAATGCAAATCAATTTCTAACATTTTCCACATGCGTTTTTTCTGGATTTTTTTGTTGTTATTCTGTCTCTCACTGTTCAAATAAACCTATCATTAAAATGATAGACTGATAATTTCTTTGTCAGTGGGCAAACGTACATAATCAGCAGGGGATCAAATACTTTTTTCCCTCACTGTACATATTCAGACTCTTTGCTATGACTCTCGAAATTGAGTTCAGGTGCATCCTGTTTCCATTGATCATCCTTAAGACTTTTCTACAACTTGATTGGAGTCCACCTGTAGTAAATTAAATTGATTTGACTGGATTTGGAAAGTCACACACCTGTCTATATAAGGTCTCACAGTTGACAGAGCATGTCAGAGCAAAAACCAAGCCATGAGGTCAAAGGAATTGTCGGTTGAGCTCAGAGACAAGATTGTGTCGAGGCACAGATCTGGGGAAGGGTATCAAAAAAAGTCTGCAGCATTGATGGTTCCCAAAAACACAGTGGCCTCCATCATTCTTAAATGGAAGAAATCTGGAACCACCAAGAATCTTCCTAGAGCTGGGCAGCTGGCCAAACTGAGCAATCGGGGGAGAAGGGCCTTGGTCAGGGAGGTGACCAAGAACCCGATGGTTACTCTGACAGAAATCCTCTGTGGAGATGGGAGAACCTTCTAAAAGGACAACCATCTCTGCAGCACTCCACCAATCAGGTCTTTATGGTAGAGTGGCCAGACGGAAGCCACTCCTCAGTAAAAGACACATGACAGCCTACTTGGAGTTTGCCAAAAGGCATCTAAAGGACTCTCAGAACATGATGAAACCAATATTGAACTCTTTGGCCTGAATGCCAAGAGTCACGCCTTGAGGAAACCTGGTAACATCCCTACGGTGAAGCATGGTGGTGGTAGCATCATTCTGTAGGGATGTTTTTCATCGGTAGGGACTGGGAGACTAGTCATGATCGAGGGAAAGATGAATGGAGCAAAGTACAGAGAGATACTTGATGAAAACTTGCTCCAGAGCGCTCAGGATATCAGACTGGGGTGAAGGTTCACCTTCCAACAGGACATCGGCCCTAAACACACAGCCAAGACAATGCAGGAGTGGCTTCGAGACAAGTCTCCTTGAATGTCCTTGAGTGGCCCAGCCAGAGCAACAGTTTTCAGCTGTGCTAACATAATTGCAAAAGGGTTTTCTAATGATCAATTAGCCTTTTAAAATGACAAACTTAGATTAGCTAACATAGCGTGCCATTGGAACACGGGAGTGATGGTTGCTGATAATGGTCCTCTGTACGCCTATGTAGATATTCCATAAAAAATCTGCCGTTTCCATCTACAATAGTCATTTACAACATGAACAATGTCTACACTGTATTTCTGATAAATTTTATGTTATTTTAACGGACAAAAAATCTGTTTTTCTTTCAAAAACAAGGACAAACAAGTGACCCCAAACGTTTGAACGGTACTGTGTATATATAGTACCAGTCAAAAGTATTGACACATGTACTGATTCAAGGGTTTTTCTTTATTTGTACTATTTTCTACATTGTAGAATAATAGTGAAGACAGTAAAACTATGAAATAACACATATGGAATCATGTAGTAAACAACAAAAGTGTTAAACAGATTCTTCAAAGTAGTCACCCTTTGCCTTGATGACAGCTTTGCACACTCTTGGCATTCTCTCAAAAAGCTTCATGAGGTAGTCACCTGGGAATGCAAGAACTTTAAAAGTTTCTTCCAGTGCAGTCGCAAAAACATTCAAGCGTTATGATGAAACTGGCTCTCATGAGGACTGCCACAGGAAAGGAAAACCCCAGAGTTACCTCTGCTGCAGAGGACAAGTTCATTAGAGTTAACAGCACCTCATATTGCTGTGACATGGTGAGGTTGGACTCAGGTGCAGAGAAGAGACCAGACGAGGAATCAGTGGTTAAGGATGAACATAAATACTTTACTGAGAAACAGTAGCCACAGGGTCACAGTACACTGGAAAAAAAAAAAATACTAAGTCTCGAAAACTCACTCAGGTAACAAAAGCACATGGTAAACAATTCAAGCTTTTGTAAAGAGAAACGGAAAACACACCTCTTTTAAAGGGGAAATCATAATGAGGTATAGAACACACAGAATTGTCATAATTGTCTCTAGGATGGTTTCTGCCACCCTCTGGTGACAAGTTGAACCATGACAATTGCAGCCCAAATAAATTCTTCACAGAGTTCAAATAACAGACACAAGCCTTCATGGTCCAATCAGGCCTTCATTGTCGAATTGCTGCAAAGAAACCACTACTAAAGGACACCAATAACAAGAAGAGACTCGCTTGGGCCAAGAAACACGAGCAATGTACATTAGACCTGTGGAAATCTGTCCTTTGGTCTGATGAGTCCAAATTTGAGATTTTTGGTTTGAACCGCCATGTCTTTGTGAGACGCAGAGTAGGTGAACGGATGATCTTCGCATGTGTAGTTCCCACCGTGAAGCATGTGAGGTGTGATGGTATGGAGGTGCTTTGCTGCTGACACTCTCAGTGTTTTATTTAGAATTCAAGACACACTTAACCAATCATTGCTACCACAGCATTCTGCAGCAATACGCCATCCCATCTTGTTTGCGCATAGTGTTACTATCATTTGTTTTTCAACAGGACAATGAACCAAAACACCCCTCCAGGCTGTGTAAGGGATATTTGACCAAG
This sequence comes from Brachymystax lenok tsinlingensis, assembly GCA_030435695.1. Lineage (NCBI taxonomy): Eukaryota > Metazoa > Chordata > Actinopteri > Salmoniformes > Salmonidae > Brachymystax > Brachymystax lenok. Next base: position 37,307,176 of record CM059813.1, read on the forward strand.
AAGGAGAGTGATGGAGTGCTGCATCAGATGACCTGGCCTCCACAATCACCTGACCTCAGCCCAATTGAGATGGTTTGGGATGAGTGTAGGAAAAGCAGCCAACAAGTGCTCAGCATATGTTGGAACTCCTTCAAGACTGTTGGAAAAGCTTTCCTTATGAAGCTGGTTGAGAGAATGCCAAGAGTGTGCAAAGGTGGCTACTTTGAAGAATCTCAAATATAAAATATGTTTTGATTTTTTGGTTACTTCATGATTCAATATGTTATTTCATAGTTTGATGTCTTCCCTATTATTCTACAATGTAGAAAATTGTAAAAATAAAGAAAAACCCTTGAATGAGTACGTGTCCAAACATTTTACTGGTACTGTATATAATGTAATTTTTCTTGGCATTTAAGGGAACACCAATAGCTGGAATTGTCGATTTGAATAAGCAAGCTATCCAATGTTTGAGGCATTTTTCAATCTGCATGGAGACCATATATAAGTGATTTTACTATTACATTGATAAAATGTCATTTGGCTATACTGCAGATTCCTTTTTAGGACCAACTCTACTACACTGTACACAACATAATCCAAATGGAAGTTCCTAATTCCAATTTCCTCTACACCTAATCTTTGGCAGATATAGGTAACACTAGTCCACTCGATGAAGTTAGGGGCCAAACTCAGGTACAATGGTCACCATTTAAAGTACGTTATTTGACACATCGATCCTATTTAATTATCATTGTTTATGAGACTATATGCATGGAATTTTAAACAATTCACAACAAATCTCAATCTAGGAAACATTTATCCTCTTTGTCTAACATTTTGCTTACTATATTTCCATCGACACAGACATTTGTGGATATATACTGTATATAAAACCATTTGTAGACCTACACATCGGAGTCTATCTGCATGTGTCAGATTCATTATATTGTCCATCACAGAACACCCCTCTTACCCAGGCTGCTGCCTGAATCAGTCTTGCATGCTGCAACAGCAAAGCCATTTTTGCAGAACGCTAGCTAATTTGTGAAGCAATCTCAGAATAAAACATATTGAAAACCTCCTTGAGAAGGTAGGACACTCCATATAGTGTATCATGTGTTTTACATGGCTGGCAGTCTAAGTACTAAGGCCCTGGTTCAAAATGACAAATACAGTATCCTCCGACAAACATTTTCACTTGGCCAATGCTAAGTGCATTCATTTTGGGCTTTAAGAGCCTTCTGCTACTTATAGCTAGTTCTGTTAATACATTTCACAATTATTCACAGTTTGATGACTCTGTATAAACATCTTTAAGATGTAAAAGTGTCAAACCTAAAATGTAAATAGTTTTGCTGTAAAGTCTGTATTATTTGCTTTTGTCTTCTGTTCATCCACTGTTGAGTGGAGATGTTTCATCAAAAAATGCATGTCTTTGTTTGAGTCTGGGCACCGAAAAGCAAACTGCAAAGTATGCAATTCTTTCTAAACATTGTTTTGATATTTTTCCTGCATCTTGGTGTTCCTATGGAATCATCAACCCAAGTGAATTTGTGTGTATAACAGAGCTATACAGTATGTTTTCAAAGAGCAACCACAGTAATATTAGTGGAGACATGAGTAACCATGAAGATCCCCAAGGAACCATTGGAGTTCCTCAAGGAACCATTGGCAGTCAATGGTTCATATTTTTACCTTTGGTTAGTTGAGATGTTCTTGGAGGAACCTTTAATGTTTCAATGTAGGAAAGGGTTCTTCAAATAATATTTTCAGAGGGGTTCCTAAAGGAACCTTTTTGAACTGGAAAGATTCCAACTATGAGACAATTCTTAAAACCCCAAAAAGTTATTCCAGTTATTTTACTTCTAAGAGTGTATACTGTCAACACCACAGACAGAGAGCATTATCTATTCTGTCTGTGACTATAATTCATTTTGGGACATGTTTATATATTTTTCCCACCTGGAGTGAACAATATCTCCTGCAGCATCAGGGCTCTTATAAAACCCCACAATCCACTGCAAAATGTGCCACTAAAGCAGTCTATCCCTCTGCCAGTTCTCCACCAGTGTGAAGCGGCAGGTTGGGCAGCATGTTGGGTAGCAGCCTGGTCTCACGGTTGAGCCAGATGAAGTGTCAGTTCAGGCATGCTCTGGGGCTAAGTCAGTCTCACTCCTCACTCTCCTCCTCATCTCCCTTAGAGGTTTTGCTCGTGCGCTGGAAACAGTGGACAATGGAGGCCAGGAAAAAGCTGGTCATGATGGCCACTACAGACACAGAGATGCCGGAGAAGATGATGATAAGTAAGTCTGTTAAGGTAAGGGTGATTTGGCACTCCCGGAAGCTGTCCTGTGAGAGCTGGCTCAGGGACACCCGTCTGCCGTCCATGGGTAGTGAACACTCTATGCCCTCCACTCCTACAAGGTGACAAAAAAGAGGGATATGTTTAGGACCAGACAGAAAACCCAATAATAGAGCCCCAATTATCATTATGATCATGTAAAACAAACCGTCCCTCTAACAGAAACTATTAATAACATAAACTCTCGAGATTTTGACCTCTAGATACAATAACTTTTGATATTCCAAGACACGTTTTATTACGTCTTCTTTACTAAATGGAATGTCTGGATTCTTTTCAAATTCTATGAATTATGTTCCTTGAGGTTAAACAGAAGTCAATTAACCAGATAAATCACTTGGCATAACCTCTGGTTTTTATTTATGGCATTGCTGGAACAGCCAGAAGGCATGGAGCATCTTCACTGAACTCAAAATACTACACCAGAGATCATATTTTAGCGACAGTTGATCAATAGCTTCTAAAAATAGTTGTGGATTCTGTTTTATCACAAGCACTTACAGTAAGAAAGACCGCAATTTGGGTAGCACGTGCGCCACATATAGAACACCTTGTTGCGTTGTGGTCATAGATATAATCCACAGAAGGTTTTTAGAACCTCTAACCCTGGCACTTTGACACTTAAACCCATGGGTAGACTAGCAATGGCTGCCAGTCCTGACTATTGTTGGTTGTGGTTGTCAGTTTGCCTTTCACAAATGTAGGCCTACTCTTCAGAAAGCAAACGCCTACTGCTGAACAGAGAAGACTAATATGTCTGTAGAAGCTGACAAAAAAAATCCCAACAACTTTTAAGCAATTCTGAGCAAACAGTTTTTCAAAGTAGCTTATCTTGAGCACAACAGACATAACGGGTGAGTAGCCTATACTTCATCTTCATCATTGGGTGAGTCAGTGTCACTGGAAAGTTCATTTTGTAGCCAGGGTTTCCGTTAGGTGCTGGATAAGTGACTGGGAAGATTGAAATTGATCAGACATTTGAGAAATGTACCGATCATCCATGACCTATAAGGACGTCAACCCACGCAGCCAGCACCATCAATAAACACTTTATTGTGTTTCGATGTGTAGCATAAGCAAAACTTTATTGTTTTATTGTGTTATACTTTAATAAAACAACAAGTGTCCACTTTACGGTTCAGCTGTCAGAGTTTTGACCGCTAATTGCATCAGGGCATTGCTTGCATATGTACATAGGCTTTGGCATCCGCTGTATAATATTAATACGAACAAATATATATAAAGGAAGTGAAGCCAGTTTAGGCCTAGCCCCAGAGAGAGAGAGAGAGGAGAGAGAGATAGAGATATGCCAACATAATGCTAAAATACCAAGATGCATTTCTTTATTCTTGTCAGATAGGCTAATGCGTCTGCTGTACACATATAGGTGTACAAAGGTGACTAATTTGTTAATTTCTGATCAGAATGTTTATTATAAAGATAAGCATTATACTGTTTAGATCATAGGAGCAATTCTGGTAGGCCTAAAGCATTCTTCCTCACCTCAAAATCAAATATCGGGGTCAGTTGGAGGGCTGGTGCTGATCCAACGCTCTTAACAACTAGCCATTGTTTATAGGAAAATACGAGCAGGATATTATATCGTGGCAAACACCACATTACAGTTTGAGCTTAATTTGGCCAAAGAAAATGGCTCAACAGAATAAAACACGTGAAATGGTTCAAACCTTTATAACAGGCTATATTGCAGCAATTACCAAGAAAGTCTAACGCCTACAGTACCAAACAAATTAAAGCAATAGGCTAATAACATGTATTTTACAAAAGGCCTACTTATAATCTTAAACTAATTACGGAGCACACAATTAAAAAAACAGATCGAATTAATTTAGTCAACAGAGTGAAACAACAAAACACATTTTGCTTATTTAAAGAACTGGCTAGATTAATACATATACAAGAAAAAGTATGTGAACCCTTTGGAATTACCTGGATTTCTGCAGAAATTAGTCATGACATTTGATCTGATCTTCATCTTAGTCACAACAATAGACAAACACAGTGTGCTTAAACTAATAACACACAAATTATTGTATTTTTCTTGTTTATATTGAATACATAATTTAAACATTCACAGTGTAGGTTGGAAAAAGTATGTGAACGCCTAGGCTAATGACTTTTCCAAAAGTCAATTGGAGTCAGGAGTCAGCTAACCTGGAGTCCAATAAATGAGACGAGATTGGAGATGTTGGTTAGAGCTGCCCTGCCCTATAAAAAACACTCACAAAATGAGAGTTTGCTATTTACAAGAAGCATTGCCTGATTTGAACCACGCCTCAAACAAAAGCAATCTCAGAAGACCTAAGATTAAGAATTGTTGACTTGCATAAAGCTGGAAAGGGTTATAAAAGTATTTCTAAAAGCCATGATGGTCATCAGTCCACAGTAAGACAAATTGTCTATAACTTGAGAAAGTTCAGCACTGTTGCTACTCTCCCTAGGAGTGGCCGTCCTGCAAAGATGACTGCAAGAGCACAGTGCAGCATGTTCAATGAGGTTAAGAAGACTCCTAGAGTGTCAGCTAAAGACTTACAGAAATCTCTGGAACATGCTAACATCTCTGTTGAAGAGTCTACAATAAGTAAAATACTAAACTAGAATGGTGTTCATGGGGGGACACCACGGAAGAAGCCACTGCTGTCCAAAAAAACCATTGCTGCTCGTCTTAAGTTTGCAAAAGAGCACCTTGATGTTCCACATCGCTTCTGGCAAAATATTCTGTGGACAGATTAAACTAATGTTGAGTTGTTTGGAAGGAACACACAACACTATGTGTGGAGAAAAAAAGGCACAACACACCAACCTCAAAACCTCCTCTCAACTGTAAAGTATGGTGGAGGGAGCATCATGGTTTGGGCTGCTTTGCTGCCTCAGGGCCTGGACAGCTTGCTATCATCGACAGAAAAAGGAATTCCTAAGTTTATCAAGACATTTTGCAGGAGAATGTAAGGCTATCTGTCCGCCAATTGAAGCTCAACAGAAGTTGGGTGACGCAACAGGACAATGACCCAAAACAAAGAAGTAAATCAACAACAGAATGGCTTCAACAGAAGAAAATACACCTTCTGGCCTCAACCCGATTTAAAATGCTGTGTCATGACCTTGACAGTGATTCACAAAAGACATCCTAAGAGTACTGCTGAACTGAAACAGTTTGTAAAGATGAATTATCCAAAATTCCTCCTGACCTTTGTGCATGTCTGATCCGCAACTACAGAAAACGTTTGGCTGAGATTATTGCTGCCAAAAGAGGGTGAACCAGATATTAAATCCAAGGGTTCACATACTTTTTCCACCATACACTGTGAATGTTTACGCAGTGTGTTCAATAAAGACATGAAACCGTATAATTGTTTGTGTGTTATTAGTTTAAGCAGAATGTGTTTGTCTATTGTTGTGACTTAGATGAAGATCAGATCAAATTTGATGGCCAATTTATGCATAAATCCAGGTAATTCTTGCCACTGTACCTACTATAATAACAATGATATATAATAAGAATAATGATAAAACATGTTCCAAAATTGCATCCTACCTAAATAGCGAGTAGCCTGCATTTGGTCATTTTTGTGGTATTAAAAAATATTCTGGTAATGTCTTCTATCATGTAAATGATGTAGAATTGCATGAAATGCTTTTATAAAAGGCAAAAAAATTTACCAGACCCTACAATATTTTTTTGCCCATTTGTGGAATTCCTAAAAACTTGTCTGCTCAACTGTTTGCCACTATGCAAATGCACCCCCAACTCAAAACATCTTCCTGTGGCTGTGATGACCACACATTGTGGATGTCAAAGTTCGTTTTTACTCATCCCATTCATTTTAAGGGAAGAACAAACCATTGGTCTTTTTCCATTATAACGTCATTATTCTTAAGTCTGAGTCCCAAGGTTACATGAGCTGTGGATCATCGCCTCACTGAACCAATTTGTTAACAGTGAGTAAATATTTAAAGTGCCGTTGACATGTACTGTGCTGTGCTGATGGGATAACATTACGTGAGACGAGAGAGCTGGCTATTTTACAGGCTCTAGTAGTTCCACGGATTCTACCTCCGCAAATGGAAGGCTTTTAGCTATGCGCTGTGTGAGAGAGATTTTCAGGTGGCTTGGCTGCACAACTGGAAGACTGATGGAGCAAAACTGAACAGATTAAAATGTTATAATGTATTTTGGCAACTTCAAACAACCTTATCATACTACAGTATGCACTTACAATCCAGGATTTCATTGCCAGCTGAGCTAATACTGCTTTTGTTTTTTCTTATGCTGTCTAGAATAGCAATGCAAAGTAATGAACAAACAAGCCTCTTGACATTTGTTGGTGCAATAATGTTGGTTGACAACACTACGTTGTTAAACAGCTGATTAATTGGTCTAATTAGCTCATGTATTGTGTGTTAAATTACAACCATGGCTGTTTATGAAGGAGCTGATCGTGGACTACAGGAGACTGCAGAGAGAGCCCCGATCCACACTGACAGGGCTGCAGTGAAGGAGGTCAAAAGCTTCAAGTTCCTCAACGTGCACGTCACTGAGGACATATATTGTCCTCAGTGACTTGCCTCAGGAGGCTGAAGAAATTTGGCTTGGCTCCTAAGACCGTCTCAAACTTCTACAGATGTACCATCGATAGCATTCTGTCAGGCTGTATCACCACCTGGTATGGCAACTGCACCGCCCGTAACCGCAGGGCTCTCCAGAGCGAAATCTACAGCACCTGGTGTCACAGGAAGGCCAAGACGATCATCAAGGACCTCAGCCACCTAAGCCACAGCCTGTTCACCCCGCTACAATCTAGAAGGCGGGGACAGTACATGTGCATCAAAGTTGGGACCGAGAGACTGTTAAGCAGCTTCTACCTCCATCAGAATGTTAAACATTCATCACTGGCCGGCCTCCACCCAGAACCAAGCCCTGAACCTTAGACACTGTTACTAGCCGGCTACCACCCGGTACTCTACCCTGCACCTAACTGCTGCCCCATGTACATAGAGTCATTGAACACTGGTCACTTCAGTAATGTTTACATACTGTTTTACCCACTTTATATCTTACACTGTATTCTAGTCATGGCTTATCCTATATAACTACTGCTGTACACACCTTTTCTATTCATATACTGTCCGTACTGTCTATACCCACCATTACATATACAGTATACATATTTATATTCCGGACTCTGACATTGCTTGATCTGATAGGTATTCATTTCTTGTTTTTTTTTTAAACGTTTGGATTATGTGTGTATGGTTAATGTACTACTAGATATTGCTGCACTGTTGGAGATACAAACATAAGCATTTTGCTGAATCTGAGATAACATCTGCAAAACTGTGTACACGACCAATAAACTTTGATTTGATTTGTTTAGCTTGTAGGGAAACATATCTGACTAAAGTACACGTTTGATACAAAGTGTCTTTTTTGCTTGAAATGCATTTTTATAGTTGTCTAAAACAAGCTCTGTAGGGCACTGGTTAGTCACCGACACTGACACACTTATTGACCTCTGACCTCTACACTGTCATCGCTGTACAGTTGACCATATCCCTTTCTCCCCTCAACATTGTTGCACAACACAGGCTATTATCAACACTGTTGAATAATGAGAACCCCTAGCAAAGGTATAAAATGAGGACAACCGTATGTACAGTAAATAAATTGCCTCTTTGCACTGGGATGAAAAAGCTAGACATATCGATGCAAATGTTAACTCCCAGGTGGGCAGAAAGGAAGCCTAGAGGAGGTGGGTGCATACTTACCGTTGCCACATGTCAAAGCATGCATGCACATACGCTTTCCCACACTCTCTCACAGACACACACACACACTCTCACACAGACAGCCCAGATTGTAGCAGCATGTTCTGCTGTCAACATTACAATCCACTCTGCTTTAGGTTCTTGTTTATGTGAGCTTGTATTTGTACTACCAATTTTGGTAGTTTTGTATTTTGAGTAAATATACGTGATTACTCATCTCCGTTGTCCTGCGCCTGACTCTGCCTACCTGCTACATTGAGACTTCTGACACCGTCTATACATTTTAGGCTTTTAAAATGGGATTACATGGTCAGATGGAAAGTTCACATGAACACCCAAAGAAAGTTTATAAGAGGCTGCATTTCAATTCAACTCAGAGTTGGGTATAGTTTTGGGATCGTATACATTGCTTACGCCAGCTGTGTTGTCCACTTAAGTAAGAGATTAATGACCTCTATTTATATTCACACACCACTTCAGATGGCAAGCTCATCACCCAGGAGACCCAGCCTTAGGCTCTGAGATGGGCCTGTCTCTCTGGCCGCTCTGCCCCAGCATCACCCTACACATTGATTAATGAGATTGCAGATCAACGTTTGCCTGTTTAACAGGGTCCTGTTAGAGTTACTGATATTAACTTTATCCTGCTCCCTGTGGGGCAAGACGACAGGCCTCATTTTCCCAGCACTAAATGAATCCCTGCTCAGCTGACAGTGGATATGTTTAACCTGTACTGATTATCCCGTGGTTAACATCTTATTTTATACATCATGCAGGAAACCACCGCCACTTTTTCGGTATGTGGAAATTACTGAAAATGGGTGAAATCAGTATAAACCGAAAACGATAGGCCTTAATTATTTTGCCAATGGAGCAGTACTTTGGAATTACCATTTATTTAAAGCTGCAATCAGCAGTTGAAACAATAACAAAACGTACTGTTTTGGTAAAAGCTAAGGGATTGGGCTGGAGAAATGTAACAACTATCAATAGTTTTAACAATGTTTTGAGGCTATATAGTGTTTGTTTACATTTACTTTGTTTCCAAACACTTGAGTAAATAAAATACGCGTATATTTTGGGTTATGATGGGGGATGAGATTTTAACTGAGTTCATGAGGCATTTCTCAGTTATATTCTTCAAGAATCAATGGGTACATATTATACATTTATTAGTCCAAAAATGTATGTATCAACTGCAGATTGCCGCTTTAATAGAACAAAAATCCAATATTTGAACACTGTGCCCCCAGTCAAATATTTGTGCAATTTAATGTACATACACTAAGCTTCAGTGGACACCTGTTACACAAATCTTCCCTATTATATAATTCGAACATGATAATTCTGACTGGGACGATCTCCAAAATACTGTCTGTCTCTGAGACAAACATCCTAGTTTGATTTCCTATACATGACAGACAGCTCCCTTAGTTCCTGTCTCTCACAGGCTCTGTAGTTTCTTGTGATACTGATACGATTTGGTTCTGGGTGCTGGGATTACGGTCTCTGTAACTGGCCTCTATACCTTAAGCCACAAAGGTATTATGTGCAGATGTTACAAGACAGAACAGCTAGCCTCTTGAGCAGACATCCGTTTTGCACTGTTTTGCTATGGCTGTATTCATCAATCTAGCAAGATGGCTTATGGACATTGGCTTTCACCTGAATAAAACACGTTCAACTCATACTATGTAGTACAGAATAAAAGTATAATAAACCATATACAAATATGATGATATCATAGTGAATTCAAGATATGAAAATGAACGAGCCGTTTCATACGTTATAATATGTCTATGTATAGTTCAAATCAAATCAAACTTTATCTGTCACATGCGCCGAATACAAAGTGTAGACCTTACCGTGAAATGCTAACTTAGAAGCCCTTAACCAACAGTGCAGTTCAAGAAGAGTTAAGAAAATATTTACCAAATAAACTAAAGTAAAAAATAATAAAAAGTAACACAATAACATAACAATAACGAGGCTATACAGGGGGTACCGGTACCGAGTCAGTGTGCGGAGGTACAGGTTAGAGGTAATTTGTACATGTAGGTAGGGGTGAAGTGACTATGCATAGATAATAAACAGTGGGTAGCAGCAGTGGTACAAAACAAATGGAGGCGGGGGGGCCAGTCAATGTAATAGTCCGGTGGACATTTTATTAATTGTTCAGCAGTCTTATGGCTTGGGGGTAGAAGCTGTTAAGGAGCCTTTTGGTCCTAGACTTAGCACTCCGGTACCGCTTGCCGTACGCTAGCAGAGAAAACAGTCTATGACTTAGGTGACTGGAGTCTCTGACAATTTTATGGGCTTTCCTGCAGGACCTATTATATAGCTTGGCCCCAGTGATGTATTGGGCCGTACACACTACCCCCCCTTCACACCCCTGAGGGTCCTCAACACCCCCAGTGTTGAGGATCAGCGTGGCAGACGTGTTGTTGCCTACCCTTACAACCTGGGGGCCAGAGCTATATCTTATTTCCGCCAATAGCCATAGTCTATTACTGCTACAGTGAGGGAAAAAAGCATTTGATCCCCTGCTGATTTTGTACCTTTGCCCACTGACAAAGAAATGATCAGTCTATAATTTTAAAGGTAGGTTTTTTTGAACAGTGAGAGACAGAATAACAACAAAAAAATCCAGAAAAACGCATGTGAAAAATTTTATAAATTGATTAGCATTTTAATGAGGGAAATAAGTATTTGACCCAGTCTCAATCAGAAAGATTTCTGGCTCCCAGGTGTCTTTTATACAGGTAACGAGCTGAGATTAGGAGCATACTCTTAAAGGGAGTGCTCCTAATCTCAGCTTGTTACCTGTATAAAATACACCTGTCCACAGAAGCATTCAATCAATCAGATTCCAAACTCTCCACCACGGCCAAGACCAAAGAGCTCTCCAAGGATGTCAGGGACAAGATTGTAGACCTACACAAGGCTGAAATAGGCTACAAGACCATCGCCAAGCAGCTTGGTGAGAAGGTGATAACAGTTGGTGCGATTATTCGCAAATGGAAGAAACACAAAAGAACTGTCAATCTCCCTCTGCCTGGGGCTCCATGCAAGATCTCACCTCGTGGAGTTCCAATGATCATGAGAACGGTGAAGAATCTTGTCAATGATCTCAAGGCAGCTGGGACCATAGTCACCAAGAAAACAATTGGTAACACACTACACCGTGAAGGACTGAAATCCTGCAGCGCCCGCAAGGTCCCCCTGCTCAAGAAAGCACATATACATGCCCGTCTGAAGTTTGCCAATGAACATCTGAAGGATTCAGAGGACAACTGGTTGAAAATGTTGTGGTCAGATGAGACCAAAATGGAGCTCTTTGGCATCAACTCAACTCGCCGTGTTTGGAGGAGGAGGAATGCTGCCTATGACCCCAAGAACACCATCCCCACCATCAAACATGGAGGTGGAAACATTATGCTTTGGGGGTGTTTTTCTGCTAAAGGGACAGGACAACTTCACCGCATCAAAGGGACGATGGACGGGGCCATGTACCGTCAAATCTTGAGTGAGAACCTCCTTCCCTCAGCCAGGGCATTGAAAATGGGTCGTGGATGGGTATTCCAGCATGACAATGACCCAAAACACATGGCCAAGGCAACAAAGGAGTGGCTCAAGAAGAAGCACATTAAGGTCCTGGAGTGGCCTAGCCAGTCTAGAAACCTTAATGACTTGGAGAAGATCTGCAAAGAGGAGTGGGACAAAATCCCTCCTGAGATGTGTGAAAACCTGGTGGCCAATTACAAGAAACGTCTGACCTCTGTGATTGCCAACAAGGGTTTTGCCACCAAGTACTAAATCATGTTTTGCAGAGGGGTCAAATACTTATTTCCCTCATTAAAATGCAAATCAATTGATAACATTTTTCACATGCTTTTTTCTGGATTTTTTTTTGGTTATTCTGTCTCTCACTGTTCAAATAAACCTACCATTAAAATTATAGACTGATAATTTTTTTGTCAGTGTGCAAACGTACAAAATCAGCAGGGGATCAAATACTTTTTTCCCTCACTATATCGCCATACATACAGTATGGGCTACGAGAGTAAGGTGCACCAATATAGAGTCATCCAGAATATGATACAGCTAGAAACCAATCCGGTTGGCCAGCACACACAGGTATGGGCAACCACATGGTTATCTTACAGCTAATGTCGCCTCTAGATGGATTACAATCAGGATTACAGCCAGCCTTGGGGATAGTGGTGTCCATTTGTAACTCACTTCCTGTCTCCTGGGGGATTGATCTAGCTGGCTGTCGTAGGCTTATTTCGGAGGATTGTTTCTCCTCCCACTTCAACACCTCAGTGGCTGTCGTGATTTATTCCAACGTCGATAGCAGAAGAGTGAGAATCGTTAGATGGACCCATGGCATAAAGGCAATTATCTCATAATTCCTAATTAAACTGTGGAATGGGTATACATTAATTTTCCATTACTCAAAGACAATCACAGAGAATAAATCAAAGAAAATAAGATTCAGAATCAGAGGGAGATAGAGTCAGAGGGAGATAGAGAGTGGGAAGAGACAAATAGAGATGGAGTAGAGTGTCTGAATGCACAAAGTGACAACCCTTCATGTGACAGTGAGGCCAAGTGTGAGTCATTCAAATCAGGAGGGGTTCACCTTATGCACAGGGACTCAGTGATCTCATAGTCACATGGGGATACTCTCAGCACAAACATTTAGCATGGCTCATTCAACACACATGCGCACATAAAAACAGACACAAAATCCACAGCTGTATAAAGCACTAGCTTGATCTTTCTTTTCTCAGAATGATGTACTCATAATGTATTACTCATAACGTACGTAGCACTTTGTGGATTGCTTGCTAAGCTATACACTTCAACGTCAGCTTGAATTCATTCAACGTTAAATAAACATTAAATGGCCAAGGTCAAATACACTCTCTTCTCAAGTAAGTGAAATAATACATTCTCCCTGACAACCATGCCCGAGGCAAAGACAGTTGATGATTTTGTAATGTAATGCAATGTTAACTCCGTACTGAATATAATATGAGACAGTGATGTGGAAAGCCAGTGAATTCACAGTGATGTCATATTTACAGAGATGCTCATGCAGTGTGGTAACAGCTCTCTGTGGAGTAACCTGATAGGCTGTGAAGGAACATTTTGACATTGACCCTGTCACATGAGCTGTGGATCATGAACAGTGTTGATAGCTGTGTCTTATTAGGCCTCAGACACTGGCCCATGGGACCCATGGGAGCTAGGCCGCCCTGCCCTGCTATGCCCTGCTTTGGCCTGCCCTGTGGATGACTGTGGCTCCTGTTACCCAGCTGGTCACTGTGGTACCAGCCTGATCTCATAGACTAGACGTAACATAGTAAATATAAATCCAGTGATATCAAATTAGCGTGATATGTTACGTTTGGAATGGTTACATAAGACAGAAGGTTACTTAAAAGGATACTTCTGGATTTTGGCAAGTCAGTGTCAGATGAACTCGTGGATACCATTTTTATGTCTCTGTGTCCAATAAGAAGGATTCAGAGGTAGTTTTGCGAGCCAATGCTAACTAGCGTTAGCGCAATGACTGAAAGTCTATGGGTATCCACTAGCACTAGTTAGCAACTTCCTTCAAACTGCACACAGAGACATAAAAATGGTATCCACAAGTTCATCTGAGTCTGGGGAAGTAGATAAAGGGTATCATTGCCAAAATCCAGAAGTATACCTTTTAATAAGGCAAAAAACGAAAGTAGGGTGGCCGGTTGGGGTGGATGGGTAGACATATAATGCGAACATCTAGCAACCAAAAGGTTGCGTGTTTGAAGATGCAAAACATTTTTTTATTGTGAAACAAATAAAACTCCCCTATTCTTCAAGGCAAAACTGCTCCAGCTCCTTTGAGTTGGATGGGTTCTGCTGGTGGACAGCAATCTTTAAGTCATACCACAGGTTTCCAATTGGATTGAGGTCAGGACTTTGACTAGGCCATTCCACGACTTTTAAATGTTTCCCCTTAAACCACTCGAGAGTTGCTTTAGCAGTATGCTTAGGGTCATTGTCCTGCTGGAAGGTGAACCTCCGTCCCAGTCTCAAATCTCTGGAAGACTGAAACAGGTTTCCCTCAGTTTCCCTGTATTTAGCGCCATCCATCATTCCTTCAATTCTGACCAGTTTCCCAGTCCCTGCCGATGAAAAACATCCCCACAGCATGATGCTGCCACCACCAAGCTTCACTGTGGGGATGATGTTCTCGGGGTGATGAGAGGTGTTGGGTTTGCGCAAGACATAGCGTTTTCTTTGATGGCCAAAAAGCAAACTTTTTGTCTCATCTGATTAGAGTACCTTCTTCCATATTTTTGGGGAGTTTCCTGCATGCCTTTTGGCAAACATCAAAAGTGTTTGCTTATTTTTTCTTTAAGCAAAGCTTTTTTTCTGGCCACTCTTCCGTAAAGCCCAGCTCTGTGGAGTATACGGCTTAAAGTGGTCCTATGGACAGATACTCCAATCTCCACTGTGGAGCTTTGCAGCTCATTCAGGGTTATCTTTGGTCTCTTTGTTGCCTCTCTGATTAATGCCCTCCTTACCTGGTCCGTGAGTTTTGGTGGGCGGCCCTCTCTTGGCAGGTTTGTTGTGGTGCCATGTTCTTAAATTTTTTAATAATGGATTTAATGGTGCTCAGTGGGATGTTTAAAGTTTGGGATTAGTTTTTATAACCCAACCATGATCTGTACTTCTCCACAACTTTGCCCCTGACCTGTTTGGAGAGCTCTTTGGTGGTGCCGCTGCTTGGTGGTGCCCCTTGCTTAGTGGTGTTGCAGACTCTGGAGCCTTTCAGAACAGGTGTATATATACTGAGATCATGTGACACTTAGATTGCACACAGGTGGACTTTATTTAACTAATTATGTGACTTCTGAAGGTAATTGGTTGCACCAGATCATATTTAGGGGCTTCATAGCAAAGGGGGTGAGTACAGATGCACGCACCACAATTATTTTTTCATTTCACTTCACCAATTGGGACAATTTTTTGAGGCCCATTACATGAAATCCAAATAAAAATCCATTTAAATTACAGGTTGTAATGCAACAAAATAGGAAAAGCGCCATGGGGGAGGAATACTTTAGCAAGCCACTGTATCTACCTCTATCAGTCCAGTATCCCTGCACATTGTAAATGTGGCATTGGAACAGACCCTGTATATAACTCTTTACTTTCTAGTGTACTTCTTATTTCTTATTTTTATTTATTGTGTGTTTTTGTTCTATTGTATGTTACTTTTAGTGCTAGATTGATATTGATTACTGCATTGTCGGGGTTGAAGCTTGCAAGAAAGGCATTTCACTATACTTGTACATATGACATTAAAACTTGAAACGTAAATCCTAACCTTAACCCCTAAATCTAACCCCTAGCCTAGCTAACGTTAGCCACCTATCTCACTTTAGCATTAGCGTTAGCCACCTTCACCACCTAGCTAACATTTGCCACAATAAATTTGCCACATTTCGTTAACATATCACACGAAACGGATCATACGAAACAAATTAATACTTACGATACAAAACCGAATTTATCATACTAATTGGAGATTTCCTGGATTCACGTTTACTATGTTACATCTACCCCTGAGTCCAGGTTGGTGCTATAGAACTGTGTTGCTCTAAATGATACATGTTCATCCCAAGAGCTCTGGAGACAGCAGTGGATGTTGACACTCATTCCCTGATAAAACATTTAGGCACCTGATTGGTGACAGACAGGCAGACCTGCGCAAAGGAACGTCCCCTCAGAAGAGTGGACTGACAGACTGATTACAAAGACTGTATCCTTGACAGGTTTATGGAGAGAGGTTGTCAATTGATATTCAAGGTTGGAAATCATGACATTATGCAGATGAATATCTGTTATTACTCATTTTACAACAGTCACATTATCTACTGACTGTCTATGGAGATCCACAGTCCATTGGAACTCTGAAAGAGTACATCAATAGGTATGATTAGATAATATGTGTCTTGGACATCTGTCAATTTGGTAAAAAAAAGGTAATCTGGACAGTGACCCTTTTAATCCATAAAAGCCCAACATATTTGGCATTTACAATACACTCAACACAGTTACCCAATCAGAGTTATGCAAACAGAGTATGCACAACGTATGCTGTGTGCAGTGCAGTGGACTGGTATAGTACAGTATGTCTATCACATGGGAAATCAGCATGTGAGAACAGGCACAAACGGGTCTAGAGCATGTCTACACTGCTGCTGCTAAAGTAATGCTAAACAGGGTCTACTCCATGATAACAGGATTAGGACAGAAGGGGATATTCATGTGTGGTGAGTTGGGAATGATTTGATGGGTGGAGGAATTTGTCTATATTTTCATTATTCCATGTTTCCATGACCACTCTATGGTAATATAAACTAGCTGTTGATGCTGTTTGTGCATCAATCCTAACCATTACCATTTTAGGTCTGGATTCAAGGGTCCATTATTCTATGACAAATCATGCACCCAAGGAGGATGCTGATGATGGTTCTGTGAAATGTTGATACATGTTGAAGAGCTTATCAAGTCAGCCTTGTTCTATAAATTACTGTCCATCTGTTACTGCAGGAATAGACCTACCCCCAAACACAAAAAACACATGCACGCATGCATGCAAGCATACACGCACGCATGCATGCACACACACAAACACACACAGACACACACACTCACCACTCATGAATCAGGTCCTTTCATAATACTCAAGAATATTTTGGGTGGTGTAAAGTTTTCACACCAACACATCTGTTCAGCAAGAGCAACTTGGTATTGTTAGCAGTGTGTAGGTGTGTCTGACTCTAATCTTTCTTTTGGAATCCGTTTCTGTATGTGTGGTTCACAACAATTCCTCCACAATGTGAGCAGTTGAGAAGAGACTGGCTGAATCATGCACAGATTTTCAGATACCCTGGACCCATGAGAAATTACATTTACCTGAAAATGCCTTTGGAGCTGCAGCCAGGGACTTCAAATCATAAGTTCTCCTTTTATTTCAAATGTACAGCTTTCTTAATTTTACCCATATGCATCAGCAACATTTCCTATTTTTAATGAGCACAGAGGCAGTCCCAGAATAATACTGTACCCCTGTGCTCTACAAATTTCCTACTTGCAAATGCATTCATCAGTATATACTGTATCATGCATATGCCCAGTGCTGATGCAAACTGCATAGTGTTCTTCAGGTCTACTGCTAAATAAAGTTATAAAGTCTGTATGTGAGTGTGTGTATGTTTGGTTGATGGTGCTAAATAGAAAAGGTCACTATGGTTTATTAATGGTTAGCGGGTGGTTTTGCCTCCTAGCCAGGTCACACAGTAAACACTGATTTGAATGTAAATACATTACATGAGGTGAGACGCTGCACTGCTAACTCAATATGAGAGTGCATCTCAGAGCCCAGTTGGCAGGTATGCTAGAGGGGTTGGCTGATTGGGACAATGGCCTGTTGTTTGTTGCAGCTGATGTGTGCTTGGCCAGCATATCTAATAGAATTCATTACAGACTGCAGTAGATAACACTGAGGACAAGTGATGAATGCATTTGCAGCTTCTTACCACGAGGAATGAGGTATTCCTGCCAGTTTATCAACTTCTCTTTCTCACACAGACCCAACCTTTTGCGGATGCTTTATTATTGAGGAGTAGTTGGGAGAGGAACAAGGGTGACAATTACATGGTACAGCACTAACTAAATGTGTGAGGATGTTTTTGTTAGTTGTCAGCAGTTTGCAGTTTGGGGTTCAATCCCAGGCTGTGTTATTATCGGCCGTGCCAGGGAGTCCCATAGGGCGGTGCACAATTGTCCCAGCGTTGTCTGGGTTAGGGTAGCGTTTGGCTGGGGGGGCTTTACTTGGTTCATTGCGCTCTAGCAACTCCTTGTGGAGGGCCTGGCGAGTGTTAAGAAGCGTGGTTTGGCAGGTCATGTTTTGGAGGACTCATGACTCGACTTTCGCCTCTCCCGAGCCCGATGAGACAAGATAGTAATCATGAAATTGCGAAGAAATCGGGGTAAAAAAATCAAGTAAGGTTATGTGAACATGATGTCCATATCCACAGGGTAGTGTTTATAGTATCTCAGAACACAGACATAATGGATAGGATCCCTGGGCTGTTAGCAGCTTTACCCACTTTGCCTGAATTATAGATTGTATTAGTTTATCTTTGTAATACTTTCTCCATCAAACCACGGAGGAAATCATATTTTTAAAAGGATAAAAGCCTTTTAGGCTTTTATGGGACGATCTTTGTCCTTACATTGTGTTGATGTCCCATGTTTATGTAGATCGTCATGTAATGTTCCCCGTGGAATGACCTTGGCAGCTGTGCACGCTTTTTTATGTACTATGTCTATTGGTTCATATGCCCACTTATGTATTCATGATGTTTATGCTGTAATTCCTTGCCTTGGAATTGAATACAGTACACATGTACAGTATACTGTACATCCACAGATGTCATCACAGTGTATTACAACATTCATCAGGGGTTATTTTAGCAGACCTGAACTATTTGACCCTTCGGGCTGTAAACATAGTGTGCTGTAAACATAGTGTGCTGTATGTTAGTGGATTCTATATATTAACTGGTGGTCTATACACAATCTGCTAAAATTATTATCATGAATAGATGTCCTCTGCATTTTCAAGGACAATATCTAAATAATATTAAATGGGATGTCAAGCAAACAACATGTGGCTGTCCTATTGTTAGTAGCTCCAAATACAACGATTGGTGATTGGAGTAATGTGGAGTAAATTCTGAAAGTGAAGAGGTTGTAAAATGTGAAACTATTGAATTACTACAGAGTAGGCTACTGTGAATCCCGTAGTCTGGGATTTGTTATGTTTCTATTAACTTCTTAGGGAGCGGCAGCAGAGGTGATGGTTTTGGAGAGCCTGGCGTGCCCAAAGTAAAATGCCTCCCATTCAGGCCCAGAAAATAGGATATGCACATATTTAGTACCATTGGATAGGAAACACTCAGAATTTTCCAAAAGTGTTAACCATTTGTCTGTGAGTAAAACAGAACGCATATGGCAGGCGAAACCCCGAGGAATTTCTGTCCTGGAAAAAGTGATTTTGACACATTGATCATTTGGAACCCCTCCCTCATGAAAATGACCATATGAGGGCATATGAATGCAGTACCCATCGCTTCCTTTAGATGTCAACAGTCTCGAGACAGTGTACATTTTCAATTTGGATGCTTTAGACCAGAGAATAAGAGCAAACCAGGAAGTGTACTTTTTATGTCAACAGTACCCAGCACGCGCTCCGTCTTTATCGATCAGTTTATATTCCGGTTGATTTATAATAGTAAATATACGTAAAAGTGTTCCTAAGGATACATTTAAAACTATGTTTGATTGTTCTTGGACAAGTTTATAGGTATAAGTTGAACGAGTTCTCGTCACGTTTCAATGGAGGAGTGGAGGCTGTCGTTTCTGATTATAACGCGCGAACCAAATGGAGATTTATGGATAAAATACATTACTTTTTCTAACAAAAGAACCATGGATTGTCTTCGTTGGACACTTAGGATGACCTCAGCAGAAGTTCTTCAACAGGTAATTGATTTGTTTTAGCTGTGAAATGTGTTATGTTTGTGCCATGATGGCTAATGGATTCATGGCTATGGGAAAAATATGTGAGGTGCTACCCTCAAACAATCAAATGTGCTGCTTTCGCCGTAAAGCCTTTTTGAAATCTGACAACGCTGTGATATTGCCAATAAACAGAGCTTTTGATGAGTATGGAACACTTGTATATTGGTGGATGTTTAATAATTCAACTTTTGGATTTTGAATTTGGCGCCTTGCATTTCACCTGGTAGTGTCGGGATTGGGGCGCTAGCGCCCCAGCAATCCCTGAGAGGTTAAAGAATGATTGGAAGAAATGAACATCTCCACAATTGGGCTTTGTTTCCCTCTGCATTATTAACACATGAATCCCAGAACAGTAACTTCTGGGTTTGGATGTTCAGTCTAATGATCTCCATGTAAGCAGATGTTACCCTTTGTGGGATACACACTCCTGTGGGAGAATTGTCATCCCCTTTGTCTTTTGTTGTTTTACAGATTTGCGTGCCTGAGACACAGAGAGGGAGAGATAGAGAGAGATGGGGCCCACGCTACCACATTAATGCTGTAACTTTACCTAACTCACCCAGGCAGAAACACAATGGTGAAGGACCCGATGGCCTCCAGCCTCCACCACCAGGAAGGAGAGAGGAAGGGCTTGGTTACATTGGTCATACAAACAGCACTCACTAATTGATTGATTTAGCACAATGTTAATAGACTACCGGCCTGAGGAGAGAGGCAGGTGTTTGGCATGGACGGTACACTACGCACACAGCATTGGCAACATCTCATGCTCAAGCAGAATTGAAAACGTGAGGTGTTGGTTTTCTGTTGTTGTGTTTGTTTTACTGCTGTGGATGAAGCTGCAGACAGTCTGTAGTGTAATAAATCTGAGACCATCCCCCTGAAAGTCTCCCCCCAGAGCTCGTCTCTCATTCTCTTTCATTACTCTCCCTGGCACTGTGGGTTTAGCCAGGAAAAGAAATAGGGAGCCAAAATTAGGACAGACGAAGGGGTTCCTCTTTCTACTGGGAAAATATAAATAGAACACACAGCAATAGCATGGCAGAAGATTTGCTAAGATAATATTATCTTAGTGTTGCACGGCTTTCCTTCTTTTTAGGTCAAGCAAGCTGTAAGCAAAGTAGCATCCCCCTGACGAAGCCACTTACCATTTGGAAGCTTGTGACTGTTTTCCTCCAGCCATGCAAACAGGTTGGCAAAGTTGCAGTTGCACACCCAAGGGTTTCCCTCCAGTCTCACCACCCGTAAAGAGGGCAACTGGCTCAGCGCCCCCACCTGAAGGCCAGACAGGGCATTACGCTCCAGCTCCAGTTCACGCAGCGAGGTGAGGCCCAGGAATGCGTCCTCGTTGACCATGTTCAGATGGGGGTTGTTACCCAGGCGGAGTTTGATCAGGCTACGAGACTGCCCAAAGGTGCCCGAGGGGATGTCAGTCAGGTTGTTGCTGCCCAAGTCCAGAAACACCAGCCTGGAAGACGTGCTGAGGGTGCCCGGCTCGATGTGGGACAGAGAGTTGTTCCGCAGGTCCAAGTAGACCAGGTCACTGTAGAGCACTAGGAAGTCAGAGGGAATGCGGGGGATCCAGTTGTCAGACAGAAGGAGCCTGCGGACATCCAAGGGGATCTCATCAGGAAGACGGGTGAGTCCACGGCCGCTGCAGTCCACAGTGTGGGGATCCGGGCACAGGCAGCTCGCTGGGCAGTTTTCCCCCCTGAGCCCGTAAGACAGAGGACAGAAAGACGAGGAGAGGCTGGAGCCAGCAGACACATGGAAACATGGTCAACAGGGTATTAGCAGAGAGGAGGAGTGGAGGCTTGGGGTAAGGAAGAATGGGAAGGGGTGTCGGGAAAGAGAAGGGGGTGTGAGGGTCAGAGGTCAGGAGATTAGGAAAGGGGAGGGGAAGGGGTGAACGAGAGGGGAAAAGGGGGGGGATCAATCCCTCTGCAGGAGCATCTTGACGTTCTTGAGATGAAAATCTGAGAGAGCTCCGGCATCGAGCAGCGAGAGAGCAGCGTCGAGCGCTGTTTTCCAAGAGATCATGTAGCAAGCAGCCTGGAGAGAATAGCAAGCTGCTGGCTTTGAAGAAGCTAGGGTAGGGAGATAGCAAGCAGTGAGAGGGAGACAGCGAGAGAGAGGGAGAGAGCTTTGCAAAAAGAGGAAGGTTGCTTAGCTGGGGTAAATAGAAACTGGCAAAACAGGAACAGAGCAACATTGGAGGCACAGACAGGGAGAGGGAGGCTGAGGAGGGGGCTCTGTCCGCCGGGTTAACCCACAGTCGATCTTGGGGGATTGATTGAGAGGACACATGGGTCTCTGACACAAAAGGATACGCGCTGGGGTGATTCAGTCTCAGGCAGATCAAACGAAGAGTGAAATTGTTGCATCTCTCGATTTGTCTCTGGTATCTGCGTGGGAATGCTTGTCGATCTGCCTGCTGATCTAAGAGAGACAATCGCACGGTAACACAGCTGAAGTGAATGCAAGTTTTTTTTATTCTGTCTCTACCTCCCTGTGCTCTGCTCTGCCATTTGCCGGCAGAGCAGAGCTAGATAAAACACTCCCCAGCTGGGTCCCAACGCTCTGTTGCTATGGAGAGAGAATCAAAATATCCGTGGAGGACTCACATTCAAGCGGATGACAATCCTGAATTTAGCACAGTAGCAGTCAATCAAATGCTTGTCTGTCTCAGAATGTGCTACCAGGGTTTATCTCATGCCCTCCTCATTGCTATGAAGGAGGTGTGCCTATACAATGTTGACAACACGTGATGTCACTTCCTACTGTGAGGGTCCTTTCCCTCTGAAACATTATACCAGTTTTTCCCAACAATTTATGTTATTGATGAAAATAAATGCATGATTAAATTATCTGGATTATTTGGGAGAATTAAACAATTCAACATTTATTTCAAGATAAAAAAATCACTTATTGTTTATATTTCACTAATGAATAAAAAAAATTATTTGACCTAACACAAACACAATCTTACTTCTCTCTCCTTACAGTCTTATAACCCCTGAGTCTCTCACAATGATGAGAAAATGCTTTGATAGACAGCCTCACAGTTAAATCACCATTTCAGAGAAGATCTTGTCCCGGAGTGACAGACAGACACCATTACACAACCTGGCCACGGCACAGTCAGACAGAGGCTTCATTAGTTATCCCTGCAAATGGAAATGACCTGCACATAAAAACCTTTGCCCTTGTTTGTACTGTGAGCCAAACATCAGCACTTTTAGTCAGCTCAGGTTATACTATTATAATGTTGATGCACTGACACGGTAGATTAGGCTACAACTGCCTCATACAGCCATCAATCCCCTGTGTGTCTACAGTCTATATCCATAATAGTAAAATACAAAGGGACCAGTGACTGCCTCTCAAACCACAACTGTGGAACAGATTTGAATTCAGACTCTAAATTAGATTTCCCCAATGGGATCTGTAGCAAAAGGGAAATGGAATTAGACCAAGGTTGTAGCACAGGGACAGAGTGGAGTGGAGGAGCGGGGTCCTGAGAGACGTGGAGGGAGTTGGAATAGTAGCAGGCTCGGTCTGATGGGATGTAATGGGAGAATGTGGAGTATATATCAATGGGTAAATAGAAAAACTGCCTGAGCCATTATTACAAGTAGTGACCCATAACATACATTGTGTTTGGCAATGCAAACAGCTCCAGTTGTCAGTGAATAACAGCAACTCATATATGTACAGGACCTCGTCATCTTTAAATCAATATCTTACATCCCTGCTTTACGTGTGAGCTGAAGATTTTCTACATATTCCAGCGCCATGATATAGTGTTTCATATGTCCTGCAAGGGAAAAGCATATCTCTATATACAGTAACTGCCAAACTTAATGGAGGCTGGGCATTCTTTCATTACTAGACTGGTGATTTGTGTGAAGACTTGCCAGGCAGAGGATCTATGAGCAGTATTACCCAGACTGTGGTCAGAAAACCATCTCTGTATTTACGGCCAAGCAACCGATTGCTTATTAATAGTGCCTTGTGTTCTATTTAGGATTTAGCGCCGCTGTTATGAACATTTTAAAATAACACTGACAGTGTTTTATATCAAAGACACAATGAGCTGACTTTTTTTGCATGTTTTTTTTGGACCAGGGATTTTGTATTAGACAGACCCAGGTCTCAAAATGATTTACAGTGCATTCAGAAAGTATTCAGACACCTTCACTTTTTCCACAGTTGACAGTGCATGTCAGAGCAAAAACCAAGCCATGAGGTCGAAGCAATTGTCCATAGAGGTTCGAGACAGGAGTGTGTTGAGGCACAGATATGGGAAAGGGTACCAAAACATTTCTGAAGCTTTGAAGGTCGCCAAGAAGACAGTGGCCTCCATCAATCTTAAATAAAAGAAGTTTGGAACCACCAAGACTCTTCCTAAAGCTGGCCACCCGGTAGAGTGGCCAGACAAAAGCCACTCCTCAGTAATAGGCACATGACAGCCTGCTTGGAGTTTGCCAAAAGGCACCTAAAGGACTCTCAGACCATGAGAAACAAGATTCTCTGGTCTGATGAAACCAAGATTGAACTCTTTGGCCTGAATGCCAAGAGTCACATCTGGAGGAGACTTGGCACCATCCCTACAGTGAAGCATGGTGGTGGCATCATCATGCTGTGTGGATGTTTTTGAGCGGCAGGGACTGGGAGACTAGTCAGGATTGAGGGAAAGATTAACGGAGCAAAGTACAGAGAGATCCTTGATGAAAACTTGCTCCAGAGTGCCAGGACCTCCGACTGGGGTGAAGGTTCACCTTCCAACAAGACAACAACCCTAAGCACATAGCCAAGACAAAACAGGAGTGGCTTTTGGGACAAGTCTCTGAATATCCTTGAGTGGCCCAGCCAGAGCCCAGGCTTGAATCTAATCAAACATCTCTGGAGAGACCTGAAAATAGCTGTCCAGCGACGCTCCCCATCCAACCTTACAGAGCTTGAGAGGATCTGCAGAGAAGAATGGGAGAAACTCCCAAAATACAGGTGTGCCATGCTTGTAGCGACATACCCAAGAAGTCTTGAGTCTGTAATCGCTGCCAAAGGGGATTCAACAAAGGACTTATTAAAGCGTCTGAATATTTCTGTAAATGTGATATTTCCGGGTTTTTTTTATTCATAAATTTGCACAAATCTCGAAAAAACTGTTTTTGCTTCATCATTATGGGGTATTGTGTGTAGATTGATGATGGAAAAAAACAATTTAATCAATCTTAGAACAAGGCTGTAACGTAACAAAATGCGGAAAAATTTGAGGGGTCTGTATACTTTCCGAATGCGCTTTGTCTAAATTGACGAATCCCAAGACCGTAGTGTCATTTCCAAGTGTATTTTTTGTATCAACATTTTTTATTACTATATTCATGAACGTGTTTAGGAAATTCTTTCCTCCCATCCTGTTGTGGTCTGTTTGTGCCAGCTGAGTAATTACCAAGCAGCTCAAAATAAAATGCTCTATTCAATCTGTATTGCTGAAGCGTTACAGGTTTTGCAATAGAAATGTAAAGGTAATTTTCTAACTGACCTGACGCATGCAGTGTTTACCTTTTAAATTTCAATCCCACTGTAACGCTGAACTTCAGCAATAGAGACTGAATAGTGTCCTTAGTTAAAAGGGAGAGGTTTCCACATTGAAATGCATCTGGAGCACCACTCCTAGCAGGTATAATGGCCACAATCTCTGAGGACAGCCATACTGTTTATGCTCAATCATAAAATGTTACCTTGAGTGTCGGAGGTGGACTGGCCATATGACATTTCGGGCAAATGCCAGATGGGCTGATTCATTTCTAGCCTATTGGGCCTGTCTAACTTTTTTTTTTATATAGCTTAATAATCATTATTTGCCAATAATGGGTGAATAAAATGGGCTGTTGTGTGGGCCTCGAATACAAAAATGGATGTATTTGAAATGCCAGAGACGATTTCTGGTCCCAGACCGTCCCTGTTGTGCGTAAATTCTCCTGGCTGTCTAATGCAGTGTAAGAGCCAGGCTGAGTAATAGGAACCTTTGAAGGATCCTTGATTTCAGTTTTAAATTAGGCCTGATTACCATAAGATGTCAGTACAATTAGCACTAGGCATAAACAACACCATCAAAGTGGTTGTTGAGGCTCATTCCTCCATAACCCCTGGGACAGTGGTCTCTTTTTCTCAGTGTGATAATGGTGGTGCAGTGTGGTAACTAGAGAGTGATGGGACAGAGCTTGAAGATTTTCATAATGGCTGCCAGAGAGAGGGAGTTGCTGGGGTGTATTTTGGACAAGTCTACACATCTGGGCTGTTCAGCACTGTTCTGCTAAGGCACAAATAGGCCATTCATATTCTGCAGATACTATTTGTCAAAGTCTGCACTTATCTTTCACACTATAAGTTTATTGCTATTACAACTCCACTGTATCTCTGTTTTATGCAGTGTGTACCGAGAGTACAGAACAGGATGATTTTTGTCTAAAAACTGTGAAAAGCTATTTAATGTGTCAAAAGCAAGGCTGTACGAAACATCACTTTCCTGACAGCTACTAGCACAAATTGATCCCTCAGTATTTAGACCAATGTCAAGTCACTGAGGTGTTCAAGGTAGTGTAAATGCAACATGACAGAGAAATATCAGCCTGGGTTTCAGCGATCACTGACCTTGTCTGCTGAGCACCAGCATTGATCCAGGTTTACCTCGCTCCTCGTCCTGGGGGATTAATTTAGAAGAATAACAATCAGTGTGGCTATCAATGACCTTGCCGTTAATGTAACAGTCACAGTTGCGCTACTCAAGCCTCAATGCTCAATATATCATTGCTATTTCTGCTTATGCAGATAAATCAATCCCAGTCCAGACATAGATTAAAACAGAAAAGCCATATTGGAGTGTTTATGAGTAAAAAACGATGTGTAGCTGTCTGTACTGAATACAGCACAAACTGTGAAAAGCCAATATTTCCCATACTTGATCAAGATTGCGTTTTCACATTGATAATCTGTGTATCTCTATGCTCTTGTAGTGCAGCATCTCCCACAATGAGATCTCACTATAGATCTCACTATCCAAGGATTAGACCAGAGGTTGTGTTTGAGGGGATCTTCAATCAGTCGCACACCGATCAAAGCCCTCTTCCACCCCACTCCAAGTTAGTGGATAATGACTGCACATCTTCCCCCTCAGCCTATAGAGCAGATAGCAGAGAGTAGAGAGTAGTAAGTAGGGAGTAACATGTAGGGAGTAAAGAGTAGGGAGTAGAGAGTATTATTAATTAAGTAGAGAGTAGTGAGTAGGGCGTAGTGAGTAGGTAGTATTAAGTATTCAGTGGTAAGTAGGGAGTGGTAAGTAGGGAGTGGTAAGTATGGAGTGGTGAGTAGGGAGTAATACGTAGGGAGTAGTGAGTAGGGAGAAGTAAATTGGGAGTAGTGAGTAGGGAGTAGTCAGTAGGGAGTGGTAAGTAGGGAGTAATAAGTAAGGAGTATTGAGTTGGGAGTATTAAGTAGTGAGTAGGGAGTAAGGAGTAGTAAGTAGGGAGTAGTAAGTAGGGAGTAGTAAGTAGGGAGTACTGTAAGTAGGGAGTAGTAAGTAGGGAGTACTGTAAGTAGTGAGTAGTAAGTAGGGAGTAGTGAATAGTAAGTAGGGAGTAGTAAGTAGGGAGTACTGTAAGTAGTAAGTAGGGAGTAGTGAATAGTAAGTAGGGAGTAGTAAGTATGAAAACCCCAGCAAGGCGTTAGGCAGGCAGCTGAGTGTCACCAAGGTTGTATAACCCCAGCATTGAGCAGAGGCCAGTGTGCTGAGTGTGGGGCCGAGGCAGGAGGGCCTTCCTTCCCCACGGTTCAGCCACTATGAGAGGCTCTCCAGCTGCAATTAAAGCAGGGCCTATCAATAAATGATGAATGTCAAGTGCAGCATGTTATTTCGTACACTCAAGATGCAGAGGGCAACTGTCACGTCTTAAGCTATCCGTTGGCATTTTGGAATCTGGGACACTTCCCTGTGCCAGGCCAGGAAGGAAAGGGAGGCGGGAGAGAACGGTGGTCTGTCAGGCAAGGGCACAGTGGACAGGGAGGCCCGGGTACATCTGACTCCCCATCATGATGTCACCCAGACATAACCTTTGTCCTCAACAGTGTCCACACAAGCTACCCCTGGTCTGCTGTCTGTCACTGTCATAAAGACCTCACGAAACCCAGGGCAGAATACAACACAGAGCATCACCTCAACTAACAGGCAATAAGAGATTATGAGAAGGCACATGCACAGATAGAGGTCTTTTGGCCTCCTATGAGAAAAGTGCCCTTTCACATAGGTGGCATTTTAATGATTATGAGCTATGGACATACCAAAGTCCCATACATTAAACAAAGTGTTTTGGCTTATCTGGACTGCACTGTATGCCTGCCAAAAGAAAAGTGATTTTCAGTATTTTACTGGACTTGCGTGACTGGTGATCCTCGTGGCTGTGTGGTTCCTTCTTTAGACACATTACCCGGCCAGCCCCAGTTATTAAGCTGATTGTTTCAGGCTCTTTATAATGAGCTCAGTCAAAGTCTCTGGAGCTTGATCTGTTCTTTCAGATTGGTGGTAGAATAAAATCCAGTCCAGTGCATCCCAGAATTGAACATCTGATATGCATACCAGCACCTCCAATCAGATTGCTCAATGTCTTAACAAATGCTTTCCAATGTTACTTTTCCCTGAAATCTTGAGTTGTAGATAGGAAGTAAAAATGTGCTACGTACTAGTGTTACATTTCATTGGTGCCTTGAATCTGTTTTCTAACATGCATAAAATATGCTGTATTGTGCATGTTCTATGTTGATCTGTTATGCTGAGCCCCATGGGTATTGCAGTTCTTGTTACATCACAGTGTAGATGATAGATGTGCATACACATCTACAGTATTTACACTTACTGATGTAGGTTCTTACATTGATCACTCTTTTGTTGCTGAGAATTTTCCAGAGCACGCCATGCAAACGTGTAGTGTATTTGAGTTTTAAAAAGGTTTCTAAAGTTTGTAATTTCCATTTTGAAAAACTGTCTCATATTAAGATCCTACATCTGTATAATGAATGAGAATATGGTAAAAAGGCACACCATCTAGTACATTCAGTACTTCTAGACTCCTGTCAAGTGGAAGCAGAATGAGATGTTTACTGTAAGTGCCAGCTTGACACACACTAGGCGACACTGACATTGGGGGGGAACATTTTGCTACGCTTGTTTTTGTTGTTGGTGAAAAATTATATTTAAATACAAATTTCTAGTGATAGACAAAGCTTGACTTACAAGACTAAGACTAAGGAGAGACTTGCAGTGGGGTACCTACTCTGGTACATTCCAAACAGTCTTAAGGCCATGCCGATTTATATTGTACTGACTACCATTGTGACTGTTAATGTGGATATATTCAGTTAACAACCATTTTGTACTCTTTCTCTGCTACTGTATGATTCATTTCCTAGTATTTTTCTCACTTCCACTGTCAGGTTGTTAGTACTGCTGCCCTACATAGACAATTAAAAACTGTTAAAAATGTTTTTTTAAAGTAGGCATGAAAGGTCAAACTGGAATGAATCAATCTCCACTCTACACAATTATCAAAAATAAAATTTAATCATGGCTGCTTCTCTCTTGCATGAAGTGAACACATGCAGTACACCCTCTGGACTTAAGCTGCTATCCTTTTCAGAGATCATATGATAATTCAGATGGATCCACACTATAACAGATCACTAGTATATGAACTCTATGAGCTTGGAAAGGCACTTCTCACTATCTTACATGTTGGTTTGTGGCCTCTCTTTCTCCCTCTCTGCCTGTATGTCTGTCCATGACTGTCACTCTCCTGCCATGATTATGAAAGTAAATCAGCTAAAAATGACTAAACTGTAAATGTAAAGCTAATTAGCTACTAGTCAGGAGAAAGCTTGTAGTTGCTCACGTTCGTTCTATCATATCAAAGTGTAGGTATACCAGGTATACCATTTTTACTTAAACTTACTTTGTTGTTGCCAGTGGCGAACCATCATTCAGGGCAGGTGGGGCAGAGCATGTACAGTCGTGGCCAAAAGTTTTGAGAATGACACAAATATTCATTTCCACAAAGTTTCCTGCTTCAGTGTCTTTAGATATTTTTTTCAGATATTACTATGGAATACTGAAGTATAATTACAAGAATTTCATAAGTGCCAAAGGCTTTTCTTGACAATTACATGAAATTGATGCGAAGAGTCAATATTTGCAGTGTTGACCCTTCTTTTCAAGACCTCTGCAATCCCCCCTGGCATGCTGTCAATTAACTTCTGGGCCACATCCTGACTGATGGCAGCCCATTCTTGCATAATCAATGCTTGGAGTTTGTCAGAATTTGTGGGTTTTTGTTTGTCCACCCGCCTCTTGAGGATTGACCATAAGTTCTCAATGGGATTAAGGTCTGGGGAGTTCCCTGGCCTTGGACCCAAAAATATCTATGTTTTGTTCCCCGAGGCACTTAGTTATCACTTTTGCATTATGGCAAGGTGCTCCGTCATGCTGGAAAAAGCATTGTTCGTCACCAAACTGTTCATGGATGGTTGGGAGAAGTTGCTCTCTGAGGATGTGTTGGTACCATTCTTTATTCAGGGCTGTGTTCTTAGGCAAAATTGTGAGTGAGCCCACTCCCTTGGCTGAGAAGCAACCCCACACATGAATGGTCTCAGGATGCTTTACTGTTGGCATGACACAGGACTGATGGTAGCACTCACCTTGTCTTCTCCGAGCAAGCTTTTTTTCTGGATGCCCCAAACAATAGGAAAGGGGATTCATCAGAGAAAAGGACTTTACCCCAGTCCTCAGCAGTCCAATCCATGTACCTTTTTCAGAATATCAGTCTGTCCCGGATGTTTTTCCTGGAGAGAGAAGTGGCTTCTTTGCTGCCCTTTTTGACACCAGGGGGCCATCCTCCAAAAGTCTTCGCCCCACTGTGCGTGCAGATGCACTCACACCTGCCTGCTGCCATTCCTGAGCAAGCTCTGTACTGGTGGTGCCACAATCCCACAGCTGAATCAACTTTAGGAGACGTTCCTGGCGCTTGCTGGACTTTCTTGGGTGCCCTGAAGCCTTCTTCACAACAACTGAACCACTCTCCTTGAAGTTCTTGATCATCCAATAAATGGTTTATTTAGGTGCAATCTTAATGGCAGCAATATCCTTGCCTGTGAAGCCCTTTTTGTGCAAAGCAATGATGACGGCATGTGTTTCCTTAAAGGTAACCATGATTGACAGAGGAAGAACAATGATTCCAAGCACCACCCTCCTTTTGAAGCTTCAAGTCTGTTATTCGAACTCAATCAGCATGACAGAGTGATCTCCAGCCTTGTCCTCGTCAACACTCACACCTGTGTATTAATTGCAATTCATCTGATCACTCTTCATGACAATCTGGAGTATATGCAAATTGCCATCTTTCAAACTGAGGCAGACTTTGTGAAAAACTTTTGGCCACGACTGTACATACACTTAGGTTGGAGTCATTAAAACTCGTTTTTCAACCACTCCACAAATTTCTTGTTAACAAACTATAGTTTTGGCAAGTCGGTTAGGACATTTACTTTGTGCATGACACAAGTCATTTTTCCAACAATTGTTTACAGACAGATTATTTCACATATAAGTCACTGTATCACAATTCCAGTGGGTCAGAAGTGTATATACACTAAGTTCACTGTGCCTTTAAACAGCTTGGAAAATCCCAGATAATTATGTCATGGCTTCTGATAGGCTAATTGACATCATTTGAGTCAATTGGAGGTGTACCTGTGGATGTATTTCAAGGCCTACCTTCAAACTCATGGGAAAATGTAAAGAAATCAGCCAAGACCTCAGAAAAAGAATTGTAGACCTACACAAGTCTGGTTCATCCTTGGGAGCAATTTCCGAAATGCCTGAAGGTACCACGTTCATCTCTACAAACAATTGTACGCAAGTATAAACACCATGGGACCACGCAGCCGTCATACTGCTCAGGAAGGAGACGCATTCTGTCTGGTATAGATGAGCATACTTTGGTCGCGAAAAGTGCAAATCAATCCCAGAACAACAGCAAAGGAACTTATGAAGATGCTGGGGGAATCAGGTACAAAAGTATCTATATCCACAGTAAAACGAGTCCTATATCGACATAACCTGAAAGGCCGCTCAGCAAGGAAGAAGCCACTGCTCCAAAACCGCCATAAAATAGCCAGACTATGGTTTGCAACTGCACATGAGGACAAAGATTGTACTTTTTGTAGAAATGTAATCTGGTCTGATGAAACAAAAATAGAACTGTTTGGACATAATGACCATCGTTATGTTTGGAGGAAAAAGGAGGAAGCTTGCAAGCCAAAGAACACCATCCCAACCGTGAAGCACGGGGGGTGGCAGCATCATGTTGTGGGGGTGCTTTGCTGCAGGAGAGACTGGTGCACTGCACAAAATAGTTGTCATTATGAGGAGAGAAAATTACGTGGATATATTGAAGCAACATCTCAAGACATCAGTCAGGAAGTTAAAGCTTGGTCGCAAATGGGTCTTCCAAATGGACAATGACCCCAAACATACTTCCAAAGTTGTGGCAAAATGGCTTAAGGACAACAAAGTCAAGGTATTGGAGTGGCCATTACAAAGCGCAGACCTCAATCCTATAGAAAATGTGTGGGCAGAACTAAAAAAGCGTGTGTGAGCAAGGAGGCCTACAAACCTGACTCAGTTACACCAGCTCTGTCAGGAGGAATGGGCCAAAATTCACCCAACCTATTGTGGGACGCTTGTGGAAGGCTACCCAAAGTTTTTGACCCAAGTTAAACCATTCAAAGGCAATGCTACCAAATACTAATTGAGTGTATGTAAACTTCTGACCCACTGGGAATGAGATGAGAGAAATAAAAGCTGAAATAAATCGTTCTCTCTACTATTATTCTGACATTTCACATTCTTAAAATAAAGTGGTGATCCTAACTGACCTAAGACAGGGAATCTTTACTAGGATTAAATGTCAGAAATTGTGAAAAACTGAGTTTAAATGTATTTGGCTAAGGTGTATGCAAACTTCCGACTTCAACTGTATACAAGGTGCCAGCACGAACAGAACGTGTTCTGCAATGTCACAGTAACACTAACAGTGAGGTAATGTGTAATGTCAATCCTGAGGTATTTTTTGTTCTCACTACACAACTTCTAAAATCTTTACAACTTGGACGTGCTCACCGATTAACTTTCATTCCGTCCGTCCTCAACCCCAGGACTTGGGTGTTCAAATTACACAATGATTCCCAAGTTGGTCCTGCCCTGCGTTTCTCAGTTGTCGTAGAAAAAAAATGCAGACATGCAGACAGTGAGCTGCTTTCGTGTTGTTGTAGCTTTCCTCTTCACCATCATAGTTTTGGTCTCACATGCAGAGTGCTCATTGTCTATTGACAGTAATCCTTGCCAAATTGTGTCTTTGCCCAATTGCCTGTTCTCCTGGAATATGAAGGGTAGACCTACTTTGCATGTGGTGTTTCTATGGATGGTGGTTATGCTGGGTGACATTTGGAGGTGATGGTGACAGCCTGAGGCAGGCAATCATCTTTCTGCATCTTTTATGATGCTAGTATGCTACAATCAGAGCCCCTATAACCTGCAACCCAGCAAACACTGACACACACACACAAACTCACGCACAGGCACACGCACTTGCACACAGACAGTTACTCTCTCTGAATTGAATCATCGAATTTGTACTTGTGCAATCCTTTTTAGCTTTTGGACTTTATGAGTAGCTGAGCCACAATGTCACGTTATCGTTCAATGGAATTGGAGAAAAAAAACGAAGGACAGCTCTACGCCCATTGTCCTCAGTACCTATAGATGGATAAACTTGGCATGGATGGGAACTGAATGTCTATGTCTGAAGATTTATCTAAAATGTGTCCAAAGGTTTTAGAGAGAACATTCAGCACAACGGTCAGTATCACATTTCATCTCAAGACCTCAAGAGGTTGCAATAACCTTTGGCAATTGAGTCGCATTAAATCAAGGGTGCTGTGGATCAGTAACATAAAGCTTAAAGACCCTCCCTGTCTTTGGAAGGGCAGACTGACTGACAAATGTCCCTCCCTGACAGCTGTCCTAGAGGCCCAAGTAGTGGCTGTAATGATTTACTAATTCGACTGCACTCAGAAGGCTCACCTGGGGAGCTCTGGGTCCCGAATAGGCCGCTCTAACGACAGGACCTTTCACAGCTCTTTGGCCACTGTCTTTCTGTTTTGACAACCCCAAGACAAATCACTGCTATTAAACCAGCTAAAAGTCAGATCCTCTGTGTCAAAGCTGCTACATTTGAGGTCAAGAGTATTAGTCATTGACCGACTCATCCATCCATCCATCCGCCCATCTGTCAAGACCTATATATGCACTTATTTCAACCTGCTGAACTATGCCTGCATTCATGTATCATTAATTAGATTAGCCCTGAGTTAAGTGTCATACACTCTGTACATATTCCTGTTTATCCAAGTGAACAAAAGGGGACAGGAAATTACATTTCAAAGGAGAATCTACAAAAGGATGCAAACATGCCAACACGCACGCACATGCATGCACACTAACAAATAAAGTGAGGGGGAGAGAGGGAGAGAGAGAAACAACATTGGCAAAAGGGTCAAGAGGTACAGCTGAGAGATGGCATAAAATGATGACATCTTTAGCATTATGCCACAAGCGATTCAGGCGAGCAGAGGGCACGAAGGTCCACTCTGTCTCACTGACCATCCCCAACAGACAGAACACACTGCTCCTTGGGCATTACAATGGAGACGTGATCGGCAAGCATACGATATGTAAGCATGCTCCTGTTTCATCATCTCTGTGAACAAAGAAAGCATTAGAGAGGGCTCAATATATCTCACTCAGACAGAATTCATCATTCCTCTTTTCAAAGGCACATTAACTTTGAAGCAGCTGATGAAAAAACATGTTCTCAACCATGACAAGTTGAAGCAGGGAGATAGTTGCTACGGAGATAAGTCCTCTGAGCGCGTCACAGATTTTTTCATTTATGTAGTATTCCTACCTCTATCCCCATTCCGCCTCATTCCCTCTTTCCACCGGTCTTAAAGCTAGTTGATGCTGAGGTCACATGACTGGGCAACACCAGCCACACTCCTCCTTCACTGCCTGTCAAAGAGGACGGAGACTGTGACATTGCTTTTTTTCCTTCTGAGCTCCGTCAAAGTCATCGCTTCACATATGACGAGTGGGAGACACTATTTGTGAGTGACACCAAAGAAGTCTCCCTCCTGTTCTCAGCTAGTTAGCAAATTTAAGGACGTTCTGTCAGCACATGTCGTGGCCAGCATCCTTCCAGACACAAATGTGATGACATTTAAGCTGTGTGTGGCATGTTACAACTTATCCTACAGGGCCTGAAAGCCACATCCGAGCAGTGTTGGATAGATTCAGTCCAGGGTGAAATTCAGATAGACTACATCTCTGAGTGGTTTGCATGCACACACACACACACACACACACACACACACACACACACACACACACACACACACACACACACACACACACACACACACACACACACACACACACACACGGTAATTGCTTTTATAAGTTGACTTAAAGCTAGTTGATGTCATATATTCTCTCTCTCTCACTCTCTTTCTCAACATGGTCTCTCTATACCTGCTCAATCAGTCTGCTGTTCTGTTCACTGGGAAGGCCTGATGGAGATGTGAGGAACAGATCAGGATTTTAGCTATAAGCAAACTGCATAAATTATGAACTCTACATATTTGGATTTTTAAGGTAAAGTTACTCCATGGGTTTGAACCCCATCCCACATCCACAACAGTAACCTAACTTCATAACAAAGTTGCCTGGGCTGTGAACCTTCTTTTTGGAGAGACTCCATGAATAAGACAAATCAATTCCCTTATGATCTAATGAATGTCTCCAATGCATGAAGGTCTAAGCAATCGTTCATGCACCTCCTTATCATCCCTCATACCACCATCCTTCCAGACAAATGTCACCAAGAGATAACCTGCAAAAGTAAAGTTTCTGAAGTTCTACACATTTTGCCATTAGAAGGAGAGAAAATTGTGCAATTTTCTGAAACATTTCATGCAATTCTACACATTTTGCCATGACTGATGCCATGTTAACGATATCTTAGTGAGAGTGACTAACAAAATACATGCCCGGTCGACATTCGGCCACGATAACTATAAGTTTAGATAACTGGCTAGACTAACTTACCAATCTAAGAATTGTTAGTTGACATGGCTAATTGAGTGACTGTCAGTGACTGACAAAACAAGAGAGAAGCTGCTGATGTACAACCACATTTCAAACTTGCACCGTGTGTATTCTACTATTCAAACTCTCAACAGTAAGTTGAGACCCAACCCGACTCAACTTATCGCTTATGTCGCTTATGCCTGGAGCTGGCCCTGGTTGTCTTTCTGAAAGAAGGGGCATTGAGGTGTATGAGTATGAGATAGATTGAAGCTGTGAAATAGAGGCAGCGGGATAGCAACAGCCGAGAGGAGGACTTCCCTGGAAACTTATCCCTCTGCCTGGATCAGTCAAAGCAATTCAATCAATCACATTCTCCTCCCCTCATCCCCTCCTCTCCTTCGCTTCTCTCTCTCTCCATTCCGTCCTTAGGGTGTGATGGATGGCGCAGGCTAGGCATGCTGTTCATTCCTGCTCAACACAGCCCGGAAAAGAGGGAGGAAGACTCTGGTCTGACTCTGTCCTCATCACATCCCCTTCCCCTCCTGCTGCCAATTATGCATGCTGTGAAGATCCTTTGGGCCAACAGCCCTTCCTCATCAACCTTCCTTCTTCTTGTTTGTTCTTTTTAGTACTGTAGGAGAATCATGGTTACTTTTTCATACAACAATTATTAAGGTACCATGTTTTTAGGTAGTATTCTGTTGTTCTGCCCATGTTCTAACCTTCACAGAGTTAACCAGAGTTAACCTAACATATATCATCTGTTTCTTGAGCTTGATACTACTAAAGATTGGCTAGTCCATGGACCAATTAATCTCACATGGCTACTTTTTGATGTTCAATAACTTAACATTGCTGATCAAATACATGATTATCTGCTGGGTAGTTTGAAGCTTGAGGTAATGAATCACCTGATAATATGATATCCACCTGATATAACCTTATAACACTTGTGGTCAGGGATGCTCAGATGGGTTGCTTGAAGTGACTGTCATATCATTTCACTGTACTCAATAATAAACATCCAGCCCATGTCACATCGGATTAAATGAAATGTGACCTGTGATGTGACCTGTGACCTTTGTCAAATCATAGACAGGAACAATAATCTACTGGGATTTCAAGATACACCTCAGTGACTGCCAAAAGATTTGACCAGTCAGCACATGTGCAGGGGGAATAGGAGTTGACATGTATTGCAATGTTTGATGGATGTCCACCCATGCCTCTCCACATTTCCTTACAGCCCAATTGTTGACAAATCTCATCAGATCAAACTCGACAATAGCGGCTAAGCTGTAAAATGTTCTGGATAAGCAAGTCAAGCACAATTGGCTGTCTGCAGAGAGAGAGAGGGAGAGAGAGAGAGAGAGGACTTGGGATATACTGCCCCCTTGTGCACTATCGATCACTGTACGGTTTCCGGCATGTACTGTACAATAAACCTCTGTAGAATGTAATCTAATTAAAAATGCAAACACTAGCCATAACCCTAATCTTGGCTCCCCCATCTTAAATCCTTAATTTAACCCCTGGTTATCCCATATTCAGGTGCAAGGTGGGTAAACTATGGTTTGAGGTTTTCATTTATTTATTTGTCTCACTTAAGGCATGCCATCAGCACAGAAGTTTGCATTCTGTCTCCAGAAAATCAAA
Organism: Brachymystax lenok tsinlingensis; assembly: GCA_030435695.1. Taxonomy (NCBI): domain Eukaryota; kingdom Metazoa; phylum Chordata; class Actinopteri; order Salmoniformes; family Salmonidae; genus Brachymystax; species Brachymystax lenok. Next base: position 37,344,873 of record CM059813.1, read on the forward strand.
TGCCGGTTCACAAAAATAAAATAATGTAAAAAAAATATTAGCCCCTCTTCAGAGGACAAAAGTAACTTTGTTTAAAACAAAAATACATATACATTTTACATGCATGGTACTTTTATACACAGTGATTACATACAAATATTTATATAGTTTTTGGACAACAGATCATGAGCTTTTAATAAAGCCCCCCGCACCTCTTTGATTCAGAGGGGTTGGGTTAAATGCATCCGACACATTTTAGTTGAAAGCATTCAGTTGACTAGGTATCACCCTCTCCCTTTCCCTATTCCCACCCCTCAACTAGTATTATGTTGGTTAAAAAGGAATTTATGTGTTAGTTATCAGACGAGTGCTGAATGCTGAATCTCTGCCACTAGAGGGTATACAAGCCTTTCTTTTCAAATAGAGCAGCCTTAACCAGTAAAGTCTTGCAGTGACTGATTGGATTCAACATCCTATTCCTCACCACTAGCATGGATCTGACCTTTCGTTTCACACACAATGAAATATCAGTCTTCCACTCTTCCTTATTATTCATATTCAACCAAAGAGAGCGTGCAGAAAATGGTTTTGGTCTGTGAATAAGCTACACTGAGGCTGAGCTTGGCCAGGCTGTGTCTGTGTGCTACCAGTGAGGTGTCTGGGGTTTGAGAGTTCACAGTGTTATATAGGTCACACCCAGCAGATCAGACTCCCTTCATCCTGTCATCTCCAGAGTGCCTCACTTTCAATTATGCACATAGCCTCCTCAGGCATCTTCCTTAACACACCCTCAACCCTGCTGTGCTTTAGCAAGACTATGTCCTCTTCCCTTTTCTCTCATACTGGAGAAATGTTGCCTACAACAAGACTGATGATTCAGTGCTACGGTAGAGATAGTCCCTTTACTCCATGCAGCCCATGACCCAACATAACAGCATCTGTATTTTACTGTACGAGATGAAAGTATGGTACACATAAAACAGAGGCCAGATGTTTCTGGGTGTATTTGGAGTTTTGAATTTAAGGGTGAAATGTTAGCAGCACTAAGTGCTGAGCTCCCGGCTCTAACACGAACCCTCTCCGTCCTCTGTACCTGCTGGGACTGATTTACAGTTGTTCACCGTTGTCATTCCCTATGAGAATGACCCCCAAGTCAGGTCATACAGAACTATCCAACCCCTACCCCTTGCTACCTCAGATGTCCAGAATCCTTGGACGCATGAATTCATTATTTCAAAACACACATTTTTGGCGGCCTGTACTGCATTAGCCACTGTATCATAACTCAGGGAAAATCTGGTTCCTGGTTGAAGCATTTAGTTTGTTGTTGATTATGAGCAGTTGTGTAGTAATCAGACCCAGCTCTCCTTAGCCCAGTGGAACCCCAGAATGACCTGGTGACCTGAAGGCTGTGATCTCTTAGACATCGCTATGGAAACCATGCACTACATGATCCCCTGAGACCGCCTCAGGAGTAGTGACATTTGCAGCGTGGCAGGTACAGCGGTAACAAACAAACTGATGATGAATGATCATTAAGCTACGCACACAGAGAGTTACAAAGAAAGAGGGAGAGAGTTAGAAAGAAAGAGGGGGAGAGTTAGAAAGAAAGAGGGAGAGAGTTAGAAAGAAAGAGGGGGAGAGTTAGAAAGAAAGAGGGAGAGAGTTAGAAAGAAAGAGGGGGAGAGTTAGAAAGAGAGGGAGATTTAGAGAGAGAGAGAGAGGCTGGGTTGGCGGGATATCTGGCTTGTTTTGATTCCATTGATCCCTATACAGCTGCTGCAGTTTCAACTTATAAACACACAACAAACTGAAGAAAACTGAAAGGTTGCTATTGTTAGGCAGTGGTAGTGAGGGACAATTTCACTTCCTGGGGCAGACAAGATGCGCAACATCAAACAAGTGCAAATACTGTCAATGTTGTACACATTTAGCATTCAATCACATTACTTTTTCCTCAAATTTTCTCTACAATTCCACACCACACATACTCTCCCCATTTTTCTGCCACAAGATTCTGTCCATACATCTGCACAAGGCTGTGCCTAGTCACATATACCCCTACCTACATGTACATATTACCTCAACTACCTCGTACCCCTGCACATTGACTTGGTACCGGAACTCCTGCTATATAGCCTCTTTATTGCTATATAACCTCTTTATTGTTATTTGTTCCTTTTTTTAGTTGGAAAAGTATTCTTACTTTTTAAATCCGCATTGTTGGGAAAGGGTTCATATATAAACATTACACGGTAAAGTCTCCACCGGTTGTATTCGGCACATGTGACAAATAACATTTGATTTGACATCTGAGATGACAGGCATTTCCCAACCTGCTCTCATGGTCGGTCCTACTGGGCCCAAAGTCATCACAGTTAACGGTGTGTAAAGAGAGACTTGCGGGTGGTCGAGATTAGAGGGAGAACGGGTTTGGTGTGCCATCGGGGTCTCACCACTGAACTCCTGAACCCCCTCTCCTGCTCACAGGGTAAACCTTTTAGCACACACGCCAGTCTCAGTGAGGTCACACCGAGGTCTCTAGACTTTCACACGTCAACTGCTAATGAGGCCTCTAAAACTGAGAGGAAGGTGAAGAGAGTCTGACCTCAATTCAGGAACCTCAGCTTGGGGGGAAACTGTTCAGTACTTTGTCCAAATGAATATAGTCATGGAAACCGAAAAACATTGAGGTTGTGTGAGTGAGGGATTTTGGACACTGTAGATTAGTGATGCATGAGGTGGCCCAAAAATGTTATGTCAAAAACATTAGCAAAAAGAAAACCACTGTCGGGCAGTTGTATGTTAATATTTTCATATGGAAAAGACATGGTTACCAAATTCGTTAGCTCTGACTGAATTTTAAAATCGAGTCCTTTCGCAACTGCATTTCCCGTAATTGAACCATAAATACCATAAAATGAGTTTCGATCAAATGTGCACACTGATAAATTGAGTCCAATTCGGGTTGGATTTTGCAATTCTTACACTGTCAGGTCAAAGTAGTTAAATATATAACTAACCCCCTCATCATACAGTATTAGAATGACATAACTATTATGAAGTAATGTCCACTGTAGCTGAAATGATTTCACAGGGTTATAGAGGAGAACATGATGAATACCATAATAGAGTGGTAAAACAGATCTCATTTTTTATTGAGGAGAGTCGAGTTGGGCTTTCCATTTTAGAAAATAAAACCAATAACAATATTACAAATAATGAAATTGTTACATCATTCACAGGATTACAGTCAATGTACATTTATACAGAAATCCAGGACCTCCCACATCAGTCACAGTGGTCAGGGCCGGCACTGGTCTACAACAGGCCAAGAGAGACAGGGCCATCCCAGCCTGTCTTCACCAACAACCAGAGAGGTGGGGAGATAGGGGTGGAAGGGGGAAGTGGGGGGATAAGACAACGCAAGGAACATAAGGACAGTTGTCACAAGTAGACTGCTATTAGCCACTGTGTCAGCAGAGGGAGCTCTGACGCTTTACGTAAAAGAGATATCCACAGGAGCCATTTTCTATACACACTGAACTGACTGCCACAAAGACAGGCAGGCAGACTGCTGCTCGCGACACATTTGGATGGTGCACAAACACAGACCAACGAGTACGAGCCGGCACAGCTTGTGTTTATGCACACTGTCATGTCATTCTAACACTGAGACATAACGGTTTCCGTCCGATCTTAAAAAATTGGAACACAGAATGGAAATTGTTCTTTGCGTCCACAGTGCACTGAATCAACATCTCAGATACATTGGTTTTGTTTTGATTCATAAATAAAAGAGGGGGGGACTGTTATGTATTACTATCATGACATTGACAGTAAAACTTCAACAGTATCTGCAGATACAAGCCATTGAAACAAAGACAAGAGTTTTAGATGTAAAAAACAGCAGAGGACAGAGTTCTGTGATACTAGCAAGTTATCTGAGATACCAAACAAAGACCCTTACTGTAACAAACAGATGTATTCTGGTCTCAATGCTGTTAAATCATTATTATGCACTTTAGACATTCCTCCATCTGTCTCATGAGCCTGGACATTGAAAAAGGAGAGAACGAAGGAGATGCCCTGCACTGTTAAATAATATGCAATGATGGTAACCAAACGTTAAATAATATGCAATGATGGTAGCCAAATGTTTGTGAAGCACACAGTGAAAATGTTATAACTACAGTATATACTTATTTTTTTTTTTTTTTACATAAACGGAGCAGATGTTTAAGATATTTTCTTCCTCATGAAAAATGTAAACATAGAAACACCGTTAAGTGCTTTGAAGAAGTGTACATTTACTGTCTTTAAAATGCCTGTTATTTCAGTGGCCTTGGGGGAGAAAAAAAACTATCATTCAAAAAAAAGCTGTGTGGTTTTTATTCTATTTTAGCTTATACTCATCTTCAACGAGCTGTAAAATCTCACCAATGCAAAAAACGCCCTTGATGCCATCTATGTATAAAGTAACCCATTTACAGTACTTAGGGTGGTGCTTTAAACACTTGCATTGTACACCAGAGAAAACTATCCAGTGAGAAAATGACCATCATGGATTTACACAGCAAAGTCTAAACCTTACAATGTGGGAATAGTCTATTCTGAACTAAACCCATCATAATCACACCAGATTGATCAATCACTTACTATAGGTCCATTACAACAGGCCAAGATAGGTCAACTGTGCAAAGGGGTTTTATCAGAAGGTCTGGGCTATGAAACAGTACCACTGAGCTGTACCGTTCTTAAAAGGAGGCTATCAATGTCTTAAAAAGAAAAGAAAGAGGGATGACAGATTTTCTGCGGCCAATAGCAAAGGATAGATCTGGATGAACTATGTGTATATAAACAGGGTTTCTTTGTGCCATTAGGTTCAGAGGCAGAATAAATAAATACATTACACAGTGCTTTCAGCAGTCACCATGGCCCCACACTGTGCAACCAATAAACATGTGTTGACTCAACTCCTTATGAATCTAGCTTCTCTGAACAGAAGTAACACACCAAACCTATGCTTCCAAGAGTAATGCAATAAAATAACCACTTTCTTAATACCTATATTTATGTTCCAATTACTCTAAATACGAGTCCACCACTACTGAACGTTTTAGTTCATCTCATCATAAAAACGTCCTAGTACTGTATTTTGATTGAACGTCACATGTGGAAGCACACTTTGTTTACACACCGCTCTTTTAATCACTTGATAATCACCTTAATCACATTCCTATGACTATCACCGTCTTCAGCACAAATACTAGTGCTGTGCTGCAGAGCCTGCTTTCTTGAACATAAATTGCCACTGCTTGCTCTGACAGTGGGATATCTGTCTATATCTTGGGAAGACTGACTCAGGCTGCCTGGGCTTAACTGAATATCACTAAGGTGCCCTTAAATATTAAAGTGTTGTGCAATGGAAAGGAAGAAAGTTCTTTTTGAGCTCTTTTTGAAAGGAAACTGCACGGTCGCATCACTGACAGTTGGGTCACAGAATCGCTTCCCATTTTACTCTGGGCAGTGACTAATAGAGTGATGCACTTCCTGCTGTTTCATCTGTCATGGAGTCTGCACTAGAATATGCATGGTGACGCACAGAAATGTTGACGGAAAACTAAAGAGAGGATGATATTACAGAAGCTGGATTAAAACCTCAATGCTCCTGCCCACGTTTATTAAGACTCTGGACGGCCATGTGGGTTAGTGGGTGGAATGAAATAGGGACTAACTGACAGACAAGAGCAAAGGCGGGATTTCATGCATTCTGTGTTTAGGGGTATAATGCTAAGGCCTACATGGGACACCTCTCCTGTTCTGTTCAGACAGCAAAGTGCCTTAAAACGGACAGCGGACACCTGATGATGTATATGGAAGGATGACCTTTTGTGGAAGAACCTCTGCTTACATAGCCACCTGCTGTGAAACCAATACGGGGCCCACAGGTTGTGTGTTATCTACATAAATTCAGTCTGGTCTGTCAATATGACAACATGTAGAGTCACAAAGCAATGTATCTGAAAAAGCAGAGCACAGAGAACAGTGGGAGGAGAAGAGTGGTAGATCTGAGGCATGTGTTTAGGTCTGAGGAGAAATTGGGGGAACCACTGTCTGGCCAGTGGGGCTGTGATCAGGCAGTGGACCCCCACTAGGAATGGACATGTCTGACCAGATGGAGCTCCATGTCTGGCTCCTCAGTCTGTATTGAGTACTGAGCCTGTCTCAGTGGATCTGCCCATTAGGAGCTCTGCAGTAGTGATGTAAACTCTGTGTTTTACCATCTCTGGGGAATCCATGGGTTTTAGCTAGCACAGACCCATCAGGCTCCCTAACCCCTCAAACAACACATCGGCCACAACAACAAAGACAATGATAGACAGCACTCCGTTCATCAGGCAGTTTTTCACAGAAGCCATACAGTAAATGCAATACGTATCTATAAAATTAAAACAGAAGTATCAAGGACTCCAGTTATCTACAATTTGTGAGCACCAACATAATAATGATTTCCTAAAATTCCAAAAGAGCATGGTAGATCCAGATAGTCATTGGGTTTGAAGTCCATTGTCCAGTATGATCTGCGTTCACATACCCTGCCAAGAGACTACTTGGAAAAGCTGTCAATCATCCACGATGTACAATAATAATAATACTAATATGTGTAAAATAATCCACTATCCCATGCTAATGTTACTGCCCTGTTGTGAAAAGATTTGTCCGTGACCATACCAATGTGAGATAACCATCAGTGGTGTTAAATCCCTAACACTTCAATATAACATTTTAAAAGGAAAACAATCTGGAAGAAAAAAGCTAAATATAATGTAAGCGCATTATATTTTGTGAAGTGTAACAAATCAAAGCTCTGTGAAATCAATCATTAACTCAGCATGCTATCAAACACTACCCCCTCAGCTTTGGGAGCCGTTGCTTTGTGCCACAGAGCACATTTAGCAACACGCACGCATACACAAACACACATATACACCCATGCACCAGGCACGCACGCAGACACACACAAACAAACACACATGCACACGGTGAAGCTGAAAACACAGGGAAACCTCAAGACAATGTGAGGACCAAAACATATGTGCACTCCTTCTATGTAAACACTATACATCCATGGAGGAAGTACTGTATGTTTGCTGCTAATTCTTCAAAATCCACAATCTAATAATAATAACAACAGATAAAAACCTCCCTATAGTCACCCTAAGAAAAATGTAAATTCATCACTTCCAGGTATTTATAACTATGTCCGGCTCATAGTGATAACATCACAGTCCCAATGTCATGTGCATCTGATGTGTACAGGATCATGACGTCATCATGACATGATCATGACATCATCTGAGGTACACAGGGATGATGTTCCATTTGGCAGGTTATGTTTATATTGAAAAAATATCAATTCTCCCACGATGAGAGGAAGCATGGTGAGAGAAAATCTTCATCACAATGTTCACACAGAAAGGGAAATTACTTGATATGAGAAAATGTATTTTTGTTTACATTTTTTTACTGTTGCTTTGAATTGGTAGATAACTGAATGTCTTTAATTTGTTCATGTCAGTAGTTTCTGCCAGGTCCATTTCATGGTGCTCACACTTATATTACGTTCCCAAATCAACGATAGGGGAATAGATCGAGTTCCTCAGTCTCTTCTGCTGTTTGCCTTCAGGGAGGCAGCAAATATTTGTGTTGCGTTTCTGTTTCTGAAGTCAGTTCACCTAGTTTACAAAGAATATATCAGATTAATTTTGAGAGTGTTGGTCTTAAATCACCCAGTTTTCATTGTCTTCTTGTCTGTGGCCCTTTTTAAAGGGTAGCCTTTCTAGTCATTTCACCTAGCTTACAATTGTATACCATCTATAGACTCCTAACTTTTTTTCTTTACAAAATTCTTTACAAAATTCTTAAAACAAATGTAAAAGTTCAACGTAAATAAAATAAAAACATGGGTGGAAGATGGTAGTAGAAATGTGTCTCTGGTCAGTAACCTCTCATGATCCTAGTTCCAAGATGGACGGTTGTGAGCCATGTTGATTGACGTCTGGTCATTTAGACATGCTGGCCACAACCTTCCAAAGCTGATCCCGAAGGTTGAGGGGACTTTGGATGAGGGCATAGAGGAGGACAGGAGAGGGATTGGAAGGGGGGACCGGGGATGGACGGTAGTCTGGTAGGAAACCCAGGTTCACGGTCAAGCAAAAACATATCCACTCCATCCGTGCACCCAGGGTCCTGCATCCCAATCCCCTCTGCTCTGCTCTCCTCCGCTCCACTCTGGATGGTCAAACTTCCACAGACTGGATCTGGTTCATGGAGGCACGCATCATCTGCACACTGTTCAGGATCTTCTTCTGGTGGCCTGCTAACGTCACACCCACGCTCAGGATGTCACTGTGGCAGGAGACACAACCACAGGAGTCAGGAGAAAGCCATCACAGAAGACACAACAGGTTTTAAGGAACAAATCACATGGCATAAGCCAAGGTAAACTCAACAAGTTAGATCAAGGTTAAATTCTGGGCCCCAGTCTGCCAAATTCATAATTCTGTCCAGGCATGACCGCTAACAGTGCTAGCTCTGTTGGTTGAACAACTTCTTTCAATCAGGAAACAATGGAACGTCTTTGTTTCCTTACCTTAACCCTATGGACTGATGTGTCTTATTGGTTTAAGTATTGTAACCAGAGATGTGGGTGGACATGAAAAAAAAACAGACTTACGTGGCTTACAATGTGACTTTAGGAGGATATTAAGAGATATAGATAGGAGACAATAAGCAGAGTAATGTGTACCTTATTTACTAAACAGACCTTGAATAGTCTCTATCTGCTAATAGATGTTGTCTATGTCTTTATTAAGTCTACTGAGGCAGGAATGTATTCCTAAACATCACTATGCCTGTTCATTCTCCTATATCTATTATGTCATTTAACTGTTGTATAATAAACCTGGCAGCCACATGGCCAGAGTCTGTACTCTCTGTTCTAGCTCAGATGCACCGTTATTATCTCTTAATGACATACAGTGAGAGACAGATTTATGATGAGCCAGGGGCTGAGCCTGGCAGTCACCCAGACGTTAAGGTATGAGACTGTCCAGGAACAGCCCACCTGCCTCGCTTCAACCTCATACTTATCATCCTTATTAGAAACACAGGTCTGGGATCGGCACTTACTCCATAGTCATCTGGGAAACCACATCAAAGCTGGTGAAGTCAGCGTTGGCAAAGTTGTCTTTGTACTGCCCCATCTTGATGGCATCCAGCCACTCATCCACCGTGCTGAAGCTGGAAAAGTCTGGAACACTGCGGTCCAGGAGAGGAAGATGGACACTGGGGAAGATACATACACTAAGAGTCAAACACAGCTCTAGAGAAAGTGTCATAACTCTCTCACCTCTATGATGGCAATCAGTACATTTGGAACAGACACAAGAGTGGAGAGCCTAAACTAGATTCGTTTTAAGGACAAAACAAAGTAGCCTTGGCTTCATCTACTGGAAGCAATTTTCAGAGTTGATTTCTTATAAAATGTTCTTTCCAAATGGAGTGACAGGCTTAGAAGAGCCAGCCCTCTGGGCACAGAAGTCAACTTAACGTTTATTCCACGTTGGTTCAATTTCATTGAAATAATGTGGAAAGAACGTTGATTCAACCAGTGTGTGCCTAGTGGGAGTATCCACACAGTTTCAGTGGAAAATCTAAGTCTCTATTCTACACACAATCAAAAATGAAAATATAGCATAGGATATATGGATTTCAGTATATTTTAGCATCCATAGGAAACCGACACCCAGGGAAAATGTACTTAAATGGTTTTTTTTTAATTGTGCAACTGCTTCAAATCATAATTTGCCTAAAACATTCATGGAAATGACTTGATCTATGAAACCAACGGGTTTCATAGATCTATATGAAAAGTGTAACCAAAAATGTTAAACACTGAACGAATCATATCCTTTGAAATGTGCACTACATCCTCCTGTAAATATGAAGGTAGTATTTGAGGCCAATCCTGGATATTGTGATGACTGGCCAGGAGAGACAGAGGAACACTTTCACTCAAACACACTAATACACAGACAGACAGACAGATAAACCCACAGATAAACTGATGGAGATCTAAGGAGAGCGTGCTAAGTGTTCCACTCACCCTGATGACAGAGGGGTCATGGCCTTCAGACTGTTGGGGTTGCGGATCATCTTGTCCAGGTTGTTGACGATCTGGCTGAACTTGGGCCGGTTGTTACGGTCCTTCTGCCAGCAGTCCAGCATGAGCTGGTGCAGGGCACTAGGGCAGTCCATGGGAGGGGGCAGCCGATAGTCCTGCTCTATGGCATTGATCACCTGCAGGGGGAGACACAGATCTCTAAGGGTTGCTATGAGGCTCTAGGAGGAGGAGGAGGAGGAGAGAGACGACAATCCCATAGTAGAGCATCCTCTCACAATTCTCAGTGTTATACAAGTCAAAACTGCAGCACACATGCCCACACACATACCTAATCCTGCACACATTATTGCATTAACACTAAGTAGGAAATGACCACCATTACCAGTTAGACATTGTTTTGTCTTGGCTGCATACTTACTGTACCAGTTAAGTGTCACACTAAAGTATCCGTCTAGTACCAATGGCTCCTCACATCCATGCAGTCTGTGGCAGCAGTGACTTATTCTCAGTCAGTCTGGCATCAAGAGCCTTTAGAAACTATGTGCAGTAATGTTCCTGCCATACAAATATCTAAGTGAGAGCCTGGTCCCAGATCCATTTGTTCTGTTTTGCTAACTCTATGTCATGCCAAAAAGGTCTAGTTTGAGACTAAGAGTGGCCAGTGGTGATGTTGGTGGTGGACGAGAGATCAGGGAGTTGACGCCTGGCTAAGAGTGGGGAATGACCAGATCAGAGGAGGGTTCTGATGAGGACCCACGATCCTCTGTTCATTATCACCGCCATTACGGAGCTTCATTCAGGCCCAGATTAATCTCATTCAGAGGCTTCCCTCCCAACCAAGATGCTGATGGAGTAGAAACACTATCTGAAGCCGCTAATAAGATAACCGTCGAGCTCCTCAGTCCCTCTTAGGGCATTAGCGTTCACACTTTCAATTTGAAACTCTTTTCATTATCTCTCTCCCCATAATTTGCTCTCTTCTCCATCACCCAGAGGGAGCCTGGAAACAGAGGCTCCAGTCAAGAACAGGAATAGTCTGCGGAGCGTTGTCTTGCATTCCAAATCATCTTATTATCTCTCTGTGGTAACTGGGGGGCTTTCATATTAAACGCAGGTTAGAAAGTTGCTGTTAAGCCAGGGGAAGAAAACCACCATGACAAAATAGATCTCTATGGGGGTTCATAGAGAGGTAATAACATTCAAGAACAATTGTCTGTATATAATCAGCCTTTGTTTGAATAAAATGTGAACATTTGATGCCAGGCTATTTATTTCTAGTATTTCTGCTTGACGAATGATACAAATTATATATAAAGGACTATACATACGTCTTGATTGGTCATGTCCCAGTAAGGTCTCTCTCCATAGGACATGACTTCCCACATGACGATGCCATAGCTCCAGACATCACTGGCGGATGTGAACTTCCTGTATTGGATGGCTTCAGGGGCTGTCCATCGGATAGGGATCTTCCCTCCCTGAGAAACACAACAAAATGAGGGAGCAATCTTATAGAGGGAAGTGAGACGGAAACCTGATCGTCACAGTGTCCTGGCTCTACAGAGAGAGATTATTCACAGCAACAATACTCTGTAATTCCAACTGGGAGATGGATATAACTAAACTCCTGGGACTGGATGTGTGTGACATGGAAACCCATAAAAGGGGAGGAGAGGGCGTGTGCGTGCGTTGCCTATGTGTGTGAGTGTGCAAGTGTGGATGCACACACGTGTATGTGTGTGGGGTTTGCGTTAAGGTCATGGTACGCACCAGGGCGCTGGTGTAGGTGGGGTCTGATGTGTCGTCCTCCAGAAAACGGGACAGGCCGAAGTCAGACACCTTGCAGACCAAGTTGCTGTTGACCAGGATGTTGCGTGCGGCTAGGTCGCGGTGGACGTAGTTCATGTCGGCCAGGTACTTCATGCCGGAGGCAATGCCACGCAGCATGCCCACCAGCTGGATCACTGTGAACTGACCGTCGTTTTGCTGCAAAAAAAGGATCACATTAGATTACAATATGGTACATCGCAGGGGCCTCTGTGGGCTATGGTTGAATAGATGTGGCTATAGAATGAGCTGGGCTGGGCTAAGCTTGGTCTGGTTGGCTGCAGCTGTTCTCCTTCCTGGATTGGCCAAGGCATTACCCCATAGGGGAGTGTCTGGATCTGGCCTGCAGCTGTGCCTCCAACTGCGCACACCTGCACCTTCACCACCCACCACGAGGACCAGAGATCAACTAGGGAATATCCGGGAGGATCATGACGAGAGATGAGAGCGCATGAGCGTGGACAGACAGGCCCAGTATCATGGCCCAGGGATGGGGTGGGGACACAGATGGATCACAGACGGACTAGGTCTGGCCTTGTATTCATCTGGGCATGTTCCCAGCCTATGGTTAGCCAGATCCTCTAGTCTGTGTCTCAGAGTCTCTTCCAAACACTTTTCTGCTCATTAGCAGAGCAGGAATTTCTCCTCACGTCCACCAGCTCCTCATGTACCACAGCAATTAAGTGTTATGCATTATTCATGAGGCTGAAATGCCTATCAACTACGCAGCTCCTCCTGATCTCTGCATCCCTGCACTGTGTTTGCATACTGTACTTTAATTGGGAAGATTCTTCAACCAAAGTCATTTGGATCTGATTAGCAGATAGAGGTATAATTTATATATTTTTGATCTTAGGCTAATACATGCTCTGTGCGATTTTATGATTCTATCCCATTTCCAGTCAGAATCTGAGAAAGATTTGATATGGATGTAGGGGAGAGTGGGGTACATTTTTTACATTCAGCATCAGTCCATCAAGGGAAATAAAGTATTCTTTCTAACAAAGATATCTACATATACAGTGTATTCGGAAAGTATTCCTTGACTTTTTCCACATTTTGTTACGTTACAGCCTTATTCTAAAATGTATTAAAAACTAAAAATCCCCCTCATCAATCTACACACAATGGCAAAGCAAAAACAGGCTTTTAAAAATGTTAGCAAATGTATTAAAAATAAAAAAACTTAAATATTACATTTACATACGTATTCAGACCCTTTACTGTTGATGCACCTTTGGCAGCGAGTACAGGCTCGAGTCTTCGTGGGTATGACGCTACAAGCTTGGTACACCTGTATTTGGGGAGTTTCTCCCATTCTTCTCTGCAGATCCTCTCAAGATCTGTCAGGTTGGATGGGGCGTGTTGCTGCACAGCTATTTTCAGGTCTTTCCAGAGATGTTAGATCGGGTTCCAGTCCGAACTCTGGCTGGGCTACTCAAGGACATTCAGAGACTGGTCCTTAAGCCACTCCTGTGTTGTGTTGGCTGTGTGCTTATGGTCGTTGTCCTGTTGGAAGGTGAACCTTCGACCCAGTCTGAGCACTCTGGAGCAGGATTTCATCAAGGATCTCTGTACTTTGCACCGTTCATCTTTCCCTTAATCCTGACTAGTCTCCCAGTCCCTGCCGCTGAAAAACATCCCCACAGCATGACACTGCAACCACCATGCTTCACTGTAGGGATGGTGCCAGGTTTCCTCCACACGTGATACTTGGCATTCAAGCCAAAGATTTCAATCTTGGTTTCATCAGAACAGATAATCTTGTTTCTCATGGTCTGAGACTCCTTCAGGTGCCTTTTAACAAACTCAAAGCGGGCTGTCATGTGCCTTTTACTGAGGAGTGGATTCCGTCTATCTGCTCTACTATAAAGGCCAAATTGGTTGAGTGCTGCAGAGATGGTTGTCCATATGGAAGGTTCTCCCATCTCCGCAGAAGAACCGGCCAGCTCCAGCCAGCTCTAGGAAGAGTCTTGGTGGTTCCAAACTTCTTCCATTTAAGAATAATGGAGCCCACTGTGTTCTTGGGGACCTTCAATGCTGCAGACATTTTTGGTACCCTTCCCCAGATCTGTGCCTCGACACAATCCTGTCTCTGAGCTCTACCGACAATTCCTTCGACCTCATGGCTTGGTTTTTGCTCTGTCATGCACTGTCAACAGTGGGACCTTATATAGACAGGTGGTGCCTTTCCAAATCATGTCCAAGCAATTGAATTTACCACAGGTGAACTCCAATCAAGTTGTATAAACATCTCAAGGATGATCAACGGAAACAGGATGCACCTGAGCTCAATTTCAAGTCTCAGAGCAAAGGGTCTGAATACTTATGTAAATAAGGTATTTATGTTTTTCATTTGTAATACATTTGCAAACATTTCAAAAAACCTGTTTTCACTTTGTCATTATGGGGTATTGTGTGTAGATTGATAGGGATTTTTATTTATTTAATCAATTTTAGAATAAGTCTGTAACGTAACAAAACGTGGAAAAAGTCAAGGGGTCTGGATACTTTCCGAATGCACTGTATTTCAGGATGTTGTGTATCCATCGAATATCTGAATGAATATGAATTAGTTAATTAATGTAAACATTACAGTTTGGAAAACACAGCTTGTCCAAAGAAATCTGTCCATTGGCACAACTTACCCCGGGGATGAGGTAAGATGCCCCGTGGGACAGGGTAAGTTATGCCGCCAAATTTCTATACTGAATTAAATATGACTACTACCTTTTTAAAACCAAACACAATTCAACACAATCACAATCAGTCTTTTAATAATTTTAATCCTATTTTAACACAGCCTTAACACATAACAAACACGTTGTACTTTTTTAAACACTTTTAACAAAGGCCAGGCTCTGTTGTTACCTCTTAACCCAGCGATAATGCCTTGCATTACACCTGGAAAGAAAGCAATTAAGTTTGTTCAACTTGCCATTGGCTCGACATTTTTACTATAATAGCCCACACAGCTACAAGGATGCAGTTTCATGCTAGGTTAAGGAACTCATATTGAATCTTATAGAGGCCCCAACTGATGTACAGTGGTTCCTCCTTTAAAAGTTGCGTCATACTGCGGCACACCCTGCGTGCTGCTGCAGCATTCTGTGGCACATCAATTAATTCTCAGACATTTTTTCTGTTACTGCTAGTTTGACCACCAGAGGGCATCTTTGAGAAGCATTTGATAGTATTCCGTATTGGCGTTACCAGAGAATTTAAAACCTTTTTGTAATAACATAGTATGGGATTGATTTTAAGAAATTTGGCTTAATTAATTAGATTAATATTATGGTGTTTCTATTCAGATAAAAATTGAAAAACAAAACCCTCAGGGTTTCCGTTAGGATGGAATGGAAAATATGGCGATGTACAACGTGATTGACTGTAGTAGGCTACAGGATTGGAGGATTCCAAATTGTTTGTCTTCATTAGACAACTTTGTTCCAATATTTCTGTATATCAGTGATATTTATTCCCATAGTAATTTGTTATGTGCATTTTGAAAGAGTATTTTTTATCATTATTTAATTAAAGAAATGTGTTTATTTGTTTATTAGGCTACTGTGCAGTCTACAATACATACTGTAATAAACATTGGAAAGTGCCTAATTCCTTACATAAGTGAAAGCAGGCCATGTCTGTACTACAGAATGCAGGGCACGAGGGAGACTGGTGTTATTTCATAGTAGTGATGTCTTTTCGCTATTATTCTACAATGTAGAAAATAGTAAAAATAAACAATCTTAAAAGTATCTACTTTGGTTTAGATACAAGCATCATGAAACCTCTAGCACAATAAATTAATTAAAACATCTGTTTTTTGGACCTAACTTGCTTACTTGTGATTTCGTCCTTCAGAGCCCATGAAATGATGACCTCTTCCTAAATATTTGGTCAAATTATACATTTTAGAAACAACAGTGGATCAACTTACCCCACTCTCCCCTACCATTTTTTCTGGTCATTACATGGCCCTCAACGTTTCCTACTTTCTCTGCTTGTTGTTGTCTCCATCCATCTACAGTGAGGGAAAAAAGTATTTGATTTTGTACGTTTGCCCACTGACAAAGAAATTATCAGTCTATAATTTTAATGGTAGGTTTATTTGAACAGTGAGAGACAGAATAACAACAAAAAATTCAGAAAAACGCATGAGAAACAAATGTTATAAATTGATTTGTATTTTAATGAGGGAAATAAGTATTTGACCCCTCTGCAAAACATGACTTAGTACTTGGTGGCAAAACCATTTTTGGCAATCACAGAGGTTAGACATTTCTTGAAGTTGGCCACCAGGTTTGCACACATCTCAGGAGGGATTTTGTCCCACTCCTCTTTGTAGATCTTCTCCAAGTCATTAAGGTTTCGAGGCTGACGTTTGGCAACTCAAACCTTCAGCTCCCTCCACAGATTTTCTATGGGATTAAGGTCTGGAGACTGGCTAGGCCACTCCAGGACCTTAATGTGCTTCTTCTTGAGCCACTCCTTTGTTGCCTTGGCCGTGTGTTTTGGGTCATTGTCATGCTGGAATACCCATCCACGACCCATTTTCAATGCCCTGGCTGAGGGAAGGAGGTTCTCACCCAAGATTTGACAGTACATGGCCCCGTCCATCGTCCCTTTGATGCGGTGAAGTTGTCCTGTCCCCTTAGCAGAAAAACACCCCCAAAGCATAATGTTTCCACCTCCATGTTTGACGGTGAGGATGGTGTTCTTGGGGTCATAGGCAGCATTCCTCCTCCTCCAAACATGGTGAGTTGAGTTGATGCCGAAGAGCTCCATTTTGGTCTCATCTGACCACAACACTTTCACCCAGCTGTCCTCAATCATTCAGATGTTCATTAGCAAACTTCAGATGGGCATGTATATGTGCTTTCTTGAGCAGGGGGACCTTGCGGGCGCTGCAGGATTTCAGTCATTCACGGCGTAGAGTGTTACCAATTGTTTTCTTGGTGACTATGGTCCCAGCTGCCTTGAGATCATTGACAAGATCCTCCCGTGTAGTTCTGGGCTGATTCCTCACCGTTCTCATGATCATTGCAACTCCACAAGGTGAGATCTTGCATGGAGCCCCAGGCCGAGGGAGATTGACAGTTCTTTTGTGTTCCTTCCATTTGAGAATAATCGCACCAACTGTTGTCACCTTCTCACCAAGCTGCTTGGCGATGGTCTTGTAGCCCATTCCAGCCTTGTGTAGGTCTACAATCTTGTCCCTGACATCCTTGGAGAGCTCTTTGGTCTTGGCCATGGTGGAGAGTTTGGAATCTGATTGATTGATTGCTTCTGTGGACAGGTGTCCTTTATACAGGTAACAAACTGAGATTAGGAGCACTCCCTTTAAGAGTGTGCTCCTAATCTCAGCTCGTTACCTGTATAAAAGACACCTGGAAGCCAGAAATCTTTCTGATTGAGAGGAGGTCAAATACTTATTTCCCTCATTAAAATGCAAATCCATTTATAAAAAATTTCACATGCGTTTTTCTGGATTTTTTTGTTGTTATTCTGTCTCTCACTGTTCAAATAAACCTACCATTAAAATTATAGCCTGATCATTTCTTTGTCAGTGGGCAAACGTACAAAATCAGCAGGGGATCAAATACTTTTTTCCCTCACTGTATTAGCTGTGATTGATCTATTCCTCTCATTTTCTCGCTTTAGCTCTACCTTGGAGATGCATCACAGCAGCATAAGCTGCACCAGGAGCTGTAGGGGAGCTGATCCTTCAGCTGGCAGCTCCTATTTAAGGTGATCGTCTTAACTAACCCCCTGCTGCCTGACCCTCCTTCACAGAGCGCCACGTTCTAAAGCACTGACGCTGTCAGCAAACGTTGTCATACAGTGAGGTGCCAAAGTGGTGCTCTGTTGTTTGGAATAAAATGTGCTGTCAAATATGCTTACCACACAGAGACAGAGACACACAACCCTGTCAAATTCAAGAGTGAGTTGGCATACAGTGTCTCGGAGGTCTGAAGCAGAATGCTAATAAAGTTCATGCTTTGCACCTCCAGCAGTAGACAGAGCTGCAGTCTGCTGACAGGAGGATGGCTGCCTCTTTTTTTAATGGAGGATTTTGATGTGTATTTTGATCCACAGAGGAAGAGTTTACATCTCAAGTTTATTATATTCTCTAATAGCTCAGAGCTGATACTCGTCAGTGTGCTCTCTTGCCCTGAGTCGTGAAAGCCTTACTCAGTATGATCTGTAAAGAGGCAAACAATGACAATGGGATGAGGAGTGATGAAACTAGGACTATAACAGAGGTGGTGGAGGGGGGCGTTATCCACATAGACTGGCTAGTTGCAAAATCAGGCATATCTAAACATGAACATAGTTATTTATATCAAACAGTAGAAATAGTTGGCTCTTGTTTAATAGATATGTTTTCCATATTTTATAATTATGCTGTTTTCACTCACAATTGATTTAAAGCTAAGTAAAACGAATGGGGAATCCTATATTTTGTGAAGATTTCCATAAATCACTAGCTCTTTTCCACTTTTCCTCTTTTTCCTCCTTACTCAAACCCCCGATGAGTCCAATAAGAGATGAAAGCTTTTGGGCAGCCAGTCACATCAGGAAAAACATGCTCCCATTCAGCTGACATGCTACAGACAGACGCCACAGGACTGGCTGACAGCTGACAGCAGCCTCTCATCTACAAGCCAACTTCATTCTTTGAGAGCTGACATGTTTTCTTTTTAACTCTCGCTAATAACTTGAAACCCTCCCAAGGTGAGGTTAGATATCTGGAATGTATTTTCTGAGATATGTGTTCTATGAGTTCTGCATTTCATAAAATATATTTGACTAAATGTTAAGATGCTGAATAACATGTTAACAGAGGCATTTTGCGACATATGTAGAAGGCCCTATAGGTTTATAGGTCCTTTTCCTTTTCTGTGACTCAAACAGGAGGACTGTGGGAATGTGGGTTAGTATGATAAATACAAAATGAGAGCATGACTAACTTCACTGAAATGCTAGCTACTGTACTTAGACTCCATTTTACTGTAGTCAGACATGGGGATTAAGGGGAAATACTGTATAACAGCGCTAGAGGCAGCATAATATAAATCAATAATTGGACCAGACAGACACTCAGAGAACATTAATACTGCAGCTTGATTGGGTAGAAAATGCTCATTCTAAGGACTCACTCTAAGGCTCACTGATGGACACTATGCTAAGTAAAGAGGAGTTCCACATGATAAATGTTCTGCATGTTAATGTTCACTTGAACCTAGATGGGTTAGCAGTAGGATGTGTATTTAGCAGTCATTTCCTAATGTGTGTGTGTGTGTGTGTGTGTGTGTGTGTGTGTGTGTGTGTGTGTGTGTGTGTGTGTGTGTGTGTGTGTGTGTGTGTGTGGGTGTGGGTGGGTGTGGGTGTGTGCGTGCGTGCATGCATCCGTGTGTCTGCATGTCTTTGTCTACCTGTCTATCTGCATAGCCATTAGTGTTAATATTTGACTCAGTAGGACAAAGACAAACTATGTGTAACTCACTCTGAGGAAGGAGTCCAGTGATCCGTTCTCCATGAACTCAGTGATGATCATGACGGGGGCGCTCTTGGTGACCACACCCTCCAGGTGGATCACATTCGGGTGGTCAAACTGACCCATGATGGACGCTTCAGACAGGAAGTCCCGTCTCTGCTTCTCTGTGTAGCCCGACTTCAGCGTCTTGATGGCCACAAACATCTCCCTCTTGCCTGGGAGCCTCAGGTTCCCACTGCACACCTCCCCGAACTCTCCTACAAGACATAACAGAGAGACAGTTAATGACAGGAGATGTCTGACAGAGGTTACAAACATTCACAATATGAGCCAAAATGTAGTCCCTAATTCATTGGAATACAGACAACATTCAAAATATTTAGTTGTAAAAAATTACTGGCCTTTCTCTTTACCTGCGCCAATGACTTGCTCAATCTTTACAAAGGAGATGTCAATCTCCTTAGCAAACTCCCTCACAGCCTCGTTGGGGTCCTCATATGTAAACGGATCGATATATATCTTCATTCCTGGAGTCACTTGGAAAAAGAAGAAGCCGATATAATTTTGTATTCTGACATACACACACAAACTCTGCAACCGTGTCTGTATTTAACATTCAGAGTGTGAGTAGCCAATGCAGTGTTATTATGAGAGAGTCAGAGAGGTTAGTGTTAGTGCAGGGTAGGAACGATAGGTTTGGCTGGGGGTATCAGGACTATAATAATCAATGGGCATTGACATGGTATTCCCAGTGAGTTGTTGGCAATGATGAGGCAGGTTAATGTATGTATAAGCTCCATAGTGTCATAGCAGACCATTAACACCCAGGAGAGGCAGCCAGTCACTATACCAGTATTTCTCTCTGCTCTAGAAAATAAATTGGCTTTCTTAAGCTCTGATGCCAGGTAAATTGGCTTAAGGTGGACTTTAAGTTTTCAGTGACTTAAGTGTCCCAGGTTTCAAATCCGATTATTCTGGCTCTTACTTCCACATCTGGCCTGAGGATTTTTAGTAAAGTCATGAAACCTGCATAGCAGACTGAACTGAAGAAGTGTTCAGGAACAGATGGAGAGCCCCATGAAAGTCCCCAGTCAGAACCCTCCTATCTCTTCCCAAACTATAGAGCGATCCAAAGACCACCCACCAGAGTACGGCAGAGACCACCTGACACAGGGGAGGACAGCCAGGAAAACTGTGACCATCAGTGTGGGGATGAAGACACACACAGGGGAGTGGAACGATATTATTAGCTGTGAAATGCCCTCAGCCTCTCTGGCAATACTCCCCACTGAATTACACCCTGGAAGAAACAAGTTCTGTAAATACAGCATTTACTGAAATCTGATTTTATTGGTTACACATGGGAAAGCTGTCTATATTGATAAGCCTGGAAAGCGGAAGAGCTAAATAGAAAAATATATATATAAATAAAACTGAAATAAACTCAGGGAGGAAATATATCAGACCCTTTCTGTTTAGCTGACCGACGGAGGGAAAGACGATAAGCCATAAGCTCCCAGAGAGAGCCAAACTAGTTTAAATTACAGCTCCTGAGCTCCAACTTAAAGATTCATTTCTGTATTTTTTTTTTTAACCTTTATTTTACCAGGTAAGTTGACTGAGACACTTTCTCATTTACAGCAACGACCTGGGGAATAGTTACAGGGGAGAGGAGGGGGATAAATCATGGAACTCTGGGCCAACATGGAAAACAAAATAATTAATAAAGGCCATTTCTTCACAATCTCACAGAATTGTTCAGCAATGGCAAATGGTGTGTGTGGTATTAGCATGTTAATGGACCTAACAAGCTAAGAGAAGACTAAACGCTATTTCCACAACAATGGAATTAGTTGACTATGAAATGAGACCATACAGCCAACACACACTTGTACACAAGTTATGTTGGGATAAATCCTAGCATGAAGACGGTTGAAGAAAACAAGAGACAAGATTACCAATGGAGAGGTGAGAAGAAACACAAGGTTGGGAGGTAGCCAAGGACACTAGAGTGTCAGGTGGTTGCCATGGAGACAGGTGTGTGAGGCAGCAGAGGGTTGAACGTTAGCCATGGAGACGGCTGTGTGAGCCGGTAGCCATGGAGACAGGTGTGTGTGTGTGTGTGTGTGTGTGTGTGTGTGTGTGTGTGTGTGTGTGTGTGTGTGTGTGTGTGTGTGTGTGTGTGTGTGTGTGTGTGTGTGTGTGTAAGCAAGAGTGTGGGGGAGGTGCAAATAGTCACAGAGTGAGAGCGAGGGCTGGGTTACTCACTGTGGCCGCTGGTGTAGTGCTGCAGCTTGTCAGTGTACTCTGAGTCTGCTCTCTCAAAGCCACGCCTCCTGGGAGAAAGACAAAGAGCTATAGCGCTGGCCCAGAGAGGGGGTGTGGTCTATGCACCAGGCCTACCCACTCCACACCTAGCTAATGACCACTAAACACAACCAGCCTATAAACTATAAACCCCACCTTAACAAGCTCCAGCACCCATTAAAGTACACTAACGAAGTAGGGGAGAAACAAAAAACACTAAAGCGAATGTGTCTAATCTGGCTGGCTTGTTTGACTGTTTTGTGATAGGTCGCATGCGGCATTGGTTGGCTGGACTCATTGGTTGGCTGGACTGAAGCATGAATGACTCACCGGTTGCAGACGATGACGATGACAACCACTGCTATGAGGAAGACCAGACCTGCAGCTGCAGAGCCGATGATAAGAGGCAGCTTCTCCTGAATGCTGGTGTTGTACTCCTCTGTGATTAGACAAACACACAAAAACACACCATCACACACAGAAACATATGGGCCGGTATCTGAGTGAATGCATATGGAGCAAACAGTGGGTGACAGACAGACAGACGGTTGGGGAGACCAATGGGCATCTTGGTTGGCAGCACAAGACCTCTCTCCAAAGCCCACTGAGCGGGCTCAAATGCCAGCGATATGGCCGCCCGCTCGTCTGGAACTGAGAGAGTGTGTTTGGGAGAGACCCAGCTCCCTTCCCTCCAGAGTGTTGCCAAACACAGGGAATCCAGCATGGCAGTAGGCACTTAATCTCACAACACTACCTCAGGTCCTGACTGCTCTGTCTGGGGTGGAGACTGGGGAGGGCTGTGTCATGGGTTGTGTCACAGGGTGGTATTGTATGCATCAAACTGTAATGCTGGGTTCTCTTTTGTCTGGCTGCGTGCTGGCTGCTTGCCGTGGAGGAGAAGAGAGCAAAGGAGAGATCAGGCTAATGATGGCCCTCGGCACTGCAGGTAATGAGATGTTTAGAGAACACCCAGGTCGCTGTGCTAACATCAGATGGGCTGCTTAGGAGACAGGGGAGAAGCTAATCTGCCAAGCACTGTCCTTCTAGACACTTTAACCTGATGTATGGTTTACCACGCTTAATCAAGTACAGTAAACTACTGTACAGTATCTTATTTAATGGCACAAAATAACTTCCCTGTGATTTCTGCTGAGAAGATAATGAATGAAATCCACATAAATAGAACAATGGGTGTACACATTGTTGGAGAGTTGTCTTGTAGAACGCATCACAGACCATTTCCCCATCAACATCCTTGTGTCTGTTGGGTCATTGGGTCTATGTTGTAATGGTCCAGATTGGGTTGATGGGCCATGCATGAGATGTGATAACTCTGCATCTCTCTATGCTCTATCTGAGCTGAGGGAATGTTAGCTGCACCCTCACCTTCAGTCATGGTTTGGAAGTAGAGCTTGCCGCTGTAGCGGCCAAATCCAGCCACGGTCCGGGCGCGAACCAGGAACACATAGATCGCGCCTGGTTTGAGACCGCGGATGACCACTGTGTTGGTCTGGCTCTTTATGATGGTTGAGTTGTACTCGGTCTGGTCCTGAAAGAGTAGGAAAGAAAGAGGGAGAAACACAAATCAGTGCCATCCACAGAACAATAATTACCATACGCATGCATTAATGTAGTGCCTTATAGAAAAATAGGCTGATGAGCAAAGTAACTAAGATAGAGACTGTTTCTAACACTGATGTATCTATTTGATCAAGCAGAATGAACAGAGAATGAAAAGCAACAGCCGGAGGCAGAAAGGATGGCAGTTTCAGGTCAGCTAGAATTAGTTTGTTTGAGCTGTGAGTTCTGACGATCAGTGCAACTTTTCATTGCCACACCGGTTCATTCTCTCCACAAAGCTGACAGGTCTGTCTGGAAGAGGAGACTAAAACTGTGCCGGCTGCTGCCTTAGACCAATCACTCAGCAGCATGATTACAGTTGTGAGTTCTAAGCCACGGCAGGAGCCGGAACAATTGTTTTGACAGCTCTCCTCAGCAGTGTCTGAGAAAATAATTAGACTAAAAAGTGGAGCAGCATGGTGCACAGTCATAGAGGAGTCCTCAATGAATGTTGTGTGTGTTCTGCTTGTATCTATGTGTGAGCATGTGTTTGTGTGTGGTAGTATTGTGACCGACCGACCGCCTTGACAGACAGACTCCTGTCTGTCAAATTTATTATGAGAAAGCATGCTGTCTGTTAAATACTATTTTTATGGTAGTCAACGCTCCATTGTTTCAACCGCAAATCTCTCTGGAGGGCTGAGAGCGGTTTCCTTTCCTATTGACTGACCATGATTATAATTGAAAGGGATCAAGCAGAAGTTGTATGTGGGATTCAGAAGCTATGTCTGCCTGCCTCAGTGAACACACTGTACACCAACAGGCAAAGATGTTCTGAATTTCAATTTAATAAAAAATTTGAGCTCATTTTGCAGTCAGTGGATACCTTATTTGGCCCTGCTGAGCTGAAGGAAGGGCAGACTCAATTATATCTTTATGTGTGTCTGTGTACATGGAGCTGAGATAGAGCAGACTGTTTGTTAATGGGTAGTGTGCAGTGGGTACCTACCTTCTCATAGTACTGCAGTTCATAGTCCAGAATGACTCCATTGGGCTGGTCTGGCTGAGACCAGGACAGAGTGATGCTGTCCACGGTACGACTGATCTGGTGCATGATAGACACTGTCGACGGAGCTGCATAGAGAGCAATAGATAGAACGGGAGAGATATACAGACACAGAGGGAAAGAAGGAAAGTGTATAACAGAAAAAAATGTAGCATCACAACATTCAGTCACAACGATTAGCTCTGAATCATATAATTAGTTCAGAATCATAGATCTGAATCATATAATTAGTTCAGAATCATAGATCTGAATCATATAACTAGTTCTGAATCATAAAATTTCATCAAACAGATATCAAACAGATGCCTACTTCACTGAACTATGTAACGCCATAGTAATAGTGATATGTTGATATTTGGTCTCGTCATGGGGCGGCAGGTAGCCTAGTGGTTAGAGCGTTGGACTAGTAAGCGGAAGGTTGCAAGATCAAATCCTCGAGCTGACAAGGTACAGATCTGTCATTCTGCCCCTGAAAAGACAGTTAACCCACTGTTCCAAGGTTGTCATTGAAAATAAACATTTGTTCTTAACTGACTTGCCTAGTAAAATAAAGATAAAATAAAAAAATTGTGACCAGACATGCACTGCATGTAGACAGGTCACAACACACATCATTTGAGGGGACTTTCCAACACTGACTCAGTACTATTTCCATGATTAATCTGTGCTTCCCACACTGTCAGGGTGTGAGCACAGTGTCTGTCTGGCTGGCTAGCAATCATTCCCCTGGCCGCATCCTCCTAGCAAGACAAATTGCGGAGCAAGCCCATTTTGTAAGGCACATAAAACCAGAGAAAATCACCATAACCACAAGTATGCAATACACAATCGTCATTTAGTTTTTGTCAGCCTTCTATTTGTGTAATTGCAGTCTATGTTTACGCATATTTCTTGTGGATGACAACTTAATACACACTAGTAAACGGTTTGAAAGTGCAAGGACAAGAGTCATGGTCATGGTGGAAAGATATAGAGAATTATAGCATTTATTTTAATCACATAATATGTGGTAATCACTGTGTAGGAATAAGCCAGATCCTTTCAGCAGTAGTTGAGCCGTAAAGGACTGTTGAGTGGGTGGGGTTGTTGGCTGCCTTTATTCTAACAAAACCAAAGGCCAAAACTTGCAACTTTCTTTTTGTTAAGGCTAAAGGGTCAGGGAAGGGCATGCTATCCACGCGCCCTCATACAGCCATTAACATTAGTGCAGGGTGCCGTGGGTCACAGTGAAGATAATGCAGAAGATCAAAGCGCTGTCTGGGGCTGGGAGGGCAGGATTTATGGGCCCTGGGCCTCAGCTGCACACACGGCCCTCAGCCAGCAACACAGTGGCTCCCCAGAGCCCCAGCCATAAAGACAGAGGCTGCCCCAGCAGCACGCGCTCTCCATGGAAAATCCACTGACTGGAAAACCCTCCCATCCTCCCTCCTTTGGCCCCACCCGCCATTATCTCGGAATCTAGGGGAGTGTGTGTAGTTAATATCTCATATATAAATCTCAGTGTTAATTTATTTTGTTGTAACAAAATGCTGCTAATTGCTGATGCTATCCACCACGCCATAAAATCGCATTTCAGATGGGGTTTGTATTAAAATCCACATGTTCAGTACTGTAGTGTAAAGCCCATAATAGATCCCAGTGACCAGTGTGCTGTAAGACATGATGATGGAAAGGGCATTTTATGGCCTATTCATTCTCACCAACATGCCCTCTGACCCCAACAGAAGCCTCCATACAAAGACACTAATCATGAGATACTGTCTAAACAGGGATGTCCCCATATGCCATCGGCCTTAAACATAAAGCGTCTACAGATAATTTATAGGCAGCCTGTTGTTTCTCCTGCAGCACTTGCACAAAGATAGCCTGCGATTCTGCCATGAGCATACATCATCCTCTTCAGAGAGACCCAGAGGAGACTGGAATACTCACAGGCATCTCTTCAATCTCACTGTCCATTGACTTTGTTTGCAGTCACAAGACATCTTAATAAGACAAATAGTCACTATACCGGGAACTCAGGAATATTATGGATGTACATATATTCAGGACTGCATGCCACTTGCATTTTTGTCCATAGCATTTCCAGTAGACAAGCAGAGTAGCCATCTCTGGGAACCTAATACCAGGCAGGGCAAACAGACAAAGGCAGAGTATATCTTCATGTAGAGAGGATGGACACATGTCAACTTAAAAGCTGTCCAAGAAGGACATTGAGGTTTCCTCCAATGGAAGGACGTCTTCCGGACTGCAGCATGACAGACAAAATGTCTGTATCTCACCAAACATAACTATTGAGGAAAAACTAAACAGGACAACAGAGACTAAAGAAGACGGAAGCCCTACTGTTGGTGGTGATATGGGGAAAATGTGTGTGGCGTGTCGACTGTACTGCAATAATTGTATAATTTTCCATTTGATACGCCAGAGCATAGAGAGGGCTAACAGCAGAGTCTCTGCCATGAGGAGGGTGATAATCACCAGCTAGGAAAATATATAGTAAAATAGTCATGGTGGAGCATTCAAGCTTTCCAAATAATTGCTGCTTGCAACGGTACAGCGATGAGGACTATTTATCTAGAATCCTAGGTGTTTAACTTTTTCCTGGCAATCCTTGTGAGCTGACACACTAGAACGATCATCCAGCACAAAAGAGGGTTCAGAGGGAGCATGAGTCTGTGAACGAACTCATCAGGAACAGATAACGTTTGCATTATTTTATCTCAACTACATCCAGGCCCAGAGTTTCTGAATAACATCCCAACATTTTGGAAGGTAAACCAACAATAAATACTGTTTTATCTGTAGATGGAAGGGTTGTAGACGGTTTAGAAGAGAGGGTTTAAATGAGAGACCCTAAGGTGACACATGCTGAACGCGGAACGAGAGAGCTCGAATTGTTGTTTTTGTAAAGTTTTGACAGTGTTTCCTCACAAAGTTTGGTTTATATGCTTTTTTTGGATCCCGCGATCTGGTTAGCCTCAGTTGCTGTGACCGGTACTATCTGTCCAGACCAAAAACTCTGAAGTTGTTTGGTGTAGCTAGCTACTAGCCTAGAAGGTAGCTATCAAGCTAGCAGTTAGCCCTTGTGGCTGGGAGGGCTGAAGTGTCCCAGGCATGTGGTTATATTCCCTGCTGCCTGTTGCTGTTTCCCTGCGACCTGACCTGGCTGGAACTGTGTGGTATATCTACCAACATTAGTCGACGCTGTCACCATGCCACATAAAACTGCAGAGGACAGTGTTCCTCTAGCACAGGTGAAAGATCCCCTGCCATAAAAAAAATATAAAAAGAACAACAACAAAAAATTCTACAAGGAGCTGTTTCAATAGCAGGAGAATAGCTTCAAGAGCTTTGCCTAAATATTGGTGGATACAACAAACACAAGAATGGACGATCTGACCAGGAAAGTCTGACCGGAAAAGTGAAAATGGTTGCATTTCTAACCCAGGGAGATTGAAGTGATGAAGCAGGACTGCAACAAGATGGACATTAACTGTACGTCCACGAGAAACGACATCAGCACTGTCTCTGAATCTATGTTAACAATTATAGGGAAACAGGATTATCTAGAAGGACAATCCCGGTGTCTCCACATGAGACCTGAACTGATTCTGTGGAGAAATTGAGGAAAATTATAACTGAAAAGCTGCTGATGGATCATAGGGAGATTGAGCTGGAGCGCACCAAGAGGACTGGAAAAAACCTCCAGCCCGGGTGACAGACCCAGGTCGATAGTGGTAAAGTTCCTGAGGTTCAAGTACAAGGTGGCTGTTCTGGGAAAAAAAACGTTACTGGTTCTAACAGTCAACCAATCAGCTTGCTGCCGGCTTTTAGCAAACTTTTGGAAAAAATGGTGTTTGACCAGATACAATGCGACACTACATGACCAAAATATGTGGACACCGGCTCGTCGAACATCTCATTCCAAAATCATGGGCATTAATATGGAGTTGTCCCCCCTTTGCTGCCAAAACAGCCTCCACTCTTCTGGGAAGGCTTTCCACTAGATGCTGGAACATTGCTGAGGGGACTTGCTTCAATTCAGCTACAAGAGCACTAGTGAGGTCCGGCACTGATGTTGAGCGATTACGCATGGCTCGCAGTCGGCGTTCCAATTCATCCCAAAGGTGTTTGATTGGGGTGGAGGTCAGTGCTCTGTTCTTGCACACAGATCTCGACAAACCATTTCTGTATGGACGTCGCTTTGTGTATGGGGGCATTGTCATGCTGAAAAGGGCCTTCCCAAACTGTTGCATTCAATGACATTCTACATGATTCTGTGCATGAAAAACAGCCCCAGACCATTATTCCTCCTCCACCAAACTTTACAGTTGGCACTAAGCACTTGGGCAGGTAGCGTTCTCCTGGCATCCGCCAAACACAGAATCGTCTGTTGGACTGCCAGATGGTAAAGCGTGATTCATCACTTCAGAGAACGCATTTCCACAGTTCCAGAGTCCAATGTCGGCGAGCTTTACACCACTCCAGCCGACGCTTGGCATTGCGCATGGTAATCTTAGGCTTGTGCGCGGCTGCTTGGCCATGGAAACCCATTTCATTAAGTTATTGTGCTGAAGTTGCTTCCAGAGGCAGTTTGGAACTCGGTAGAAGTGTTGCAACCGAGGACAGACGATTTTTACACGTTACGCGCTTCAGCACTCGGCGGTCCCGTTCGTTCTGTGAGCTTACAGTTGCCTGGGGCAGCTCTAGCAGTACAAAAAGTAGACAAACTGACTTGTTGGAAGTCACTGAGCTCTTCAGTAAGGCCATTTTACTGCCAATGTTTGTCTAAGGAGATTGCATGGCTGTGTGTAAGATTTTATCCACCTGTCAGCAACGGGTGTGGCTGAAATAGCCGAATCCACTCATTTGAAGGGGTGTCCACATATGTTTGTATATATAGTGTTTTTTTATTTGGACAAATTAACAACAGACTATCAGCATGTTTATAGGAAAGGGCACTCAACATGTAGCCCTACTGCACTGACAAATAACTGATGATTGGCTGAAAGAGATTGTGGGAGCTGTATATTTAGACTTCAGTGCAGTCTTTGATATTATTGACCATATTATGTCATTGGATAAATGTATGTGTTATGGCTTTCCATCCTCTGTCATATCATTGGTTGAGAGCTGAGCTATCTATCCATTTCTATAATGGAAGCTTCTCCAATGTAAAACATATAAAGTGTAGTATTTCGGAAGGCAGCTAGCTGTCTTGGCCCTTTACTGTTCTCTATTTTTATGATTTGATTTACCAACAGCATTAAACAAAGCCTGTGTGTCTATATAGGGTGATAACTCAACATTATACATGTCATCAACCACATCTAGTGAACAAACAGTTGCAGTCAGTTTTGGAATGGGTGGCTAGTAATAAACTAGTCCGGAACCTATCTAAAACTAAAAGCATTGTATTTGGTACAAATATTTCCCTATGATCTCAGTTCTAGACCTCTCAATCTGGTAATGAATGACGTGACGGTTAAGAAAGTTGAGGGGACTAAACTTCTTGATGTCACCTTAAGACTAAATTGTCATGGTCAAGGCATATTGATGAAATTGTTGTAAAGATGGGCAGAGGTCTGTCGGTGATAAAGAGATTCTCAGCATGACCAAACAAGTCCTACAGGCTCTAGTTTTATCTATGTAAATACTGACTATTGCCTGGTGATATTGTCAAGAAGGACCTAGAAAACCTGCAGCTGGCCCAGAACAGTGCAGCACATCTTGCCCTTCAATATACACAGAGGGCTTATGTCAACAGTATGCATGTCAGTCTTTCTTGGTTCAAAGTAGAGGAGAGACATACTAGCTCTGACAGACATACTTACCCCACCATACAGTGAGGGAAAAAAGTATTTGATCCCCTGCTGATTTTGTACATTTACCCACTGACAAAGAAATGATCAGTCTATAATTTTAAAGGTAGGTTTATTTGAACAGTGAGAGACAGAATAACAACAAAAAAATCCAGAAAAACACGTGAAAAATGTTATAAATTGATTTGCATTTTAATGAGGGAAATAAGTATTTGACCCCCTCTCAATCAGAAAGATTTCTGGCTCCCAGGTGTCTTTTATACAGATAACGAGCTGAGATTAGGAGCACACTCTTAAAGGGAGTGCTCCTAATCACAGTTTGTTGCCTGTATAAAAGACACCTGTCCACAGAAGCAATCAATCAATCAATCAGATTCCAAAACGTACAAAATCAACAGGGGATCAAATACTTTTTTCCCTCACTGTACATGCCACCAGGGCACAGTCCCCAAATCCAGAACGAATTCGAGGCAACATACAACAGAGCCATGATCACATGGAACTCTCTTCCATCTCAAATGACTCAAGCAAACAGCAAAATTAGCTTTAAAAAACAAACAAATAAAACAACACCTCACAGAACCTCTCCCCTATCTGACCTAAATAACTCTTATGCACATGGATATGTATGGATCTGTGGGTAACTTTCAGTAATGAGGGTAACTGTCAGTAATGAGGGTAACTTTCAGTAATGAGGGTAACTTTCAGTAATGAGGGTAACTGTCAGTAATGAGGGTAACTTTCAGTAATGAGGGTAACTGTCAGTAATGAGGGTAACTGTCAGTAATGAGGGTAACTTTCAGTAATGAGGGTAACTGTCAGTAATGAGGGTAACTGTCAGTAATGAGGGTAATTTTCAGTAATGAGGGTACTTTCAGTAATGAGGGTAACTTTCAGTAATGAGGGTAACTGTCAGTAATGAGGGTAACTTTCAGTAATGAGGGTAACTTTCAGTATGAACCTTCTTTGGTTTTATTGTTCTTATTTTAAATGTGTGTAGTTCAGTACTTAAGCTGTTTTTGTCTATTCATGTTCTGTATTATGACATTTTTTATGTTTTGTGTGGACCCCCGGGAGAGTATCTTCAGCAACAGCTAATGGGGATCCTAATAAAATACTAAATACTAAAGGTAGTGTATTACTGTAAGTAGTATTGTCAGTGCTGTTTAATGTGAAAGTGTAGTGAGTTCCTGTAAAGCCCTTGGATCTGATAAAAGACATTGAGGCTTCAGGCTCTATTCTAGCATGACGCTCGGGCTGGGGCCCAGCAACAAAATATAAAAGGCTCTATTTTGTGCAACATCCCAATAGAAGTTTTACTGTTGTGTTTGAACACCTACTGTAGTAACCTCCATAATCAATCAAAGATGGGCTTTACAGAGTTATTCAATCCATGCCAATTTAATGGGGCATGCTTTTGCAAACACAAAGAATCAATTTCCTCAGGCCACTGATCTATCCCATGTACATCCTCTACCCAGTCTACTACTTGTTCTATACTCTTCTATTCTGCTACACTCATTTGGTGGACTTTACCTTCCTCCCTCCCCTGCATGTGTCCCTCCCTCCCTCTCTCTCCCCTCCTCCCTGCCTTCCCCCAAGAATGCTGGTCCCCTTTCAGCTCAGCCTATTGATTCTGTTCCATTCTGAGCTTGATGGGCATCTTCATTAAGCAAGCTGGTGGACTGAGACCAGGCTGGCCTTTGATGGCTGATAGGCATGCAGGATTGGAGAGGCACAGGAGAGGGCCCCCCTACCCATCACATCTCACCCTGCTTGGGACTGGACAGGGCCTGGGTGCAGGACCACGGTGGCCAGCTGGAGCTTCTGCCACCACAGAGACAGAGACGCAGCAGCCATTACAGAGCCATGCTCCGAGGGGTGGGAGGCACAGTCATTATAGTAATCACAGTTGCAGTTTGTGGTTGGGAGAGACAATGCCACTTCAAGTGATTTCCCCTTTCTCCCTTTGTTCCCCTTCCCATATTTAAAACTATTACAATGAAAATCTAGTGAAATGGCAAAGTCTGCTAAAAAAAAAACATGGTTGGAGAGACAGAACAGTCAACCTTCTATCTTGATTGTTGAATCTGGGAAAGTTACTTGGATTTAGGACTTTTCTTTGAATATCTGACTTGCCAATATGCAGCATGGTCAATGACCATGTGGTTATGATTTGATTTGAGGATCTAGTGCAGGGAGAAACGCTATGATTTGGGGGGGTGTAGCAAGAACAGATCAGCCCTCGTAAATCCCTGTCCCCTTTCACAGTAAAACTCTGTTTCCTCCACGGCACCGTCTCTCCCAATGGGCCAGCCAGCTGCTCCTCCACCATGCAGTCAGGCAGCCTCCTAAACAGGCTGTTGGTGCTGCCTGCACTCTCTCTCCCTCCGACTGCTCTCCGTTTACGAGGCATGCTTTGAGAGCTATTAAAGGGGGAGGCCTGTATTTGCATATACTTTTAGCACGCTGTTCCCCATCTGCAATGAATTGTGGGTTTTTACGTCTCCAAAGAGTTTCCAATGCAGTAAAGCTACACAAGCAAGATTTCAGTTCATCAAGCTTTAAACCATCTGCGCTGGAAAAGATTGGGGCCTTAATGCACTCGTACACAAAAATCTAATTCTAAAATAGGCACTCCAGGAGCTTAAGAAGTTTTCAGATGCTTACAGGGAGGTTAGATCTAATCTAAGCACACTATGCCACCAAGTAGTTCTGCTCACCAAAGACTTAAAGCAGAGACTGGGAGAGGAGTGAGGGGACAGTGTTAAGGGGCAAGGTGGGAACTCTCTCTGCAGTCACTTGGCAGCCACTGGTAGCAATACAGATGTACTCTGCTGGGCTTGGCCCTGATTGGTTATTCAGTCTGGAAAATAGTTTTAGCAGTACGCTACAGGTATGGGCATCAAAGCTCTGACTCACAGGCTCTAGCCTAGCCAAAGTTAGTTCATTCTGCATTCAGATTTTCTGTATCTGGCTTCTGAACCGGCTTCTTCAGGAGATAGTTGAGTGAGCAGGGGTCACTAAATCTGAAGGACAGCAAAAAGGTTCTACTACTACTTGTATTGTCCAAGAATCAGTTCTATGAGTTTTGTCAAGTGGATAAGACACTTTTGACCTTAAAAGGGTGTAGGCCTTCAGAAGAGCCTGAGTGGATGCTATAATACAAAACCATTGTCCTGGATAATCTACTGTGTACCGGACATTGAAAAACTGGATACAGGACATTTGCTGTAGTTACACTGCACATATATACACTTTTGTTACCCACTTATACATTGCGTATCTGTATTTACAGGTAAGGATTTAGTATATGACACACAATGGCCAGGATTTAAAATAGATGATCTCAGCTTAGAAATGTCCTGAACTCAATTTACATTAAACCTCAGAGTGAATCATGGGAAAGACATGTGCATGTAACTCATGATCTTAGAGATTCATGCTTTTGACCTCACCAATGCCACACTGAAAGGGAAAGGACACCAAGGTTGTTGAGGCAAAGAAAGCGATCCCTCAGATTCCACAAAAAACTACTTTAAAGGTTAAAGTTTCAATTAAACAATAGTGACTTTGTTTTGTTCCAGTGTGAATCATTGTGTCAATATTGGATTTTCTACACTTTTCTAGGTAGTCATCACGCTTCTGTAAACAAAATAGATAATTGCTTCAACATTTTTTACAGTGGTGTGTCTGAGTCGACACAGACATGCGCCTCTTTGTGTGTATGTGTGTGTCTGTGAAGTGTGTGTCTGTGAAGTGTGTGTATGTGTGTGTATGAGTCAGTATGTACCGACATACAGTACCATCTCTCAGCTGTAAATTTGCTTAGAGCAGACACTTAAATCCTCATCCGTTCCGGCACATAAAAACACTCATTCCAGTTAAATGGCTCCAGAAATAGAAGAGAAAGCAATTCCAAATGTAATCAAAGCAGAACAAAAAGACCAGACAGAAACGTAACACATAAATATTTCAGAGAGAATCTTTCCCTCCGATATTTCAACAACCAGGAGATTAATTAGAGACCAGAGGTGGAGAGGGATGGAGGAGGGAAGGAGAGGTAAAGATAATACAGCCTCTTTCTTCCTGTCTCCCGCTTTGTTCTTACATTGCCTTCAGAAAGTATTCACATTCCTTGACTTTTTCGACATTTTGTTGTATTACAGCATGATGTTTTTTGTCACTGGCCTACGCACAATAAGTGGAATGATGTTTAGATTTTTTTTCTAATTAATTAAAAATGAAAAGATGAAATGTCTTGAGTCAATAAGTATTCAACCCCTTTGTTATGGCAAGCCTAAATCAGATCAGGAATAAAAATGTGCTTAATGACTCCTATAGGAGAAAACTTAGATTGGATCAACAACATTGTAGTTACTCCACAATAGTAACCTAATCGACAGAGTGAAAAGATGGAAGCCTGTACAGAATACAAATATTCCAAAACATGCATCCTGTTTGCAAAAAGGCACTAAAGTAATATTGCAAAGAATGTGGAAAAAAGCAACTAAGTTTTTGTCCTGAATACAAAGTGTTATGTTTGGGGCAAATCCAATACACACATTACCGAGTTATAGGTACAGCATGCTTGTAATCATTAAGGACTGGAGAGTTTTCAGGATAAAAATACATTTAATGGAGCTAAGCACAGGCAAAATCTAGAGGAAAACCTAGTTCAGTTTGCTTTCAAACAAGACACTGGGAGATGTATTCACCTTTCAGCAGGACAATAACTTAAAACACAAGGCCAAATCTACACTGTAGTTGCAGAGGAAAGTGAATGTTCCCGAGTGGCCGAGTTTTGATTGAAATCTTCTTGAAAAAAATCTTTGGCAAGCCATGAAAATGATTGTCTAGCAATGATCAACAACCAATTTGACAGAGCTTGAATAATTTTTTTATTAATAATGGGTAAATGTTGCACAATCCATGTGTGGAAAGCTCTTAGAGCTGTGTTTCCAAAACTCTGTCCTCGGGACCCCAATGGATGCACGTTTTGGTTTTTGCCCTAACACTACACAGCTGATTCAAATGATCAAAGCTTGATGATTAGTTGACTATTTGAATCAGCTGTGTAGTGCTAGGGCAGAAACCAAAACGTGCACAGTCCCGAGGACTGAGTCTGGGAAACCCAGTCTTAGAGACTTACCCAGAAAGACTCACAGCTTTAATCGCTGCTAAAGTTTTTTTCTACAAATTATTGACTCAGGGGTGTAAATACTTATGTTATTAAGATATTTATGTATTTTATTTTCAAAAACAATTCTACAATTTCTAAAAACATTTTGTTCA
The DNA here is from genome assembly GCA_030435695.1 of Brachymystax lenok tsinlingensis. Classification (NCBI taxonomy): domain Eukaryota; kingdom Metazoa; phylum Chordata; class Actinopteri; order Salmoniformes; family Salmonidae; genus Brachymystax; species Brachymystax lenok. The sequence goes on from CM059813.1 coordinate 37,380,422, forward strand.
CATTTTCATTAAGGGGTATTGTGTGTAGATGGGTGACATTTAATTTAATTTAATCAATTTATAATTCAGGCTGTAACACAACAAAATGTGAAATAGGTCAAGGGGTAAGAATACTCTCTGATGGCACTGTAAATGTAAAAACAGAAATGTGACTGAAAGAATATACACAATAACATGAAGAAGGGTGTTTGCCAAAGCCTTGTAATTTGTATTACAGATATATCATTGGGTCATTGCATGAATTTTTATTTACACCCAACTGTGGTTTTCTTCATTTTAAAATAGAAATGTCCCCTTTCACTCACAAGACACATTACTTATATATGTTTTGTTTAACCAGCACTGAAAATCTGAAAGCTCTTCAACCAGAAAATCATGTTGTGCACAATCTCTTTTAGAGTCAGTTATTCTGACCTTTTATATTAACAAATTCCAAGCAAAGATGTTAAATTATTAATGACTTATGCTTTACTCACCATCTCCACAAGCACACTGTGGGCAATAACAACAGTGAATAAATGACTGCATTAGCGCAATTTATTTACACATTTCAGCATCAATCAGAGCTATTGTGGCCTACAACAATTAGTTACATCCTCACATTATACAACCCTTTACAGTCCACTGGGCCAAAAGGGCCTGATTTTTAACCCTGCTTGGTACTCATGCAATCTCTATTGCCAACTTCTTTCAAAATTTTTCGCAATTTAGTTAAACTCCAGACACAGTATATGATAAAACCTACTGCATGACTTTTGTTTTAATATTTTTGTCTTGCCAAAACATAATCAATAGGTTATTCATACAATTTTCGTTTTGTCTGAATAAAATATGTAGCATTGTACAAAGCATTGATTTATGAACGTGGAGGGGGAAAAGGCTTAATAAAGTGCCAATCTATGCTCTAATTCTCTTAGGGCAGGAAGTAATTAAATGCATATTGAATGCGTAGGTTATCTAGCTAAAGTCATCTAACCCTACAGTCAGCTAGCTCCGCAGTCTGCATACCTAACGCTATATGCAAATAAAAATCACACAATCTCTGCTCTCTCTCCTTCCACTAGTTGGTCCTAAGTAGTAGCCACAGTATGTGTGTACCGTGCTGGCTGGAGCCCCAGTGTGTAGAGCTGTGCCACTCTGTCAGGGCTGGGCTGTGCTCCAGGTGTCTACAGAGGCCTCCTGTCTGTCTGGTCGCCTGACCCACACTGGCACCTTCCATATGTGCCCTTCCTGACACCTTCTGTCACTGTCACACCGCACACCCTGCATCCTACGCTGGCTAGCCTGGCAGCCTCTCTCTGCCCACTTCCCTCTACTACTGAATGCTGGACATATTAGCAGCACTGAAGCACAACGGAGGCGTGGAAAACACCTTTTAAATTTAGAGGCATGAATATAAAGCATAAGAGGAATTAACCTATGAAGAATCAAGAGTATCAAATTTGACCTTAATGGGCTATTTTCATTGTTTTAGCATGCTTTCATTTAGTTGTGGTGGCATTGGACAATGTCGCTACATTGGATAGAGCATAAACATTTATTGGCAGAGGTTTACCTGGCCCTACACCAGTGTTCCTCAGCAATGCGCATTGGAGCAGCCAAGCCGTCCCTAGTGGCCTGGTTACAGTTTGTTCCTAGTGGCCTGGATACAGTTCATTCCTAGTGGCCTGGTTACAATTTGTTCTTAGTGGCCTGGTTACAGTTAGTTTCTAGTGGCCTGGTTACAGTTCATTCCTAGTGGCCTGGTTACAGTTCATTCCTAGTGGCCTGGTTACAGTTCATTCCTAGTGGCCTGGTTACAGTTTGTTCCTAGTGGCCTGGATACAGTTCATTCCTAGTGGCCTGGTTACAATTTGTTCTTAGTGGCCTGGTTACAGTTAGTTTCTAGTGGCCTGGTTACAGTTCATTCCTAGTGGCCTGGTTACAGTTCATTCCTAGTGGCCTGGTTACAGTTCATTCCTAGTGGCCTGGTTACAGTTAATTCCTAGTGGCCTGGTTACAGTTAATTCCTAGTGACCTGGTTACAGTTCGTTCCTAGTGGCCTGGATACAGTTCATTCCTAGTGGCCTGGTTACAATTTGTTCTTAGTGGCCTGGTTACAGTTAGTTTCTAGTGGCCTGGTTACAGTTCATTCCTAGTGGCCTGGTTACAGTTCATTCCTAGTGGCCTGGTTACAGTTCATTCCTAGTGGCCTGGTTACAGTTTGTTCCTAGTGGCCTGGATACAGTTCATTCCTAGTGGCCTGGTTACAATTTGTTCTTAGTGGCCTGGTTACAGTTAGTTTCTAGTGGCCTGGTTACAGTTCATTCCTAGTGGCCTGGTTACAGTTCATTCCTAGTGGCCTGGTTACAGTTCATTCCTAGTTGCCTGGTTACAGTTCATTCCTAGTGGCCTGGTTACAGTTTGTTCCTAGTGGCCTGGATACAGTTAATTCCTAGTGGCCTGGTTACAATTTGTTCTTAGTGGCCTGGTTACAGTTAGTTTCTAGTGGCCTGGTTACAGTTCATTCCTAGTGGCCTGGTTACAGTTCATTCCTAGTGGCCTGGTTACAGTTCATTCCTAGTGGCCTGGTTACAGTTCATTCCTAGTGGCCTGGTTACAGTTCATTCCTAGTGGCCTGGATACAGTTCATTCCTAGTGGCCTGGTTACAATTTGTTCTTAGTGGCCTGGTTACAGTTAGTTTCTAGTGGCCTGGTTACAGTTCATTCCTAGTGGCCTGGTTACAGTTCATTCCTAGTGGCCTGGTTACAGTTCATTCCTAGTGGCCTGGTTACAGTTTGTTCCTAGTGGCCTGGTTACAGTTCACCCTGGTAATTTAGGGGATAATTAAGGGGTAAATCTTCCCCAACTGTATGATAGTGGTGCGCCAGATTACAGCAGCCACCCATGAGCTGAGTAATGGCATTCAGTCCCACAATGAGCTGCTCACCTGATAAGAAACCAATTCAGTCGGTCTCCTTCCTCCCTGTATTAGCAGCAGCTTCCCTGGCTCACCTTGGGCTAATGATACGCCTAAACAAACATGTCCTCTACAATTTAATAGAGCTACACATGGTATAGAACATAGTCAGAAGCATAAATGAATATATGGACTATGGAGGTCTGATTCATCAACTGCAGGGCCCCATGGAAGTCCCAGGCAGAATGCTAATGGTTTTGATTGAGGGAGGAGGGAATATTGTTGCATCGACCATACGTACACTGTAACTATTGATAAACAGGGCAATCACTGTTGAGCAAAACATGACAATCCTCGCACCTACTGTAGAATCAATGTGATTCACTGCCTGTAAGGAAACACAAAATGGGACACTATCATTGATCATCTATACCATTCATTATCTATTTTGTGATTGGTGTAAAAGACTTCCCCGGCAGACATGACTGGACACGGTGATAACATTAATTCCTCTCAGAACCGCAACATTTATCAGTCACTCATTGAAAGCTCTGGTGTTGGGCTTGTGTGTGTTCCTCATTTAATCAAACAGCCCTTCAGTGTGTGTGTGTGTCGGACCAGAGAAGTGAAGTGGACTAGCGGTCTCTACGTCTTTTAGAGCTCAGGACAAAATCACATGCTGCCAGTGAGATGTCAGGGATGTGTCTGATTAAACACTTAAAGGGGGGAAGGGGGGGATTTTAGCAACCATTTTATCCCCTAGCAATGATAGAGAGAGAGAGAGAGAGAGAGAGAGAGTGTGTGTGTGTGTTATGAATGATTAACCCCCATGAATCATTATGAAAGAAAGCTAAAGGCTAGCTTTGTCTTCGGCCATTTGTCCCGTATACCCCTAGCCACTCTACATGTGTGTGGGTGTTTTCTGTGCCTTCCCACAGCCCAGGGGTGTCATTCCAGCCCCAGAGCAATCAGCCAAAATAAACCATTGTTTTTTTTGCTCAATAAGGCCTTGTTAAGGCTGCTCCTGTGCCACACAACAGATGAATCACTAAAGCAATATAACCCAGGCAAGCAACTCCTGTATTAACATTCCAGCTCTCATAGTATTACCAGAGGTTTGCAGACAGTATTCTGTATCTGACTGTGGACTGAGGCATCACTACTCATCTGAGGGCTTGTCTCATCACTGCCCTCCTCTCTTTGTCTCTTGTCCTAACTCATCTAGTCATCATCACACATTTGTGTCTCACTAAAAACACTCCCACTCTGTTCTGCCACCCCTCCTCTGCCACAGACATGCTGCCTCAGAGTCACATCAAATTACCTCTCTCTCCCGCTCTCCCTTTATCACTCTCCCTACCTCTCTCTTCTCTCCCTTTCTTTCTGTCTTTCTCTCTTTCTCTTTTCATTGTTTATAGGCCCATCATTAAATATTATGGAAAACATTGCGTTGATCATCTCTTTTCAATATTTGATGTAGGAGAAAAGCTGATCATTAGTGAATAGTTTGGTTGTGACTCATCATTATGAGGATTTCTGGGCTATTTATCAAGGCCAAAATCAGAACACTTTCTGATTTTGTGGGAATTAGTCATATCCTCACAAAACAAGCGTCACTTTATTATGTGACTGACTCTACAGTATGAAAAGAAATACTGCACTGTTAGGCAACCATGCACGTCCTCAGTCACAGGGAAACTGTTGATGAGCATAACAGAGTGTGGTGGGTGTTACAGTAATGTGCTTGATTGGGGGTGGTGAATGAGAACTTACCCTCGTCTCCTCACACCCCATACGTTTCCCCCTCGTCAACAAATTCCAGCAGCCGAGGACGGGAGTCGTTCACATGAGGAACACTTTCACGCCAGTCACATCCAATTTACTTATTTATTTGTTTCTTTCAAGCCCCCAGCACATAGCTTTAGGTTCCAAACGTGTCTGATTAACAAAAATACACACACACACACACACACACACACACACACACTTTCTCTCTGTAAAGTAAGGGGGAGGTATGGGGCCGGCTCTGATAATTAGGGGTGACATGATGTTTATGTAACCTCCAAGATTCCCAAACCAGACACAATTACGGGCCCCTGGTCCCACTGACCCCGGCCCCAGCCTACTGTGGAACCACACAGCACTGCCCCTCTCTCCCAAGCAGGACCCAGGCTGGTCACAGGGCATGGGGAGGGGGAGTGAGACAGAGTTCAGTCTCTTTAACGGCTCTCTCTGACGGGAGCTCTGGAGCAGTAATACAAAGTGACGGCCACTTCAGTGCAGAGCCTCCCAATTTCCGCCAGGACTCTATGGCAGTGGAAGGGGGAGAAGGCTGGGGCAGGGGTGGCAGACTTGCTGTGGCCCAGTGTGTGAGAGTTAAGGCAGGGGCCTCATTAGAAGGCTTTACTGCACTCTGAGGCCCTCATTACCCCCACACACACACACTAACCACTTACTTCAAAACACACCATCAAAAAGAGGTGGCTTTTTCAATTCAAGCATCCATTTTAAACACAAGTTATATTAATAACTCAGAGAGATGTTTTTAAGCATCATTATTTGACTGACTACAGGATGCAACCTACTAGTATTGCATGCTGCTTAAAAACAAATCTGATTAAAATGTGTTGAAATGTGCTGTAAGAGGCCAATATAGTGTATCCCACAGAATACATAACTGTTTCTTCCTTTTCAATGCCTTTTAGCTTATCTTACTTGCATCTCTGCAAACTTCCTCGCTTGAATCATAGTGAGTCACATCCACGTAAGAACTTAAGTAGGAGGGAGAAGTTTTATATGTCCACAGTAACACAGGGCCTCGGGGAGCTCAGTCATAGAAGGCCAGTCAGATGAGAGATGACAGGCACTTACTCATACTGCCAACAGGACACAAAGCCCTGGCGTAGATAAAGGCTGTAGCCCGTATCCCCGCTCATCAGTGCTCGGGCAGCACAGCCTGGCACACCAAATGATGCGTCTCATACAGACAATTAAAGAGCAAATCAATTCTGCTGCTTGGATTAAATAATGGAGGCGCAGTCATTTACAACCACAAAGCACACAGTGGAAAACATGCACGGCTACCATAGTTACAGGAGACATTGATTGCAGCATGTTTCTTCAAGATCCCACAGATGAAAAAGTTAGGCCAATCACAAACAGACCTGTTTTTCATTAGAGGTTATTATTCACTGAAAAGACAATGGCTTCTTACTAATCTTCCCATTACTGTTTTGGGTGCAGTTTATAAGGTAGCTCATAGAGGACATGGGGATCACAGTGAATTCAAGGCTTATTACCAAATACTTAATAAACTTAATAAGTAACACTAGAACTGAGTGGCTGGATGAAGCAAGGGCCTGAGATGTTAGGACTGTAATCACCACGCGGCAGTCAGGGGGAGACAGGAGGGAGAGTAGCGCTCACTACGCTGAGCTACTCTGTCTGAGAGCCCTGATGAGGTCCCACTCTGAGGACCAACAGGCCATCAAACCCTGCCTGTGACGTCATCAACAATCCTCTCACTCCTGTTTTAGAACAAATATGCATACTTACTCCACACTAGAGGAATATGAAACTGCGTCATTGTGTGTGTGCGTGTGTGTGTGTGCCTGTGAGAGAGACATAGAGAGCATAAGGAAGAGTGTACTCACCAGCCTGGTTGGTTGTGATGTTGACGGAGGAGTACTGTGGTGAGTAGGGGCTCTGCTCGGAGACTCCATTGACGGCCTGCACCTCGAAGGTGTACTGTGTGTGGGCCAGCAGGTCACTGATGTAAACACGGGGTTCTGTCAGACCCAGCTGGCGGGGTACAAACTGGACATTGTCCCCACAGCGCGTGCAGCCTCCCCGGCCCCCTCCACAGCTCTTACAGATGATGTTGAAGACCACATCCTCACGGCCACCTGACTCCCTAGGAGGCTGCCACTCCAGTATCAGAGATGTCTCGTTCACGATAGACAGAACGTTCTGAGGAGCCGACGGCACCGCTGGAAATACACAGACAATAGACAGTCAACTGAGATGGATTCTGTTTGGAATGTGAGAAGCATTTACAGTAGTCTCATACACTACATGACCAAAAGTATGTGGTCGCCTGCTCGTCGAAACATTTAATTCCAAAATCATGGGCATTCATTTTAAGTTTGTACCCCCTTTTGCTGCTATAACAGCCTCCACTCTTCTGGGAAGGCTTTCCAATAGATGTTGGAACATTGCTGCAGGGACATGCTTCCATTCAGCCACAAGAGCATTAGTGAGGTCGGGCACTAATGTTGGATGATTAGGCTTGGTTCACAGTTGGCGTTCCAATTCATCCCAAAGGTGTTTGATGGGGTTGAGGTCAGGGCTCTGTGCAGGCCAGTCAAATTATTCCACACTGATCTTGACAAACCATTTCTGTAGGACCTCGCTTTGTGCACGGGGGCATTGTCATGCTAAAACAGGAAAGGGCCTTCCCAAAACTGTTGCCATAAAGTTGGATGCACAGAATCGTCTAGAATGTCATTGTATGCTGTAGGATTAAGATTTCCCTTCACTGGAACTCAGGGGCCTAGCCTGAACCATAAACAACAGCCCCAGACCATTATTCTTCCTCCACCAAACTTTACAGTTGCCACTATGCATTCGGGAAGGTAGTGTTTTCCTGGCATCTGCCAAATGCAGATTCGTCCGTTGGACTGCCAGATGGTGAAGCGTGATTCATCACTCTAGAGAATGCGTTTCCACTGCTCCAGAGTCTAATGGCGGCAAGCTTTACACCCCTCCAGCCGACGCTTGGCACTGTGCATGGTGATCTTAGGCTTGTGTGCGGCTGCTCGGCCATGGAAACCCATTTCATGAAGCTTCAGACAGTTACTGCGCTGACGTTGCTTCCAGAGGTAGTTTGGAACGCGCTTCAGCACTCGGCGATACCGTTCTGTGAGCTTGTGTGGCCTACCACTTTGCGGCTGAGCCATTGTTGCTCCTAGATGTTTCCACTTCACAATAACAGCACTTACAGTTGACCAGGGCAGCTCTAGCAGGGCAGACATTTGACGAACTGACTTGTTAGTAAGGTGGCATCCTATGACGGTGCCATGTTGAAAGTCACTGAGCTCTTCAGTAAGGCCATTCTACTGCCAATGTTTGTCTATGAAGATTGCCTGGCTGTGTGCTCGATTTTATACACCTGACAGCAACAGGTGTGGCTGAAATAGCCGAATCCACACATTTGAAGGGGTGTCCACATACTTTTGTATATATAGTGTATGTGGAGTGGTTTGTCTACAGATTTAAGGTGTAAGAAAAAACGAATGGACTCAATGTACTCTAGTTAGTTCAAAAGAACTACTTCATGACATTTAATTCAGATGTTGGCTGGGGAATTAAGTTTCTGGTGTCCTTGGAGTTCTTGGGGGTAGGAATACCAGAGCCAGTATCACTCTACTCAAATAACCCCTTCACTGGAAGAGAGAGAACCCACACTCCCACAAATACAGTACAGTCTCTTTGAGGTCTTTGCCTGGTATGCTCAACTAAATCCTTCCCCCAGGAAGCCCATTTGAACACACTGGACATCAACATGAAGATAGGATGACTTTTCATGTCCATGTTGTCACATATTTGTTTCAATCTGTTGGTTATGTATAGCAGAGCATCGTATGTACTGCAGGACAGAGAAAGTGACTGTTGCTCATACACAACCACTACTTCTAGAGGCATTACTGGTTGAAAGTAACATTCCCCATGGCATCACATTTGACTGACAGCCCAAACAAACACACAATGAGTACTGTTTATCTTTTACGGGCATGTGCAGCTAATTAGGGAGGATGCCCTCTCCAGGGCTAATGAGATAAACAACAAAATTCCCCCTGCCCACGAACTCATAAACCTGAATTGATCACTTATTTAACCGCCCTTTTAATTGGCTCCCATTAACAGACCTCCAGGCCTGGAGCAGCGCCCATCGAGGCCCTCTGTCTCTCTCTCTCTCGCGCTCTCTCGCTCTCTCTCACGCAAAACAGCCTCCTAAACATCGTCTCTTCCTGGGGAGGGATGGAATGGGCGGCTAATGGCCTCTGTTAGCTCGAGGGCCACTCAGATGGGCCTGTTTCCCTCCTTTAATCAGCCCGGGCCCGCTGCGTTTAATACCAGCGACGTGACGCTGCTTTCTCATTCACAACAGCTGCTCTGTTCCCAGAGCCGGGCTTATGCAAATCTCCTTTGTTGGAGGCGCTGAAATATTTCTGTCCCTCTCCCTTTCACAGAGAAGGGAAGGGAAAAAAAATCTACCATGGTTGTGAAAGGAGCTCTCTCTCTCTCTCTCTCTCTCTCTCTCTCTCTCTCTCTCTCTCTCTCTCTCTCTCTCTCTCTCTCTCTCTCTCTCTCTCTCTCTCTCTCTCTCTCTCTCTCTCTCTCTCTCTCTCTCTCTCTCTCTCTCTCTCTCTCTCTCTCTCTCTCTCTCTCTCTCTCTCTCTCTCTCTCTCTCTCTCTCTCTCTCAGCACACTATATATATACTGCATATTCCTCTCTCTCCCTCTCTGTGTTCATGTCTTCGTCTTAATCTTTATCCCGCCTGTGTTCTCTTTTCTTAGCCCCTCCGTCAACCACAAATTCAAATGGCTTCATTGGCATGACAAGAGGAATCTAGGCCCAGTCTATTCTCCCTGTCTGTCCCGCTACAATGCTGCACGGCCTGGCCCAGTAACCTCTGCTCTGGGAGCAGGGCTCTGTGAGGTGGGGAGGCTGGCCGATGCGTTTTGGGCCAGACCTGTTGGCAGTGCTGGGTGTATGTGAGGGACTGCTCTCTGACAGGCTTCCTCTGTTTCTGCTCAGAGAGGCTCTGGTGTCCTTTGATCTTTGATTCCTCTCAGTTCCTCAGGACCAGGGTGTGAAATTAAAAGAGTGTGTTTGTGTGTGTGTGTTGGTCGATAGTACATACTTGTGCAGGGCATCTGGAAGGGATCTGAGTCAGTGCGATAGTAACCGTTGCGGCACACACAGTTAGTGGCTCCTTCGTTGGTGGTGCGGCTGTTGATTGGACACTGCATGCAGGATACATCACCCTGTATAGGCTTGAAGAAGCCCGATGGACAAGCTGGGATAAAAACAGAAGAGAGAGAGTGATGAGATATGAACATATCCCCATTTACATACTGTATTTCATGTTTGGTCAGTTTTATTCCCTGTTTGGCTTCATCTCACTTTACGAGACATGCGGTCCAGAGACCACAATGCAAAACAGACAAACACAGATCACAGTTGAGCATAAATATACATTCGTTTATCCTCCTCGCATGTGAGGGTTTCTCTGTGGAGATGACAACATGACATGCACAGTACTGTGTTTAACTTTAATTATTCAGGGTGCTCACAGTACACTAATTGCCTGAGACTCTCTGGAGTGGTCTACTTCCTGTTAAGTGCTCTTTAAAGGTCCTCTACTCTTGCTGGGAGAGTGGCATGAAAACTTTCAGCCATGGTTAGGGGTGATGATCACACACTACTGCATCAAAACTGTGTGTGTGTGTGTGTGTGCGCGTGTGTGTGAGTGCGTGTATTTGTGCATGTGTGTGTGCGCGTGTCTGTGTTTGTTTGTGCATGTGTGAGTGAGTGAGTGAGTGAGTGAGTGAGTGAGTGAGTGAGTGAGTGCGTATGCATGTAAAAAGCAGTCAAGCACTACCATTTACAGTGAAACTCACTCTCCCTGAAATCCTCTTCATCCTTACCTGTTACCCCCCACCCCTGCCACCGGCACACACACACACACACACACACACACACACACACACACACACACACACACACACACACACACACACACGCACACTGTGGAACCCTTCCCAGAATGCACAGCAGCCCCTGCTCAAGCACCATGTCAAGAGTTGTTTTTGTACTGGGGCCAAACCAGCTGAGGTTGGTATAGCTTGAGATAATCACCACCTCACCTCTCTCCCTGTCTCCCCATCCGTAAAAGGAGGAAATGGAGTAGTGTGGGGACTCGATACGAGCTAAAGCCACACACGAAAAATTCACATACAGGGGGTGCCTTATGAATGACCTTCACAGAGTTATGAATGTCCTTATGCCAATGCCACCTGAGAACTATCCCTGTGATACATTATGTAACATTGGGATTGCAAAAAAAAACATCTGGAGGGATCCTTATCCTGTTGAATACTCTGCACCATAACCAATCTCACAAACTCTCACTATATTCCATATCTCTGAATAATAAAACCATCATTTCCCTATCATCCCTGGTCTGACCTGCCAATTACAGCTGGATTAAAGTGTGTGTCATATGGAAACGTCTGCAGCTGGAACTTTATTTGGAGAAGGTCAAATCACAAGGCAGGATAAGTCTGGGTTCAATCCCACTGTTTATACTAGGAAGACAGATACCAGTTCCCAGTAACCATGCTGGAACACCATGCTGAAGCAGGATTACTGCTCTTTTCCAATCCCAACTCCCCACAAACTCCCTGGAAAACACATCTCAATCATCATCCTCTGTTCAAAACTGCTGCACACACTAGAGCACTGCTGTGCTTTAGTAGCCCAATCCCTGGCCCATCAAACTCAGATTCCTTAGAAAAAAGTGTCACACACACAGAGGAACATTTTCAGTGAGGCTGATGCATCCTGTGGAAAGATCATTGTCATAAACATCAGCCGCATGTATTAGGGATAAAACTGAGGAAATCTGATCAAGCTCTTAAATAAATATTAGTCTTAATATATTTTTCTTCTCCTGTGATTGATGGGGGAAAGCGACCTGGTACAAAGTGAAACATGAGGCCGGCACATTCACACTGCCAGTCACCAGAGTCACTGAATGAGGCCCCAGCTACAGATCTGTGTATTGGGACTGAGACTAAAGAACACAGTGGTCTATGGAAGTGAAGAGCTCAGAGGAGCGCCACCAAAGAAAATAGCAGAAAGAGCCAGTGAGAGGGAAAGGAGAAGGGGTGGAGCAGAGGAGAGAAGAAGAGAAAGACAGAAGGCAGTAGGCGGCCCTTGGATTGAGTCAATGGGTGTTTAGGGCAAGCATGTTTTATATGGAAGAGGGAGTTGGGAAGGGGGCACAGTGTCAACAACTAGGCCTATTGTCAATTGTTTGGTAGCCGGATATGGCAAGGTATGACTTTTTCTGTCTTTATTGTTCCTACTGTCCTGTAGCGTCCATGACAGAGACAGAGAGACAGACAGACAAAGACAGACTGACAGACAGAGAAACAGACAGACCAGGCTGTGTTAGGTGTGGGTTCAGCTTGTCACCACTAGGGCCTTATATACATTTTCTTTTTGTGGGGGGGTTCCACCAGTCTTTCAGGAGGCTGTGTTGGAGGGCTGGGGAGCTGCTCGTGTCAGATGTAGCCTGCGGACGAGTACATAGCTCTGATTAAAAAGCAGATCAGCGCTTTGATTCCCTCCTCACTCAGATTGGTACTGTTGAGCTGTTTGATCACAATCTCCCTCGACTCCCTCAGTCAACATGCAATGGCTAAAGACTTATTATGATGCAGCTTCAGACATCCCTCTGGCAAGGGGAGGTAATAATGAGGGGAATATTCATTGCTGGAGTTTTATTTTCCCTCCTTTTATACTTTTTAAATATATGTCTCTATTAATATCCTTAAATAAATAAGCACGTTTTCTCAGCTTTCTGGATTTCGACAGAAGAGATGAAACGCTGCAAGTCAAGAAGAAAAGGCGCACAGAACAATTCTAATGGAATTTATAAACACTTCAGATTTAATTTAGTGGCAGCTGTGTCAAAGGGTCCAGATCACCTCAAAGTGGTTCCAGGCACACGCCAAGAAAGGAAAGGCTTGGCTGTCACATCTCAATGACTGCTGTTCTCCAGAGCAGAGGCAACACAGTGACTGGCTAGAGCCCAACCCTTTCTGTCTGTGTTATGAACTTTAATAACACATCCTGACATAAAGAATTTATTTGGGAGTACTGTTGACTCACTGTATAAAAAGGGTATTGCGAGAGGTAAGTCCTCCGTGCCAGGGAGCTAGTCAGGTTTTACAGCAAGTAATTTGCTGGTTGTTTCAAAGGCTTCCCGGAAGTTTCAGCCAGGCAGATTTATGTTAATAGAAAGAGAGAACCTGCAGCTCAGAGCCACTGTATCCAGCCTAGTCTGTGTGAAAAGGTGGAGCTCCATTGTTTTCAGTGGCAGTGCTGATGATGAAGCCAGCCACTCTACTGGAAGGAAGCATTCTGAGCTGACAGTGCATCTGGCTTCTTCAGCTCAGTTTGAACACACACACACAGACACACACACACGTGCACGTGCACGTCTTAATGTCTTAATCCAAGATGGCGTAGCAGTCAGAGGTCTTTTGTCCTCGTCTTGTCGTGTCCCGTGTATACATCTTTTTCTATCTTTTTTCTTCACATATATTTTTTTGATATTTTTGATATTTTTCTTAACCTCAACTTCAACATACTCTCCTGCAATCCGGTCATCAGCTACCTTTAGTCTGGACAACTGTCGACAGTCTGCACAGCACGACTCGAACCAGAGCAAATCGGACTTATTTTTCTCAATATCTCCGGATTCCTACCACAAGCTCTGAACCTTTTCACCTGGACCATCGCAGCTAGCTAGCTGCTGTCCGAGTGGCCACTCCGAGGGGGCTACAACAGACTTCTTCCATCGCAACGTCCCTCTAAGGCCTTTCTGCTAGCTTGCTAGCCCCCGGCCCGCTAGCTGCCTGAATCGCCGTTTCTCCGGCCCGCCGAGCCACTCACGCATGCCTCTCCCTAATGTCAATATGCCTTGTCCATTGCTGTTTTGGATGGTAATTATTGTTTTATTTCACTGTAGAGCCTCTAGCCCTGCTGAATACGCCTTAGTTAACCCTTTAGTTCCCCCTCCCACACATGCAGTGAACTCACCTGGTTTCAATGATGTTTCTAGAGACAATATCTCTCTCATCGTCACTCGATGCATAGGTTTACCTCCACTGTATTCACATCCTACCATACCTTTGTCTGTACATTATGCCTTGAATCTATTCTACAGTGCCCAGAAAAATGCTCCTTTTACTCTCTGTTCCGAACATACTAGACGACCAGTTCTTATAGCCTTTAGCCGTACCCTTATCCTACTCCTCCTCTGTTCCTCTGGGATGTAGGGTTTAATCCAGGCCCTGCAGTGCCTAGCTCCACTCCCATTCCCCAGGCGCTCTCATTTGTTGACTTCTGTAACCGTAAAAGCCTTGGTTTCATGCATGTTAACATTAGAAGCCTCCTCTCTAAGTTTGTTTTATCCACTGCCTTAGGAGGACACCAAAAAATGTGAAATGTTCATTCCTAACTATAACATTTTCCGACAAGATAGAACTGCCAAAGGGGGCGGAGTTGCAATCTACTGCAGAGATAGCCTGCAGAGTTCTGTCTTACTATCCAGGTCTGTGCCCAAACAATTTGAGCTTCTACTTTTAAAATCCACCTTTCCAGAAACAAGTTCTCACCGTTACCGCTTGCTATAGACCACCTTCTGCCCCCAGCTGTGGCCTGGACACCATATGTGAATTGATTGCCCCCCATCTATCTTCAGAGCTCGTGCTGTTAGGTGATCTAAACTGGGACATGCTTAACACCCCAGCCATCCTACAATCCAAGCTTGATGCCCTCAATCTCACACAAATGATCAATGAACCTACCAGGTACAACCCCAAATCCGTAAACACGGGCACCCTCATAGATATCATCCTTACCAACCTCTCCTCCAAATACACCTCTGCTGTCTTCAACCAGGATCTCAGCGATCACTGCCTCATTGCCTGCGTCCGTAATGGGTCTGCGGTCAAATGACCACCCCTCATCACTGTCAAACGCTCCCTAAAACACTTCAGCGAGCAGGCCTTTCTAATCGACCTGGCCCGGGTATCCTGGAAGGATATTGACCTCATTCCGTCAGTAGAGGATGCCTGGTTATTCTTTAACCTCTCAGGGATTGCTGGGGCGCTAGCGCCCCAATCCCGACACTACCAGGTGAAATGTAAGGCGCCAAATTAAAAATCCAAAAGTTGAATTATTAAACATCCACCAATATACAAGTGTTCCATACTCATCAAAAGCTCTGTTTCTTGGCAATATCACAGCGTTGTCAGATTTCAAAAAGGCTTTACGGTGAAAGCAGCACATTTGATTGTTTGAGGGTAGCACCTCACATATTTTTCCCATAGCCATGAATCGATTAGCCATCATGGCACACACATAACACATTTCACAGCGAAAACAAATCAATTACCTGTTGAAGAACTTCTGCTGAGGTCATCCTAAGTGTCCAACGAAGACAATCCATGGTTCTTTTGTTAGAAAAAGTAATGTATTTTATCCATAAATCTCCATTTGGTTTGCGCGTTATAATCAGAAACGACAGCCTCCACTAGTCCATTGAAACGTGACGCAAACTCGTTCATCTTATACCTATAAACTTGTCCAAGAACAATCAAACATAGTTTTAAATGTATCCTTAGGAACACTTTACGTATATTTACTATTATAAATCAACCGAATATAAACTGATCGATAAAGACGGTAAAAAAGACACTGCGCGCCTTGTCGGGAACGCGCACTGGGTACTGTTTACATAAAAAGGTCACTTCCTGGTTTGCTCTTATTCTCTGGTCTAATTCATCCAAATTGAAATTTTACACTGTCTCGAGGCTGTTGACATCTAAAGGAAGCGATGGGTACTGCATTCATATGCCCTTATATGGTCATTTTCATGAGGGAGGGGTTCCAAATGAGCAATGTGTCAAAATCACTTTTTCCAGGACAGAAATTCCTCGGGGTTTCGCCTGCCATATGCGTTCTGTTTCACTCACAGACAAATGGTTAACACTTTTGGAAAATTCAGAGTGTTTCCTATCCAATGGTACTAAATATGTGCATATCCTATTTCCCCCACAGCAACTTTCCCAAGCCTCCCCCATTTCTCCTTCACCCAAATCCAGATAGCTGATGTTCTGAAAGAGCTGCAAAATCTGGACCCCTACAAATCAACCGGGCTAGACAATCTGGACCCTCTCTTTCTAAAATTCTCAGCCGAAATTGTTGCAACCCCTATTACTAGCCTGTTCCAGAGGAAGCAATAGGTACTGCCTTCATATGCCCTTATATGGGCATTTTCATAAGGGAGGGGTTCCAAATGAGGCAATGTGTCAAAATCACTTTTTTCAGGACAGAAATTCCTCGGATTTTCGCCTGCCATATCCGTTCTGTTATACTCACTGACAAAATGTTAACACTTTTAGAAACTTCAGAGTGTTTCCTATCCAATGGTACTAAATATGTGCATATCCTATTTTCTGGGCCTGAATGGGAGGCATTCTACTTTGGGCACGCCAGGCTCTCCAAAACCGTCACCTCGTGCGCTGCTCCCAAAGAAGTTAACAAACAGATCACCGACCATTTCGAATCCCACCGTACCTTCTCCGCTATGCAATCTGGTTTCCGAGCTGGTCATGGGTGCACCTCAGCCACGGTCAAGGTCCTAAACGATATCATAACTGCCATCGATAAGAGACAATACTGTGCAGCTGTATTAATCGACCTGACCAAGGCTTTCGACTCTGTCAATCACCAGATTCTTATTGGCAGACTCAACAGCCTTGGTTTCTCAAATGACTGCCTCGCCTGGTTCACCAACTACTTCTAAGACAGAGTTCAGTGTGTCAAATCGGAGGGCCAGTTGTCCGGACCTCTGGCAGTATCTCTTGGGGTGCCACAGGGTTTAATCCTCGGGCCGACTCTTTTCTCTGTATACATCAATGATGTCGCTCTTGCTGCTGGTGATTCCCTGATTGACCTCTACGCAGACGACACAATTCTGTATACGTCTGGCCCTTCTTTGGACACTGTGTTAACTATTTAGGGAGCGGCAGCCGAGGTTTCGGTTTTGGAGAGTCTGGCGTTCCCAAAGTAAAATACCTTCCGCTCAGGCCCAGAAACTAGGATATGCACATAATTAGTACACATAATTAGTACCCGCTAGCGCGCCGTTTATCCCTAAGAGGATAACTAACCTCCAGACAAGCTTCAACGCTATACAACTCTCCTTCCGTGGCCTCCAACTGCTCTTAAATGCAAGTAAAACTCAATGCATGCTCTTCAACCGATCGCTGCCCACACCTGCCCTCGTAAAACGGACTATCCTACCGATCCTTGACTTCAGCGATGTCATTTACAAAATAGCCTCCAACACTCTACTCAGCAAAATGGATGCAGTGCCATCCGTTTTGTCACCAAAGCCCAATATACTACCCACCACTGCGACCTGTATGCTCACGTTGGCTGGCCCTCGCTTCATATTCGTCGCCAAACCCACTGGCTCCAGGTCATCCTTAAGTCTTTGCTAGGTAAAGCCCTTATCTCAGCTCACTGGTCACCATAGCATCACCCACCCGTAGCATGCGCTTCAGCAGGTATATTTCACTGGTCACCCCCAAAGCCAATTCCTCCTTCGGCCGCCTTTCCTTCCAGTTCTCTGCTACTAATGACTGGAACGAACTGCAAAAATCACTGAAGCTGGAGATTCACATCTCCTTCACTAGCTTTAAGCACCAGCTGTCAGAGCAGCTCACAGATCACTGCACCTGTACATAGCCCATCTGTAAATAGCCCATCCAACTACCTCATCCCCATACTGTTATTTATTTTATTTATTTTGCTCCTTTGCACTCCAGTATCTCTACTTGCACACGCATCTTCTGCACTTCTATCACTCCAGTGTTTAATTGCTATATTGTAATTATTTCGCCACTATGGCCTATTGATTGCCTTACCTCCCTTATCCTACCTTATTTGCACACACTGTATATATACCTTTTCTATTGTATTATTGACTATATGTTTGTTTATTCCATGTGTAACTCTGTGTTGTTGTTTGTGTCGCACTGCTAGCCTACCTCGTTAAATAAAGGTGAAATAAACAAAATACATAAAAAAATGCACACACACGTACACAAACGCACAGACGCACGCACACACAGAAATATATGCAGGCAGCACAGCAGCAGAACGATGTGCCCAGACAGTCAGGAAGAACCCAAACAAAGGCTGGGCATTTGACATTTCCATCATGGCTGTCTGAGCTGTGCAGTGCCTCACGATGGCCAGGGAATCATCTGGCTGATAACGGCCACTAATCCAGCCAGAGGCATGTCTATTGAGAGAAACCCATGACCTGTTCCACACCTCTCCCGTCCCCGTCCCCCAGCAACCCCACCCGACAGAGAGGTCCTTTGTCCACACCCCCCACCCCCTCTCCTGTTTCCCCATTCCTCCTATTCAGCTGCTTCAAAACCTGCCCCCAAAAATGCTGAATTTAATGAAAGCAGCATTCAAAAAGAGACAAGGGAGAGAAAGGGGTAAGGTGTGTGTGCGTGTTTGCGTATGTGTGTGTGTGCGTGTTCATTACGTGTGAGTGTGAAAGACAAAAGACTGGAGGGGAATAAACTGGAGGTGTGAGGTTTTGTTAGCGCAGCAGAAAAAAAAGTGCTGAAAGCCGTGAAAATGGGCAGAGTCACATGGCTTCTCTGTGTGGACATTTTCTATTGTCACAGAGATAGAGGGCCACTGTAGGGAGCAATGGGCTTGGTCGTCATGGCACTTCTGCTCTCTGTATACTGTCTGTCTAAAGTATAAACAATGTGGATCACTGGGAAATAGAGATCAGATGTTATCCCTTAATAAGGATAGACCATGAAGAGAGAGGGGCTGTTTTGTGCCATACTCACTGATGAAGGAGCAAATCAGATCCAAATTAGACGAGCAAAAACTGTTAGTTATAATATGGACAGCGAATATTAACACTTGTACTGTTCTGAATCCTGAGATGTTGACTCTGCAGTGGTCACATGTAAGGAGCTAAACGTGTGATGGGCCAGCCAGCTGTGCAAGCCATGGCCACAAGTTAACCTAAGGAGAGCATC
The DNA here is from genome assembly GCA_030435695.1 of Brachymystax lenok tsinlingensis. Classification (NCBI taxonomy): domain Eukaryota; kingdom Metazoa; phylum Chordata; class Actinopteri; order Salmoniformes; family Salmonidae; genus Brachymystax; species Brachymystax lenok. The sequence goes on from CM059813.1 coordinate 37,399,267, forward strand.
CATATTGTAGGTAGGGGGTGTAGGTAAAGCCAGTCTGTCCCCTTCATGCCGACCCTTCCATAGGGAACACACTTCTATTTGGCTGAGCAGTGACACACAGGGCCCCAGAATTCAATTAGGGCCTGGGCCGCGCCAGCTAATTCAATCAGGGCGGTGTGAAAGCAATTAGATGACTGGCATTCGCTTCACCCCACACACAGGCACAAATTAGATATTCACTTCTCTCTCTAGGTTTCCCTGTCTGATGCAATTAGCGTGCCTGTATCTCGGCGTGGCTCGCACTGGGGAGCAGGGTGTGAGGGTGACCAATGACCTACTGGGCGTAAATTAAGCTTCTCTCCACCTCCTGGACAGGACAGGAACACTTCCTGTGTGAGTAAGTCGGACGCCCACTTGCACTACTAAGGAGAGGAGAGGGCTGGACTTCACAGTGATTCAGAGCCTGGGGTCAGAACAGCAGCCTTCACTGGTTGTTCAGTCCCCTCAAGGCCGAGTGAGTGTTGTCTGCTTTCATCTTACATTCTATCCATGTGTGTGAAGACTGCAAATGTATGTAAGTCTATATTGTTGTTGTGTATTAATTATGCATGAATGTGTGTGTGTGTGTGTATCTGCAGAAGGATCTGGCAGGTGGGAGGTGAGTCATCGTCAGTGCCCCTGCTCTAAGCCATGTTCCTCTACAGTTGTCAGTGAGCTCTCCTCAGACAGCATCCAGCCCAAATCGACCCAGCGGGCGCCATGAAGACAGATTAGGTGCTACGGCGGAGCCCGTGTGAGCGGGAGATTAGTAGGAAACGTGTGAGACACCTGGGAAATGGCCTCTCAACAGCTGGAGAGGGGAGGGCCCAGGCTCACAACACAGACTAGAAAGCTGGCACATGTCCCAACACAAACACACACACGCGCACACACACACGCACACACAATGCTGATAGAATGCATTTATAAACAACCCCTGGCCACAGCCCAGAGGACAATTTCAGCTATCTATACATCTCCTAGGTGCCAAATACCAGGCTCAGATGTACTCTTTTCCCGAGTGTTGGTATCAGAGGTTTCTCTCACTGGGCCACAGAGTACATGAGTACGGCACAAAACAACCCCCAGTATAACTGTGGTATGGGTTAGCATTCAAGGACAGAAGGCACATGGGCCAGGTCAACATAGTAGCTCACTAAAAATAATCTGCTGGTGGATAAAAAATTTTGTAACCTGATAACAGCAGTAAAGTTATTTCCAGAAACCCAACATCCTCATTCATTATCCCCATTCATTACACGTAAGAAACCAACAAACACCTCTGCACACACTTAGACCCTCTACCCATACTGTGTTGTCACGTGGCAAACATGATCTTTCTCATTCAAACGACATATCCATAGTGTTCCTTGAGATGGAACACCGCGCAGTCATAATGATCATCAGGTCATAAATACCCCCCCAAAATGTATAATCAGTAAAGGGGAAAGTGTCTTAACCACAGTATTTCTATAGTGTCTGATAACTACCATGTGTCAATAGAAGGGGGAAAAAGAAGATGAAAGGGAAACATCTCTGGAGCCATACATGCAGCACAGTAATAATGTCTGGAATTTTCACTGCTGCTTTTTTTTCCCTTCCTAATTTTTTTCAACACTGAGAATAAAAACTGAAATGGGGTATGGTAAAATTACAGGCATTTGAGCCAACACAAAAAATCGTGAAGGTTCATTTCATTCAGGCAGATCACTTGACAGCTTGCTCTCTGGAGGGTCCAGGGGGACAATCAGGTTGGAGGTAGACCCCCCGGGCCCCGGCCTCGGTATATGGGGCTGCAGATGGTTGGGGTGTGGCCAGAGAGAGTTAGGCAGACCCCTGTAAGAGAATTAATCTCCATTAAAGATGCCCTGTCAACCTCAACCTGCTACATCACAGTCACAGGAGCTATATCTGAAACTCCCCTTATCTCCCTACTGATAATTAGGATGATCACAAGAAATAGCAAAACAGGAAGATACATACAGCACTGAATAGCCTGTGAGATGACTGTTGTCAAGCACACAAAAACTCATATTTGACACATAGATCCTCAGTTGCTAAATCATGCTCTCTGGTGAAGAGTTACACATTGATACGTCAAGTGGAATGTACAGTACTAGTCAAAAGTTTGGACACACCTAATCATTTAAGGGTTTTGGAAAAAAACAAGTCCAAATTATGTCAAGAACAGCTTAAATAAGCAAAGAGAAACAATAGTCCATCATTACTTTAAGACATGAAGGTCAGTCAATCCGCCACAGGAATGGAAGACCCAGAGTTACCTCTGCTGCAGATGATAAGTTCATTAGAGTTACCAGCCTCAGAAATCGGCAACTAACTGCACATCAGATGGCAGTCCAAATAAATGCTTCACAGATTTCAAGTAACAGACACATCTCAACATCAACTGTTCAGAGGAGACTGCGTGAATCAGGACTTCATGGTCGAATTGCTGCAAAGAAACCACTACTATAGGACACCAATAACAATAAAAGACTTGCTTGGGCCAAGAAACACAAGCAATGTACATTAGACCGGTGGAAATCTGTCCTTTGGTCTGATGAGTCCAAATTTGAGATTTTTGGTTCCAACCGGCATGTCTTTGTGAGACGCAGAGTAGGATAATCTCCGGATGTCTGGTTCCCACCGTGAAGCATGGAGGAGGAGGTGTGATGGTGTGGGGGTGCATGCTGGTAACACTGTTGGTGATTTATTTAGAATTCAAGGCACACTTAACCAGCATGGCTACCACAGCATTCTGCAGCGATATGCCATCCCATCTGGTTTGAGCTTAGTGGGACTATCATTTGTTTTTCAACAGGACAATGACCTTAAACAAAACTCCAGGCTCCTTAAGGGCTATTTGACCAAGAAGGAGAGTTAGGAAGTGCTGCACCACATACAAACACATACAAACACACACACATACAAACACACAACATGCTATGATTCATAGGTTATTTTAGAGAGTATGTTTGTCTCCACTCCATCATCCATATACAATGTGTTTGGAGTCTTTATGAGTTTTGACGCCGACTGTCAGAGCCCTGGCCCCTAAACTCCCAAATGTACCCTTTTCTCAAGGACAGGCTGTTGCCTGGGAAACAGGAGCTCCTGCCATGGAGGACCTCACCGTTCCGCATGCTGCACCTAGAGCTTCGAGCTGTGATCAGAGACACTGTCTAGAACAGGAGGAGGTGGGAGGGGAGGAGGAGGAGCACCTCCTGCAGACAACCACCGTGTTAAAGTGGAACTGACAGCATTTTAACAACATGAAATAGTATTAACATTTGTTCATATAAACCAGCAGAAATAATATGATGCCTTTTTTGTTATTTTCTGACAAGCAAGCACTCATTTTCATGTTTTCATACATTCATAGAATGTTTGGGAATGACAGAGTATGTTGTCATTGGACCCACTTGTCCAATGACAACATCCTCCCAGCAGCAGCAAACATTAGGCTCCGGGTTTTTACCTTGCTAAATAAATAGGGACAAAAATAAATAAGCTAGCCCATTAGCCACATTATGACTGACTTGTGATCATTGCCCTTGCTAATTTGATTGTATTGACATTGAAGGCCTTGGTTACATTTGTCAGTTTTATATTTTATTTTTTATTATTATATATATATATATATATATATATATATATATATTTTTTTTTTTTTAAAGGGGTGGATCAGCTTAATATTGCAGAAAAAGTGTTGCTTCCATCAATGAAATTGTCTGCATCATTTCCAAACCCCATTTTTATTTTTTGTGGTAAAAATATATATCCATATACATACACATATGCATACATATACACATATATACATACACATACCTATATAGACATACATACTTTTTTTTAGAATATACCTTTATTATTCCCCTCAAACCCTACCACACTTCCCCCAATTGGAATAAACTAATAAACAATAACACTTAGGCTTCTACCTTCAGTTTATACATATTATACACATTTTACAGACACAATCTATTTTACAATAGTTATATTTTGTTTGTTTTTTGTCCTTCCTCTATTTCTGATGTCCATCCAGTTTGATTTCTATTTGTAACTGTGCTATTTCGCAACATTTCTGAACCTATATACATTTTACAGACCCCGCATGTTTTACATTGGTTATCTTGTTATTAGTCCCACCCTTCAGCTCCATTCAACCTATCTATTTTAGATTTATATTTGCCATATATTTTTCAACTGTGCTGTGATGCTTCACAAAAGTACTGAACATTTCTATTCTCATAGCTTCTACAGATTGTAAATAAAAAATATACATTTTTGCCAAAATAATTATTATACTATTGATTGATTGACTATGGCTTTTCAAATCACCCAGTATTGCTATCTGCAGCGTTAGTTCTAGGCAAATGTTGCAATTCTTCAGCCATTCCTGGACCTGTGACCAAAAACGAGCTACATATGGACAATACCAAAATAATGCATCTAATGACAAAATCTGCAGAGCTGTGAAGATTGTATCCCCCATATACAGTTGAAGTCGTAAGTTTACATACACTTAGGATGGAGTCATTAAAAAAAAATCTAAACCACTCCACAAATGTCTTGTTAAAAAATTATCGTTTTGGAAAGTCGGTTAGGAAATCTACTTTGTGCATGACACAAGTAATTTTTGACACAAGTAATCTTTCCAACAATTGTTTACAGACAGATTATTTCACTTAGAATTCACTGTATCACAATTCCAGTGGGTCAGAAGTTTACATACACTAAGTTGACTGTGCTTTAAATAGCTTGTAAAATTCCAGAAAATTATGGCATGGCTTTAGAAGCTTCTGATAGGCTAATTGACATAATTTGGGTCAATTGGAGGTGTACCTGTGGATGTATTTCAAGGCCTACCTTCAAACTCAGTGCCTCTTTGCTTGACATCATGGGAAAATCAAAAGAAATCAGCCAAGCCCTCAGAAAAAAAAATGTAGAACTCCACAAGTCTGGTTCATCCTTGGGAGCAATTTCCAAACGGCTGAAGGTACCACGCTCATATGTACAAACAACAGTACGCAAGTATAAACACCATGGGACCACACAGCCCTCATACCGCTCAGGAGGGAGACGCGTTCTGTCTCCTAGAGATGAACGTACTTTGGTGCGAAAAGTGAAAATCAATCCCAGAACAACAGCAAAAAACCTTGTGAAGATGCTGGAGGAAACAGGTACAAATCTAATTTTATTTGTCACATAAGCATGGTTAGCAGATGTTAATGCGAGAGTAGCGAAGTGCTTGTGCTTCTAGTTCCGACCACGCAGTAATATCTAACAAGTCATCTAACAATTTCACAACAACTACCTTATACACACAAGAGTAAAGGAATGAATAAGAATATGTACATATAAATACATGGATGAGTGATGGCCAAACGGCATAGGCAAGATGCAGTAGATGGTATAAAGTACAGTATATACATATGAGATGAGTAAAGTAGGGTGTAAACATTATATAAAGTGGCATTGTTTAAAGTGGCTAGTGATACATATTACATCAAATTTTTTATTGTTAGTGGCTAGAGATTTGAGTCAGCCACTCAATGTTAGTGATGGCTGTTTAACAGTCTGATGGCCTTGAGATAGAAGCTGTTTTTCAGTCTCTCAGTCCCAGCTTTGATGCACCTGTACTGACCTCGCCTTCTGGATGATAGCGAGGTGAACAGGCAGTGGCTCGGGTGGTTGTTGTCCTTGATGATCTTTTTGGTCTTCCTTTGACATCGGGTGGTGTAGGTGTCCTGGAGGGCAGGTAGTTTACCCCCGGTGATGCGTTGTGCAGACCTCACTACCCTCTGGAGAGCCTTACGGTTGTGGGCGGAGCAGTTGCCGTACCAGACTGTGATACAGCCCAACAGGATGCTCTCGATTGTGCATCAGTTTGTGAGTATTTTTGGTGACAAGCCACATTTCTTCAGCATCCTGAGGTTGAAGAGGCGCTGTTGCGCCTTCTTCACCACGCTGGCTGTGTGGGTGGACCATTTCAGTTTGTCTGTGATGTGTAGGCCAAGGAACATAAAACTTTCCACCTTCTCCACTACTGTCCCGTCGATGTGGATAGGGGGGTGCTCCCTGTTTCCTGAAATCCACGAATATCTCCTTTGTTTTGTATCTATATCCACAGTAAAACGAGTCCTATATTGACATAACCTGAAAGGACGCTTAGCGTCCTTTCAGGTTACTGCACTGCTCCAAAACGCCATAAAAAAGCCAGACTACGGATTGCAACTGCACATGGGAACAAAGGTCGTACTTTTTGGAGAAATGTCCTCTGGTCTGATGAAACAAAAATAGAACTGTTTGGCCATAATGACCATCGTTATGTTTGGAGGAAAAAGGGGGAGGCTTGCAAGCCAAAGAACACCATCCCAACCGTGAAGCACGGGGGTGGCAGCATCATGTTGTGGGGGTGCTTTGCTGCAAGAGGGACTGGTTCACTTCACAAAATAGATGGCATCATGAGAAAGGAAAATTGTGTGGATATATTGAAGTAACATCTCAAGACATTAGTCATGAAGTTAAAGCTTGGTCGCAAATGGGTCTTCCAAATGGACAATGACCCCAAGCATACTTGTGGCAAAATGGCTTAAGGACAACAAAGTCAAGGTCTTGGAGTGGCCATTTCAAAGCCCTTACCTCAATCCTATAGAAAATGTGTGGGCTGAACTGAAAAAGCGTGTGTGAGCAAGGAGGCCTATAAACCTGACTCTGTTACACCAGCTCTGTCAGCAGAAATGGGCCAAGATTCAACCAGCTTATTGTGGGAAGCTTGTGGAAGGCTACCGCGAAAACGTTTGACCCAAGTTACACATCAGGCTCTCCGTACTTCCGAACACTGCCCCCTAGCCCAAAAAGGTTAAAGGATTTAATTGCATCAAGACGTTCCTCCTCTGTAATTTGGCCTTCACATGAGTCTTTCTGTACAGATATTAATTTTACATTATTATTATTATTATTAGGAATAAAATTCATACAATTAGTTTCAGTTAGTGGAGATGGATGAGACTGAAATGAAAACATATTCTTAAAGTACTTTTCTTCCTTTCAAAATATAATTCAGTGAATCATGCGTTACTCCAACATTTGTAACAAGTTTCAATACATTTTTTCTGGTAGCATTTCTATATTGAAGATTGAAAAAGAATTTGGTGCATTTTTTCCCATATTCCATCCAGTTCGCTTTATTTTTATAATATATTACACTGGATCTTTCTTGAATAAGTTCCTCCATTTCTTTTTGTTTTTCCTCTAACTTATTCTGTGCCTCTATGGTACCGTTTTTATTGCTATCTAACTATTGTTAGTCCTTCAATTTGTTTTGTTAATATGGACTCTTTTGATCTAAATTGCTTTTTTTATATAGATGAGTAGTGAATTGCATGGCCTCTAAAGGCATATTTAAAAGTGTCCCATACAATAAGGGGATCTGCTGTACCTATGTTATGTCTGAAAAAGCCAGTTATAAATTCTTCTGTCCTAGTTCTAAACAATTTATCATCTAGTAGGCTTTGATTACATTTCCAATATCCTCGCCCATTTGGGAATTCTGTAAGAGTAATATATATGCCAATTATGTGATCCGACCGCATTCTGTCCCCTATCAACATCAACATACATTTGTCTGTATTTTTCAAACGTATTGAGTCATTGAAACTGAAACAGTGCATCCCGAATGGCTGGAGGAAGCAAAAAATTTACCAGGCCAGCTGTAAGCCCTGGATGGCTGTGGGTATCCCGGGTAGGTGAGAAGCATGCAGTGAGGGATCTTTTGTTGCCCAGAGACAGATGCAGGAAATAGCTGACAGAGGCTGTCTCTACTGTGTGCATGGAGGAGGGGAGGAGGGGCCTCTCTCTCTCTCTGTCTCCCCCTCTCCCTCTCCCTCTCCATCTCTGTCTGTCTCTCTGTCTGTCTCTCTGTCTGTCTCTCTGTATTTCCCTCTCTATTTCCCTCTCTTGCTCCATCCAAACAAAGCCAGTGAGCAGTACTAGTCCGGCCCTTAGTGACAGAGGCTCCCCAAGGTGGGGCTGCATGATGGACAGGAGGCATAATGGGACTGTGTTGCCCGTCACTGGAGACAAGGAGGCAACATGGGGTAGTGGGATGGGGGGGGGCATTACAAGGAGCAGCTGGCATTGAATCCTGTCAGTGTCCCTGTGTAACCCTCTGACATACACACACACGTACAAGCACAGACATACACACACACACACACACGCCACACACACACACATACACAGTAAGATAAACATCGCCATTAACGAAACCCTGGGTATCATATTCATAATCTGTGTCTCACATCTGAAGCCTCCTATCCCTGGAGTGTATTTATTAGAGATGATATCACATCTGACCACAAGGATTTAATGAGACGATGGGGAGTCTGAATTCTATTATCCATTCAATCTTCAACAGAAAAAACAACAGCTGCACACACACACACACACACACACACACACACACATACATGCAAGTGTGACATCCATGCAAAGTATGTCCCATAAAAAAATGAAAACATATTCAGTACTATTCAAAGGTTTGGACACACCTACTCATTCAAGGGTGTTTCTTTATTTTTACTATTTTCTACATATGGAATCATGTAGTAACCAAAAAAGTGTTAAACAAATCAAAATATATTTCATATTTGAGATTCTTCAAAGTAGCCACCTTTTGCCTTGATGACAGCTCTTGGCATTCTCTCAACCAGCTTCACCTGGAATGCATTTCAATTAACAGGTGAGCCTTGTTAAAAGTTAATTTGTTGAATTTCTTTCCTTCGTAATGCGTTTGAGCCAATCAGTTGTGCTGTGACAAGGTCGGGGTGGTATACAGAAGACAGTCCTATTTGGTAAAAGATAAGTCCATATTATGGTAAGAACAGCTCAAATAAGCAAATAGAAACAATTCGAAACATCATTACTTTAAGACATGAAGGTCAGTCAATTGGGAAATTGTCAAGAACTTTGAAAGTTCCTTCAAGTGCAGTCGTTAAAACCATCATGCGCTATGATGAAACTGGCTCTCATGAGGAACGCCACAGGAAAGGAAGACCCAGAGTTACCTCTGCTGCAGAGGATAAGTTAATTAAAGTTAACTGCATGTCAGATTGCAGCCCAAATAAATGCTTAACAGAGTTCAAGTAACAGAGGCGGCAGGTAGCGGGGCGGCAGGTAGCCTAGTGGTTAGAGCGTTGGACTTGTAACCGGAGGGTTGCAAGTTCGAATCCCCGAGCTGACAAGGAAAAAAAATCTGTCGTTCTGCCCTGAACAAGGCAGTTAACCCACTGTTCCCGGGCGCCAAGACGTGGATGTCGATTAAGGCAGCCCTCCGCACCTCTCTGATTCAGAGGGGTTGGGTTAAATGCGGAAGACACATTTCGGTTGAAGGCATTCGGTTGTACAACTGACTAATAATGGTGACTTTGACTTTGACCTTTAGACACATCTCAACATCAACTGTTCAAAGGAGGATGCCTGAATCAGGCCTTCATGGTCGAATTGCAGCAAAGAAACCACTACTATAGGACACCAATAATAAGAAGAGACTTGCTTGGGCAAAGAAACACGAGCAATGGACATTAGACCTGTGGACTTCTGTCCTTTGGTCAGAGTCCAAATTTGAGATTTTTGGTTTCAACCGCCGTGTCTTTGTGAGACGCAGAGTAGGTTCATGGATGACAGCTGCACGTGTGGTTCCCACCGTGAAGCATTTAGGAGGAGCTGTGATGGTGTGGGGGTGCTTTGCTGGTGACACTGTCTGTGATTTATTTAGAATTCAAGGCACAATTAACCAGCATGGCTACAACAGTGTTCTGCAGCAATACCCCATCCCATCTGGTTTGCGCTTAGTGGGACTATCATTTGTTTTTCAACAGGACAATGACCCAAAACACACCTGGCTGTGTAAGGGTTATTTGACCAAGGAGAGTGATGGAGTGCTGCATCAGATGACCTGACCTCCACAATCACCCGAACTCAACCCAATTGAGATAGTTTGGGATGAGTTGGACCGCCGAGTGAAGGAAAAACAGCCAGGTTCTCAGTATATGTGGGAACTCCTTCCGGAATGTTGGAAAAAGCATTCTTCATGAAGCTGGTTGAGAGAATTCCAAGAGTCTGCAAAGCTGTCATCAAGGCAAAGGGTGGCTACTTTGAAGAATCTCAAATATAAAATATATTTTGATTTGTTTAACACTTTTTTGGTTACTACATGATTCCATATGTGTTATTTCATAGTTTTGAAGTCTTCACTATTATTCTACAATGTAGAAAATAGTAGAAATAAAGAAAACCCTTGAATAAGTAGGTGTGTACAAACTTTTGACTGGTACTTTATATATATTTTAAGTCGTGGCTGCCATTTGATGTATTTCATGTAGAGTATTTCAACAAACAGAGGTTCCCTGTCCAGCTATCCCTCAACCCCCTATGTTTTATCACTGCCACACACTACATATCATTTTGAAGTGTTATGTTGGCAAGAAACCATCATGGCCTTTTTGCAGAGCCAATCCAGTTCTCAATCATGGACTAACAACTTTCAGGAATCAACCCGTTCTCGCCTGTACCTGATATTGCATGCATAATGTCAACACATGATCCAAGCCTCACAGAGCTGAAGAAAAAAGATCCCTATTCCACCACAAGTTAGCGTTTTTCGTCAGGAATGTTGTTCTGGAGGCAGCTCTAGAGAGTAGTCACTAGCTAGCACAGCCACAAAGCCATAAAATCTGATTCTAACCCTAACTTTAACCTTTACCACAATGTCTAACCTAATGCCTAACCCTAACCTTAAATAAAAAATACATATTTTATTATTATTTTCATACATTTTTATAATATAGCCAATTTTTACTTTGCAGCTGGCCTATCTAAGTGGAAATCGCTAATTTCTGCCTCCAGGACAAGACTTGTGACAATAAACGTCAACCTGCTATTTCACCACTGCAGAACTTAAAATGTCCCCTATCCTGGGACCCACGTATACTTCATCAGATACTTAAGCAATAAGGCCTGAGGGGGTGTGGTATATGGCCAATATACCATGGCTAAGAGCTTTTCTTATGACCGACACAACACGGAGTGCCTGGATACAGCACTTAGCTGTGGTATATTGGTCATATACCACAAACCCCTGAGATGCCTATAAACTGGCTACCAATGTAATTAGAGCAGTAAAAATAAATGTTTTGTCATACCTGTGGTATACGGTTTGATATACCACGGCTGTCAGCCAATCAGCATTCAGGGATCGAACTACACAGCTTATAACTTCATTTGTCAACTGGGTGTTAGAAAGATCCACTGATTCATGAAAATGTGTGTCTAAACAAGCCGCACAACAGCAAACCACCAGAACACGATTCCACCTGGTATCTCATCTCACACAAACTCTAAACAAACTGCAGCAGCAGACACACACACACACACATGCTCTTTAATAATGGCTAGCTTCCCTAGGCCACAACACCAGCGCCTGTCTGAATGGCAGAGGATTGTTCCGAGGTGATTCAGTTGAAAGGTTTAATGACGCCTATGTAGGGGTGGAATACATTAAACGGCTCAATCATGGATCCAGAGTGAGGTGGTGCCCCAGAACATTTACACTGAATGAATGGATCGAGTAATTAGCCTTTAAACATGTAATTGATTCATCTAAAACAAGGGAAGCCTCTGCTATTCATCTTGGTGCTCTTATTGTCTTCCACCCTCCATGACTATGTCCTTAACCCCGTTACAGAAAGGGGCTAGGCCAGCCGGGCTTCCCTCCATTTGTCCTAATCAATGGAGCCTGTTCAATCCAGACCTAGGGGGGTCAGTGAAATTAAGTACCCAGCTCACAGTGCAGCGAGTTGGGGCCAACATGAGCCTCAAGCCTGGGCATGAGGGAGATGAGCATGGCCTTTGTTGCCATGGTAACACTGGCTAGCTGAGCCACCGCCACTTCTCCCTCCCTGTCCCCTCCTTATTTATTTGGCAGATCCAAAATGGCTGCGCAGCGGAACAATGGAACTCCATGACACTGGAGCAAATACTCCAAAATGAAATATACACATTTTCACCCTTCATTTTCTCAGAGAGACGATAAAGCACTGCTGGAATGGGAGAGGGTGTGTCCTTGAATGGAATTGTTTCAACAGACTAAACAACCCATATGTCACAGAGTTATGATCCAGAGGTACCATTCCCCAGGGCATTAATAAACAAGATGTATTGTAGCTATTGATCTAGAGATAAACCACTGCATTAATGGGTTTAATAAATAACCACACACTGCTATAGGACACTGTAGATGGTCAGATCTTGCATAATAGAAAGAGTGGGAATGAGCTTCAGACTGGCGGGGAAGCCTTCTTTTGCACCTGGGTGCCTCAGTGATGGGGGAATGGAGAACTGGGAGTAACCATGGCCAGCAGCCTATCCCATGGCATCACCATGGCGACAGGTGGTGGATGATGATGTCTAGCACCGAAGCAAACACATTACCTCACCCGACACACGCACACAGTGTAATATCTTATGTTTCTGAACAAGAACATGGAAAATATACATCAAGCTGGTTTTTCTATGCATCGGCAGGACAGAACGGCAGCTTCGGGTAAGTTCAAGTGGCAATCTCTAATATTAAGGAAGACTTGAGGTTTTGCTCGCCTGAGTTAGAATACCTCATGATAAATTGTAGACCATACCATTTACCAAGAAAGTTTTATGTGTTTTTCATAGCTGTCTATTTACCACCACAAACCAATGCTGGCACTAAGACTGCACTCAACGAGCTGTATAGGGCCATAAGCTAACAAGAAAATGCTCAGACAGAGGTGGCGCTCCTAGCGGCTGGTGATTTTAATGTACAGAAAAAAACTCTTGCTCAACTTTACTCCACATACAGAAATGCCTACAAAGTTCTCACTTGCTCTCCATTTGGCAAATTTGACTATAACTCTATCTAGGGCTGGGCCAAAATATATCACAGTATAATAATATATCACAGTAAATTTGACGGTATTTGACGGTATTTTTAGTTTTTAAATAATAGAAGTTGTACATTTGCTTCATGAGTAGTGAGTGATCCTAGGGTGGCAACACATACATTCTAAGTGATTTCAATGAGTCTTTCTCCATTCTGATTGTTTTATACTGTTCAATTCAACTTCAACCAAAACAAATTTACGCACTTTTATTATTCTGCATTTCCTGCACTCAATTGTAGTGGTGGAAAAAGTACCCAATTGTCATACTTGAGTAAAAGTAAAGATACGTTAATAGAAAATTACTAAAGTAAAAGTGAAAGTCACCCAGTAAAATACTACCTGAATCAAAGTCTACAAGTATTTTGGTGTTAAATAAATCATTTCAAATTCCTTATATTAAGCAAACCAGATGGCACCATTTTCTTGTTTTTTTTATTTTATTTACAGATAGCCATGGGCACACTCAACACTCAGACATAATTTACAAACAAAGCATTTGTGTTTAGTGAGTCCTCCAGATCAGAGGCAGTAGATGACCAGGGATGTTCTCTTGACAAGTGTGTGAATTGCACCATTTTCCTGCCCTGCTAAGCATTCAAAATGTAACGAGTACTTTTAGGTGTCAGGGAAAATGTATGGAGTAAAAAAGTACAGTATTATCTTTAGGAATGTAGTGAAGTAAAAGTTGTCAAAAATAAAAATAGTAAAGTAAAGTACAGATACCCAAAAAATCTGACTTAAGTAGTACTTGAAAGTTTTTTAACTTTACACCACTGCTCAATTGAGATAATTTCCACACTGCCACGTAGGGCTGCATGATATGGGCAAATAATCTAGGACTTATTTTTAACCAAATGTTTCAATTGCGATTTGACTTGTGAAATAGAGCAAAACTGTTGGAAACATGGAATAACTCCTCCATGGCATTTTCATTCGTTGTCGTCTTAAACAGCACTGTATTCAAAGTGCCCACTATTATATTCTAACTAATGAATTAGAATGCATGGCTAGGTCTGTGTGGAAAGTGGCACGGAGAGAAAGAGCGGAGAGAGATGACTAAAGTAGCAAAGTAATCTATAAAAATTTACATTACACATGGCGTGTAACATTTAACAAACCAAACATTCAAATACCGGTATAGAAGGTAAAGTAAAAACACAAACCGGTCCCTGCATCAATACCAGTATATCATAAAATACGCTATACCACCCAGCCCTAACTCTATCCTCCTGATTCCTGCTTACAAGCAAAAACTCAAACTGAAAGTACCAGTGAGGCGCCCAATACGGAAGTGGTCCAATGAAGCGGATGCTAAGCTACTGCACTGTTTCGCTATCACACACTTGAATATGTGCCATTCATCCAATGGCACTGAGGAGTTTACCACACCAGAGCCTCCCTGACGAGTGCAATGCCTTCTATGCTCACTTCGAGGCAAGCAACACTGAACCATGCATGAGAGCACCAGCTGTTCCCGACAACTGTGTGATCACGCTCTCTGTAGCTGATGTGTGTAAGACCTTTAAACAGGTTAACCTTCACAAGGCCGCAGGGCTAGACGGATTACCAGGACACGTACTCAGGGCATGCACTGACCAGCTGGAAAATTTCCAACCTCTCCCTGACCCAGTCATGTTTCCAGCAGACCACCATAGTCCATGTGCACAAGAACGCCAAGGTAACCTGTCTAAATGACTATCGCCCCATAGCACATCTGCAGCCATGAAATGCTTTGAAAGTCATGGTTCACATCAACACCATCCTCCAAGACACCCTGGACCCACTCCAATTCGCATACCACCCCAGCAGATCCAGAGATTACGTAATCTCAGATTGCACTCCACACAGCCCTCTCCCACCAGGACAAGAGGAACACCTATGTGAGAATCCTGTTCACTGGATACAGCTCAGCGATCAACACCATAGTGCCCCCTCCAAACTCATCACTAAGCTAAGGACCCTGGGACTGAACACCTCCGTCTGCAACTGGATACTGGTCTTCTTGACAGGTCGCTCCCAGGTGGTGAGGGTAGGCAACAAAACATCCGCAAAGCTGACCCCTTAGGGGTGCGTGCTTAGTCCCTTCCTGTAGTCCCTCTTCACCTACAAGTGCGTGGCCGTGCGCGACTCCAACACCATCATTAAGTTTTCTAACAACACGACGGTGGTAGGCCTGATCACAGATGACGATGAAACAGCCTATAGGGAGGAGGTCAGAGACAACCTCTCCCTCAACATCAGCAAGAAAAAGGAGCTGATCATGGATGGGCCCCCATTCACATCGACAGGGCTGTAGTGGAGTGGGTCAAGAGCTTTGAGTTCGTCGGTGTACACATCACTAAGGATCTATCATGGTCCACACAGACCAACACAGTCGTGAAGAGGGCACGACAACGCCTCTTCTCCCTCAGGAGGCTCAAAAGATTTGGCATGGGCCCTCAAATCCTCAAAAAGTTATACAGCTGCACCATTGAGAACATCTTGACTGACTGCATTACCACTTGGTATGACAACTGATTGGCATTTGACCGCAAGGTGCTACAGAGGGTAGTGCGTACAGCCCAGTACATCGCTGGGGCCTACCTCCCTGCCATTCAGGACCTCTATACCAAGCAGTATCAGAGGAAGGCCTTGAGAATTGTCAAAGACTCCAGCCACCCAAGTCATAGACTGTTCTCTCTACTACCGCACGGCAAGCGGTACCGGTGCACCAAGTCTGGAACCAACAGGACCCTGAACAGCTTCGCATTGACCCTTTTTCCACTAACTCTTCTGACTCATCACATATGCTGCTGCTAAAAGTTTATTATCTATCCTGCTGCCTAGACACTTTATTCCTAGGTATATGTACATATCTACCAAAATTATCTCGAACCCCTGCACATCGGCTCGGTACTGGTACCCTGTGTATATAGTCAACTTATCGTAACTCATTGTGTATTTATTATTACTTGTATTATTAAGTGTTTTACTTTTCTATTATTTATCTATTTTCTTTCTCTCTGCATTGTTGAGAAGGGCCCATAAGTAAGAATTTCACTGTTGGTTTACACCACGAAGCATGTGACAAATAAAATCTGATTTGATTTGAGTACTGCACCCATACCCTGCCACTGTTCTAGGGTTAGCTAGCTAACTTTCCCCTGCCACTCCTCTGAGCGTTCCACTGCCACACCTGACATATCCATACAGGCTGATACAAATCTTATCTCTTACATTAATACTGAAGTGATGAAAAGGTTATAATACAAATAGAATGCGGATGTAGACTGCTGTATTTCCCAGAGGTTGGCCTACTGTATCTTTATTCTGTACTGGTGATGCTAGTATACTTATGCATGTTTGTCACATTCTCGACACACAGACACAAAACACACACAAACAAACTGCATTAATACAAGTTTGCTTCTAAAATCCTGTTTTTGCGTCAGCGAAAGGTCAGTAAACCCAAGCGGGGCGTAATAGAACTCCGGGAGATTAGGAACTCAGCGGTGGCATGCCTGCCTGTGCCAAGGAGACTGGTGGTCGATTAGTCTTGGGTTCCTGGAGGCAGCAGGATTATCTAAGAGAGGCTGGTGGGGGTCAGGAGACCGTTGGGCTCAGAGACAGATCCCTGTCTGGAGTGTGAGAAAATATGGGAGGGGCGCAGGCGCGGGGAGGCAGGGTCCATGACAGTTTGACGAGGAAACGTGACGGGATTCCATCCAGGACACACAGACACACGCACTGTGGACCATTGTCAGCCAAGGTCACAGACAGAAAAATACAGTAAAACCCTCTTACAGATGAGCTCACAGACACTTTCATGGTCTCTTTCCTTAGATTGCATCATCAAGCGTTCATCATCGTGTCAGCATTTTAAAGAGCCACTGAACATGTTGATTGGCACGTGTTTTTCTGTTGCTCATTAGAAAAAAATAGATTTCAGTCTTGGAGGTGTTTCCTGACCAATTCTGCATTTGGTTAATGATGTTTGTCCCCCATGAGACACTGTAGATGCGGAAGCCTATTTCACTTCCTCAAAATCCCCAGAATGAATCTAAGATAACTCTAGAAATCTGTAATTAATTTTTGTGAGGATGTTTTTGTGAGGATGTTTTAGTTGCACAATTTTACATCTAACTAAGGTGTTGGGTCCAGTATTTCTAAAGTAAAAAAATATGCGACATGTTGTCTTACATAAACAAAGTTGGGCTGTCGGGCAAGTCTGTCTCACTGTCTATGCCATCGGATAGAGAGCAATCAACGCAGATGTTCACTCTGTTAGTGAGCAAATGTACATTGTCAAATCAAAACCTAACCTTCATTTACCTGTTGTGACGCACGGATGTTCCAAATTCCGTTTTAGACGAGACTGACTTTATAACCGAAATGATCCTATTTAGACTTTGTAGTCAATTTTGACACTAGAATAACTGTTTCTGACTCATATCGACGCCACATAGGCTGTGTTCAAAGGGAGTTGATGATTTTTAAAAGGCAGTCGCACTTTAATACAGAGAGACGCATCTAATTATTGTCACTAGGAAAATCTTAGTGTTCTGCATTCAAGTAATACCTCACCCCCCTGCTCTCACTGTCATTTTGATGCACGAGAATAAAATATTTAAGTAAATATTGAGAGGCTGAATACTGTTGCAATGTCAACACTGCTAATTGCGTTATATTACTATGAGCCTTAATAACATATGAACTATATACTTGGAAATTAGTTGGAGTCCCTTCCAGGATTTAAATGCTTTTCTGCTGAAAGGCCCAGTTCTAGAGGGTAGGACTAGGGGCCTCCTAAGAGGTCAAAAACCTGCTTATCAGCACATATACTGTACAGGTTCTGCCTAGACAAGCTCAATTAGCCAGCACTTAGGCTGTGTATGAGATGGCCACATTCTCAGCATGAGGCACATATCAACAGAACCAGGGCGATGACAGAAGCCTGGCCCACAAAGACCTGATTGAGACCTGAGAGTGGCCAGACAAGAAATAAGTACTTATTAATAGCAGACTTGAAGAAGAGATGAATTTCTGTCCCCTCAATATCCTTAGCTGATAGCTGTTAACAAGATAAATACAGTAACTTCAGGATTAGGTCAATATTCAAGATTCAGATGAGGAAGAGATTACAGTTAGATGATAAAACGCATGTAAGAGATTCATATACTACAGATATTACTTCTGCCTGTGAGAAGAAATAGTCCTCATCCATTGCACCACACACACACACACACACACAAACTACAGAGCAAAATCCCAAACTCTCTTCGCTTCACTGTCCGCTTCACTGTCAGCAAAGTCAAGTGCTTCCCAGACAGCTTCCAGCAGTCCTTTCACAGGGAAGTTGCTTTTCAAATTAGCAGAGAAGGCTGACGTGTCTGGGCTTGTATGTCTCTTTTGCTTTAATATTGCACTCATCTTGTCTGTATTCATAGATCTCAGGTGCTTAGGACGGCATATTAACATTTGTGTTGAAGCTTGTCCCTACTTCTATGATCTCTAACATAGCCAGCAATTCAGTCCCATGGGAAGCATGCATGCTGGCGTTATGTATACACAGATGGAATTCAAGCCTGCATTTGCCAACCTTTCATTGGCCTTTTCCCTATTGCCACACTTTAATACCACTGAAGTAAAACACTGTAAATGATCCATTCTCAGTAAGGCTGCTTGCAGACCCTGTTGGTTTCTGGTAATCTCAAAGCCGTGTCGAGATAAGACATGGCCTGGCTGCTTGACAGTGTACACCAGCCTTCAGTCAGTGCTGGGATAAAATCTTCATAAAAGCCCTGCTTTAAAATGAACTCACACAGAGGCACTGCAGAGAGGAGACATGCAATCACTGTGTTGTCAAGAGACCATGATGTATTCATTAGAGGAATTAATTGTACATAAACAGCCAATGCTACACACACACACACACAAGTTAAGTTCACTCCTGTCATGGACACTGCTCAGTCTCTTTTTTTATATACAACCCTTAGAACACATTCTCATTTACAGCAACAACCTGAGGAATAGTTACAGGGGAGAGGCCGATAAATGAGCCAATTGGAAGCTGGGGATGATTAGCGGGCCATGATGGTAAGGGCCAGATTGGGAATTTAGCCAGGACACTGTGGTTAACACCCCTACTCTTATGATAAGTGCCATGGGATCATTAGTGACCACAAAGAGTCAGGACACCCATTTAACGTCCCATCTGAAAGACAACACCTCCTCCTCTAGTCGGGGAACTGAGTTTTCCCAAAGGCTCCTTTACTGGACCTATGCAATCTATTGGTAAAATAGGTCATTATGTGAATAACATGTGGTTAACACACTGTGTCCCCAAATCAATATGTGACATGCTATATTTGGTAACAAGGTCACGAGGAGGAGTTGTTGAGGCTGTATGGGGAGCGAGTGACATCATTCCAGTCTAGAGCGCTTATTTTAGATGAAGATGACTTCCAAATGTCTTCTCGGGTGAGAAGCTTCTTTCCATGGAGAGTGAGATGTCCCCTGCTGTATTGGAGAATGTCACATTTTATTCAGTGTCAATGTCACATGAGCACCCCTCCAGGCAACACACATGACATGATATTCATTGTAATCAAATATTCATAGAATGTAGGCCATTTATATTTCAACTAACTGAATGATATGTTTAAGCTCAAGTAGGGAGATTGGGCGAGGGAGAGAAATGTAGCAGTGTGTGAGGCATCAGATGTACAGGTATGAGTCCAGACATTGTGTTCCCGGTCTGATATTCCCTGCTGTGCTCTGGGATCAATAATGTTAAAATGTCTAGTCTTGAGTTCGGCAAACACATCCATCAAGACCCTTCATTAGCTCTGGACACAGTGTGAGTGACTGTGTGTCTGTTTGTGACCATGTGTGTTTGTGAGTGACTGTGTGTGTTCATGTGTGAGTGACTGTGTGTGTGTGTTTGTGACCATGTGTGTTTGTGAGTGTGTGTTTGTGAGTGTGTGTGCCCCATTAGCTGTGGATAGCATCACAAGGCTAGGACTGGAGCCTTTACATCCCAGAATCCAGTTTCTAAGTGTGTGGAGATGAACCCACTTGACTTTTCATTATTGCACTGTGTCTGCAAAGACATCCTACATTCTCAAAGAACGCATAATAATGTGTCGCACCATGATACTGTACATGAAACAGTTTGGGATAACCAGTCCTATCAAGTGTTATCCATTTGACTAATAGGATAGTACAACACCCTTGATTATCAACTGAGCTTATCCCACACTGTATCGTTATCATACTGTTGATAACCTTAAACTGTGGAATACTGAACTCACTGGATCATAGCTCACTGTAAGAGGAGAGGAATCCAGTCCACTGCCAAGTGCATAGCATCATGTAGTGTGGTTTAAAGATACATCTATCATGTGCGCTTCCTCAGCAGACTCCCCCTCAGAGCTGACTAAGCTAAGCCTAGCCTGTCGGTTTCACCAAAAGCCTTAGCATCGCAGTCATTTTCATACAGAGGGGAAGAAGAGAATCAAAACAACCTTATTAATAACTAGGACTAATGTCTTCCAGATGCTAGCTGTTGTAAGCCAGGTTATTTCACGAAGAGAGGATGCCCATCTCCTGACAAGAAGCAGGGCAGTCGTGGTGCGTCGAGACGGTGCCACACAGTGTCTGCTGGCACCAGGAAGAAACAAAACAACCTCCCAATTGCTAGTTAACACGGAAAGAACCTCCCCCATACACGCTTTCCAAATAACTCAACAAGGACAGCAGTCTTGTAGTTGACCACAATGCACAACACCGCTACAATCTCAGCAGGAAGGCAACAGCTCCCAGGCACTGATACTGTGACTGGCCAATCCTGGCTTGATGGTAAACAGTGGTGGTTGGTTCATGTCCTAATGTCGTGGCAGTGTGGGAGCGGGGGAGAGCAGAACAATGAGTGTGATAGTGTTAATCCAGCAGCCTCTCTGGCTCACCTCTGAGCCTCTGTCTCTCCTCAGCCTGGAGCCACCACCCTGTGGCCTTCACACTTTACACGCCACAGTGTTACACCATACACATTAACACGCAGCACGACACAATGGCTGGGCTGGCTGGGCAGGTCACACAGCACAGCATCTATTCCTAAGACTCACTCTTCTAAGGCACTGTGTTCTTCTAGGATGCATTCCAAACTATCACCATTCTGCATCTGGCCTTTTATTCAGAGCTGTATTGGTGTTTGGAATGCTTCCTTTCATAAAATATAAGTATTGGTTTGTATGGAGTAAAGTAATTAAGTAAACATACTTTCAAGTACTACTTTAGTCGTTTTTTTTTTGTATCTGTACTTTACTATTTTTATTTTTGACAACTTTCAGTTTTCCTTCACTACATTCCTAAAGAAAATAATGTACTTTTTATTCCATACATTTTCCCTGACACCTAAAAGTACTCGTTACATTTTGAATGCTTTGCAGGACAGGAAAATTGTCTAATTCACACACCTATCAAGAGAACATCCCTGCTCATCTACTGCCTCTGATCTGGCAGACTCACTAAACACAAATGCTTTGTTTGTATATTATGTCTGAGTGTTGCAGTGTGCCGCTGGCTATCCGTAAATAAAAAATTAAAAAAAGAAAGTGGTGCCATCTGGTTTGCTTACTATAAGGAATTTGAAATGATTTATACTTTTACTTTTGATTCTTAACCCTCCTGGTGTATTCGTTTCATGTTAATTAATTCTGTGTTCCGGTCCAAAATGACCGCCCCATTATAGCTGATTATAAATCCATAATAATAGATATATTATCACCTAATGTTGTGTTAGATCTTTTTATCAACTTAAGTTCTTGTGAACATTACATGTTTTGAACTTCTTTTTGCTATTTATGGCCTGTAGGCCTCATTGACCTGAGCTCATACAACTCATTTTGAGTAAAAAAAGCATAATGTATGGATTATTTTGACTATAACAAATACTCAGATAAAAAATGTTGTGCTATTTATCACAGATAACTTTGTTCCAAAGTTTAACAAGGACATTTGTTTTGAAACCATTTCAAATGTTTAAATAGTGGCGCAAAATAACATCTGTTGTGTTCCCGGTCAAAACTTACCAGTATGATTTAATTAGTAAAGGAAGGACAAAGGCCCAAAACTACACATGAAAACTTTACCCTATTACAAAATGTATGTCTGAACACATTAAAGAACAACAGTAACAATAACAGTATTATTAACAATAACAAAAACATTAAAATGTTCACAATCTGTCAATCAATGGTGGTTACATTTTGTGTGTTCTCATGCACATGTTGGACAGTAAATGTGGTGGTTGTTGCATGTGCCTTGCAAATACAGTGAGGGAAAAAAGTATTTGATCCCCTGCTGATTTTGTACGTTTGCCCACTGACAAAGAAATGATCAGTCTATCATTTTAATGGTAGGTTTATTTGAACAGTGAGAGACAGAATAAGAACAAAAAAATCCAAAAAAACACATGTGAAAAATGTTATAAATTGATTTGCATTTTAATGAGGGAAATAAGTATTTGACCCCTCTGCAAAACATGACTTAGTAATTGGTGGCAAAACCCTTGTTGGCAATCACGGAGGTCAGAGGTTTCTTGTAGTTGGCCACCAGGTTTGCACAAATCTCAGGAGGGATTTTGTCCCACTCCTCTTTGCAGATCTTCTCCAAGTCATTAAGGTTTCGAGGCTGACGTTTGGCAACTCAAACCTTTAGCTCCCTTCACAGACTTTCTATGGGATTAAGGTCTGGAGACTGGCTAGGCCACTCCAGGAACTTAATGTGCTTCTTCTTGAGCCACTCCTTTGTTGCCTTGGCTGTGTGTTTTGGGTCATTGTCATGCTGGAATACCCATCCACGACCCATTTGCAATGCCCTGGCTGAGGGAAGGAGGTTCTCACCCAAGATTTGACGGTACATGGCCCCGTCCATCGTCCCTTTGATGCGGTGAAGTTGTCCTGTCCCCTTAGCAGAAAAACACCCCCAAAGCATAATGTTTCCACCTCCATGTTTGACGGTGGGGATGGTGTTCTTAGGGTCATAGGCAGCATTCCTCCTCCTCCAAACACAGCGAGTTGAGTTGATGCCAAAGAGCTCCATTTTGGTCTCATCTGACCACAACCGTTGTCCTCTGAATCATTCAGATGTTCATTGGCAAACTTCAGATGGGCATGTATATGTGCTTTCTTGAGCAGGGGGACCTTAAGGGCGCTGCAGGATTTCAGTCCTTCACGGCGTAGTGTGTTACCAATTGTTTTCTTGGTAACTATGGTCCCAGCTGCCTTGAGATCATTGACAAGATCCTCCCGTGTAGTTCTGGGCTGATTCCTCACCGTTCTCATGATCATTGCAACTCCACGGGGTGAGATCTTGCATGGAGCCCCAGGCCGAGGGAGATTGACAGTTCTTTTGTGTTTCTTCCATTTGCGAATAATCGCACCAACTGTTGTCACCTTCTCACCAAGCTGCTTGGTGATGGTCTTGTAGCCCATTCCAGCCTTGTGTAGGTCTAAAATCTTGTCCCTGACATCCTTGGAGAGCTCTTTGGTCTTGGCCATGGTGGAGAGTTTTGAATCTGATTGATTGATTGCTTCTGTGGACAGGTGTCTTTTATACAGGTAACCCGCTGAGATTAGGAGCACTTCCCTTTAAGAGTGTGCTCCTAATCTCAGCTCGTTACCTGTATAAAAGACACCTGGGAGCCAGAAATCTTTCTGATTGAGAGGGGGTCAAATACTTATTTCCCTCGTGTTTCTTATTTCCCTCAATTTTTCTCATGTGTTTTTCTGGATTTTTTTGTTGTTATTCTGTCTCTCACTGTTCAAATAAACCTACCATTAAAATTATAGACTGATCATTTCTTTGTCAGTGGGCAAGTACAAAATCAGCAGGGGATCAAATACTTTTTTCCCTCACTGTATATGTACTGCATTTATGGCACATAATGCTCGTTTTGACATCTCTTGGTGCACACAGATTGCACCTCTTCCTTTTGTCTCTTCTGTCTCTGGCGGCTGTAGATCTTGCTTCTGGCCCTTGTATATCTCTTACCAATCCAGCAGAGATTGGTGTTCGAGGAAAGTGTTGGCGCCTTTGAATGAGGGCTGCCACCAACTCTTCTAGGAACAGTCTCCTCTTGGAGAATTGCCTCTGCTTCCAGCCTGGATTCACCTCCATCCACACCACAAACGCCTTGCAGGCCGACACATCTAGGATGTTGAAGAACACCACCATGGGCCAACGTGCCGTCATCCTCTTATTAAAAGAGTATATGCCAGTAACCTGCAAAAGTGCAACAATCAGTAAATAAAATAATGAGTACATACAAGTGATACTTCATGTCTCGCATAGTAACATGTTAAAAATTGCATCAAAGCGTTGTTTTAATTTATCACATCTAAATAATATTTACATATTTAAATGAATAGAATTGACTCCATATTGTTCACATCAATGAGCATTTCACCAAACAACAACATGTCTTATTTTCATGGTGCAGATAAAACAATCTGGTAATAGAACAAAAAGTACATGAGACCTGAAAGATAAAGACTAACATACCTTATCAAGGTTGTCAACTCCCTCTTTGTTCCTGTTGTAATTCAGGACAGCGTTGGGCTTCTTGTCCTCCCAGGTACTCACAGCAGCATCCCTTGGCAGAGTTGTCATCAGGAGCACATTCTTCTTTTTCTTCGGGCAGAAGGACACAAGAGTGTGTGTATCGGTGAAGACACATTTAGAGGAAAAGCGATCCCTGTCCTTGGTAGTGAGTAAGGCAGGAGGCAACTCAGGCATGTTCCTTCTGACCGTCCCCACCATGGTCATTTTTTTGGGAGCAGATCCTGACCAAGAGCATATGAGGTGAATAAATTGTCACGTTATGTTGTGCCCCTGGAGACCTGCAGTCATTTCCAGGACTACCCACTTCCCCTGGTTCCTTTCGGGAACACCGTCAGCAGGTTTCCCGGTGTAAACCTGCATGTTCCATGCATAACTTGTCCTGGCATCACATGCTGCCCATATCTTTATTCCATATTTAGACGGTTTGCTTGGCATGTACTGTTTGAATGGGCATTGTCCCCTAAAAGCGACCAGACGCTCATCCACTGAGATGTCTGGACTTGGGTTATAGATGAGTGGCAGGCGCTCCACCCATTTGTGCCAAACCTCTCTGATCGCTGGTCAACTTGTCTTGTTGACGGTGACCAGGACAAATTCCCATTCTTTGACCAGAATGTAACAACAACCTCAGCAGGGCCCTCTTCCTCATCACTGGATTGTTCCACATCGGTTGTCTCTTGGTCTGTATCATATTCTGTGTTGTCTTCAACTTCTGACACTTCCTCCTCTAATGCATCTTCACTGTCAGTTTCCTGGCCTCTCTCCTCCTCACCAGTGTCATGATCAAAGATATGATCAAGAGCCTCACATACAGTATATCGTTTGGTCATCGTGCTGCCATAGAATGAATTGTGAGCAAGGCCTCAAAATGGGAGTTACGTGTGGTGTGTGTGTGTGTGTGTGTGTGTGTGTGTGTGTGTGTGTGTGTGTGTGTGCTAAAACATACATGCATGTGGGAGTCTGGGAGAGGAAATGTGTCCATCTGATGAATGGGCATGTGCCTGAACTCAATTTTATACACTAATTGTAGTCTCACCCATTCATTTCTAATGACCATTTCTAATGTCATTTTTGACCGGGAACACCAGAGGTGTACAAAAGTTAAATAAAACACTCAAAACTTAATGAAAATCATCAAAATGTATTTTGTGTGTCCATATGCCATGTGTGGACAAAGTCATGGAACCTTATGACAATCAGATTAAATGAACTACATTTCTCAGAGAGTTACTTGTAAATCGGTCCAATTCAACCGGAACACAACAGGAGGGATAAGTACATTTTATCAATTACAATTACTTTTGATACTTAAGTATATTTAAAACCAATTACTTTTAGACTTTTACTCAAGTAGTATTTTACTGGATGGCTTTCACTTTTACTTGAGTCATTTTCTATTAGTGTATCTTTACTTTTACTCAAGTATGACAATTAGGTACTTTTTCCACCACTGTAAAAAGGTAAGCTACCTCAAGGAGGTATTGTCCCATTTCTTTGTTGAGATGATCAGTGCATTGAAGGTGCATGGAAAACATCAGCTACGGACAATGTGTAAACACACAAAGGTATTCTGAATGTCCTGCAATACGGAGAGTGTGTGTTAGCTGTAAGAGGAGAATAAAGTCAAATGGACACCCAATATTAACAGCATTGACTCACATAATTCACTATGAAGGATTTCCCCTCTCTTAAATTAATTCAAGATGCTGTAGGCTTATGTTTATCTAATACATTTTTTTTACACAATTATTTTATGGGCATGAAGAAACGCATACTCTCCCAGCATTGCATTTAAACTCACCCTGAGAGGAACGTGGAAAACAGCTTTATTTATTTCACACAAGGCAAAATATCACACTATTTATGTAATTAGCAATTTAGATCATACCTCCTGTTATGTAGGTTGTATAAACAGAGAATCCCAAAAAGTTTACAAACTAGACTTGTGAAAAATTATACACTGAACAAAAATATAAACGCAACATGTAAAGTGATGGTCTCATGTTTCATACGCTGAAATGAAAGACCGCAGAAATTCTCCATATGCACAAGCTTATTTCTCTCCAAATTTGTACACATTTGTTTACATTCCTGTTAGTGAGCATTTCTCCTTTGCCAAGATAATCCATCCACCTGACAAGAAGTTGATTACAAAGCATGATCATTACACAGATGCACCTTGTGCTGGGGATAATAAAAGGCCACTCTAAAATGTGCATTTTTGTCACACAACACAATGCCACAGATGTTACAAGTTTTGAGGGAGCGTGCAATTGGCATGCTGACTGCAGAAATGTCCACCAGAGCTGTTACTAGATAATTTAATGTTAATTTCTCTACCATAGTTTTAGAGAATTTGGATGTATGTCCAAACAGCCTAACAACCGCAAACCACATATGGTGTCATGTGAGCGAGCGGTTTGCTGATGTCAATGTTGTGAACAGAGTGTCCCATGGTGGCGGTGTGGTTATGGTATAGGCAGGCATAAGCTACGAACACAATTGCATTTTATCAATGGCAATTTGAAAGGACAGGGATATTGTGACGAGATTCTGAGGCCCAATGTTGTGCCATTCATCTGCCGCCATCACCTCATGTTTCAGCATGATAATTCACAGCCCCATGTCACAAGGATCAGTACACAATTCCTGAAAGCTGAAAATATCCCAGTTATTCCATGGTCTACGTACTCACCAGAAATGTCACCCATTGAGCATGTTTGGAATGCTCTGGATTGACGTGTACGGCAGCATGTTCCAGTTCCCACTAATATACAGCAATTTCGCACAGCCATTGAAGAGGAGCGGGACAACATTCCACAGGCCACAATCAACAGCCTGATCAACTCTATGCGAAGGAGATGTGTCGCGTTGGATGAGGCAAATGGTGGTCACACCAGATACTGACTAGTTTTCTGATCCACGCTCCTACCTTTTAAGGTACTGTCTCTGTTACCAACAGATGCATATCTGTATTCCCAGTCATGTGAAATCCAAAGATTAGGCCCTAATGAATTTATTTAAATTGACTGATTCAAACCATGGACGTTCAATGTACAGGCTAAACTAGCCTCACTGACTAGATAAGGATTACTGAATTGTGCAATTTCTTTCATCTTTAAAATAAGAGGTGAAAGAATTCCTCTATCCGCGATTGACAGTTCGATCTTCGATCACCTAACATTTCGGTAGAAAAGCCAACGATAGGCATAAAGGCTTGTGGTCCTTTTTTTGTAAAACATGTTTTGCTGCTGGCAGTAGGTGCACTTGATTCAAAAGCCCTTTGCACCGGGTAGGCAAAGTGTTCCCATTTTGAACCATTTCATTTGGCTGAAAAGACAAACGCTCCTCCGCCACGGCAGAACGGGAGATCTGTGGCTAAATCGAGTGCTCCTAATGCGCTGGTCAATCAGATAGCACAAATTACCGTGCCTACCTACAGCTTCCACGACCCCAGCCACAGCAAAGTTTGATACTAGCCTACGTGAGATTTCATAACTTTTAAAACCATGGCCAGAGAGAGACTGTTAAAGAATACAGCCAAGACCTGCTGTGTTTATGAGTGAGTTCATGTCAGAGTTGTATTCAGCAGTTGTATTCAACTTTTTTTTTATTCAACACTATTACAAAACATCAAATGTGCTTCTGTCTTCTTTCACTCGCGCGCTGCAATGAATGAGTAGCCAAGTGTATTGATAGCCTGTGTTTTTATTATTATTAGCAGCTCGTAGTGTCTATTTTAATTTCAAGGAATATTCCACTTTCTCTGTTCATAGGAACAACATGAATATGTGCCTGAGGCAGATGCGGTGCGACTCGAGTTTTGCCATCAGGTCGAAGACTATGTCCCCTCTCTCTGCCTCACCAGAAGAAAGGAAGGAGAGAGCAGGGACCGTGAGAGGCGGACCCTTTGTTGCTCTCTCCATTCCTCCCTCCCTCCGCTGAGACTAATGTCGTGTTCAAAACAGCAGCGAAATCTGAAATAAACATCAGTCTTGGAAAAATCGTTTTGAACAGTCATCCAACTCGGAAACTCTGGCATCTTTCTAGAGCTCCAAATTTTCCGATCTGAAGTTCACTGGCGTCATGATTTGACGTAGCTTTTTCCGAGTTCCCAGTTGTCTTGAAAGCACCATGACCATCAGATGCAGGTACCATCAGTCCAGTTAAATAAAAAAAGCAAATGATTTACAAATTATTTCAATTTATGCTCAGCTGTACTTCACAAGTGCTTCACCAACTGATCCATGTTATCAAAGCTTGAGTTTTGAAATATAATATGGTTTGAGAAGATCAATATTGGCAGGCAAGGCATATAGCTGTGATAATGTATTATAACTGTTTTTATTAGGTTAATGTAAAACATCATGTTTAAAAAAGATTCTGGGGGGGGAGATCTCAGCTTGCTTTTTGACTGCGAAAGTGACCACTGCTTTAGATTAACCTATTTCTTCACCAGAGTCGTAGGACAAAAAATGTGTAGTAGCGTTCTACCTTCCAGCCAGCAGCTACAGGTATGCACAGAGGAGTGGAACAGCTCATTACGTTGGGTAATTTATTTGCTTAGTCGATGCCTGAAAAAAAATGTGTTGTACATGTTGAATATTCAGCTGGGTTGTCCCCTAGAGCTAGTGCACTAGGACTCCCCTCAGCAGGCGGCTGAGAGCTAAACCAGGCTACTTTCCCAAATGGAACACAGGAATATGTAGACGACCAAAGTTCAGATGAACACACATTGCTCTTTACACAAAGATAGAGTAAACCCTAGACTCGCTGTGCCATGCAGAAAACACGGCCAGCTCTGCCTGTACAATACAGCAGGCCTATGTGCTTGAGAGTATAAAAGTGAAGGTCTCTACCTGCCATGGCTAAGTGGAGCAAGCTGAGGCTGGGGGGGAGAGAGACGTTAATAAACCCTGTTGATCAGAGAGTAATCTGACAAAGCAAACAGAGAGTAATCCTCCTGAGGTGTGTTTCTGGGAGATAGGAGAGAGCTTAACTTGCACTGGAGGCTTTTAGATGAGTGTGTTCCATTTCAAACTCAAACAATGCCAGAAAGTCTCATGGGAGTGATGACAAAAATGTTGATATCGGCACTTCATTCCAATATCATGCTTGCATCAACTCCAACTTTTGAGTTTACACACAGCATATGAAATTCTAAACATCTTGGAATCTCCGAGAAACATAAATCCCTATATAAACGGTTAGATTTTTCAGATAAGTCAAATCTGTTGTTAGATAAAAGATGTGGAGGCCAAGATCACCACAGAGAGATTCAGTGGGGGTTACGGAGAGATAACGCCCTTGACACCAAGAATACTACTTGCTGTCTGTTTTCCTGCTAGGCTGTAGCAGTAAAGAAAAATGATAATGGAACATTCTCCTTTGGTTTTCCTTTGGGTATAGCTACACTTTCTACATTCCATCTCTGTTCTCTGACGACATTTACCAAATATACTGTAGGTCCAGGCGGTCAGCATTGTTTGGTTGTATACCGCAAACAGCATACACCTCTCAGCCCTCAATGTCAATAGTGCACTTAACTCTATAGTGGAGAGGAACAGCGTATGCTCTCTGTCTGTATGCCTTCCTTTTAGCCTACTGTCCATGAGGAAAGTGCTCTGTTGCTCTGGTTATTAGTGCAGTATGTCATAGAGTAGTGAGGCGTCTAGCACCGATAACCCAGCCAGGAGGAGTGAGTCATCTGTAGCTCTATGTAGTATCCTCTCTCCCCGCACTCACTCGTCTGTTTAATCTTTAAACACATCTTGAACTTTAAAAGAGGGGAGATCTTTGTTGGAGGGCTGGCTTTCTAATTTTAGAATCCATTATACTTAGAAAAGTGTCTCCTTCACCAAGGAAGAAATCTCTGTTCTCTGCTTTACATTACTCTACTCTACTGTATAGTACACATAGTGCCACCGTGCCACGGCCCACTACATCCCATAAGTCACTTATCTCTATCTTCCAAAGGCTATCTCTAAATCGGTACTGTAATCTGTCCAAGAATCATATCCCTTTAGCTTTACCACTCTTTGTTAGGCAGCACTCTAAGCCTCCCATGTAAGGCTCCATGCATGCCTCTACATTAAACGCCTTACTGTTTAGTGTAACATCATCCCATGAATGATGTTCCATGAGATTGGATGACAGCGCGGGGTGAAACACGATCTGGGGTTTACCTTTCAGTAAGCAACTGGGGGTCAATTGTGTGAGAACAACTGGGCTCGTCTCTGGGACACTATGTCCACATAACACACATGGTACATTCATTCACCCTATGCCAGGAACGGAGAGCAGCTCTCTCCATGTGCTTTGCTTTAGAACAGACCGACTGTATACAAAGCATACTGCATGAGTTACTGTATGTCTACAGACTGTTCAAATGTTGACCCATGTACTTATACGTCAATGACAAACAAGGTCACTTCAACTGTAGCTCTTATTTTCATGTTTTGTCAGACAGACTCACAATCCATCCCACTCCCTGGCCATTCAATTGATGATGGAATGCAGTGAAGCCTTTAACAGGACATGAACGGAGACATCTGAAAGAGCTTGTTTGGAGAAGGCTCCGGCCCTGTCCCTAATGAGAAAAAGAGGGTAGGATCTCATTCTGCTTGCGTGGCTCTCACCCATCCAGTAACGGAATGTTCTGCACAGAGGGAAGGCTATCTGAACCAGGGGTTACAGGGGTCATTGTCCTATACCTCTTTCACACAAGACCACCAGACCACTGTCTGTAAAAACAGGGAGTCTTGATGGTCTGAGGCGGCACAGCGGACACACAGCATTCCAAAGAGATGGCGTGGGATAAGGAGACAGACAGGGGACTGAACCCAGCACACGAGGAGCCATATGGGGTAGGACCCAACACAAGTACGACCATATGGAACAGGTGTACACAGTAAACAGGCCGTGATCTCTGAGCTGGAGGTGATTCGCAGACATCTCACTTCGCGTTATCACATTCCAATGTGATGGATTTGTTGGGATAAAAGGAATGATACGTTCTGTGTTTGTGTGAGTGTGTGCGTGTGAGGAGGGGTGGGGGGTTGGAGTAAATGGTTACTGCTCTGTGAAGTCTGCTGTTTAGTGTGCTGTGCTCAGAAACCGAGACAAAGACAGAGAAAACACCTGGTCAGGCTGAAATCCCATCACAGTTGAGAACAAGGAATAAAGGAATGTGACTGCTCCCCAGAGTCTCTGTGGTTGGCTAAGACGTCCCACAGCTCCAATGTTCCCCTTCTGCTGCAACACTATTTGTAAAGGTTCACAGACCACACCATTAACCTACAGTATAACAGCCCCTCAAATCATGAGACTTTCAATTGAAGCATCTATTTAAAAAGTCAACTAGTATTTTGTATGATATTTGTCAGTCATATATTGGGATGATTTACATACTGTGTGGATGTAAATGTGGACATCCTTATGTGCATATTAAAAGGATTTAATCTGTAACAGTATAATCACATGTACAGGACTGGCTTCAATGTGAGTTTCTTGTGTCTACAGTATGTAGTGATTCTAAAGGAGGTTTTCTCTTGTATCTCAGAATTCTCCTGCACATGCAGTGCAGCAAAAGCCTTGGGGGGTGTGTTTGTTTTGCTTTTGCCTGGTTGTAGAGTGCAGGGGTTGGATGTCTAAGTGTATGCATGGTTGTGTATGCCCCATGTTTGCTGTTAGTCAATTAGAGCTATAATTAAAGACAAGGGCATCCTGGGAAATAAAGGCAGCTGCAGCAGAAATGTCAGTGTTTCCCCAAGGATTATTTTCAGCAGTGGTGGCAAGGGTAGCGGGATGGGGGGTGGCTCCCCTCCTCATCTCCTTTTCCTGCCATGGCCAGCCCATCACAGGGCACACCTTCTCACTTAATCCTCTCTAACTCCCTGTATCTACCATTACATTTGACTGAAGGATTACTAAAGCTCCCCTCGTTAATCTTCTTGCCTTAGATGTGCAACAGCAGAGCTAGCATCAGGCAGCTCAGCCCACACTACTGACAGAGACCTTACCACATCCAAGAGGAGAGAAACACATTGATGTTTCTCCACAACCTGACCTGGAAATACTCTTCATCTGACCTGAGTCTGTTAAGATAGCAGAGAGAGAGAGAGAGAAACCAAGCCAGTAATAAACTGGTTTGAGGACCATACAGAATGTTTGCTATGAAGGTCCATTTTAATATTGATTCTTGATTCTTTCTAATTTTGCATTAATGAATGCTTTGAATCTGTGAGCTGTGCAAATGTAGCATTCCGTCCCGTTCCCCCCTGGCCTGTCTCAGGTAACAGTCTGTGAGCTGTCAGGCTGTCTCATGTTTCACACTGGGCTTTTCTTTGTATGTCTCTAGGAAAGACCATGCAGTCTCCTGTTCCTCACATTCTACACCCTCAACTGTCATGGATGTCAAGCAGAGGTATTTGATGTGGTGTGCTGAATGCTTCCTTTTATATCTGTGCAGCGGGACATGCCTGTGTAAACTACGCTGGTGATTTTACAGCATTCCCCTTCCTCAAACGCACTAGTTAAAGAACTACTGTACGTGCATGGGTTACTTAATGCTGTTAGAAACTTTTACTGTAAATGTGACTTTTGCGTCTCTGTCTGAACATTCATTGCTCCATAATATGAGACACACTCCCACAGTCAAGACCCTTAAAGCCACAATAGCATGGGGTTAGATGATCAGATTACAAGAAAAAACACACATGGGCATTGTTAGGGAGTTTGCATTTCCACCCCTGAACATGGCTCTCATTGTACCCTTCTAGAGAGAGAGTGCTTTTATTTCAACTGAACGGCAAGGATGAACAGGACCCCATGTGTGTGTCTCTGTGGTCCACCATCTCCTCAGGCTCGAAGGGTAATCAGATCTCTACTTTCAGGGCCCTTTCTGTTCAGAGACCCTCATTTGCCCCTGGCACTATGAGAAGTAACTTCATAACACGATCACAGAGTAAAGCCCTGCAATTTAAATTGAAACAGCGCTGTCTATTGTCAATATTTTGACAGATTTCATGTCAAAGTGTAATTATTTGCGGAGGGCCGTGCCAAGGATTTAATTGATACATGTGTAATTACGTCTTGTTGCCGATGTGTTGGAAAAAGCGTCACTTGCCTTATTAATAATATTGGCGCAAGACTGCTCTTTCATCTTCACTGTTATATTATTTTCTGTCTGTGGTTCCATAATCCTCTCCGAAAGAGGATACTGAAGACTCCCTGAGAGGGCATCTTTCACAAATCAATTCATTACCCAAACATGAGCGGGCAAAGGCGCATCTTTCATAAATCAATTCATTACCCAACCACTGGCAGTTAAAAGGCACTTACCACAGTCTCACACGACGATATCAACTTTCAATGTGGAGAAAGATAAATCCACAAATACCAATCGATGACAGGCCTCGATCAAAAATCTAATCAAAAAGGCTTACCATACAATGGGCCAACCTCAAGCAATAACTTTTTTCATCTTTAATGATTAAATTTTCTTATTTTGTATCACACACATTTCACCTTTTTTGCACTGAGTCTCATAACTATTGTATGGGCCTATAAAATCCATCTCTATGCCAGTGTTTTGCTGCATGCCACAGCTCCACTCTAAGATAATGCATCCTGCTCATAAAGTTTTAATAGTCCACTGAGTGTGTCTATGTTATCGCTGAAGACCTAGCGACACTGAGAAAACCTGAAAAAACATCTGCTTGTACACACTGGGAAGCGGTGTATGTGTTTGAGCCTTGGCCTTGCTGACGCGAAACCACTCTCAGTACAGCAGAGGTGCTGATGATAATTTTAACTGACTTGCCTAGTTAAATAAAGGTTAACAACAAATACTTATTTACAATGACTGCCTACTCTGGCCAAACCCGACGACGTTGGGCCAATTGTGCGCCGCCCTATGGGACTCCCAATCATGGCCGGATGTGACACAGCCTGGATTCGAACCAGGTATTATAGTGATACCGTGCCTTAGAGATGCAGTGCCTTAGACCGCTGCGCCACCAAAAGATGAAGATGAAAGACTGTAGTGAATGAAGCTTTTCTTCAGAGCAGAGGACCTTGGATGGCTAGCCTCTGTAATTAAGGCAGATTTTTCCCCTGTTGGAGAAATAAACAGGAGGGTGATATGGAACTGGAAGGTGAAACGCTACACCCCAACATGTGCCGAAGGTGAAACACTGCCACCGCCCAGCCCTCCAGCAGTGATTGATTGAAAAACTTTCCTTTCAATTGAATGGCCATCAATTGAATTGTATAATCCAGTTTCACACAAAATCACTGTGATTGAGGATGCCCGTGGGACGTTTCAATCCGACACTGCAGTGAATTACATGTAGGTCAAAAAACAACCAGATTTGTTTAATTATGCAGGGGTTTCAAATTATAGCAGATATCCTCCATGCTCTTCTTATTGGTGTGTTTCCCTTAAGGAGGGCCTGTGCTTGTCCTCATTAACAGTCATTGAGCGGAGGTACTGTTTTGAGGAGCAAGGCGAAGAGCAATAGCGCCCATCACTGTCCCTCCTCTCTGCAGAACCAGAGCCAGAGCTGCTGGAGGCTGTGGGGTAATTACAGGCAGGCTTATGACAGAGGCAGCAGTACACAGGCGGCTGGAACACAGGTGGGCGGTTTATTGTGCCTGCCGGCTGGCTGCCTAGCTGTGTCAGCGTGGGCCTTGTCTGCAGGCTGCAACTGCCCTGTTTTGCTGTTAGCCATCAGGCTCTCTGACCACGTCCAGCCAATATCACCTCAAATCAAATCAAATTTTATTTGTCACATACACATGGTTAGCAGATGTTAATGCGAGTGTAGCGAAATGCTTGTGCTTCTAGTTCCGACCATGCAGTAGTATCTAACAAGTAATCTAACAATTTCACAACAACGACCTTATACACACAAGAGTAAAGGAATGAATAAGAGTATGTACATATAAATATATGGATGAGCGATGGCTGACTGGCATAGGCAAGATGCAGTAGATGGTATGGAGTACAGTATATACACATATATATGAGATGAGTAATGTAAGATACGTAAACATTATATAAATGGGATTGTTTAAAGTGGCTAGTGATACATTATTTCATCCAATTAAAGTGGCTAGAGATTTGGGTCGATGGCCGAACGGCATAGGCAAGATTAAGTAGATGGTTTAGAGTACAGTGTATACATTTGATATGAGTATGTCGGATACGTAAACATTATATACAAAAAATGTTAAAGTGGCTAGTGATACATTGTTACAGCCAATTCCTATGTTTAAAGTGGCTAGAGATTTAAGTCAGTATGTTGGCAGCAGCCACTCAATGTTAGTGATGGCTGTTTAACAGTCTGATGGCCTTGAGGTAGAAGCTGTTTTTCAGTCTCTCGGTCCCAGCTTTGAAGCACCTGTACTGACCTCGCCTTTTGGATGATAGTGGGGTGAACAGGCAGTGGCTCGGGTGGTTGTTGTCCTTGATTATCTTTTTGGCCTTCCTGTGACATTGGGTGGTGTAGGTGTACTGAAGGGCAGGTAGTTTACCCCCGGTGATGCGTTGTGCAGTCCTCACTACCCTCTGGAGAGCCTTACGGTTGTGGGCGGAGCAGTTGCCGTACCAGGCGGTGATACAGCCCGACAGGATGCTCTCGATTGTGCATCTGTAGAAGTTTGTGAGTGATTTTGGTGACAAGCCAAATTTCTTCAGCCTCCTGAGGTTGAAGAGGCGCTGTTGCGCCTTCTTCACCACGCTGTCTGTGTGGGTGGACCAATTCAGTTTGTCCGTGATGTGTACGCCGAGGAACTTAAAACTTTCCACCTTCTCCACTACTGTCCCCTCGATGTGGATAGGGGGGTGCTCCCTCTCCTGTTTCCTGAAGTCCACGATCATCTCCTTTGTTTTGTTGACATTGAGTGAGAGGTTATTTTCCTAACACCACACTCCGAGGGCCCTCACCTCCTCCCTGTAGGCCGTCTCGTCGTTGTTGGTAATCAAGCCTACCAATGTAGTGTCGTCAGCAAACTTGATGATTGAGTTGGATGCGTGCTTGGCCGCGCAGTCATGGGTAAACAGGGAGTACAGGAGAGGGCTGAGAACGCCTGCCGCACAGCAAAAGGGCGTATCAGCACAGGTGAGGCTGAGCACACTGTTGTGAAATGGTAAATCGATCTGGACCACGAGGGATTCCAGTCGAAGATAAGAATGGTGGGTGGTAGGCGTTTGGTGGAAATCTTCTCTTGTCCTTGAAATACTGTACATTGTGGTGTACCCAGTAGGTGTTTGTGGTAGCTAACTGACTCAACACTGCATTGCACCTACAGCAATAGATCTGATGCTCCTACTCAGTTTTGATCTTATTTTGTCTGTTTGTGTTTTCTTTAGAAAAGCTATCATGGGCTTAAAATCAAATCAACTTCAGCCTTCACAGTGAGAAACTGAAATATGAACCTCTTTACAGCCTTTTCCACCAGAGCTGGAATATGTAATGAGAAGAGCTATGACAAAATGATCAAATGTAACACATTCACACATCCTACATGCATTAGCATTGCAGCTTCCCTTGAGGTAAAGTCATGCATTTAATAGAATTCTCCCAGTCAGGGAAATTGTTTCCTTTCTATGTGGATTTGAATGGAAGTGTAAGATTACATCCATTACACCGTGTAGAGTATTGAAAGTAATAAATAACTCCCAGCTATGACAGACCTATGTGACTGGAGTCCAAACACCTCTGATCTGACAGTCCTCTTCCATTATAGTGCTTTAGAAATGAACTAGGCATGTTCTATGTCCGCCCACTTCAACAAAAAATGCATATTCTGCCATGTATACTGTATAACCTGAAGCACATCTGTTACATATGTGAAGTAATATTCACCAGTTTATTATTGGAAAAGCTGAGAAGTGATCATTCATATGAAAATATGACCATAGAGCCAACGTGTACTATCCAATGTGATGTGTGATGATCCCATCCTCCTGTTTACTTATTCAATACATGGCCATATTTTACAAGCATAGACTGTCTGTTCATATGGAATAACCTGATCCCTAGAGAAGCATGAAGTGCAGTAGGCAAACAGGTACGGTATTAAGTACCGTGTGTATGTTATGAATGTACAGCTGACCGGCTCTGTAAGGTTACCGTGTCCTTCTAGTCTGGCTAACAGAGTTGAAGAGAGAGGGATGAGAGTGGCCCTTACCTCTACACACAGTCCCGTTCTCCACAGCCTCGTGGCCAGCCTTGCACATGCAGCGCCCGATGGGCACCATCCATTCCCCATCCCCGTTGCAGTACAGTTTGATGGGCACATCCACCTCCTCCCCGTTGGAGATACACACACCCCGCGCTGCCACCAGAGAGGTGCTCTCTGCCCCAGACAGGGTCTCCTGAAACACGGCTCCGTTCTGGATGACGCGGGGACACTTCCTGTAGAAGACACGCACGGCGATGAGGGACATGCAGCCGCCGTAGTCCTGGAAGGCCAGGTAGAATCCGTGTTTGGACACGGGGCAGAAGCTCCGCACCTCTGTGTTGATCTTCATCACCCGGCCGCCAAGGTCGACCTGGGAGAAGCTCTCATCGGCCGCGATGGTGTCCACCTTGATCCAGGGGTTCTCCATCCATGGCGGGGACACTTTGTTGGCTGTGTCCGAGTCTGACTCATAATAGTACAGGTTAAAAGTCTCTTTACAGGAGCCGGGCACATTGGGGATGGAGCTGCAGTCTCGCACAGAGAACTTCATTTCCACGTGGATCCGCTGTGCACCCCGACGCCAAATGTACTTGGTGCGGACCCAGTTGTTCTGGTTGTTGTCGAACACGTTGCACACCTGGTAGGTGCGGATGGTATTCATGTTCTCATCGTATCCACTCACCTCCTCCCACTGTGGAAGAAGGACACAGAGGTAAAGGGTTATTCTGTCCTTGTGTTGACCACATGCTGACCGTATATATTTTGGTTTAGTAACACATCAATACCTCCAATTCTTTACCTATACAGTACCTCACACATAACCCAAGGGCAATTGTGTACTCAGCATCATGGCTACACTACCACCTAACCATACTCCACAGATAAAGACAGGTCCATTCCCAGCGGCAGTGCTCCCAGCCAGGGCTGAAATTAAACAGCAGGGGATGGGGAAGGTATAATATGGGCAGGGTATAATCTGCTCCCTGGCATTGTAATGCTCACACAGAGTTAGGGGGGTTGGCATCTGTCAGTGCCCACTGGAGACCCCACTTGGCTCCCTGTGTGAACCTGGCCTGTTTTTTTCCCTCTGCTCTGCTCTGGGACAGGACCGTGCATTATTTATCTAGTAAAGGAGAACAGGTGTTAAAGTCTGCTCTTTATACAGCCAGTAAGGCTTTGTAGTGCAGCCTCCTCTCTGGGTCCTCTCTGTCCTCTGGCCAAAGATAAAAAAAGGAAACTATTTGCATAACATCGATGTCGGAAGCTCTTCAAGGGTAACAAATACTGGGAAAACAATCCCGTGGTCTAAAAAGTTAGGGAAAAAACATTTCTCCAGGGCATTGGTGATGCACCCAATTTTCCTGTTTTTGAGTTACAACATGTTGCTGAATACTAGAATGGGCAAATCTCTGAATTAGTCCAGCACCAACACATCAGTTACTGTAAATGAAACAGGTCAGTCATTGTAATGAAACACATGCACGACATGAACGTAACCCTAATCTGAGTCACACAATAAAACAGAGCTGAGGTAATCACATTACACAGGTAATTATCTGCAAAGGGAGAGCAGATTTGAGTTACTGTGTTTGGGATACTTTTCATTTCAGCACACACACACACACAAAAATCAACAACAACAACAACACACACACACCTAGACAACATAAACTCAAAAAAAAGAAAAGTCCCTTTTTCAGGACCCTGTCTTTCAAAGATAATTCGTAAAAAATCCCAATAATTTCACAGATCTTCATTGTAAAGTGTTTCAACACTGTTTCCCATGCTTGTTCAATGAACCATAAACAATTACTGAACATGCACCTGTGGAACAGTCGTTAAGACACTAACAGCTTACAGACGGTAGGCAATTAAGGTCACAGTTATGAAAACTTAGGACACTAAAGAGGCCTTTCTACTGACTCTGAAAAACACCAAAAGAAAAATGCCCAGGGTCCCTGCTCATCTGCGTGAACGTGCCTTAGGCATGCTGCAAGGAGGCATGAGGACTGCAGATGTGACCAGGGCAATAAATTGCAATGTCCATACTGTGAGACGCCTAAGACAGCGCTACAGGGAGACAGGACAGACAGCTGATCGTCCTCACAGTGGCAGACCACGTGTAACAACACCTGCACAGGATCGGTACGCAGTTGACGTTTTTTTTAATGTTTATTTTACTATTAGTGTGTCTATATGCAACGTCTGCTGTTACTCCAAGGACTGAAACACCGTGACCTTGACCTGACCAGTTCATCTGAGGAAAGCCTTTTCTTAACCCCAATGCCTTTTCACACCAGTCAGCCGCACCCGTGCTGCCTCACCCCTAACTCTCTCAGCCCCCCCACCCCCATCACTCTCCACTTCACAGCTGATATAATTTCACAAATTAGTACCCACTTAACAAGGATTTTGACAGAGGTTTGACGGGTAAGGTGGAGACAGTCAGCCCTCATGTTTAAGACCCACGTTCTATCAAACACTCACAGACTAATTAGAGCTTTTCTGCTTTATTCCCGTGTCCCAATTATTCTCTACAGACAGACATCATGCCAAATATGTACAGTTCATTAATAACAGTTGTTAGATGTTAGTAACTGGAGGGATTTGAAGGAGACAACTATGATTAAAACTTGTAAGATTGGCACTAAACTCAAAACAATTAAGATTGTGTTTGTAGACAATGATTAAAGACGCCTTGGATGGGATTCAACCAGATGGTAGCTATATGTCTTCATTTTGAGGACACACAAATCCTTTATAATTCACAGAATGCAATAGATATGGTCCATTAATGTGCAATTAAAGCAACACATGAATAAGTATATGAATGTTAATATTGACAAGTGTATGAATGTTACTGTTGATTGATGGGTTAGAGATCTCCTGGGGTAAATCTGTTGGTTGGTCCATTTCTCCACCCATCCAAATGGACACAGCCATCCAGGGTCATGGGCAGCCATTGACCTTTCCACCTCCCTTCATAGATTGACGCTCTTTTCAGACAGAGGTCGTGGACCGATTAAACAGGAAAAGACAGAGTGTGACGTCCTCTTGTTCTGAGTCTCAAGCATCAGCCCATCAAACGTAAATAAAGTGAACTGGGGTAGGGAGTGGGGGGTAGCCGCTAATGAGAGATAGAGACTAGGAGAAGGGAGAAAGGGGAAGGGAGGTGGGGTATGGCCAGGCTAAAAAGACCCCAAACAAATGTGTTTTGATGGAGGGCCCCTTTAAGTCCTGTCACAGCTTTGCTGCCCTGCTTTCATCAGAGCCAGTGGAGGAAGCAAATGGGACATAGCAAGATGCCAGCGATCAAGCGCTGAGTGTGAAATAAGAAGAAACGTCTTCATTTGCACAGCTTTTCCCCCAGTACTAGAGTGGGAATGCGGCTGCAGGGCAGTCATGTGTTGGAAGCTGAGAATTACAACACTAACTCTCTCTCCTTTGAGATCGTTTTTTTCCACTCCAGGACACACAGACTTGTTTATGTGAGTCCAGATCTATTGAGTGGGGTATCCATCACGACCACTATGTAGAGAATCTTGATTAGATGTAGGCTATGTAGCAGGATGCTATAAAGCAGAATATACTGTACAGTAGGGCAGGGATGATACCAGTATTGCGATACTCGTTAGTTCGTTACTATCGTGGCAAAGAAACAAAACACGAAGGTCAATTTTAAACAGCCCTAATGTTGGAAACAAACATCATTATGTTGTCATCCAGAGTCCCATTTATTTATTTTCCAAGCTTTTAGCACACAATATTTTACATACATGCATGTTTTTAAAGGACCAAAGAGTCATGTTTTCATTTTGCCATGGAAAGAAATATTGCGATATTGGTATCGTCCCAGCCCTACTGTACAATGCATTCAACAATCAAATACATTCTTGGGGGCCCTTAGCAAAATCGTGTTCGACCATGATTACTACAAGTTTAGATAATCTAGCGGCCAGCTAACTTGCCATTCTAAAAAATGTTAGCTGAAATTGTCTAATTTAGTGACTGACAGTGACTGACATAACAAGAGAACTGCTGATGCACAAACAAATTTCAAAATTGCACCTTGTATATTTTACTATGCTAACCCTCAACAGTAAAATATTTGTTTATTTATTTTGGGGAAATTGATCCTGGGCCTACAAAAGGGGGGCCAGTTTCCTGTGGCTGATCTATGGACATAAAGAGCTCACAGACTGAGACAGAACAAGTGAGTGCTTGCAATCAACAACATGCCAGAGGAGTTGCTCTCTTCAAGGTTCTGTGTTCACATAAAGGAGGTCCTTCTAATGGTGTGTCATCGGCTCAGAGGTTGGCACCCAAACATAAAGAGGACCATCATGAGTGGGGCGCCAAAGTGTCCGGGGTCACAGCTATGTCTTTGAGGGTCGTACCCAAATATAAAGACAGCCATCAGGGTTCTAGCGGTGCAGAGCACTGTGCACCCTGCTGCACCGATCTACTGAGTGGGAACGGGATTTACAGTGGGTGA
The DNA here is from genome assembly GCA_030435695.1 of Brachymystax lenok tsinlingensis. Classification (NCBI taxonomy): domain Eukaryota; kingdom Metazoa; phylum Chordata; class Actinopteri; order Salmoniformes; family Salmonidae; genus Brachymystax; species Brachymystax lenok. Next base: position 37,441,558 of record CM059813.1, read on the forward strand.
GGCAATTGTCAGCCATCTTCTAATTACAGCTAAATGAATGAGTTTGAACACCACTTATCCTCTTGACTCACATTCCTATCCCATGTGTATTATGCTGCATGGTGACACTTCCAGTAGATCTCAACAGCTAAATTGTGTTGATATATGACCTTTCAATTAAAGATAAATGGCCTTATAATTCCATGAATGTGGTCTGTATAAGCTCTGAAGTACATAAGCATTTCACTGCACCTGCCTTAACATCTGCTAAACTGTGTACGTCACAAATAAGCTTTGATTTGAAGTTCTACTGAGTATGGAGTTTGGAAGAGTACACAATAGCGACTGCCACCCACCAGCCGCTTACTGTAGCTGTATGAAGTGATAAAGCATAATGGTCTCTGAGAAAGAGGTTTGCGATCAATACCTCACAGGGCTGCCAGCCACTCCTGGAGGGAGTGAACATTCAGCTGACCTGCAATCTATAAGTCTCCCTGACAATGTGTCTCTGCTTCATCTGTAAAGCCAAGCGGAACACACTGTCAGAGTCATAGAGGACACTGTCTCCAAAGCAGAAACTATTCCCAAAAGGCAGCTTTTTGCTACATGAAACCATCAGAAATAGAGTCTATCTGGTCTCAAGGATGGACTTCTGTCTCTAACTGAACCTCTTTCCTGTGGTGGAATCGGCTGGCAGGGTGAGCTGTAGTTTTCTCCTGAGACATTTTAAAATCATTCAAAGGCCACAGTGGCATGTATGACACAACATGACCGATGTACTTCAGTTCTCACGTCTTGTCATTACAGTATGAGGATCAACCTGGGGTAGCTGGAGAATCAGAGTACAGCTACACACATACAAAACATTCCAGCAATCCGTCACCGACACAAGTAAATAAATAATGCACACAAAGGAGAAAGAAGCCGATGGAAATCTCTTGGGGCTGAGTTGTCCAATTTACAGTTGTGGGAAATCTGTCAGAGTAAGAGTGCTCTGCCCTAAGGGGACAGGGGACAAATGACACCCAGTCTCTACATTGAGTTAAAAAGAGGGGAACAAAACAGGCCAAGTACTGCAGGAATCCCAGCCACATGGAGGGCACAGAGAGAGAGAGACACAGAGAGACATAAGTGGAATTGTCTGATGCAGTCAACTTCAACTACCACTGTCTGCTCGTAAATGTTACAAGACAAACAAGCGTTCTATTGCCTCTTTAACCTGCTTCCACCAATCTACATGAGGATTGTATTCACATTTTTCCTTTGGTGTAAAACAGCATGACAATAGAATATATGCCAAGTTGCCAACCCACAATTGTCAGTGCTGTGCTCACAAAAAATCATAACCACACAAAGATGTTTTCGTCCATGATGAAGAGATCCTAAAAAAATTTAATAAAGTTTTACAGACCCACTTTAATTGACAGTCATACTAAATTAGGGGTCACTCTATTCTACAATGAGTTCCATACACTAATATGCTCTAACAAATTACCATTTAGGGAAGGAAATGCAAAGTTATGACCAGGCTCTTTCATAACCAGGAAGTTTTATTCTGTATGAACTCTTTAAATTACAAAACCTGCATTTGAATGCACTTGTGATTGACTCAGACACATCTTTGGGTCAAAGTCTCATCGTGAAACGTATTGTAGGTTGCAATACAAAAGATTTAGATAAATTGCTGTGACACTAATTATGCATAGCCTTATGTGGTGGTTGATATTCAAGACTTGATATTAGTAGCCTAAATACCTTCCCTGAGAACTTCAGCGGATGTTGCTCTAAACTGTTGTGAACTGACATGAATATGGAATAATTTATATAAGACTTCCATATTCCTCAGTCACTGAGTTCATTGTAGTCGACTATAGAGAACGTACAGATCTATAGATCCCTCAAACATCTCTCCGAAGTAGATTTTAACTTGTGCCAAATGAATCAACCGTACATAATAATGTCTGAATCATCTGAATCATGTCACAAGTTGGCATAAAATGAAATACATTTGTCATTGCTAAAGCATAATATTAAATTAAGGTACTACACCCAGGGCTAGAATGTGCTGTGGCCTACACATGCTTTTACCTCTACTATCCGGTTCTATGTCCTGAAGTCACACAGAACATTTCCTTACTGCTGCATTTCCTTACTGGTGCTTACAGGCCACAACATTAGTCCTTAATATATGGAAGACCTCAACATCCTCTCCACAAAATGTGTCTGGGTGTTTTTAGTGCAATGACTACATTAATTTGCAACTGCCTACAGATTATGCTCCCCACATGAAACAAATACTACAGTTTACTATAGAATACTATAGTACTTACAATAGAATTCTATAGAATTCTGTAGTAAACTGTGGTATATTGTAGAATCCTATATTCTACACTGTAGCATCCCTTGACCGTGTAGTGCTTACTATAGACTTTTGTAGTGTACTGTAGAATACTATACTACACACTGTACTATCCCTTGAGCATGTGTAGTACTTACTTTAGAATGTTGTAGCATGCTGTAGAATACTATATTACACACTGTGGTATCCCTTGCTCATGTAGTGCTTACTAAAGCATGTTGTAGTATAATGTTAAATACTATACTACAGACTGTAGTATCCCTCAATTGTGTAGTGCTTACTATAGATTTTTTTAATATACTGTAGAATTCTATACTACACACTGTAGTATCCCTCGATCGTGCAGTACTTATTATAATACACTTTTTAGCAAAAGTATGTGGACACCTGCTTATCGAACATCTCATTCCAAAATCATGGGCATTAATATGGAGTTGGTCCCCCTTTGCTGCTATAACAGCCTCCACTCTTCTGGGAAGGCTTTCCACTAGATTTCAAATCAAATCAAATTCAAATTTATTTCTCACATACACATGGTTAGCAGATGTTAATGCGGGTGTAGCGAAATGCTTGTGCTTCTAGTTCCAACCATGCAGTAGTATCTAACAAGTAATATAACAATTTCACAACAACTACATTATACACACAAGTGATAAGGAATGAATACGAGAATGTACATATAAATATATGGATGAGCGATGGATGAACGGCATAGGCAAGATGCAGTAGATGGTATAGAGTACAGTATATACATATGAGATGAGTAATGTAGGATATGAAAACATTATATAAAGTGGCATCGTTTAAAGTGGCTAGTGATACATTTATTACATCAAATTATTTATTATTAAAGTGGCTAGAGATTTGAGTCGATGGACGAACGGCATAGGCAAGATGCAGTAGATGGTATAGAGTACAGTATAAACATATGAGATGAGTAATGTCGGATATGTAAACATTATATAAAGCATTGTTTAAAGTGGCTAGTGATACATTTCTTACATCCAATTTCCAATTATTTAAAGTGGCTAGAGATTTGAGTCAGTATGTTGGCAGCAGTCACTCAATGTTAGTGATGGCTGTTTAACAGTCTGATGGCCTTGAGATAGAAGCTGTTTTTCAGTCTCTCAGCTTTCATGCACCTGTACTGACCTCGCCTTCTGGATGATAGCGGGGTGAACAGGCAGTGGCTCGGGTGGTTGTTGTCCTTGATGATCTTTTTGGCCTTCCTGTGACATTGGGTGGTGTAGGTGTCCTAGAGAGTAGGTAGTTTACCCCCGCGTTGTGCAGACCTCACTACCCTCTGGAGAGCCTTACGGATGTGGCCGGAGCAGTTGCTCTACCAGGCGGTGATACAGCCCGACAGGATGCTCTCGATTGTGCATCTGTAGAAGTTTGTGAGTGTTTTTGGTGACAAGACAAATTTCTTTAGCCTCCTGAGGTTGAAGAGTTGCTGTTGCGCCTTCTTCACCACGCTGTCTGTGTGGGTGGACCATTTCAGTTTGTCCGTGATGTTTACGCCGAGCAACTTAAAACTTTCCACCTTCTCTACTACTGTCCCATCGATGTGGATAGGGGGGTGCTCACTCTGCTGTTTCCTGAAGTCCACGATCGTCTCCTTTGTTTTGTTGACGTTGAGAAAGAGGTTATTTTCCTGACACCACACTCCGAGGGCCCTAACCTCCTCCCTGTAGGCCGTCTCGTCGTTGTTGGTAATCAAGCCTACCACTGTAGTGTCGTGGTGGAACATTGGTGCGAGGACTTCAGCCGCAAGAGCATTAGTGAAGTAGTGCACTGATGTTGGTTGATTAGGCCTGGCTTGCATTCGGCGTTGCAATTCATCCCAAAGGTGTTCGATGGTGTTGAGGTCAGGGCCTAGCCCGAACCATGAGAAACAGCCCAATACCCATTATTTCTCCTCCAACAAACTTTACAGTTGGCACTATGCATTGAGGCAGGCGGCGTTCTCCTGGCATCTGACAAACACAGATTTGTCCGTCGGACTGCGAAATGGTGAAGCGGGATTCATCACTCCAGAGAACGTGTTTCCACTGCTCCAGAGTCCAATTGCAGCAAGCTTTACACCACTCCACCTGACATTGCGCATGGTGATCTTAGGCTTGTGTGCGCCTGCTCGGCCATGGAAACCCATTTCATGAAGCTCCCGACAAACAGTTCTTATTCTGACGTTGCTTCCAGAGGCAGTTTTGAACTCGGTAGTGAGTGTTGCAACCGAGGACAGACGATTTTTACACGCTACGTGCTTCAGCACTCATTGTTCCCCGTTCTGTGAGCTTGTGTGGCCTACCACTTTGCGGCTGAGCTGTTGTTGCTCCTAGACGTTTCCACTTCACAACAACAGCACTTACATTTGACCGGGGCAGCTCTAGCAGGGCAGAAATTTGACAAACTGACTTGTTGGAAAGATGGCATGCTATTACGGTGCCACTTTGAAAGTCACTGAGCCCTTTGTTTTAAGGCCATTCTACTGCCACTGTTTGTCTATGGATGGCTGTGTGCTCGATTTTATATATTTGTCAGCAACGGGTGTGGCTAAAATAGCCAAATTCACTCATTTGAAGGGGGGTGTCCACATACTTTTGCATATATTGTGTATTTTGTAGTATACTGTAGAATACTATACTACACACTATCCTTACTTTAGAACTTTTCGATCGATTGGACTGCTAGCTATCTTTACTGCTAGCTGCTAGCTCTGTAAATGCTGTTTTGATATGACTGTGTTGTCCTTGGGGAGCTCATGCCAAGGACTTCCTCTGAGGTTCCCCCTATATCGTGTAGCGCTTACTATAGAACAGGGGTATTCAACTCTTACCCTACAAGGTTTGGAGCCTGCTGGTTTTCTGTTTTACCTGATAATTAATTGCATCCACCAGGTATAAATCAATCCCTGATTACAGGGGAACAATGAAAAAAAGCAGTGGAACCTGCTTCGACGTCCAGAGTTGAGTTTGAGGGCTATAGAATGTTGTAGTATATTGTGGAATACTATACTCCATACTATAACATCCCTTGATTGATTTTTATTTGACTATTTAAAAAAACACAACACAACCACAAATGTGGATACAATACATTTAGAAATTTGTCAAGAACAACAAAGTAAAACATTTATTTCCATTGTGGTCCTAGTTCAAACATAAAACATGTCAAACATTTAAAGCTAACCCACATGAAATATTATAGTATACTGTCTATGGTCTAAAATGAATGTATATACTACAGTATTCACTGTAGTGTTTTTACCGACTTCACTGTAGTATTCCCTGTAGTGATTATGCAGACTACTGTAATATACTATAGTATTCACTGTAGTGTTTTTGACTAGTATACTGTAGTAATCACTGTAGATTTTTTGCAAACATGAGTAGTATACTGTACTATTTACTGTAGTGGTTTTTCAGACATGACTGTAGTAAATTGCAGTAGCACCTGCCGACTAGGGTTAGCTAAAATGGCACAACTAACAGACAATGGCAGTTACTGTTTAATCAGGGGAACACCTCAACCAGAACATAAGACACACAGCTTCGTGACAGGCCACCTTTTGAGTTGGGTCAACAGTTATGAGCTCCTCAGAGGAGGAAGGGGAGGACAATCCTTCTCAGTGCATTTAGGACTCCTAAGTACAGTTGAAGTCAGAAGTTTACATACACTTAGGTTGGAGTCATTAAAACTCGCTTTTAAGCAGACGCGTTCTGACTCCTAGAGATGAACGTACTTTGGTGCAAAAAGTGAAAATCAATCCCAGAACAACAGCAAAGGACCTTGTGAATATGCTGGAGGAAACAGGTACAAAAATATCTATATCCACAGTAAAATGAGTCCTATATTGACATAACCTGAATGGCCGCTCAGCAAGGAAGAAGCCACTGCTCCAAAACCGCAATAAAAAAAGCCAGAATACGGTTTGCAACTGCACATGGGGACAAAGTTCGTACGTTTTGGAGAAATGTCCTCTGGTCTGATGAAACAAAAATAGAACTGTTTGACCATAATGACCATCGTTATGTTTGGAGGAAAAAGGGGGAGGCTTGCAAGCCGAAGAACACCATCCCAACTGTGAAGCACGGGGGGTGGCAGCATCATGTTGTGGGGGTGCTTTGCTGCAGGAGGGACTGGTGCACATCATAAAATAGATGACATCATGAGGCAGGAAAATTAAGTGGATAGATTGAAGCAACACCTCAAGTCATCAGTCAGGAAGTTAAAGCTTGGTCGCAAATGGGTCTTCCAAATGACCCCAAGCATACTTCCAAAGTTGTGGCAAAATGGCTTAAGGACAACAAAGTCAAGGTATTGGAGTGGCCATCACAAAGCCCTGACCTCAATCCGATAGAATATTTGTGGGCAGAACTGAAAAAGCGTGAGTGAGCAAGGAGGCCTACAAACCTGACTCAGTTACACCAGCTCTGTCAGGAGGAATGGGCCAAAATTCACCCAACTTATTGTGGGAAGCTTGTGGAAGGCTACCCAAAACGTTTGACCCAAGTTAACTTCTTAGGGAGCAGCGCATGAGGTGACCGTTTTGGAGATCCTGGCGTGCCCAAAGTAAAATGCCTCCCATTCAGGTCCAGAAAATAGGATATGCACATATTTAGTACCATTGGATAGGAAACACTCTGAATTTTCTAAAAGTGTTAAACATTCGTCTGTGAGTAAAACAGAACGGATATGGCAGACAAAACCCCCGAGGAATTTCTGTCCTGGAAAAAGTGGTTTTGACACATTGCTCATTTGGAACCCCTCCCTTATGAAAATGCCCATATAAGGGAATATGAATGCAGTACCTATCGCTTCCTCTGGATGTCAACAGTCTCGAGACACTGTTAAGATTTTTTTAGATGCTATTAGAGCAGAGAAGAAGAGGAATCAGGAAGTGTCCCCAAGAGATGTCAATAGAAGAGGACGCGCACTCTCGCCAAGCGCGCTCTGTGGTTTTTTCCTTTCTTATAGCCCAGTTTATATTCCGGTTGAATTATTATAGTAAATATACATAAGTGTTCGTAAGGATACATTAAAAAGTTTATTGTTTGATTGTTCTTGGACAAGTTTATAGGTATAAGTTGAACGGTTCTCTTCACGTTTCAATGGACGCTGTAGTTTCTGATTATAACGCGCAAACCAAACTGAGATTTATGGATATAATACATTACTTTTTCTAACAAAAGAACCATGGATTGTATTCTTTGGACCCTTTGGAAGCCATCAGCAGAAGTTCTTCAACAGGTAATTGATTTGTTTTCGCTGTGAAATGTGTTTTCTGTGAACCGTGGAGGCTTATGAATTCATGGTAATGAGAAAAATATGTTAGGTGCTACCCTCAAACAATCAAATGTGGTGATTTCGCCGTAAAGCCTTTTTGAAATCTGACAATGCTGTGATATTGCCAAGAAGCAGAGCTTTTGATGACTATGAAACACTTGTATATTGATGCATGTTTAATAATTCAACTTTTGGATTTTGAATTTGGCGCCTTGCATTTCACCTGGTAGTGTCGGGAGTGGGCCCCAGCGCACCTTACTGGGCCTTATGAAGTTAAACAATTTAAAGGCAGTGCTACCACGTACTAATTGAGTGTATGTAAACTTCTGACCCACTGGGAATGTGATGAAAAAAATAAAAGCTGAAATAATTCATTCTCTCTACTCTTATTCTGACATTTCACATTCTTAAAATAAGGTGGTGATCCTAACTGACCTAAGACAGGGCATTTTTACTAGGATTAAAACTAGGAATTGTGAAAAACTGAGTTTAAACGTATTTGGCTAAGGTGTATGTAAACTTCTGACTTCAACTGTATATATGATTGTCTGAGTAGAGAAAGCCACTATCTGGGTATTTATTCATGGTTGTCTGATGATTGTTGATGATTCATACTAGTACAGCCACAAGGAACTGCCAGTTGGTTTTTAATCATTTTACAGAATTTCCTGCTCGGTGATGTGGAAGTTGTGCCTTCCACATCACTGTGGATGGTGTGCCCTCTACCAATCTCTGTGGTCACAGGAGGATGGAGGGCACGTGTGGCAGGTGTGCCCTCTATGGCAAGGTATTTACTATACAGACAGGATCGAGGATGACTCCTCGAACTGAGTAGTTGAGCACGACAAACAACAACCAACAGTATGCGTCATTGAAATTTGAGTACAAGCTTTTTATCTTATTAAAGAGGACTCTCTCACCATTGTTTGTTTTGTGTAGTTGATATCATCTGCGAAATGTTAACGGCTCAGTCAAACAGCCATTTTGAGTCTAATGAGCTGTTCTATTTGGTACTTGTAGTGTCCGTGGTCAAATGTTAATAAGTGTTGCCCTTTTAGTGCATTGGCTTATGCGAACTAGGAATGCTTTAAGGCTATGCTTGTTACTTTTGTTAGCTTTAAATTTATTTGTTTGCCATGCATGTAGCCATTGCTAAATTGCTAGCTATAGTATAGCTCTGGCCTTCCACGCCGCATGCTATTGCACCCCCTTTCTGGCAGTTCATTGTTAAATTCTGCTATATTTATGCACAACATTGTCATTGATTATTGCCATTAACAGCCAATTAATGTATGTTCATTGCTGTAATTGCATGTTATTTGCACATTTGTCTCCTTTTAGGTCAACCAAACTCCATACAAAGCCAACCAAGTCTCAACTTAGGACAAGTCTCATGTCAACAACTGTCAATTATTCCCTGCCATGCATCTCCATTACATGAATCTATAACAACTTAAACTGAACTGCCTCTGCCTGCTCTTTAACTGGAGTCCAAAAGTAGATGGGCATCACCATAACCCTCACGTACCTCAAACGAGGGGCGGCAGGTAGCCTAGTGGTTAGAATGTTGGGCCAGTAACCGAAAGGTTGCTGGACCGAATCCCAGAGCTGACAAGGTAAAAATCTGTTGTTCTGCCCCTGAGCGCTGAAGACGTAGATGTTGATTAAGGAGAGGAGAGGATTTTCTGTTTAATTGGCTGCGCCCACATAAGGTGACTGTCTTTAAGTAAAGTCATTTGTATTTCTAAAATATACTGTTTATATAAATGCAGTGGTTAACTGTTATTTTCTACTATCAGAAGTACAATATTGTTTGTCACTGTTTTTGGTAATCTAGTGGAAGTAAAAAGATCTGTCATTTTTGTGTATTCTTAATGTGTCAAACTAGCTAAAGCTAACCTAAACCTCTAATGAACTTTGCTTGTTCTTTATCTGCTTCTGTATGGTTTCCCTTTAATGGGCCAAGAACCTGGCTAACATTTAGGATGTTACAATTGTAATAAAACAATATTTTTGCTGAGGTGTTGTCTGGTCTGTTGCATTGCGCAACTTCTGACCCAACTCAATAGGTGGCCTGTCACTAATGTCTTATGGGCTGGTTGAGGTGTTCCCCTCCATTAAACAGTAACTGGCGTAGTCTGGTAGTTGTGCCATTTTAGCTAACCCTAGTCGGCAGGTGTTACTATCATATACCACATTCATGTCCGCAAAATCACATGAAATACTACCGTATACTAGTCATGTCTGCAGAAACACTACAGTGAATAATACTGGTATGAAAATATAGTACTACAGTTTGTAGACCACAGATCTTTTTTCATATGGGTCCACTGAAGATGAAAGCAAAAGATGTTTGGTGGATGAGAGGCTAGAAGGTGCTATTTTACAGCAGCTCTGAAGGTCAGAACGTCTGGCCTGGTTTTCACACTTCTCTCAACTCTCACTTAGGAGAAACACTGACCACTTAACCTCTCGGCTGCTCTGCTTTGGATCAAACAGCCTCTCCTCACACTGTCCTGCGCTGTGCACAAAATATGTATCTTCTTGCCTGAGGAAAGTATTGCGTTAAAGTTCACTAAATATTACATGGAATGTTAATTATAACATATTTCAGTTCTTGGAGCCAGACTGGAGGCAGTTTCAGATGCAGCTTCAGTTTAACAGTTTTTTAAAAGTAATACAGGACTTATGCGGCCCCTATAATAAGGGGTGAACATCAAAGTCACCATTATTAGTCAGTTGTACAACCAAATGCCTTCAACCGAAATGTGTCTTCCGCATTTAACCCAACCCCTCTGAATCAGAGGGAACAGTGGGTTAACTGCCTTGTTCAGGGGCAGAACAACATATTTTTTCCTTGTAAGCTCAGGAATTCCAACTTGCAACCCTCCGGTTACAAGTCCAACGCTCTAACCACTAGGCTACCAGCCGAACATACTGTGCATCAGATGGACACACCTGGAGAACAGTCATAAAAGTTGGTTTGTTGATGTTTCACTGGAATGTTAGGTTATGTAATGTTAATACCTGGAAAGTGAGGAACTATGTATTTGAAATAAATGTGACTGTATTCAATTCAACTAATCATTAAGCGACATGGTCAAACCTTCCTTACATTTGTATATGATCACGTGTCTCTCTTTTATGCGTGGGAATCCTTGGGAACAGATTTCCAAAATTAAAATCTCTTGGAGCAGATTTCCTGGTGTTTTAAAGTATTTTACGTCCAACAATGAAGTAAAATAAAATAAAAACATATACTAATGTTAGACATCAATTTGACTGCAAGAACTCCAAACAGCTATAATATTTTACCAAAAAAAGAATTTAAATCCTTGCTTACATTTGTATATAATCACTTGTTTCTCTATTATGCGTGGGAATACTTAGGAACAGATTTCCGAAATATAAATCACTCAGAGCTGATTTCCTGATGTTTTTACAGTATTTTATGTCCAACAATGGCATTAAAAAAACTATTATAATAATATTTTTTTGCTCAGGAAACTTGGGGGGGCAAATAAAACCGTTGGTCCGCAGGCCGCCAGTTGGGGAACCTTGTTGTATAGCCTCTCCCTAGCTAAATGAGGTAAGAAAACATGTAATGTAACATCTAAATTAGGGTCCCGTGGAAACACTGACCAATACTTAGGTTCCTATCCTGTCAATTGTAATTCCTCCCTGGTGTATTCATTCATTGTCATGTCAACCAGCAATGTACTCAAGGTGCTGAACACTATATTCCAACTATAGATTTAAAATAAGCATTATTTTTCCATGATTCCAGCAGTTCACCATTTAAATAGGCCTCAATTTATTTATGTTTTTCATATCATGCATCATTGCTTTGGCACAGTGTAGAAATTATATCAAAAGTGCAGGATATGTATGAAAATGCAGAAAAATGTGTTTATTTGAAGTTGGATTGAACGGTATAAAACAATCCGAATGGAGAAAACCCCACTGAAATCACTTAACATTTATGAGTTGCTACCCTAGGGTCATGAACTACACATAAGCATATTTAGAAAACATAAAATACAAATATCGTCATTCTGTACGAAAGATTTAAGAATATGATATTTTGGCCATATTGTACAGTTGGCTATCATGTATCAAGTTAGGATATATTTTATGAATCTTTACAGTGTAAGGAAAGGCCAACTGCTGGCATTGTACTGTGCTGAATGTTACTTATCTGTCAGTTAAGCCTGTGAAGCCATGCATGTGCGTGTCAGACAATAGCTACTGTGAAGCACCTCTGGCTGGTAAATTGAGCGATTCCAATTACCACACCTGTTCCTGTTGTGCTGGTCCTCTGGGGACAGCTAGGCCCCACGAGACTTCAGAATGGATTGTGTTCGCATCCAGCTCCATAATCTCCCTATAAAACCCCATAGTATGCATCTGATAGGGCCTTTACCTGAACAATCATGGCCTGAGAGGTACTCTATCTCTCCAATCACAGTGAAATGAATCGGATAATCTTGAACAGGCCATGGCATAATGTTTAGTCTGAAGTCAAATGCTTTTCAGCAGAAATGGAAGCTAGGTTGAAGATAGCTGTATCCCTGAAACCCCGGATGCATCCAGTTGTTGGCAACTCTGCTAAGGGTGTTATGTAGAAGTGTGCCCCTCACATGTTAGCCTGTCTGAAGCTGCAAGACTAGACAACCCTAGACGGTCTAGAGCTGTCTTGTCTTGCAGATTCAGACAGGCTTACAAGTGAGGGGCACACCTCTACATAACACTCTGGGACTTGACTTTGATGTTAGGATCGAAACCCCTAAAACTTTGATGCTGATTAATAAAAGTAAACAGGGCAGATTTTTCATCACTGGCATTTTCAAATGTTTGATTTTCAACTCTGAAGTTTCAACTTCTTATTTATATAGATAATTAAATATAATTTTCTGATTGTTTTCTGAACCTTACATTTTGTAAATATAAATGGGAGACGTGATGCAAACTGCCTGTAAGATTTCCAACCTCGTTAAGGGGGAAATGGCAGCGCTGGTTCTGTTTAGATTGAATCCAGAGCTGGGGAGAGGAAGACACCGGGCCTCTTTGTTCTCTCAAATTAGCAGGAAAGAGAGCATGCCCTCGGGTTGAGGGAGATGATGTTGAGCTAAATTATTGCAGAAGATCTTTGAAGTTGCACCAGTGGACTGTTGGAGCTCTTTTTTCGTCTTCCTCTTTTTCGTGCTTAAAGACACACAGCATGATAGAGTATAATTCAAACCACCCTTGATACCAACCACAGAAGTATAAATAATTGAATAAAATAGGGAGTGGTTTTGTGAAATGCACCATCAAATAAGTATGCAACATATTTCTCTGTGTTTTGGACCCAGTCTGAGGATTCTGGATCCTGTGGTGGAGGAAGAAGTGAAAGAGGCCGAGGTTCTGGTTTCGGCTGGCCAGGAGAGGGCTTGGCGCACCATGTGGAAATACTGCTGCATCAAATGCTGCTGGAGCCAATATAATACATAGATTCATGCCTAGATATGAACATATGTATTTAGCAATAAAGTTTATGATTTTACAATATGACGTTCATAAGTCTAGTTTGTGTGGTGCAGCGGGGGCAGTTTATATATTTTTTATTTTATTAGGATCCCCATTGGCTGTTGCTAAAACAGCAGCTTCTCTCCCTGGGGTCCAAACAAAACATAAAATGTGACATAATACAGAACATGAATAGACAAGAACAGCTTAAGGACTGAACTACACACATTTAAAATAAGAACAATAGAACCAAAAAAGGTTTATACTGACAGTTACCCTCATTACTGACAGTTTCCCAAACGTTCAGAACATAGCGTATGCACAGAGTACAAAACATTAAGAAAACCTTCCTAATATTGAGGTTCACTCTCTCCCCCTTTTGCCCTCAGAACAGGCTCAAATCGTCCGACATGGACTCTACAAGGTGTAGAAAGCGTTCCACAGGGATGCTGGCTGGATGTCCTTTGGGTTGTGGGCCATTCTTAATACACATGGGAAACTGTTGAACAATCCATGACTCAATTGTCTCAAGGCTTAAACATCCGTAAGTAACATGTGTCCTCCCCTTCATCTACATTGATTGAAGTGTATTTAACAAATCAAATCAAATAGTGACTAGTGACTAGTGATACATTTATTACATCCAATTACATCCAAACAAGTGACATCAATAAGGGATCATTGCTTTCACCTGGTTAGTCTGTCATGGAAAGTCCAGGTGTTCTTAATGTTTTGTACACTCAGTGTACATATGCCTAAGAGTTATTTAGGTCAGATAGGGGAGAGACATTGTGCTGTGAGGTGTTGTTTTTATAAAGCTATTTTTGCTGTTTGCTTGAGTCATTTGAGATGGAAGTGAGTTTGCTGCTTTGAATTCGTCTCCTAAACTTGCTCCACAGCCACAATATTCATTACAAGATTCAGCTGAGGTCTAGAACTAAGGGAATAATTTGTACCAAATACAACACTTTTAGTTTCCCATTCTAAAACAAACTGCAACTCTTTGTTTAGGGTTGCAGTGATTTCACTAGCTGTGGTTGCTGAAGTGTATGCTGAATTGTGATTTTACATAGACTTGCAAGGCTAGTGGTAGATCATTAGTAAAAAATAGTGAAAAGACACCTGCCTTGCAGAATACCACACTTTACATGTTATACATTAGAGAAACTCCCATTAACCTAGGGAGCAATGAGTCACAGGCGCCCCACCTACGACAACATCAGGAAAAATGCAGAGCGCCAAATTCAAATTACAAAAGTAGTAATATAAAACATTCATGAAAATACAAGTGTTGCACACTCTTCAAAAAATTAGAATCTTGGTAATTTCACAGCGTTGTCAGATTTCAAAAAGGCTTTACGGCGAAAGCATAACATTTGGTTGTCTGAGGACAGCGCCCAACATATTTCCTGCAGTAGCATAATAACATAACCAGCACAGGTGTCACAAAACTCAGAAAAAGCAATAAAATAAATCGCTTACCTTTGAAGATCTTCCTCTGATGGCAATCGGAAGGGTCCTAGCAACACAATAAATGTTCCTTTTGTTCGAAAAAGTCCCTCTTTATATCCATAAAGCTCCATTTGGTTGGTGCGTTTTGTTCAGAAATCCACCGTCCCACTCGTCCAATATAGAAGACATAGAAACAGTTAAAAATATACCTATAAACTTTGTCCAAACAACGTTTCTAATCGATCCTTAGGTACACTAATATGTATATAAATGATAATATTTCACACGGATAATATCCTGGGCGATAGAAAAGGAAAAAAACGAGGCGCGCACTCACGGTCCCACGCGTCAAAGAGAAGTCACTTCCTCACTCCACTTGGAAAAACTTGTCTTACTCCTTGATTTTTCAAGATAAACGTTTGAAACCTTGTCTAAAGACGGTTGACATCTAGTGGAAGCCATACTGCAACCTGGGAGCTGGATTCCCCTCCTTTCAATACCAAGTCAATGGGAAAAGAGTCACTTGACAGAATCACATTTCTCCGGATGGATTTTTCTCGGGTTTTCGCCTGCCAAATCAGTTCTGTTATACTCACAGACATTATTTTAACAGTTTTAAAACTTCAGAGTGTTTTCTATCCAATACTACTAATTATGTGCATATCCTAGTTTCTGGGCCTGAGTACCAGGCATTTTACTTTGGGCACGTCAGACTCTCCAAAACTCAGAACACTGCTCCCTACTAAAGAAAACTCTCTGTGTTTTATTGGATAGATAGCTCTCAACCCATGATATGGTAGAGAATGAAAAGCCATAACACATATGTTTTTCCAATAACAAATTATGGTAAATAATATCAATAGTAAATAATATAATAGTTGTGTCCCAACCCTACTAATGCTTGTGTACTGAAATATCGTTCTTTAAGCCTAGGCATTGGGCTTGAGTTTCTTTAACTAACTCATATAAGATAAGAAAAGTGTGTGTGTGCATTAAGAGAGGCCTGTTCTAACTGTTCTGTGTGTGTAGAGTGACCCATTATGTCTGGGCAAGCAAGCGATGAGCTACTGTATGTCTGGAGTGACTTCCTGTCATTCTGGCCCCTGTTGTCCTCACTCAGTTGTGACAGACTCACACACACATACACATACATAGGATCACGTGTTTTGCAGATGCTTGCATGGGGTAGTTTGACTATATAAATGTTCCTGTACTCTCTGTACAGGAGGCTCTCACTCCATCTCAACTGCAGGGGTGGGGCGACCAGCCTCCTTATTATAATATGTTTTTAATAAAAGTAATACCTTGATTGATTACTGATTTTGCCTCTCTTTGTTATTAGTTAAAGTATGTTGTTAATTTGATCACAAAGAAATAGCATTGTGTCTGGTCCCTATTTTCTTTTTTTCAAAAGTTTTCTAACAGCCGGCAGCAAGCTGATTGGTCAGCTGTTCGAATCAGTAAAAGGCGTTTTACCATTACTGGTTAGAGGAATGGCTTTTTCTTCCCTCCAGGTCTGAGGACAAACACGTTTCTCCAGACTCAGACAAGAGTGGCAATATAGTCCAGTTCAGGTCAAAGTGGAGACCATTAACTTAAGGAAAACCTAACCAAGCATGTAGCCAGTCAATATTAAAGCACACTGCAATACTATTGTTTTCAATAACGTCTACATAACGTTTTAAAAAAGCACCACTAGTCAAAGTCTAACACCAACGCACAACCTCTGCGCTGCAAGAGAGAAAGCTACTTTTTAAAAAAGCTTACATTGTGAGATACATTTGGATTAGTGTTTTTCTCATGATTTCTGAAGCTGCACAGCATTCTTTTTATTTTATTTAACTAGGTAAGTCAGTTAAGAAGAAATTCTTAATTACACAGAACAGTGGGTTAACTGCTTTGTTCAGGGGCAGAACAACAGATTTTTACCTTGTCAGCTCTGGGATTCGATCTAGCTAGTCCAACTCTCTAACCACTAGACTATCTGCTGTCTTTTTTACAAATACTTAGCTCAGTGTGGAGAGAGCTGTCTGAGTCATTACTGGCCTTTGACCTTGAAGTGAGAAATTAAACACATTTACTGATGAGCTTTGGTTTGACACCCAACAGTAGGAAGAAATAATCCCTACTGTTGGGTAGAGCTGGGACGAAAAACCAAAAATCATCATCGATCACTTACCGCAGGAATTTTCTGATATTGTTCATTATGATAAGTAGCCTATACTAAAGAAATTGTAAAGTTTTATGAAATAATATGGGTGATTGTTCATGATGGCTACAACCATCAAACTTGTAGTAGTAGTTTAAAGGGGAAGTTGACCTAAATCCAAAATTTCCCAAGTGATTCCATACATTGAAACTAGTTAGGTGGAGTTTGCCTTCTCCCCCTCTCTTTCCCTACAGTCTAGAACTGTAAGCTGCAAAAATGGGTCATGTGACTTGTGACGTGTCTGTGCACTGCTAGTTTTGCTCTGTTGTCAGTAAAAGAGCAATTGAGAAACTCACAACTTGTGGATATATTCTTTGTTTTATTGAAAGTGTACGGCCAAATTAGCTATTTTTTCAAAAGTACTATCGGTTTTGAGTCAGGCAATGTGTACTTTTCCACCTAAAATTATTGAGATTATTTTATAATGATTTTATGTGGCTGACTGCAACAACAGCGGAGATGGGTAACAACTGCGCATTTGCGCTGGCAACTGTGTTACATATATGCCCTTATTTTGAGCTTGACGTAACAGGTTTTAGTTTTATGTGGGGTAGAAGGATCTGGCGTGAAAGTTGAAAAACCTAACACAGGTAGCCTAAAGTTAGTTCTGAAAAGTAAAAATCCGAAGAGATGGCAGCAAGAGCAAGCTGGTGTTTGGTCCCTGGCTGCACTTTATATAAGAAATCTAAGGAAGAAGGCACAAAATGTCACTGTTTTCCATTGAAAGACAAATTAAGAAGATGGCTAGTGCCGATAAAAAACTGGAAATACGATGACTATGAAAGATATATACAATTTGAAATTATGGAAACCAAACAGATGAAAACTCAGCTGTACCTTCTGTATTCCCATGGAAGGGATCTAGTGATGTGCCAAAATAGAAGCGTTTTGAGAAGAGAAAGCGTCAAAGCAAGCGTGCGGAGGTATGTAGTCTAATCATTGCAGTTCGAGTTGATCTTATTGTGTTGTAGCCTAGGCACTCTACTGGTTAACATATGTTGAGGAGATAATAGACAGTAATTGTGTCCCCTTACATTGTAATAGGCAGTAATTGTGTCATTGCAGAATAGACATAATAAAAATGAAACGTGTTGTTTTAATTACTTAGGATCAGGTCTATTTTTTCATAATCATACTCTCCAATGTCTGATGTGTTGGTTAGCAATGGTTTATTTGCATGACAACATTTCATGCTTTAACTGTATAGCCTTGTGTGAAATACATGGCCCGAGGAACCACCTGGGGTAGGCCTATTTGGTTGCATGTAGTGTGGTCTACTGGTGGGGGGTTATGTATTCAAAACCCCCACCTCTCCCTGACGATAGTGGCCATGTGTATCCTAACAATATATTTACTTTTAGCCCCATGGCCATAAAAAATGTATTACAGATTATAAACATCAGCTGCCCTCCAGTAGTTTTCTTCATCACTCGCAAGTATTTCGTCGTCAGACATGACTGTAGGTTTTTGTTTACTTCATATAACAAATCAGTAACGCTAGGCTACTGTCTTCACTTCTCCCACAAAAAAATAGCATCTGTGATTGCGAATAAGAGCCTTACGAGCAGTTTTTACATAAAGGGATTCCCCCCACGAGAACGCACATGCGCAGTTTTTACCTATTTCCCTGTTGTTACAGTTGGCCACATAAAATAATGATCTAAAATAATTGTTTTAGGTGAAAATAGTTTTAGGTGGAAAAGTACACATTTCCTGACATTTCCGCTGAAAAACGGGTCTTTGTGCACTGCTAGCTCTGCTCTGTTGTCAGTCAAAGAGTGATTGAGAAATACGCAATTTGTGATCAGAAGTTTATATACACTCAATTAGTACGTGGTAGCACTGCCTTTAAATTGTTTAACTTGGGTCAAACGTTTTGGGTATCCTTCCACAAGCTTCCCACAATAAGTTGGGTGAATTTTAGCCCATTCCTCCTGACAGAGCTGGTGTAACTGAGTAAGGTTTGTAGGCCTCCTTGCTCACACATGCTTTTTCAGTTCTGCCCACAAATTTTCTATCGGATTGAGGTCAGGGCTTTGTGATGGCCACTCCAATACCTTGACTTTGTTGTCCTCAAGCCATTTTTCCACAACTTTGGAAGTACGCTTGGGGTCATTGTCCATTTGGAAGACCCATTTACGACCAAGCTTTAACTTCCTGGCTGATGTCTTGAGATGTTGCTTCAATCTATCCACCAAATTTTCCTCCCTCATGATGCCATCTATTTTGTGAAGTGCACCAGTTCCTCCTGCAGCAAAGCACCCCCACAACATGATGCTGCCACCCCCGTGCTTCACGGTTGGGATGGTGTTCTTTGGCTTGCATCCCCCTTTTTTTCTCCAAACATAACAATGGTCATTATGGCCAAACAGTTCTATTTTTGTTTCATCAGACCAGATTACATTTCCTCAAAAAGTACGCTCTTTGTCCCCATGTGCAGTTGCAAACCGTAGTCTGGCTTTTTATGGCAGTTTTGGAGCAGTGGCTTCATCCTTGCTGAGCGGCCTTTCAGGTTATGTCAATATAGGACTCGTTTTACTGTGGATATAGATACTTTTGTACCTGTTTCCTCCAGCATCTTCACAAGGTCCTTTGCTGTTGTTCTGGGATTGATTTCCACTTTTCACACCAAAGTACGTTCATCTCTAGGAGACAGAACGCGTCTCCTTCCTGAACTGTATGATGGCTGTGTGGTCCCATGGTGTTTATACTTGCATACTATTGTTTGTACAGATGAACGTGGTACCTTCAGTTGTTTGTAAATTGCTCCCAAGAATGAACAAGACTTGTGGAGGTCTACAATTTTCTTTCTGAGGTCTTGGCGGGTTTCTTTGGATTTTCCCATGATGTCAAGCAAAGAGGCACAGAGTTTGAAGGTAGGCATTGAAATACATCCACAGGTACACCTCCAATTGACTCAAATTATGTCAATTAGCCTATCAGAAAAAGCCATGACATAATTTTCTGGAATTTTCCAAGCTCTTTAAAGACACAGTCAATTTAGGGTATGTAAACTTCAGACCCACTGGAATTGTGATACAGTGAATATTAAGTGAAATAATCTGTCTGTAAACAATTGTTGGAAAAACTACTTGTGTCATGCACAAAGTAGATGTCCTAACCGACTTACCAAAACTATAGTTTGTTAACTTCTTGCCGCACGGATCCCGTGAGCGGGATCATTTTCGATAAAAACAAAGAACGCCAAATTCAAAATAAGAATTCGTAATATTTAACATTCACGGAAATACAAGTGTTGCACATGGTTACAAAGCTTAGCGTCTTGGTAATCTAAATCTGTTGTCAGATTTCAAAAAAGCTTTACGGCGAAAGCAAAACATTTGATTATCTGAGGTCAGCATCTCACAAAAATAGCTTTTTCAACCAGCACTGGCGACACAAAATCACAAATTAAAGATATAAAAACTCACTTACTTTTTAATATCTTCTGATGTTTCCAACCAGGAGGGTCCCAGCTACAAAACCGCTGTTCGTTTTGTTCGATAAAGTACATATTTATATCCGAAAAACGCCGTTTAGACGGCGCCATTGAATTCAGAAATCCACAGGAAACACCTCCGTCAAAACGACGACAGAAAAGTCCAAATTGCTCCCGGTAAACTTTGTCTATTTTTGTCAAACAAAGACTGTATATAATCCTTAGGTTGTCTAAAATGTTAAAAAACGATAAAACTTCACACGGAAACAACTATGTTCAATAGACAAGGCAAATTCCCTCGCGAGTGCTCTCCCCAGAACTCGCCCAAACACTGTTTTACTTCCGGTGCACGCTTTCCTTCATGTGAAAAAACATATTCATTTTTCAAAATACAAGCCCAAAGTCATCAATAGTAGACTGTTACCATATAGGGGAAGCCATAGGAATAGGAAAATGGTGGATGGATTCAATGCTTTTCAATAGCTTTTCAAAATAAGAGCATGGGAGCAGAATTGTGTTTTCTGGTCGGATTTCCTTCGGGTTTTTGCCTGCCAAATCAGTTCTGTTATAGCCACAGACATAATTTTAACGGTTTTGGAAAATTCAGAGTCTTTTCTATCCAAAGCTACTAAATGATATGCATATCCTAGCTTCTGGGCCTGAGTGACAGCCCGTTTACTTTGGGCACGTCAGACAGGTGTAAACTAGGAATTCTGCCCCCTAGCTGTAAGAGGTTAACAAGACATTTGTGGTGGTTGAAAAACGAGTTTTAATGACTCCAACCTAAGTAAACTTCCGACTTCAACTGTAGTTGTCATAGTTGAAAGGATAATTTATTTTATTAGAAACGTATCTTTCTATTTATCGTTATCGCATCAATTCAGACAATTTATTGCCCAGCTCTGCTGTTGGGTGTCAAAACCAAGTTTATCTGTAATTAACTGAAATTAACTGAAAATGTAGTATTGCTGCATCTGCATGAAAATTACTTAATTAGCAATCAGATTAATTAAGCAACTGAAATGAAAATGTTATGATAACATGTAGATGATGAGCTTACACTCACGCTGTTGTCATTGGACCCTGACACGGGATAGACTGTCCAGCCCAACTCAGCTGTCGCTGTGGTGGAGTCCATTAGTGTCTCTGTGGAGAAGAAAGAGAGGGCGGTCAGACAACATCCAAGTCATAGAGCACCTTCAAACAAATAATATACAGTAGCAACAGTGCACATTTACAGCATGTGAGCGTAGGTGGAGATGGGAGTCCATTTATGAGCTAGTCATTCAAACCCTAATAAGATATGATTACAATTAATATTAATGAAACTATATTTAATTTTCAGTCTTAAAATTACTACTACTGTAGATAGTATATTTGCAGACATCTCCATTATCCTCTCTCTTGAAAATGGCAATCCAACTGTTTGAGACCAGGGCATATTTGGCTACATGCTGTAGTAGTAAACAGTGTGTGACCATCCACGTGGAAGAGAGCAGATCACTGGGTTCACTGGAACTTGGTCAACTCTACCACAGCCACCAGGCTACTACATCATAGGTCAACTTCCACTCAACAGGCACATACTTCTTCAGTTCCACCCCCTGGCTTTGAGGGGCAACCGCCCGGCAGGAAAAGCAAAGCTCCTGGGGTAGTGAGAGGGGCCACTCTAGACGCGCTGGATTAGCTGGTGGAAAAGAACACCTCTGGTAATTGGGGTCAAAGAGAATATGTCTCCTGTTTGTCATGAGGTCCTCTCTGGCCAGCCAATGCCATTCCTAAGGCAGGCAAGGCAGGCTGTCTGTCAATGCCTTCTCTGTGAGGGAAGGGGGGACAGGGAGGGGGGCAGAAAGAGGGTCCTACAGGCATAATGAATTTCCACTGGTTATTAGCCCAGGAGCACCAGTGTTGAGCTGGAGCAGATGGAGACACCATTCATCAGGTGATAGGCGCCAGCTGCAACTCCAAAAGGCCAGTGAAAGATGTATGCAATTCCCTTTGACAAGCCAGCTACTAACTATAAGTCACTTTTGGCGATTGGTAGTCTAAAGTTATTTTTCAAAGATGTATTTATTATTCAGCATGCGTTCTGTATGATGTCAGACTTCCCTTTCAGAAATTGGAAAAGGACTATTGGGCTAATGATCCGGATGGCCTGATTTTACAGTACAGTGCAGCTAAACTCACACAAGAGAGAGAACAGCATCCAATATATTTTAGAACGTTCCAGTATTTCATAACACATGGATTTCCTCTGATTTATATTCCAGAGGAAACCAAAGCTTTTAATTAACAGGCTCCACATGCCGCACATTTATTTTTAGGAACTTGCCGAATCTAAGAGCCTCACCAATATATGCAAAGCATAATAGCACATTTCACATCCCATTCAGTTATCACAAAGCCCAAACAGTATAATTAGGCAGATGAGGCTGCATTTCTGCTACCATTGATAACCTTGTGCGACTCCGGGTTGAGCAGTCTACATGAGTGTTAGGCAGTGAAATGGTAATTATCCCCCGTAATGATAATGATAATTAGCTGAGTAGTAAAGTGAGAATGATGAACCCCCTCGGTGGTGGTTTAGGGATTGTGGTGGTGTAGAGAAAAGGGAGGGAGGGAGCGAAATCCCCTGGTATGTGAACACAGACGGCCCTCCACTCCCTCAGTCAGGCTCACACAACCTTTTGCTTACTGCTATTAGAGGCCTGCACGCTGGACAAGTAGTACCTTGCCCTGAAAGACTGATCACCTTTCTCCCTCCTGCTGACTAGACTTCATAGCAGGCAGCCACACCAATTCATTACCTACTACAGTGCCAAGAGTACCTCACTGAGTCACAACCAGCACTGTTCACTCCCTCCTCAGTCCTCAGGCTCTCAGCAGGCAGCACAGTGGCAGGGCATGACTGCTCAGTCAGACACACTGTCCAGTAAGAGAGAGACCAGGCAGAGTGGAGGGAGGGAGGGAGACCAGGCAGAGTGGAGTGAGGGAGGGAGGGAGACCAGGCAGAGTGGAGGGAGGGCTCTGGCCCCGAACAGGGAACGGTATGGCAGCGATGAAGCCAGGAGACCAGGACTGACTGTTTACACTGAGGTCTGGAGGTGAAGACACATTCCAGCCTGGGCCTCTGGCTCAGCTGGGGGTCAAAGGGCACCAGCTATATTTCAGTTATATGAGCACACAGAGGACGCTGAGCATACGGAGGACTTAAACTTTTCAACAAGGCTGTCTTTTTTTATTACTAGACAGGCTCAGCCTGAACACTGAAGGTGCATGAATATGCAATGAGACCTTGGCGTTTTAGATACGCTTACAGGCCTAAGAGCGCTTCCTAAAACACTTCCTGAGAGTAAGCAAGCAGGGTTTTGTGCTGATCGTAAACCTCCGCTGAGAGGGTTGTTTGAAGTTACAGAGGGGCCAGACGGGAGGGGCCAGCAGTGCTCCAACAACACTGAGTCTTCTCTGAGAGCTAGGGGTAGATGCAGCCGCAGCCTCTCAGCTTTCCAGAGAATGTCATCACATTTTAAATGAAGGTTAGAGAGAGCAGCTGTTCACAAGCTCATAAACAAATTGAGCCTCAGAACACATACCCACGTTAATTGACATGGATCAAGACGCTTTTAGGCCTGGGATTATTGTAGTGGAAATTGGTTGGTCGGCAGCCACGTTCTAAATACCAAAAAGTAGGAGCAACTCATGTAACTTCTATTTCTAAGAAGTGTAAAAGACAGTTATATGCAGAGCAGCGTGTTCCAAAATGATTGCAGGCCTCGTTAGCAGACGGGCAATATACAATGGTGGCGGACGAGCCAAGCTACCTGCACACACTATAAAGTGCTCTGAGACCAAGTGAAAATACAATTCATTTTCATTCATCGAGTTGTTTTGTTCGGAGCTTTGGGTACATTGCTAGCCCTTTTAATCCAGGCACAGTGATTCTCCTCCAGGTCCAAAGAGCAGGGGATGCAGCAGATGAGGACAGGAGAAGCAGCCATAGAGCACGTGTGTGTACATGTGTATCTGTTTTTGATCGCACATGTGCTTGATTTGTGTGGGTACTGTGTGAGTATGCTTTGGCTTGAGGCGAGGAGGTCAGGCTTTGAGAGATGGATGGCCAATTAGTGTATAGGGTTGAGCAGGGCAGAGTCTGACTGATGGATGTACACACTGTCTCATCCAGGGTGGACCATCTTATCTCCCAGCTCCCACTTCCCTCCTCCAGGCAGGAAATAGGCAACAAGTGCAACCTTCCAAACAGATGCACATCCCTGTCTCTATAGCAGCAAATAAACACACAGGCGGACACATACACAGTCACAGATTCACTGATTATACTGTAAAAATGTACAAAGCATGAATTTTCAGCTAATTATGTGGTAGTGTTCTGTCAAAATAGTGCAGAACAACAGTGCAGAACAGCTGTGTAGAATAAAGACTATTACAGTATTGTTATGAATAAATTCATATGATTTACGTATATGTTTAATGATGACAAAATTATCTATAAGTTCAAAGTAATGATAAGACAATAACTAACAGTATTTTTATAAATGGCTTGAATGTGTGTGTATAAGAAAGTAGGAACTAGTGACAGTCAACTTGTGACCACTGTGAAACTGATAACAGGAAGGAGGTCTCTCCACCCAGGGAGGGGAAAACCATTGGGCTTGCAATAAGATTATGGGACATGTTGCAGGATAGGAAAAGAAATGTGGGTGTTGGACTAGACGAGGAGGGACATTTATGACACTATGAGTGTGGACATTTGTGACGCTATGTGTGACTATATAAACAAATGTGCATTGTATTGTCTAGAGAGCTCTCGTGAATAAACATTGACATTTGACAATTGTAGACTGGGCTTCCGTCTGTTTCATTTTCAACCAGTATCTTACAAATTCTGGGTTATTTAATTGAAGTTCAGTTTATGAATATTGAGAACATAATTCTCGTAACAAGTATCTAGAAAGCAAGGCACTGCATCTCAGTGCAAGAGGCGTCACTACAGTCTCCGATTCGATTCCAGGCTGTATCACATCCGGCCGTGATTGGGAGTCCCATAGGGCGGCGTCCAGGTTTGGCCAGGGTAGGCCTTCATTGTAAATAATAATTTGTTGTTAACTGACTTGCCTTGTTAAATAAAGGTTAAATAAAAAAAATTGAAAAAGGCTTCAACATGGGCAAAACCGGGCTTGTATCAAATTACGTCTATAGTTTAATGAGGGTATTTCTGGAGAAGTGATTGACCTCCAAAACACAGCATGTAAAGGCTTGCAAGCATGATGTTATTTTATCCTCCTTACCAGGAGAATTGTACTGTAGGCCTAGCCTCTATGGAGCAAATTCCTCAACATTGACTTCTACATCAAAGCATCCACTAACACTTTTTTTCAATGCGGTGGAAATGGCAGGTTACAGCACCACAGTGTTTTTCTCACCAAATCTGTGGTGTGTAACTCAATGAACTTCCATTTCATTAAACACCTGGAATCATAGGCTATATTCAATGGAAAATGTGGATTATAGATGGCGGTACAGCTATAGCCTGAACAATCTGTCCATAAGCTAATACCAGAGAGCAGTCTTCTTGTGGACAGTGCTAAGAAATGTGTCTAGATTTATGGGCACTGGGATTGGAAAAATTGCCAGTGCCGAGGTAAGACTGATGCCCATAATGATGGACGCACACTGCTACTGTATGGCATTTTGGACAGAATAACAAGTAGAGTGCTCTGTTTCATTTGAGGGAGGGAGCCCCTGAACCTGAGCCGTCTCAGAAATCTATCAACTCCATGAGGGTCCCACCACCACCACATTACAACATTTCCTTGTGCGGTAAATGAATCAGTAATCCTGCATTTACAATGAAACAGGGGCTTTGTGGATGAGGTGGCATCGGCCCAAACCCCAACAGCATAGGCTTTTTTTCAGAGAGTCAAACTGGGCTTGGCGTGCTGCCCTGGATATCTGGTGCACTTTAACATGTGTCTTTGGAGAGACATCACTCTATCAGGAAGATTTATGGGTAACAAGGGGTTATTGTTGGTTCCTGCAAGGCCCGGTTCTGGGGTTCTGATGATGATGTAGGGGTTCGAGGAGTGATGAGGTAGGATGGAGTTGGACATGACTGAGGCTGAGGATCTAGGCCTGCTCTGAGGGAAAGAGAGGAAGTTGGGCAGTTGATTTTGGCAGCAGACAGTGCCCTGTGAAATATGCTACCACACACAGTACGTGGAGCACTCTGACTGCTAACAGAATGATACAGCACAGCATTCCCCTGGGCTACAGGCAGGATGTTCCGTAGTAATCCTTACAGAGCCCACTGTGTTATCATTAAATATAACTAAACATGTCAGCCTGGACAAGGAGAAATGACCAAAAACAGAAAAGTAAATCAAGCAAAAACTCTACCGTAACATGACTGTCAAGGTCAAATCCCCGAGCTGACATGGTACAAATCTGTCGTTCTGCCCCTGAACAGGCAGTTAACCCACTGTTCCTAGGCCGTCATTGAAAATACGAATTTTTTCTTAACTGACTTGCCTAGTAAAAAATAAGTCCTCTATGTACTACTTTGAATCGCTCAAAGACACACCTGTTTCGACCCTTTTCTGAATCAGACAATTTTATCACAAGAATATCTAATCCATAATACTAGATTATTTAGGTATGTGAATGTGTCAAACTACTGGATCATAAAAATAGTATTTACTCCTGACCCTTATTCATGATAGCACATACAGATGTTTGATCACCCTGTTGCAGAACTTTACTGCAACACAGGACACTTAAAACTTGCAGTGTATTTAAAAAGGTTTAAAAAGGCTTATGAAGTTTGTAATTTCCACTTTGAAATTTGAGACTTGATTTTCCCTTACAATTTTTTTTATTAACCACTACAAAAATGTCAATTAAAGGAGTAGTTTAAGTAGTCTATGGGCCAAGGTTCAGTTTTCTTTAAACAGCCACTACAAACTTAATATGGCCAGATCACCATTAAAGTAACATCAAACCAAATTTGGAGTTGATTTCAGGTGATTTGACATTAAACATGCTCACATGCCCCCATCACTTTCATCGATTGTTAGCTTGTAGTGGCTAAGGTTAGCTGAAGTTTGTAGTGGATGTTTAAAGAAAACTGAACCATTCATTCCAGTTTCTCTTGGCCCATTGACTACTTTCAGGGTGAGGAACCATCCAACATCAAGTTGTAAAACATTTCCTGTTGCTGCAAGATTATTGTCCTGCTGTAGCAAACTGGCTCAAATTAATATCCTACATCTGTAACTTTTCCAACAAATCACTATTCCAAAATAATTGACTAAATCATTTTCCAAACCTGGTTCACATCATCGTGGATTACAATACCCCTGTGCGCTGGCTTGCCAATCTTTTCAACATTTGGAATTCTTTCCATGCATCCAGAACGTGTGCTATTGCTATTAGCAGTAACTGTAGGGGCATCATTATCACACAGTTTCACTGCACATTAAACTGTAGTTAGTTCTGAAAGACACAATATTTCATGATTTGAGTGCACCACTGTTAATTGAGAACCATCAATCTCAAAAGTAAATTTGGAGAAAGAATGGTCACCACCTGGTCAATCAAGCACACTGGGGCTTTGGGAGAAAAACCTCAGCTTGGCTGCAAGGCTAGAAGAGTCAAATATGTTTCTAATATTTTTCAAATCCTTCTGAAATCCTCATTCAAACATCTTAACGGAGGATAATTTCCTTGAGTGGTTAATGGAAAAGCTGTAATATTGGGTCTCATCCTTTAAAAGCGTTAAATCTTCAATAGACAGAGAAAAGCCTTTAGTCTGATAATTGTTCCCTGAAATGTGGAGATCTTCCATCATACTTGAAATACCTGCAGGAAAGTCATGCAGAGATGCACAAAGCACCTTACATCAAACTAACAGCTTTTCACACATCAATACTAATTAACTTGATGGAAATCATCATTGCAAGCCTCCCACACCTTGCCTACAGGCCATAGGGAGAAAGGGGGGTGATAAAATGTTTTATACAGACAGCACATGCACGAACATGAAGCAATCCCTTGTTCATTGATTTGTGGTCCCTGGTTTCGCATGACAGGCGCTCTCTCCTAGGTCGGGCTGAACAGGGCAGGCTGTACCAGAGCCCAAGGCCCCTCAGGACCCATGGTGGCGTGGGAGTACCAAGGGTAGGAGGCGTTCCTCCCAGGTAGAGAACACCGAACTGGGGGGAAGGAAGGGCTCAGTGTCCCCTCCCAACTCTCAGTATGTGCCCGGGATAATGAACACGTCTTAGAGTTGAAGGAAAACCAATCTCTGTTCCAACATTCCAGATCCATAGACTTGCCAGAAAAACATCTTTGTATGTGCAGGCCTGAGAGGCATCACAGCAGTGAAATGGCTCTGAAACTGTCTGTGTAGGTTACAGAGAGATGGGTAAAGTACTCCAGATTGACTGATAAGTGCTCTTTATTTTGTCAAGTGATGTGCCGTCCAAGCTTGACTCAAACAGGCAGCACTTTCCAATCATTGTGTCAGCAAAAATGTAGCTATAAAGACAGAAGAAAGAAATACCGATTTTTATGTTTATTGCCTTACCTAGTTAGTCTATATAAGGAATAACCCTCTGCTTGACCCCTGTAAAATACCTTCACATTAACCAGTCAATGCCACTCCATGCCAATAGACTGCCAAACAATTGAGTTTACTGCCTATTCCACATCCATTAAGAGCCTTTAAAGGTAGTCATAAAGTATATTTCAGAGCACCAGGTTTACTTCTGATCCTTATCAGTTAAAGGGTGGCTGATAGAGGAGACCTGGTGACCTGTCCTGTCCTTCATGTCACTGGGCTGGGACTGGAGCCGGCCCACTGGGCAAAAACTGTTTGAATCAGCATTGTTTCCATGTCATTTCAACCAAAAAATGGTATGTGATGACGTTGACTCAACAGTGAAAACTGATTGGATTTGCAAAAAGTCATCAACGTAAGGGAATTTTGTCTTTTTTTTCACCCAACTTTTAAACTAAATCCAATGACAGGGTGACATTATTGGTCGATTTTACATTGAATTCATGTTTGTTGACAACTCAACCAAATGTAAATCCAAACTAGACATTGAACTGACGTCTGTGCCCATTGGGGGTATGCCTGGTGGATGGAGAGCAGGAAGTCCATACGGACCATTTCTCAGGCTGTCAGAGAGTAAACGCTGTACTACAACACCCTTCCATGTCCCACAGCTGTCTGCCTGACCTGAAATATGCATGAGATGGAAATGTGTGAGACTGAGCTTCTGAGCTAACACTCTCCTCATATCATGTTGAATATCTAAATATGGCTATGGGGTGAATCACTGTCCTTGATGTAAGGGGTTCAACTTGATTCATGTATGATATGCTGATGTTTGTCTCTAGGCACAAGCTACTTATTTATTGATTGGCTAAAGCGATTGAATCCGGTAATCTAAAGAAATACACAAACATCACATGTATACAGCAAGCTGTGTATGCCAACTACTTTCCTAGACTCAACATTGATAAACCAAAATGGTATATCATTTCTAGGTTAAGTGCTACAAGAATTGTAAATGGGGCTTCTGACATTATAATGTTGAATGATAAATTCGGCTCATCCGGAGATGTGAATGATTCATGAAATGTAAACAAGTCATTGGCTCACGCCAAGCGTGCTTTCGTGTGGGCGTTCATCATTAGACGTGTTTATCATTACATTAAAAAATGAAGTGGAAAATAAGGACACATGAAAATAACATTGTAATGAAAATGACAGTAATTTAACATACTGTTAAGCTTCCTAACCCAGCATCAATGGAATCTTAAGAACTGCAAGTTCCTCAAATTTCCTGTGCCTTACCTGGCATGTGCTTAAAATGGGCACGGGAGAAACTGCTTCTCCAATCCAAATCCACGACCACGCTTGTAGGCGATGTCATGGTGACGTTGGCTAGCTAAACTCATGCGCAGAAACACGTAATAGAGTCTAACAGTCGTCTCACGCCAAACTGCGCACGTGCAGGTCGTCAAATCAAGAGGCACTCCTTCGAAATAAAGTAGTTTTTGACAAAAATGTAAACGTGTCAGTTTGTAAGATTTACGAGGTTGGAGTAATAACATGTTCAACTACTTAAGACATTGGCTCGAATCTAGGTTGTGCCTTTAGATTTAGAGAAAAATCAAAATTAAGGATACATTTTTCACTTCTCTCATTGACTTCTCAAACCTTTAGATTTTGGTTTGCTTAGTTTGTTTCGCAAGCATTCCCGGAAGTCTCGTGATGTTGCGCTTATGGGTTTAGAAACTCTGTGACCATAATGCCACTGCATGAACTACTGTTATGCGTGTCTAAAATATTTACCAAATGGAGGGGATACAACCATTGGCCCTGTATCCTCCCAGGAGGACTCAAAAGTACAAAAGGCTTGACACAAGACTGGTGGCTATATCATAATTACCAACATATTGATATCAAATACTGTTTACTCTCAGTGTTTTACACATTGGCAACAAACCAAAACATTGGTATCTGGATCCATGAAAGGAACACATATCAGAGAACAGAGATTAACAAGAACTTTTGCATCCTGCCGTATGAAACCCCTATGTGTGTTTGTGCCTGTCTGTGTTAGGGATTGGCAACAGCTATCATTGTCTTTTGTAAGGCAGATGTTTCAACCAAGGAGCCTCCAGAAAAATGTCAAAGCTTAATATCACAGGGGATGATTAGTGAGATATGATGGGACTCAAATAACCTCCATTCATTTTCCATAACCACCCCACCAAGTGTAACTAATAAAATATGGAAGCACAACTATTACACGATAAATGATACAATACCTCACCAGTCTGCATCCTTATTAAATCTCCTCTCAGTAATATGAATCACAAGAATTTCAGATGCCCTAGATTGTCATATTAAACTTCAGCCCTTTCTGTATAGTTTCTGTGCTGAGGAATTTGAGCAGTGACATTTGATGTGTGAGCATCACAGGGTCAAACTAGGAGAGTTGATCCTTTGCCAGTCGATGCAGTCTGTCTGCCTGGAAAGTTATAGGCTCTAGATCTCTGTCTGCACTGATATCCCCATCCCCACCCTCCCCGCTGCATAATCAATAGCTTGGTCTACTTATCCAATATACTGTATATGTGTCCAGATTTCTCCATTGAGACTAATGTCAAATGTAAGTGATTTACTTATTACAATTTATAAAAACACAGACTCAGAGGTTCAAAATGGTATATCACACACTGTAGCTGGAAGAAACATGGGAAAGTGTTGATGCTTTGAGAGTAGATAAATCTGTTATCCCACTTAACAGACAAGCAGGAGAAGAAGCCCTTTGAAAGATTTTGATGAGATTTTTAACACTTCCTAAAGAGCTCTTCTTTGTTTACGCCCATTCAGCATCTTTCCCACCCATTTAAGCCTTAGCTCCTCTACTTAAACCCAGCTAAATTTAGGGCAGCAATGTTTTTGAGAGCTATAGCATCACATTTACAGCTGTCCATACTGTGAAGTAGGAACCAGAGTCAAACGTCTCACATTCTGTAACCAGTCACATATTTGCTCACCTCGGTGTTGCGTAATCTTCAATAGAAGCATGTTATTTCGGGACTTTAATCAAACATGAGCATGAAATGATGATGAGGCAGATATGAAAGTTGTGGAGAGGCCTGTATGAATCACCTGACAGACAAATGGCTAGAGACGGAAAATTATCTCTCCTATGGAAAGTGTCTGTAGGTTTGCTTGTGTGTGTGCGCATGTTTATGAGTGCATACCTTTTGTATAAGCATGGATGGTGTAGTGACTGAAGGATTACGCCATGCTCAGCAGTAGACAGCAGACTCCAGCAGTGCCAGGTGGGTAGCCCTTCCCTCTTCCCTCCCTCCCTCCCTCCCTCCCTCCCTCCCTGCATGCCTCCTAACACTCAGGCTTGTTCTGACTCTCTGAGATGCTCCATATCCAGCCCACCTCCCTTAAGTTCCCTGAACCGAATAGGAGATGAGTGTACCTCCTCACGGCCGTGACTGTTTTACCAGGACCCCCCCTGGACCTGGGGACCACACGTATCAGGGAACAGAGGAATGGTAGACCTCAGATTCCTAGCCTATGAGCTAGTCGTCCTCTTGCCTGTGGAAGAGTTATGACCGGTCACAGCCCCCCTGGGGTTCTATAAAGCTCAGGCTCTGAGGCCCGGGCTCCACAGTGGGTCTAGTCCTGCACTGCTGGGACCATTACTCCTGTCTGAGGAGCCTAGCTTAAAGACACACAGCCAGGACATGCCTCCACACTAACCCAAATATCACTCCACATGTTGGCACCCCAAATCCCTGCCATCAACATGCTCTCCATCACTGAATACACAGCACAATGGAAAGTGTGTACCAAAAAAACACTTTTAAGGCCCTCTAAAACAAAACTAACTACAGCTATCCCGAGATATTGGACACCTTTGGGCCAGAGATGGAGAGCTAATGGTTTCATGGTGGCAAGCTCTGAATGGTTATAAACAGGGTTAAGTTGAGCTGCCTGGGACAGCAGAGCAGTGCTCCCTTCAGCTGGACCAGGCAATGTTTACAAGAAGCAATTCTCACCAGACACATTTCCAGAAAGCCCTATCCACAAAGACTTAAAGTGTCTATACTCCTGCACATTACTCAGAGCTCCAATACACCTACACACCAAATGGAACGTGGTGCTGTACCACAGCAGGATAACAGAAAGGGGTCATCCCAGACCAGAACACCCACAACGCATTTCTCAATAATTCTACACCCCCGGCCCCTCCACAAAACCAGCACAGAGAGGCATTCTCCTTGAAATCCTCATTATGTGCAAGCATGCAGAATTGGAGAAAGCAAAGCATGATTACGGGTAATAATATAGTCTGTATGTCCTTGTCAATTGTAATTGTAATCCAACCAGAGCATACAACCCCCACAAACAAACTAAGACTTAGGGAAAAGGAGGGCCGAACACGCCCCCATTCACATCAACGGGGCTGTAGTGGAGCGGGTTGAGAGTTTCAAGTTCATTGGTGTCCACATCACCAACAAACTATCATGGTCCAAACACACCAAGAAACTTGTGAAGAGGGCACGACAACAGCTTTCCCCCCCCCCCAGGAGACTGAGAAGATTTGGCATGGGTCCCCAGATCCTTAAAATGTTCTACAGCTTCACCATCGAGAGCATCCTGACTGGTTACATCCCAGCCTGGTATGGCAACTGCTCGGCATCTGACCGTAAGGCACTACAGAGGGTAGTAGTGCGTACAGCTCAGTACATCACTGGGGCCAAGCTTCCTGCCATCCAGGACCTATAACTAGGCGGTGTCAGAGGAAGGCCACAAAAATTGTCACCCAAGTCATAGACTGTCCTCTCTGCTACGCACGGAAAGCGGTACCGGAGCACCAAGTCTAGGTCCAAAAGGCTCCTTAACAGCTTCTACCCCCAAGCCATAAGACTGCTGAACAATTAATAACTGCTGCTACTCGTTGTTTATTATCCATGCATAGTCACTTTACCCCTACCTACATGTACAAATTACGTCAACTAACCTGTACCCCCTGTATATAGCATCATTATTGTTATTTTATTATGTTACTTTAAAAAAATATATACTGTATATATATTTATTCTTTCATTTTTTTACTACTTATTTTCTTAACTCTATTTTCTTAAAACTGCATTGTTGGTTAAAGGCTTGTAAGCATTTCACTGTAAGGTCTACACCTGTTGTATTTGGCGCATGTGGCATATAAAATTTGATTCGATTTTTAACTCTGAGGGCAGACCAGACGTGGAGTGAGGTTCCTGTACAAAAACAGGAATAGCCCGCTGTTAGCCTGTGGAACAGCCCCTCTGTCACCTGAAATTAGCCTTGGAACGTGGAGGTGGAGGCCAAACATTGCCATTGGCTTTACAATGTAGATAAATGTTTATTGTAAAACCTGTGAAGTATACAAACAGAGCCTAGCTTGTCCAAGGTCCATGGTTTTTGCGTTATTTCTGTTTGGAATGTGGGACGTTCCTTTAATGTGCAGAGCCTTGTCGTCTGTTTGCTTTCAGTCATTACAGTCACTTAAGATGACAGAGCTGTTTGCTTTACTTATCTCCCAAACAGCTAAAAAACATAAATGTTTTTGTGTGTCTGTCATGCCTTGAGTTTGGGCTTACTGTGTTACCTCCTGACTTAGATCAAAGACTGATTGCTTTAGACTGTGTAACCAGAACAGAGTGCAGGCCAGTGATTACAGCCCTGTTCTCTTTGTAGAGGCATCTTAGATCCAGACAATTGTCCTATGGAGAGTAAAGGCCGGGGACATATTTCACCAAAAGCTTGACTCTGATAGGTGAGCTCAACAGAGACGTCTGCTAGTCCACACTGCTATCTGAATGCAATGGCATCAGGATGTGTTGGCCGAGAGAAAGAGTTTGTCTGCTTGATCGATCTGTCCAGGCCTCTATATGGAGGACAGTTTTGTAAATCATTTTAAGTGAGACCATTGTAGTTCTTTCTCAGACAAACACAAGTTATTTGTACAATCAACATTTAATAACACTAATCAAAATATATTTACAAACATAATGAGTGATCATGAAAAGGTAGGAAATAGAATGAAAGACAAGAAAGAGACCTCAAGATATTTGAATATTAAAGATGTGATACTGTGAACAGTCTGTCTGTGAACAGTCTGTTGTCCTTAGCTTTGGCTAGGCCACATGGAGGTGAACAAAGGAAAGATGGCAGTGTCCTTCTTTGTCAGGAGTCAAGGGGTTCCTTGGTGGTGGTTTCTTGCTCCTTTCCTCTGAGTTCGGATGGTTAAGTCCCTGGTTGTTCTGTCTTCTGGCTCTTCCTTTGAGTTGCAGAGGCTGTGATCTAAATTGTCTTCTCTTTCTTTCCTTGAAGAAGGTTAGCTTAAATGTACCGTTCAGGCTACACTAGTTCTTTGAAGACTAAGTCTCCTTCTCAGACTGTTTAGTGCATGGTCTCTTCCGTCCCAATGTATGTACTAGATTACAGGTATTATTCCCTAATCAGTTCTTGCCATTAAAGGCGAAGGTCCAGGTCCTGTGGTCAGCCTACTGAACATGGAGGTTCTTCTCCCTCCTCGAGAGAGAGCGAGAGAGGTCCAGCTTGAGAGGTCCAGCAGGATAAGAGGCTAAAGGCGTCCACATGCTTCCCATCCGAAACAGTTCGAAACAGTTAATGTATATATTATGACATTGTGGCATTTCGGTTTGCTTTGGAATTCGGTAAGGGTTTTTTCGGCTGTTCTGCACAAAAACAAATGTCTCGAGGCAAGCCGAAATTCGGCAGCCCCTTCATCGGTGATTGGTCAACAGTAGGGATTCTTCAATTAAGTGTTTGTTGTCATTCAACAAGATGCTTTCACTTACTGCACCAAACATCCTAGTTGGATGTAAAATTACCTGACTAAGATTTCATCGGCAAAAACGTCTAAATTAATGGCGGATTTCTTGAGTCATCTTAGACTAATTCTGACTATTTTGAGCTACGGCTTCTCAAATTGGACTAACCGTGCTATTGCCGCTTTTTTCTCATTTTTCAAGCAAAGGCCTTTTAAGGGAGTACGCGAGCACACTCGTTTGGTTTGCCTAACCCTTTTCGGCTAGCCGCCAGCCAAACCAAAGCATGCGGAAGCCTTAAGAGAGTGAGGGGGAGACAGCAGAGTCCTTTGTAGTCCTGTGAGGTCACATGGTATCGGACCTAGGTGTGAAGGGACACTTTTATGACCCTTTGTCTTAGAGAGAGACCTTCCCCTACTATTTGTACTACAATTATTTGCATATTGTTAAAAACACTGTACATAGCTGATAATATACAATTTGAAACATCTTTATCCTTTTGAAACCTTTATGAATGCAATGTTTACTGTAAAAAAATATATATTTAACCTTTATTTAACTAGGCAAGTCACATCTTTAACTTGCTTTGGCAATAAAAACATATGTTTCCCAAGCCAATAAAGCACCATTGAATTGAATTGAGAGCTTGGAAGAACTCAGTAGTACATAACAGTTCAGCAATATAAACAGACAGTAAAAGTATTTTTCAACATTGTTCAACATATGACATTAAAACAAAAAATGTAAACGAAACACTATCCACACTTAACCAGCTGCAAAATACTGTAGTCAATGGTAACAATTTAATCCATGGTTGTTCCACCTGGTTTAGCTATGGCACAGATGAAAAATCTAAAATCATGTCTTATTTTAGAGATAAAACCAACAATTCCCTTTTTGTCTTAATTCTAATCCTCAAGTAATTCCAATCCTCCTCCTTACCATCTACAAATTCTGTCCCACACAGACTTATTTCATCTTTTAAAAAAGGCTTTCCAGAATAACTACAGGAAACGGTATGCACTCTGTCTTGGGATGGAAGCACATAGTGGGCCTTTCAGAGAGAGGATTTCTGTAAAGCAAGTCTCCAGTCATTGTCCCCATGAAGGGATGGGAAGCCTTGACACAAGCAGACAATACTGGACAAGTAAAACATTGTTACTTTTTTAAAGACACACGGAAGCCTGCTTCCACAGCCATTTCAAAGGTGAAGAGTTCCTTAAAAGTCCTCAGTACCAACATTCAATGAGAGAGATACAGAGGGAGCTGTGTGTGTGTGTGTGTCCATTAATTGCTCTTCTGTCGGGTGTTCTGTCGTTTCACGCTGACAACCTTTCTTACAAAGGACACACAGAATCCTGATCGAGGGGCATCAACAGGTGCCAAATGAAGGCTGGACATGTTTTTTTCACTGTGTACAAACTAAACCACACACACACAACAGCACAAAGAAAGCTAATGTCCTGTGACATAAAGCTACAGGAACTTCTGGTATCAAGAATAGAAGACAGAAGCTGGAAATATTATTAAAAAAATAACAAGCTGCTTCTTTGATAGAATAGATCTCAGGAATCATGTGCAGGTACTCTATCCACCAGCTGGTGAGAAAGAGTGACTGAGAAACAGAGATGCAGAGAAAGGGGAGAGAGTGGGGGCAGGAAGAAAAGGGGAGAGGAGAGAAGAGCAACAAGGAGAAAGAAAAGAAAGTGAGCTGGACATACACAGGAGCTGATTCACAGGCATACTAGGCACTGCCCTGGGAAAAAGACTCAGAGCAAACGTGTCGATTGGCATGCAAATCAGGCCGGTATGTGGACACAGGGGGGAGGGTCTTTCTGGGCTTCAGAGGCAGTCATTTGCCGGCGTTCACCTCCCATCAATATCAGGGTTGATTAATGAGAAGCTGGGGGAAGAGAGGGGGAGGGCAACGGCCAGGTGTCGGAGCAGCCACAGAATGGGAATAAAGAGGTTGAGGGCAGTGATCCGCAAGGAATTCCAGCAGAGCGGCAAGCAGTCCAGGGGGGTCGGAGGGGGCTGCTGGAACACAGGGGAGGGAGGGCTGGATGCATAAAGCCTTGAATGTTTGAGACCAGGGAGAGTGTCCTCCCAGAAGAGGGTCTCTCTAAGGATGACAAAAGCTCATGTTCAAATACGCGTTTGTGGTTGTGAGGATATGTAGCAAATGTGATTGTGCAGGTTGTGTGTAAGCGTTTCTGGAAGCTTTAGCGTGTGTGTGAGGGGGACTGGCCTGGTCATGTGGCCAGCGGTTCTCACAGGGGCACTGGGCCATCAGAAACAGGAGGGCACGTATTACAGCTGCATGCCTATGTCATTGTTTGTGCCGGGTGCCTCTCTGCTGAACACAGGCAAATCAATCCTGAAACATCATCACCAACCCATAAGAACAGGCTGGCCTGGATGGGACAAAGGGACTATTGTGTCGGTTTGACACAGGCAACAACTGACTGACTCAACTGCTATGGAGTCTATTTACTCCTCATTTATCCCACTGTTCTCTCAAAACATGCCTACTAGAAAACAGCTCGCAATCTGTTTCTTACTCAATGTTAGTGTGTGGAGGAAGCTGTCAATTCAACATTGACTGAAAAGCACTACATGTAAAATCTGAAATGGAAGTGTAGAACTACAAAGCATTAATTTTATATCTTCTGTTACAGGACTCTTTGGTCTGTCGCCCAGGCCGCTGCATTCCTTCCGTGACAGAGCGCACAAGGACTGAAAACTAGATGGAATCTCAGATGCCAAGCCAGAGTTGAAGAAACCTCAGAGATATAGGCTGCATATGGTAACATACTGGGTTAGTTCAAAAAAGTACTAGAGTTTAAAAAAAATATTCAACTGAAAAACACTTAAGAGAGCAGTACTAAGAAAAAGTACTTTACATTATAGCCCGCGTATAATTTAAAAATCCTTTCACACCAACAACCAATGCCAGAAAAAATAAAAAGACAACAAATCCAGGCCAGACAGTGTTCTGTAAGTCGCTTTGGATAAGAGTGTTTGCTCAATGACTAAAATGTAATGTAAATGTAAATGTATCAGTATGTATCCATGCATGATGCATCGATGATAAATAGTATGTTGCGAAACATGATGAGAAAGGGTGGGGAGAGATGAGAGGGCCTTGTCAAACTCATGGACTAGGCCTAATATCCAGGATGCCTATTATTGTGAGGCTGTGAGCTCAGAAGCAAAGGAGAAATAACTGATCTATCAAATCCTGGCCTTGATACTGTTCATCCCATACCCACACAGCCCTGTTCAGTCCTGATCCACACACAGAGCAAGCCTTGGCTATGATACCCAGCACTGAATTCTGATTTCTCCTGGGAGAGGCTGTGTTGGTGGGTAGGGGACGGGGTCAGCTACAACCTTAAACTGATTAAGGAAAATAAACAGGGCCATTCTGAGAGTGTTTCTTCAGAAAAATTATACAAAAGCTGGGGGTTTCTGAAAAATCTGTGAGAAAAACACATAACACAAAGTATTCGTTGATTTTCCATATTTTAGAGGGTCAGGCTAGGCCTTGTAAGACGAATACGGGGGTGTCTCTAACACGTCTGCATTCGCACCGGGTGCCACGCTCTCCCCAGTGACCTGAGAGTGTGTCAGGCCCTTTTCTGAAAAACCAGCGCCATCCGCCACATTGAGAAGGAGGCTAAAAGGTTAATTGAGTCTCTGCGCTGCGCCTTCCTCTGTGTAATTTACTGTGATTAATGCATGGAGGTTACTGTCAGACTCATTCTCTAATTGTCCAAAACACCTAGTAATTAACCACATCTGTAGAAATGTGTGTGTCTCTCACTGTTGCATGCTCAGAGCACTGGGGGCTGTTGATGGGAAAACATGAGAGGACCTCTGATCTCTCATGGTGTTTTCAGCCAGGGCACATAGACTGAGTATTTCATATCTCTATTGGACAAGTAGTCTCTATGAATCTGTCTTTGAACCTTCTATTCAGTTAGACCTTGACTGCTTTCTCTAAGAAATGGAGCTGCTGAAACGGGAAGAAAAGGCTTGCCTTGGCCACAGCTAAGAGCAGGTATGCCAAAGGTTGTTCATTAGACAGGATGTATCTGGGTGAATTCTCACTGCAACCCAGAACCTTATAACTCCTGTGACCTGCTCCTTCTACAAGTTTCCACATTAAACTTTCCTGGCAAGAAAAACTTCAGTTCAAGAGAAAATCTCAACGCACAGAGATCACAGTGTGCTCAATCCAAATGTTGTTCTGAGTAACAATGTGATATCCAGGGTAAACATTTCAAGTTTCCTGTCAGTTTCAGGCTGTCTACCTGCCAGTGTTCTCTCCATCAATTATTTCCTGGGAACCCCTTGCCAGGTTGTCAGACAGCTCTTGTACTGAATTTGACATGACAGAACCAAAGGGAAGATGTTATCATAGAATGAAGCCTCCACCAGCTACAGTTCATATATTGCTATAGTATACCTATAGTTGATTGTTGTAAAAAAAAAATATTGGAACGCTCTTTGGTATTGCCTTTATTTTTGAAAGAATTATATAAACATTAAATCATTGGAGGATAACATTTTCTGGAGCTTATAAATATGAATGGGATATGTGTTTTGGGGCGGCCCTATGGAGAATCTTCAGTTGTAGACAGACTCCATTTTGTGGGCCCTGCTTTGATGATATGGCTGGCCACATTCCCCTGACGACGTGCTTCGACAGCTTATCTCTGGGAGGGTGTGTTGGCGCATTCATTTCCCTGTGTATTCTCCCTGTCGGGCGTGTGCCTGCATACGATGGACGTATTTTGCCAGCCCGTCGCTGTGACCATGTGTGCGTATGTCTGTGACGGCGTGTGTGTTCACCACTCAGGGCATCAGGCTTTTTCTCTATTTTTGATAATGTGTAAAGTGTACATTTTAATCTTGGATTACACTAGTCTGAAGCCAAGGAGGTTTTTATGTCAGATGGTCTCAGGCTGCTACATGCAAGTGGTCTGTGTCAAAAGACTGAAAGTGGGTAAAACTAACAAAACTCCACACCATTTCCCCCTTTGTACTTTTGACCTCATTTTATTTTCCTAGCTACCCACATGGAGCGGCACAAGAGATCGAGAGAGAAAGAGGGCAAGAGAGTGAGAGAGATTGTTGTAGAATTGATAGACTGCCTTCATTAGAATAATTAATAATTACAATTACATCAATTATAAAAAACATACTTTACCTTTACACTACTTTCATGTTGTTAAAAACTAAATCTCTACCATTTCTAGGGACTATTAACTGGTGCAGGTGTACTTGCAATACATTGTTATTTACAGTATGAGACCGAATACATTTTCAGGACGGTTTTCCTGCAAAACTAACCATGTCAAGTGACCTTGCTTTTAAAGGAGAATAATACATTTCCAGAGTTAGCATATTCAGATTTTATGCAAACACATTGCAGGTGCAACTGAATGCTTAATATGGTTTCTCACAGTCAAGGTGAAAGGATTTTCTTGGAGGAAGCTATTATCTCGGCAACTCTTGGCAACTCAGATTTATTTGGCTGTCATGTTGCTCAAAATCCCACAGGAATGACATCATCTGTGTAAATGTCATCCGTCCACATAGAAAGAGGAAGCTAGTTGGAATGTTCATACAAAACTTTTAAAGTGTCTGTTCGAGACATTTTTCTGAAGTGCCTTTATTGTGTAAAATTTACAATTTCCTACATTCACACTGTATGTTAACCAGAGACGTTTGAAAGTATGGATAAATCATTCTAAATAGAAGGAAGAAGAACCCTTAAATTTAAAATAGTGAAGTCCTTCCTTCTCAAAGTG
The DNA here is from genome assembly GCA_030435695.1 of Brachymystax lenok tsinlingensis. Classification (NCBI taxonomy): domain Eukaryota; kingdom Metazoa; phylum Chordata; class Actinopteri; order Salmoniformes; family Salmonidae; genus Brachymystax; species Brachymystax lenok. The sequence continues at coordinate 37,483,008 of CM059813.1, forward strand.
TCAGCTCCCTCTATATTTGGCATGGTGAGCCTGGCAAAAGGCACAGTGCAACATGGATGTTTCCTCAAGGACTGCAGAGAGGGTAGAGGAGGACTGCGGTTTGTAATTAATTTACTGCTAGATTACACTGGATAAAGGCCATATCATTACAAAATTAAGTTGACAGTGGTCCTTGGTGCGGATGCTATTTGGAGTATGTCTGTGTGTGAAAATTCGATGTGTACTTCTGTGTGTGTTTGTGAGAGGGATGTTGTGCACACACAATGAGTTTTGTGTCCCGGGGGACTTGTGTAAGTGGAAAATGATGGTTAATTACACACTAACAGATGTACACAAGGCCGAGTGGCCTACTGCATAAACCATGGAAACAAATCAAGAAAACCAAAGGACCATGCGTATGAACAATATGTAGCAGACATATCATGACAAATACTGGGTAAAATGTCATGTTTCTATTGCTTTAGCTACATGTAAACCTAGGTAAAATTGACTAATCCTTACCTAAGCTAACCTATCAGGTTACATGTACACTCTTAGGCATTCTCTCAACCAGCTTCACCTGGAAGGCTTTTCCAACAGTTTTGAAGGACTTCCCACATATGTTGTGCACTTATTGGCTGCTTTTCCTTCACTCTGCGGTCCAACTCATCCCAAACCATCTCAATTGGGTTGAGGTCGGGTGATTGTGGAGGCCAGGTCATCTGATGCAGCACTCCATCACTCTCCTTCTTCATCAAATAGCCCTTACACAGCCTGGAAGTGTGTTGGGTCATTTTCCTGTTGAAAAACAAAAGACACTACCACTAAGCACGAACCAGATGGTATGGTGTATCGCTGCGAATGCTGTGGTTGCCATGCTGGTTAAGTTTGCCTTGAATTCTAAATAAATGACTGACAGTGTCACCAGCAAAGCACATCCATACCATCACACCTCCTCCTCCATGCTTCACGGTGGGAACCACACATGCGGAGATCATCCGTTCACCAACTCTGCGTATCACAAAAACAAAAACAAAACAAAAAATCTAAAATTTGGACATATTAGACCAAAGTACAGATTTCCACCAGTCTAATGTCCATTGCTCGTGTTTCTTGGCCCAAGCAAGTTTAGTAGTGATTTCTTTGCAGCAATTCAACCATGAAAGCCTGATTCAAGGAGTCTCTTCTGAACAGTTGATGTTGATATGTGCCTGTTAATTGAACTCTGTGAAGCATTTATTTGGGCTCATGAGAGCCAGTTTCATCATTGCGCTTGATGGGTTTTGCGACTGCACTTGAAGAAACTTTCAAAGTTCTTGACATTTTCCGGATTGAGTGACCTTCATGTCTTAAAGCAATTATGGATTGTCGGTTCTCTTTGCTTATTTGAGCTGTTCTTGCGATAATATGGACATAGGGCAATATTCTGTATACCAACGCTACCTTGTCACAACACAACTGATTGGCTCAAACGCATTATGAAGAAAATAAATTCTACAAATTAACTTTTAACAAGGCACACCTGTTAATTGAAATGCATTACAGGTGACTACCTCATGAAGCTGGTTGAGAGAGTGTGCAAAGCTGTCATCAAGGCAAAGGGTGGCAACTTTGAAGAATCTCAAAAATAACATATATTTCCATTTGTTTAACACTATTCTGGTTACTACATGATTCCATATGTGTTATTTCATAGTGTTGATGTCTTTATTATTATTCTACAATGTAGAAAATAGTAAAAATAAAGAAAAACCCTAGAATGAGTAGGTGTGTCCAAACTTTGACTGGTACAGTTTATGAACATATTGCAGTGTGTAACATCAGAGAGGACATAATCAATGCGCTATGGCAGTGTTAGACTTTAGCAGGCAGATTTTTCCATGAGGTAGAGGCAGTGATACAGAGTGCTGGTAGTAACCAAGCCCGTGGTCGTTACTCCATTATCAGGGGTTGAACTGTTTGCCCTTTAACGCTCAGTGATGCAGAACAACTGTACGCTCTGGGGTAAAAGTGGCACGTGGCGCACATTTTATCAATGTCACCACAGTTCCTGTCATTGCCAAGTGGAGAAATGTTTGCAAGACGAGCCTCCTGAAAACACAAACACTCCTTTCCATTTATTTTCTCTCCCTGTCTTTTAATTTGCACAAAGGAGATCAAAATGCAAAATGCTTGACCATTCCACAGGCGTCCCCCTCTGTTCAAACTTTCAGTTGCCCCTTAATACCTTCAGGTCTTTCAGAGTCCCTCACCCCCTACCCCCTCCATCTTCCTACCAGACAAGCCTTACCCCTTATTAAGATACACCAAGCTTCCAGTCTAGTTCCCAAGATTACGCAAATGAGCTCCAAAGCACAGTCTATATAGATTGTGCCCCAGCCCCTATAACCTTTTCAATCTCCAGCCTGACTCACACTGAAATAATAACCAGTTAGATTTTCTTACATAACTTCAACTTTTGTTTGAAATGTAAGTAAAGCTCTATGGCTGTCAGCTACCAGGTATTCCTTCAAATGCTTATACACACCTTGCATTCACTCGCACACACACGCACACACTAGCATAATTACTATATTCCTATCTGTGAATGACAAAAGGACATTCTTACACTTTAGGGCACATTCGTTAATAAAACCTTGAATAGGGGTTAACAACAGCAAATAATATTCAACAGTGCAAGAAGAATAGTACTCTCCAACAGGCTCCTGCAGTGGTTGAAGGAAGTGTTGGCTTTGGGGATGACCAGTGAAATATACCTGTTGAAGCGCGTGCTACGGGTGGGTGTTGCTATGGTGACCAGTGAGCTGAGAAAAGGCGGGGCTTTACCTAGCAAAGACCTATAAATGACCTGGAGCCAGTGGGTTTGGTAGTGAGGGCCAGCCAACGAGAACATACAGGTCACAGTGGTGGGTAGTATATGGAGCTTTGGTGACAAAACCAATGACACTGTGATAGACTACATCCAGTGTGCTGAGTAGAGTGTTGGAGGCTACTTTGTAAATGACATCACCAAAGTCAAGGATCGGTAGGATAGTCAGTTTTACGAGGGTAGGAAGGAAGCCAATTCTAGATTTAATTTTGGATTAGAGATGCTTAATGTGAGTCTGGAAGGAGAGTTACAGTCTAACCAGACACCTAGGTATTTGTAGTTGTCCACATATTCTAGGTCAGAACCGTCCAGAGTAGTGATGCTAGTCGGGTGCGGGCAGCAATCATTTGAAGAGCATGCACTTAGTTTTACTAGCATTTAAAAGCAGTTGGAGGCCACGGAAGGAGTGTTGTATGGCGTTGAAGCTCATCTGGAGGTTTGTTAGCACAGTGTCCAAAGAAGGGCCAGATGTATACAGAATGGTGTCGTCTGTGTAGAGGTGGATCAGAGAATCACCAGCAGCAAGAGCGATATCATTGATATATACAGAGAAAAGAGTCGGCCCGAGAATTGAACCCTGTGGCACCCCCATAGAAACTGCCAGAGGTCCGGACAACAGGCCCTCCGATTTGACACACTGAACTCTATCTGAGAAGTAGTTGGTGAACCAGGCAAGGCAGTCATTTGAGAAGCCAAGGCTATTGCGTCTGCCGATAAGAATGCGGTGATTGACAGAGTCGAAAGCCTTGGCCAAGTCGATGAAGACGGCTGCACAGTACTGTCTTAAATTCGATGGCAGTTATGATATCGTTTAGGACCTTGAGTGTGGCTGAGGTGCACCCATGACCAGCTCGGAAACAAGATTGCATAGTGGAGAAGGTACGGTGGGATTCGAAATGGTCAGTGATCTGTTTGTTAACAGCTTTCGAAGATTTTAGAAAGGCAGGACAGGATGGATATAGGTCTATAACAGTTTGGGTATAGAGTGTCTCCCCCTTTTAAGGGGGGGATGACTACGGCAGCGTTCCAATCTTTGGGGATCTCAGACGATATGAAAGACAGGTTGAATAGGCTAGTAATAGGGGTTGCAACAATTTCGGCAGATCATTTTAGACAGAGAGGGTCCAGATTGTCTAGCCCGGCTGATTTGTAGGGGTCCAGATTTTGCAGCTCTTTCAGAACATCAGCTATCTGGATTTGGGTGAAGGAGATACGAGGGGAGCTTGGGCAAGATGCTGCAAGGGGTACTGAGATGTTTGCTGGGGTAGGGGTAGCCAGGTGGAAAGCATGGCCAGCTGTAGAAAGATGTTTATTGAAATGATCAATTATCGTAGATTTATCAGTGGTGACAGTGTTTCCTATCCTCAGTGCAGTGGGCAGCTGGGAGGAGGTGCTCTTATTCAGTGTCCCAAAACTTTTGGGAATTAGTGCTACAGGAAGCAAATTTCTGTTTGAAAAAGCTAGCCTTAGCTTTCCTAACTGACTGAGTATATTGGTTCCTGACTTCCCTGAAAAGTTGCATATCGCGGGGGCTATTCGATGACTTATGACTTTATCTGTCGACATACTAACACAATCCTCATCTCATTCCATCTGTTTCTAAGTCTATGATTCAGAGGAGCGCAACCAATGCATTGACTGAAAGTACAATCTGGTCGGAGCGGAAAATGAAATCCCATGGTGGGCCATATCCAAATCCAATCCTGCTCAGTCACAGTTCCTGGCAAAGATAGGCCCAGCCGCCAGCCAGCAGCGTGGACATGATGGCGCCGACAGACACGGTTGCCCTGTTTCTAGCTCCTTGCAAACTTTTTCTCTGTGTTATTTCTTACATTAAATGCTCAGAAAGTTTATTGTATTATTGCCTACAGCCGAAAATAACTTTTGGACATTAGATCGGCAGTCACTCACCAGCTGCTTGTCTCCTGGCATCCTAGGCCTTCCAACCAACCTCATCCCTCCCTTCCCCTCCCCACTCCCTTCCCACCGGCTTTGGCCAGACTTCAGTAGGCCACCCTCACGTCAGCTGAGGGGACGGGTCAGAGGTCAAGGAGCAAACCTGTGTGTGTCACGCCCCCTCTGGCTGCAGGCAACATGGCTGAGAGAAAACCAGAAGAGAGGAAGAGCTGCAGGCATGAGGTCCATGGGGAGCACAGTGAACATGGGTTACATAGCTACTGATAATAGCTGCATCTGTGCCCTGGACTGTGTAGTAATGCATGTTGTAATAATATGAATCCCTGCAGGCTTTGCCTCTTCCCAAGAGTTCATAGTTCATTCAATATCTTACCCCTCTCTGCTCTCTCAACCTCCATGGGCACTAGATCATCCACATCATTGATACAAATTATATGATGGTCATGGATCACCAAACAACCAAAGTTATTGGTTGTTTGGTGATCCATGACCATCATATAATTTTAATTGTGTTACAGTGACTGGAATAGTCACTGTTTGGTTTGAATGTCCATGTACAACATGAGAAATTGAATGCATTTCAAAGATGCATTAAAAATGGACTGCCATGGTTGAGAAGGGCCAACAAATACACTGAGACACCCTCTCTAGTGTTGTTTGGGGAAGCACCCTTTAAATGGTCAATCCTCTCTCCAGGCATTCTCCTTGGCCTACTTTCCTTCATTGCCCACACGTGAGAAGGACCTGCGAGGAGAGTGAAAATTGTTGCTCGCCCGTATAATTCTCACTTCTTGACACTTGCTCTCAATTTATTCTGCTTGCGTGAGCTAATCTGGAGAAAACACATCTCACTTGGTCTCACAAGCATAGCTAATGGCTCCGGGAACACCACACTGGAGAGGAGATGTGTGTGAGGAAAGGGAGGGCTAGAGGGAAGATTGAGAGAGGGGGAGTGGAGTGATGGATGTGCATATAGAAGCTGTCAAATAAATCCTTAATCCCCTCTTTGCATTTAGGGAGTTTATGTTTGTCAGATTTGATCCTGGAGGTCTAAAACATGAAGCCAGACTGGCTGATAAAAAAGTTAAATCAGGTCCAAGGATGGAAGAGGAGTGTTCAGCCTTGAGACCAGTGAATGCTAAACAGGCCGGGAAATAACTATTCATCATGTGTGGTTATTGGTCAAAATCTGAGATGGAAGACAGCCAAGACTGCACTTTCAGAATAGAAAAGACACCTTTGCTTTTCAAGCAGGCATACATCCAGTTGATAGGAGGTAAATGCTTTCATTCTGTGGATATAGACTATTATGTCACATTATGTGTAAAAAGGGGGAAAAGAGCATTCTGAAATCTGAGCACTCTGATGTCTAAGCTCTTGGAAGACAATATAGGAGTACATGCGTGGTACCATGGGTCAGTGGCATAACAACTCTGAAAGGAGACCACACCATTGTCCACCACCACACATAAACTGCCAGAGAATACATTACACTGCAGAAACATGTGTTGAGTTCATTTTTTTGTGTGTTTTTTGTTCTACATATGTTTTCCATCAATGTAGAATACATGCAAATGGCCACTTCACCTTTTACCCAAACAGATGTAACAAACACCAGTGTCTCATGTCACTTGGGTACACTCGCTCACTGTTGCTTTAAAATGTATTTAAAGTCAGGGAACACACACAACGCAGGCAGGCCAGGCAACCAGAGACATCAGCATCAGCATTCTCCTAACGACCCACCATCCGCCAAAGGGGGGAAGAACAAAGAGGGAGAGCATGTCGCAAACACAGCCCTTTCACTAGAGTGAGGCCAGCAGCATTTCTTGGCTAGGCCATCCAGGCTATTTTTAGCATCTGGTTATTGTACAGCGCTCCTGCCACAGCTTCAACAGTGTGAAAGATGGCTTTTCAGAAAACCTGCTGCACCGGTGGGCTCTGCCTCGCCAATGCCCTTATGGCTCTAGCATTGCAGATGGGCATGAGTAATCAAGTACACAAATACTCGAACAAACATCAAAACCTGATCTTCAACCATAGATCTTATTTTTATTTTTTTTACAAATACTGTAAAACTATTTGGTCAAAATCTTGTCTTGAAGACAACGTTCATTTGCTTTGACTCTTGTGTTCCATTTGTACATGTGGATTTGTGGGGCACAACAAACAAGAAACCAAGCCAAGCACCAAATAGTTATTCTCCTTAAATTCCCTTTCCTCTCTGTGTCTCACTCACTCAATTGCGTTCCGACTGCTCCCTCTATACGCGTTCTGAGTGTGCACACAAGCTCCTGTTAGGCCTACAGAAATACATGCCTATAAAAATGGATCTTTGCCAAATGACCAGGAAAACCTGGTTCAGTCTGCTTTCCAACAGACACTGGAAGCCAAATTCACCTTTCAGCAGGACAATAACCTAAAACACAAGGCCAAATATACACTGGAGTGGCTTACCAAGGCAACATTAAATGTTCCTGAGTGGCCTAGTTATAGTTTTGACTTAAATCGGCTTGAAAATCTATGGGAAGACATGAAAATGGCTGACTAGTAATGATCAACAACCAACTTGACAGAGCTTGAATAATAAAAAAATAAATAATGTAGGGCCTTCCTAGTGGCACAGTGGCACAGTGCTTGGGGCATCACTTCAGACCCGGGTTCGATCCCAGGCTGTGTTACAACCGGCCGTGACCGGGAGTCCCATTGGGCGGCGCACAATTGGCCCAGTGTTGTTCGGGTTAGGGGAGGGTTTGGCCAGGGGGGCTTTACTTGGCTCATTGTGACTCCTTGTGGTGGGCAGGGCACCTGCAGGCTGACCTTGGTTGTCAGTTGAACAGCGTTTCCTCTGACACATTGGTGCAGCTGGCTTTCGGGTTATGTGGGCGGGTGTTAACTTCTTAGGGAGCGGCAGCAGAGGTGACAGTTTTGGAGAGTCTGGCGTGCCCAAAGTAAAATGCCTGCCACTCAGGCCCAGAAAATAGGATATGCACATAATTAGTACTATTGGATAGGAAACACTCTGAAGTTTCTAAAAGTGTTAACATAATGTCTGTGAGTATAGTATAACGGAACTGATATAGCAGGCGAAAATCCGAGAAATTTCTGTCCGGAATTTTTTTTGTGTGACCTTTGCTCTGTTTGATACTCTCTCTATTGATTTTAATGGAAACCAGCTCCTAGACTGCAGTACCTATGGCTTCCACTAGATGTTAACAGTCTTTATACAGAGTTTGGAAGCTGTAGCCCTGAGCAGAACGGATAGGAACAGGAAATAGTCGAGGTAGCTCAGATGTCAACAAGATTTTACGGTCGCGAGACCGTGTGCGCACCCCACTGTATTTTCCTTTCATAACGTTTAGGTTACCATCCGAGTGAAATATTATCGCTAATATTCATAAAAGGATAGCTAAGGATGCATTATAAATTATCTATGATTTGTTTAGGAAAAGTTGATAGGTATATTTGAACGCGTTCTCTTCGCGGTTCAATGGGCGATTCGACGTTGGATTTTCTGATCATAACGCGCCAACCAAACTGAGATTTATGGATATAATCAATGACTTTTTCTAACAAAAGAACCATTGGATGTCTTCGTTGGACACTTGGGAAGCCCTCAGCAGAAGTTCTTCGAAAGGTAAGAGATTTATTTTAGCTGTGATATCGTTTTGTGTGACGCGCTGGATATGAAAATATGTGGGGTGCTATCCTCAAACAATCAAATGTTGTGCTTTCGCCGTAAAGCCTTTTTGAAATCTGACAACGCTGTGATATTGCCAAGAATCAGAGCTTTTGATGACTATGCAACACTTGTATATTGATGAATGTTTAATAATTCAACTTTTGGATTTTGAATTTGACGCCTTACATTTCACCGGGTAGTGTCGGGAGTGGCCCGCTAGCGCGCCGCTACTCCCTAAGTAGTTAAGAAGCGCGGTTTGGCTGGTCATGTTTCGGAGGACACATGACTCGATCTTCGCCTCTCCTGAGCCAGTTGGGGAGTTGCAGCGGTGAGACAAGATCAAAATTGGGAAGAAAAAGGGGGTAAAAAAAAAAAGAATAATGTGTGAATTTTGTACAATCCAGGTGTTCAAAACTCTTAGAGACTTACCCAAAAATACTTGCAACTGTAATTGCTACCAAAGGTGATTTAGGACAACTAATTATATTTTCACATTGTCATTATGGGGTATTGTCTGTAGATGGGTGAGACATTTTATTTATTTAGCTGTAACACAACAAAATGTGGAATAAGTCAAGGGGTATGAATACTTTCTGAAGGCACTGTAGATAAATGTGCACATATTTTTTTACAGTGCAGGCCTTGTGTTCTAAAAGTAGAAGAGCACTCGGGTACTCAAAAGAAAATATGCAAGTACTCAAACAGACAAAACATTTAAAATGCCCTTACCTGGGAATTAGCACTAGACAAATGTTTCCCCACGGAATCACTGAACAGACCCTATCAAATAGTACACAGAAACACACTAGTACACAGAAACACACTAGTACACAGAAACACACACATATACACAAAAGCCCACTGTCAGAATGCGTGGTGTAGTTGGTGCAAAAGAGTCAAGTGCAGGACAGCAGAGATGAGCAACACAACATAGTTTACTCAAGGAATAAACAAATACAATACCAAGCCCACCAATATGGACTTAGATAATTCAGGAACAATAACGCACACAAACATGGGGAAAACAGAGGGTTAAATAATGAACATGTAATTGGGGAATTGAAACCAAGTGTGTATAAAACAAAGACAAAACAAATGGAAAATGAAAAGTAGATTGGCGATGGCTAGAAAGCCGGTGACGTCGACCGCCGCCCGAACAAGGAGAGGGGCCGACTTTCTAATAAGAAATTATATTAATTCCCCAAGCACCTACCTTGAAAGTTTATTCATGCAAACTGTTCTAACGTAGTATTATGAGCAATTACTAGTAGTACTAAATTGCTTCTGAATTAATGAACAAAAGGAAAGAAAACATCAAACTGGGGTCATGCAAAGGCCAGATTCCTTATTTACAGTGAAAAAAAGTTATGAGACTGAGGAGTACTTGTCTGTGTGCTCAGGTGTAACCCCTAATGTACACAGTCATTTAGTGTCGCTCTAAAATACTTACTTCTCAGGTAATCCATTTACCATTTTTACACCCAAAAATATATTAGTCTCGGATGTGCCTCACTTCAAACGCACCTTTCTGATTATCAAATCCCATAAATTCTCTATCACTTTACCTGTTGTTGACATGATTCCTATAAACAAGATGTTGATTGTGACCCGTTAAGGTCAGATGGCAGTTGCTAAAAAAAACAGCATGCTAGGGATCACATCATTCTCCACGGCTACGCTCCCATCTCCCATCTCTGGCTGGCTGTCCCATCATTCAGAGGGTCACTAAAGTACATGGATTTCATTCAAACCACCCATGACACAGTATGCTTTGCTGAGCATTTTAGGTTATCAAGGTGAGAAGACTGCCCTGACATAATGAGCAATGTATTTGCAAATGACACTGTAAAATAGTGGGGTGTGATTTACATTGAAAAAATATTAAATGTAATCAAACCAGACCCTCTAGATATTGCTTTCAAGGCAGCCATTACGTTTTCTATCTAAGCAGCAAAGAAATATGCTATATGCTATGATCCAACAATCAGCACTAAAATGGGGTCAGAATACCACTTCCCACAATCTATCATGTGTATCTGTGTGTGTGTGTGTGTGTGTGTGTGTGTGTGTGTGTGTGTGTGTGTGTGTGTGTGTGTGTGTGTATTTAACTCAATGTCTTACCTGCCATCAGGGACCACATCTGACTGCTATTGAGTCAGACTGAGTGTGTGGTGGGCAATGTGTTTCTCTCTCCAAAGCAAGGTTGATTATGTGATTATTTTATGTAAAGACGTGGGTTATATTTTCACTTTTGAAACACAGCAATCCAATTGAATAAGCCATTTCTCCCTAAAGACACTGTAGATTCACATGGTAGGGCAATTGTATTCGACTGTGCTAAAGCCATGCCACTTACATAGGTAGGACAATCTATCTGATCATGAATAACAGTATAGCTAGATTGTGGTGGATATTCACATGCACAAGGATGAACAGGCCATTATCTATTTAGAGATGCCAATTTAAACAAAGAACAACATCCAGTCATTAGCATACAAGTACTTTAACCACTCTACATCACTCAACAGCCAAAAAGCCAAAGTACCATGCCTCTTTGTGCCTGTTATGGACATGAATCTGGTGTGTTGTGTCAGGGGCATCTCAAAATTAGATTTTCGGACAGTGAACCATGTGACGGGCAGCAGCTTCCAACAGATTACCTTTGACCTGGAGCTCTACCTCCCTGACAGGCTGAGGGAGGGGAGGACAGCCACTGGAGGACAGCCAGGGACCAGTGCAGATGGGCTCTGTGTCAGGCCTGACAGGAGACACCCGGGGGGATAGCTAGAGAGAAGAGGTCCCGGCGGCCTGGAGGCTACACAATCAAGATCCAGCCCCACAGCACACAAGTTTTTATTTCCTCTTTCCTCTATCATAAAAGCAGCCATTGAGGCTTCTAAAGATCAAATCTGGGCACTAACATGTAGATTAACTTGATTTTTCCTTGGAGAATGATAAGAGTGTCTGTGTTTGTGTGCGTGTTTACTTCAATTTGTGGGTAATATGAAGTGGTAATAATGCACAGCAGACCAAATCCCCAGCCAATCGGGCAGTCGTTGACATAAAAGTAGCTCATGCTCTGAACAATCCTTACGTTAACTGACCAGACATGTCACTTAAAAAGCTAGAGGAAAGGCAACATCTAGAACATACTGAGAATAAATCATAGTGGTATCTTTCTTATTCTTATCTTTCTTATACTATGCCTTAGGATCTTCCAGCCCTTGTCATATTCACATTCACCCTCTTCTCTCATGCACTCTCTCTTATACAATCCTACAGTATCAGTGGGGGAAAGTAGAGCAGAGAAACAAGAAGTGCAGCATATATAATCCTTGCAGGCTAGTAGGCCATACAGTGCTTGTGCTGGATTATCTCCAGTGGAAACATAGACAGTCCTCCAGGACACACAGTTGAGTCAACTAAACTCCCAGTCCAACATCAATTCCAGCCCTACAGGGATTCAATAATCTCTAATTTAGTCTCTGGCATATTACCTATGCAAGATTTATGCTGAGTAGCAATGTTGCTGAATTCCCCCTTGTCTGTTGTGCTAGCACACAACACAGTTGTGCACAATGGCACAGTATGCATGTTTCAGTGAGATCAGGGATGCTGAACGTCCATGACAAGTTAATTGAACTGAACATACAGGCACATCATGTTTAAGCGTAAAGGTTAAGTGTTAAGTGAAACCTCCTTTCTGTCCTCACCCGACTGCCTGTAATGTTGATGATTACAAATAGTGATGCTCTTCATATCCTCTGATAAAACATTTACATCTGCCTCCAATGATCAACTATGACCTAACACAGACCTATTGCAATATCTGGCAAGATAGCTTGAGTCTCCTGATGTGTTAGTGGACCATCATTAGACACTGGGGGGAACTGTATGACAGTATCAGATGATGCTGACTTCTCTGCACAATGAGACGGTTAGACATGATTTTCCTGCACACAGCTCTGGTACCAAACATCCTGGGTCTGTGTAATGCATTGCTTGACTGCAGCCTGCCAAGAACCACATGAGTAATTAGAATATTAGTATTAAAATTCCCTGCTGACAGGGAAAGGGTGTTCGTTATATCCAAAACAGGATTGTGCTTTCCAACCAAAACATTTGATTATTGTTTTCAGAGTCCCCCTGTTCCCAGACCTGCATCTTGTATATACAGTCTGCCTTGAGTTGACTGGTTGGGGCTGAGACTAATGGCCCTGATGGAGAAGGAGTGAGAGGGGAGAGATAGCGGGGGAGAATGGAGAGAGAGGCAGGGAAGGAGTAAAGAGATTTAACCCCTGACTGTCAGGTAGTTTTGGAGGACACCAGGAACCTTGTCAAGGTGAAAATCACATTAGACTCCTACTCACCCGTGTAAACTGCTGTTGGCAGTGGCTGCAGGGATGCCAAGCCACCCACGTTTACAGTTATAAATGAGCAACGGCATCGCTGTTATCAACTTTGACTGGATTAGAATTATAAAACTTCAGAGTCAGAGGACTGCGGGGACAATTATCCTCAGTGCTTTCTCTGTCAAAGGTGTATGATGCTGACAGAAGAGAGCACAGCTATAAGTAATGCTTCTTACCCACTGCTGAGCCCTGATCACAACAGTCGTTAAGCCCCACATAAAGGTTGACTGCGGTTCATCGCTATGGAGACTAGACGATACCATAATTTTGACTTCGACAACGATACCAGGTTTAGTATCACAATACTCGATACATCACGATACTCGATAACAAAGCGATACCAAAACGATAAAACAATACTACGGCAAAAAAATAACACATATTAGCCAGTCACAGAATGGCACTTGATCCAGATAGATAAACTCAGCTACTGCTCTGTTCAATTGTTGGGCATTAACATGTTTCTAGGAGAGCCATGTATGCATTAATTAATCAATTATACAGTCATACAATCAATTAGACTTTTTTTACCAATCTAACTACATAAAGGTCATAATTTATTTGAATGGTAAATCTCTATTCATAAACTGGGTAAATCAAGATGTATCCTAGGCCTATCCACAATACAGGTAAATTCATATTCAATAGTTATTGAGCTTGTTATGGATGATTTTATGGGGCTACAGATGACAATCTGTTTCCCTTAGATTTGGGATTTGTTTTATTGTACTGATCAACTAAATTTGCATAGAAGTAGCTCAGCTGAACGCATTCAGCTGTACAACTGACTAGGTATCCCCCTTCCCTTTCTTTTGTCTTTTATAGAAAATATGTGCTGTCTCTTTAACCAGTAATGATAATAGGATCATCTTTGGGACAGACATGACAGAGACTTTATTTAACTAGGCAAGTCAGTTAGGAACAAATTCTTATTTACAATGACGGCCTACCCCGGACGACGCTGGGCCAATTGTGTGCCGCCCTATGGGACTTCCAATCACGGCCGGATGTGATACAGCCTGGATTTGAGCCAGGGACTGTAGTGACGCCTCTAACACTGACATGCAGTGCCTTAGACAGCTGTGCCACTCTGGAGCCATAAACAAGTGAATTAATCAAGTTTTTGGTGGCAATCAGCTTTGAAATCAGCATATTTTGCATTATGGTTTGCATATTATCACAAACAAAATACTAGGGTAGTGAATTGATATTAGCTTTACCTGTCAGCTACCAAGGAAAGCTGGAAGCTACTGGTATCTTCTCCCATCGTAAATTGTTCTAGCCTGTATGGACATTGTTAATTACTGTTCGCAAAACAGTTTCAACATTTCAACATGCCATGTCAGATTATTCAAGACTGTGTTAACTTCTGTGCAGCATGAGTGTGGAGCTAACATGATGACCTATAATAATGGGGTCGGTTGCGCTGATTTTTTGTTGTTGATTTTGTCAAACGTAACCTTTTATTTAACTAGGAAAGTCAGGCTGATAGACAGGCTTGATCCATGAGACACATTTGACAGAAGTACAGAAAGTAAAAAATTATAGTACCAAACCGTTTTTCATGTTGTAGTATCAGAAAAGTACAGAAGTTTAGGTATGCCGAGCAACACTAATGGAGACCTACTGCAAAACACTGATTTTGTCTGTAATTAAACAGAAGCTGTGTTCGAATACTCATACTAACCGCACTAACCATACTATTTGTGACGTGAATTGAGTATATAGTATGCTTATTGGTCATAGTATGGATATAGTTAGTATGCCAAAAGTTCCCGGATGTCGTAATAAATTCACCAAAATATGAATTATTCACGCAGAGGACACTTTTTCCGTACTTTAGGGCCAATAATGCAACTCTTCTGAAAATGGGCGTGGCTTCACATCGTTTTCAGATTATGGTGGAAAATGGTGGAAAATATGCAGCCAAAGTACAATGAGAGCGGATACAAATTCATTGCTTTAACTAATTATGACAAATGTTAAGAAAACGTTGAGCAATGTAATAAAGTAATGACTTTTCAAATAAGTTACCATACACGTTGTGTTAGCTGACAATTTGTTAGCTTCACTGTCCTTACGAACCACATAGCAAATCATTACAGCAGTATGTACCGGTATGTCATTTGGCTACTTATACATCAAACTTGCCAGTATATTAACTATAGACTATCTAAATACCCAATGTTAATTGACTTGATTATTCCCGTCATTCTTAGCTTAGCTAAATGCTATAGTCGTTGTGCGTTCTCAATGGACATTCGGGTGCTTTAGTAAATTTGCTCCAGCTATCTACTCCAATTTCAGAGCCCTCTCGTCTGAGTGTACAAGAGCGCAGAATAATGAATTTACGAGCGTTCAACAGCCGTGTCAGTAAAAGTCGTCAAAAAAGCGCAATTAAATTGTTGCCAGCAGCACAGCTACAGTCACCAATGCTCTGGATAACATGAAAACTCCCTAACCAGCTCTGCTAGAGTGAGTAAAATGGTCAGAGTGGTCTCATTTGTGTCTGGAAGTAGCTAGCAAGCTAGCCAACATTAGCTTGGGTGCTTGACTACTGTTGTGAAGTCAGAACGCTCAAATCAACCCTACTCCTCAGCTCGAGCAGCCTGCGTGTGCCCCGAGAGCGAAACGCTCTGAATTTAAAAACAGACAATCTGACAACGCTCTGAATTTAAAATATTTTTAATTTACAATCTGTAGAAGCTACTATGAGAATAGAAAGGTTCAGTACTTTTGTGAAGCATCACAGCACAGTTGAAAAATATATGGCAAATAGAAATCCAAAATGGATGGTGTTGAAAGATAGATGGGAGGGGTTGAATGGAGCTGAAGGGTGGGACTAATAAGATAACAAATGTAAAACATACGGGGTAAAATGTATATAGGTTCATAAATGTTGTGAAGTAGCACAGTTACAAATAGAAATTAAACTGGATGGCCATCAGAAATAGAGGAAGGACAAAAAACAAACAAAATATAACTATTGTAAAATAGATTGTGTCTGTATAAAGTGTATAAGATGAATAAACTGAAGGTAGAAGCCTAAGTGTTATTGTTTATTAGTTTACTCCAATTGGGGAAGGGTGGTAGGGTTTGCGGGGAATAATAAAGGTATATTCTAAAAAAAGTATGTATGTCTATATAGGTATGTGTATGTATATATGTGTAAATGTATGCATATGTGTATGTACAGTCGTGACCAAAAGTTTGAGTCTGCTGCCTCAGTTTGTATGATGGCAATTTGCAAATAATCCAGAATGTCATGAAGAGTGATCAGATTAAGTCCCACTTTGCCATGCAAATGAACTGAATCCCAAAAAAAACTTTCCACTGCATTTCAGCCCTGCCACAAAAGGACCAGCTGACATCATGTCAGTGATTCTCTCGTTAACACAGGTGTGAGTGTTGACGAGGACAAGGCTGGAGATCACTCTGTCATGCTGATTGAGTTTGAATAACAGACTGAAAGCTATAAAAGAGGGTGGTGCTTGGAATCATTGTTCTTCCTCTGTCAGCCATGGATACCTGCAAGGAAACACGTGCCGTCATCATTGCTTTGCACAAAAAGGGCTTCACAGGCAAGGATATTGCTGCCAGTAAGATTGCACCTAAATCAACCATTTATCAGATCATCAAGAACTTCAAGGAGAGTGGTTCAATTGTTGTGAAGAAGGCTTCAGGGCGCCCAAGAAAGTCCAGCAAGCGCAAGGACCGTCTCCTAAAGTTGATTCAGCTGCGGGATCGGGGCACCAGTACAGGGCTTGCTCAGGAATGGCAGCAGGCAGGTGTGAGGGCATCTGTACGCACAGTGAGGCGAAGACTTTTGGAGGATGGCCTGGTGTCAAAAAGGGCAACAAAGAAGCCACTTCTCTCCAGGAAAAACATCAGGAACAGACTGATATTCTGCAAAAGGTACAGGGATTGGACTGCTGAGGACTGTGGTAAAGTCATTTTCTCTGAAGAATCCCTTTCCGATTGTTTGGGGCATCCGGAAAAAAGCTTGTCCGGAGAAGCCAAGGTGAGAGCTACCATCAGTCCTATGTCATGCCAACAGTAAAGCATCCTGAGACAATTCATGTGTGGGGTTGCTTCTCAGCCAAGGGAGTGGGCTCACTCACAATTTTGCCTACGAAAACAGCCATGAATAAAGAATGGTACCAACACATCCTCCGAGAGCAACTTCTCCCAACCATCCAGGAACAGTTTGGCGACGAACAATGCCTTTTCCAGCATGATGGAGCACTTTTCTATAAGGCAAAAGTGATAACTAAGTGGCTCGGGGAACAAAACATCAATATTTTGGGTCCATGGCCGGGAAACTCCCCAGACCTTAACCCCATTGGGAACTTGTGGTCAATCATCAAGAGGCGGGTGGACAAACAAAAACCCACATATTCTGACAAACTCCAAGCATTGATTATGCAAGAATGGGCTGCCATCAGTCAGGATGTGGCCCAGAAGTTAATTGACAGCATGCCAGGTTGGATTGCAGAGGTCTTGAAAAAGAAGGGTCAGCACTGGCGATTGACTGTATATTGCTATATTTACAAAAAAATATATATATGGGGGATTCGAAATGATGCAGACAATTTCATTGATGGAAGTAACAATCTTTCGCAATATTAAGCTGATCCACCCCTATAATAAAAAACAATGAAAATAAAAATAAATACAAAATTGTTATGCTAACTAGCTAGCAAGAGGTTGCATAGCAGCAACATCAACTTCCGGTAGACAGTATACTAAAATGAACTGATAGTGTATAGTATGTAGTATATACTCATTATATATGTAGTATACAGTATGTTAGTATGGGCATTCGAACACAGCTAGAGTAAAGAAATGGAGAAAAAAAAGAGATTCCGTAAAATAGTCCTTTTCTCATGAAAATCTATGAATGAGCAGGGTACCCTTATGCACTACTCGTCCACTCTACAATAAGCTTGTGGCAAATTAAACCCCGTGGCTGGGTCTCGTTTGAAACTGATTACAAGAAGAAGAGGAAGAAGAACCTGTTAAATATTTTTTATTTTCCTTTATAAATGGGCAGTAGGCTACACCTGGAACAGAATCCAGACATCACTGTCATTAAAGAACTAGCTATCACTAAAAGATTCCAACAATTCTGCACAAACCAGCTCATCAACATGTAGCTTTAAAGTCAAGCAAAACTAGCTTCTAGTTCTGGCTCTGAAAAGGGGCTGTGAGGTTCATAAGCCTTTCTCTCGTTTCCAGGGTGGGACATCCGTTTTGGGGAAAATCTAGGAAATACTAACCTCAGCAAAAAAATAAACGTTTTTTCAAGGCCCCTGTCTTTCAAAGATAATTCGTAAAAATCGAAATAACTTCACAGATCTTCATTGCAAATGGTTTAAACACTGTTGCCCATGCTTGTTCAATTAACCATAAACAATGAATGAACATGCACCTGTGGAACGGTCATTAAGACACTAACAGCTTACAGACCGTAGGCAATTAAGGTCAGAGTTATGAAAACTTAGGACACTAAAGAGGCCTTTCTACTGACTCCAGGGCAATAAATTGCAATGTCTGTACTGTGAGACGCCTAAGACAGCACTACAGGGAGACAGGGTGGACAGCTGATCGTCCTCGCAGTGGCAGACCGCGTGTAACCTGCACAAGATCGGTGCATCCGAACATCACACCTGCGGGACAGGTACTGTATGGCAACAACAACTGCCCGAGTTACACCAGGAACGCACAATCCATCCATCAGTGCTCAAACTGTCCGCAATAGGCTGAGAAAGGCAGGACTGAGGGCTTGTAAGCCTGTTGTAAGGCAGGTCCTCACCAGACATCACCGGCAACAACATCGCCTATGGGCACAAACCTACCGTCGGTAACATCTCACAGCAAGAACTGGCAAATCTGGTGATGTCCATGAGTAGGAGATGCACTGCAGTACTTAATGCAGCTGGTGGCCACACTGAATGACACTGAATGTTACTTTTGATTTTGACCCCCACTTTGTTCAGGGACACATTATTCCATTTCTGTTAGTCACATGTCTGTGGAACTTGTTCAGTTTATGTCTCAGTTGTCTGAAAATAAACGCAGTTGACAGTTAGAGGACGTTTATTTTTTTGCTGAGTTTATATCCGGTCTAAGGCATATGTTTTTCTCTCAATAGAAATGGTGCAAAACAAGACTTGTTGTAATGGACCTCTTTGTTCGAATTCAAGAATAAAACTGCCATATCTAAAGCCTCGCACGTTGATGTCAACCCGGGTTGGGCTGGCCTTGGTGGGCTATCTCAAATTGCGTTTCCATTGCCTCCAGAATATAGAAATTGTGTTGCTAGCTTGCCAATGTGACTGTGCAGCTAGCTTTGCTAGCTAGCTAGAAATTGTAGAAAGACATTGGACTACAACTATACTGGACAAAAATATAAACACAACATGCAATCTGGTTTCCGAGCTGGTCATAAGTGCACCTCAGCCATGCTCAAGGTCCTAAACGATATCATAACCGCCATAGATATAGGTAGTGTACTGTGCAGCCGTCTTCATCGACCTGGCCAAAGGCTTTGACTCTGTCAATCACCGCATTCTTATCGTCAGACTCAATAGCCTTCGCTTATCAAATGACTGCCTCGCCTGGTTCACCAACTACTTCTCAGATAGAGTTCAGTGTGTCAAATCGGAGGGCCTGTTGTGCGGACCTCTGGCAGTCTCTATGGGGGTGTCACAGAGTTCAATTCTCGGGATGACTCTTTTCTCTGTATATATCAGTGATGTTGCTCTTGCTGCTGGTGATTCTCTGATCCACCTCTACACAGACGACACCATTCTGTATACATCCGGCCCTTCTTTGGACACTGTGCTAACAAACCTCCAAACGAGCTTCAACACCATACATCACTTCTTCCGTGGCCTCCAACTGCTTTTAAATGCTAGAAAAACTAAGTGCATGCTCTTCAACCGATTGCTGCCCGCACCCTCCCGCTTGACTAGCATCACTACCCTGGACGGTTCTGACCTAGAATATGTGGACAACTACAAATACCTATGTGTCTGGTTAGACTGTAAACTCTCCTTCCAGACTCACATTAAGCATCTCCAATCCAAAATTAAATATCCCCCAACACTCTATTCAGCAAACTGGATGTAGTCTATCACAGTGCCACCCGTTTTATCACCAAAGCCCCACTTACTACCCACCACTGCAACCTCTATGCTCTCGTTGGCTGGCCCTCACTACATATCCATCGCCAAACCCACTGGCTCCAGATCATCTATAAGTCTTTGCTAGGTAAAGCCCCACCTTATCTCAGCTCACTGGTCACCATAGCAACGCCAACCCGTAGCACACGCTCCAGCAGGTATATTGCATTGGTCATCCCCAAAGCCAACACTTACTTTGGCCATCTCTACTTCCAGTTCTCTGCTGCCAATGACTGGAAGAATTGCAAAAATCTCTGAAGCTGGAGTCTTATATCTCACTCTCTAAATTTAAGCATCAGCTGTCAGAGCAGCTTACCGATCACTGTACATATACATAGCCTGTAAATAGCACACCCAACTACCTCATCCCCATATTATTACTTACCCTCTTGCTCTTTTTCCCCAGTATCTCTACTTGCACATTATCATCTGCCCATATATCACTCCAGTATTAATGCTAAATTGTAATGATTTTCGCCTCTATGGCCTATTTATTGCCTACCTCCCTACTCTTCTACATTTGCACACAATGTACTTAGATCTTTCTATTTTTCTTTTCTTTTGTGTTATTGACTGTACGTTTGTTTATGTGTAACACTGTGTTGTTGTTTTTGTCACACTGCTATGCTTTATCTTGGCCAGATCGCAGTTGTAAATGAGAACTTGTTCTCAACTGGCCTACCTGGTTAAATAAAGGTGAAATAAAAAAATTATATAAATGTAAAGTGTTGGTCCCATGTTTCATGAGCTGAAATAAATTATCCCTGAAATGTTCCATAAGCACAAAAAGCTTATTTCTCTCAAATGTTTTGCACAAATTTGTCTACATCCCTTTTAGTGAGCATTTCTCATTTGTCAAGATAATCCATCCACCTGACAGGTGTGGCATATCAAGAAGCTGATTAAACAGCATGATCATTACACAGGTCCACCTTGTGGTGGGGACAATAAAAAGGCCACTCTAAAATGTGCAGTTTTGTCACACAACACAATGCCACTGCTGTGTCAAGTTTTGAGGGAGCAGACAATTGGTATGTTGACTGCAGAAATGTCCACCAGAGCTGTTGCCAGACAATTGAATGTTCATTTATCTACCATAAGCCGCCTCCAACGTTGTTTTAGAAAATTTGGTAGTACGTCCATCCGGCCTCACAACCGCAGACCACGTGTAACCACGCCAGCCCAGGACCTCCACATCTGGCTTCTTCACCTGCAGGATTGTCTGAGACCAGCCACCCAGACAACTCATGAACCTGTGGGTTTGCACAACCGAAAAATGGCTGCACAAACTGTCAGAAACTGTCTTCAGGAAACTGTGTGCTCGTCATCCTCACCAGGGTCTTAAACTGACCTCAGTTTGGTGTTGTAACCGACTTCAGTGGGCAAAGGCTCACCTTCGATGGCCACTGGCACGCTGGAGAAGTGTGCTCTTCACGGATTAATCTCGGTTTCAACTGTACCAGGCAGATGGCAGACAGCGTGTATGGCGTCACGTGGGAGAGCTAGCTAAACGGTTAGTGTCATTGCTAGCATAACAGGCTAGCTAGCTAGCTTAATTCCTAACTTTGCTTGCCATGGCATTGCTACTAGCTAGCAGGCTAACCAGACACAGGATGACAGGTTTTAGGGTGTACTCCCACACTTCCCAGAATGGGTGAAAACGTGCTTTGGTGATGAAATTCTACTTCCTTGTGTTATAAAATAAGTTTTACCAAGGCAAATATGAGTATTTATGTTCTGAATTGTTCAGTGAGATCTTTCGCTAATATATCATTAACACATTATCCCAAAAGTTGGATTTCATAACCTAATACATCTGATAATAAGCACCGAGCTCTGCAGGTTTCTCATAACATCTTTTGAGGATTTTACATTTTGTGGTCGTCGTCTAAATTGTTTCCACGGGTCATGTATACCAATCATTAGCATTACATGAGCTGAATTAAATGTAAAAGGCTTTGAAAACAAAAATATTGGAATATGCTCAGTGCTCTGTTGACATTTTGGGAGAATACTTAGAAAATTCTACATTTGATGTCTCAGAATCGATATCCACCTTCCCTCTATAATTTCTGGCCATCCTACAAGGGTAAAAACTCCATAACCTTTTGAACGGATTATGATAGAGACACGAGGTTGGGATCATTGTTTTTCTTAGAGGATTATCTACACAATTAACATAATTTTACTCATTGGTGAAAATATGTGTTTTTATTTGACAGCCTCCAGGTTTGATAGGATGAAGCTAGCTAGCCAGCTTTCAATACGACCTGGCTAGCTAAAATCCCTGCTAGCTCACTTTCGAGGGCTGACTGTTCTCATAAACATTTATTGTGTAGTGCAAAAATATGCGAAGGATAGCACTGTTGGTAACTCGTGACATGTCTGACTACTGCAGTATTGCTTGTCCATATGCTAGCTAACAGCAACAAATCCGGACAAGCTAAACGTGAACGCATCCAGCAGAGATCAGCTTCTCATTAGTTAACTAACGTTATCTATGGTATACCTATAAAGCATTATGATTACTGTTAATGTTTTGAAATAACATGATATATTTATTTAATTGTATACAGTATATTCTGAACAAAAACATGAACTAGTCACTATCTGGTGTGACTACCATTTAACCCATGCAACACAGCACATCTCATTCACATAGAGTTGATCAGGCTGTTAATTGTGGCCTGTGGAATGTTGTCCCACTCCTCTTCAATGGGTGTGCGAAGTTGCTGGATATTGGTGGGAAATGGAACACGCTGTAGTACACATCAATCCAGAGCATCCCAAACGTGCTCAATGGGTGATTGTCTGGTGAGTATGCAGGCCATGGTAGAACTGGAACACTTTCAGCTTCCAGGAATTGTGCACAGATCCTTGCGACATGGGGTTGTGCAATATCATGCTGAAACATGAGAAACAAGAGAATGGGTAATCTTTTCACAGTACCGTTGTGCATTCAAATTGTCAGTGATAAAATGCAAGTGTGTTTTTGTCTGTAGCTTATGCCTGCCCATACCATAACCCCACTGCCACCATGGGGCACTCTGTTCACAACGTTGACATCAGCAAACCGCTTGCCCACATGACACCATACACGTGGTCTGTGATTGTGAGGCCAGTTGGACGTACTGCCAAATTCTCTAAAATGACGTTGGAGGAGGTTTATGGTAGATAAATTAACATTCAACTCTCTGGCAACAGCTCTGGTAGACATTTTTGCAGTCAGTATGCCAATTGCACGCTCCCTCAAAACTTGAGACATCTGTGACATTGTGTTGTGTGACAAAAATGCACACTTTAGAGTGGCCTTTTATTGCACCTGTGTAATGATCATACTGTTTAATCAGCTTCTTGATATGCCACACCTGTCAGTTGGATGGATTATCTTGGCAAAGGAGAAATTCTCACTAACAGGGATGTAAACAAATTTGTGCACACATTTTGAGAGAAATAAGCTTTTTGTGCGTATGGAAGATTTCTGGGATCTTTTATTTCAGCTCATGAAACATGGGACCAACACTTTACATGTTGCGTTTATATTTTTGTTCATTGTTCGTTATATACATAGTCTTAGCAAGTTCTTTAGCAGCAAACTAAGCTTTGCTAGCTTTGCAAATGTTAGCTTAGCTAGCTAGCTAGCTAGCATCAAGTGTAGACGATAGATGAAAAATGGCCATGTAGACACAAAATGGCCATAAAAACATCTCTAGCTTAGTTTAGAAGAATGACTGACGTTTATTTTAGATTGAAAACTGCATCCACCCTCTAAATCCCAGAGGAGAGCTTCCCCTTCTGGTCTTAAACTCCCTGGCAGGGGGGGTCAGATGCTCCCCCCTTTCACCACCCTCCCTCCTCGGCATTCCTCCCTCATACACACACACAGAGGAGGGACTGAGGTTAGAGCTGGAGCTGGATCTGGAGCTAGAGCTTGGACTATAGCTGGTGGAAGCAGAGGGGGACTGTCATGCTACACCTGTAAGCCACACTGCATTCAGCGTTTCCTACAGTAAATCACAGCCGATGCACTTCTGCCAATAGTATCTAAATATACTGTTAAGCAATGATTTCCTTTACAGAACTTCCATATTTTCTGTAGTTTTGTTCTGCTCTCACTACTAGCCTAACACTAATAGGATGCATAAGAGCTTACCTTTATGACGGGTAGGGATGCTTGTTGACAGCACATTAACCAGCTCAATTAGACATGCTGTTTCTCACCTCCTTCCTCATCACTCTGAGATATCCTGACTGACTCTTCAGTCTTCAGACAGCTGTTCACTGGCTTTGACACACGTTCAAGGGTGAGAAAAGCACACCACTCAATCCACACATCTGGTCCTGCATGCCGCCTTTAAACTGAGCACATATGTTTCCCTATGGCCACAGGCGCAATCATGTCTGCCTGACAACTGAGCAAAAGCCCTTAAATTGTTTGGCACTGATGAAGTCCTAATACAAAACAGAATGACAGGTAATGCCTTTCTCTGGGGTGAGATTTCCACCCCACTTCTAAGCTATTAATATTTCACATTTGCATGAGGATGACAGGTGGAGGGAGAAAATACTGTTTCAAGGAGAGTGTAACTGCTGTTTTCACTGAACAGACTTGGGACAGAAGGAGAGAAAGATGGCAGCCAACGTGCCGTTTTGAAGTGCAGATCCTTTTGTTCTGAGAGTGGGCAATTGAGAAGTGCCCTCCAGCTAGCCAACATGAGTGGGACACCAGAAAAGTTGTTTACACTCCTTTTGTCGGATGAAGGATTAGATGTGATTCTCTAAAACCACAATTGGGCAATGAAAACATCCAAACCCATATTTTAATCTTCTCTCCTTGAGTGGCATTCACCTTCTGAAATGCAGCACCTGAGATACAAATGGAAACTTGAGTCAGAGTGCCAGTTACAGGGCACGTAGTACTTTCCCAACTAACAATTATTCCAACTAAGTTCCAACCTTGATTTATCCCGTTTTCTGAGAACCTTCCTTGTGAAAACATTCCAAGAACTCCAATGGGACGTTCCATGAAAGTTGAATTACTGGTAAATTAATTAACACAATTCCTTTGTCATTGTCAGAACATTTCTGGACATCAGGGTTAACTAAAAGTGTTCAATAATGTTATCATCCAGCCAAATGACAATCTGATCAAAAGCTCCAGGAATTCTTTTTCAACTGAATTACTGAAATGTTTTAGCTGTAAGACTAGACTTCTTGAAATTAGTATGAGGTTTGTAAGACCAGTAATGTGTCATATGTTGCTTAATAAATCAGGCATATTCTAATTTAATTATTGATGCTGATGGAGATTATAGTTGTACAGCTGTCTACTGCATGTCCAACATACACATTATTTCAAAACAATCCTTAAGAGTTTGCAGCCAAAAGGCTTTTGCATCAATCAGACAAATACATTAGGAACATGATCCATTAACTGTGTTGAACTTGGAAATATACATTGTATTGTGTAAACTGTAGTCATAGCTGAATCTGAATAACAGAAACCACTAGACCACTTCATACCAGGTACATTTTAACCTTGACAGTGTTGTATCAATACTGTATATACCAAGTTGCCACAGTACTGTTCATGGGATGTCAAGACACCTCACATAACTGAAATGTCTATTCTAATCCATAGGAGTCTGTCTTACTAAATAGGCTAAGTGGCATGCATGGCTGTGTAGACAACACGTTTAAATTAGCTTTTCAAAAGAGGCTTTGAATATCTATGTCAAATGTCTTATGTCCCCGATCACTGAGAGTACTAACCTTAAGCCAGCTCGAATCCTCAATCTGATACTCTCAATCGAGCTGCAGAATCATTATTGTCAAGTCTATTCCGTAACGTCAACATTCAGAAGAGTCTGGGGAAAGCTACTAAGGCGGCTGCTGAATCTTAGCCATATTACAAGTCTATATGTTGGTGATGTTCTCACCATGCAAGTCATTGTGCTATGTATGTCCTTCAATATTTCATCAGCCGCTCCCTTTGCTATTTAACTATGCAACAGTGGTTCCTCAGCTCAGACTCACACTAGGCTGCAATGACACACAATTACACTGCATGGATAAAGCAACATATACTCTGCAACAATGTTCAGATAATTTATATAACTGCAATTACATATCTACTAAAATAAAATAGAGAGAGAGAGAGAGAGAGAGAGAGAGAGAGAGAGAGAGAGAGAGAGAGAGAGAGAGAGAGAGAGAGAGAATGTACTTATTACAAAATGGGCTTTGAAATTGGCAGCCTATCGCACAAATTGACAGATTCAGGGCCTGTTTGTCATTGCTTTTAAAAGCTTTCTGTGAAGACATATCCATCAACACTCCACTTCAACAGTATGTTTGGTAGACTGAGGCAGAAATCATACTTGGATCTGAAATAAACAAAACATACAACCAAGCATCATTGCAAAGTCTCAAATTATGTAGATGGTATACACATTTGGTGAAAAATATATATTTTAATTGAGTCACTCCCTATTCAGTGTGTGGGGAGTGTGGTGGCTAACCGACAAGTGTGAACGTTGGGTGACAAAATATGAGTTAAAAGAGCAGCTTTAATCCGGCCTTGTGTTCACGCCTCCTGGTCTAAACCTGCTCCAGGCCTCTTGACTTCCATGCTAACCCCATAATGCCCAAAAAGCATTGTAGACAGGTGTTGAGTTAGTCATAAGGAGAGTGTGTGAGTGTAAGAGTGTATGTGTATATTTGTGAGTATGAACATAGGCGTGTTGAGTTTGTGCAAATGCCAGAAGCTTGTCTGTCCACAGGAAAACCACCATAAGATTTAGAATGTCTATTTCTAAAAAGTAGGACAGCTTACCATAAACACCAAGACCAAAAGGAAATACTTTTGCATAATCTACTGGTTTGTTGGTTTATGTTGTGGGCAGCAACGCTAAATCACATGACACTACAGTATTCAACCATGCTTTCCCATTCTCTTTGAGGCTAAGCATCATACTGTAATAAAGTGAAGTAACATTCTGAGGTAACACTCTATTGAAAACAGTTGAATATGTCCAGGGAGTTGTGCTGCTGCCAGAGTAAGGGTTTAAGCCTGGTACTCTCTGAGTCTCCACTCATTCCTCTTACTTGACAGCAGTGTTGTGTTCAGCCAGGGGTGAGAGGAGGGAGGGGGAGGAGGAGCTATAATGCTACCTATATGCCATTACTCAACGTGGTGGCAGATACGGAGGGGGTTTAGCCAACCCCTCTGACATGCACCCTGCCAAAGCCGTGCAGGGACAGGGACGCAGGTCTAACCCCAAACATGTTTTTTCAATCACTCCAAGAGGCAGGCTTCTAACAGCAAGTCCATCAAGGGACTCATAAAGTCACTACACTAGCATTCAAGGCATGCCACACAACAGCAATGGCTTGTGAAAAAATGTACTGTTTGGGAAGAGGCAAGGTTAAACTATTTAAAGTAAGATTTACATATGCAGGACTCTTGGTAATGAAGCTCTGTTGAGACATGAGAAAACAATACATTCATTTTAGTAAACAAATATAATTTTAAAAAGCATATTTGTAAAGAGATATTATCTCCACTTGTGTATGCTATGAAATTGATACACATACTGATTCCCTGAGGGGATTTCAAGAGAAAATATAAAATACACTGTCAGCTTTAATCAGACGTATGCGAGTGCTCTGTAAATAGCACAATGATGTGTCTCTAGGTTCCAAACCAGTTGTTTCCTGTTTGTATGATATCCTTTTTTTTGTAAAAGCTTTCTGCAAGAGTTCCGTTGTCATTCAGTCCACAACTCAACACGTAAGAGCCATGGCTATTGTTAACTTAAAAAGGACTGATGAATGGTGGGTATAAGGGGTGCACCACTGATATAAATGTCAGCTTGCGTTATCTGTAGATAAAGTTATTTGGTCCACATGAATAATAACATTCTACACATTCAACTATATCATATGACTTTTTCATTTCATTTAACACTCTCGGCTGGATCTTTGCATTGATTTCACAGCCACAGCAGGTCTCCTGAGATTCTCTATGGATTTCCCAGCTGCCCTTCCAAATGATCCACCGTGAATACTATCTGAAATGTTGAGCCTGAGGAAGGTATTGAAAATAGTCATCACTCCTCAAATCCCTATATTGTGCTCCTGTTTCAGTGAGCTGTGTTACCTCATGACTACAATGATCCCTAGACATAGACATGGTTTCATCAAGCCCAGTGGACACGTATTGCTCTGTCTTTGGCTTCTCTCAAAACGTGGAGCGAGTTTTAGGGGTAGTGTTTCCTACAGGGTAGAAATTAGGGTAAAATAACAATGAATAAAGGGTTGGAACAAGTGCAAGACATGAATTTACGGCCTTACAACTGCACATCTGACAGAGCCTGCTGCCTATCGGCCCCATCCTGAACCTGCTTGCTGAGAGTTGATTATGCAAATGCACATGTGCTTACTCTGTCGAATGGAGTGTTTATCATACAAGCTATGAAAAGGGAAATTGTAATGACCCCTCATTGATGTTATCCTTATAATGTTGCTAAAGGTTAAATATTTGCTAAGCTTGTGCTATTGATTAGGGCTCTAAGCCTTTGCAGATTGATGAGGGAGCTCCATATGGGGTTGTCTGGAGCTAAAAGGAGGCGATTACCTCGACTTCCACTTCTGATTGTGTTAAAAAATATATGAGAATTATTGGTAATTGCAGATCAAACTCAACAACTCCTATCAATATGAATAGCTTTGCGGTAATAAATACAGGCGGAAAGAATAACAGTAATATTGAGAGAGAGAAAGAGAGAGAGAGAGACTCTCTTTAAGCTACGATATAAAGTCAAGTCTGGAAAACTCTGTGAAGCCATCTTAAATCCTCAAAGCAAAACTGCCGTAAAATCCATCACACCCCACCTGCCACCCCTAGGTAATGGTAAAACCCCTGTGTGCATAACAGGGCTAAGTCTGTGCAGAAAATTACCCTCTCTGGCCTGGGGCAGTCCTGAGTAATTGGAATACAGCCGATTAACTGCTAAGAAGAAGTGCAGTTACCACTCTGTCCATTTTAGCACTTTATTTCTCTCCTCCTGGCTGCTCTCGTCTCTTACTATTCCAGGTTATCAAAATGGCCCCTGCTTCTTTAACTGTCTACAGTACAACACGCCTCTGTGACCACATCTAACACCGTGTAATTTCAGCCAAGAGTTAGGTTGGAACCCCTGAAGTTACAGTACCTTTCACCAATCTGACTGTCTGAACTGTAGCTACTCTAGAGCCCTTTAAGCATTTGAGAGGTTTTACAATTGACTTATGCTGTATCTGAATTAATCTGGGAACAACAAAACATTAGCTACTGCTCTCTGAGTGCAGTCAAGTCACAGCCACGGGCCAAATCAGTTCATTATCTCTGTTAATTCCCTTTGCACTAGGCTCATGCAATTAGATACCAACAAAAACCTCCCGTATCACACTTAATAACGGTTTTATAATAATGTTCTCTCTTTTTTTGCCTTTTAAATGTCCTGTCCTCAGATTAGCTATCTATAATACTATCAGGTATTTGATTCAGAAAAATCAACAATTATTGCATGACCGTAGGGGGTAGTTATCATGTGTGGTATATACGTAAATATTGAGCATTAGACAGAGTCGTTGAGTCATCACAATAGAACTACATGTACAGTAGAAACTAGAGTGATGATCCCACGAGAAGGCAACAACCCACAGTAAATCTGCTCTACTGTACCATTACACATTGGTGCTCAACCTCCTTGTACAATAACTAAAGACAAGCATCATCTGTTACAGGACACCAGGTCCTTCCCAGCTCACACTAATCAGATAAAACTCAGTCAGCTCGCTGGAAATCATGTCAGGGTGCTCTGTCTGTACCAGAGAGTGAGACAGATAAGTCTGTTCTGGCAGGACAGGAGTAGTGGAGGACCTTTGTCTGTGTGTCTGCATATTGGCGCGGAGCAGAGCAGAACCGAGCAGCGTGGCTAGCCAGCCAGTGAGGGCGAGGGCAGGGGGAGACCCAATGTTACAGTGTGCTTCACTCGGAAGAGGAAAACGATGACCCATGCTGGGCCCATTACTACCGATGGGGGCTGAAATCGGTCATATCTGCTGCAGCTTACATAAAGTCTGGGGAGCCGAGTCCCCACTGAGGGAGGCGTCACACTGCTGATATGGCGACCGCTGGAGAGACAGCGGGGACAGAGAGAGAGGGGCGAGAGAGCGAGAGAGTGAGAGAGTGAGAGAGTGAGAGAGAAAGAAAGAGAAAAACTGAGATATAGAAAAAGAGAAAGAGAAGAGAGAGAGAAACAAAAGGCAGATGTCACGTGGGTCCAGAGGAACTGATAGAGATGATGTGCAGCGCAGCAGAGGCAACGGTTCAGGTGGAAAAGGCTTCTCTTTGTGATGCAGATGACAACGCAATCAGCCTTTCTTTGTCTTCGCCGATGGGCTCTGCTCCCGGGGCCATTGAGACCCAGACACTAATCCGCTGGGTTTGTGTTCTGTGTGCCCGTTCAGCGAGGCAGTGGCACAGTACCTGGGGTGTGTATGGAGGGCAGCTCAGAGACTAGGTCTGACCTCTCTCAGGGTATGCTCCTCCTCACTTGGCTTGACACCAGCTGCATTTACCCTCTGAGCTCAATTCAAATGAAGGTATAGAAGCTGTGAGATTTATGCTTTCAAATATGCATAACAATGCAGGCAACAAGGAGGGAGCTCATCATCTTGAGTTTTTAGTGTAGCATGTGACAGTTGTGATTGAAACATTAAAACTATATATTAATATTAACACTGAATCTAGGTTGGTATAACAATTGGTATAACAATGTTATACCTGTAAAGGTACACATTAGGTTGCTTTGTAGTTTCAATTTAATTTATACAGTTCATAATAACAAGATATATCCCACAGGGATGAGGTACTGGCCAGAAACTGTGCTCCCATTGAATAAACTCCTTACCTCTGTAGCAACTCTAACATCATTAGCTGAACTAATTATAAACCACATTCTGTCTGGCATTCAATGTTGAGAGGTATGAAGCTTGGAAGATAATATAATTATATCCAACATGATAATTATATCTATCTGTCTGTCTCAGAAATTATGCAATCAATCTGAATAATCTTCAACATACAGTGCCCTCCACAATTTGTTTGCCTTTATTTAACTAGGCAAGTCAGTTAGGAACAAATTCTTATTTACAAAGACGGTAACGATAGTGTTTGGCACCGACAGAGATGGACGCCTCGCTTCTCGCGTTCTTAGTAAACTATGCAGTATTTTGTTTTTTTACGTATTATTTCTTACACTGTTACCCCAGGAAATCTTAAGTCTTATTACATACAGCCGGGAGGAACTATTGTATATAAGAGCAACGTCAACTTACCAACATTACGACCAGGAATATGACTTTCCCGAAGCGGATCCTCTGTTTGGACCACCACCCAGGACAATGGATCGGATCCCAGTAGGCGACCCAAAACAACGGCGCCGCAGAAGGGGCAGATTGTCTTCTGGTCAGGCTCCGTAGACGGGCACATCGCTCACCGCTCTGATTATACTACTTGCCAATGTCCAGTCTCTTGATAACAAGGTAGATGAAATTCGAGCAAGGGTTGCCTTCCAGAGAGACATCAGAGATAGTAACATTCTTTGTTTCACGGAAACATGGCTCACTCGGGATACGTTATCAGAGTCGGTACAGCCACCCGGTTTCTTCACGCATCTCGCCGACAGAAACAAACATCTCTCTGGTAAGAAGAAGGGCGGGGGTGTATGCCTTATGATTAACGAGTCGTGGTGTGATCATAACAACATACAGGAACTCAAGTCCTTTTGTTCACCTGACATGCCGACCGCATTATCTACCAAGAGAATTCACTTCGATTATAATCACAGCCGTGTATATCCCCACCCAAGCAGCCACCTCGATGGCCCTGAAAGAAATTCATTGGACTCTATGTAAACTGGAAACCACATATCCTGAGGCTGCATTTATTGTAGCTGGGGATTATAACAAGGCTAATCTGAAAACAAGGCTCCCTAAATTTTATCAGCATATCATATGCGCGACCCGGGCTGGCAAAACTCTGGATCATTGCTTCTCTAATTTCTGCAACGCATACAAAGCCCTCCCTTGCCCTACATTCGGCAAATCTGACCACAACTCTTTTTTGTTTCTCCCAGCCTATAGACAGACACTAAAACAGGAAACGCCTGTGCTCGGGTCTGTTCAACTCTGGTCCGACTCCCGACACTACCCGGTGAAATGTAAGGCGCCAAATTCAAAATCCAAAAGTTTAATTATTAAACATTCATCAATATACAAGTGTTGCATAGTCATCAAAAGCTCTCATTCTCTTCTGTTTACATCTGGTGACTAATTCTTCTTCTATTACCATCCAGAGCAACCTAACATCACCAAACACTGTCCACATCCAGTGGAAGCAATAGGTACTGCAATCTTACTCCCATATATAGCTGTTTTCAATAGGGAGGGGTTCAAAATGAGGCAATGTGTCAAAAACACATTTTCCAGGAAAGAAATTCCTCTGGTTTTCGCCTGCTATATCAGTTCTGTTATATTCACAGACAATATTTTAACACTCTTAGAAACTTCAGAGTGTTTCCTATCCAATAGTACTAATTATGTGCATATCCTAGTTTCTGGGCCTGAGTGGCAGGCCTTTTACTTTGAGCACGCCAGACTCTCCAAAACCGACACCTCAGCTGCCGCTCCCTAAGAAGTTAATCATGGCAAGGCGACCGGAAACATGACCGAATACAAACAGTGTAGCTATTCCCTCCGCAAGGCAATCAAACAAGCTAAGCGTCAGTATAGAGACAAAGTAGAGTCGCAATTCAATGGCTCAGACACGAGACGTATGTGGCAGGGTCTAGAGTCAATCACGGACTACAAAAAGAAAACCACCTCCGTCTCGGACACCGATGTCTTGCTCCAAGACAAACTAAACAACTTCTTTACTCACTTTAAGGACAATACAGTGCCACTGACACGGCCCGCTACCAAAATCTGCAGGTTCTCCTTCACCGCAGCCAACGTGAGTAAAACATTTAAACATGTGAACCCTCGCAAGGCTGCCGGCCCAGATGGCATCCCTATCCCTAGTCCTCAGAGCATGCGCAGACCAGCTGGCTGGTGTGTTTACGGATATATTCAATCAATCCCTAACCCAGTCTGCTGTTCCCACATGCTTCAAGGGGACCACTATTGTTCCTGTTCCCAAGAAAGCTCAGGTAACTGAGCTAAATTACTATCGCCCCGTAGCACTCACTTCCGTCATCATGAAGTGCTTTGAGAGACTAGTCAAAGATCATATCACCTCCACCCTACCTAACACCCAAGACCCACTCTAATTTGCTTACCGCCCCAATAGGTCCACAGACGACGCAATCGCAATCACACTGCACACACCCCTAACCCATCTGGACAAGAGGAATACCTATGTAAGAATGCTGGTCATCCCTTACAGCTCAGCATTTAACACCATAGTACCCTCCAAACTCAACATTAAGCTCGAGACCCTGGGTCTCGACCCGTCCTGTGCAACTGGGTCCTGGACTTCCTGACGGGCCACCCCCAGGTGGTCAGGGTAGGAAACAACATCTCCACCCCGCTGATCCTCAACACTGGGGCCCCACAAGGGTGCGTTCTCAGCCCTCTCCTGTACTCCCTGTTCACCCACGACTGCGTGGCCATGCACGCCTCCAACTCAATCATCAAGATTGCAGACGACACTACAGTGGTATGCTTGATTACCAACAACGACGAGACGGCCTACAGGGAGGAGGTGAGGGCCCTCTGAGTGCGGTGTCAGGAAAATAACCTCACACTCAACGTCAACAAAACAAAGGAGATGATCGTGGACTTCAGGAAACAACCGAGGGAGCACCCCCCTATCCACATCGACGGGACAGTAGTGGAGAAGGTGGAAAGTTTTAAGTTCCTCGGCGTACACATCACGGACAAACTGAAATGGTCCCCCCACACAGACAGCGTGGTGAAGAAGGTGCAACAATGCCTCTTCAACCTCAGGAGGCTAAAGAAATTTGGCTTGTCACCAAAAACACTCACAAACTTTTACAGATGAACAATCGAGAGCATCCTGTCGGGCTGTATCACCGCCTGGTACGGCAACTGCTCCGCCCACAACCATAAGGCTCTCCAGAGGGTAGTGAGGTCTGCACAACGCATCACCGGGGGCAAACTACCTGCCCTCCAGGACACCTACACCACCCGATGTCACAGGAAGGCCAAAAAGGACAACAACCACCCAAGCCACTGCCTGTTCACCCCACTATCATCCAGAAGGCGAGGTCAATACAGGTGCATCAAAGCTGGGACCGAGAGACTGAAAAACAGCGTCTATCTCAAGGCCATCAGACTGTTAAACAGCCATTACTAACATTGAGTTGCTACTGCCAACATACAGACTCAATCTCTAGCCACTTTAATAATTTATAATTGGATGTAATAAATGTATCACTAGTCACTTATACAATGCCACTTTATAGTTTACTACCCTACATTACTCATCTCATATGTATATACTGTACTCTATACCATCTACTGCATCTTGCCTATGCCGTTCGGCCATCGCTCATCCATATATTTATATGTACATATTCTTAATCATTCCTTTACACTTGTGTGTATAAGGTAGTTGTTGTGAAATTGTTAGATTACTTGTTAGATACTACTGCACGGTCTGAACTAGAAGCACAAGCATTTCGCTACACTCGCATTAACATCTGCTAACCATGTGTATGTGACCAATAAAATTTGATTAGATTTGATTGGGCCTACCCCGGCCAAACCCTAACGATGGTGGGCCAATTATGCGCCGCCCTATGGGACTCCCAATCACGGCCGGTTGTGATTATGTATGTTTACTCTATGTGTAACTCTGTGTTGTTGTATGAGTCGAACTGCTTTGCTTTATCTTGGCTAGGTCGCAGTTGTAAATGAGAACTTGTTCTCAACTTGCCTACCTGGTTAAATAAAAGTGAAATAAATAAATACAAAATAGAGCCTGGAATCAAACCAGGGTCTGTAGTGACGCCTCTAGCACTGAGATGCAGTGCCTTAGATCGCTGCGCCACTCTGGTAAATATGAGCAAAAAGGCCTGTGAAAATAAATATTTGCTGTTTATCCTTTTCTTTCATTCAAATTATTCACAAATATAGAACCTTTAACTGAAGTAAAATTATTGAAAAAAATAAATGTGAAATAAATATTTTTCTGCAAAACATGTGTGCCACAATTATTACTTCCTGTTCCACTGGGGTATAAATATGAGGTGACACACAGGCCAAGTTCCCAAGGTCATCCATCACTATGGGAAAGACCTGAGAAAACAGTAATGATGTGCAACAAAAGGTTGTTGAGCTGGACAAATCAGGAAATGTCTAGAAGAAAATAACGGTTGAAAATGCCCGTTTCCACTATCAGGGCAATACTTAAGAAGTTTAAAGCAACTGGAGATGTTAACAATCGGCCTGGAAGAGGACGTTTGTCTATTTTGACCCCACGCACAGCGAGGAGGATGGTTCGAGTGGCCGATTGTTAGTTGGGTCTTGGGGTCAGAAAGTCTCCAAAACTGCAATCAGACGCCACCTACATAACCACAAGTTGTTTGGGAGGGTTGCCATATACAAGCCTTTGCTGTCATCAAACAACAGACTCAAGCGCCTACAGTTTTCCAAACGTTACTCGAACTTTCAATGGGACCGGGTTCTATGGTCAGATGAGACCAAAATATAGCTTTTTTGGAAACAAACACCAGAGGTGGGTTTGGCGTAGACAGAAAGACAGCCATGCAGAAAAGTACATCATCCCCACTGTGAAGTATGGTGGTGGATCTTTGATGTTGTGGGGCTGTTTTCCTTGCAAAGGCCCTGAACAATCTGTTAGGATACATGGTATCACGGACTCCATCAATTACCAGCAGATATTAAATCAAAACCTGACTGCCTCTGCTAGGAACCTTAAAAGGGGCCATGGTTGGATCTTTCAACAGGACAATGATCCAAAGCACACCTCAAAATCAACACGAAAATGGTTCACTGACGACAGAATCAAGGTTTTGCCATGGCCATCCCAATCCCCTGACCTAAACCCCATAGAAAGCCTGTGGGATCAGCTGAAGAGGAGAGTCCACAAGCGTGGACCTCGGAATCTGAAGGATCTGGAGAGATTCTGTATGGAGGAACGGTCTCAGATCCCTTGCCATGTGTTCTCCAACCTCATTACGCATTATAGGATAAAAATCAGAGCTGATAGCTGTTATCTTGGCAAAGGGAAAAATATTAGTTTTATGATAAGAATGTATTATTTCTTTCAATTATTTTACTTTAATTAAAGGTTCGATTTTTGTGAATATTTTGAATGATAGACTAAGAGAATAAACAATAAAGAAAAACATTTCACAGCCCGTTTTGCTCATATTTACCAAGGGTGCCAATATTAGTGCAGGGCTTGCAGTGCCCAGTGAAATACAATTTTAGGTTGAAAAAAGGGGCATTAGTCATAGTGTCTAAATTGTCTCCCTTTTAGACCAAACACATTTTCTGACCACAGGCTAAAACAATTATAGCCCTAGGGTAGAAAAACACACCTATACTTACCACTGCTAGAAAAACAAAACCCAAGACCCATAATTCAAGTGATCCTCAGTAAAGAATACAATTTAATGTAAAGTATAGGAGCTCAAATGTTCACATTACACAGTACCTCTAGTGTTGACAAACCTGTTGGTGTTGAAATTCTACACTTAGAACTATTCAATTCAGAAGCGGATAGTATTTTCCCAACTGAGCTTATGTTGTGCACAGTTGACCGTCCTGAGGCAAGCCATAAAAAAGCATATTGGGAATAGTCAAATCA
This sequence comes from Brachymystax lenok tsinlingensis, assembly GCA_030435695.1. NCBI lineage: Eukaryota > Metazoa > Chordata > Actinopteri > Salmoniformes > Salmonidae > Brachymystax > Brachymystax lenok. Next base: position 37,519,957 of record CM059813.1, read on the forward strand.
AATTGTATTAGTCACATGCACCGAATACAACAGGTGTAGACCTTACAGTGAAATGCTTACTTACGAGCCCCTAACCAACAATGCAGTTTAAAAACAATACGGATAAGAATAAGAGATAAAAGTAACAAGTAATTAAAGAGCAGCAGTAAAATAACAATAGCGAGACTTTATACAGGGGGGTACCGATACAGAGTCAATGTGCGGGGGCACCGGTCAATTGAGGTAGTATGTACATGTAGGTAGAGTTGTTAAAGTGACTATGCATAGATTACAACAGAGAGTAGAAGTGGTGTATAAGAGGGGTGGGGGGGCACTGCAAATAGTCTGGGTAGCCATTTTACTAGATGTTCAGGAGTCTTATGGCTTGGGGGTAGAAGCTGTTTAGAAGCCTCTTGGACCTAGACTTGGCGCTCCGGTACCGCTTGCCGTGTGGTAGCAGAGAGAACAGTCTATGACCAGGGTGGCTGGTGTCTTTGACAATTTTTAGGGCCTTCCTCTGACACCGCCTGATATAGAGGTCCTGGATGGCAGGAAGCTTGGCCCCAGTGATGTACTGGGCCGTTCACATTGCCCTCTATAGTGCCTTGCGGTCGGAGGCCGAGCAGTTGCCATACCAGGCAGTGATGCAACCAGTCAGCATGCTCTCGATGGTGCAGCTGTAGAACCTTTTGAGGATCTGAGGACCCAAGCCAAATCTTTTCAGTCTCCTGAGAGGGAATAGGTTTTGTCGTGCCTTCATCACGACTGTCTTGGTGTGCTTGGACCATGTTAATTTGTTGGTGATGTGGACACCAAGGAACTTGAAGCTTTCAATCTGCTCCACTGCAGCCCTGTCGATGAGAATGGGGTCGTGCTCGGTCCTCTTTTTCCTGTAGTCCACAATCATCTCCTTTGTCTTGATCACGTTGAGGGAGAGTTTCATGTAAACTTAAGAAATATCAAAGTATGACTATAAATCAACAGTTGTTGCTTGGAATTCTTTTTATCTAGCAAAAGACGGAAATTAATGAAGAGTGTTGAAAGTTGTTTTTAATGGTATGTTACCAAAGGGGACATGCTCTTACTGACTGGCTCTTGATGAACAAATGGTGTAGTGAACATGGATGGAGAATGAGGCACTGATACATGCGTGTAACAAAAGACGGCAGTTCAAAATTTTCCCACAATGATGTCATCCCATGCAGTGAGAACACGTTTTTGTGAAACTGGCATCCCCTCTCGCCATCGGCCAACATCTCTGAGCCCCTCGGATACCCCGGCATTAAACTCATCCTCAAGGTAGCCCATGGATGTCCCCGAAATGTGATACGCAACCTCAAGTGAAACAACTGGTACCAGCACTAATTGAAATGTAGCATGTAAAGTGACAATGCCTGGGCCCTGGGCAGCATGGATTAGGTCTTGAATAGAGGCAGATTCTGTTAAAGCCTACTGTGGTGGTTGGTGTACAGACAAGCTCCCTGCATCTGCTCATTGGGTAGACTGAGAAAACACAGGATTGTGTATGGTCGCTCATTTGACCTTGATTTAATCCCATTTCAGAGCCCTCCCTCTCATAGCCTTTTGTTACTATTTCAAAAACCATAACACCTCCATGTTAGGCTAACACTTCTAGTCCCCACACTTGTACAAATTAATTGGGACTTTTGAATTTACATTTGAAAGCAGGTTTATACAAATTTAGCAGACTCAAAATGCAAATGTTCATAACTCTCTTCAAACAACACACAACAAAAAATAAATTTTAGCATAAAACAGAACAACAAAGAATGAAATACTGAAAGCACTTTGTTTTCTCTCAGGTTTCCACTGTAGCCTACTGGAGGAGGCAACCGCATTATGGCAGACAAACCTCTGGGGCTGCTTACTATCTCTAAGGGCGTTTTCACAAATTACATTTGTGAGAATTCTACAGAATACATTTTGCTTTCACAAGACCTGAAAATAACTGTTTTATGGTACGATTAGCAAGACGCACCTTCTACATGTGTCACGTCCTGGCCATGGAGAGCCCTCTGAGTTTCTCTATGGGGGTTAGGCCAGGGCGTGACTAGGGTTGTCTTACAGACTTCATGGTGGTTTTTTGAGTGTTGTTCCCAATTAGAGGCAGCTGGTTGTCATTGCCTCTAATTGGGAATCCTATTTAGGTTGTTCCTTTTCCCACTTGCATTGTGGGTTATTGTTTGTAGTTGCGTGAGCCCGATCATAAGGGGATATCTGAAAGCGCCCTAAGATATTGCTGACATTTTCACTAGATACTAACAAAAAACAACTCCCTTCCTTAGATATTTAATCTGGATCCCAAGTTATTTTACAGTGCCTCATCCATGGTGTCATCTCTACAACTGTGAGTTATCTAAACCCGCAAATTATTGAGGCACAAGTTCGATAGGTGGTGGTATACTGATGACAGTTTGTGCAATTTTAAATGTTGTGAATTAAATGGCTTCACTTTGTTACAATTATCATAACTCCACAAAATAGCTAGTCAATGAACCGTGTTTATTCAAACTTTGGTTTATTCAAACTTTATTTTACTGTCCATTATTTACCCAGTTCAGAGATGGGAAAAGGGTAATAAGATACACAATCAGATATAGAGAGCCAAAGGTCTAGTACAGCCAAAAGCTTTGTGGTTAACTAATTAAATCAATGACTGACTAGATTTTATAATACTCTGCCTGACCTTAAATAGCATGAAGAGTGAATGGGCTTACACATACTTTCATGATAACACTTTATGGCAGCTCTGGTAAGATTTGCGAGACAAATGTTGTTTTGTTGTTGTTGATGATGATGCGCTCCATAGATACACCTGTTATGAGGTAAGTAATGCACCTGCAGCTAATGCAAAGGTAAACAGAATGAGAAGATAAATACACAGGCCTGCCTGGCTGTGCTGGAATAACAGGAGTTATCTTACTGAGCACCTCGATTCCATTTATTACAGCGTGCCTGCAAAAATGTACCATAGGCCTACCTTGAAGATTTCATATCAACAGGGGCTTGCATTAAATCCACAATATTTTAGACAAACAGCATCCCTGTCTTTTGGTTTAAAAGATAACTAGCTACATCACTCTCAAAATTTAACCATTCTGAAATCCATATACGAAGCTATGGATGTTAGAGCTGTTGTAATGAGTATGATGGGAGACAGAGTGCTGGTTTCAAGTGCAGGGTGCAGCAGGTGTTTATTTAGTAAAGGACCACAGGAGGAGGCAGGTAGCAGGGTCCAGGGACAGGCAGAAGGTCATACACAGGGAATCCAAAAAGGTAACAGTACAGGCAGGGGAAAAGGCTAATAACGTAGTCCGGGAGATCAGGCAAGAGGTTGATGACAGGAAATCTGATAGGCAAAAGTACAGGCAGGGAATAGGCAAAAAAAAACATTGTTAGTAAGGATGGCCAAAACTATGATACACAGGGGGACTAATACGGTAAAAAACAGAGCTCCGAATAGAAATGTGTATCAAAACAAACAATACCTCACAATGATGGGGTGCAAAGAACTGAACTAAATAGTGTGTGTAATTGACATCCGGGTGTGTGAACAGGTGATCAGAATTCAGGTGATTGGGATCTGGAGAGTGAGCTGCGTTCAGGGGATCTATGTGTTTGAGAGTGTGAGCTGGAAGCAGACATTACAGCTGTAGCTGAAAGAATATCATCTGTCATTAATAGAAAGTTAATCTGCTATGTCTAAGAAATGCTAAACAAAAGATAAAACATGAAACAATCTATGTTGTCCAAATACATTACAAGATACGTAGGACTAAATAACATGAACATAAAAGTATAGCTATTTGTATTCTCTTCGATTTCTAGGCTATATAATTAGGTAGATATACCTACTTATTAGCTAGCTATTAAAATTATACATCAAAAGACCCCAAAATATCTGTTCTTTTTTTAAATCACGATGCTATGACCAACATTAGGCTTGATCTCAGAGATGTGCCGGAATGACTATGGGAGTACTTAGACGTTTATTTGTATAAAACCCGAACAGAAGAACCTTCGCCAAAGCAACAAATGTTCTGACATCATGACATCAGAGCCGTCAATACGATTTATTTCAATGTTCCTCTCTGTCGCGTGTTTTTTTTTTTTATTAAGGCTGCAGTGACCTCTTTTTCAACTCTCGATTTTTCATACGTGGCCTACTCCTGCAACTTCATTGGATGATCGGCTAGGGTGATACAAAGGGTAAGATGGGGGGCCTGTGATGGGTTGGGGATGAGACCATCCAGTCACGATACTGAAATACAATAAACATAACAATAGTGTTGCCGGCTAATATTGCTTGAGAAATATGGGTTCGGCAATCAATACTTTTATCGTCAGTGATGTTGAATAGTAATGAATGACTATTCAATTACGTAAACAGAAACATGAAAAAGAGTAACTATTAGCCTAATTGTCTCTCCAAAAAGAAAACAGCATTTTCTTCCATGCAGCCTTTGTCTGAACGTGCAAATATTTGTATTACATTGTAAATGACCAAGAAATAAATTTATTCTGAAAGAGAATACCCAAATAAATGGCTTCATTAATGACATATATTTCTAACGACACAAATAAAATAGAAAACTCTTGATAAAATAAGCCTATTAAATGACATCATAGTATGTGTATTAGCCTGCCACATTGCACAATACAAAACAAAGGCCTGTTTTTTATTGCTGTTTCTAAATATATTTTGCAGTCTCATACGTCATCTAGCCACGTTTGCATTCCAGAAAGAGAGAACAGCATGCCACTCTATTCAACGCAATTGGTTGAAATACATTGGTCTGTTATTATTTGTCATGAAGCCACTTCTATCCTACTGTCGGTGGTTCCACCTCACTCATGACTCTAGAGCCCGAAGACTGCTAAGAGAGAAGAACTCCATTCTATCACTAACCTTATAAAGGCAAACACCCATGAGCATTTCCTATTCAAGCTTTATTCTTAATTTCAAGTGAAAATGTAAATGAACAACTATGATGAACAAACTCAAACCGGAACATGTATAGGAAGAGTCTGGCCTTAGATAATTTACCTCCAGTAAAATGTAGAAAACAATCCTCACTGAATTAAGATATGTTTATATAGTAAACAAAATAATAATAATGTATTTGAAATAATAATAATATCAATAATATGAATTCATGATAACAATATAGTTGTTATAACAATATAACATATAATTGAAAATATAGCAACTCAAGACAGGTTTATATATATATATACACATTTAAAAAATTATATTAAAAAAAAGATGTATACTATATATATATATATATATATATATATATTTGTAGTCACAAAGCCATTGTTTATAATATTCAAATTATTTTATAAATTGCGTATGAGTCTGGTTCCTAGACCCTGGGTCTTGCAAACAGTGTTTCTCTTACAGGTACAATTATTATTTCGAATTAATTAGGACAGAAAAAGATTTCCAAAATGCTAAGCATCGTCAACTACTAATTACAGTGAATGTTAAAAAATATACATATAGGTTGGTATTTTATGACAAGCAAAAGCATCTACTCTACTATTTTCATTGAAAGAAAGTAATCAGACAACTAAACAACTGTTGTTGTAAAAATATAGCATTTTACAATTATTATGTATAAATGTTCAGTGTGAAAATTATTACGCTCAGACACAGAGACCTAAACACTACCATTAAGTGGGCGGCAGGTAGCCTAGAGGTTAGTAATCCTTAAAGGACGCTGGTTTGAATCTCTGAGCCGACAAGGTGAAAAATCTGTCAATGTGCCCTTGAGCAAGGCACTAAACCCTAATTGCTCTTGTAAGTTGTTCTTGATAAGAGCTTCTGCTAAATCACTAAAATGTAAATATTGATTTATTTTGCCAGTGGAACACAACATTGGATATGTGTATGGGCCTACCTACTCCACAACTATAAATGTCAGCTGGAAAGTACAAATTCCCAGGCTTATTTAGGCCTGCCTATGTAACAATTTAGGCAACATCCTTTTCCAATATCCCAGTTAAATTATATGCTGTTTGAAATATACCAAAGTTTTATTTATCTACTCTAAAGGACTATCAAGGTATGTGGAGCACACTTCTCTTCAAAAACGACTATAAGCTACATGAAGATAGCCTACCAAGTGAATAAGAAGCTGATGCTAAGTACAGTATGGTTTACAGCAGGGATCATCAACTAGATTCAGCCGCATGCCAATTTTTTCTTGAGGGGATGGTCAAGGCCAGAACATAATTACAAAAAAATTGACCGCAAGAAGCCCAAACTTGTATAATATTTGACTAAAACATAATAATGTCAACCTTTGTGCCTCTCTATTATGCGTGGGAATACTTGGGAGCAGATTTTCCAAATTAAAATCACTTGGAGACGATTTCCTGGTGTTTTTACATTCTTTTATGTCTAACAAAAAAAATGTAAATTAATAATATATATAAATACATATATTTAGCTCAGAAATCTTTGGGTGATAAAATAAAACCACCCGCTGGCCGCCAGTACATACTGTAAACCAGGAACCCAGGAACCCTGGTTTACAGTATGTACATATTTATGTTTGCTGGGAACGTATTTACATTGTGGTTGGTATCCTACCGGTATGTAAGAGGTAGGCTCTACTCATTCTAACCCGCCAACACTCATCCCTTCAAAAGCAATCACAAGACTCGTCTTCTGTGACAAATCATCACACCAAAATAGCACATTAACTGAAGTGTACATAATCAACCTACCACCCTATTTTCAATGAAAAGGGGATAGTGCTTGGTGGTTATACATTGGTAGGCTACTGTAGCGCTCTGCTCTCATGAAGTCGGTTCCATTGTGCCACTGAACACGCTGCTCATCATTCACAAGAGAAACCTGTGTGTTCCGGCCAGTGCACAGCACAATTAGATGCTTAAATTTCCAACAAAATTATTAAGCTATACAACAGATTCTTCATTAATCAAATACAGAACTGTCCATACTAGACACAATCATCTTCAGGAAATGTATCGCCTACTGACTGTTGTTGGTTGTTCATGCTACTATTTTACAAATTGCAGACAAGAGGAAAATCCATGCTGCATTATAAAGTAGCCTAACACATTTACTTTTGCGTTGAAGATTGAACTGTTCAAAATTATTTAAACCTAGAGATGTATTGACTTGGCATGTATACAATTACATACAGTAGCCTAATAAACATATGGTATGTCCTTCATAACAAACAATAACCTACGTTCGGATACCTGAGAGGATGAGGGCATGTTCGGTGCAACCCTCATTATAGCTATTGTTAATTATTTCAGTTCAAAAATCAAAGAAGCGCCTTGTCACAATGTAGTCCCCGGAACGTTCTATGACAGAGGTGTGATTTTTGTCGTTACAACCAGTCAACCACTCAACGTGCTGTGATCAGAAACTCTACAACCCCGTCGGCAAGACGTTTTTTAATGGAATTCAAACATGCTCTTACCTTCGACAGCTATAACGGTGGGTATTATCCATAAAATCCATAGAATATCCATTATTAGTTTCTTTGGACGAAAGTGTTAAAAGCCCAGACATTCAAATAAAATAAGTCCTGAAAGCCATTGACAGCGAATGCTGGTGGAGATGAGCGGACCTTCACCTTCAATAGAGTAAACCAGACGCCATAGAAAATAACTCAAATCTGAACCAAATTTGGGCGAAACCAAAAACAGCAGACAAAGGGGTGCCGTGTATATTACAGACTTATCCACGCTAGGAAAACTTCTCCACATCTCAAATTTATGACATGTGCATATTAAATATATATATGATCCAAACCCTAAAATATATCATAAATAGCCTAGGACTTTTGTTTGTGCTTGTAGTTGTTGAACATGTCACGCTCTCCCCCTGCCAAAAGAAGTTCCACTATCCATACTGTCAATCACAGAGATAGAATCGCCTAACTGCCTCATCTATGTCTGATAATCATGGATTTTAGAATCACGTGGAAGGGTGATAGTCGAGCAATACATTTTCTGCCTACGACTTTTATGTAGATTTTGTTGTTAGTATTTTATATTTGATGTCTTGACACTCTTGGCAGGTTTGAGTTTGAGTTTATTTTTATTTTTACAGGGACAGTGCACATTAATCAACGTTTCAGTAAAAGTGCCGGTTTTATTTTCAACCGCAGTCCCTGGGTAGATTATTAACAACAATTACAATATAGACAAAATAATTTAGCAGTGAACAACCACAGAGTAGCATAAGACAAGCAAGACATAGCATACAGACAGAGGTGACAAGGAGCATGAATCAGATAATTCAACAAAGAGTAAGTGATGTTGCAGTCATTTTTAATGGTCCAGTAAATACCAATCATTGAGGCATGTTTTATAATTGTTTTTGTTTAGGAGAACGTCTTCTTTGTAGGAACCCCCACTATAAAAGTTAGTTTTGTCTGTTAGTATTATTTAATCAATAATTATGCCTTGAGTGCAATTAAGATAAGGGGTAGAAGGACTGAGTGATATCTTTCAAAGTAATTATAATAATAGGATGCGTGTTCAGTTCATGAGCCATCTATTAAAAAATAGATGGCTCATAGATACTCTTTAAATAAAGCGTTGCGAAACGGTTGTGTGGCTGTCCGCATAAATTAAATCAAATCAAATTATATTTGTCACATGCGTTGAATACAACAAGTGTGGACATTACAGTGCAATGCTTACGTACAAGCCCTTAACCAACAATGCAGTTTTAAGAAACATTATTGTTAAGAAAGTATTTGCTAAAATGAACTGAAGTAAAAAAATTAATACAAATAGAAAAGAGGACAATAGAAAAATAACAAATAATTAAAGAGCAACAATAAAATAACAGCAGTGAGACTATATAGAGTGGGTACCAGTACAGAGTCAATGTGTGGGGCGGCACAGGTTAGTCGAAGTAATTGAGGTAATATGTACATGTAATGTAGGTAGAGGTAAAGTGGCTATGCGTAGATTATTAGTATTAGTAGTCTGGGTAGCCATTTGCAAATAGTCGGGGTAGCCATTTGATTAGCTGTTCAGGAATCTTATGGCTTGGTGTTAGAAGCTGTTAAGAAGTCTTTTGGACCTAGACTTGGCGCTTCGGTAACGCTTGCCGTGCGGTAGCAGAGAGAACAGTGTATGACTAGGGTGGCTGCAGTCTTTGGCAATTTTTAGGGCCTTCCTCTGACACCGCCTGGTATAGAGGTCCTGGATCGCAGGAAGTTTGGCACGAGTGATGTACTGGGCCGTACACACTACCTTCTGTAGTGCCCTGCGGTCGGTGGCCGAGCAGTTGCTATACCAGGCGGTGATCTACCAGTCAGGATGCTCTCGATGGTGCAGCTGTATAACTTTTTTAGGATCTGAGGACCCATGCCCAATTTTTTTCCGTCTCCTGAGGGGGAATAGGCATTGTCATGCCCTCTTCATGACTGTCTTCGTTTGCCTCCTATGGGGACAGCCGAAGAATCATTTTTTATTTACGTGTGTACATGTGTTTGAGCCATTTGGACCTACATGGAAGAAAACTTTGCCAAAATATAGCAATAGTATCAGTGATAAAAAGGTACATTTAGTATAAATCCTGTTTTTCATAAGTTGATTTCTCTGATTATCCCCTGCTGTAGATATTCCACTACAGTAATATATAGCATTAATAGCATTCAAATTACTATATGGAATAGTCCAATGTGCTTTTAAAATGTACTGTATGGGATGCTGCTGTGTTTTTCATGAGTCATTGATATCTAATGATAATTATCCACTATCTCTGGATGATATAATATAGTTGATCTAAATTATGTATCATATTCATGAAATGTAATTAATGTTTTATAGATATACATTTTTTATAACACAAAATAGTCATGAATAATGTATCATACAAATCTGTTGTGTTCTTTGTGGTTACTGTAATTACAGTGGTTGTGTTCTACATATACTGTATACAGTATATTACAGTAACATCATATTTATCAAACATATTATATCATCCAGAGATAGTGGAAATGTATCATTTTATCCCTATGTGTGTGTGTGTGTGTATGTATATAGATGTGTGTGTATGAGTGTGTGTGTTGTGTTCTATACAGTTACTGTAATTATTGAGCACTTTTTGGTGACATATACCGAAATCCCCTGAAAGTATTCAGGTATGGATATCAGGTCCTAATAAAGTGAGTGACTGGTCCTGGGTTTGTGCGCTGTAGATTCAATCATTCAACTCTTTTTGTTTAATAGTTCATACATTTACGTGTTGTGGTGGAGTTTGTAGAATAAGATATCTAGAAGCTATTGTGTACCGAACCTACCAGAAAAATATATTAAAATAAATATAATTATGAACATTAACAATGGATATGAAAATGATCAATGGTGATGTATTTTACTCTCAGAAACTGTAATACAAATTAAAGGAACTAACGTACCGGTATATGTTTGGTCAACTTTTTAGCATCTCATATGAGTAATAGTGACCATTTTGTTTTCCGGTTTCTACATACAAAATGAATGAATGAATGAAATGTATGAAAATATGCCTGCAGTACTGTACATGCAATCAATGCATCAAAACATAGTGATTGCAGGAGTTGTATTACACTATAAGCCATTTGAGCTGTACAATCCATATACATTTTTCCTCATTGCATCAACTTTGTCTTTAGAAATGATGATGTTATTGTCCCACTTGAATCATGTAAAATGGTGTATGATAACATGCCACAGTATTGTATTGTGTAAATATAAACTACTCCTTTTATAATTCAGCTGTCGATATTCACTGAAAAAGTTTTAGTAGTTAGTATTCTTATGCCGACAACTATTACACTATGAGCAATATAGTATACTGATAAAGGTTACTCAAATTAATATACTTTGATGAAAGGTCAAGACCCTGAGGATGATGTTTAGCTGCATGACCATTTTATTCAAGCCATGTATGCATGATGATTAGGCACAGTTGTGTCCTTCAGAGTTTACGAATCATTAAGACTGCCAACAATGGCAGTGAAACATAAAAATCTTTATAGCGTTACAGAGTACAGAGTTAGTTGCATTTCAACTTTTGACCCTGATTGTACTATGGGCATAATATTGGCTATCATAAGTAATATTAATGGTCTATACAGTTATAGTTGTTATACTTCAACTTAAAATCCAAAGGGTCGTCTGCGAAACCTTGGGCAAAAAAGATTGACTGTCAACGACAGAATTACGTAAATATTCCCCCCAAAGAATCACATTAATCTTCTTCATGCAGAACAGTATTTATGCAAAAGTATGAATGCAGCTTGAAAACAAGCCATAATTGAGCCCCCCAAGCTGTTAAGATCAAACTTAGCCCTAAAATTGGCACATCAGGTTGGCACATGAAAGACTAGTACTGCCATCATTGGCAACAGTGCTAATCATTTTCCAACTCTGTCTTTCACTATACAAAATATTTCGATTCTTTGGGGGGGGAAAATGTATCATTTGAATATAAAAATGCCATGCTGTAACTTCTCTCCATCAAAATACTGTTGCCTAAGCAATTCTAAAATGTCATTGTTGGTTGGCGGAGAAATGTTAGAATTTAAACAAACAGAATTTTAGAATTTTAAACAGTATAAAAATGATTTCCTGTTTCAGCAGCTGGTAGTGTAATCCAAATGACTGTACTGATGCTGAGGCATGATGGGTAAAAAAGAAACAGATCCGTTTTATATGTGGAGATGACGTACACTGGGAGAGATGCTGTGTTAAAATGGAGCTCAGGACTCTTTTGAGCAGCCATACCGCAATGGTGCCACGGAGCCAAATCATTACATAGCATTTTAACTAAATAGTTTGTTTTACAACATTACGTAAACAGGCCTAAGGTCCTTTATGATATGTTGGTCATATATACAGTCCCCATGAGCATAGCATTGTGGATTGAATTCCATTTAACAGCTTCTGTAGTATTAGACTGCATTGGCATATACAAAGCGTGGGATTGCAGGTTTAGCTCTCTACCATGAATAACCTGCCAATCACAATATTATCTTGCATATTTAGCAGTATTGGATTTTAGGATATGTAATGCCAATCAATCAAAATTAGAAATTTACATTATTCGTGTTATTACAGTGTTACTACAAGAGCAACTTAATGTAAAGTCTAATGTAAATATGTTACTCTATTAAAAATAACGGTGCTTTGCAGTTCTATTTAAAACCTTGTTGAGGGCCATACGAGCAATAGCAACCTTTTTGACTCTATATAGCACCATTTCTTCTAGCAGTGTGGGATATAGCTATATATTACAATTTGTTTTACAGTTTACCTTCATGGGACAATAAAGCAAATCTTTCCTCAATTTGGTATTTTCAAATCTTTATGAATTAAAATATCTGTGTTACCCATCCAATTGCAGGGTTTAATTTTCTATGCTTTAAAATGTACAGTGGGGTTCAACATTATTGACACCCTTAATAAAGATGAGCAAAAATGACTGTATAAAATTAATAATTAAAATACTGAACTATATTGTATGCTCCAAAATGTAGAAATGCTATTATTTTATACTAATACAATTGCTCAGAGTAAGAGATTTTGTTTAACTAGTAATCTTTATTTTTTCTGAAAAGGTAGGGGTCAGAATTATTGACACCCCTGTTTTCAATACCTTTAAATTCCTCACCTTCCGAGGACAACTGCACTTAGCCTTTTCTAAAATGTTTTATGAGTTGAAGAACACATTGGGAGGGATCTTAGACCATTCCTCCATACAGAAACATTCCAGATCCTGGAAATCCTTCGTCTGCACATATGGACTGCCGTCGTTAATTCAAACCACAGGTTTTCAATGGGTTTCAAGTTTGGAGACTAAAATGGCCATTAAAAAATGATGATTTTGTGGCCAATTAACATTTTCTTTGTGGATTTTGATGTGTGCTCGGGGTTGTTGTCTTGTTGGAAGATCCACCAAGTTTCAGCCTCCAGGCAGAGGCAACCAGGTTTTTGGCAAAAATATATTTGTACTGAGTAAAGTTCAGGATGCCCCAGGACAAGTGGAAGCAAAAAAGCCCCATATCATCAACAATCCACCACCATATTTTACAGTAGGTATGGGGTTATTTTATGATGCCAAACCCACCACTGGTGTGCATGGCCAAAGTGCTCGATTTTAATCTGACCCCAAGCACACATCAAATAACTCCTGCACACATCAAAATCCACAAAGAAATGGTTAATCGGCCACAAAAGCAAAATGTTCCAATGCACATGACTTGAAACCCATAGAAAACCAGTGGTTTGAATTGAAGAGGGCCGTCATAAGAAATATCAAGGATCTGGAAGGATTCTGTATGGAGGAATGGTCTAAGATCCCTCCCAATGTGTTCTCCAACTCATAAAACATTTTAGAAAAAGGCTCAGTGACTTTATTTTCGCAAGGTAAGGTATTGAAAACAGGGATGTCAAACCCCAAATCCAGGCATTGTATTTATGTAAGAAAAGTACTCAAGGATACACACAGTCAGACCGCCTGAGTTGTGACGAAGATTGCTATAATAATGATGGATTACATACAGATTTGGGCTATATATAACATCACTTTGTAATAGCAGAGTTTAAGAAGGAACACTCTTAATAGCTAAAGGAATCAGATCTGTCCTAGCTTACAGTAAGTCTATTTAGCTAGCTCTGTTGGACCGTTAAACGGTGAGAGCAATTACTCAGTCTCTGAGTTAATATATGAGGCACTGATTAAGATAATTGCCATAATATGGTACTTTGTGTGTCTTTATATAGCTTTATTACTGACATGTTAATTTACACTGTGGACCTGATACATTTATACATTTCTCTAATTGCAAGAAATGATGAATTCTATCTAAAAGTCTATATTAATTAAATTGTTAACTTTACATATTTTTATTGATTCATTTGCTGATTTGTATTTTACCATGGCTTTATGTTTCACCGTATGAAGGCTGAAGAATGATCTTGTGCTTTTTTTGAGTACACATTTACACATCCTGAAAATATTAACCTTTCAAAGGGTTATTTAACAACATACACTTTTAGAAAAAAAGGAACCTAAAAGGTTTTTTTGGCTGTCCCCATAGGAGAACCCTTTGAAGAACCCTTTTTGGTTCCAGGTAGAACCCTTTTCACAGAGTTCTACATGGAACCCAAAGGGTTCTACCTGGAACCAAAAAGGGTTATCCTATGGCTACAGTTGAATAACACTTTTTGAACATTTTTTTCTGAGAGTGTACAATTTCTTTGTCTTTTTTACATTAATTTGATAATAACTGCAATTGAGCATGCTTGGGCTTGAAGACAGGCATTGTAGTCTATTAATCTCAGAAGTGCATTTTGTTTCCTTTTTTCTTGGTTTTGTGTACTAAAGCTATGTTGTGAATATTATAATTAAGATAAAATGTGATTGATTTTTTTTTTTATTAAACAATGTAAATGTTTAAGTAGATACATGATAATCACAGGTATAAACTCCATATACTGGTTTACATGAAGGTTAATTTTAAGCAAATTTACAGTGTCTCTGTCCAACTAATATATGATCACTGGGTGAATATGGAATTAATGTAGGTGAGAGTTGTATTTTCATTGTACTCTTTGAAAGTAATATGTTACTAAGGTGTGCAAGGTAAGATCATGTAAATCCATAAAAGACATAAACAGAGAACATTATTTTTTTTTTCTCTTGCTGCCTGTAAATGACTTACCTTAAGATCATGAACCACTTCTCCTCAGCGGTGTTGCTAAACACAGCATCAGTCTGATTACATCAATAGTGCCATCTAGAGTTTAAAAATAGAACATCTTTGCACTTGAAACTTGAATGGTACTATAAGTGAGGGTAAACATTATTTGTTCTCATTACCATGGATGGGTCATTCCTACTATGTGGTGCCTTTTCTGTCCCCAGGAAATATCCAATCAAATCAAAATCCAATCGAATTCTATTTGTCACATATGCCAAATACAACAGTTGTAGACTTTACAGTGAAATACTTACTTACGACCCCTTTCCCAGCAATGCAGAGATAAAAAGTAAGAACATTAAAAAAACTTTTTTTTTAAAGAAAATAGTAACACAATAAAATAAAGAGACTATATACAAGCAGTACCGGGTACAGAGTCAATGTGCAGGGGTACGAGGTAGTTGAGGTAAGTTGAGGTAGTTGAGAAAGTATTCACACCCCTTGACTTTTTCTACATTGTTGTGTTATAGCCTGAATTTAAAATGGATTCAATTGAGAGTTTGTGTCGCTAGCCTACACACAATACCCCATAATGTCAAAATGGAATTATGTTTTTAGAAATGTTTACAAATTAATACAAAATGAAAAGCTGAAATGTCTTGAGTCAATAAGTATTCAACCCCTTTGTTATGGCAGCCTAAACAAATTCAGAAATAAAAAAAGGTGCTTAACAAGTTACATAATAGGTTGCATGGACTCACTGTGTGTAATAATAGTGTTTAAAATGATTTTTGAATGAATGCATCATCTCTGTACCCCACACATACAATTATCTTTAAGGTCTCTCAGTTGAGCAGTACATTTCAAACACAGATTCAACCACAAAGACCAGTTTTTTTTTTCAATGCCTCGCAAAGAAGGGCACCTATTGGTAGATGGGTAAAAATAAATAAAATAAAAAGCAGACATTGAATATACCTTTGAGCATGGTGAAGTTATTAATTAAACTTTGGATGGTTTATCAATACATCCAATCACTACAAAGATACAGGCGTCCTTCCTAACTCCGTTGCCGGAGAGGAAGGAAACCACTCAGGGATTTCACAATGGTGACTTTAAAACCATTAGAGTTTAATGTCTGTGATAGGATAAAACATTATAGTTAGTCCACAATACTAACCTAAATTACAGAGTGAAAATAAGGAAGCCTATACATAATACAAATATTCCAAAACATGCATCCTGTTTGCAACAAGGCAATAAAATTATACTGCAAAAATGTGGCAAAGCAATTAACTTTTTGTCCTGAATACAGTTTGATGTTTGGGGCAAATCCAATACAACACATTACAGAGTACCACTCTCCATGTTTTCAAGGATAGTGGTGGCTGCATCATGTTATGGGTATGATTTTAATCATGAAATACTTTTAAAAATATAAAACAGAATAGAGCTAAGCACAGGCAAAATCCTAGAGCAAAACCTGGTCCAGTCTGCTTTCCACTAAACACTGGGAGATTAATTAACTTTTCAGCAGGACATTACATTATAATTACACTTACATATGTATCTATAGCCTAATATGAGTAATTGTAATGAAATGTATATATAGTTGTAATTAGCAATTGTAATGTAATTAGCTATCATCAATATATATAAATAATCATCTATTTTCATGTTTTTTAAAAACTCAAGTTGACAATGTTATTAAAAAGACAGAAAGAAAAAAAATATTAAAAATAATATCAAAAGAAAGTGATGTAAACCGATGCACAATATTCAATCTTTTTATAGGTGTAATATCTTTCAATAATTTTACAACTGTAAAAGTTCCTAAAATTGTTTAAATCATTATTGGTGTTAGTTCCACCCTGTCATTGCTTTATACCCTGTTATGCTTCATTCCACCCTGTTAGGTTGGTATTTTTAAATCATAATTTAATTTAAGGCTACCTGCGGACGTCCTGATCGGGGTTTGTCGATTCCATCCCCCAGCACCACCGCTCCAAAGCCAATGGAGCTGGGAGGTGCTGCAATTAGGGCGACCGGAAGAGGGGCCAAGCCATGCACCATCTGTGGCCGCAGAGGGCACACTGCCGGTCGGTGCTGGGGAGGTTCCTCTGGGAGTCGAGGCAGCAGGCAGGGCACTCTCAGGTCACCCCAGGTGAGTCGGCACCATGCTCACATGTTCCTGTATATTCATTTTCCTGATTTTTCCCCGCATTCCCAGTATAAGGCGCTCGTAGATTCAGGCACAGCTGGGAATTTCATTGACAGGTAATTTGCCCATGGTTTAGGGATCCCCATTGTTCCAGTGGATATGCCCTTCCCTGTTCACGCCCTAGATAGTCGACCATTAGGGTCAGAGTTAATTAGGGAGGCCACCGCACCTCTGGTCATGGTGACGCCAGAGGGTCACAAGGAGAGAATCAGTCTCTTTCTTATTGATTCTCCTGCGTTTCCCGTGGTGCTGGGCCTACCCTGGTTGGCCTGTCATGACCCCACTATTTCGTGGCAACAGAGGGCTCTCACGGGGTGGTCAAGAAAGTGTTCGGGGAGGTGTTTAGGGGTTTCTGTCGGTGCTACTACGGTGGAAAGTCCAGACCAGGTCTCCACCATGCGCATTCCCTCTGAATATGCCGATTTGGCTCTCGCCTTCTGTAAAAAGAAGACGACTCAATTACCACCCCATCGACGGGGGGATTGTGCGATAAATCTCCTGGTAGACACAGCACTTCCCAGGAGTCACGTGTATCCCCTGTCGCAGGAGGAGACGGCGGAAATGGAAACATATGTCTCTGACCTGACTGCCCTTGACCAGCACAAAAACATCCTGTGGCGTTCTGCATTAGCATCGAACAGCCCCCGTGATATGCAACTTTTCAGGGAAGTCAGGAACCAATATACACTGGCAGTTAGGAAAGCCAAGGATAGCTTTTTCAAGCGGAAATTTGCTTCCTGTAATACAAACTCAAAAAAGTTCTGGGACACTGTAAAGTCCATGGAGAATAAGAGCACCTCCTCCCAGCTGCCCACTGCACTGAGGATAGGAAACACTGTCACCACTGATAAATCTACAATAATTGAGAATTTCAATAAGCATTTTTCTACGGCTGGCCATGCTTTCCACCTGGCTACCCCTACCCCGGTCAACAGCCCTGCACCCCCCTCAGCAACTCGCCCAAGCCTCCCCCATTTCTCCTTCTCCCAAATCCAGTTAGCTGAAAGAGCTACAAAATCTGGACCCCTACAAATCAGCCGGGCTAGACAATCTGGACCCTTTCTTTCTAAAATGATCTGGCAAAATTGTTGCAACCCCTATTACTAGCCTGTTCAATCTCTTTCATGTCGTCTGAGATTCCCAAAGACTGGAAAGCAGCTGCGGTCATCCCCCCTCTTCAAAGGGGGAGACACTCGACCCAAACTGCTACAGACCAATATCTATCATACCCTGTCTTTCTAAGGTCTTTGAAAGCCAGGTCAACAAGCAGATTACCGACCATTTCGAATCCCACCGTACCTTCTCCGCATGCAATCTGGTTTCAGAGCTGGGCATGGGTGCACCTCAGCCACGCTCAAGGTCCTAAACAACATCATAACCGCCATCGATAAGAGACATTACTGTGCAGCCGTTTTCATTGATCTGGCCAAGGCTTTCGACTCTGTCAATCACCACATCCTTATCGGCAGACTCGACAGCCTTGGTTTCTCAAATAATTGCCTCGCATGGTTCACCAACTACTTCTCCGATAGAGTTCAGTGTGTCAAATCGGAGGGCCTGTTGTCCGGGCCTCTGGCAGTCTCTATGGGGGTGCCACAGGGTTCAATTCTTGGGCCGACTCTCTTCTCTGTATACATCAATGATGTCGCTCTTGCTGCTGGTGAGTCTCTGATCCACCTTTAAGCAGACGACACCATTCTGTATACTTCTGGCCCTTCTTTGGACACTGTGTTAACTACCCTCCAGACGAGCTTCAAGGCCATACAACTTACGTGGCCTCCATTCTGCTCTTAAACGCAGGTAAAACTAAATGCATGCTCTTCAACCGATTGCTGCCCGCACCCGCCCACCTAGGTGTCTGGTTAGACTGTAAACTCTCCTTCCAGACTCACATCAAACATCGCCAATCCAAAATTAGATCTACAATTGGCTTCCTATTTCGCAACAAAGCATCCTTCACTCATGCTGCCAAACCCTCGTAAAACTGACTATCCTACCGATCCTTGACTTCGGTGATGTCATTCACAAAATAGCCTCCAATACTATACTCAACAAATTGGATGCAGTCTATCACAGTGCCATCCGTTTTGTCACCAAGGCCCCATATACTACCCACCACTGCGACCAGTACACTCTCGTTGGCTGGCCCTCGCTTTTTACACTCGTCGCCATACCCACTGGCTCCAGGTCATCTACAAGTCCCTGCTAGGTAAAGCCCTGCCTTATCTCAGCTCGCTGGTCACCATAGCAGCACGCACCCATAGCACGCGCTCCAGCAGGTATATCTCACTGGTCACCCCCAAAGCCAATTCCTCCTTTGGCCGACTTTCCTTCCAGTTCTCTGCTGCTAATGACTGGAATGAACTACAAAAATCTCTGAAACTGGAGACACTTATCTCCCTCACCAGCTTTAACTTCTTTGGGAGCTAGCGCCCCACCGCTCCCTAAGAAGTTAAGCACCAGCTGTCAGAGCAGCTCACAGACCCCTGCACCTGTATATAGCCCATCTGTAAATAGCCCAACCAACTACCTCATCCCCCTACCATATTTATTTATTTATCTTGTTCCCTTGCACCCCAGTTTTTCTACATTGCACATTCATCTACTGCACATCTACCATTCCAGTGTTTATATGCTATATTGTAATTACTTTGCCACCATGGCCTATTTATTGCCTTACCTTCCTTATCTCATTTGCACTCTTTGTATATAGATTTGTTTTTCTACTGTATTATTGACTGTATGTTTGTTTTACTCCATGTGTAACTGTGTTGTTGTATGTGTCGAACTGCTTTGCTTTGTCTTGGCCAAGTCGCAGTTGTAAATGAGAACTTGTTCTCAACTTGCCTACCTGGTTAAATAAAGGTGAAATATATAAATAAAATCCCTGGGGCAGGGGTACATTCGGCCTTCCACTTCACCTGCCTCCTCGAGTTTCTTTTTTGTGAAGAAGGATGGAGGTCTGCGCCCGTGTATTGACTATCGAGGCATCAATCAGATCACGGTGAGGTATAGTTACCCGCTACCTCTCATAGCGAGTGCCATCGAGTCAATGCACGGGGCGTGCTTTTTCACAAAATTGGATCTCAGGAGCGCTTACAACCTGGTGCATATCCGGGAGGGAGACGAGTGGAAGACGGCTTTTAGTACCACCTCAGGGCACTATGAGTACCTCGTCATGCCGTACGGTTTGATGAATGCTCCATCAGTCTTCCATGCTTTTGTAGACGAGATTTTCAGGGACCTGCATGGGCAGGGTGTGGTGGTGTATATTGATGACATTCTGATATACTCTGCCACATGCGCCGAGCATGTGTCCCTGGTGCACAGGGTGCTTGGTCGACTGTTGGAGCATGACCTGTACATCAAGGCTGAGAAATGTCTGTTCTTTAAACAGTCCGTCTCCTTCCTAGGGTACCGCATTTCCACATCAGGGGTGGAGATGTAGAGTGACCGCATTTCAGCTGTACGTAATTGGCCGACTCCCACCACAGTAAAGGAAGTGCAGCGGTTTCTAGGGTTTGCCAACGACTACCGGAGGTTTATCCGGGGCTTTGGTCAGGTACCGGCTCCCATTACCTCACTGCTGAAGGGGGGACCTGTGCGTTTGCAGTGGTCAGCTGGGGCGGACAGGGCTTTTGGTCACCTGGAGGCTCTGTTTACCTCGGCTCCCTTGCTGGCTCATCCGGATCCCTCTTTGGCGTTCATAGTGGAGGTGGACGCGTCCGAGGCTGGGATAGGAGCCGTGCTCTCTCAGCGCTCGGCTACGCCACCAAAGCTCCGCCCCTGTGCCTTCTTTTCGAAGAAGCTCATCCTGGCGGAGCGAAACTATGATGTGGGGGACCGGGAGCGGTTGGCTGTCGTCAAGGCCTTGAAGGCGTGGAGACATTGGCTTGAGGGGGCTCAACCGCCTTTTCTCATCTGGACTGACCACCGCAATCTGGAGTACATCCGGGCTGTGAGG
The DNA here is from genome assembly GCA_030435695.1 of Brachymystax lenok tsinlingensis. NCBI lineage: Eukaryota > Metazoa > Chordata > Actinopteri > Salmoniformes > Salmonidae > Brachymystax > Brachymystax lenok. The sequence continues at coordinate 37,540,838 of CM059813.1, forward strand.
AGACTGAACCCTCGTCAGGCAAGGTGGGCCATGTTCTTTACCCGTTTTGTTTTCACCCTGTCCTACAGACCAGGTTCCCAGAATGCGAAGGCAGACGCACTGTCCCGGATGTTTGACACAGAGGAGCGGTCCATGGATCACACTCCCATACTCTCGGCCTCTTGCCTAGTGGCACCAGTAGTGTGGGAGCTGGACGCGGACATCAAGCGGGCTTTACGTACAGAGCCCACTCCTCTCCAGTGTCCAGCTGGGCGTCTGTACGTTCCGTCTGCTGTCCATGACCGGTTGATCTATTGGGCTCACACGTCACCCTCCTCTGGTCATCCGGGCATCGGTCGGACAGTGCGCTGTCTTAGTGGGAAGTACTTGTGGTCCACCTTGGCTAAGGATGTGACGGTTTATGTTTCCTCCTGCTCGGTGTGCGTCCAGTGCAAGGCCCTTAGGCACCTGCCCAGAGGGAAGTTACAACCCTTACCCGTTCCACAACGGCCGTGGTCGCACCTTTCGGTGGACTTCTTAACGGATCTTACTCCCTCACAGGGTAACACCACGAACCTGGTCGTTTTGGATCGGTTTTCTAAGTCCTGCTGTCTCCTCCCTTTGCACGGTCTCCCTACGGCCCTACAGACTGCGGAGGCCCTGTTCACTCACGTCTTCCGGCACTATGGGGTGCCTGAGGACATAGTATCTGATCGAGGTCCCCAGTTCATGTCAAGGGTCTGGAGGGCGTTCATGGAACGTCTTGGGGTCTCAGTTAGCCTTACCTTGGGTTCTCACCCCGAGAGTAACGGCCAGGTGGAGAGAGTGAACCAGGATGTGGGTAGGTTTCTGCGGTCTTATTGCCAGGACCGGCCGGGGGAGTGGGCGACGTTCATACCCTGGGCAGAGATGGCCCAAAACTTGCTCTGCCACTCCTCCACTAACCTCTCCCCCTTCCAGTGCGTATTGGGGTACCAGCCGGTTCTGGCGCCTTGGCATCAGAGCCAGATCGAGGCTCCTGCGGTGGACGACTGGTTTAGGCGCTCGGAGGAGACATGGGACACCGCTCATGTGCACCTTCAGCGGGCTGTGAGGCGTCAGAAAGCGAGTGCAGACCGCCACCGCAGTGAGGACCTGGTGTTTGCACCGGGGGACCAGGTCTGGCTCTCGACGCGAAACCTGCCCCTCCACTTGCCCTTCTGGAAGCTGGGTCCGCGGTTTGTGGGGCCATTCAAAGTCCTGAGGAGACTGAACGAGGTTTGCTACAGGTTACAGCTTCCCCCAGATTACCGTATTAACCCCTCGTTCCATGTGTCGTATTGGACCCTTCGATGCTGCGGGAGTTCCACCGTCTCCATCCGGATCGCCCTGCACCTCGGCCTCCGGGTCATCCCCGAGGTCGGTGTCGGCGCGCTGCTGGAGCCGCGCATCAAGGGGGGGTACTGTCATGACTTCCGCCTAAGTCGGCGTCCGGCGGTCGACATCACCGGTCTTCTAGCCATCGCTATCGCCGATCCACTTTTCATTTTTCCATTTGTTTTGTCTTTGTTTCTACACACCTGGTTTCAATTCCCAAATTACATGTTCATTATTTAAACCTCTGTTTCTACCATGTTTGTGTGCGTGTTTATATTCATTGTTCTAATTGGTTATGATACGGCTGGTTTATTGTTTGCCGGGTTCTGTGTTTTACACCCGTTATTTTGGAGGCCGGTATTTTTTCCCACACTTTGTATCGTTTGTGTACTGGTGCAGTTTTCTTATTAAATACCTTGTCCACACATCTCTGCTATCCTGCACCTGACTCACTGAACCAGTACCCACCAATCTTGACAAGCTTGCAATATCAGTTGGTTTTGTGAGGAATTAGCTGAATTTGCCTTTTTCCCAGAATTTCATTTAAGCTTTTTACAATCATTTACCTTTGTTTCATAGTGTAGTTTCTTCTTTTTATTCAGTTTAGTCACATGATTTCTCAATTTGCAATAAATTTGCCAATCGGTTGTGCAGCCAGACTTATTTGCCATTCCTTTTGCCTCATCTCTCTCAACCATACAATTTTTTAATTCCCCATCAATCCACAGGGATTCAAGTCATTTTTTTTTATTTAACCTTTATTTAACTAGGCAAGTTAGTTAAGAACAAATTCTTATTTACAATGACAGCCTACTCCGGCCAAACCTGGACGACGCTGGGCCAATTGTGCACCGCCTTGGTCCATTCTTAACGACGATCGTGAAAGCTGGCACTTTAGGAGCCAGAAAGCACTTTTTATCACAATAATAAATCTAAATGTAACAATTATTAAAATGACATTTGAAAGTGTGTAAAAACAGGACATTAAAGCTAAGAGGCATCCTTTCCTTTAGCTTTTTGGTGTTTCCCAGATCACTAACTGGGTGTGATATAGTGGGCCAGGAGACACAAGTCATATCACCTCACCCACCAGCGTACTTTTTACATTTATTTAACTGGGCAAATAAAGAACAAATGCTTTTTTCAATGACAGCCTAGGAACAGCCTTGTTCAGGGGTAGAACAACAGATTTTTAACTTGTCAGCTCGGTGATTGATCCTTGCAACCTTCCGGTTACAAGTCCAACACTCTAACCACTAGGCTACCTGCCACCCCAGTTGCCAGGCAAGGCCAGGGGAAAGTGGCGCTCACAAGCCAAAACGTCATCCAGTTGTGTGCTACCTCATCCATTTCCTATATGTTACATCAGGCACAACAGTGTTAAAATCATGACAATGCACTAATCCTGCTGTAAAAAATGTATTTATTTCTCGAATTTAAGGAAATGTTTAGATACATTGTAACACGCTAACTGTGGAGATAACTCTCACCAGCCTGCCATAGATTTCTGAAGTGATTTGTTCTATACGAAAAGCATCACAGCTCAGGGAAAGTTCCATGAATCCTATAACACGTGGACAGGTGGACTGCTTGCATGTAGAGCAAATGTTGTGTGAGCAGACCATAGCCCTATAGATTATATTGATAATTGATAAATGCAAATAAACCAATGAGACACTTATCAATATCAATGTTTGACATCTCATTATTTCACCAATCATGTTTTTTAAGGGTTTTGGTCTCATCACTTACATTCTGGATATGAATTTATAAATCAACAGATGATAATCACTTGAGCCAAAAGTGTTAATTCATATCTATTTATTTTACCACCAAAAGGGGCATGCTGTGGTTTGATTGTTTTAAACAGATAAAAAAGTTTGGCAATTGTACAATTGTACAGTGGATGGATGTTCACTAAGTAAAAACACACAAATCATTTTGTACAGTGGATGGAGCGATAACAATGGCAACATAGAATTATTTTAATATCTTCCCTAATAGTGGAACAAAGGGACCTAGCCTGCTCAGTAAAGCCAGATTGACCAAACGTGACAGCAACCGTTTGTTGGACTGTGTATTCTGTTACTGAATAGTGACAAGAGAGATCTGGTAGGCAAAGTAGGAAGATGAATTGCATTAGCACAGGAAATAGTAGCCGCATAGTAAAGAAGGAAGAATAAAAGCTCTGCATAAACACTGAGGTATATCAATACCGATGGAATGAGGGGGGGACTGTGTGTCTGTCTGTGTGTGTGTGTGTGTGCGTGTTTGTGTGTAGGCTTGTATGTTTGCGCACGTTTGTGTTTACAGTATGTGTGTGTTTGTGGGAAAGAAGAGGGAGATGAAACTGTAGAGAAGAGTGAGGAAGTAGAGCAGAAGAATATGGGACTGACATAAAGGAATCCAGGATAATTCTGCCTCAAGATGAGTGAGGGCTGGAAAACAGCAGACTGGAAGATCCAGAGGTCGTTCCCATGGAAACCTTGGCCCATGGCTATCGGTGACCCTCCCGCCTGCCAATACAAGAGAAGCACAGATTGTAGGTCACATATGGCACCAACAGTCCAATCAGGCCTAATCTGGCTTGACTCAAGGGTCATAAATTAAACTGCAAAGCGGGTTTCCACTCTGGCTTATCTCACCAGCAAGGCTCAAGTCTATGATAATGTCCATGATTAGGAATGACAACAGGGAGAAGCCAACAATGAAATGTATATGTCAACTAATGTATACAATTATACCCCGCAATAGGAATACACAAGTGACATCAATTGGCAACTTGGTGATACATGACTCCAATGTCAATGATTTAAAGGGGTAATCTTCCTATTCACATTATCACATTTGACATAAAATGTATACTATTACTTAAATGTTCTTATACATTTTATATCTTACCCATTTATGTAAGTTTGACTAATTCAATTGAGACCGTAGATATTTATAGAACATGTATAATAGTACATCTGTCGTCGATAAAGTGACTGTGACTTTAAGAATACCACTGTGGGGTGTTGAATCATGGATGTCTATTACTGTACATCCTCTCACGTAAATATGAAGAAACAAACTGCAGCTGACAGCAACTGGAATTACACATTAAAGGCTCAGTAAAGTAATAAACATGATTTTCCTGTACTTTATATTTCCACTTTATGATACTGTGAAATTGTGAAAATTATGATTATACCCGTTTAGTGTAAGAGCTGTTTGAAAAGACTGCCTGAAATTTCAGCCTGTTTTGGTGTGATGGAGTTTTTGCCTGACATCACCAGGTGGTAAATTGGGTAATAGACCAATAAAAAAGATACTGTAGTTCCAAACGTCTCTGCCAATAACAGCTGGTTTTTGGTTTTCCCGTCCCAAATCAGACCACAGTCCTGGCAAAATTATTTTAATTGAAAACAATCACAGTAAGCTTGTTACCCAGAAATCGTTTGATAGTGAGATAAAAATGGCTGCATTGGAACTTTAATGGTAATTCTTGAAGTGCTATATTAATATTTTAGAATTTTGGTCTTTGAGAAGAAAAAAATATTTGTCCAGCCATTCAATATCAACCCCTCTGTCAAACTGTTGAGAACCACTTTATGTATTTTATAACACTGAAAAACTGCAAAATGACAGAAGAGATACTACACGTGTCCCATGGTCTTAGAGACATGTTGGAAACATACAGGATGCCCCTGGCCCTAGCAGTTAGTCAGACACATTCTGTTCCTTCTCTGTCTACACTACAGTGCTCCTTCAGGTGCACTTAAGGGAATTGGTTGAATCAAGTTGTTTTTTATTATTGTACAAAGTGCTTACATTTACCGTCATATTATGACATACTGTATGCCTAAAATTGTGTAAAAACATCTCCATCTCTAAGCAATAGACGAATGCAAAGACACAATTGAAAGGGGGAGAATGATGACAGATTGGCACTATACTCTGCTGTGTAGCATTTAGCAGACATTTTATCAATACAATCATTATTTTGTAGCATTGATGTCCAGAACCATCAGGGTAAGAGACTAAGGTAGCCAATACATTACTGTATAACAATGCTTTGCAAATAGCAAGACTGCAGAAAAACAGAGAAGATGTGAATGATTTAAATGTCTGGAACGGAATCACCCTGCAAATAGCCAAACTCTGCGGCCCTATGGTTTTATGTGAAGTCTACAAAGAGGTTCTAGATTCACTCACATGGCAATGTAGGATCGAGTACAGGCTCCCTTTCTCTGAGGTTCACATAGTTGTTAAATCTCACTTTTACGCTAGGTTATACAGACCATGAAGCTGACTAAGGTATTAATTCTGAACTATGCATGAATAAAATGCATTTCTATGTAGAAAGAGTATTACTTTATTTCAGCCACAGGGTTAGGTCCAGAGAGGGAAACACATAGTCACCAACATGCAACACACAAAACGCCCCATTCATCCGCATGTACACCTACTGTATAGAAAGTAGCATAGCTAGAGAAGGCTCATCTAATCCGGATGTTATCACAAACACAAAAACAAAAGGAGAGAAGGAGAGAAAGCACAGGCAGCTCAGGGGAATGTACATATTTAATACAAATAAAAGCGACAAAGTGCATTAGTTCTGAAGGGTAAGCAATGTTCAGCGACTAATGCTCTGACGCAAAATGTTTTTTTTCTCCAGTTTACAAGCAATGAAATATATATTTCCATGATATTTCGTCTGCCATGTTCAGTCTAAACAAGTGGCACTCTACTAGGGCAGCTTCGGTCAAATAACAAAAAAAAGCTCAAAATCTCTCTCTCTCTCCGCTGCCCCGTGGTCGGAGATTTCATGAGTGAGCTGGTAATAATCACGGGTGACTGGATTCTCACCTTTCCTGAGAATTTGCAGCAAATAGGAGCCAAACGGAAATAAAACACAGTGAGTGGTGGCTACAGTAGAGAGGCTTTTAATAGCCAGATGTGAATGTCTCCTGGCACTACTCTGAAGCTGGTGGAATTGCTATATTTCTCTGGAGGAAGAGAATGTGAGAGAAAAGGAAGAGAGGGGTTTCAATGAATCTTATGGTACATTAATATGGTTAGAGGGGGAGAGTACCCTGACTTTTTGCAGCAAATATGAAGTAATTAGGTTACATTTTGGAGGAAAGTGAATGTCATAGAGTAGTCAGACTTATCTGGTTTAGACATTTAAAAGTTATTACATTTTCCTAAAATAGAGGTGATAACTGCCTTAGGAACCCAAACGCTCCATCATACATGGCATTCTTGAAGTTCAAGTAATTTTATTTAAATGATAACAAATTACTTACCTTCTCATATACTCTTACTTATTTAACTTCATCCAAGGACTGTTATTATAATATGAATATGCTTTGTTTTTTTCAATATGGTATACAGATATTGTTATTGTTTCAAAACAAGCTAATCTTCAGACAGTTGTATAATTTTACAGTGTAATTAGTTGTTGTTGTTAGTACTTCTGGAAATGTTGACCTGTTGTCACTTTTTCACATTTGCTTATTTTAAGTGCCAGGGTAGCCTTTTCCTGCCGTCAATGACCAAAAGCACCCTATTTGGCCTCATGGGTGGAATATTATTCATAATTTTCATAATTTATTAAGATTATTTAAAAAAACAGACGAAAATCCGGTGTTTCTATGTCAAACAGTTTTGCTATATTTCAGTCTTCTGTGATGTATATAAAGTGTAATATTGGGATTAAAAACTCAAAATAGAATACATTTCAACTCTATATTTGACATGGTACAGGTGTCTTATTTTTTTAAGCCCATAACCATGTGGGGTGACTTTGACGCTAATGCCATGTGGGTGAGGTGTATACTTTAGTTTCAATGTAGATTTATTTAAGACTACCAATAATCACTCTGTGTGGCACCGATTTAGCCCACTGCAGTAAAAGCTTAAACCTAGAGCCAAAGCGGGCAAGAAGTGCACTAATGACATTAGGCACAACCTAAATGTCTTCTCACTCTATGGTGCCTCTCTGACTGTGGGTCACTATGTCTATAAAATGTCTCAGAGGTTTAGTGAACATGATGGAACTTTCTGGTACAGTCAAGTGCACTCAACGTGAGGGATCAGATTTTGTTATTTTATCTATACATAATCAAACAATGTTCAACCTTTCAGAACCCTTGTTTTAAGAGACTGCCTCTCTACAAGGTTGTTAAGGAAGAGAGACAAAACTGAGTTGGAGGAAAAGGTGGCAAGAGCACGACTTTGACGCTAACGCAAGCTGAATCGTCCTGGAATGCCTCTGGTTTCAATTGGAAAAAAGTACCATGCATGGAGAGGTGACACAAGCCTGCTCTCTGATATGTACGTGTAAGTGAAGGCTTCTGAGCAAGCTGCAGCGGAGCCTGGAGGCCAAGAAAATATATTTCATGAGTAATTTAATATCTGGAACATGAGCGCGGACCACTCAGGATACTGCCCCGAAAACAGACAGTGATCCAAGAGACACGCGAGAGACGGGGAGAGAGGAGGACGAGGGGGCGGTTAGTACATAACTGGTGGGGGCACAGTACACACGCCACCCTAATCGCCCCACTCACCTTCTCTGGTCCAATAGCCAGGCTCGATCTGTCCATCGCTGATGTGCCCATGTGTGTCAGCTCTGGGGGCTGAGGGCCAATGGATGCAACTACCACCTGTATCAGAGGAACTCTTTATATAGAGCATGTGAATGATGAGATGACTACTGTATAACAGTGTTAGCTGCCTGGATAAAGTACTACTTTAAAGTTTAAATTGCTGAGGTACCATAATGAAAGCAAAGTTCAGGTTGCAGACCTGGGTTCACCTGGGTCTATTTAAAAAGCATATTTTCTGTGCATTTGACTATTTTCTAATAATGTGGCCCAAATCAACTACCTCTATTGGAAGTATTTGAAAGTATTTTCAAATAATGTCCTAGAAATAGCCTACTATTTTCAAATACCTGGGTTAATTGCATGGGAGTGTGTTTGAATCAGCCTATTTGAGTATTTTCAAATACAGTTGAAGTCGGAAGTTTACATACACCTTAGCCAAATACATTTAAACTCAGTTTTTCACAATTCCTGACATTTAATCCTAGTAATAATTTCCTGTCTTAGGTCAGTTAGGATCACCACTCTGTTTAAGAATTTGAAATGTCAGAATAAGAGTAGAGAGAATGATTTATTTCAGCTTTTATTTCTCTCATCACATTCCCAGTGGATCAGAAGTTTACATACACTCAATTAGTATTTGGTAGCATTGACTTTAAATTGTTTAACGTTTTGGGTAGCCTTCCACAAGCTTCCCACAATAAGTTGGGTGAATTTTGGCCCATTCCTCCTGACAGAGCTGGTGTATCTGAGTCAGGTTTGTAGGTCTCCTTGCTCACACACGCTTTTTCAGTTTTGCCCACAAATTTTCTATGGGATTGAGGTCAGGGCTTTGTGATGGCCACTCCAATACCTTGACTTTGTTGTCCTTAAGCCATTGTGCCACAACTTTGGACGTATCCTTGTGGTCATTGTCCATTTGGAAGACCCATTTGCGACCAAGCTTTAACTTCCTGACTGATGTCTTGAGATATTGCGTCAATATATACACAAAATTGTCCTTCCTCATGATGCCATCTATTTTGTAAAGTCCACCAGTCCCTCCTGCAGCAAAGCACCCCCACAACATGATGCTGCCACCCCCGTGCTTCACGGTTGGGATGGTGTTCTTTGTCTTGCAAGCCTCCCCCTTTTTCCTCCAAACATAATAATGGTCATTATGGCAATCATGGCCATTTTTGTTTCATCAGACCAGAGGACATTTCTCTAAAAAGTACGATCTTTGTTCCCATATGCAGTTGCAAAGCGTAGTCTGGCTTTTTTATGGTGGTTTTGGAATAGTGGTTTCTTCCTTGCTGTGTCGATATAGGACTCGTTTTACTGTGGATATAGATACCTTTGTACCTGTTTCCCCCAGCATCTTCACAAGGTCCTTTGCTGTTGTTCTGGGATTGATTTGCACTTTTTGCACCAAAGTACGTTAATCTCTAGGAGACAGAATGCGTCTCCTTCCTGAGCGATATGACGGCTGCATGGTCCCATGGTGTTTATACTTGCGTACTATTGTTTTTACAGATGAACGTGGTACCTTCAGGCGTTTGGAAATTGCTCCAAAGGAAGAACCAGACTTGTGGAGGTCTACAATTTTTTTCTGAGGTATTGGCTGCTTTCTTTTAATTTTCCCATGATGTCAAGCAAAGAAGCACTGAGTTTGAAGGTAGGCCTTGAAATACATCCACAGGTACACCTCCAATTGACTCAAATTATGTCAATTATGTCAATTAGCCTATGAGAAGCTTCTAATTTTCTGGAATTTTCCGAGCTGTTTAAAGGCACAGTCAACTTAGGGTATGTAAACTTCTGACCCACTGGAATTGTGATACAGTGAATGATAAGTGAAATAATCTGTCAGTAAACAATTGTTGGAAAAATTACTTGTGTCATGCACAAAGTAGATGTCCTAACCATCTTGCAAAAACTACAGTTTGGTAATTTTAACAAGACATTTGTGGAGTGGTTGAAAAATGAGTTTTAATGACTCCAACCTAAGTGTATGTAAACTTCCGACTTCAACTATACTTCGGAATGTAAGTGAAAGTATTGAGATATTTTAAATTGTATTTGAACCCAGCTCTGTTGTACAGTACTATGATCACTGAACGTTTGCGTGTTGACTACATTTTATGGGTAATGCCAAGGCAATGAATGAATTACTTCTGAGTGGGTGGCTCTTCACAAGCTGTGCTCATTGTCCCTGTAGCTAATGAGGTATTGAAAGTCTGTGAGATTCAGAACACGCTGATTATAGTCAAGGGTTCTCAGACCTAGAGCAGCATCTGTTACAGCTCGTACACACCAGCACCTGAATGTTTCAGGGAGCCCCTGGGACACCACACCAGGGCAACCTCATGCCTTGTGAGAGATAGCACTGTTTGCAAACTGGCAAGTCTAATGGGAATTCAACTGCATATAACAGTATAGGACACTGCAATAAAAGGGTATAACATGTAGATTAGGGTAGTAGGGGTGCGCCTCTCTGAAGAAACAAAGAGGTCGAATAGAGTGTTTGCTCTTTGGTAGTCTACTCTACGCAGAATTTATGGGTGATTCACATATTGTAGTTACTTTTACTGTATTTACGTATAGTATGTAACAGTTTTGCTTCCGTCCCTCTCCTTGCCCCGAACCAGGGACCCTCTGCACACATCAACAACTGCCTCCCACGAAGCATCGTGACCCATCGCTCCACAAAAGCCACGGCCCTTGCAGAGCAAGGGAAACAACTACTTCAAGGTCTCAGAGCGAGTGACGTCAACAATTGAAACACTATTAGCGCGCACCCCGCTAACTAGCTAACCATTTCACACCAGTTACACATACAAGCATATTAGATCAAATGTACAAATGAGAGAATTTCAGTGAGCTTATAACTACTACCCTAAATGTATGTCAAGCATGTTAATTTGTCCCTTGAACTTTTCCAGTTATCTCAACAAACGTGACAAAGGGCACACGGATGGGCAGGAGGCTGGGTTGCCATGACCCAAAAGTTGTCCCACATGTTTGTTGATAAGTTGTGATATGAACGTGAAGTTCTATTATGTGGATCACTTTAATGGAATAAGCCCCGGGTTATCCAGCTACACCAAACATTTCCCTGGGTTAGATTTCCTTTTCCCCCATGGACCGCCACTGAACCAGTGACTCTCTGGGAATGACATCTTTCTCTCCCTCAACAGGATGATCCAGTGAAGCTGCTGACAGTAAAATCGATGTCTGTCAACGCGCTGTCATCTCCACTGCCACCAGGGGCCTTGATGACTGAATGTGTTGACTGACGATCCACAGACGATGTGACCTATGTTGGAGGTGAAGAGACAGAGAGAGTGTGAGAACATTCACAGGTCCTGGCCCACTTTTATGGATATTTTCTGATTACATTAATTTGACTATATTGGGCACCTCCTAAGAATTGAGATACATAAATGAAAATAGAATTAATTATTAGCTGGATCCCATCTTGATGTCTCTCCGAATGACATAATGATCCAACGTTTTACGTAAATGACAGAAGTTAGTTGTTTGATGAAGTGAACATAATGAGTCAATTGAACATGATGCTAAAAGCAAGGCAAAGTGCAGATTAAATGTCAGAATTATTTTGAGAAATACATACATTTAACATTATGTAATACTGTTGGAGGAAGTTACAGAGAGGGAAAAAAGACAAGTGCATGTAAATTGTCCTCTTGTGCTCATAATTGGAATGATCTATTGTCCATATTAAACTTCTGTTAAAACACGAGCTCATATTGAATAGTAGATTTGCTTTGGTTAATTGTTTTTTCGTCACTAGTTAGGCCTCTGGAGAGAAGCTTGAGATACACCATAATAGCAAATCACCATATTTGTGAAAAGCCAGCATTCAATTATCCATTTACATTTCTCTAATATATTACTTTTCATTACCCTGCCCGCACCCAAAAATAATCTAATCAGTTTAAATGCTTGGCTACATTTACATGACAAAAAATTAGGAGAAAGGAAATACCCAAGCCATTTTACTTAATTTAAACACTGAGCCTTGAAAATAGCTTTTAAACAGTGACACTCCTAATCTTCTATGATTCTGTTCTAACCAGAGTGGTAATGAGCAGTCATGGTGTGAGGGCTGGTATGCTGCTGTGGGGTGTATCTATCTGTTTTGGTTGACGGGGCATTTGTGCCTCCCTGGCACTGACCCTGGCCATCAGCCAGACTGGATCAGGGGTGTGAGACAGAGGTCAGGAAGAGTTGGCCCTCTGAACTGGCTGATCTGGGCAGAGCAGAGTGGGTCAATCCTACCATACCCCGAGGGCATCCCACTGCTGCCTGTTAAAGTTCTGTTAGAGAGGCAGTCGCAACACACCAGGCCCTCTGGCCAGATCTGCAGGCACAATTAATGGGCCAACAACAGTTAATAAGGAGTGTAATTAACAATCTACTAAACTAATATGAGAAACAATTAGGTTCTGTAGGTAGGAGGCACATTCTACTATATGTGTTGACTACAGTTTCATATTGGATCTTTTTTTATTTATCGTGATTGTGGTCTTCATGGTATTGAAAAACATACAAATATATCAGTTTCCATTTTTATATGATCCCCTATGGGTGTTTCCAATCTCACTAGCTAAATTGCTGTTTTTTATCAACAAAATACAATTTTTTTACAACAATCTGCTCTTAATAAAAATATGGCCACAAATCAACTATTCATGTTTTTAATGGAACTGTTCCATCAAACTACGTATCCACTCTTTCTAGCATGTAAACGTTTTAGCCTCTGTTACTTTCCTTAATTATACAGCATAATAATTTTTCACTATTGCTACTGATATTGTTTATTAAAACCCCCCCAGTGCAATATAACTATATTAATACATTCATCCTCAAACAAAGTAATATGGTAATAACAAAGATATTGCATGTTCAACGTGTTGCTCAGTTGGTAGAGTTTGTTTCTTGCAACGCCAGGGTTGTGGGTTCAATTCCCACAGGGTCTTGTATGGGGAAAAGTATAAAAATGTATCCAATCATGACTGTAAGTTGACACTTGAGTGAACAAGCGTGAAGCATGAAGGAGCACTGGCAACAGATGTAACTTCCTCCTATTTGCTTTTCCTACGAATTGCATCCCATTTTAGCACCATCGAGAACATCCTGACCGTCTGCATCACCGCCTGGTATGGCAACTGCTGACCGTAAGGCGCTACAGAGGGTAGTGCGTACGGCCCAGTACATCACTGGGGCCAAGCTTCCTGACATCCAGGACCTATATACTAGGCGGTGTCAGAGGAAAGCCAAAGAAATTGTCAAAGACACCCAAGTCATAGACTGTTCTCTCCGCTACCGCACAGCAAGTAATATCGGGAGCGCCAAGTCCAGGACCAAAAGGCGCCTTAACAACTTCTACCCCGCAAGCCATAAGACTGCTGAATAACTAATCAAATGGACACCCGGACATTGACTCGGCACCGGTAAACCCGGACTATCTACATTGACCCCCTTTATTTTTACACTGATGCTACTCGCTGTTAATTATCTATGCATTGTCACTTTACAAATTAACTTGACTATCCTGTACATTGACTTGGTACCGGTACCCCATGTATATAGCCTCGTTATTGTTATGTAAATGTATTGTGTTATTTTTTTTTTTTTTTACTTTAGTTTATTTAGTAAATATCAACTCTATTTCTTGAACTGCATTGTTGGTTAAGGGCTTATAAGTAAGAATTTCACGGTAAGGTCTACACATGTTGTATTCGGCACATGTGACAAATTAAATTTGATTTGAATAACGACTGTGGACTGGGGCACACCCATACGCAACATGTTGTGCTTTATGCTAGAAGTTGACAGGCCTTAGCTGACCTACATAGACCACAATGCAGTATCAGCGCCTAAAGGGTACGCTGTGTCCAGATGCCAGTTCATGAAAATAGGTCAGAGGTCAGTCGAAACAAATGAAAAGTAGGCATAGGAAATCAACAAAAAAGATCCCCAGTCTGTTTACACAACAATACATTGGGATAGGCTGAGCCTTTTTATGCTGGTTCACATTAGACACTGCAGGCGACAACCCAGCATGCAAAACAACATGTTAGGGGCATGGAGGGGGTAGGGTGAGAAGGGTGGGGGGGGTGGTGGGTGCTGGGTGCTGGCTTACATGTGTGAGAATTCTGGAGTAGTCTTCCTCATTTAGTACAGTAGATCCTCGCTGGACCAAGCCTTAAAAAGCCTTATGAGAGAGTAATTTGTATTATCTCAGCAGCAACTGATTTCAAAAGGGTTTAGAGGGATGTACTGCACTACATTATTTGTGTGAGATGCTCATAGGAAAATTGTATCATCATATATTGTAGGACATTCAAACTGAAAACCATAGTACTTTAAGGAAATTACATGCTGCTTATAAACTGTGTCCTGCATGAATTGTGAGGCCCCACAAGCCATATTCATTAAAAGGAACCTTCCTCATGTCAGAATTTTAACTATGTAATTCATGTCTACATCGCTATAAACATTTCCTGGATCAACATGCATATCCTTTGAATTATCACAGTACTACTGTGTATACAATGACGTGAGGGTTCTGGCAACAGTTCATTTTCAGCTCCCCTCTAATACAACTGACTTGTTAAAGGGGCAGTGAAGTAGATTTTCTTGTGTTTTACATATTTACAGTATTTCCACACTAAAAGGTTGGAATAATACTGTGAAATTTGAAAATTATGATATTGCCCTTTTAATGTAAGAACTGTTCGAAAAGACCCCCTAAAATGTCTGCTTGTTTTGCATTGGTGGGGATTTGGGCTGCCTGACGACATCATCAGGCGGTATAAGTTAATAGACCAATAACAAAGAGAGTTTGCCCTTCTCTCTACTAATAAGGCTCCTCCAATTAGGCCCCTCAATCAGACCACTCACAGACACTCCTAAGAAAATTATTGCTTGAGAAATAGAATTTTGCTAAGAAGCTATTTTTGTTTTCTTTTTGACCATTTTAATTGAAACCAATCACAGTAAGGTACTTAATTGTTACCCAGAAATGATTTGATATTGAAATAAAAATGGCTGTATTGGACCTTTATGATCTTGGCATGCAACACAAGGGTATGTTGCCCTTTGTGGATCATCACAAAATGAGATACTGCATCCTGACTTCCCCCGGAGGATCTGTCTTGATTGCTAATTTTCTATCTGGAATGGGAAATCCTGTGAGGTTTATGTGGGGGGCAACGGTTGGCAAGGCTGCTTAGACTTGAAATGTAAATGCAAAATAAAAAGTTGGAAGATGGCTGAGGGGCAAACACAAAGTACCAGCTCTGTTTTTGCTCAACTTCGGTCCTCCTTTCAACAAGGGGGCACAGGGGCAGGCCATGTCAAAGATGCATCTTTCTTGACCAGGCACAGTGACTACACAGGGTTCTACTCTGGGATAATTTTGTGAGGGTTGAGCTTGCCCACATTCTTTTCCGATGTTCAAATATTGATGTGTAGCTCAGGCTTTATTGTGCCCATTGGTTTATAATATTGGATTTAGGTCTTAACTTCACAATTGTTTGGACACAGGGATAAAGAGAATGATCTATGTATTTCAGACTCCACCCACCGCCTGAGTGTCAGATGGTGAACCATATAGGCTACGTCCCAATATTCTCTCTTTTCTACCCAAGTGTGCACTTGTTCACCTTCCTTCAAAGTGTATGGAAACTCCCTCTAATCCATGCTTACACAAATACAAATTTGTGGGGAGTAGCGAACGAGTGCTCTCTCCAGGAGGAAGGATAGATTATTGGGATGCAACCATATTTATTGAGATGCTTACTGTAACATAGAGACCAGAAAACACATAAAATTAGCTTGTTTGAGAGGATCATGGAGGCCATCTAGTGGCCATTTGAAAGACTCCTTTCCAACTTTGCTCCATTGAAATAGCTGACGGAATACATGCTCTCAACAAGTGAGTGCAGATGTGACGGTCTATCCAGAGCCATTTATCCGTTACACTATAGCCATATCAAGGAAGATGTGCATTCAAAACATTATTCTGCAAACTACTCGACAATAACATACTGTGCAAAGATTGAGGGTGCAATATCACAAGTTGGCTTGCCACCTTAAGCATAGAAAAACAAGGAGAACATACACTGCATGATCAAAGGTATGTGGGCACCTGCTCATCGAACATCTCATTTCAAAATCATGGGCATTAATATGGAGTTGGTCCCCCCTTTGCTGTCATAACAGCCTCCACTCTTCTGGGAAGGCTTTCCACTAGACGTTGGAACATTGCTGCAGGGACTTGCTTCCATTCAACCACAGGAGCACTAGTGAGGTCGGGCGATTAGGCCTGGCTACCAGTCAGCTCTCCAACTCATTCCAAAGGTGTTCGATGGTGTTGAGGTCAGGGCTCTGTGCTGGCCAGTCATGTTCTTCCACACCGATCTGGATAAACCATTTCTGTATGGACCTCACTTTGTGCAAGTGGGGCATTGTCATGCTGAAACAGGAAAGGGCCTTCCCCAAATAGTTGGAAGCACAGAATTGTCTAGAATGTCATTGTATGCTGTAGCGTTAAGATATCCCTTCACTGAAACTAAGGGGCCTAGCCTGAACCATGAAAAACAGCCACAGACCATTATTCATCCTCCACCAAACTTTACTCCCAGTTCGATGCATACACATCTTGAACTCTTGAAAAATGCTTGGCTAATGGCCAACAAGCTGCATAAACTTAAAGTACAGCTATAATGCTTGTAATCCAATTATGCTGTAAAAACTATATTAATAGATTTATTTTTATAATACATTTTTTGTTCTTACATTAAACTGCCGGCAATGCTGTTATCAAGGTCTCATTTCCTTACACCTCGATCACACCGACAGCGTCTTTGCATTTTGGTACACCAGAAGGAAACTCAACAAAAAAAGAAACGTCCCTTTTTCAGGACCAAGTCTTTCAAAGATAATTTGTAAAAATCAAAATAACTTCACAGATCTTCATTGTAAAGGATTTAAACACCGTTTCCCATGCTTGTTCAATGAACCATAAACAATTAATGAACATGCACCTGTGGAACGGTCATTAAGACACCAACAGCTTACAGACGGTAGGCAATTAAGGTCACAGTTATGAAAACTTAGGACACTAAAGAGGCCTTTCGACTGACTCTGAAAAACACCAAAAGAAAAATGCCCAGGGTCCCTGCTCATCTGCGTGAACGTGCCTTAGGCATGCTGCAAGGAGGCATGACTCACCTTGTTGTGCTGTGCTCACTTGAACAGGAAGGTGGCGCGGCAGTCCTTCTTGTGGGCATATTTTATCATCAAACTTTGTCATCAAAGTCTGGCATTCTCTGGATTTATGGTACTTTCAAGACAACTGGGAACTTGAGAAAAAAACAAGGTTGAATCATGATGTCAGTGATCTTCAGGTCAGAGCTCTAAAAAGAGGCCTGAGTTCCCAACTTGGAATTCCGAGTTGGATGACTGTTCAAGACTTATTTTCCCAGTCGGAACTAGTTTTTTTCAGAGTTCCCACTTGTCTTGAACTCAATAAAGTCTGAGATTTCCCAGTTCCCAGTTCAGCCATGCTGGATTAACACCATGGCCAATGTATTCAACCTTTTCTATCCTTTTAAGCTTGGAAAGAAACCCTTAAACCCAGACTTGGACCACACACCCTCTCTGAATAGCAGGCTAGTGATTGCCTTGCAGCTCTTGCAGTTAGCCACTGATTCCTTACAAACCACTCATTGTTGAATTTGAGATTCCCAACTTGTTATGTAATGTTTATGTCCAATGACCAATGAGCACCGTTACGTATAAATCTATAATTTCTCTTCATATGACAAGGATTGAAAAGGATTTAATTGTCAGTAGATTGTCGGCTTGATTCATAATGAGGACTGCTTGTCTAGCATGCTAGCTAAGATTTTGAAAGGATGATGTTGACATGATCAGTGCAATCAAAGCTACGGTAGATATAACGTGATTTTAAATATTTTTATGTGTGGTCAATGACCTGGAGCCTTCATGGATGGACACTTCTAATGTAAATCAATAGCAGCACCCAAGGGGTTTGAATTTTCGAGTTCTCCCTGTAGATTTTGCAGTGAGGTAGTGTCCCCATGAGTGACAGAACACTGAGCCAATCCCGGCGCAACTAGAGAACATTACCAACCCCTAAGCTCTGTATTTTCCACTGGCTGCTCCACCACCACAGACAGCACTGAGCTAGGCTGAAACACCTGCATTTTGGAGCTGCCTTACTCAAGAAGCAAAAAAATATGCGGCTTTATTAACTTAATAATTACATTGTTTGCAAATGGATATGTGACACGTATTAATGCTAAAATAACATGCAAAACATGCTAAATAAGTAAATACAAATATATATATACACTACTGTTAAAAAGTTTGGGGTCACTTAGAAATGTCCTTGTTTTTGAAAGAAAAGCAATTTGTTTGTCCATTATAATACAGTGTAGACATTGTTAATGTTGTAAATGACTAAATGGCAGGAAGCGGCAGATTTCTTATGGAATATCTACATAGGCGTACAGAGGCCCATTATCAGCAACCATCACTCTTGTGTTCCAATGGCACGTTGTGTTAGCTAATCCAAGTTTATCATTTTAAAAGGCTAATTGAGCATTAGAAAACCCTTTTGCAATTATGTTAGCACAGCTGAAAACTGTTGTTCTTATTAAAGAAGCAATAAAACTGTCCTTCTTTGAATAGTTGAGTATCTGGACCATTTGTGGGTTCGATTGCAGGCTCAAAATGGTTAGAAACAAAGAAATTTCTTCTGAAACTCGTCAGTCTATTATCGTTCTGTGAAATGAAAGCAATTGCATGCGAGAAATTGCCAAGAAACTGACGATCTCGTACAGCGTTGTGTACTACTCCCTTCACAGAACAGCGCAAACTGGCTCTAATCAGAATAGAAAGAGGAGTGGGAGGCCCCGGTGCACAACTGAGCAAGGGGACAAGTACATTAGAGTGTCTAGTTTGAGAAACAGTTGCCTTACAAGTCCTCAACTGGCAGCTTCATTAACAAGTACCCGCAAAACACCAGTCTCAACAGCAACAGGGAAATTGATAAGCATTCAAAACTTGGTGCATGGAGCCTCCCAAGTGGTGTAGCGGTCTAAGACATTGCATCGTAGTGCAAACTGCGTTGCTACAGATGCTAGTTCGATACCCGTGCCGACCGGGAGACCCATGAGGCGACACATGATTGGCCCAGCGTCTTCCGAGTTAGGGGAGGATTTGGCCGGCCGGGATGTCCTTGTCCCATCGTGCTGTGGCAACTCCTGTGTCAGCGTGCATGCACCTGCGGTAACCAGTTGTACATTGTTTCCCTCTACATAATGTTTTTTGGGTGGATGGGTAAAATTTATATGCATAAAATGTAGAATAGTAATATTTAAAATTACTAAATCGGGTAATTTTGTATAAATTTATTTAAATTTGCATTGGGCCGCTTCTGGGGGTATTCTGGTAAGATGCCAGCAAAGTCGGCTGAATTCCGGTAGACGGAAACGGCCCCATGTACTTGGGCCGATTCTGGGCAGTCATTCATTTTGATTCCGGGCCGAGTCCGACACCCGATTCTGGGCTGATTCAATCAGTTCCGGCCCCACGTAAGAGGATCGCTTTCCTCATTGCTAACTGGGTTTTTTATGGCCTACACTCTGCCTGGGGCAATGGGCCGAAGTAAGTAATAAGTATTTTGTATCACCAAAATCATAAACTGTTTCATTTGAATTTCTAGTAGCCTGAATAATTTATTGCATAACTGGTTGAAGTCAAATTACATGAAAATCAGATCCCTTCTCAACTTACAATATGTCTAACAAAATAAATATCCAGGCTGTAGTATAGTTTTCTATCCATTTGGGGGCAGTATGTCCCAATTTGAACATACCTTTTTCACGTGTCTTCAATACCCTCTTCTGGTGGTAGACTCAGTGACCCCATTCTGACTTTAGTAAGGCAGCAGTGGAAACTGACAAGCGAGGCTATAATATAAGACCATCTTGTTGACATTCATTCATCCAGTGTCCCTAGACAATTTCCCTATATAAATTAAAATAGCTTTTCTAAAAGTGGCACTACTATAGAGATTCATGTACCAATTGAAAATTGGGCCTAGGCTGTGAGGAGATGCTCTGCAACACATTTCCAAGAAAATCTATTCCAAACAATCTATTCCCCTTTCAATTGGAAATGGGATGGTGGTAGGCCTACGCCCTGAGATTCCCAACTGAATGTGATAAACAAACTGCAAGATTTAGGGTGCTGGCAGGTGAATGATCCCCATTGTGAAATACAAAAATAGAGAGTCTGGCGTCTTGCAACCAAAATACGTTTAGGTGATACTTTCATATATTATGTCTGTCTGTAGGCTACTGACGTTGAACTTCTCACCATGGTAACCCCACCAAGACCTTTGCAAAAAACGAGTCAAGTCTCCACACTTTTTGCAGTTGACTGCCACAAAGTTGCAGTGGTATCTGCACTGTGGTCTCTATACACAATTTTTATCGTTGGGCATTAAATTACTGTGTGTATAATTAGTAATGTTTTTGCTGCTGGTGAAAAGTCATGGGGGATTTTCATCAATACAAAATATCATTGAGTTATTTTTCAGTAATATCCATATATTCACATATGTGCATTATAATTCAATAAACCTGAAACAGTGGACTAACTTTTTGTTTATTGGTTTATTCGGATCCCCATCAGCTTTTGCTGAAGCATCAAGTATTCTTCCTGAGGTCCACACAAAAACATAAAACATGACAAGTAACAAAACACTGATAGACAAGAACAGTCACACAAATAAAATAATTCAGCAATATACAAACAATACAACTAAAGAATAATGTGTGTGTAGATTGTGTGTTAGAGTGTGATAGTGTGTCTGTGTCATTTCACAGTCCCTTTTGTGCCATGAGATGTTGTTTTATCCATTTGCTTTATGTAATTTTGCTGTTTGCTTGAGTAATGGAGATGGAAGGGAGTTCTGTGCGATCATGGCCGTTAAGTCATTTTGGACTTGGGGACTGTGAAGAGACCCCTGGTGGCATGTCTTGTGGGGTATGTATGGTTGTCTGAACTGGATGTTGTTTAATTATGCAAACAATCTCTAATTTTCATCACAGTAATATTTCTCATAAAAACTTGAAGGGAAGCAGTTAATGTCTAGTTACCCCTTAACCAGAAAAGACTGGCATGCATGTTGTTGATGTTAGTTCTGTATGTGCAGTTAAGGGACTAACCCAAAGAAAACTATGTAATCAGAGATTATCAGTATTTCTGTTACTTGTATTTGAAATATGTAATTTCAAAAACTTCTAAGTATTTTGTCATTTGTATTACACTGCACTGAACTACACTCCAAGATACTTTCGAGAGATGTAAATAATATTTTCGAAATACAAAAATACTTTTCTATGCAATTTTTTTATAGCGGTTCATCATTATGTGGCCCCTTTTCACGCTACGTTTGGTATCAGAAGTCTGATGGCACCATGGTGTGATAAGATCGTCTGCTAAATGAACTAAATATACAAATTATTATTAAAATGTTTGTTAAAATTGACAATTTCAAAGCATGCTGAGTATTATTCTAACGAGCTCCACCTCGAAACAATGTTTTGTCTAGAGGAGATACAGCTTTTGGAAAAATTGACTTTTCGCACCAGGTTTAGGAGAATTAGGTTAAGCTGTAGCCCATCAAGACATGCCTCTGAAACAATGGCAATAATAATACCTCGTGTGCTTTGCAGTTAAATTTGGTATGTTCATTTTTACAAATGCATTTACATTTTGGTCATTTAGCAGACACTCTTATCCAGAGTGACTTACAGTCAGTGCGTTCAACTAAGGTAGTCAAACAACACTTACAGTATGACAGTCGTAGCAAGTAAAACATTTCTGTAAACATTACTGAGAATGTTGTTGCTGTTCGGGCCAGCTACTTGCAAATGTATTTCTGTAATACAACATTTTTCTTTTTTTTCTTGGATCGCCTTTATCGTTGCCCATTTGTACAGTATGGTACAAACGGACAACGATAAAGGGGGGTTTAATGCAGACAATGCATTTTTTTGTTTTAATGTTTATCTCCACAAGAGGATTACATAATAATGATACAAATACATTAAATGTACCATTTCATTAAGAAACAATCATTACATTGAACTATTGTGGGACAATAGGAGAGTAAATATCTGTGTCATGTGATTGCGTATCCCCTGAACACATCAATGCAACAATGTCTCATTCCAGGACAACCCTGAAAGATAGTCAAAGCTGTATCGTATTGGTCCCAAGGCTGATCAGAATCTCAAACCTCTTATCAGGTGATTCACCCAGTTAGCTCATTAAGATGGCTGAGAGGAGTTAGTGGACCATGTGATGTCTGTCTGCTTCAACGCTTCTCTCACCAGAGATCTAGTCCTTTCCCTCTTATTAGCTGGCGCTGAAACTGTAATTGCATGGCAACTATTACCAGGTACTGTGTAATTGCAGTCTACAGCAGGGACACATAGTGCTTTCAAAAATGTTTAATCAATATGAAATCAGCAAACAATGGAGTATTGCTGTGTAATCAAGCAGTAACTGTGAGGGAAAGTGCACAATTAAGTGTTACACAAATTACAATCGGTATTGTCAGTTCCATGTAATCATGAATGCAGTTTTTTATTACACTGTGCCTTTCTATCTAGCTCCAACGCAAATACATGGATTCAACAGAACTTAATTTGAATAAAATACAAATTATGAATGTATATATTTAATTAATTGGTGCACAGCTTTGTGCACAGCCTCTGATTTAATCAATCCTTGCATTATAACATTATTGTTACATCACTGTTACATCCTCAGAAAGCATGAGCTCCTGAGTTGGGAAAATCTTGTGCAATACACCAACGCATGTCTTGTATTCAAGATCCTAAATGGCCTGGCTCCCCCTCCACTCAGTATTTTTGTTAAACAGAAAGCCCAAACATATGGCAGCAGATCCACAAGGTCTGCCATGAGAGGTGACTGTATAGTTCCCTTAAAGAAAAGCACCTTTAGTCAATCCGCTTTCTCTGTGAGAGCTTCCCATGTCTGGAATACACTGCCATCAGACACACATAACTGCACCACCTATCACACTTTCACAAAAAACATGAAGACATGGCTAAAGGTCAATCAGATTTGTGAGCATAATCCCTAGCTGTGTATTGCCGCTTTCCATCTTGTCTGTTGTCTGTAGCTTGTGAGGTGTGGAAACACTGTTGCTTTTATCAATTGTATCTTGTTGCTTTTTGTGCTATGTTGCTCTGTCTGCATGCTATGTCTTGCTTGTCCTCTGCGGGTGCTCACTGCTCATTGATTGTCTGTAATGTAATTGTTTTTAATAATCTGCCCAGGGACTGCGGTTGAAAATTAGCCGGTTGGCTAAAACTGGCACTTTTACTGAAACATTGATTAATGTGCACTGTCCCTGTAAAAATAAAAATAAACTCAAACTCAATGTTATATATGTATCCCACAAAACTCATACTACATGCAATCATTTAAAGGAACACATCGGGATTTTGGCAAGGAAGCCCTTTATCGACTTGCCCAGGGTCAGATGAACTCATGTATTCCATGTTTATATTTCTGCATCCAGTATGAAGAAAGTTAGAGGTAGTTTCATGAGCCAATGAAAACTAGCGTTAGCGCAATGACTGGAAGTCTATGGTATCACCTAACATGTTAGCAGTAACCATAGACTTCCAGTCATTGAGCTAACACCAGTTAGCAATTGTGCTAACGCTAGTTAGCAACTTCCTTTATACTGGATGCAAAGACACAAGTTCATCTGACTCTGGGGAAGTATATAAAGTGCTTCTTTGTCAAAATCCTGAAGTATCCTTTTAATAGATCAGACTTTCTCCCATCACCGGTGGTCTTGTATGAGATCAAAGTTTCACAGCGTAATTGTACTAAGATACAGTGGCATAGTATGGAGTACAGTATATACATATGAGGTGGGTGATGCAATATTTACAAACAATTAAAGTGACTAAGACACCATAGAATAATGTGGAGTGCGGTTTATACATATGAGATGAGTAACGCTAGATACAGAACATTATTAAAGTGGCCAGTGATTCCTAATCTATGTCTATAGGCAGCCGCCCCTGATGTGCTAGTGATGGCTGTTTAGCAGTCTGATGGCCTTGAGATAGAAGCTGTTTTTCAGTCTCTTGGTCCCAGCTTTGATGCACCTGTACTAACCTTGCCTTCTGGATGCGTCACTCCTATCAAATCGCATCGAGAGCATACGTCATTAACAGAAACATCTTGAATTGTTGCATCTCGTTGTGTTGTCCTCCAGTGGATAGCTAGCTAGCTAAAATTGGCGCTATCCTAAATAAGCCATGGATGGAGATAGGGATTTGGACTTGTGGTTTTACTTAATTCTCCATACTGGCAATGATTATAATGGCAATTCTGATCCAACCATTAGTTCATATATTGTGGCCATGGCCTGAGAGGATGAATCAAATCAAAGTTTATTTGTCACCTGCGCCGAATACAACAGGTGTAGACCTGTGACCTACTTACAGGCCCTAACCAATAGTGCAAAAAAGGTATTAGGTGAACAATAGGTAAGTAAATAAATAAAACAACAGTAAAAAGACAGGCTATATACAGTAGCGAGGCTATATACAGTAGCGAGGCTTTAAAAGTAGCGAGGCTACATACAGACACTGGTTAGTCAGGCTGATTGAGGTAGTATGTACATGTAGCTATGGTTAAAGTGACTATGCATATATGATGAACAGAGAGTAGCAGTAGCGTAAAAGAGGGGTTGGCGGGTGGTGGGTGGCGGGACACAATGCAGATAGATAGCCCGGTTAGCCAATGTGCGGGAGCACTGGTTGGTCGGCCCAATTGAGGTAGTATGTAGATGAATGTATAGTTAAAGTGACTATGCATATATGATAAACAGAGAGTAGCAGCACCATAAATAGAGGGGTTGGGGGGGCACACAATGTAAAAAGTCTGGGTAGCCATTTGATTACCTGTTCAGGAGTCTTATGGCTTGGGGGTAAAAACTGTTGAGAAGCCTTTTTGTCCTAGACTTGGCACTCCAGTGTGCTTGCCATGCGGTAGTAGAGAGAACTATGACTGGGGTGGCTGGGGTCTTTGACAATTTTTAGGGCTTTCCTCTGACACCGTAATTGCCGTACCAGGCAGTGATGCAACCAGTCAGGATGCTCTCGATGTTGCAGCTGTAGAACCTTTTGAGGATCTCAGGACCCATGCCAAATCCTGAGGGGGAATAGGCTTTGTCGTGCCCTCTTCACGACTGTCTTGGTGTGTTTGGACCATTCTAGTTTGTTGTTGATGTGGACACCAAGGAACTTGAAGCTGTCAACCTGCTCCACTACAGCCCCGTCAATGAGAATGGGGGCATGCTCGGTCCTCCTTTTCCTGTAGTCCACAATGATCTCCTTGTAATCTGTCTCATCGTCGCTGCTGATCAGGCCTACCATGTTGTGTCATCAGCAAACTTGACGGTGGTGTTGAAGTCATGCGTGGTTATGCAGTCGTGGGTGAACAGGGAGTACAGGTGGAGAATAAGCACACACCCCTGTTAATGAAAGCATGTACCGTATGAGAGAGCGATAGATCGTTTCGTCAACATGAAAGAGAGGAGGATGGCGTTGGCATTTCTCTACAAGTAAGGTGAGTCAACATGTTTTTTCTACTTGCATGAACACACACACACAGAAATCAGAACCACGGACATATTTAGAACCATATTTAGCTTACGTTGATTGTTTTAAATTGTTTTCGTATCTTTTAGTTGTCACTGTATTAAACTAAGCATAGGTGATTTGATGATGTTGAAATGTTGAAGTTGAAATGGTGCTGGAATAGTGGAGGCAGATCCTGTTTTTTGCGACTTGCGGTAACTTCGTGATTCTAAATCAATAGTTGTTTAGTGGTCTGAAAATGTCTGAAACGTTATCTTACTTGACCATGCTGTTTGTTACATGCAATATGCTTTGTGGACCTCACCGGACAGAGGTTCTCTCCGGTTTTGTGATGAAACAAATGTGTGTCTTATTTTCTCAGCCTTTAGGCCTATATATCACCGTCGCAAGGCATATGAACTAACAGGTTATAGAGAAAACAACGCAATTATCACCACACATAGGTTGTAAAATGCAGAAGCGGAGAGAACAATCTATGGCTTTGGTGGCTGGAGTATTTAACGATTTTCCAGACCTTCCTTTCACACCGCCTGGTATAGAGGTCCTGGATGGCAGGGAGCTCGGCCTCAGTGATGTTCTGGGCTGTCCACACCACACTCTGTGGTGCCACGTAATCGAGGGTGGTGTTGATGCCTTACCAAGCAGTGATGCAGCCAATCAAGATGCTCTCAAGGGTGCAGCTATAGAACATTTTGAGGATTTGAGGGCCCATGCCAAGCTTTTTCAACCTCCTGAGGGGAAAGAGGCGCTGTAGCGCCTTCTTCACGACTCTGCACGTGTGTGTGGACCATTTTAAGTTCTTAATGATTTGGACCACGAGGAACTTGAAGCTCTCAACCCGCACAAATGCAGCCCAGTCGATGTGGATGGGGCTTGCTCGCCCCACAGTTTCATGTAGTCCACGATCAGCTCCTTGGTCTTACTGACATTGAGGGAGAGGTTGTTGTCATGGCATCACACTCCCAGGTAACTGTCTTCCTCCTTGTAGGCTGTCTCATCATTGCTGGTGATCAGGCCTACCATGTCGTGTCATCAGCAAACTTAATGATGGTGTTGAAGTTATGCATGGTTATGCAGTCGTGGGTGAACAGGGAGTACAGGTGGAGAATAAACACACACCCCTGTTAAGCCCCCGTGTTGAGGATCAGTGTGGCGGACGTGATGTTGCCTACCCTCACTACCTGGGGTTGGCCCGTCAGGAAGTCCAGGATCCAGAAGCAGAAGTAGGTTTTCAGTCCCATGGTTTCAAGCTTGGAAGGGGACAATGATGTTGAACATTGAGCTGTAGTCAATGAACAGCATTCTCACATAGGTATTTCTCTTATCTAGGTGGGTGAGGGCAGTGTGCAGAGCAATTGAGATATTGTCGTATATGGATCTGTTCGGGCAGTACGCAAATTGGAGTGGGTGTCTGGGATGATGGAGTTGATGTGTGCCATAACCATCCTTTCCAAGCGCTTCATGATTACAGATGTGAGTGCTACAGGGTGGTAGGCATTGTGGTATGAAGCCTTAGAGTTCTTGGGAACAGAAATGATGGTAGTCATTTTAAAACATGTGGGGATTACAGACTGGGACAAGACGAGGTTGAAAATTACTGTGAAAATGCCTGCCAGCTGATCTGCACATGTCCTGAGAATGTGCCCTGTGTTCCACTCTGCGTTAGTAAGTTTAACTGACAAAAATAGTTAGCTATTGCTTTGGGTCTGAAATGGGGAATTGCATTTGAATGGTTTGAATATAATTATTTGTCAAATCCATTAAAGAAAAGTCTAAATAAAAAAATAATTCCTGTCTCCTAATTTCTGCTGGTTAGCCTAGTGTCTGCAAAGGTTGTTGCATTGTATCTACATAGGTAGTAAACAATATAACTTCACTTTGCTTGGTCCTGGGTAAGTACAGTGTAAATACATGTATATCCTTTGTACAAACATTGTAATTACAGAGTTGGTTGTTAAAGATGGTTATGTTGTCAGTACAACGTAATTAAAATGGTTATACTTAATGTTCTCCTGTCTCCTAATTTATCCTGGTTATCCTATTGTCTGCAAAGGTTGTAACATTGTAACTACATAGTAATTAAAAAGGTTATACCCTACTGGGTTACACTTTACGATAAGTTGCTTGCTCCTGGGTGGGTACATGGTAATTACAAATATGTGTTACTACATGTGTACATTGTGTACTAGTATGTGTACATTGTTCATACATTACACTTGATTTGGTACAGCCTTTAACCCAGGTCTTAAAGGTGCACTACGCAGAAACCGCTTCGGCATAATTTCAGTTTTGTTATTTTATTGTGTTACTATTTCCTTTTGCTATTTACTTATTTGTTTTTATTTTTATTGTTTAACTCTGCATTCTTAGGAAAGGGCTGGTAAGTAAGCATTTCATGGTCACACCTGTTGTATTCGTCGCATGTGACAAATACAATTTTATTTTATATGGAATAACCTAAAGCAAATTACACATTCTTTGTTCCAATTGTGTAATAGCCAAGACCGCTACAACGCTATTAGCATGTCATTACATAGCAATATCTACGTACCTACTATGTTATTACAGTTATTACTGTGTAGTTGCATAGTAATAAGGGCAACTTAATGTAAAGCGTGACCCAGATGTCTTTAGTTTTCTTATCCAACCGAAAATCATAGCAACAGGGATAAATAGGTCATGTCTTGCATATAACCAAAAAGAGAAACATAATCGGTTAGTTCTAGTTTCTACATGACGTGAGTAGCTACTGCCAGTGTGCTTGTTTGTTGTGAATAACACTAATCTAATCCATTTAAACCACAGACTTTCTAAAATGTCCCTTTCTGGACACCAAATGAAAGTCAAGGAGTACGCTTCTGTTTGCATATTCAGTCTGTTGCTTAATTCAAAGGTCTAATTAATGGAGGAAATTATAATATCTATATTTATTCTGATCAACAGATGACATTACAGTGATACTTTAATACCTGTGACTATTATATGACCATACAATCTTCATACAATCTTCCCTGACTGGCAGGTAATGTGACATGACGTCCATCCTGTGTAGTTACCCACGTAGGCCACGATTTGAAGATAACACAGGATAACACAGTGATAACACAGTGCCACCAACGAGGCCAGCTACCAAGGACTGTAGGCTCTCCTTCTCCATCGCCAATGTGAGTAAGATATTTAAGAGTGTTAACCCTCGCAAGGCTGCCGGGCCAGACGGGATCCCTAGCCCGTCCTCAGAGCATGCGCAGACCAGCTGGCTGGAGTGTTTACGGACATATTCAATTTCTCCCTATCACAGTCTGCTGTCCCCACATGCTTCAAGATGGCCATCATTGTTCCTGTACCCAAGAAAGCTAAGGTAACTGAACTAAATGACTTTCACCCCGTAGCACTCACTTCTGTCATCATGAAGTGCTTTGAGAGACTAGTTAAGGATCATATCACCTCTACTTTACCTGACACCCTAGAAGACAAACTTCCATTTTCTTACCGCCGCAATAGATCCACAGATGATGCAATCGCCATCTCACTGCACACTGCCCTATCCCATCTGAACAAGAGGAATACTTATGTAAGAATGCTGTTCATTGACTACAGCTCAGCATTCAACATCATAGTACCCCCTAAGCTCATCATTAAGCTTGGGCCCTGGGTCTGAATCCCGCCCTGTGCAACTGGGTTCTGGAGTTCCTGACAGGCCTCCCCCAGGTGGTGAAGGTAGGAAACAACACCTCCGCTGATCCTCCGCACAGGGGTGCGTGCTCAGCCCCCTCCTGTACTCCCTGTTCACCCATGACTGCGTGGCTACGCACGCCTCCAACTCAGTCATCAAGTTTGCAGACAACACAACAGTGGTAGGCCTGATTACCAACAACGACAAGACAGCCTACAGGGAGGAGGTGAAGGCCCTCGGAGTGTGGTGCCAGGAAAATAACCTCTCACTCAACGTCAACAAAACAAAGAAGCTGATCGTGGACTTAAGGAAACAGCAGAGAGAGCACCCCCATATCCACATCGATGGGACCGCAGTCGAGAAGGTGGAAAGATTCAAGTTCCTCGGCATACACATCACTGACAAACTGAAATGGTCCACCCACACAGGCAGTGTGGTGTAGAAGGCGCAATAGCGCCTCTTCAACCGCAGGAGGCTGAAGAAATTTGGCTTAGCACCTAAAACCCTCACAAACCTTTACAGATGCACAATTGAGAGCATCCTGCCGGGCTGTATCCGCGCCTGGTAGTACAACTGCACCGCCCACAACCGCAGGGCTCTCCAGAGGGTGGTGCGGTCTTCCCAATGCATCACTGGGGGCAAACTACCTGCCCTCCAGGACACCTACAGCACCCTCGATGTCACAGGAAGGCCAAAAAGATAATTAAGAACAATAACCACCTGAGCCACTGCATGTTCACCCGTTATCATCCAGAAGGCAAGGTCAGTACAGGTGCATCAAAGCTGGGACCAAGAGACTGAAAAATGTATTATACAGTGGGGCAAAAAAGTATTTAGTCAGCCACCAATTGTGCAAGTTCTCTCACTTAAAAAGATGAGAGAGGCCTGTAATTTTCATCATAGGTACACTTCAACTATGACAGACAAAATGAGGAAAAAAAATCCAGAAAATCACATTGTAGGATTTTTAATGAATTTATTTGCAAATTATGGTGGAAAATAAGTATTTGGTCACATACAAACAAGCAAGATTTCTGGCTCTCACAGACCTGTAACTTCTTCTTTAAGAGGCTCCTCTGTCCTCCACTCGTTACCTGTATTAATGGCACCTGTTTGAACTTGTTATCAGTATAAAAGACACCTGTCCACAACCTCAAACAGTCACAGTCCAAACTCCACTATGGCCAAGACCAAAGAGCTGTCAAAGGACACCAGAAACAAAATTGTAGACCTGCACCAGGTTGGGAAGACTGAATCTGCAATAGGTAAGCAGCTTGGTTTGAAGAAATCAACTGTGGGAGCAATTATTAGGAAATGGAAGACATACAAGACCACTGATAATCTTCCTCGATCTGGGGCTCCACGCAAGATCTCACCCCGTGGGGTCAAAATGATCACAAGAACGGTGAGCAAAAATCCCAGAACCACACGGGGAGACCTAGTGAATGACCTGCAGAGAGCTGGGACCAAAGTAACAAAGCCTACCATCAGTAACACACTACGCCGCCAGGGACTCAAATCCTGCAGTGCCAGACGTGTCCCCCTGCTTAAGCCAGTACATGTTCAGGCCCGTCTGAAGTTTGCTAGAGAGCATTTGGATGATCCAGATGAGGATTGGGAGAATGTCATATGGTCAGATGAAACCAAAATAGAACTTTTGGTAAAAACTCAACTCGTCGTGTTTGGAGGACAAAGAATGCTGAGTTGCATCCAAAGAACACCATACCTACTGTGAAGCATGGGGTGGAAACATCATGCTTTGGGGCTGTTTTTCTGCAAAGGGACCAGGACGACTGATCCGTGTAAAGGAAAGAATGAATGGGGCCATGTATCGTGAGATTTTGAGTGAAAACCTCCTTCCATCAGCAAGGGCATTGAAGATGAAACGTGGCTGGGTCTTTCAGCATGACAATGATCCCAAACACACCGCCCGGGCAACGAAGGAGTGGCTTCGTAGAAGCATTTCAAGGTCCTGGAGTGGCCTAGCCAGTCTCCAGATCTCAACCCCATAGAAAATCTTTGGAGGGAGTTGAAAGTCCGTGTTGCCCAGCGACAGCCCCAAAACATCACTGCTCTAGAGGAGATCTGCATGGAGGAATGGGCCAAAATACCAGCAACAGTGTGTGAAAACCTTGTGAAGACTTACAGAAAACGTTTGACCTCTGTCATTGCCAACAAAGGGTATATAACAAAGTATTGAGATAAACTTTTGTTATTGACCAAATACTTATTTTCCACCATAATTTGCAAATAAATAAATAAAAAATCCTACAATGTGATTTTCTGGATTTCTTTTTCTCATTTCGTCTCTCATAGTTGAAGTGTACCTATGATGAAAATTACAGGCCACTCTCATCTTTTTAAGTTGGAGAACTTGCACAATTGGTGGCTGACTAAATACTTTTTTGCCCCACTGTATCTCAAGGCCATCAGACTGTTAAGTAGCCATCACTAGCACCTTTAGAGGCTGCTGCCCTATTTACATACATTAGAAGTCACTGGCCACTAATAATGGAACACTAATCACTTTAATAATGTTGACATATTTTGCATTACACATCTCATATGTATATACTGTATTCTATTCTACTGTATTTTAGTCTATGCCCCTCCGACATTGCTCGCCCAAATATTGTGTATTGTTGTGAAATTGTTGGATATTACATTTTAGATATTACTGCACTGTTGGAGCTAGAAACACATCTGCTAAACATGTGTATGTGACCAATAAAATTGTATTTGATATTGTCCCTTTATTTGGTGGACTTTTCTGCCATCGAAAACACACTTACAAACTAATTTAATTACTTACTTATTGACACAGACATACACTAACAAAGACAGAGCACATGCACAATCACTCACACACAACTCTCCCACACATTCTCCTACTGCAGGGGCACCCATTTTCCTGGCAGATGTCGCTGATGGCAGTGGCAGATAATCCAGGATCCTGGGTTTGATACAAGTTGGATTTAGCCATGGCCATGATACCAACATCTGTCAGGATGCTGCAGTGATCTTCCAAACACACACAGAGCAACAGCACAGGATATTGTACATTTCCATTCTAGTAAAAGAGGGGCAAGACCTACTACCCAGAATCAAGTTTTGTGGTAAGTTTATGGAAAATTGATGGGTTCCGATGTTTTATGGATATGAATAACTACTTTATCTAAGGTTGTTGGTGTCTCACGACAAGAACATTTATTGTCGTAATGTTTGGCAAAAAGAGCTATGGTTGGTTATATTTCTTAGTCTAGAAAAATGTATGCTATTTTACAAAATGTCAATTTATTAAATGTGGTTCATGGATATTTTTGCAATACTAATCATGTTATGTTTGATACATGATTATATCCAGTACCAGTCAAAAGTTTGGACATACCTACTCATTCAAGACTTTTTATTTATTTGTACAATTTTCTACATTGTAGAGATCAAAACTATGAAATAACACACATGGAATCATGTAGTAACCAAAACAGATTTAAACAAATCTAAATATATTTTATATTTGAGAATTTTAAAAAAAGCCACCCTTTGCCTTGATGACAGCTTTGCATACTCTTGGCATTCTCTCAACCAGCTTCATGAGGAATGCTTTTCCAACAGTCTTGTAGGAGTTCCCACATATGCTGAGAACTTTTTGGCTGCTTTTCCTTCACTCTGCGGTCCAACTCATCCCAAACTATCTCAATTGGGTTGAGGTCGGGTGATTGTGGAGGCCAGGTCAAATGCTAGTCCAACTAAGCGCAAGCCAGATGGGATGGCGTATCTCTGCAGAATGCTGTGGTAGCAATGCTGGTTAATTGTGCCTTGAATTCTAAATAAATCACAGACAGTGTCAGCAGCAAAGCACCCCCACACCATCACAACTCCTCCTCCATGCTTCACGGTGGGAACCACACTTGAGAATATCATACATTCACCTACTCCGCGTCTCACAAAGACAAAGCGGTTGGAACCAAAAATCAAAAATTTGGACTCATCAGAACAAAGGGCAGATTTCCACTGGTCTAATGTCCATTGCTCATGTTTCTTGGCCCAAGCAAGTCTCTTCTTATTATTGGTGTCCTTTAGTAGTGGTTTCTTTGCAGCAATTCGACCATGAAGGCCTGATTCACGCAGTCTCCTCTGAACAGTTGATGTTGAGATGTGTCTGTTACTTAAACTCTTTGAAGCATTTATTTGGGCTGCAATCTCAGGTGCAGGTAACTCTAATGAACTTATCCTCTGCAGCAGAGGTAACTCTGGGTATTCCTTTCCTGTGGCGTTCCTCATGAGAGCCAGTTTCATCATAGCGCGTGATGATTTTTGCAACTGCACTTGAAGAAACGTTCAAAGTTCTTGAAATTTTCCGGATTGACTGACCTTCATGTCTTAAAGTAATGATGGACTGTCGTTTCTCTTTGCTTATTTGAACTGTTCTTGCCATAATATGGACTTGGTATTTTACCAAATAGGGCAATCTTCTGTATACCACCCTTACCTTGTCACAACACTACTGATTGGTTAAAATAAATTAAGAAGGAAAGAAATTCAACAAATTAACTTTTAACAAGACACACCTGTCAATTGAAATGCATTCCAGGTGACTGGAATTGTTTAAAACTTTTTTGGTTACTACAGGATTCCATGTGTGTTATTTCATAGTTTTGATGTCCACAATGTAAGAAATAACCCTTGAATGAGTAGCTGTGTCCAAACTTTTGACTGGTACTGTGTATAATCATGTATATCATGTACTTGTTTAAAACTTTTTTGGTTACTACATGATTCCATATGTGTTATTTCATAGTTTTGATGTCTTCACTATTACTTTACAATGTAGAAAATAAAAACTTGAACGAGTAGGTGTGTTTTAACTTTTGACTGGTACGATATATGATGTAGACATAGTAGCTCTCTATAACTGGAACATTATTTTAAATCTTAAACAAATACTGAAAAAATAAACACTGTACTGAGAATTTAAATCAGTGCAGTTGTTCTTAGTAGTTAATAATGCAGTAGAGCATCATAATTCACAGTAAACTATTGCTCAACAATTGTTAGAGATTATCATTATACTGTCTTGAGCATTTACATTGCATTCTATGCAAGTGCACACTGACGTGAATACATTTAGATAAACCTTTGAATTAAAGTACATCAGATAGCCAGTCTGAATAAAACAATATACATTTTGGATTCCGGTGTACTCATGTTTGCCAAATGAGCATATTGATGGGTGTACAACATTTCAAGCAATTTAATGTGGATTGCCAGATATATTTTTCCAGGAGAAAATGCTAATCCCAAGCCAATCAAAAAATATTAAAAGTAGTATGTGAGTAGATTAATAATTATCAAAAGTGTTTACAGAAGTAGAACACACTATACAACCTCCTTTTGCCATCACAAATCTGAAATGTTACACTAGCTAGTCAGTGACTCAGCTTTAGATGTTTAACAAGACATCACCGACGTCACTAAAGTATGAATTCATAGTTATTATTAGTGGGTCCATCAAAACTCTTGGCAGCAGGAGAGAAAATGCGTAGCATTCCTTTGTAAACATCCCTTCACATGGCTTCTGCATGTGCTCCTTAATGGGTTCATCTTTTCAAGAGCATGAATACGATTACGTGAGATGTCCCGTTTATCATATTTTCTTGTAGGAATAGGTCTAAGCCTCTCAGTGAGCAGTGCATTACTCAGTTTTATTCATTTTGAATGCAAAGCATTATCTGTGAATGACGTCAGCCAAATAAACGACAGTATCTGAAATGTTACTTTTAAATCTGAATTTATTCTTGAAACAAATGTTTTTATTGTTGAAAGCAAGATGTTGTTGATGTTACATCAATATAACATCATATACTGTAACCTGGCTGCTGCCAAACCTGCCTGCATGATAAATGCATAAACATTGGGCAACTAATGTATGTATAACTAAACCAGATCTGCAAGAAATTATTCCTTTGGATATGAGCTGAGTGGCTGAAGTAGAACATCTAAGGGATAAATTATTGGACAAATTATAGGGGAAAACATTTCTAGCAATGCCTGGACAGTGTAAGTAAACCAATATTGGCCATCAACAGGATTTGGATCAACAGGATCAACAAGAATTGGAGACAGGTCAATATGTAAAAGATTTCAACTGTTTAGTGCAGTAGGCTATGTGTTTTATTGGCAAGCACAAGATGTACCAAAAGCCCTTTGTTTGCGCATGTAACCTAATCTATTCCAATGTGAATCACCCCAGCCCACCTCAACGTTGTTGATGTGTTAGGCAAACAGCAAGGAACCTTTTGTAACATTTGAAGACCATGCATCTTTAACAGGTCAACATCATTTATATGATTGAACAAATAATAAAGTACAAAAGCTTGTTTCGCGATTAATTAAGAATCTGTGTCCAGCATTGGAAAACATAGTTTTGTCTCACACACAATGACAATATCACCCAATCACCAAATACATGAAGCTATATTATGTAGTTTGTCTTGTACCTCAAAGTCATAACGTTGTTGAATTCTTGTGAGCCCTGAGTTCCACAAAATATAATCTTGAAAATAATAGTGCTGCT
This sequence comes from Brachymystax lenok tsinlingensis, assembly GCA_030435695.1. Taxonomy (NCBI): domain Eukaryota; kingdom Metazoa; phylum Chordata; class Actinopteri; order Salmoniformes; family Salmonidae; genus Brachymystax; species Brachymystax lenok. The sequence continues at coordinate 37,576,784 of CM059813.1, forward strand.
GGATAGCACTCAAGCATGCAATTTACCAGCTTTACCTCAGATAAATGGTCTCAATGGCTTCATTAAGAAGACAATCCAAGGTCATAAGAGGAAATGAATGAAGGAGGGGTCGGCCTATGGCGTCATCAGGAAACCTGTGAATTGCATTAGTGACAACATGGGTGTTTATCTATGGTAGCACCTGGGAGCTGTTCTATGCTGAGAAACCAATTTGGTTCTTTCTGTATGCTTGACAGCTTGGTGTAATGACAGGAGTGACTTAGTCACACCTGCACTCTAGATGAGATGGCTTCACAGTTCACTTAGATAAGGCCTGCCTTACTATATTATCTGATGTGTTAATCTATTTGTTTGATATTTCATCAGCTCAGTTTGACATTGACTACCTGCAAGTGTTTTTTATTGGATGTCGAATGATTTATACAAATTATCCTGTTAATATACTTCTATCGTACAGGTAATAAAGCTATAGTGATGTCTTATCACTATTGCTCTCTGCTAAAGCTGAAAAAAAAAGTCCTGTCTGATGTAGACATCTTTTCATGTTTCAGAATGTGCACATGAGTAATGGGGAAGACAGGCAGCAAAGTGCTGAGAGAGACATCTTTGGATGGAGTTCAGCCACAGCAGGTAAAGGCTTATATACAACACTACACACACACTTCCTTAGTGGGAGACTGCAGGTCATTTGTGTCTCTGTGCTGGAGCTTATCTGATTCTGCGCTACTTACTCACCTCCCGACTCCGTTCAAATGGAACAGCTGCGTGTTCCACAGCCATCAGCTGGTTATGCAATCAGGATCAACTCCAGCTTACTTTCACACATTATCTCTTTCTGTAGCATCATTAGTCCTATGTATATCATAATACATTATTGGGCCTACAATAATTCACAGCGCTCCACAGCTAACAAAACAGCCATTATTCTAGCTGAATATAGAAAGATTGAATGACTCACTGAAAATGTGATGAAACTTAAGTCCTATCTATGAGAGATAGTAATTGCTGAGTAAGACACGTGTTTGATGATGGGTAGTATATAAATTCTACTTTTTTCTGAACCTGGAGAAGTGCTTGAAACCCTTGATTTCTGCTTAGCTACTCTGTTTGGAAAGCCCATTCCCCGTTTAATCAAAACACAATTATATATTTAATGAAAACAGCCAATCCCTGTTTAAACATTCAAAAAACTTTAAAATAATAAAGAAATGTAAAAAAATACAACCATTCCTAATTGATTACAAAAACATTAATTCATTTATTAATTATTTTTGCTAAATCTAATGCAAACATTAATTTACTAGAGCTTGGGGTCTGTATTTAGTTGATATATATTGGTGGTTACCTCTCCCTGCAGCCAACGCATGACAGTCACCCCTGTGAACTCCTAGTCCGCCCCCAGAAAACTCAGGCCCACGATCTGCCCGCTGACACCTGATACAATGACCTTAGGCCTGAGCCACACAAATAGATCAATGAATCAATGAATGAATCATAGCCAAGTAACATACACCCATACACTATGCATAGTTGTACTGTACAGGATGCAGCCTATGTGTACAGTGTGTATGTTGTGTGACTGTTAGCTATGGAATAGAGAGAGTGAAGTTGTATTCCTTCCTAAGATGTCTCAGTCAGTGTCCTTCTCTTAACATATTAGTCCGCTGAAGCGCTCTAACTCGGTGTGCCCATGTGATTTCCCTTGTCAACTCATGTTCCCCGCTAAGGTGCCTCATGAGGCAAACATACTCTCCTCCTGTGAGGGTTGAGTAGATGCTATGTTTTTTAGCCGGGACTACTTGGTAGGTCCCAGCAGTGGCAGAAACTGGACTGAAGTGAATTGATTCGTGGGGGATTAGAGATTAAGATTTCCCCTCCCGCTCAGATGGGCTTTAGTGGAGTAAATCTGGGGATTATGATGTCAGAGGCCCGTGGTTGTCAGAGAGGAAATTTAATTGTCAGAGGAGTGCTGATGGCCAGGATTATGGCACGGCCAGTGAGGAAATGTAGGAATGGGAAGCCATGTCTGTGCCATAACCCTGTACAGTGAAACCTTCAGGGAAGAACATCAACCACTATTGGAGTTTGAGAGTTGGTGGTCCATGGCGCTGAGTGGATTGTTCAGATGCTTAGTCAGTGAGAGAGAGAGAGTAGTTTTTTTATTGTCTTCTGCCTGCCCTTAATGCATCCTTGTCAAGTGGTAAGTAGTCTTGATTGTGATTATTATCTAAGTAATGTACGTACTATAATTCCGCAAGTTAGCTCACTAAAGTTCTAAAATGACATATGCCACATGGTGAAACCCCTCGTTCCTGTTGATCTCTTCGCATTCTAAAGGCCCATTCCTAACCGTGTGTGTGTGTGTGTGTGCGCCCGCGCACGTGTATGTGTGCGTGCATGTTTCAGCCTGCCCCTGCTGCTGCTATTGAGGGGGCTCACCAAGACCAAGAAGATGAAGGTGAAATGGACACAGTTGGGCATGGTGTTCTTCCTGTTGCTCTCCCTGGTCATGACAGGATGTTTCCTCTGGCAGTACCAGCTGCCAAAGTTACTGCCAGGTAAGGCTCACTCCCTGCATTCAACCTTGTCCGTGAAAACATTAGTACCAAACTGAAAATAATGTCAGGACATGAAGCAGTTCAACATATTATGCAGTAAACAGCATCAAATCATTCTAAACATTTCAGCCTGTCAATCTCTTGTGGTTTTGTTACATTGGGTCTGAGGTAAATGGGTTAAGATTACTCAAAGTTTATGATTATATTAGTGGTTACTGTATCTTTACATGTAATCTCTCGTGGACAGATCTAAATAAACATAACTGGTACCATAAGGAATGGGATGTGTAGGATAAAAGCAGCAGAAGTTCTGGTGTTTGGGTTTTTTGTCACTGGTTATTTAGACATGATTTGGCAGGCATTAGCGTCGTTCAAATTTCAGAAAGTGAGGGGACATTTCACCCATATCTTGCAAAGAGAGAGGGTGGAGCTCCTTGTTAGGGTTCTACTCCTCTTTCTAGCATCTCATCATCTCTTCTATTAACACGCATGGATCCAAAACTTAATTGAGCAGCTGACCAATTACCTGACACTTTAGTTCTGGGTTAACCGAGATTACAGTATGTAGCTCCTGCTTCCTCTGCATTAACACATACAATAGGAGATTTTGCACACAAAGAAACATCTAGAAATGAGGTAGAAAGTCCACTTGTTTTAGGGAAATAGAGAAGTTCCATCACAAGGCAGTTCTCCCTTTAGAATGGATTTATTTGCCTGGAAGCCACATTGAAGTGCTTCCAAGCAAGTCATTGCCAGTTGTCTGAGTTGTGATTGTGAAATCCTATTAGCTGTTTTCTGTGGGTGGTCAATGGATTAGAAAGCTGCAGACAGTACTTGTAATATGGATTTTCAGGTGAATAAAAGAGAAGAGCAGTCGTGGATGAAGTCAATCAAAATCATTCTGGTTTAATACAAGTTGCAACAGAGAGACAATATCCAGCATTAGAGAAAAAAAGAAAAAAGAACAAATTCTAACTGGCCTTCACTATCTGCAGACAACTGTTCTGTCAACAAGGTCACTAAATCTTCTTAAAGACTCAAACTCAGACAGCAGGCTTAGCCACTGTTTGCAGAGTTTACAAGAAAGTATACAGTTGAAGTCGGAAGTTTACATACACTTAGGTTGGAGTAATTAAAACAAATGTTTCTACCACTCCACAAATTTCTTGTTAACAAACTATAGTTTTGGCAAGTCGTTTAGGACATCTACTTTGTGCATGACACAAGTAATTTTTCCAACAATTGTTTACAGACAGATTATTTCACTTATAATTCAGTGTATCTCAATTCCAGTGGGTCAGAAGTTTACATACACTAAGTTAACTATGCCTTTAAAGAGCTTGGAAAATTCCTAAAAAAGATGTTATGGCTTTAGAAGCTTCTGATAGGCTAATTTACATCATTTGAGTCAATTGGAGGTGTACCTGTGGATGTATTTCAAGGCCTACCTTTCCTTGACATCATGGGAAAATCAAAAGAAATCAGCCAAGACTTCAGAAAAAAAATTGTAGACCTCCACACGTCTGGTTCATCCTTGTGAGCAATTTCAAAATGACTGAAGGTACCACGTTCATCTGTACAAACAATAGTACGCACGTAGAAACACCATGGGACCACGCAGCCGTCATACCGCTCAGGAAGGAGACGCGTTCTGTCTCCTAGAGATGAACGCACTTTGGTGCGAAAAGTGAAAATCAATCCCAGAACAACAGCAAAGGACCTTGTGAAGATGCTGGAGGAAACAGGTACAAAAGTATCTATATGCACAGTAAAACGAGTCCTATATCGACATAACCTGAAAGGTTGCTCAGCAAGGAAGAAGCCACTGCTCCAAAACTACTTTTTGGAGAAATGTCCTCTGGTCCGATGAAACAAAAATCGAACTCTTTGGCCATAATGACCATCGTTATATTCAGAGGAAAAAGGGGGAGGCTTGCAAGCCGAAGAACACCATCCCATCCGTGAAGCACGGGGTGGCAGCATCATGCTGTGGGGGTGCTTTGCTGCAGGAGGGACTGGTGCACTTCACAAAATAGATGGCATCATGAGGAAGGAAAATTATGTGGATATATTGAAGCAACATCTCAAGACATCAGTCAGGAAGTTAAAGCTTGGTCTCAAATGAGTCTTCCAAATGGACAATGACCCCAAGCATACTTCCAAAGTTGTGGCAAAATGGCTTAGGAACCACAAAGTCAAGGTATTGGAGTGGCTAGCACAAAGCCCTGACCTCAATCCTATAGACGATTTGTGGGCAGAACTGTAAAAGCGTATGCGAGCAAGGAGGCCTACAAACCTGACTCAGTTACACCAGCTCTGTCAGGAGGAATGGGCCAACATTCACCCAACTTATTGTGGGAGACTTGTGGAAGACTATCTGAAACGTTTGACCCAAGATAAACAATTTAAAGGCAACGCTACCAAATGCTAATTGTGTGTATGTAAACTTCTGACCCACTGGGAATGTGATGAAAGAAATAAAAGCTGAAATAACTAATTCTCTCTACTATTATACTGACATTTCACATTCTTAAAATAAAGTGGTGATCCTAACTGACCTAAGACAGGGAATATTTACTAGGATTAAATGTCACGAATTGTCACGACTTCCGCCGAAATCGGTGCCTCTGTGGTTTTTGGCAGTCGACGTCACCGGTCTTCTATCCATCACCGATCCACTTTTCATTTTCCATTTGTTTTGTCTGTTTTCCACACCTGGTTTCAATTCCTTCAATTACATGTTTTGCATATAACCCTCTGTTCCCCCCATGCCTTTGTGTGGGATTGTTTCTGTGTAGTGTTTGTGCACATTTGTATACTGTTGCGTTACGGGCTATTTTTGTGCCCATGTACTCCCGTGTTTGTTTGAACCGTTTTGGGGTTGTTTATTAAACGACTACGTTTACCCAGTTTTGCTCTCTTGCGCCGGACTTCTCTGCAAACCAGTTACGCATCCGCTTCAGGAATTGTGAAAAACTGAGTTTAAATGTATTTGGCTAAGATGTATGCAAACTTCCGACTTCAACTGTAACATCAGCACTTAAATCAAATCAAATCAAAGTTTATTTGTCACGTGTGCCGAATACAACAGGTGTAGATCTTACAGTGAAATGCTTACTTACAGGCTCTAACCAACAGTGCAAAAAAATGTATTAGGTGAACAATAGGTAAGTAAAGAAATAAAACAACAGTAAAAAGACAGGCTATGTACAGTAGCAAGGCTATATACAGTAGCGGGGCTTTAAAAGTAGCGATACAGACACCGGCTAGTCATGCTGATTGAGGTAGTATGTACATGTAGCTATGGTTAAAGTGACTATGCATATATGATGAACAGAGAGTAGCAGTAGCGTAAAAAGGGGTTGGTGGATGGCGGGACACAATGCAGATAGATAACCTGGTTAGCCAATGTGCGGGAGCACTGGTTGGTCGGCCCAATTGAGGTAGTATGTACATGAATGTATAGTTAAAGTGACTATGCATATATGATCAACAGAGAGTAGCAGCAGCGTAAAAAGAGGGGTTGGGGAGGGGCACACAATGCAAAAAGTCCGGGTAGCCATTTGATTACCTGTTCAGGAGTCTTATGGCTTGGGGATAAAAACTGTTGAGAGGCCTTTTTGTCCTAGACTTGGCACTCCGGTACCGCTTGCCATGCGGTAGTAGAGAGAACAGTCTATGACTGGGGTCTTTGAACATTTTTAGGGCCTTCCTCTGACACCGCCTCGTGTAGAGGTCCTGGATGGCAGGCAGCTTAGCCCCAGTGATGTACTGGGCCGTACGCACCACTCACTGTAGTGCCTTGCAGTCAGTGGCCGAGCAATTGCCATACCAGGCAGTAATGCAAACAGGTCAAAGGTCTGTTTAAGAAGTAAAATGATCATCAGTAGTCAGTTACAACAGATAATTATAGACTAACATGAGAAAAGGACCTAACCAAACATGTCATTAACACTATGTTAGCATGGGGTTTTAACACAATACTTAAAATACATGGTTAACTTCGGTTTCTACAAACAATGGAATGCCTCTGTCAGCATCTCTCCACTCACATAATAGTTTTTATTGCATATTATTCATAATAAACGTTACAGTAGATCACAAAATCAAACACAGGAAATAAGTAATCAAATAATTTCCCACTACAATGCTCACAGTGAAGCAACCTACTGTAGTGCTAAAGGTGTTTTTTGATTGTCCGCCTATTTCTGATGACAGTGAGAGATGCTACTGTACTTTCCCCTTAACTTCTTCTTTGCTAAAAGTTTCTGTGGCAACTATTTGAGAAAGTAATATTATAGGGAACTATAGTGAAGTCAATGATTTTATTTTTCAAATTTAGCCATCATCTTTACCCCTAGCCTTTAGTTGTATTCTTTGCTGAAGTGCTGCTTCTTACACTTTTATTCTTTCAGTAGCACACCATGGCTGTATGATCTGGTACTGGATCTGAATTCATTAACATACTGTAGGCCTATGGGCCTGTTGTCTATAGTAACTCTAGGAACTATAAAGGCTAGATCTAATCCTGTGTATTTAGTTAAATGAAAGTCTCCTTTATCTGCTCATTAGAAATGCACAGTGCGTTCGGAATTAATCATCTTTATGACTGTATGTGTTTGTGTGCAAATTGGATCCTTTGTGGTAGCCTACAGACATGGGAACTCAGGTGATTAATGAAGTCCTGTGCAAGTCCATTATGGCACATTGTGTTTGTCTCCTTGTCATGTCATACATATTACTCCACCAAAATAAAGTGTGAATTTCAATAAACGCCCAACTTCTTTCCCCTTCTTGCTATATCTCTCTCTGTCTCTCTGCCAGATGAAGGCATGGGAGGCAATGCCAAATCAGAACGGATGTGCCCACGCTTCCCTGAGCCTCTCCCCCTGGAACACCCTATACCTACCCTTAAAGAGGCACTAGAGAAGGTAAGAGCTCCCTTGGGCCATTCAGACTATGCACATTCTGCTCATGTCCAACTAAGAACAGGGAACATGTGTTTGTGATAATGCTTTATAACAATTGCCTAGACACACTCCCCCAGATGGGGTGTATTACCATGCAGAGAAATATGTTTGATAAAGAAAGTATGTTTGATAAAGACGCCTCTGAGTTGGACGTGACCCGTTCCTGCATTAATATAACTCAGACAGTGAAGGGCATTCTACAAAACAGAGAGGAGAGTAGAGCAGTCCTACCAGTCCCAGCACATACATACAAGCAGCGGTCTGTTATGGATGAGTGTTGAAATTCCCATCGGAATCCTATTAACAATGTCCTCAGAATGACAAAAACACATTGGAACTCCTTGTTTCTTTAATACAGAACCGAATATCCCTGCATACATTAAGACATTACTGCTTTGGCCCTCGTAAAAACAGAGACATAATCTATAAGGTAGATTGTCATACTAACAGTGTCCATTGTATAAAGTCATTCCATCTGCCTATTACCTGTGACAGTTACGAATAATGTCAGTTCATTCAGCATCTGCCAAGCCTTGACAGTAAATGCATCTCCATCACAACAAATCAATAGGAAGCAGTCTATTTTGTACACATAGTGCCTTCAAGTCTTCAAGACCCAGGGTAACTTTTGAATGCCTTGTTTACTGAAACTACAGTACAACCTTGAGGGAGAGTCTGTCAATCAATTAGTTTCGCAGTAAGAATTTCTATTGTGTAGTGTTTACAGCTATAGTTGTCGATATAAATGCTCATAAGTGTTATGTTCTCATTCAGGTGGACACACTGCTGCGCCAGAGTGTCAACCCTGCCAGTCTTCCCTCTTTGTCAGCCATTGTGATTTTCAATGACACCGTTCTGTGGACTGGTAACTTTGGCAAGAGGAATGGAAGTGACCCACTCTCAGCTCCACCCAATGAATATACCATCTATAGGTAAGAAGCAGCAGAGATCTCAGGGCTCTTTGGGCCCTCCAGGGTGATGACCAAGACAGGTCGGTTCATTTTGGTGTCATTGTCATTAATTATAAGCACCCTTAGCCCTTTCTTATTCATTTCTCAATTCGGGGACATGCGTGTAATTCCGTTGTCTGATTGCATTAGCTTGCAATCATAACACTATTACATTGTATGACGTACTACGTGCTCTGAGTATGTGAATGTCCTATCAGTCGCAGCTTTCTTGCTGCTCTTGATAGAGGCATTAACGTCACACATCAATAAGCCTCTGACACAGTTAGCCACTACAATGCACCGTCATGTACCAAAAAGCTGTAATAGGTATTCTGATTTCAGAGTATAGTTGTCAACACTGACCAACAGGAGTCTATATTCACTGATGCTCAGCTTCCAGTTAGAGTGATCATTACCGAATGAAATGAAAGCTGTTAAAGTCACGTGACTTTGCTTTAGGGCTTTACTTAAAGATATACTCAGTGAGATGACGCTGCAACGAACAGCACCGGAGATATTTAAATTAGCGTGATGCAAGACTTCGCTCTCACACAGTCACACTGAGTATCTGTGCATGTGAACGGGTGCGCTTCACGTAGCTACAATGTGGTACTTTTAAAAACATATTTTTTAAAACTATAGCTTTGGGACCAAAACTGCAGAGAAGTTTGATCTCGTGCTTCAACAATTTGAGTTGTTGCGGACATTGACACACTAAGGCTGCTTACACAGCCACTGTAAGAACCCAAATCTGATTTTCTTTCTATATCCAATATTTGTTTCTGACTGTCCACACTCAGTTTTAGATGTAACCCATATCAGATTTAAGTAGCACACAGATGTAATGCTCATTTCATGTTACTAATCCTTTAACTGTTGAGGTGGTTTTCATGGTAACGGCAGGTCATGTGCAAAAAAAAAAACTTCAGATGGCTGTGGTATAAATCAGAAGTCAAAAGATCAGATTCCATGTGTATTTTTTGCTGTTCACACATTAGCAAAAGATCATATAGGTATCAGATATGCAAATTATTTGTAAAATATTTGAATTGGGATGCATGTGTAATTATGTGTTGGCTTTGTGCATGCAATGTCATCTTGGTGAGTCCACCTTTAATTTTGACACACCTGTATTTGGGGAGTTTCTCCCATTCTTCTCTGCAGATCCTCTCGACATCTGTCAGGTTGAATGGGGAGCATTGTTGCACAGCTATTTTCAGGTCTGATCGGGTTCAAGTCCGAGAGGTCTGATCGGTTTCAAGTCCGGGCTCTGGCTGGGTCACTCAAGGACATTTAGAGACTTGTCCCAAAGCCACTCCTGCGTTGTCTTGGCTGTATGCTTAGGGTTGTTGTCCTTTTGGAAGGTGAACCTGTGCTCCAGTCAGGTCCTGAGCGCGCTGGAGCAGGTTTTCATTAAAGATCTCTCTGTACTTTGCACCGTTCATCTTTCCCTCGATCCTGACTAGACTCCCAGTCCCTGCCACTGAAAACATCCCCACAGCTTGATGCTGTCACCACCATGCTTCACCGTAGGGATGGTGCCAGGTTTCCTCCGGACATGACGCTTGGCATTCAGGCCTAAGAGTTCAATCTTGATTTCATCAGATGAGAGAATCTTGTTTCTCATGGTCTGAGAGTCTTTTAGGAAACTCCAAGCGGGCTGTCATGTGCCTTTTACTGAGGAGTGGCTTCCGTTTGGACACTTTAGCATAAAGGCCTGATTGGTGGAGTGCTGCTGAGATGGTTGTCCTTCTGGAAGGTTCTCCGATCTCCATAGAGGAACTCTGGGCTCTGTCAGAGTGACCATCGGTTTCTTGGTCAACTCCCTGACCAAGGCCCTTCTCCCCCGATTGCTCAGTTTGGCTGGGCGGCCAGCTTTAGGAAGAGTCTTGGTGGTTCCAAACTTCTTCCATTTATTTCTTGGGGATGTTTTGGTACCCTTCTCCAGATCTGTGCCTCAACACAATCCTGTCTCGGAGCTCTACGGACAATTCCTTCGACCTCAGGGCTTGGTTTGTACTCCGACATGCACTGTCAACTGTGCGACCTTATATACTGTAGACAAGTGTGTGCCTTTCCAAATCATGCCTTTTCAAATTGTTATTTTACAGTAAACCAACTGACAACTGCCTTTCAGCAAGCTAATAGGGAATGACATTCAACAAGCACAGCACTTACACAAGTGACTGATGATTGGCTGAGTGAAATTTATTTTAAAAAAAGATTGTTTTGTTAGACTTCATTGCAACTTTTGACATTATTGATCATAGTCATTTGCCTGAAAAATGTATGTGTTATGGCTTTACTCCCCCTGCTATATTGTAGATAAAGAGTTAGCTAGCTAACAGAACACAGGGGGTGTTCTTTAATGGAAGCCTCGCCAACAAAATCCAGGTAGAATAAGGAATTCACCAGGGCAGCTGTCTAGGCCCCTTACTGGCTTTGAGTTAAGCAGTGTGTCTATGTATGCGGATGACTCAACACTATACATGTCAGCTACCACAGTGACTGAAATAACTGCAACACTTAACAAAGAGCTGCCGTTAGTTTCAGAATGGGTGGCAAGGAATAAGTCAGTCCGAAATATAAAAAAAACTAAAAGCATTGTATTTGGGACAAATCATTCACTAAACCCTAAACCTTAACTACATATTGTAATGAATAATATGGAAATTGAGCAAGTTGAGGAGACTAATCTGCTTGGCGTAACCCTGGATTGTAAACCTTCAAGGTCAAAACATATTGATACAACAGTAGCTAGGATGGGGAGAAGTCTGTCCAAACTTAGGAAAATTGCAATTGCCTCAGAACAGGGCATTACGGATGGCCCTTGGATGTTTATTCATTTTTATATTTTTTTTTTATCTTTATTTTAACAGGGAAAACAGACTGAGACCTGGATCTCTTATGGCTGTGCCCTGTGTAAACATGTTGACATGTACAGTTCTAGGCATTCAGACAAGAACATTTCAAAACATACAAAACAAAGACACAATTCAACAGAAACAATCACAGACAACATCATATTGATCCCATTTTTGAAATGGGCAAGGGACACCAGAGTGTCTAACTTAAGTTGGATCTGCAGTTTGTTCCATAAATAAGGTGCAAAGGAACTGAAGGCAGTCCTTCCCAACTCTGTGGAGACCGCAGGAGTCTCTAATGTAATCCACATCTGTGATCTGGTTTTAAAATTAGTATATCTAGTGGAAATGAATGATGATATATATGGAGGTAGTTTTAAAAGAAGTGCTTTATAAATAAACAAGAGAGCATGTTGCTCTCGCCTCACAGATAGAGAGGCCCAACCCACATGTTGATATAGGATACAGTGATGAGTTTTGTAACTATCACCCGTAATAAACCTGAGTGCACAATGGTAAATAGCATCCAGTGCTTTTAATGTGTTTGCCGATGCATGCATATAGATAATATCACCATAATCTAAAACGGACATAAAAGTAGCCTGCACAATTTGTTTTCTATTTACGGAGGACAGACAAGCCCTGTTTCTGTAAAGGAACCCTATCTTGAATTTGAGCTTTTTTCCCAATTCAGTAACGTTTTTTAAAAGAGAGCCTATCATCTAACCATACCCCTAAATATTTATATGCAGAGACCTGTTTGATTTGAGTACCATCCAAGCTAGTGATTACAAAAGTGTTTCTTGAGAGGTTAGGCCTAGAAAAAAACATGACATTTGTTTTCTTAGCGTTTAAAACAAGTTTAAGCTGTAAAAGAGACCCCTGTAGTATCCTAAAATCAGACTCCGACTGCATTAAAGCTTGGTCCGCTGTTGGAGCAATAGAGTACATCACTGTGTCATCTGCATATAAATGGAAATTACAATATCTGACATCATCACCAATGTTGTTTATATAAAGTGAGAACAATAGTGGGCCAATTATTGAACCCTGAGGGACCCCTTTAAGTATCTGTAAGGGGTCAGACTTGACCCCGTCGACCATGACGGCCTGAGTTCTATCTTTAAGATAGTCATAAAACCATCAGCAGGTATCAGTGCCTAGTCCTATAGATGACAGCTTACTTAAAAGGATAGCATGGTCACAGTGTCAAAAGCTTTTGACAAATCTACAAACAACGCAGCACAATACTTTGTGTGAGGCATTTGCCTCATCTGAGGCATTTGCCTCATCTGAGGCATTTGCAATATCATTTACAACAAGCATAGTGGCCGTTATGTTTAGATCTAAAACCAGATTGATTGGTGCGAAGAATACTGTTAGCAGAAAGAAAAGATTGTAACTGTTTGTTAACTAAAGATTCTAGGATCTTTGCTAGACAAGGGAGCCTAGAGATGGGTTGATAGTTATCCAAATCACTACCGTCACCTCCCTTATGTAATGGCAGAACAAAAGCTGCTTTCCACACCTTAGGGATATTTCCTGTGCTTAATGTTAGATTAAAAATGTGTGTCACTGAACCAGCAATGATAAGTGTAGCACACTTAAATAAGTACAGTTCTAAATTGTCAGCACCTAAAGATTTCTTAGTATCAATGGCACACAGGGCAGCTAGAACCTCTGCTTCAGTTATTTTCTGGAAATTAAAAACAGGGTTATCATTTTTCAGAGTAACGGTTGAAAAGCAAGACGATAAATCAACTAATTGGCCAGTACCACAATGGCCACTTTTCCTTTCAAATAAAAAACCAGCAGAGATGAAATGCTTATTAAAAGCATCACAAATATCATTTTTACCACTTAGAATACAGGAGTCTGAGATAATTTGCTTAGGAAGAGAAACAGCAGACTTTCCCCGTTTCAGTGAATTAACGGTTTTCCAGAATTTTGCAGTAGCATTAAGGAAGTAATTAGATTTTGCCTTTTTGACAGCTGCAGTACATTTATTTCTCAATTGCCTAAAAAACAGCCAATCAGCTGGAATACCTGTTTTCCTCGCCAAGGCCCAGGCCCGATTCTTTTGCAGGAAAAGACCTGACAATTCAGGAGAGAATCAAGAACTGGTTCGGTTTCTTACTCTGATTCTTAAGCGGGGCATGTTTATCAGACATAGAGGTAACAATAGAAGAGAAAAAAGCAAGGGCTAAAACCGGGTCCAGAATGCAGTAAGTGGATAAAAGCTCAGAGTGATATAAGTCAAGGATAAAAGCTTGCTGTGAGAAATGTTTATAATTTCTCTTAGAGATTATACAGGGATCAGAGTGTTTCAGCCTGGTATCTCTAATACAAGCAATAGGGCAGTGGTCACTGATATCATTTGCAAAAACCCCACTGGCTGTGTATTTATGGGGGGTATTTGTTAGAATAATGTCTAGTAGAGTAGATTTCACTGGGTTCTTAAAGTTGTGACGGGTTGGTTTAGTTATCAGCTGAGTTAGATTTAGCTCAGTTGTCACGAACGTCGGAAGGATCAGACCAAAATGCAGCGCGATTGCTATTCCACATGTTTAATAATAATAAGTGGAACGTACAAGTATGCAACCAAAATAAAGAAAAAAACGATTGCATAAACTGTGTAGACTAAACACATACACAGTTAAACACATACACGGTTTTTGGGTGGGTCTTTGCTTTTGGCGGCGGCTCCGGAGGGCCGGGGCATGGAGCCGGAACAGGAGTCATCGGACTCAGGCGATGCACAGTGGATGTGATGCGTGAAGCAGGCACAAGTCGGGCCGGGCTCTGACGGCGCACAAGGAACCTGATGCGTGGAGCAGGAACAGGTCATGCCGGGCTCTGACGGCGCACAGGGGACCTGATATGTGGAGCAGGAACCGGAGTCATCGGACTCGGGAGATGCACAGTGGAACCTGATGCGTGTAGCAGGAACAGGTCGTGCCAGGCTCTGAAAGCGCACATTGGACCTGATGCGTGTAGCAGGCACAGGTCGTGCCGGGCTCTGAAGGCGCACAGGGGACCTGATGCGTGGAGCAGGAACAGGTCGTGCCGGGCTCTGAAGGCGCACAGGGGACCTGATGCGTGGAGCAGGAACAGGTCATGCCGGGCTCTGAAGGCTCACAGGGGACCTGATGCGTGGAGCAGGAGAAGGACGTGCTGGGCTCTGAAGGCGCACAGGGAACCTGGTGCGTGGAGCAGGAACAGGACGTGCTGGGCTCTGAAGGCGCACAGGGGACCTGATGCGTGGAGCAGGAGCAGGACGTGCTGAACTCGGAAGACACACAGGAGCCTGCTGCGTGGAGCAGGAACAGGACGTGCTGGGCTCTGAAGGCGCACAGGGAGCCTGGTGCGTGGAGCAGGAACAGGACATACCGGACTGGTCTCACGCACCTCAGGGCTAGTGCGGGGAGCTGGCACTGGACGCACCGGACTGGAAGAGCACACTGCACGCATCTCCCTTTTGCACTTCTCCCAGAACTCCTTTAAACCTCCCTTATCCGGCGTAGCTCTCTCCTGATTGACAACACGCACCTCTGGACGAGTGTGGGAAGCTGGCGCAGGAAGTATCGGGCTGGAGAAACGCACTGCAGGTCTGGTGCGTAATGCCGGCGTAGGTCCCACGGGACTGACAACACGCACCTCTGGGAGAGTGCGGGGAGCTGGCGCAGGATGTCTCAGGCTGGACAGACGCTCCTCTTGGTGCCTGTTCTGCAGCTCTCTCCTTGCCTTCTCTCTCTCAATATCCTCCTTGGACTCCTGATCATACCTCCATTGGGGCTCTGGCTCTCTCCTCCGTTCACCCGATAGCCCCATGTGCCCCCAGAAAAACGTGAGGGCTGCCTCTCGGGCTTCCTAGCTAGCCATTTATCCTCGTAAAAACGCCGTTCTGCCTTTGCTGCCTCCAGCTCCTCCTTGGGACGGCGATATTCCTCAGCCTGGCTCCAGGGTCCCTTACCATCCAGGATCTCCTCCCATGTCCAGGATTCCTGATGACCACGCTGCTTGGTCTTTTGGTGGTGGGTTATTCTGTCACGAACGTTGGAAGGATCAGACTAAAATGCAGCGCGATTGCTATTCCACATGTTTAATAATAATAATCAGTGGAACGTACAAGTATGCAATGAACCAAAATAAAGAAAACAACGATCGCATAAACTGTGTAGACTAAACACATACACAGTTAAACTGACAATAATACATTCAATAACCCACAACCCAAGTGTTGAAAAGAACAAACATATATATGGTTCCCAATTAGAGGTAACGACAATCATCTGCCTCTAATTGGGAACCATCAAACCCAAACATAGAAATACAATACATAGAAAACAAAAACCCCTCCTGACCTAAACACAAATGATAGCCAGCCGGCTAATCCCAGGCCAGAACGTGACATCAGTACAAATGTCTTTTAATTTATCGGATACTGTTGAGAGCCAATCCAGGTTAAAATCTCCCAAAATCAGTCATTCAGAGTTTGCATAATTAGACAGTATATCAGAAAATGTGCATAGAGTACAAGGAGGAGCTGAGGGGGTGCGACATACCCCTGCTAGAGTTAGCTGAGCGTTATTACCAAGTACCACATTTAAAACTAGACATTCATATTGCTTTGGGACAGAGGTTGATATGGACACAGAAACATTTAAGCAGCATTTTACATAAATCGCAATACCACCACCTCTACCAACTCTATAAATATTGTACCCATTCAACTGAACATCTGAATCAGGCACAGAATCACACAGCCACGATTCAGATACAATCAGTACGTCAACATTTGATTGTGAGACCAACATTTCAATAAAGTCCAACTTTTGGATCAGGCTTCTAGCGTTCAAAGGAATTATTCCAATGCCATTGCCACGGGAATTCATATCAGAGTATCCAAGGTAGCACCTGAAGCTGCACTTCAATTTTCGAGTTATTGACAAAGCTCCATTTTATGGGGACAAGATTACTACTAACAATACCTCTCTGCATGTGAGTAGTATTCGCAATACGGTGATTGGACAATAATCTAGGAATTGCAAAAAGGTTGTTAACTGTAGTTTGTTCCATATTTGCAATTGGGGGACTAATTAATGAAACTTGGAGAGGAGCATTGAACATAGTCTGATAGGGGAGCGTACAATCCCAAAAGTCAACCCCCGATGTACAAGGAGAGCTAACATTAATAATATGCATGTCAAAGTTGAGGCGAGATTGACTTCATCACTACTTGTATTTGTGAGAGGTATTGACATGTTGATTGCACCGAGCTGTCTGTTTGAACTACTGGCACACAGCTCGGACACCAATGCATACCCCACAAGACATGCCACCAGAGGTCTTTTCACAGTCCCCAAGTCCAGAATAGACTATGGGAGGCGCACAGTACTACATAGAACCATGACTACATGAAACTCTATTCCACATCAGGTAACTGATGCAAGCAGTACAATTAGATCAAAAAAACCTTATGGAACGACGGGGACTGTGAAGCAACACAAACATGGGCACAGACACATGCATACATACACACGATAACATACGCACTATACACACACGTACACATGGATTCTGTGTTGTAGATATGTGATAGTAGAGTAGGGGCCTGAG
The DNA here is from genome assembly GCA_030435695.1 of Brachymystax lenok tsinlingensis. Lineage (NCBI taxonomy): Eukaryota > Metazoa > Chordata > Actinopteri > Salmoniformes > Salmonidae > Brachymystax > Brachymystax lenok. The sequence continues at coordinate 37,593,745 of CM059813.1, forward strand.
GGCACACACTTAATATGTTGTGAAATCTGTTGTGAATGTATTGTAATGTTTAAAAAATTGTATAACTGCCTTAATTTTGCTGGAGCCCAGGAAGAGTAGTTGCTGTCTTGGCAGCACTGCTGTATTTTATTTCAGATGTGTGGTATGTTGTCATTTAAGCAATAAATTGGAGTCTAAAATTGGCTTAAATGTATGGCTCGATTCGAAGCCAATTTACTTGATGTATGTGAACATGACATTCACGATAAACAGTGCAGATTTCGGATTAAGAATAAATTACCTTTAAAAGTCGACTGCAATGCTCTTGTCGGCCATGCACCTTTGATTGAATACTGACCAACTTTATGTCTTGAACTATGTATGGGCTATTATTCATTATGTCTTTATCAACATTGGCTCCAGATTCTCTCCAGCCCTGTTCTGAGTGTTGTCAACATGGCCCTTGAATAGACAAATACTGTAGTATGACTCCAAACACCTCAGTGTGTTAATGGAGTTAAAAATTATGCTGTTACAAGAATGTCTGGGGTATGAGGCAGAGAAAACATTGTGAGGTCAAAAGCCTGAGTGTAGAAAGCTTTAGAGAGTGCATGTGAAAATGAAAGAATGTTATAATAAGTTAATCCTCTGGAAGGAAAAATAGTACTCATTTGTGCATGCTTGCCAAAGTTTTTGTTGTAATTATTTTTTTTAAGCTTTTTGCAGGCATCGGGGGATTTACAGTAGTAATTAATACCTGTTTGATTCCTGCTCTACAGGATCGCCAGCCTTTCAAAGATCTTCCCAACGCTGATGCTGTACAGGCTGTGGGAGGATGGGAAGATTGCCTCTCTGGATGACCCACTTGAGAAATATGTGGAGAACTTCACCATTAAAAACCCTCTGGGCAAGTCACGGGACTCTGAGCTCAAGTACGTGACAGACGGTCTGATCTTTCTGGACAGTGGAGAGGTTCAAATACGCTCCTCCTCTGTCACTCTGCGCAGGATGGCCAGCCAGCTCTCAGGTGAGATACGGACACCCCCCATCCCACCGACCCATTACACTACTGTGAGGGAAAACCTGTGCTCAGCTGCAGTGTTGAAAACGTTCATGCTATTATGACCAAAATGGCCACTATAATGTAATATTTGTGATATTTCAATTTATTTAATTCAAATGCCACCATACTGCAATCTCTAGTCAGAGCCCTTAAACCTCTAAGCAGGTTTCCAGATTGCTTTCTAAGGTGACGTTACAGAAACTGTTCAGATTGTCTGCTTATCATCAGAAATAGACCCTGTGAAGTGCTGAGAGACAATGAGTTACACTTATTGATGGGAGACGCTCTGAATTGACAAAAACCTTGGTAATGGTAACATCTACACAAATATACAGGCCAATGTGCCAGTGACATACACCTTCTACAGAATAGTATGTCTTGTCTTTTTATTAGCATATTACACCACAAAATAATTCAATATGGCACCCTACAATACCTTGCTTTGAAACAAAGGTTTGATTTGATTAGGTTTGCACTTTGATCATTGAGGCATGAAGGTTGAACTCAATCATTTATTGAGGAGAGTATTTGATGTTTCAGACTACACTTTGATACTGATGGATTTCTGAGCTGTACATTAAATGAAATGATCAGTGACATACATTGCAGATGACATGCTGGAATAACAGTTGAGGGCCTCATTTCAGTTCAAATTAATTGAAATTGTTGTGGAGCTTTATTTGTCATACTAGCTAAAGTAATGTATTTCCTTTCTTTATACGTAAACACTAAAGATGTTGTGTTTTGTTAACTGCAGGTCTACCCAGAAGACTTAGAGCCACTAACCTGCTGTGGAAAGGGAAAACACAGGCTGCAGTGAATCTGCTGCAAGACGATGTCCTCGTTGCAGACCCTGGCACCAAGTAAGACCTTAGTCATTCCCATCGTTCGATATCAGAAGAGCAATATAGCAATTCAAATGTTGTGCCATTTAACATTCAGTCAATATTTGCTGTGTGTAATATAATGTAGCATATTTGCTACACTCATTTGGATGTAAATAGACGGCTCAGGTGTTTCATTCCATCACTCTTGTGGGCTGTATTAACCCTGCAGTCTGCCCTATCATAATGACTTCCCACTCTGCTGCTCTGTGTTTTGCAGATGCCACTACAGTAACCTAGCCTTCTCCTTATTGGCCCACGTCATGGCTGAGAAGGTGGTGGGCATGGATTACCAGCGCTGGATCAATGATAACATCCTGGACCGGCTGGGGATGGAGGATACAGGCTTCGACATCACCCCAGGGATCCACAGCCAGATGGCTGTGGGCGTCTACTCCAGTGGCCAGCCAGCCCCTCTGTATGACCTGGGTTGGTACCGCCCCTCAGGCCAGATGTTCTCCACTGCCGCTGACCTTGCCAAGCTGGCTATGATGCTGCTGGGGGCCTACCATCGCAAGCTCCTGGAGCCTGACACCCTGAAGATCATGCTGACCCCTCTGTTCCGCTGTGATAAGGACTACTTTGCCAACCGCACTGGCACACCATGGGAGGTGAATGAGCAGTTGGGCTACGAAGTGGTGCGTAAAGACGGAGACCTAGACGGCTACTCAGCCACCTTCTCACTGGTGCCCAGGCTCAAGCTGGGCCTGGTAGTGCTGATGGCTGGCACCAGACCTCAGAACCAGGATGTGTTGGCTAAGGCTTACAGCCACATAATACCCGCCATGGAGAGGGCGTTCCGGGAGTCCAAGAAGATCCTGATCCCTCCCCCTAATCCAGACCCTTACATAGGCTTCTTCACCTACGGAAACATCACCTTCTATGAGATCAAAGCTGGGGCAGACGGGGTTCTGATCATGCAGCAGTTTGGGCCCCAGATTGAGGACCTGATCCCAGAGAGATATCGGACGATAAAACTGAACTACCTTGTGGACAGGGTGTTCAGGGTGGTGTTTGAGAAAGAGTACCCTTGTGTCTTGCGGGTCAGCACCGCGTCTGTCTCCCTTGAGGCCCAAGACGGGCAGCTCTTTAACTTTTATGTGTTTGATAAGCGGGGTCTGTCCCCTGGCTTCGATGCACCAGGACTGAATACATACAATGTGGTCAGGATAGCCCATAGGCCGACTTTCTCGAACTAACTGAACTCATACATTGGAAAGGCACATGAATGTGTAGGATTAAGGTCCTGTTTGGGTCTCAAGACTATATTTAATAGTGATATTCTGTATTGAAAGAGCACATTGCTGGAGGACATTGAGTGGACAATACCATGATGCATTGCAAAAGAAAGTACACAGCTTGAAAAAAAAGGTGTTTAATTTACCCATTGTTGTCAACTCTTGTACATAATGTTTTCTTTGATTTCCATGTCAAATAATGGCATTGTACATATTCATCCTTTTTATACAGTTGGTAACCTGACCTTAAACATATTATACTGTACACATATATTGTACTGTGGCACAGTAATAGAGGGGTTGGTTGTTTAGCAACAAAACCGACGTGCGTGCAACAATGGGGCAAAATAGACAGGTTTGACTTGGATTGTTGACAACATGTAATATTTAGTCTCATGAAAACATAAATACATTTGCGCTATGAGAACTTGTTGTCTCTCAAATACATTGTTACAGTTGTTGATGAACTAAAGTTGAAGTCGGAAGTTTACATACACTGAGGTTGGAGTCATTAAACTGTTTTTTTCAACCACTACACACATTTCTTGTTAACAAACTATAGTTTTGGCGAGTCGGTTAGGACATCTACTTTGTGCATGACACAAGTAATTTTTCCAACAGTTGTTTACAGACAGGTTATTTCACTTATAATTCACTGTATCACAATTCCCGTGGGTCAGAAGTTTACATACACTAAGTTGACTGTGCCTTTAAACAGCTTGGAAAATCCCAGAAAATGATGTCATGGCTTTAGAAGCTTCTGATAGGCTAATTGACATAATTTGAGTCAATAGGAGGTGTACCTGTGGATGTACTTCAAGGCCTACCTTCAAACTCAGTGCCTCTTTGCTTGACATCATGGGAAATTCAAAAGAAATCAGCCAAGACCTCTGAAAAAAAATTGTAGACCTCCACAAGTCTGGTTCATCCTTTGGAGCAATTTCCAAACACCTTCAAAGTACCACGTGCATCTGTACAAACAATAGTACGCAAGTATAAACGCCGTCATACCGCTCAGGAAGGAGATGCGTTCTGTCTCCAGAGATGACCGTACTTTGGTGAGAAAGGGCAAATTAATCCCAGAACAACAGCAAAGGACTTTGTGAAGATGCTGGAGGAAACAGGTACAAAAGTATCTATATCCACAGTAAAACAAGTCCTATATCGACTTGCAAGCTGAAGAACACCATCCCAATCATGTTGTGGGGGTGCTTTGCTGCAGGAGGGACTGATGCATTTCACAAAATAGATGGCATCATGGGGAAGAAAATGTATGTGGACATATTGAAGCAACATCTCAAGACATCAGTCAGGAAGTTAAAGCTTGGTCGCAAATGGGTCTTCCAAATGAACAATGACCCCAAGCATACTTCCAAAGTTGTGGCAAAATGGCTTAAGGACAACAAAGTCAAGGTATTGGAGTGGCCATCACAAAGCCCTGATCTCAATCCTATAGAAAATGTGTGGGCAGAACTGAAAAAGCGTGTGCGAGCAAGGAGGCCTACAAACCTGACTCAGTTATACCAGCTCTGTCAGGAGGAATGGGCCAAAATTCTTGTGGAAGGCTACTCAAAACGTTTGACCCAAGTTAAACAATTTAAAGGCAATGTTACCAAATAATATTTGAGTGAATGTAAACTTCTGACCCAATGGGAATGTGATGAAAGAAATAAAAGCTGAAATAAATCATTCTCTCTATTATTATTCTGACATTTCACATTATAAAGTGGTGATCCTAACTGACCTAAGACAGGGAATTTTTACTAGGATTAAATATCAGGAATTGTGAAAAACTGAGTCTAAATGTATTTGGCTCAGGTGTATGTAAACTTCCGACTTCAACTGTAGCTTGCAAATTTTAGCCATATTAGAATTGACATGACATCAGTCAAAATACCTCAAAACAAGACATGGTATCAATAACAAGATGAAATGAGCTGAAACAAGCCCCACAAGGCAGTTTCTTGTCATTCTTTCTAGCAATCTGGCCATCCAGAATCACAACAACATGCTGTCTTCTGCCCCATGGAAGCTCGCACATCGATTTCGTGATGTTGTCAGCTATACCATCTATTGAGTCTTTCCTATGATCTGCACATTTTTACCTTACTTTTATCAGCTTGTTCTATCCTTACACTGCATTTGTAAGAAAATAATTCATGGAAATATGGTACACATTTCAATTGTAACACTTTCATTTGCCCTTTGAATTTCATTTTGATTAATCAAAAGATTTACAATGTATGTTTCTACTGCAGCAAAACATGGATTTATTTTTATTTATTATCAATGAATCACCTGATCATTTTTGACCTACGAAAAATCCATAAGATATGTTCATGCCAAGCAAAAATAAAGTCAGATTTTTAAATAGTGATCATGTTGGCATGTTTTGGCCAGGATACCTTTTACAGTATCTGTAGCCATACTGTACAGTAAGTATACTGTATGTGAGAACAGACCAAAACGCTGTTGGCAGTCCAACTGTACAGTAAGCATACTGTATGTGAGAACAGACCAAAATGCTTTTGGCAGTCCAACCTGCCAAAAGGAAAAATATATGCTTAAAAAGGGGATTGTGGACATAGTGGTATAGTTCCAGGAATGACTGTGCTTTATCATCCCAATTCTGACTCATTTAAATCCTCCTTTTAAATAGATGTATATGACAAATATCTGTATCTCATAAACTGACTCACAAAGAATAACCTTATGTGGTCCTCTTCTTTGGCATTTAGATGTTGTAATGTAATACTAACTAGGGGAAAAACTTACAGTTATGACTAACTAGTGTTCCCTGAAAGAGGGAAACAAGGTACAACACAGCTATGGGGGAGTTTGCGTGCTAGCGCCCTCTACTGCCTCACCGGAAGCCCCGCCCTCCACAGGTGATAAACCTGAGGCACTGATTCATTCCTTCAATTCAGTACCTCTCTTCACCGAGCCCAGAACTGGGCGGCAATGGGCCAAACAGGTGTTGTACCTGGGCGGCACTGGGCCGAACAGGTGTTGTACATATCGGTATGTTCCCATTCAGTAGGTCAACTCGGTACAATAGCAATGGGGACATGAAATCAAGCCCTAAGCCGACCCCAGTGGACACCAAATTAAATGGCCCATGGGAGACCACCCAGAGTTCCAACCCAACAGGTTGGTACCCGCTATTGCGCAATAAGCGTGCTGCCTAATGACCCTCTCCTGCCTCAGTCGTAAGCACACTGTGGACTACACTAGGGTCAGTGAAATCCAAGCAATAAAACCTCACAAGTGTGGTGATGCCAAACTCTGCGCAGCACAAATAACTCCAACAGGCAACCCTCTACACAACAAGATGCCGCCAGACCTTGCCTTTTGCTGTCATATGCCAGAGAAAATAGCCTCCACAATCCAGTGGGAGAGACGCTGCTTAGCCGGATTAGCAAAACAGACACAAGTTGGACACACAAACAGACACCCCAAAAGCATCTTAAGACTAAATTCATTGTTAGGACCTTCATAAGAGCATCTTTAAATTTCCAAGCCATTTCTCAAAACCGTCTTTATTAACGTTGCACTTAAAAATGCTTGTAATCTAACGTCTGTCTCATACAACTTGTAGAACAGGTAAATGCTTCATTAGGTCACCGTTTGCCCTCCCACGTCACTTTACACACAGAAAATCTCAGCTAAACATAAAATGAAGGCTACATACATACATCTCTTTCACATGTGCAATCGATACATCTACCAAGTATTAAGCCATTAGGCTACCCATGATCCTCTTCAATATTAGAATTTATTAGTCCTATAGGCTACTATTACCTGAAAGCTCACACATTTTACTGTAGCCTGTAGCTGTGGGCGGCAGGTAGCCTAGTGGTTAGAGCGTTGGACTTGTAACCGGAGGGTTGCAAGTTCGAATCCCCGAGCTGACAAGGTAAAAATCTGTCGTTCTGCCCCTGAACAAGGCAGTTAACCCACTGTTCCCCGGGCGCCGTGGATGTCGATTAAGGCAGCCCCCCGCACCTCTCTGATTCAGAGGGGTTGGGTTAAATGTGGAAGACACATTTCAGTTGAAGGCATTCGGTTGTACAACTGACTAATAATGGTGACTTTGACTTTGAATAACCTAAAGATGAACATATTAGATCTATGGCAGTTTCATTTAATGTGTCGCACAGCCTAATTATTTAATTGCAGAATATCTGTAGGCCTACTTGAGGCTCAATTCCTGCCTGTCATTAGGCTAAACAGGGCCGGCGCTGGAACAAATCAGTTGAATGGGCATTTGGGAGGGCACGTTTTTTTCACGGGACATCCTATGTATGCAAGTGCTTGCTTCATTTCCAATGGTGTAGTACAACTTTTTTAGGTAATGGAGCACCATATATATATTTTTTTATGAAGTCATAACTTCTCAATCAAAGTTTGTACTGACAGATGTAGCCTATTAAATATCACTGTAGAATAGGCATCTGCATAAAACGCATCCTGCAACTGCAACGACTGCCTATGCCGACCCATATTGTCTCAAGAACATTTCCTATTTTTAATATCACATACAAATGGTTAGCAGATGCTATTGCAAGTGTAGCGAAGTGCTTATGATTCTAGATCCGACAGTGCAGCAATATTTAGCAGGTAATATAAACAAATTACAAAACAAAACCTGATATCTAACAAATTCCACAACAAAACCTAATACACACAATCTAGCAAAGGAATGGGATAAGAATATATAAATATAAAATATATGGGTGAGCAGTGACGGAGTGGCTAAGATAAAATAGATAGTATAGAATAGATAGTGTAGTGTAGAGTATACAGTATATACACTACCGTTCAAAAGTTTGGGGTCACTTAGAATTTTTTTTTGCCAATTAAAATAACATCAAATTGATCAGAAATACAGTGTAGACATTGTTGATGTTGTAAATGGCAGATTTTTATGGAATATCTACATAGGCGTACAGAGGACATTTATCAGCAACCATCACTCCTGTGTTCCAATGGCACGTTGTGTTATCATTTTTAAAAGGCTAATTGGTCATTAGAAAACTATTTTGCAATTATGTTAGCACAGCTGAAAACTGTTGTTCTTATTAAAGAAGCAATAAAACCTGGCCTTCTTTAGATAGTTGAGTATCTGGAGCATCAGCATTTGTGGGTTCGATTACAGGCTCAAAATGGCCAGAAACATAGCACTTTCTTCTGAAACTCGTCAGTCTATTCCTGTTCTGAGAAATGAAGGCTATTCCATGAGAGAAATTGCCAAGAAACTGAAGATCTTGTACAACGCTGTGTACTACTCTCTTCACAAAACAGTGCAAAATGGTTCTAACCAGAACAGAAATAGGAGTGGGAGGCCCCGGTGCACAACTGAGCTAGAGGACAAGTACATTAGAGTGTCTAGTTTGAGAAACAGACGCCTCACAAGTCCTCAACAGGCAGCTTCATTAAATAGTACCCGCAAATCACCAGTCTCAATGTCAACAGTGAAGAGGCGACTCCGGGATGCTGGCCTTCTAGGCAGAGTTCCTCTGTCCAGTGTCTGTGTTCTTTTGCCCATGTTAATCTTTTATTTTTATTGGCCAGTTTTTCTTTGCAACTCTGCCTTCCGGTGAAACTGGAGGGTGCGCAATTCAAATAAATAATCATAAATATTATGGATTTTAAACATTTACTGTACATGTAAGTGTCTTATATCGGCTGAAAGCTTAAAGTCTTGTTAATCTAACTGCACTGTCCGATTTACAGTAGCTATTACAGCGATAGAATGCCATGCAATTGTTTGAGGACGGCGCCCCACATCAAAATATTTTTCCACCGGCACAGGTTTCATACATTCACATATAACGATTAAATATTCACTTACTTTTTGAAAATCTTCTTCTGATATGTCATCCAAAGGATCCCAGCTATAACATGTAGTGTCGTTTTGTTAGATAAAATCCTTCTTTATATCCCAAAAATACAGTTTAGTTGGCGCCATCGATTTGAGTAATCCACTCGTTCAACATGCAGAGAAAGGAATCCGAAAACCTACCCCTAAACTTTGTTTCAACAAGTCAAAATAAGTTTATATTTACTCCTCAGATACCCTAAAATGTAATCAAAAAATGTAATCATTTTTGAAGTTACAAGCCTGAAACATTGAACAGAGACTGCTGACACCCTGTGGAACCCATAGGAATTGCAATTTACAATATAACGTTTCTCTTGCATTTCTAAGAGGATGGTGTTTCTCAAAAAACACATTTCTTTGGATTTTCTCCTACCATATCTATTGTGTTATCTTCTCCTACATTATTTTAAAAACTACTTAGGGAGTAGTGGCGCGCTACCCGGTGAAATATAAGGCACCAAATTCAAAATCCAAAAGTTGAATTATTAAACATTCATCAATATACAAGTGTTGCATAGTCATCAAAAGCTCTGCTTCTTGGCAATATCACAGCATTGTCAGATTTCAAAAAAGCTTCACAGCGAAAGCACAACATTTGATTAAATCTCTGTTTGGTTGGCACGTTATGATCAGAAAATCCACCGTTGAGTCGCCCATTGAACTGTGAAGAGAACACGTTCAAATTATACCTATAAACTTTCTACAAATAAATCAAACATCATTTTAATGTATCCTTAGGTATCCTTTTATGTGTATTTACTGTCATATTTAATCCGGACGATAACGTGAACAATAGGAAAGGAAAATAAAGTGGGGCGCGCTCACAATTTCGCGCCCGTCAAATGTTGTTGACAAAAGTGGTCCCTTCACTACTTCCTCTTCCTATCTGTTCTGCTTAGTGCTAGAGCGTCCAGACACTATAAAGACTGTTGACATCTAGTGGAAGCCATAGGTACTGCAGTCTCAGTCCTAGTTAACATAGAAATCAATAGGCAGCCTTGACAAAAAGGTAATGTACAAAAAAAACTGCAAATCCGAATGGATTTTCCTCGGGTTTTCACCTGCTATATCAGTTCTGTTATACTCACATACATTATTTTAACACTTTTAGAAACTTCAGAGTGTTTCCTATCCAATAGTATTATGTGCATATCCTATTTTCTGGGCCTGTGTGGCAGGCATTTTACTTTGGGCACGCCAGACTCTCCAAAACCGTCACCTCTGCTGCCGCTCCCTAAGAGGTTAACTGACTTCCGATCCCTTCCATCTTGGACCCATCTATCGAAGCGTAGCTCAGTGTAAATAAATATCTAGAATTTTCCTTTTCTGAATGGGTGGTTATTAGAATGCATGAGATTCTGTATTTACGGTAGCATAGCATCTCAAGGTCCGATAGAGACCCAATCACCCATTGTCCCTCAGTCTTCCCGCCCTTTCATTCAAACCCAACCCCCTTTATTTGTGTAACCAGCCGTCATATTGGTTTTGTCCGCGAGGCCTTTTTCTTTTATGACATGATTAGTAATCGATGTATGATCCATCCTGTGTATATGTAATTCTGTGTGATTATTTAGTTATTTAGTAAATAAATAATTAAGCCAATTTTTGTATTGCTGATTCTACTTGTTTGCCAGGGTCCGTGAAGAATTTTACGACGTTCAGATGAGACTGAATAAGGTGACGATTAATAATTGACTGCTATTGATATAAATATAAATAGATCTTTAAGAGTTTATTCAGAAGACAGCAGCTCTATTAAACACTCTTCCGTGGTGCCCCAGGTTATTAACAAGTTAATTGTTGCATGGTTTAATTCAATCACGTAATCAATCAAACGTTAGGTAATTTATTTGATAAAATAGCCTGTCATATAATTTAATCAGTCAGAGACACGACAATGTGTTGTTGGTGTAACATATTATAGGTATACTATGCTACATATGCTATTATATTTGGTTCTGTTATGTAAAATACAAATTAATCATTGTGTAATCTTGCAGACATTGATTCAGCTTGATCTAACTTTACTAAAGGAACATGAAGAACGAATGACTTTGACTTTGGCTTTATTCATTCTTGCTCATAGTTTACACAAACTGTAGGAATGTAGAATTTACATAATCCAACATTGCATACAAAATAGCACAATAAAACACTTAGAATACATAACACATGGCAAACATAATACAAACACTTAAATAGATAATAGGCTACGAAGATTTCTTCTCTTTATGGGAAAAATATTGTGTAAATATATATATATTTTTTAAAGATGACTTTGAATACATTTAAGAGCTACGAGCTCTTTAGCCTATCTACAGCTCCTGCCGACACAGTTAAGTTTAACTTTGTAATGACTGCACTGAGGGGTGTTTTGGGAAACGGGTGTGACGTCTTCGGCCATACTTTCAGATGCATCATAAAAAAATGCTAAGCCTAAGTTCCATCACTATTGGAAACCAGCCCTGGTCCGTTCAATGTACATGTGTAACGCTCTTACCAGACACACGGCTTGTAACCTCCCTCCGCTGCTCCTCTGAAGCAAACCAAGGAAGCGAAAAGGCAAAAAGCTCAAAGCTTTGTAGGACATAGTCACAACCTTAGGGTCTAAACCCGCATTAGAACACAATGTCACCTTAGAGTCACAAAGGGCGAACTTCATACAGGAGGGGTGAAGGAATAATGCGCGGAGATCTCCCCTTCTTGGAGTCAGGAAAAACTGTCTATACCAGCCATCCTGGGCCTCTGACATGAGAACCACTCGTGGGGACGTTTAGGGAATTGTAGCCTGTACCCCGACGTCACTGTTTGCATAATCCAGGGCAACACTGTGCATATGGTTGACACAGACAGCGAATCTCCCGTAAAGTGCCATCTGAAGGGGCGAAATGCCACCTTGTGGACTGGGAGAATTTGGCAATTTTTTCATGCCTTTTATATTTCCACTATTCTCGACAACTGAGTGTCTGACTGTGGGGAAGGGGCTCCTTTTATTCAGCTAAAATGTAGAGGACACAACACTCTTGACACCCGTGAACACTGTGGAACTTGGGGTAGAAACAATGTTGAAGTGCCAACGTTTGCCTGAAGCCCGGTCCACTCTGAGTTCGAGGGCTTCGGCTACCAGTGATGTGCCCCGAATGGCATTGCCACTTGGGGGTAATTCTGTCACAGAGAACATGTGGGGAGTGGACCGTGCCACCTCCCTTTCATCGTGCTAGGTGTGTGAGGGCTGATGCCTCCCCCACCCCACAGGGGGACCGACTTTCACGTCACCCTTGGTAGTAAAACGGAGCCTGTACCAAGTAGACTGGCGCTGCTCATGTGGAAAAGGACAAGCAGGAGTAGACCCCACGCTTCTCCCGAGCACCGAGATGTGCAAAAGACTAAATCATCCATAGCACAAATCTTATCTAGGAGCTCTGCGTGGGGCTCCGAGAAGCCAGTATGGTGGCCAGGTCAGCTAACTGCTCAGTCTGGTAAAGCTGCAGCATTGTGACCGTGTTCAGGGACCAGGCCACCACCCACTGGGCCCAGTACACCTTGTCGAGCTGTGCCACCGAAAAACGGGCACCCTGACGAAACTACTTTACTGAATAAATAATCTGCCACAACCTTCCATTCTACTGACAAACGTACAATCACTGGAGAGCTAAGCATGCACCCCTGAAGGGCCCTGTATTGAGGGCCAGCGTGGCGTATGTGTTGTTGCCTACCCTCACCACCTGGGGGTGACCCGTCAGGAAGTCCAGGATCCAGTTGCAGAGGGAGATGTTTAATCCTAGGGTCTTTAGCTTAGTGATGAGCTTGGAGGGCACAATGGTGTTGAACGCTGAGCTGTAGTCAATGAACAGCATTCTCACGTAGGTGAACTTTTGTCCAGGTGGGAAAGGGCAGTGTGGAGTACGAGATTGCGTCATCTGTTGGGGCGGTATGCAATTTGGAGTAGGTCCAGGGTGTCTGCGAGGATAGTGTTGATGTGAGCCATGACCAGCCTTTCAAAGCATTTCATGGCTACAGATGTGAGTGCTTTGGGGCGATGGTCATTTAAACAGGTTACCTTGGCGTTCTTGGGCACAGGGACTCATTTTCAGATCTTGCCATAGATTTTCAAGTAGATTTAAGTCAAAACTGTAACTCGGACACTCAGGAACATTCACTGTCTTCTTGGTAAGCAACTCCAGTGTAGATTTGGCCTTGCGTTTTAGGTTATTGTCCTGCTGAAAGGGGAATTCATTTGCCAGTGTCTGGTGGAAAACAGACTGAACTAGGTTTTCCTCTAGGATTTTGCCTGTGCTTAGCTCCATGAATTTTTTTTTTTAATCCTGAAAAACTCCCTAGTCCTTAATGATTACAAGCATATGATGCATGATGCAGCCAGCAATATGCCTGAAAATATGGAGAGTGGTACTCAGTAATGTGTTGTATTGGATTTGCCCCAAAAATAAACATTTGTATTCAGGACAAAAAGTTAACTGCTTTGACACCTTTTTTACACTATTACTTTAGTACCTTGTTGAAAACAGGACGCATGTTTTGGAATATTTTTATTATGTATAAGCTTCCTTCTTCTATCACTTTCACGCCCCCATTCTCATAACAGGGTTGTAGTGGAGCAGGTTGAGAGCTTCAAGTTCCTTGGTTTCCACATCACCAACAAACTAACATGGTCCAAGCGCACCAAGGCAGTCGGGATGAGGGCATGACAATTTCCTCTCAGGAGACTGAAAAGATTTGGCATGGATCCTCAGATCCTCAAAAGGTTATACAGCTGCACCATGACTGGAGAGAGCATCCTGACTGGTTGCATCACTGCCTGGTATGGAAACTGCTCGGCCTCCGACCTCAAGGCACTTCAGAGGGTAGTGTGTATGGCCCAGTACATCACAGGGGCCAAACTTCCTGCCATCCAGGACCTCTATACCAGGCGGTATTAGAGGAAGGCCCTAAAAATTGTCAAAGACTCCAGCCACCCTAGTCATAGACTGTTCTCTCTGCTACCGCATGGCAAGCGGCACCAGAGCGCCAAGTCTAGGTCAAAGAGGCTTCTAAACAGTTTCTACCCCAAGTCATAAGACTCCTGAACATCTAATCAAATACCTACCCAGACTATTTTCATTGCCCTCCCCCCCTTTACACTGCTGCTACTCTCTGTTATTATCTATGCATAGTCACTTTAATAGCTCTACCTACATGTACATATTACCTCAATGACCTCGAGTAACCTGTGCCCCCGCACATTGACTCTCTACAGGTACACCTTGTATATAGCCTTATATGTTAGTTTTATTTCTTATTCTTATTTTTCGGGGGTATTTTTTATTTTATTTTATTTTTTAAGCTGCATAGCTGGTTAAGGGCTTGTAAGTAAGCACTTCACTGTAAGGTCTACACCTGTCGTATTCGGCGCATGTTACAAATACAATTTGATTTGATAAAATGTTTATTTTCACTCAGTCAATGTTGTTGATCCATGCAAAGGCATGCAACTCGAATCAATGCAACATTAGCCACTTTCAATGTAATATACCGAAACAAAATGAGCTATGCAAATATAACTGTGCAAGAGCATTTTCTTGTAGGAAGAGCACATTTGAGTAGGATTCTATTGCATTGACAGGCACAACTCAGGCACATGCTCTACACAGACTGGTGCGCCATAACCAATTAGAGCTGCAGTAGGCCTATATGCAAATTGCTATTGCCATATATGGATATGTGCAATTCACTTTGAACTGTGTTTAGGCTACAGTATGAGCGGTCTTAGTACTGTAGATGCACTTGTTTTGAGATCAAAGTGAGAGCTGCATGTAGCCACGTGTGCACATTTGTCCATATTCTTTGCTATTTAGTGAGTTATTAGCCAAGCTGTAGCTCATTTCTGGATAACAATGGGGGAGTGGTTGCTCCAACAGGAGCACAAAATGTCTGCATTTCTAGCCATTTTTGATAAGAAAGTCAGGGAAAGAGCTTTTCTATGTCTTAAAGGGAAAGTGTTGTATTTTGAGATGGTCTAGAATAAGCTAAGTAGACAGAGCATAGCATAATTTGTCTGATTCTCTGTAATAATGGTATGGAAATAATAATAACTTTTATTTTGTAAAGTAGTTTCTTGCATCAAACACAACATTTTCAGTCACCTAATTGTCTGAAGGACAAGCCCTGCATGTTTATTTTTAAGTCTCACGGAATGTCAGTAATTTAACACCACACATTGTCTGCTACTGTGGGCTGAATGATAGAACCACTATTTCAATGTTAACATTTTTCGCCATAGTTTTTGTTGTTGTTGGTAGGCCTACAACTAAGTTAGGAAGGACGTCTGTATCTTTGTAGTGACTGGATGTATTGATACACCATCCAAAGTGTAATTAATAACTTCACCATGCTCAACGGGATATTCAGTGTCTGCTTTTTTTAACCATCTACCAATAGGTGGCCTTCTTTGCAAGTCGTTGGAAAACCTCCCTGGTCTTTGTGGTTGAATCTGTGTTTGAAAGTCACTGCTCGACTGAGGGACCTTACAGATAATTCTATGTGTGGGGTACAGAGATGAGGTAGATGTAAAAAAAGTGAGTCCATGCAACTTACAGTATTATGTGACTTGTTAAGCAAATGTTTTCTCCTGAAATTATTTTGGCTTGCCATAACAAACGGGTTGAATACTTATTGACTCGAGACGTTTCAGTGTTGTGTGTAGCAAAAACATCTCAATTGAATCAATTTTAAATTCAGGCTGTAACACAATACTTTTTTTAAAGTCATGGGGTATGAATATTTTATGAAGGCACTATAGTTATTTCAGACTGGGTCAGGGAGAGGTTGAAAATGTCAGTGAAGACACTTGCCAGCTGTACAGCGCATGCTCTGAGTACGTGTCCTGGTAATACATCTGGCCCTGCGGCCTTGTAAATGTTAACCTGTTTAAAGGTCTTACTCACATCGGCTACTGAGAGCGTGATCACACAGACTTCCGTAACAGCTGGTGCTCTCATGCATAGTTCAGTGTTGCTAGACTCGAAGTGCGCACAGAAGGTATTTAGCTCATCTGGTAGGCTTGCGTCACTCTATAGCTTGCGACTGGGTTTCCCTTTGTAATCCGTGATAGTTTGCAAACCCTGCCACATCCAACAAGCATCAGAGGGGGTGTAGTAGGATTCAATCTTGGTTCTGTATTGACTACGGTTTGTCAGAAAACGTAGCAAGATTTCTTTCTTGCTTTTTTTTGCTTGTAAGCAGGAATCAGGAGGAGTTATGGTCAGATTTGCCAAATGGTAGGTGAGGGAGAGCTTTGTATGCATCTCTTTGTGTGAAGTAAAGGTGATATAGAGTTGTTTTGTCTTTACCTGCGTAGGTGATTTGCTGGTAGAAATTTGTGAAAACAGATTTCAGTTTTCCTGCATTAAAGTCACCGGCCACTATATATATTTCATTGTTTGCTTATGGCCCTATACAGCTCGTTGAGTGCCGACTTAGTGCCAGCATTGGTTTGTAGTGGTAAATAGAGAGCTACGAAAAGTATGCAGTGCATTCTGAAAGTATTCAGACCCCTTCACTTTTCCTACTGTTTGTGACTGTTTGTGACGCCTTATTCTAAAGTGGATAGTTGTTTTTCTCATCAATCTACACACAATAGCCCATAATGACAAAGCAAAAACAGGTTTTTAGAACTTTTTGTAAATGTCACATTTACATAAGTATTCAGACCCTTTACTCAGTACTTTGTTGAAGCACCTTTAGCAGCGATTACAGCCTTGAGTCTTCTTGGGTATGACGCTACAAGCTTGGCACACCTGTATTTGGGGAGTTTCTCACATTCTTCTCTGCAGATCCTCTCAAGCTCTGTCAGGTTGGACAGAGCCTAACTAGTCTCCCAGTCCCTGCCGCTGAAAAACATCCCCACAGCATGATGCTGCCACCACATGCTTCACCGTAGGGATGGTATAGGCCTGGTGTACTTCTTGTTCACCCACGACTGTGTGGCCGCACTCGACTCCAACACCATCATTGCGTTTTTTTTTTTAAGCGGCCTGTGTGAGAGAGAGCGAATAAACTTTGTTTGGACATCGTAAAGGAACATTCACCGATTCTGAAAAGATATAGCTAGCTAACGACATCCTTTTCCACGTGGAAAGATGGGCAGAGACTTGCTAGCTACGAAAGCTAGTTAGCTGAGATTTTCTACAAGGAATCTGCCTCCTGGATTCCACCTGGCGATCTGTTCACTGTTTGCACTGGCCTGTCTCCCCCTGTCTGGTACAGATACCCCCGCAACACTCCCCCCCTTTCTCCTGAGCTTTCGCTCGCCTCCAGCACACATGCACTGTTGAGGCGAGTGACTCTGAACTTACAATGGCTAGCACCAAGTTGTTATATTTTTCACTTGTGCTTTATGCTATTTGCCTCATGACTCCTTCGTGCCTCGTTGACCATGAACTTGCTTGTTTACCCAACCGTAGGACAGTCTGTGTTTGTTCCCACACTCGGGAATCTGACTCTCTCCTGGTTACACGGACTCTTGGCCTTCCATCCCATTCTAACCACCTCTTGCCAGCTTTGTATTCTTGTTACCTGATGAAATTGCTGTACAATATGATCTTGTTGCCATCTAATGCACATTCAAATGTTCTAAATCAATACTGCAGAGCTCTCCCTGTCCTCTGCCGTGCCGTGATTGTATTACTGCTGATTATATCTGGAAATATGCATGTACACCCTGGCCCATCTACTGTTGCTAGCTCCAATTCGAATTTGTGCTCTGATATCTGCTTCACTGATTTCTGCTCTCGTAAAAGCCTGGGTTTCTGCACGTTAACACTAGAAGCATATTACCTAAAATTGATCAATTGAAAGTGTGGGTTCAAAGCTACAATCCAGATATGTTGGTCCTTACTGAGATGTGGTTAAGAAAGAGTGTTTTGGAACACTGAAGTTAACCTTTCTGGTAATAACCTTTTTTGGCAAGACAGATCTTCTAAAGGTGGTGGAGTGGCAATCTTTACCAAGGAACACCTTCAGTACTCAGTTTTCTCCACCAAGTCTTTTCCCAAACAATTTGATTTGCTGATTTTACGCATTAAACTTTGTTGACTGTTGCTGGGTTTTATCGGCCAGTATCAGCACCAGCCTGTACCCTAAATGCCCTAAACTCTCCCCTGGCCCCTTACACTAAGTCTGAATTTGTCCTGCTAGGTGACATAAACTGGGACATGCTTAAACCACCTGACAAAGTCCTAAAGCAATGGGACTCCCTAAATCTTTCTCAGATTATCACCAATCCCACAAGGTATGACTCCAAACACCCAGAAAAGGCTACTCTCCTTGATGTTATCCTTACAAATAATCCTGATAGGTATCAGGTTGGTGTTTTCACTGATCACAGAGCCTGTGTTCATAATGGCTGCTCAGAATAAACCCTCCTCATCACAGATGCCCATGTCCCTTAATGTTGATAATGTGGTTGTTACTGACAATGAGCACATGGCTGAGCTCTTTAATCACCACTTCATTAAGTCAGGATTCCTATTTGACTCTGCCATGCCTCCTTGCACATTTCCTCATCTCCTACCCCTTCTAATGTGACTATCCCTGATGCTCCTCCCTATTTTTTCTCTGCCCCGCTACAAAGTTTTTCCCTGCAGGCGGTCACTGAGTCCGAGGTGCTAAAAGAGCTCCTGAAACTTGACCCCCAAAAAACATCTGGTTCAAATGGTTTAGACCCTTTCTTCTTTAAGGTTCATCCCTCTAAGGCCCTTCTGCTAGCTTGCTAGCCCAGGTCCGCTAGCTGCCTGAATCGCCGTGTCTCCGGACCTGCTGAGCCACTCACAGGACCCTTATGATCACTCGGCTACGCATGCCTCTCCCTAATGTCAATATGCCTTGTTCATTGCTGTTTTGGTTAGTAATTTCACTGTAGAGCCTCTAGCCCTGCTCAATATGCCTTAGTTAACCCTTTAGTTCCACCTCACACACGTGCGGTGACCTCACCTGGTTTAAATGTTTCTAGAGACAATATCTCTCTCATCATCACTCAATGCATAGGTTTACCTCCACTGTATTCACATCCTACCATACTTTATCTGTACATTATGCCTTGAATCTATTCTACCGTGCCCAGAAACCTGCTCCTTTTACTTTCTGTTCCGAACGTACTAGACGGCCAATTCTTATAGCTTTTAGCCGTACCCTTACCCTACTCCTTCTCTGTTCCTCTGGTGATGTAGAGGTTAATCCAGACCCTGCAGTGCCTAGCTCCACTCCCATTCCCAAGGCACACTCATTTGTTGACTTCTGTAATCGTTAAAGCCTTGGTTTCATGCATGTTAACATTAGAAGCCTCCCTAAGTTTGTTTTATTCACTGCCTTAGCACACTCTACCTGGATGTCCTAGCCGTGTCTGAATCCTGGTTTAGGAAGACCACCAAAAACCCTGAAATTTCCATCCCTAACTATAACATTTTCCGACAAGATAGAACTGACAAAGGGGGCGGAGTTGCAATCTACTGCAGAGCTAGCCTGCAGAGCTCTGTCTTACTATCCAGGTCTGCGCCCAAACAATTTGAGCTTTTACTTTTAAAAATCAACCTTTCCAGAAACAAGTCTCTCACCGTTGCCACTTGCTATAGACCACATTCTGCCCCCAGGTGTGGCCTGGACACCATATGTGAATTGATTGCCCCCCATCTATCTTCAGAGCTTGTGCTGTTAGGTGACCTAAACTGAGACATGCTTAACACCCCGGCCGTCCTACAATCTAAGCTTGATGCCCTCAATCTCACACAAATTATAAATGAACCTACCAGGTACAACCCCAAATCCGTAAACACGGGCACCCTCATAGATATCATCCTAACCAACCTGCCCTCCAAATATACCTCTGCTGTCTTCAACAAGGATCTCAGTGTTTACTGCCTCATTGCCTGCGTCCGTAAAGGGTCTGCGGTCAAACGACCAACCCTCATAACTGTCAAACGCTCCATAAAACACTTCAGCGAGCAGGCCTTTCTAATCAACCTAGCCCGGGTATCCTGGAAGAATATTGACCTGTAGAGGATGCCTGGTTATTCTTTAAAAGTGCTTTCCTCACCATCTTAAATAAGCATGCCCCATTCAAAATTTTTTGAACCAGGAACAGATATAGCCCTTGGTTCACTCTAGACCTGACTGCCCTTGACCAGCATTAAAAAATCCTGTGGCGTACTGCATTAGCATAAAATAGCCCCCGCGATATGCAGCTTTTCAGGGAAGTTAGGAACCAATACACACAGGCAGATAGCAAAGCAAAGGCTAGGTTTCTCAAACAGAAATGTGCATCCTGTAGCACAAACCTCAAAAAGTTCTGGACACTGTAAAGTCCATGGAGAATATGAGCACCTCCTCCCTGCTGCCCACTGCATTGAGGCTAGGAAACACTGTCAACACCGATAAATCTGAGATAATTGAGAATTTCAAAGAATTTCATTTTTCTACGGCTGGACATGCATTCCACCTGGCTACCCCCACCCCGGTCAACAGCCCTGAACCCCCCACAGCAACTTGCCCAAGCCTCCCCCATTTCTCCTTCACGCAAATCCAGATAGCTGATGTTCTGAAAGAGCTGCAAAATCTGGACCCCTACAAATCAGCCAGGCTAGACAATCTCAAATCAAATCAAATGTTATTTGTCACATACACATGATTAGCAGATGTTAATGCGAGTGTAGCGAAATGCTTGTGCTTCTAGTTCCGACCATGCAGTAGTATCTAACAAGTAATCTAACAATTTCACAACTACCTTATACACACAAGTGTAAAAAGTACACTTATATACATATGAGATGAGTAATGTAGGATATATAAACATTATATAAATGGCATCGTTTAAAGTGGCTAGTGATACATTTATTACATCCAATTCCTATTATTTAAAGTGGCTAGAGATTTAAGTCAGTACATTGGCAGCAGCCACTCAATGTTAGTGATGGCTGTTTAAAAGTCTAATGGCCTTGAGATAGAAGCTGTTTTTCAGTCTCTCGGTCCCAGCTTTGATGCGCCTGTACTGACCTCGCCTTCTGGATGATAACGGGGTGAACAGGCAGTGGCTCGGGTGGTTGTTGTCCTTGATGATCTTTTTGGCCTTCCTGTGAAATCGGGTGGTGTAGGTCTCGTGGGGGGCAGGTAGTTTACCCCCAGTGATGCGTTGCGCAGTCCTCACTACCCTCTGGAGAGCCTTACGGTTGTGGGCGGAGCAGTTGCCGTACCAGGCGGTGATACAGCCCGACAGGATGCTCTCGATTGTGCATCTGTAGAAGTTTGTGAGTGTTTTTGGTGTCAAGACGAATTTATTCAATCTCCTGAGGTTGAAGAGGTGCTGTTGCAACTTCTTCACCACGCTGTCTGTGTGAGTGGACCATTTCAGTTTGTCCGTGATGTGTACGCCGAGGAACTTAAAACTTTCCACCTTCTCCACTACTGTCCCGTCGATGTGGATGGGGGGTGCTCCCTCTGCTGTTTCCTGAAGTCCACGATCATCTCCTTAGTTTTGTTGACGTTGAGTGAGAGGTTATTTTCCTGACACCACACTCCGAGGGCCCTCACCTCCTCCCTGTAGGCTGTCTTGTCATTGTTGGTAATCAAGCATACCACTGTAGTGTTGTCTGCAAACTTGATGATTGAGTTGGAGGCGTGCTTGGCCACTCAGTCATCGGTGAACAGGGAGTACAGGAGAGGGCTGAGAACGCACCCTTGTGGGGCCCCAGTGTTGAGGATCAGCGGGGTGGAGATGTTGTTTCCTACCCTCACCACCTGGGGCCGGCCCGTCAGGAAGTCCAGGACCCATTTGCACAGGGCTGGGTCGATACCTAGGGTCTCGAGCTCAATGACGAGTTTGGAGGGTACTATGGTGTTAAATGCTGAGCTGTAGTCGATGAACAGCATTCTTACATAGGTATTCCTCTTGTCCAGATGGGTTAGGGCAGTGTGCAGTGTGATTGCGATTGCGTCGGCTGTGGACCTATTGGGACAGTAAGCAAATTGGAGTGGGTCTAGGGTGTCTGGTAGGATGGAGGTGATATGATCCTTGACTAGTCTCTCAAAGCACTTCATGATGACAGAAGTGAGTGCTACGGGGCAGTAGTCATTTAGCTCAGTTACCTTAGCTTTCTTGGGAACAGGAACAATGGTGGCCCTCTTGAAGCATGTGGGAACAGTAGACTGGGATAAGGATTGTTTAAATATGTCCGTAAACACACCAGCCAGCTGGTCTGCGCATGCTCTGAGGACACGGCCAGGGATGCCATCTGGGCCGGCAGCCTTGCGAGGGTTAACACGTTTAAATGTTTTACTCACATTGGCTGCGGTGAAGGAGAGCCGCGGTGAAGGAGAGCAGGTTTTGGTAGCGGGCCGTGTCAGTGGCAATGTATTGTCCTCGAAGCGAGCAAAGAAGTTGTTTAGTTTGTCTGGGAGCACGACATCGTGATCTGCGATGGGGCTGGTTTTCTTTTTGTAGTCAGTGATTGACTGTAGACCCAACCACAATCCTCTCGTGTCTGAGCCGTTAAATTGCGACTCTACAATGTCTCTATACTGACGCTTACCTTGTTTGATTGCCTTGCGGAGGGAATAGCTACACTGTTTGTATTCAGTCATGTTTCCGATCGACTTACCCTGGTTAAAAGCAGTGGTTTGCACTTTCAGTTTTGCGCGAATGCTGCCATCAATCCACGGTTTCTGGTTGGGGAAGGTTTTAATAGTTGCTGTGGGTACATCACTGATGTAATAAACTCACTCACCGAATCAGCGTATACATCAATGTTGTTGTCTGATGCTGTCCGGAACATATCCCAGTCCACGTGATCGAAGCAATCTTGAAGCATGGAATCAGATTTGTCGGACCAGTGTTGAACAGACCTGAGAACGAGCGTTTCCTGTTTTTGTTTCTGTCTATAGGCTGGGAGAAACAAAATGGAGTCATGTTCAGACTTGCCAAAAGGAGGGCGAAGAATGGCCCTGTATGCGTCACGGATGTTAGAATAACAATGATCCAGGGTTTTCCCGGCCCATGTCGCACATTCGATATGCTGATAAAATTTAGGGAGCTTTGTTTTCAGATTAGCCTTGTTAAAATCCCCAGCCACAATAAATGCAGCCTCAAGATTTGTGGTTTCCAGTTTACATAGAGTCCAGTGAATTTCATTTAGTGCCGTCGTTGTGTCAGCTTGAGGGGGAATATATGCGGCTGTGATTATAATCGAAGAGAATTCTCTTGGTAGATAATGCGGTCGGCATTTGATTGTAAGGTATTCTATGTCAGGTAAACAAAGGACTTGAGTTCCTGTATGTTGTTATGATCACACCACGACTCGTTAATCATAAGACACACACCCCACCCTTCTTCTTACCAGATAGATGTTTGTTTCTGTTGGCGCGATGTGTGGAGAAACCATGTGGCTGTACCAACTCTGATAACGTGTCCTGAGTGAGCCATGTTTCCGTGAAGCAAAGAACGTTGCAGTCGCTGATGTCTCTCTGGAAGGCAATCCTTGCTCGGATTTCGTCTACCTTGTTGTCCAGAGACTGGACATTGGCAAGTAGTATACTCGGGAGCCGTGCGCGATGTGCCCGTCTATGGAGCCTGACCAGAACACCGCCCCACCTGCGCCGCCGTTGTTTTGGGTCGCCGGCTGGGATCCAGTCTATTGTCCTAGTTGGTGGACCAAACAGAGGATCCACTTCAGGAAAGTCGTATTCCTGGTCATAATGTTTGTAAGTTGACGTTGCTCTTATATCCAATAATTCCTCCCGGCTGTATGTAATAAAACTTAAGATTTCCCGAGATAACAATGTAAGAAGTAATCCATAAAAAAACGAAATACTGCATAGCTTCCTGAGAACTTGAAGCGAGGCTGCCATCTCTGTCGGCGCCGGAAGTGGACCCTCTATTTCTAAAATTATCTGCCAAAATTGTTGCAACCCCTGTTACTAGCCTGTTCAACCTCTCTTTCGTATCGTCTGAGATCCCCAAAGATTGGAAAGCTGCCCCGGTCATCCCCCTCTTCAAAGGCCCAAACTGCAACAGACCTATATCTATCCTATCCTGCCTTTCTAAGGTTTTCGAAAGCCAAGTTCAGATCACCGACCATTTCAAATCCCACCATACCTTCTCCAATATGCAATCTGGTTTCCGAGCTGGTCATGGGTGCACCTCAGCCACGCTCAAGGTACTAAATGATATCATAACCGCCATCGACAAGAGACAATACTGTGCAGCTGTATTCATCGACCTGGCCAAGGCTTTCGACTCTGTCAATCATCACATTCTTATCGGCAGACTCAACAGACTTGGTTTCTCAAATGACTGCCTCGCCTGGATCACCAACTACTTCTCAGACAGAGATCAGTGTGTCAAATCGGAGGGCCTGTTGTCCGGACCTCTGGCGGTCTCTATGGGGGTGCCACAAGGTTCAAACCTTGGGCTGACTCTTTTCTCTGTATACATCAATGATGTCGCTCCTCCTGCTGGTGATTCTCTGATCCACCTCTAAGCAGACGACACCATTCTATATACTTCTGGCCCTTCTTTGGACACTGTTAACTAACCTCCAGACGAGCTTCAATGTCATGCAACTCTCCTTCCATGGCCTCCAACTGCTCTTAAATGCAAGTTAAACTAAATTCATGCTCTTCAACCGATCGCTGCCCACACCTGCCCGCCCATCCAGCATCACTACTCTGGATGGTTCTGACTTAGAATATGTGGACAACTACAAATACCTAGGTGTCTGGTTAGACTGTAAACTCTCCTTCAGGACTCACATTAATCATCTCCAATCCAATATTGAATCTAGAAGCGGGCTTCCTGTTTCGCACGCAAATCATCCTTCACTTATGCTGCCAAACATACCCTCGTAAAATGGACTATCCTACCGATCCTTGACTTCGGCGATGTCATTTACAAAATAGCCTCCAACACTCTACTCAGCAAATTGGATGCAGTCTATCACAGTGCCACCCGTTTTGTCACTAAAGCCCCATATACTACCCACCACTATGACCAGTATGCTCTCGTTGGCTGGCCCTCGCTTCATATTCGTCACCAAACCCACTGGCTCCAGGTCATCTATAAGTCTTTGCTAGGTAAATCCCCGCCTTATCTCAGCTCACTGGTCACCATAGCAACACCCACCCGTAGCACACGCCCCAGCAGGTATATCTCACCGGTCACCCCCAAAGCCAATTCCTCCTTCGGCCTCCTTTCCTTCTAGTTCTCTGCTGCCAATGACTGGAACGAACTGCAAAAATCACTGAAGCTGGAGACTCATATCTCCCTCATTAGCTTAAAGCACTAGCTGTCAGAGCAGCTCACAGATCACTGCACTTGTACATAGCCCATCTGTAAATAGCCCATCCCCATACTGTAATTTATTTTGCTCCTTTGCACCCCAGTATCTCTACTCGCACACTCATCTTCTGCACATCTATCACTCCAGTGTTTAATTGCTATATTGTAGTTATTTCGCCACTATGGCCTATTTTTTGCCTTACCTCCCTTATCCTACCTCCTTTGCACACACTGTATATAGACTTTTCTATTGTCATATTGACTGTATGTTTGTTTATTCCATGTGTAACTCTATGTTGTTGTTTGTGTCGCACTGCTTTGCTTTATCTTGGCCAGGTCGCAGTTGTAAATGAGAACTTGTTATCAACTAGCCTACCTGGTTAAATAAAGGTGATTTAAAAAATAAATAAAAAACGGTTGCTGCCCCTATCTTTGCCAAGCCTATCTCTGACCTTTTAAAACCTGTCTCTCCTCTCTGGGGAGGTTTCCATTGCTTGGAAGGCAGCCATGATATGTCCTTTATTTAAATGGGGAGATCAAGCTGACCCTAACTGTTATAGGCCCATTTCTATTTTGCACTGTTTATCAAAAGTGTTGGAAAAACTTGTCAAAAATCAACTGACTGTCTTTCTTGATGTCTATAGCATTATCTTGGGTATGATATCTGTTTCCCGCTCAGGTTATGGATGTGGCACTGCAACCTTAAAGGCCCTAAAGGATGTCACCATTGCCCTTGATTCTAAGCAATGTTGTGCTGCTATTTTTATTGACTTGGCCAAAGCTTTTGATACGGTAGACCATTCCATTCTTGTGGGCCGGCTAAGGAGTATTGGTGTCTCTGAGGGGTCTTTGGCCTGGTGTGCTAACTACCTCTCTCAAAGAGTGCAGTGTATAAAGTCAGAACATCTGCTGTCTCAGCCACTGCCTGTCACCAAGGGAGTACCCCAAGGCTCGATCCTAGGCCCCACGCTCTTCTCAATTTACATCAACAACATAGCTCAAGCAGTAGGAAGCTCTCTCATCCATTTATATGCAGATGATACAGTCTTATACTCAGCTGGCCCCGGATTTTGTGTTAAACGCTCTACAACAAAGCTTTCTCTGCCCTTAACCTTGTCTTGAACACCTCCAAAACAAAGGTCATGTGGTTTGGTAAGAAGAATGCCCTTCTCCCCACCGGTGTGATTACTATCTCTGAGGGTTTAGAACTTGAGGTAGTCACCTCATACAAGTACTTGGGAGTATGGCTAGACGATTCACTGTTCTTCTCTCAGCAAATATCAAAGCTGGAGTCTAAGGTTAAATCTAGACTTGGTTTCCACTATCGTAATCGCTCCTCTTCCACCATAGCTGCTGTCATGACGTGCCCTGGGGGTAACATAGGCGGAAACACACACGTTATCTCTCAAAGTGTACATTCCCAGCTGTCAGGTTTTACATCTAAATATTGTGAAACGTATGTAATTAAACATGAAACTATTTGTGAAAAGATGCAATGTGATGTTAACCTTCTAAATGAGAGAATGGATTTTCATATAAAGATTAACTAGTCAGTGGCCACTCCCACGTGACCATAGACATTACGTCTGTGTCATGGAACCGTCCTTTTCTAATGAAATGTATAAAACCACCCGTGACAAAATGTACATTTCATGCCAGAGACCCACGGTAAGCCCGGACGTCTCAAATAGTTAAGACCACGCAAACCACGGTGTAAGCTAAGGTTGCAAATGGTTAAACGCTGAGACTATCAATCACTACAGAATAAGAGCAAATCTTAGACGTATAATTACTAGTCTGCAGCTAGAAATTACCTAAGTCTAGAACGAGAATACCGACAAACGTCGAAGCATCTATTCTTTTAGAACATTTCCGGATGGTACTCTGAAGTATCCATTCTAACCATCTACAACCGCGAACCATCTACAACATTGTGACTTCTGGGAAAGTGAACCAGAGACTCTGATGAACCCTACAGGACAATTGAGGATTCCAACAAAGACAACAACGACATACGGGCGTAAATATATAAATTGCAATTATTCTCGAATGAGCAGCCATTCATGTGCAAAGGATTAGCATTTAAATTAATATAATTATAGACTGTGTGTAGTGAATCCATTTGGTCTTTCGTGCTCTTCCTCAGTCCCCACCTCTTTCCTTTTGTCTACCAAGCCGTCATATCGGCTTAGCCCACTAGGGACTTTCTTATCATTGTTAGTAACCAATATCTACTCTTTGTTTGTTGTGTATTTCTGTGATTATTTAGTTAGTAAATAAATTATTAAGCCAATTTGTATATTGCTGAGTCATTATGGAAACCAGGGTTCGTGCAGATAACCAATAATTTTATGACGTTCAGATGAGACTGATAGAAGGTAAAGCATGATTCATGCGGCAGGTAGCCTAGTGGTTAGAGCATTGTGCCAGTAACCGAAAGGTAAAAATCTGTCGTTCTGTCCCTGAACAAGGCAGTTAACCCACTGTTCCTCGGCCGTCATTGCAAATAAGAATTTGTTCTTAACTGACTTGCCTGGTTAAATGACTGAAATGTAAGAGATCTTTAGATTTCTAAGAATTCATTCGGAAGATGAAACTGCTTAAATAAACGTATCTGTTCGCCAGGTTATTAATGAGTTAATTGTTGCATGATTTAACTCAATCAATTAAACATTAGGTAATCGATTTCATAAAATAGCATGTCATCACATTAAGGATACTAAAGACATGACACTGCCAAACTGACCCTGATTCAGATGACCATCCTACCCACGCTATATTACAGAGACGTAATTTATAGATCGGCAGGTAAGGGTGCTCTCTAGCGGCTAGATGTGCTTTACCATTCGGCCCTAATCTGATTTGCCACCAATGCTCCTTATAGGACACATCACTGCACTCTATACTCCTCTGTAAACTGGTCATCTCTGTATATCCGTCACAAGACCCATTGGTTTATGCTTATTTATAAAACCCTCTTAGGCCTCACTCCCCCTTATCTGACATACCTACTGCAGCCCTCATTCTCCACATATAACACCTGTTCTGCCAGTCACATTCTGTTTAAGGTCCCCAAAGCACACACATGCCTGGTTCGCTCCTTTTTTCAGTTCGCTGCAGCTAGCGACTGGAACGAGCTGAAAAAAACACTAAAACTGGACAGTTTTCTCTCCATCTCTTAATTCAAAGACACAATCATCTCTCTTACTGACAGTTGTGGCTGCTTCACGTGATGTTTTTTTATCCCAGCCCCCATCCCCACAGGAGGCCTTTTGCCTTCTGGTAGGCCGTCATTGTAAATAAGAATATGTTCTTAACTGACTTGCCTACTTAAATAAAGGTAAAAAAATATATATATACAAAAAATGTCTGCTGACGACATGATGGTTGTAGGACTGATCACAATGAGACAGCCTAGAAGGTCAAACATCTAGCAGTGTGGTGCAAGGACAACAACCTCTCCCTCAACATCAGCAAGACAAAGGAGCTGATTGTAGACTACAGGAAACGGATGTCCGAGCACGCTCCCATTCACAATGATGGGCTGTAGTGGAGAGCTTCAAGTTCCTTGGTGTCCACATTACTAAGAACCTATCATGGTCCACACACCAACACAGTCGTGAAGACGTCACTATAACAACCTATACCCCCTCAGGAGGCTGAAACGATTTGGCATGGGCCCTCATATCTTCAAAAAGTTATACAGCTGCACCATTGATAGCATCTTAACTGGCTGCATCACCACTTGTTATAGCAACTGCTTGGCATTCAACTGCAAGGTGCTAAAGGGGGTAGTGCGTACAGCCCAGTACATCACTTGGGTCGAGCTCCCTGCCATCCAAGATCTCTATACCAGGCGTTGTCAGAAGAAGGCCCTAAAAGACTTCAGCCACCGAAGTCATATATACTGTTCTCTCTGCTACCACATGGCAAGCGGAACCAACAGGACCCTGAGCAGATTCTAGCTCCAGATCATAAGACTGCTCAGTAGTGCCTCCCGAGTGGCACAGTGGTCTAAGACAATGCATTGCAGTGCTAGCTGTGCCACTAGAGATCCTGGTTTGAGTCCAGGCTCTGTCGCAGCCGGCCGCGTGTTGTCTGGGTTAGGGGAGGGTTTGGCCGGCAGGGATGTCCTTGTCCCATAGCGCTCTAGCGACTCCTGTGGCGGGCCAGGCGCATGCACGCTGACACATTCGCCAGGTGTACGGTGTTACCTCCGACACATTGGTGTGGCTGGCTTCCGGGTTAAGCTGGCATTGTGTCAAGAAGCAGTGCGGCTTGGTTGGGACGTGTTTTGGAGGATGCATGGCTCTCGACCTTCACCTCTCCCGAGTCCGTACGAGAGTTGCAGCAATGAGACAAGACTGTAACTACCAATTGGATACCACAAAATTGTGAAGAAATAGTTAGTCCGGGTAGCTTCAGTTGAAGTCGGAAGTTTAAATACACTTAGGTTGGAGTCATTAAAACTAGTTTTTCAACCACTACACACATTTCAACCACTACACAAAAACTATAGTTTTGGCAAGTCGGTTAGGACATCTACTTTGTGCATGACACAAGTAATTATTCTAACAATTGTTTATAGACAGATTATTTCACTTACGATTCACTGTATCACAATTCCAGTGGGTCAGAAGTTTACATACACTAATTCGACTGTCCCTTCAAACAGCTTGGAAAATTCCAGAAAATGATGTCATGGCTTTAGAAGCTTCTGATAGGCAAATTGACATAATTTGAGTCAATTGGAGGTGTACCTGTGGATGTATTTCAAGGCCTACCTTCAAACTCAGTGCGTCTTTGCTTGACATCATGGGAAATCAAAATAAATCAGCCAAGACTTCAGAAAAAAAATTGTAGACCTCCACAAGTCTGGTTCATCCTTGGGAGCAATTTCCAAATGCCTGAAGGTACCACAATCATCTCTACAAACAATAGAACACAAGTATAAAAACCATGGTACTACACAGCCGTCATACCGCTCAGGAAGGAGATGCGTTCTGTCTCCTAGAGATGAACGTACTTTGGTGCAAAAAGTGTATGTCAACTCCAGAACAACAGCAAAGTACCTTGTGAAGATGCTGGAGGAAACAGGTACAAAAGTATCTATATCCACTATAAAACAAGTCCTATATCGACATAACCTAAAAGGCCGCTCAGCAAGGAAGAAGCCACTGCTCCAAAACCGCCATAAAAAAGCCAGACTACGGTTTGCAACTGCACATGGGGACAAAGATCGTACTTTTTGGAGAAAAGTCCTCTGGTCTGATGAAACAAAAATAGAACTGTTTGGCTATAATGACCATCGTTATGTTTGGAGAAAAAAGGGGAGGCTTGCAAGCCAAAGAACACCATCCCAATTGTGAAGCACAGGGGTGGCAGCATCCTGTTGTGGGGGTGCTTTACTGCAGGAGGGACTGGTGCACTTCACAAAATAGATGGCATCATGAGGAGGAAAATGATGTCGATATATTGAAGCAACATCTCAAGACATCAGTCAGGAAGTTAAAGCTTGACCGCAAATGGGTCTTCCAAATGGAAAATGACCCCAAGCATACTTCCAAAGATGTGGCAAAATGGCTTAGGGACAACAAAGTCAAGGTATTGGAATGGCCATCACAAAGCCCTGACCTCAATCCGATAGAAAATTTGTGAGCAGAACTGAAAAAGCGTGCGCGAGCAAGGAGGCCTACAAACCTGACTCAGTTCGACCAGCTCTGTCAGGAGGAATGGGACAAAATTCACCCAACTTATTGTGGGAAGCTTGTGGAAGGCTACCTGAAACGTTTGACCCAAGTTAAACAATTTAAAGGCAATTCTACCAAATACTAAGTGAGTGTATGTAAACTTCTGACCCACTGGGAATGTGATGAAAGAAATAAAAGCTGAAATAAATCATTCTCTCTACTATTATTCTGACATTTCACATTCTTAAAATAAAGTGCTGATCCTAACTGACCTAAGACAGGGAGTTTTTGCTAGATTTAAATGTCAGGAATTGTGAAAAACTGAGTTTAAATGTATTTGGCTAATGTGTATGTAATCCTTCGACTATATTTTTACTCATCACATATGCTGCTGCTACTGTTAATTATCTATCCTGTTGCCTAGTCACTTTAATCCTAGATATACACTACCGTTCAAAAGTTTGGGGTCACTTAGAAATGTCCTTGTTTTCCATGAAAAAATACATGAAATGAGTTGCAAAATGAATAGGAAATGTAGTCAAGACATTGACAAGGTTATAAATAATGATTTTTAATTTAGATATAATAATTGTGTCCTTCACACTTTACTTTCGTCAAAGAATCCTCAATTTGCAGCAGACCTTTTGCATTCTAGTTGTCAATTTGTTGAGGTAATCTGAAGAGATTTCACCCCATGCTTCCTGAAGCAAGTTGGATTGGCTTGATGGGCACTTCTGACGTACCCTACGGTCAAGCTGCTCCCACAACAGCTCAATAGGGTTGAGATCTGGTGACTGTGCTGGGCACTCCATTATAGACAGAATACAAGCTGACTGCTTCTTCCCTAAATAGTTATTGCATAGTTTGGAGCTGTGCTTTGAGTCATTGTCCTGTTGTAGGAGGAAATTGGCTCCAATTAAGTGCCGTCCACAGGGTATGGCATGGCGTTGCAAAATGGAGTGATAGCCTTCTTTCTTCAAGATCCCTTTTACCCTGTACAAATCTCCCACTCTACCACCACCAAAGCACACCCAGACCATCACATTGCCTCCACCATGCTTGACAGATGGAGTCAAGCACTCCTCCAGCGTCTTTTCATTTTTTCTGCTTCTTACGAATGTTCTTCTTTGTGATCCGAACATCTCAAACTTGTCTGTTCATAACACTTTTTTTCCAATCTTCCTCTGTCCAGTGTCTGTTTTCTTTTGCCCTTCTTAATCTTTTCTTTTTATTAGCCAGCCTGAGATATGGCTTTTTCTTTGCATCTCTGCCTAGAAGGCCAGCATCCCGGAGTCGGTTCTTCACTGTTGACGTTGAGACTGGTGTTTTGCGGGTACTATTTAATGAAGCTGCCAGTTGAGGACTTGTGAGGCGTCTGTTTCTCAAGCTAGGCACTCTAATGTACTTGTCCTCTTGCTCAGTTGTGCACCGGGGCCTCCCACTCCTCTTTCTATTCTGATTAGAGACAGTTTGCGCTGTTTGCGCTGCAATTTTCTCGCATGGAATAGCCTTCATTTCTCAGAACAGGAATAGGCTGACAAGTTTCAGAAGAAGGGTGTTTGTTTCTGGCCATTTTGAGCCTGTAATCGAACCCACAAATGCTGATGCTCCAGATACTCAACGAGTATAAAGAAGGACAGTTTTATTTCTTCTTTAATCAGGACAACAGTTTTCAGCTGTGCTAACATAATTGCAAAAGGGTTCTCTAATTAATTAGCCTTTTAAAATTATAAACTTGGATTAGCTAACACAACGTGCCATTGGAACACAGGAGCGATGGTTGCTGATAATGGGCCTTTGTTCGCCTATTTAGATATTCCATAAAAATCTGCCGTTTCCAGCTACAATGGTCATTTACAACATTAACAATGTCTACACTGTATTTCTGATCAATTTAATGTTATTTTAATGGACAATAAATGTTTCTAAGTGACCCTAAACTTTTGAACGGTAGTGTATGTACATATTAAAAACAACAAACTATGTTTTAAGTGAGAATAGGCATTGGTCTGAGGCCAAAATAGAAAGGAAATTCACGAGCACCACAATGCCTCTACAACACATGCACTGCAACTGTTTTCCAGCACACAGCTTGATCTACTACAGTAGCTATGTTGGTATTGTACTTCAAACTACAGTATGTGTAGGCAGGTTGCTTAGGATTTAAACCTTCTCAAACAGCCTAATTCATACTCTTAGAGGAGGTGCTTCTACAGTAATTCCTCGGCGTACACATCACTGACAAACTGAAATGGTCCACGCACACAAAAATGGTCTTAAGATCCTTTTTGGTCTGTCGGTGCCCAACATAACAACAACTGTTGATTTGTTGGACACAGTAGCTCAGATAGAGACTGTCTGCATTCCTGATTTCTGTAACTATTGGCTTACCTGTGTAATATTGACATAAGCTATATTCTGTTTTTACTTGTATTTATTTTTGCAATAAAGATGGTGACACATTTACAGTAGGCCTACATCTATAAATGCATACAGCCAAATTATATATAAATATACTGTTTATACACAGTCAGTATCTGTTAACATGAAGAGAAAACAATGATATGTCACTCTTCTCAGGATATTGAATGAATCCATATCTGGCCATAGGAAATGTCCATGTGTGATATTCACCGTAATCCCAATATCATATATGTCTATAAAACACATCTGTATTCAGAATTTGTCAGGATATGGTGCATATCCACAAATCTCAAAAGCTGCATTTTAATGATCTGTATTCTGTATAATATCAAAAGCGTGTCATGTAAAGAGACATCCCCTGATAAGGACTCTTTTCGATAGCTCCGTATGATCTGAACCCAGGTCCATAATGTCAGCACACACCAGCAATGGAGCTCTTCAATATGCTGTCATAAACACAGACAGAAAATGGCCTTCATTATCTTCCTTCCAGTGGATTTTATGTGGCAGTCAAAGCTAATTTGTTTTGCAGAGAATAACAATTCATCCATAGAGGCTGCCAGGAGGCTTTAAGGATTCTTTAGTCAAAGTGCTGTAATTGTCTCTCATGCTGGTTTCTTTGCATTTTTTGACACTTCCTACTATACTGCCACTCACACATTGAGAATCTAACAGACTACCTGTTGGTGTTGTTGTTAGGGTCCCCAAGAGACTCATACGATACATTATCCTCATAATGCTCTTTCTGTTCCAGACATTGCAGCTGCAGTATCTGCTTTACATGTAAGACAAGCACACCTAGTGCAACGACTACAGGTTCTGGAAAGGATGAGAAGATAATGTAGAAACAAAATAAAATGTATGCTAACACATTGGTGAAAACATTATATTTTAATATTTCAAACATCAAATGAATGTCAAGCAACATAAATATATTTAGTAAAAAAAAGCTATATCAACCCATTGGAATTGATTACTCAGTAGTCTTTATGCAGTTATGTTGGGCATCGGTCAACGGACAGAATCTCAGTCTGAAATTTACAGAGACTACATACCGTAGGTGCAAGTATATAAAGCAATCAATAACAGCTAGAAAACAATGCAATTCCTGAAATAATCACCAAGCAATACATTCATGTTTTGCAGTTTTTCACAGAAAGGCAATAAATATTGATTTACATGAAATCACATACAATTTCTAAGTCGAAGGACAGCTGTTCTACATATGTATATTCAATTATTTGACAAGGAGAAATACATATGGTGAAGTGTTGACATAATAAATTAAGGGGCAGGACTAGGTGGTTATGAATACATAACTGCAGTTCACATAAGTCAATATCACAAAGGTTAATATGAAAAGACCAATCGTATGGCGTAATCAATCATTAGAGTTAATTATCAAGTGCAACCAAATCTCTCTAAATCAGTTGTTTTCAGATAAATGTTTATGCTATAAGGATTTTTGCTGCTTCAATAACAAGTCCACATATAACCTCATTAAATATTTACTTATCCAATTGTGCACAACGTATCATCTGCTCATTAGTCAAATCTACCTCCTGACTGAGGGCATCATATCCACTACACATTAAACCAGACATGGGACCAAGTCACAATTTAGGAACTCCTAAGCAAGTCTCAAGTCTTAACCTTCAGAGTCTCAAGTCAAGTTTCAAGTAATAATGGGCAAATCTCAAGTCAGGTCCTAAGTTCCAGAGATCAGGTCAAGTCATAAATCCCTAATTTGGGGTTTTGAGTCAATAGTTAAAGGGATATTTTGCCAATGAGGCATTGCATCTACTTCCCCAGAGTCAGATGAGCTCGTGGATATCATTTGTATGTCTCTGCGTGCAGACTGAAGGAAGTTGCTAACTAGCATCATAGATTAAAACAAATAATCTTTGCTGTCACTAGTGCAATTGCTAACTAGTGTTTAGCAGATACCAATAGACTTCCAGTCATTTTGCTAACACTAGTTAGCATTGGCTCACAAAACTACCTCTAACTTACTTCCTACTGGAAAATGGAACCCACGAGTTCATGTGACTCTGGGGGGGTAGATTGCCAAAATCCCAAAGTATCTATTTCTATACAAATTTTATACCAATTTGTTTTATACCAATTTCAAAGCAATTTTTTATATCAGAATATTTACTGTTTTACCTTACACTAGAACTACTAGTACAGTACATAGGCCTACATATTAAACTTCACAAATCATGAACTTAATGCTTTTTGTATCATCATTACTAATAGAGAGGCCATCCAAATGATGAAGTATAGCTAGTGTTGATAGTACAGCTACAGTTTGACTTACGTTATGAAATCTCCAATTAGAATAAAGTGTTGTTTTTCCCCTACCCACAGTATGCACATTGAGAGGTCTGTGGATGACTGAGAATCAACATTCACAGAAACTCAAGCTCAGAGCGCATATTTTCAAGCGACAAGCATTGAAAATATAGGACAGTGCTCTTTTTTCCCCTTGCCTTTCTGCACTTGCTGGAGCAGCGGTGCTAGGCAGAACAGAATTTAACGGTCATTTCCCAAATAACCCAATACGATTCTCCACTTTGAGCAATGGAATTGCCATGAATGTACACTGTGTACAAAACATCAGGAACACATTCCTAATATTGAGTTGCATCCCCTTTTGCCCTCAGAACAGTCTCAATTCATCAGGGCATGGACTCCACAAGGTGTCAAAAGCGTTCCACAGGGATGCTGGCCCATGTTGACTCCAATGCTTCCCACAGTTGTGTCCAGTTGGCTGGATGTCCTTTGGGTGGTGGACCATTCTTGATACACACGGGAAACTGTTGAGCGTGAAAAACCCAGCAGCATTGCAGTTCTTGACACATTCAAACCGCTGCACCTACTACCATACCCTGTTCAAAGGCACTTAAATATTTTGTGTTGCCTATTCACCCTCTGAATGGCACACATACACAATACATGTCTCAATTGTCTCAAGGCTTAAAAATACTTATTTAACCTGTCTCTTCTCCTTCATCTACACTGAACAGGTGACATCAATAAGGGATAATCACTTTCTCCTGGATCCACCTGGTCAGTCTATGTCATAAAAAGAGCTTTTGTACACTCAGTGTATGTTCACGGTGTAATAACAGAATTTAATAGGAAAGGAAGTATTTTTTCTTTTTGTCAAGTCTAAGTGGGAAAATTTGCAACTCAAGTAGTACTGGAGTCCAAGTCACGTGATTCAAGTCTACATCTCTGCATTAAATATTAAATATGATTAAAAAGCTGTAGCAGTGAAGTCAGAGTCTACCACGCAAGAATGTTTACTTGTCAGTGTTGTGATCTCTGTGTTTCCAGTTGGAGATACCAGGGGAGTGAGGGAGTTGTGGTCACTGGGCCTGGCCTGCGTTTTAGGAACTGGGCCCGAGGGGACCAGCATGATCTTGGCGGAGGGTGTGGAGTCTTTTCCAGCGATGGTGTCTTCTGTATGGGTGCAGACGAGATCCCAGAAGCATTCCCAGGAGTGTGTGGAGAGCAGATTATAGATAACGGGATTGACTGCAGAGCTGAGGTAGAACAGGATACCTGAAAGGAGGTGCACACACTGGTACACAGCTTGGTTGAGGTCTGTCCAGACAGACCATTGCATTGATGCAGCTCCACAGGAGCCGGTCAATGTGGAAAGGTGCCCAGCTGATGGCAAATACCAGCACGACCACAGCTACATTACAACAGACAGTGAAAAGAGGAGTAAGACAGTAAGGGGGAAGTGAGACATAGAGGGAGGATGAATTAAGTGATGTGTAGAGAGAGAGAAAAGTGGGCAACAACAGTCAGGGTGAGAATCCTGTTCGCTGTTCCCTGTGAAACTTGGTCCTCATGAAACTGAGACATTGCACTCATATAACTAGGGCTGGCACAATTAACGTGTAATCGTGTAACTGATGATTATGGATGAAAGCTGTCGTGAAAATAAAATAACAGCCATAACTGTAAAAAAAAAACTTTTTGTTTTTGGAGAATTAATCGCTGAATGAACGGCTGGGAATTTGTGCGGTTGACAAGCTGTTTTCAAAACTGCAATGTTTACTTGAATTCTGATTATTTCCAGGGATACACAACATCCTGAAATATACAAAGTTAACTTTGTTAGAAAGAATACTAGATTTCCTTTGACAGAGTGATACTGATTGTAAGAAATGATGGAACTTATCCCACTCTCCCCTACTAAGAAATATTGTATGATAATAATATATTATTATTGTGCCTCAGAGAAAGAGATTTTGTTCAACAAGTATTTATTTTTTCCAAAAAAAATATAGGGGTCAAAATTATTGGCACCCCTGTTTTCAATACCTTACCTTGCAATCAGGGGCATCAGTTTTCTATTATTATTGAGGTTCCGGCACCGACAGAGATGGCCGCCTCGCTTCGCGTTCTCATTTATATGTACATATTCTTATTCATTCCTTTACACTTGTGTGTATAAGGTAGTTGTTGTGAAATTGTTAGATTACTTGTTACATACTACTGCATGGTTGGAACTGGAAGCACAAGCATTTCGCTACACTCGCATTAACATCTGCTAAGCATGTGTATGTGAAAAATAAAATTTGATTAGATTTGGTATGGCAGGGTATGGCAGTTGCCAAACCCTACCTCAAGACCAAAAATGTAAAGTTAGCAAAAAAAAGTAGATTCAAATCATTCAATCCCAATTAAAATGCGATTTCAGATTAGCATATTAATTGGTTGGCTTTAGGATCATGCGGAGCATCGCTCAAAGAGCAGCTGCCAGCCTGCTGCCTTTTTCTCTCACTTTTAGAAAGCAGAGACAGTGCCAATTTGCTTTGCTGGTCAGCCGGTTAGGCAGTGTGCCGATTGCTTTGAATGAATGTAATGTTGGCATTTAAGCTCGGCCTTGTAAGCCTTGGTTTGAATACCACCATCTGATAGCCACAGGTTAATTGAATTGGGAATTGGGAGGTGGGGGAGCCCTCCTTTTTGGTTACAATGTCGAAACCAAAATATATTTTATTGCTATTAAAATATAGGTTGTGATAGCTGTAGGCCTAATTGATATTTTATATTTTCATTAATTTGCCCAGTAGGGTGGTGAAATGATGGTTTAATGTATTGGTATGCGAATAAACACAACTGAACACTTTGCTTTTTAGAGCATTTCCCCAAAATACATGTCCTGTTGTAGGCAATAAGAAATGTGCATTGTCATACCGTGACATAATGATAATTGAGATAATGCAAATCATTAATAACTACTTATTTGGGGTGAATGTTGTTACCCTCCTGCTGTAGGCCTTCATCATCATTCTCTGTCTGCATCCCTAATCCTTACCTGTAGCATACCTGCCTCTGGTATAATGCATTTCCACCTCTCACTATCAGACTTGCTTGATCATTTCCCTGAATTAAAATGAGATAATCTAACAGATCTTGCTGGCCACCCCACTTTGCCATATCCTACGTTTAGCTGAACTGACGCCAGCTCTATTATCATGTCATCCAACAAATTGAAACACCTGGATTTTGCTAAACGACATTGGCGCTTGGATTGGAGCCAGTGCTATGGTCAGATGACATGAAAATGGTGAGCATACAATATACCTCAATATAGCTCAGTATTTGTATTATATTTCATACAGTCTTTTTTGCTCTTCTTTATCAAGGGTGCCAATAATATTGGATCTGACTGTATATTTGGACGGGAGCTAAAATCCAGTTATTATACAAACATTTTTACACTGTGTTCTTATTGCTTTGGCTGAACTGCTTTCAGTGGGGAAAGATTGCTTTGGTACCCCGCTTCCATGATTTTAGTTGAAAACGTCACCTTCCCATGTGGACCATTGCCGTCAGGAGCGGAGGAGAGGAGAAAATGTGAGTCTTAAATTGTGTTTTTTGTTTGTTCTTTTTGCTATTCAAAAGATTATAATGGTGACCGCGGTCACTTAGCTGACCAATTTTTGTAGAACAAATAGCTGACTGACGACGGGACACCCGAGCAGTTGTGCGGTTGAGTTTGATTCCGTGGTAACATGGACTCTTTACAACATGATGAACCTTTGTTGCACCTTGATGAAACAAGCAAGGTGTTGTAGCAAACAAGTCATTGGTTGCCTAGGCAATGCCCCCCTTCCTGCAGCAGAAGCACATACAGTTGAAGTCAGAAGTTTGCATACACTTAGGTTGGAGTCATTAAAACTCATTTTTCAACCACTCCACAAATCTACTTTGTGCATGACACAAGTAATTTTTTCAGCAGTTGTTTACAGACAGATTATTTAATTTATAATTCACTGTATCTCAAATCCAGTGGGTCAGAAGTTTACATACACTAAGTTGACTGTGCCTTTAAACAGCTTGGAAAATTCCCGAAAATTATGTCATGGTTTAGAACATTCTGATGTTGACATAATTTGAGTCAATTGGAGGTGTACCTGTGGATGTATTCCAAGGCCTACCTTCAAACTCAGTGCCTCTTTGCTTGACATCATGGGAAAATCAAAATAAATCAGCCAAGTCCTCAGAAAAAAAATTGTAGACCTCCACATTGTGACGGCCCTGAAATTGTCTGAACCGTCTCAGTGCTTTTCCTTCCCATAGAGCGCTTCGCCTTTAATTCCCAATTAAATAGCCAGCATCAGCTGCGCAAAAGTGGGGTTGTGATGGAGCTGCGAATGAGGATGTGGTCAACACTCAGTTACGAAGCTTCTCTATTCCGTTTGTTTGTTGCCTTAAAGTGTACTTTTGTAGCCTAATAGCAAGTTTACCCCGGATCGGATCCACTCTTTGCGTCCGTTGGACTACCCATCTCCGTTGTTCTTCGTGGCCTTTCTCCGCTGAAGATCTGTTGGCGGATTGGATTGTCTAACTGACTGACCACCACCTTTTTGTATACGATATTTCATTTGTTTTGGTGTGATGTATACCGTGATGATTTATGTGGTCAGTTGTAATTGAGGACTTATTAAGATTTGATACGCTTTATGGTTGTGGTGAAATAATTGTTATTTTGATTGTATGATTGATACCGGGTTTACGCTACACTTTTATGAATGGACAAACATTGCGTGACTAAGGTCACTTGAGTTCCCTGAACTCCTTTACCGGGCTGGACTCTTTTAGGCCTGAGGTACAGGACTTTTCTGGAGGATCCAGAGCTCATTCTTTGTTATATTATTATGTTTGTGTGATCATTTATGTTGGTAATACAACCCACGCAAAATAATACCATTGTTTTGAAGTTATTTCCAATGTTTTAAGGGTTTATGAAAAGTGTATGTTCATCCTGACTTTTAC
This sequence comes from Brachymystax lenok tsinlingensis, assembly GCA_030435695.1. Classification (NCBI taxonomy): domain Eukaryota; kingdom Metazoa; phylum Chordata; class Actinopteri; order Salmoniformes; family Salmonidae; genus Brachymystax; species Brachymystax lenok. Next base: position 37,634,530 of record CM059813.1, read on the forward strand.
ATGAGTCCTTTGTATTGGTGTAGACTTGACGGACCAGATGGGACTCATTCCCTCCCAAACCAAAAGGAGAAACCAATATTTTCTCTGGTAGGCACAACCTACCTGGCACCCCTATAAACTATAACCTCAAGTCAAAACCGTTACAACATGTCTGGTTCATCCTTGGGAGCAATTTCCAAATGCCTGAAGGTACCACGTTCATCTGTACAAACAATAGTACGCAAGTATAAACAACATGGGACCACGCAGCTGTCATACCGCTCAGGAAGGAGACGCATTATGTCTCTTAGAGATGAACGCACTTTGCTGCGAAAAGTGAAAATCAATCCCAGAACAACAGCAAAGGACCTTGTGAAGATGCTGGAAGAAACAGGTACAAAAGTATCTATATCTACAGTAAAATGAGTCCTATATCGACATAACCTGAAAGGCCACTCAGCAAGGAAGAAGCCACTGCTCCAAAACCGCCATTAAAAAAGCCAGACTACAGTTTGCAACTGCACATGGGGACAAAGATCGTACTTTTTGGAGAAAAGTCCTCTGGTCTGATGAAACAAAAATAGAACTGTTTGGCCATAATGACCATCGTTATGTTTGGAGGAAAAAAGGGGAGGCTTGCAAGCCAAAGAACACCATCCCATCCGTGAAGCACGGGGGTGGCAGCATCATGTTGTGGGGGTGCTTTGCTGATGGAGGGACTGGTGCACTTCACAAAATAGATTGCATCATGGGGAGGAAAATTATGTGGATATATTGAGGCAACATCTCAAGACATCAGTCAGGAAGTTAATGCTTGGTCGCAAATGGGTCTTACAAATGGACAATGACCCCAAGCATACTTCCAAAGTTGTGGCAAAATGGCTTAGGGACAACAAAGTCAAGGTATTGGAGTGGCTAGCACAAAGCCCTCACCTCAATCCTATAGAATATTTGTGGGCAGAACTGAAAAGGCGTGTGCGAGCAAGAAGGCCTACAAACCTGACTCAGTTACACCAGCTCTGTCCGGAGGAATGGGCCAAAATTCACCCAACTTGTGGAAGGCTACCCGAAACGTTTGACCCAAGTTAAACAATTTAAAGGCAATGCTACCAAATACTAATTGAGTGTATGTAAACTTCTGACCCACTGGGAATGTGATGAAAGAAATAAAAGCTGAAATAAATCATTCTCTCTACTATTGTTCTGACATTTCACATTCTTAAAATAAAGTTTTGATCCTTACTAAGACAGGGAATTTTTACTAGGATTAAATGTCAGGAATTGTGAAAAACTGAGTTTAAATGTATTTGGCTAATGTGTATGTAAACCTCCGACTTCAACTGTACCTTATCACAGAGTAATGTTTCACTGTGGTTTTGTGGGTTGTACTCGGGTACAGATGTAAAAATCCATCCCAAAATTTCTTTTTACAGTTGAAAGTCTAAATGATGTTTACTGTAGTAGTGATGCGTGTGACTGTGACAATAGTTAGACATGAAAATGGGATGCAGAACTCACCAAGCATCTTGGTGACTTGTCTTCTGCGCACTCACTCCACATGGATTCTCCAGCTGATGTTGGCACTACAGTTCTTCCTCATCGTTCCCCGGGAGAGGTGTCGCTCCCTGCCCAGCTTGATGCCAATTCCCAGGTACAGCCCACTGATCACCGTCACAGGAACAATGTAGACGCATGCTGTGGTGATCAGAATCACCAGGTTGTAGGTCCACGGGGAACCTATCAAACTGCATATGGCTGACTCTGCCACCTTCTCCGGGAGATTCAAGTAGTAGATGCCATGCAGGGAGGTGTTAGGGATGGCACAGACCAGGGACACCATCCATACAGCACTGATGACACGCTTGGCATGCTTGTTGGTGGCAACATAGCTTATTTTTAGTGGATGGACCCCTGCAATATACCTCTCCACACTCAGCACTGTCACTTTGAGGATGGAGGCGTAGCAGACGGTCTCGAAGAGGAAGATCTTGAAGTATCAGACTCCCTCTCCAAAGGGGAAGGGGTAGTTCTGCCACAGGTCGTAGATCTCCAGGGGCATCCCGAAGAAGAGCACCAGGAGGTCTGACACAGCTAGGCTGAACAGGTACAGGTTGGTGGGGGTGCACATCTTCTTGTGTTTGGATATCACTGCATGTGAGCAGGTTGCCAGAGACGTCCAGGAGGAAGATGAGCAGGTAAACCAGGGAGATAGGGAGGAAGACTGGGGAGCGCTTCGGCCCTAGAACTTCCAGTAGTCTGTCCTCGATGGATTTGGGTCCAGTGTTATTTCCTGTAACATTTAGCAACGTGATGTTACAGAACATGCCGTGCTGTTCTGAGATGTTGTAAAGAGAATCCAGGTAGTACTTCTCCATTTCAGAGTAGGGGCTTGTAGTAAGTGGGAGAAAAGAAGGACAGGATCACTGGTAATGTCGGCACATCGTTTGCATATGTCGGAGAGACTTCATTCTATACAGAGAGAAATTCAACACCTAGAGAAACACAGAAACCGTATATATTACAGTATATTACTTTCTGCTTAATAATTTCTTGCTAGTAATCCGAGTTCTACATGAGAAGATATAAAAGTTTTCAAATGATGACAGAGACATCTCAGTAAAGCCTCACAAGATATTTTTGCATGATTAAGTCTTGACTCAAGGCCATAAATTAAATAATTTTTTTATGTTGGTGGTAAGAAACTTTGAAACAAATTAATGTAGATCTCAGTTATAAAAATACATATGTTCAACGCTGTGCTGTAACGCATGGAGGCCCTCATTACCTGATATTAAACAATGAAGGGGTAGTACAGTCAACTTCACCAAGCTCAGTTTATCTGTCAGTTATGGTGCTGAATCACAGATGTGCAGCTTGGGTAAATACAGGTCTGATCAGATTCAACTAGTTATAACTGGCAATTATGAATTAACATCACAAAAACACACTTTGCCTCTTACTGTAATAGTACAATGGTAGATTCACCCTTGTGTATAACATGAATGCTGTAGAATATCTTGTGTATCCACAGTTTTCATGTTTGTCACATTTATCTATTGCATTCTGTTCTGTGCGGAAACATGTGCACTATAATTGCGAAAGTATGTGGACACCCCTTCAAATTAGTGGATTTGGCTATTTCAGCCACACTCATTGCTGACAATTGTATAAAATCGAGCACACAGACAAGCAATCTCCATAGACAAACATTGGCAGTTGAAGGGCCTTAATGAAGAGCTCAGTGAATTTCGATGTGGCACCGTCATAGGATGCCACTTTTCCAACAAGTCAGTTTGTCAAATTTCTCCCTACTAGAGCTGCCCAGTTCAACTGAAAGTGCTGTTATTGTGAAGTAAAAATGTCTAGGAGCAACAACGCCTCAGCCGCGAAGTGATAGGCCACACAAGCTCACAGAATGGGACCGCCGTCTGTCCTCAGTTACAACACTCACTACCGCGTTCCAAATTGCCTCTGGAAGCAACGTCAGCACAATAACTGTTTGTCAGGAGCTTTATGAAACGGGTTTCCATGGCCAAGCAGCCGCACACAAGCCTAAGATCACCATGCGCAATGCCAAGCGTCTTCCTGGAGTGGTGTAAAGCACGTCCCAATTGGACTCTGGAACAGTGGAAACGCATTCTCTGGAGTGATGAATCTAGCAGTCCGATGGACTTATCTGGGTTTGGTGGATGCCAGGAGAACGCTACCTGCCCCAATGCATAGTGTCAACTGTAAAGTTTGGTGGAGGAGGAATAATGGTCTGGGGCTGTTTTTCCTGATTCGGGCTAGGCCCCTTAGTTCCAGTAAAGGGACATCTTAACGCTACAGCATACAATGACTTTCAAGACGATTCTGTGCTTCCAACTTTGTGGCAATAGTTTGGGGAAGGCCCTTTCCTGTTTCAGCATGACATTGCCCCCATAACCAAAGCAAGGTCCATACAGATATTGTTTGTTGAGATCGTTGTGAAACAGTGGAGGCTGCTGAGGGGAGGACGGCTCAGTTAGGGGAGCTCTACAGCAGTCTCACAACTCAATCGCTGGTTGAAAACAGTTTTCTGCCCCACACAAAAGATAGAATTTGTAGATAACTGGCCCTCTTTCTGGGACTCACCCACAAACAGGACCAAGCCTGGCCTGTTGAGGAGTGACAGACTCCATCCTAGCTGGAGGTGTGCTCTCATCTTATCTACGAACATAGACAGGGCTCTAACTCCTCTAGCTCCACAATGAGATAGGGTGCAGGCCAGGCAGCAGGCTGTTAGCCAGCCTGCCAGCTTAGTGGAGTCTGCCGCTAGCACAGTGAGTGTAGTCAGCTCAGCTATCCCCATTGAGACCGTGTCTGTGCCTCGACCTAGGTTGGGAAAAACTAAACATGGCGGTGTTCGCCTTAGCAATCTCACTGGAATAAAGACCTCCTCCATTCCTGCCATTATTGAAAGAGATTGTGATACCTCACATCTCAAAATGGGGCTACTTAATGTTAGATCCCTCACTTCCAAGGCAGTTATAGTCAATGAACTAATCACTGATCATAATCTTGATGTGATTGGCTTGACTGAAACATGGCTTAAGCCTGATGAATTTACTGTGTTAAATGAGGCCTCACCTCCTGGTTACACTAGTGACCATATCCCCCGCGCATCCCGCAAAGGCGGAGGTGTTGCTAACATTTACGATAGCAAATTTATATTTACAACAACAACAAAAAAACGTTTTCGTCTTTTGAGCTTCTAGTCATGAAATCTATGCAGCCTACTCAATCACTTTTTATAGCTACTGTTTACAGGCCTCCTGGGCCATATACAACGTTCCTCACTGTTCCCTGAATTCCTATCGGACCTTGTAGTCATGGCAGATAATATTCAAATTTTTGGTGACTTTAATATTCACATGGAAAAGTCCACAGACCCACTCCAAAAGGCTTTCAGCGCCATCATCGACTCATTCGGTTTTGTCCAACATGTCTCCGGACCTACTCACTGCCACAGTCATACTCTGGATCTAGTTTTGTCCCGTGGAATAAATGTTGTGCATCTTAATGTTTTTCCTCATAATCCTGGACTATCGGACCACCATTTTATTACGTTTGCAATCGCAACAAATAATCTGCTCAGACACCAACCAAGGATCATCAAAAGTTGTGCTATAAATTCTCGGACAACCCAAAGATTCCTAGATGCCCTTCCAGAATCCCTCCACCTACCCAAGGACGTCAGAGTACAAAAATCAGTTAACCACCTAACTGAGAAACTCAATGTAACCTTGCGCAATACCCTAGATGCAGTCGCACCCCTAAAAACAAAAAACATTTGCCATAAAAAACTAGCTCCCTGGTATACAGAAAATACCCCAGCTCTGAAGCAAGCTTCCAGAAAATTGGAACGGAAATGGCGCTACACCAAACTGGCCAGTTATCTACAAATTCCTCCGACTAGCTTGGAAAGACAGTACCGTGCAGTATCGAAGAGCCCTCACTGCTGCTCGGTCATCCTATTTTTCCAAGTTAATTGAGGAAAATAAGAACAATCCAAAATTTATTTTTGATACTGTCGCAAAGCTAACTAAAAAGCAGCATTCCCCAAGAGAGGATGGCTTTCACTTTAGCAGTGATAAATTCATGAACTTCTTTGAGGAAAAGATCATGATTATTAGAAAGCAAATTACCGACTCCTCTTTAAATCTGCGTATTCCTCCAAAGCTCAGTTGTCCTGAGTCCGCACAACTTTGCCAGGACATAGAATCAAGGGAGACACAAGTTTTTTAGTACCATATCTCTTGACACATTGATGAAAATAATAATGGCCTCTAAACCTTCAAGCTGCATACTGGACCCTATTCCAACTAAACTACTGAAAGAGCTGCTTCCTGTGCTTGGCCCTCCTATGTTGAACATAATAAACAGCTCTCTATCCACCGGATGTGTACCAAACTCACTAAAAGTGGCAGTAATAAAGCCTCTTGAAAAAGACAAACCTTGACCCAGAAAATATAAAAAAGACTATCGGCCTATATCGAATCTTCCATTCCTCTCAAAAAAAAAAAAAAGCTGTTGTGCAGCAACTCACTGCCTTCCTGAAGACAATGTATACGAAACGCTTAAGTCTGGTTTTAGACCCCATCATAGCACTGAGACTGCACTTGTGAAGGTGGTAAATGACCTTTGTCACGGCGCCTCCTCTGCATTGCAGGGGCGGTTCCTCCTGCAGGCAGAGGAGGGTCAGTGATTGGAGCCACCTGGGCTCAGGGTATTTAAACTGCTTCACTAATCACTTTTCTCTCTCTCTCTCTGCTCCTCCAGGTATGATCCTGTTTTGTTTGTTCCTTTGTAGTTTTACGTAGTTTCCACTCAGTCATGTTCACACACACAGATTCACGCATCCCTGCATTCCTGCACTTTACATACACCTTACATTATGACATTTTCACACCTCATTCCTTTTTCTTTAAAGTTAATAGTTTTTGGTTTATAATAAATAACCTTTTTGATTGGCCTATACCTGTTGTTCGTGTCCCCTCATTTTTGCTACAGGCTATGAGCCGGCCTCTGACACCTTTTAATGGCGTCAGACCGAGGCTCTGCAACTGTCCTCATGCTCCTAGACCTTAGTGCTGCTTTTGATACCATCGATCACCACATTCTTTTGGAGAGATTGGAAACCCAAATTGGTCTACACAGACAAGTTCTGGCCTGGTTTAGATCTTATCTGTCGGAAAGATATCAGTTTGTCTCTGTGGATGGTTTGTCCTCAAGGCTCTGTTTTGGGACCACTATTGTTTTCACAATATATTTTACCACTTGGTGATGTCATTCGGAAACATAATGTTAACTTTCACTGCTATGCGGATGACACAGCTGTACATTTTGATGAAACACGGTGAAGCCCCAAAATTGCCCTTCCTGGAAACCTGTGTTTCAGACATAAGGAAGTGGATGGTGGCAAATGTTCTACTTTTAAACTCTGACAAAACAGAGATGCTTGTTCTAGGTCCCAAGAAACAAAGATCTTCTGTTGAATCTGGCAATTAATCTTGATGGTTGTACAGTCATCTCAAATAAAACTGAAGGACCTCTGCGTTACTCTGGACCCTGATCTCTCTTTTGACGAACATATCAAGACTGTTTCAAGGACAGCTTTTTTCCATCTACGTAACATTGTAAAAATCTGAAACTTTCTGTCCAAAAGTGATGCAGAAAAGTTAATCCATGCTTTTGTCACTTCAAATTTAGACTACTGCAATGCTTTACTTTCCGGCTACCCGGATAAAGCACAAAATAAACTTCAGTTAGTGCTAAAGACGGCTGCTAGGATCTTGACTAGAACCAAAAAATGTGATCATATTACTCCAGTGCTAGCCTCTCTACACTGGCTTCCTGTTAAGGCAAGGGCTGATTTCAAGGTTTTACTGCTGACCTACAAAGCATTACATGGGCTTGCTCCTAGCCATCTTTCCAATTTGGTCCTGCCGTACATACCTACACGTACGCTATGGTCTCCTTACTATCCCTAGAATTTCTAAGCAAACAGCTGGAGGCAGGGCTTTCTCCTATAGAGCTCCATTTTTATGGAATGGTCTGCCTATCCATGTGAGAGACTCTCAACCTTTAAGTCTTTATTGAAGACTCATCTCTTCAGTAGGTCCTATGATTGAGTGTAGTCTGGCCCAGGAGTGTGAAGGTGAACGGAAAGGCACTGGAGTCACAAACCACCCTTGCTGTCTCTGCCTGGCCGGTTCCCCTCTCCACTGGGATTCTCTGCCTCTAACCCTATTACAGGGGCTGAGTCACTGGCTTGAGTGGGTTGAGTCACTGACGTGATCTTCCTGTCCGGGTTTCTGTACTGCACTCTGTGACATCAGCTGATGTAAGAAGGGCTTTATAAATACATTTGATTTGATGATTTGATAATGTCCAGAACGGAGTCAATGAAATGGTATGAAACACATGTTTTGGTGGGTTTTCATGTGTTTGATACCAGTCCATTCACTCCATTCTGGGAGTGGTGGAAAAAGTACCCAATTGTCATCCTTGAGTAAAAGTAAAGATACCTTAATAGAAAATGACTCATTTAAAAGTGAAATTGACCCAAAAGTAAATGTAATTGCTAAAATATACTTAAGTAGCAAAAGTACAAGTATACCTCATTTCAAATTCCTTATATAAAGCAAGGCAGATGGCCACATTTTCGAACATTATTTATGGATAGCCAGGTGCACACTCCTGGCTATCCAGGGATGTTCTCTTGATAAGTGTGTGAAGAATAGCAGCGAAGGGGGGGTTCAACTCCATACTAATGCCCATGATTTTGGAATGAGATGTTCGACGAGCAGGTGCCTACATACTCTTGGTCATGTAGTGTATGTAAATGATGTTAGCTAATTAAAATAAAAAGCATTCTTCATTGTATCTTATCGCTTACTTTTTGAACTTAATTAGAACTAACAGTTTTTAGTTGTCGGCTCAGAAAAAGCAACCAACTTTGTTTCAGACTACCATTACTGTCTAATGTAATTTGAGAAATGTTTGTAGCTCTGTAGAATTTTAACACTCACCTTTGATGCCTGTTCAGAGCTAGGAGAACAGCTCCTTGGGTACCTGAAGCAAAGCGGCTGACGTACGCAGCACGCGATAGAGAGAGGGGAGGATGTTCAGTGGGTTTTTGTAGCTATACTTTTTGTTTATTCATTTACTTACATAACCGTGTATGTATGTATGTTATATGTGCCTCTTACCACAGGTAATTTGAGAACATGTCATTTATGAATGTGCTTATGATGACACCTGCCAACAACATTGGCACTGTGCAGTGGCAGCATGCCTGAAGAGAGACATGGTTTGATTAACCGTTGTGCCCTTAAATGGTTTGGTAACAACACTTAAATGTTTTGCAGTACAAAAAAACATAAAAACACATCATGCCTTATGTAGTCTAGCATATATGCTCTTCAAGTTGACTCCTATGGAGAACTTGCAGCATTTAAGAATCAAATACTTTACCTCATGATGAAAAAAACACTAACCTGTTTGGGCTAGGGGGCAGTATTTTGAAGTTAGGATTAAAACCGTGCCCAAAGTAAACTGCCTGTTACTCAGGACCAGACGCTAGGATATGCATATAATTAGTAGCTTTGGATAGAAAACAAAACTGTTAAGATAATGTCTGTGAGTATAACAAAACTGATATGGCAGGCAAAAACCTGAGCAAAATCCATCCAGGGAGTGGGATTTTTTGAGGTGACCAGTTTTCAGTTGAAGGCCTATTGGTTACATAGGGGAATAGCTCCCAGATTGCAGTTCCTATGGCTTCCACTAGATGTCAACAGTCTTTAGAAAAAGGTATTAAGCTTTTATCATGAAAAACCAGGGATAAAGACAAGTTCTTCCTGAGGTCACGTCATGTGTCCTATTGTGGATTTTTCGTGTAACAGGGAGTGCGCACTTAGCTCTTTCTCTTCTATTCAGCAGGTTATATTCAGTCTGAAATATTATAGTTTATAGTTCATTTTAGGGTATTTATAGTATTGTTTACAAATGCTGTTTGGACTTTTTCTGACAAACTTTACTGGTACTTTTGGGATATTGTTTGTCTGCATGGATGAACGCCAATGGGCAGGTGGATTACTGAACGGAGCTTTATCGAACAAAAGGACCTTTTATTGTGTAAACGGGACGCTTGGATATGCCATCAGATAATGCTCTTCAAAGGTAAGCAATTTATTTTATGCTATTTTTATGAGTTTTGTGACACCTCTGCAGGTTGTTATTATGCTAATTGAATATTTGAGCGGGGCGCTGTCCTCAGACAATCAAATGTTCTGCTTTCGTCGTAAAGCCTTTTTGAAATCTAACAATGCTATTAGATTAACAAGATTCTAAACTTTTGAATGGTGTGCAACACTTATTTTCATGAATGTTTGAAATGAGTATTTCTGTAATTTGAATTTGGCGCTCTGCATTTCACCGGATGCTGGCAAAATCGAACCTGTTCAGGGGATTAGATCTCTAAGAGGTTTTAAAAGGTATTTGCACTTTGAGTAAGTGGTTTTACAGAATGTTATCATTTGTGCTTTTCTCCATTTACATCAGATGGACCATCCTGCACCTTTGGACCATTCAATCTCCATTTGAGAGATTTCTCATTACAAGTATGCCTTAAGTCAAGTCTCTCAGAGAGCACTTTAGCTTTACGCCAATGTCATATCTGTATGCATGAGCTGTGGCAACATGAGTTACATGGTGTTGTCTTGCCAATGGCCTCAATCACGCCGTCTGCTTTTCTGTGGGGAGAGTTGTTTGGGGTGTACAAAGCCACTGTGTACACTGCACGCACAGTACCGGTCAAACGTTTGGACACACCTACTCATTCAAGGGTTTTTCTTTATTTTTACTATTTTCTACATTGTAGAATAATAGTGAAGACATCAAAACTATGAAATAACACATGGAATCATGTAGTAACCAAAACAGTGTTAAACAAATCAAAATATATTTCATATTTGAGATTCTTCAGAGTAGCCACCCTTTGCCTTGATGACAGCTTTGCATACTCTACAGATGCGAAATCAAAGAGTGGGAATTCTAGGAGTAACCAGAACGGATAGGAAGAGGAAGAAGTCAGGGGACCACTTTTGTAAACAAGGTTTGACACGCGCGAGATTGTAAACGCGCACCACTTTATTTTTCTTTCCTATCGTTCACGTTTTCGTCCGGTTGTAATTTTACAGCAAATATACACAAAAAAATACCTAAGGATACATAAATGATGTTTGATTTGTTTGTAGAAAGTGTATAGGTATAATTTGAACGTGTTCTCTTCACGGTTCAATGGGCGACTCAACGGCACCTGTCATAAGAGACCTCTTGACCCAACCAAACGGAGATTTATGGATATAATAAATGACTTTTTCTAACAAAAGAACCATTGGATGTCTTCGTTGGACACTTGAAAAGCCCTCAGCAGAAGTTCTTCGAAAGGTAAGGGATTTTATATTAGCGTTTTTATGAATTTTTTGAGAACCGCGTTTGATACCCGGTTATGGATTTATGCTAATGCATCAAATATGAGAGGGGCTATCCTCAAACAATCAAATGTTGTGCTTTTGCCGTAAGGACTTTTTGAAATCTGACAATGCGGTGATATTGCCAAGAATCAGAGCTTTTGATGACTATGCAACACTTGTATATTGATGAATGTTTAATAATTCAACTTTTGGATTTTGAATTTGGCGCCTCACATTTCACCGGGTAGTGTCGGGAGTGGGGCGCTAGCGCTCCCTAGACAAATGCATCCTGAATGTGTTAAGGAATCCTGTTTGTCTTCTACCCTTTGTCTGCTACCCTGTTTCAATTAAATATTTTTTTGCTGTTCAGGTTTTTTTGCTGTTCATCTTCAGGTCAGGTCCCAACTTCCTTGGGTGTTTCGGCGCTGCTTACTGTGCCCTCTGCAGGGTGTGGTCATCAGGTTGGCCAGGCCTGAGCCAAGTGGCTTGTCCACTGCTTCTCCATCTTCAGACACAGCCACCGTAGATCTTCTTTCACTGAGCTGCTCTTATTCCCAGAAATCTCTGTGCACTTCACAGTGATTGGCATGGGACACCTGTCATAAGAGATCTCTTGACCCACCTTCCACTATTAAGCACTTAACCTTCCATCCCTTGTCCATGCACTACAGGCGTTACAGTGGGTGGTGCATACGACGTAGTACATCACTGTGGCTGAGCTCCCTGTCATCCAGGACCTCTATACCAGGCTGTGTCAGAGCAAAGCCTGGAAAATTGTCAAAGACTCCAGCCACCTAAGTCATAGACTGTTCACTCTGCTACTGCACAGCAAGCGGTACCAGAGCACCAAGTCTGGGACCAAAAGGCACCTGAACAGCTTTTACCCCCAGGCCATAAGACTGCTGAACAGCTAATCAAAAGGCTACCCTGACTATTGCATTGACCTTTTTTTACACTGACTCTCTTACACTGACTCTATGCACAAACACACACACAAAACACACACCCTCTTCACATACACATACACTCACATACACTATCCTGATTGCCTAGTCACTTTTAACCCTATCTACATGTACATATTACATCAACTATCTAGTACCCCTGCACATTGACTCGGTACTGATACTCCTTGTATATAGCCTCAATATTTGTATTTAATGTGCTACTATTTTCTATTTTTATTTTACTTCTTAACTCTGGATTGTTGGGAAAAGGCACGTAAGTAAAAATGTTACAGTAAAGTCTACACCTTCGTATATGGAGCATGTGACAAATATTTTTTTTTTTAACTTGATAATGTCCTTGGGGAAGATGAGGGACTGTCCTATGTCAGCTCTTATTTCCCAGTCCTCTGCTTTTTCCAGTAAGACAAACTCATGGGAGCCTGCTGAATTGTTTTTACTTTTTTATTTATTTAACCTTTATTTAACTAGGCAAGTCAGTTAAGAACAAATTCTTATTTTACAATAACGGCCTACCCTGGCCAAACCCTCCCCTAACCCGGACAACGCTGGGCCAATTGTGCGCCGCCCTATGGGACTGGCCGGTTGTGATACAGCCCGGGATCAAACCAGAGTCTGTAGTGACGCATCTGAAATGCTCGGGAGACCCAAAAAAGTAGAGGAAGACGGTGTGACACTGCCACAAATGTGAGGTGACACACACATACACACATACATATGACTGGTTTAAAGTTATAAAACCCTTGCAAGGTTAAACCTTTCTATGCGTCTTTTCATTTTCATACTGTTTATGTGAGATGTCTGCCTGTTCTGATTGAATTATTTGCACTGGCATATGATAGCCTTTCTGGTGCTCATCTCTTTAAGACATAATGTCGCTTTAAGGAGATCTTTACACAAACAATGTAAAATTCTTAGAACATTTTATTGAGAATTTTGTATACTTAGAAGTATTTCTCCAGTAGTACTCTACATCTGTTCAAATTGTCAAGCCATCTGGGGAAAACAATGTTGTTTACTGATGATTCAGAAGATGAAATCTTGTGTAATACCACTCAAATAATTCAATAGCGTTGCTTTGTTGACACCACAGATTGTTCTGTTTGCTGTTTAGAATTGCAGAACTTGAGGTCAATTGAGCCCCACATTTCCTGAGGGAGACCACACACAATCTGTGTTTTGTTTATTCATCTATTTGATTCAGAAAAATGATAGGCTACCTATATTTTTAAAAGGAAATCCTGTTGATATGGCAACAGAGAAAGTAGTTGAACATACTCTTTGACAAAGACGAATAGAAGGTACACACAGCCAAAATGCAGGTTGGACTTTTGCTTATAAATTGTAGCTACAGTAGTATCTTATACTCATACTTGATGCCTACCATACTGCATGTATTATTATTTGATATATACAGTGAACTCAAAGTGTTGGGACAGTGACACATTTTTTGTTGTTTTGGCTCTGTACTCCAGCACTTTGGATTTGAAATGATACAATGACAATGAGGTTAAAATGCAGACTGTCAGCTTTAATTTGAGGGTATTTTCATCCATAGTCCCCCTATTTTAGGGGACCAAAAGTATTGGGACAAATTAACTTATATGTCTATTTAAGGATGTTGTGTATCCCTGGAAATAATCAGCCGCCTACAAATATCTGTACTGAATGAAATAGCACTACCTTTTCAAACCATGTCTATCTTTATTTCCAAAACACAATTCAACACAATCACAATCGTTTTTTGTCTTTTAATAATTTTAAGCATCTTTTAACACAAGCGTAACACCTAACAACGACCATGTACTTTTTAAAAACACTTTTAACATAGGCCAGGCCCTGTTGTTAACCTCTCATCCCAGCGATAATGCCTTGCATTACACCTGGGAAGAAAACACTTCAATTTGCTCAACTTACCATTGGCTCAACTTAAGCCAAGGCAAACCTTTTGAATATATTAGCTCACACAGCTACAAGGATGCACTTTCATGCCATGTTTAGGACCTCATATTGAAGATTATAGATACCCCACTAGTAAAAAAAAAACATTGTCTGATGTCTACATGGCCTGTTGTTTATTCACACCTTTATTACAGTCATATTGGATGAAGCTGGCAGCACTGAATACAGAGATGATGACCAAGTAAACCTGTCTGACTCAACATGTGGTGCTGCTCCCATGATCAGCAACCCAGAACTAACATATTGCGCCAGCTACTCGACTAGGTTCTGGATGGAGAGGTATGAGATACCATTTATGTTACGTGAGCCTGTCCATGAGAGATTAATGCGGCCACAATTTTTCAGATCTTATTGCTTCCTCACACAATGATGCAGCTATACCTCTAGTCTACCCATTGTCATTCAACATGCAAAGTGTATGTACGGTAGCTGTCACGATCGCTGACATAAGTAGACCAAGGTGCAGGGTTGAGTTAAACATGTTTTAATCAATGAAACTCACCAAAAACAATAAAGTACCAATGACCGTAACACACTGTGTCGCTCAACACAACAACTACACACAATAAACAATATCCCACAACACAGATGGGGGGACTGAACACACTAAATAGGATTCCCAATTAGAGACAACGACTAACAGCTGCCTTTAATTGGGAACCCAAACCAACATAGAAATAAACACATAGAACCCTAAACCCCCCTGGTCACGTCCTGACCAAAAACACCATAGAGAAGCCAAAAAAGGGCTATCTATGGCCAGGACGTGACAGTAGCTGCACCCAACAATGCACACTATATGAGGAATCCTCTATTCAGCTTAATTCTAATGACTCCCTGTTTAGACACATGTAGGCTTACCGTAATTCCCCAATTGGCTTGTGTCAAAAAAGCTAAAGTTGTAACACTCTCAAGCGCACCTTACCTACGTATTCATAACCTCTCCTCCACAGCGGTGAGCATTACTTAAACAGTGACGCTAAGCATTGTTTTAACTTACTCTGCCCTCTATTGGTAAGCTATGTCTTTGGACAATGTTTATATTGCAGCAGCTCAGTACACAGCTTCTCATTAGGAAAGAATGCTACAAACAAATCATAGGAAATTGCATTTGTGTATCTTATCAGACATCTGTTTACTGAAAAAACAAGGGTGATAAATAGCTTATACTGAGCAGCAGTGATGGCCACATTTAAAATCGTAATATATATTCAATGTAACATAACTCATGTACTGGAGACAGCTCTGCAGAGGGGTCACAAGCTAGCACAGCCACAAAGTCATAAAATCTGATTTTGAATCTTAACCCTTACCTTTACCACCACAAACCGATGCTGGTACTAAGACTGCACTCAACGAGCTGTTTAGGACCATAAGTGTCACATGTGCACCCTCTCCGGTCTCTAGGTCACCAGGCTGCTCGATATGGCACACACCTGTCACCATCGCTACGTGCACCTGCGTGTCTTCAGACTCACCTGGACTCCATCACCTCCCTGATTACTTTCCCTATATATGTCCCTCCCTTTGGATCCTTCACCAGGCGTTATTGTTTTTGTTTCAGTATCATGTCTGTGTGCTGTTAGTGTTTCTTGTTTTGTATTATGTTCCATTTATTTTATTAAAACACTCACTCCCTAAACTTGGTTCCCGACTCTCAGTGCACTCGTTACAATAAGCAAACAAGAAAATGCTCACAAAGAGGCAGCGCTCCTAGTGGCCGGTGACTTTAATGCAGGAAAACTGAAATCCGTTAGACCTCATTTCTACCAGCATGCAACTACAACTGTGCAACTAAAGGCAAGAAAACTCTTGATCATGTTTACTACACACACAGAGATGCATACAAAGGACTCCCTTGCCCTCTGTTTGTCAAATCTGACCATAACTCTATCTTCCTGATTCCTGCTTACTAGACAAAACTCAAACAGGAAGGAACAGTGAATACAGAGGTGGTCTGATGAAGCGGATTCTAAGCTACAGGACTTGTTCCAGAATTTATCTGAGGGTATTCAGGAGTTTACCACATCCGTCACAGGCTTCATTAACTTCTTAGGGAGCAGCGCATGAGGTGACCGTTTTGGAGAGCCTGGCGTGCCCAAAGTAAAATGCCTCCCATTCAGGCCCAGAAAATAGGATATGCACATATTTGGTACCATTGGATAGGAAACACTCTGAATTTTCTAAACGTGTTAACCATTTGTCTGGGAGTAAAACAGAACGGATATGGCAGGCAAATCCCCGAGGAATTTCTGTCCTGGAAAAAGTGGTTTTGACAGAGTGCCTCATTTGGAACCCCTCCCTTATGAAAATGCCCTTATAAGGGCATATGAATGCAGTACCGATCGCTTCCTCTGGATGTCAACAGTCTCGAGACAGTGTTCAGTTTTGTTTTGGATGCTTTAGAGCAGAGAAGAAGAGAAAACAGGAAGAGTCCCCTTCAATGTCAACAGAAGAGATCGCGCGCTCCCGAAAAGGCGCGCTCTATGTTTTTTTCCGTTCTTATAGCTCAGTTTATATTCCGGTTGAATTATTATAGTAAATATACGTAAAAGTGTTCCTAAGGATACATTTAAAACTATGTTTTATTGTTCTTGGACAAGTTTATAGGTATAAGTTGAACGAGTTCTCTTCACGTTTCAATGGAGGAGTCGACGCTGTATTTTCTCATTATAACGCACCAACCAAACGGAAATGTATGGATATAATACATTACTTTTTCTAACAAAAGAACCATGGATTGTCTTCGTTGGACACTTGGGAAGCCCTCAGCAGAAGTTCTTCAAAAGGTAATTGATTTGTTTTCGCTGTGAAATGTGTTTTCTGTGAACCGTGAAGGCTTATGAATTTATGGTAATGGGAAAAATATGTGGGGTGCTATCCTCAAACAATCAAATGTGGTTCTTTTTGCCGTAAAGCCTTTTTGAAATCTGACAACGCTGTGATATTGCCAAAAAGCAGAGCTTTTGATGACTATGCAACACTTGTATATTGATGCATGTTTAATAATTCAACTTTTGGATTTTGAATTTGGCGCCTTGCGTTTCACCGGGTAGCGCCCCACCGCTCTCTAAGAAGTTAACTACTTAGGGAGTGGTGGGGCGCTCCCCCGACACTACCCGGTGAAATGCAAGGCGCCAAATTCAAAATCCAAAAGTTGAATTATTAAACATGCATCAATATACAAGTGTTGCATAGTCATCAAAAGCTCTGCTTTTTGGCAATATCACAGCGTTGTCAGATTTCAAAAAGGCTTTACGGCAAAAAGAACCACATTTGATTGTTTGAGGATAGCACCCCCCACATATTTTTCCCATTACCATAAATTCATAAGCCTTCACGGTTCACAGAAAACACATTTCACAGCGAAAACAAATCAATTACCTTTTGAAGAACTTCTGCTGAGGGCTTCCCAAGTGTCCAACGAAGACAATCCATGGTTCTTTTGTTAGAAAAAGTAATGTATTATATCCATACATTTCCGTTTGGTTGGTGCGTTATAATGAGAAAATACAGCGTCGACTCCTCCATTGAAACGTGAAGAGAACTCGTTCAACTTATACCTATAAACTTGTCCAAGAACAATCAAACATAATTGTAAATGTATCCTTAGGAACACTTATGTATAAATAGTATAATATTTCAACCGGAATATAAACTGAGCGATAAGAAAGGAAAAAAACAAAGACGCGCCAGCCTGGAACGCGCATTTTCTTCTATTGACATCTGTGTGGACACTTCCTTATTCGTCTTCTTCTACAATCTAAAAGCAGCTAAGAAGAATCAGAACACTTTCTCGAGACTGTTGACATCCAGAGGAAGCAATAGGTACTGCATTCATATGCCCTTATATGGGCATTTTCATAAGGGAGGGGTTCCAAATGAGGCAATGTGTCAAAACCACTTTTTCCAGGACAGAAATTCCTCGGGTTTTTGCCTGCCATATCCGTTCTGTTATACTCACAAACTTCAGAGTGTTTCCTATCCAATGGTACTAAATATGTGCATATCCTATTTTCTGGGCCTGAATGGGAGGCATTTTACTTTGGGCACGCCAGGCTCTCCAAAACGGTCACCTCGTGTGCTGCTCCCAAAGAAGTTAACCAATAGCTACCGGGATTATCTGCATTGACCCTTTTTGCACTATTTTGACTCATCACATAAACTGCTGTTACTGTTTATTATCTATGCTGTTGCCTAGTCACTTTATCCTTACCTATATGTACATATGTACCTCAATTTACTCGTACCCCTGCACATCGACTCAGTACTGGTACCCCGTGTATATAGCCAAGTTATCGTTACTCATTGTGCTGTGGGGTGCTGTGATATTTGTGCGTCTATAACTTTCTCACTCGTCACTATTTAATCATGGTAGCATCAACATGAATGTAGAAGTGTTTAGAAACATGTTGTACTATTATTTACAATAAAAGTTAAATAAAAGTTATTTACAATAAAATACATTATTTACCATTCATTTCTATTGGGCACAAAATAATCTGAAACACAACCAAACCAAATGGCAAATGCTTCCAACGAGTTTGTAAAGTCACAAGCTTAATGTAATAATTTGATCACTTTAATACACATACTGTATATAGATATCCTTGTTAGAAATAGTACTATATTCCCCTTGACAGAGTGAAGCTGAATGTAAAAAAAATGTCTCTCCCCTATAAAGAGTCTGTCTACTGTCCTTGGGCTGACTCACTATTAAACCTATGAGTGAACACACATCCCATTATATTGCACACTGTCACACCTTACAGGTGCAAAACAGCTTGTTCTTTCACTGCTCATCGGGTCCCACTCAACTTCAAATGCATGAATGAGCAACTTGGGGTCAGGACCCTACGTGTGTCATCTGATTTAAAAAGTAGGTAGCTAGAGAAAATTATATTAATCAACCATCGGTAAATTGGTTTAACACATTTATCAAATGAAATAGGGAGTGTATAAGTAGTGAGCCCCTATCCGCAAGCTCACTACTTCTCCCTCTACTCACACTACGGACAGGTGGATGGATGACACTGTGATAGGACCCATGGGGTCTTATCCAAGATATGATATACAGTTAAAAATACAGTTGAAGTCAGAAGTTTACATACACCTTCGCCAAATACATTTCAACTCAGTTTTTCACAATTCCTGACATTTAATCCTAGTAAAAATTCCCTGTCTTAGGTCAGTTAGGATCACCACTTTATTTTAAGAATGTGAAATGTCAGAGTAATAGTAGAGAGAATGATTTATTTCAGCTTTTATTTCTTTCATCACATTCCCAATGGGTCAGAAGTTTACATACACTCAATTAGTATTTGGTAGCATTGCCTTTAAGTTGTTTAACTTTGGTCAAATGTTTTGGGTAGCCTTCCACAAGCTTCCCACAATAAATTGGGTGAATTTTGGCCCATTCCTCCTGACAGAGCTGGTGTAACTGAGTCAGGTTTGTAGGCCACCTTGCTTGCACACGCTTTTTCAGTTCTGCCTACAAATTTTCTATCGGATTGAGGTCAGGGCTTTGTGATGGCCACTCCAATACCTTGACTTTGGTGTCCTTAAGCCATTTTGCCACAACTTTGGAAGTATACTTCGGGTCATTGTTCATTTGGAAGACCCATTTGCAACCAAGCTTTAACTTCCTAACTGATGTCTTGAGATGTTGCTTCAATATATCCACACAATTTTCCTTTCCTCATGATGCCATCTATTTTGTGAAGTGCACCAGTCCCACAACATGATGCTGCCCCGTGCTTCATGGTTGGGATGGTGTTCTTCGGCTTGCAAGCCTCCCCCTTTTTCCTCCAAACATAACAATGGTCATTATAGCCAAACGGTTCTATTTTTGTTTCATCAGACCAGAGGACATTTCTCCAAAATGTGCAGTTGCAAACCGTAGTCTGGCTTTTTTATAGCGGTTTTGGAGCAGTGGCTTCTTCCTTGCTGAGCGGCCTATCAGGTTATGTCGATATAGGACTCGTTTTACTGTGGATATAGATACTTTTGTACCTGTTTCCTCCAGCATCTTCACAAGGTCCTTTGTTGTTCTGGGATTATTTTGCACTTTTCGCACCAAAGTCTCTAGGAGACCGAACGCGTCTCCTTCCTGAGCGGTATGACGGCTGCGTGGTCCCATGGAGTTTATATTTGAGTACTATTTTGTTTGTACAGATGAACGTGGTACCTTCAGGCGTTTGGAAATTGCTCCCAATGATGAACCAATGATGAACCCAATGTGGAGGTCTACAATTTCAGGTCTTGGCTGATTTATTTTGATTTTCCCATGATGTCAAGCAAAGAGGCACTGAGTTTGAAGGTAAGCCTTGAAATACATCCACAGGTACACCTCCAAATGACTCAAATTATGTCAATTAGTCTATCAGAAGCTTCTAAAGTCATGACATAATTTTATGTTGTTTAAAAAGCACAGTCAACTTAGTGTATGTAAACTTCTGACCCACTGGAATTGTGATACAGTGAATTGTAAGTGAAATAATCTGTCTGTAAACAATTGTTGATGTCCTAACCGACTTGCCAAAACTATAGTTTCTCAACAAGAAATTTGTGGAGTGGTTGAAAAACAAGTTTTAATGACTCCAACCTAAGTGTATGTAAACTTCCGACTTCAACTGTATATGAATAAAACTAGTACATCAATCTTCTCTAGGCAACATAAACACTGATTTATCTTTAGGTCTTTAGATACAATATATCTAAAGTCTCCAAGTGTTTCCTAGAATGACATGCAATATAAAGTAACTGACTTTGAGCCATTATGCCCATAAAAATTATATCTTTATAGCTTTGTCCTGAAAACTGGCAGTGTCTCTCATCAAAAGATTGTCAGAGCTTAAAGTGAATGTTCAGTTGTTGTCGTCAGAACTTGAAGTGAATATTCTTTTGTTTTTGCTTGTTTTGAGATTATATCAATTTCTTCATGATGCTACATTACAATGTGATCTGTTTTGCTAAAGCCTTTAACCGGTTAGTCATCAAGTTATTACGCTGTTGTGCTCTGCCAAAGCAGGCATCAAGGCACTGAGCAGGTCCTAGTCCTACTATTTGCAAGTGTCACTGAATAGAAGATTCAATCAATCAAATAATATAGTTATTGTAACATAATATATACACAATATAGTTATTGTAACATAATATATTTCTATGTGGAATATCTCATGTGAGAACTGTAAGGTAGTTGATAGTAAACCTAGTAAATATATAACATTATCAGAAGTGTCATCAGCAGCTGACTAGTATGACCACCAACGTCCCTTTATTGGCTATCCTATGACGTAAGCCTGTTAGACATGGATGATTTGTTCAGCTTACAGCCCAGACATGATGATATATAGTGTGCTCATCTGACCATAGGCTGCGATAAGCGATAAGGTTGCATACGCAAAAAGTCTGACACCTGGAAAACTTACAGTGTATCATGTACAGTATACAAAACTAGATACTTATTTGATGATTATGAAAATATAAAACTTGTTATTATTTTTAAAAATGTGTTGAATCACTGATTATTTGGAGGTGATATGAATCATGTAAACCAGGGTTTCCCATAGTCGGTACTCGGCTTGAATCAGCTGTGTAGTGCTAGGGCCCATGAACGAGTTTTGGAAACCCTGATGTAAACAACAGATTAGTCAAGAATCCTTGTCCTGCTTTGTGTTATTACTTTATCACTTTCTGACAGATTGATAACATTGTTAATTTGTTCTGAAGATTTGTAACTTTGCCAAAGTTGTTGTTGTGAAGTTGCATGTGATTAAGGTACAGTATGTGTGTTCGGTTGTTATATTGCCTCTAAATTAGCCACATACTTCTCTCTCTCACTCACACACACACACACACTTCCTCCACAACAATTGAGTCCTGGAAATTGAAGCCTATTACATATCAATGGCAATAGTTTCACCATTCATTTCACTCACCATCGACATTTATGATCTATTTTTATGGCGGCTCTGTCAAAATTGATAGAAGGTCTGCTTTGCAGTAGTGAATAAATAAATGTGCATTTTTATGATGATTCAAATGTCAAATGGTCTTTAGAGAAAAACTAATTAAAATGATTGCTATCTACCCTTTACCAGGGTTTGGCAAGCAGTGGTCTGTGTGTTAAAACACGTGTAGTCGCCTTAATATAGCGATGACGCTAAATATACACTGAACAAAAAGATTAAATTAACATGCAAGAATTTCAAACATTTTACTGAGTTACAGTTCATATAAGGAAATCATTCCATTAAAATAAATTATTTAGGCCTGTGACTGGGAATGCAGATATGCATATGTTGGTCACAGATACCTTAATAACAAAGTAGGGGCATGGATCAGAAAAGCAGCATGTAGCTGGTTTGACCACCATTTGCCTCATGAAGCGCGACACATCTCCTTTGCATAGAGTTGATCAGGCTGTTGATTGTGGCCTGTGAATGTTGTCCCACTCCTCTTCAAGGACTGTGCGAAGTTGCTGGATAGTGGCGGGACCTGGAGCACGCTGTCGTACATGTTGATCCAGAGCATCCCAAACATGTACACTGAGTGGCATGTCTGGTGAGTATGCAGGCAAAAGAAGAACTGTGACATTTTCAGCTTCCAGGAATTGTGTATAGATTCTTGCGACATGGGGCTATGCATTATCATGCTGAAACATGAGGTGATGGCGGCGGATGAATGGCACGACAATGGGCCTCAGGATCTCGTTACAGTATCTCTGTGCATTCAAATTGCCATTGATAAAAAATGCAATTGTGTTCGTTATCCGTAGCTTATGCCTGCCCATACCATAACCCCACCGCCACCATGGGGCACTCTGTTCACAACGTTGACATCAACAAACCGCTCACCCACACGACGTCATGCCATCTGCCCAGTACAGTTGAAACCAGGATTCATCTGAGAAGAGCACACTTCTCGAGCATGCCAGTAGCCAGCGAAGGTGAGCATTTGCCCACAGAAGTCAGTTACGACGCCAAACTGCAGTCAGGTCAAGACCCTGGTGATGATAAGCTTCCCTGAGAGGGTTTCTGACAGTTTGTTGGACATACCCATAGTTTTATCAGCTGTCCGGGTGGCTGGTCTCAGATGATCCCACAGGTGAAGAAGCCAGATGTACGAGGCCCTGGGCTGGCGTGGTTACACGTGGTCTGCGGTTGTGAGTCCGGTTGGACATACTGCCAAATTCTCTAAAGCAATATTTGAGGCAGCTTATGGTAGAGAAATTAACATTAAAGTCTCTGGCAACAGCTCTGGTGGACATTCCTACAGTCAGCATGCCAATAGTATACTGTCACACCCTGATCTGTTTCACCTGTCCTTATGCTTGTCTCCACCCCCTCCAGGTGTCACCCATCTTCCCCATTATCCCCTGGGTATTTATACCTGTTTTTTCTGTGCCAGTTCGTCTTGTTTTGTCAAGTCAACCAGTGTTACTCCGTGCGCCTGCTGTTCCTTTTCTCTGTTTTTGCTAGTCCTCACGGTTTTTACCCTTGCCTGCCTTGACTCTGAACCCGCCTGCCTGACCATACTGCCTGCCCTGACCTCGAGCCTGCCTGCCTCTCTGTACCTCCTGGACTGACCTTGTTATGATCTTTTGCCTGTCCACGACCATTCTCTTGTCTGCCCCTTGGATACTAATAAATATCAGAGACTCTAACCATCTGCCTCCCGTGTCTTCATCTGGGTCTCACCCTGTGCCCTTATAGTATACAACCTCAAAACTTGAGAACTTCTGTGGCATTGTGTTATAGAGTGGCCTTTTATTGACCCCAGCACAAGGTGCACCTGTGTAATGATCATGCTGTTTAAACAGCTTGTTGATATGCCACACCTGTCAGGGCAATGGATTATCTTGGCAAAGGAGAAATGCTCAGTAACTGGGATATAAACTAGAGAAATAAGCATTTTGTGCGTATGGAAAATGTCTGGGATATTTTATTTCAGCTCATGAAACATGGGAGACTTTACATGTTGCGTTTATATTTTTGTTCGGTGTGTAGCTCAAAACAATAGAAATTTATGAGAATAGTGTAATGATTCATATACAGCTAATAGAATACGGGTGAACACACATTCATTTAATCACAGCAACACATCAACAGTCTCAGTTATCCCTCCCTTCTCTAGAATTCGAGCTATCTGGCAGTTGTGTAGCTGATCTACTCCACCGGGATGGGAAACTCTCTAGTCAAGGGTCGTTTGATTATTCATACTTTAGGACCAGACGTGTCTGGGAGACAATTATTAAACTTTCTGTGCAACAACATCATTACTGGCTCTTCAAAATAGAGACAGGTATCTCAGCTTGGAGAGTTTGGCATTCATTACAAATAGTCAGTTGTCTGCACTACATTCACTAAGAAACATCATTAGGATATATGAATGCATCTTGGACATATAGACCTGTAAAAACAGAGGTAAAATAGGCGGAAATATCAACTATGAATATTTATGATGAATGTAAGCTTAGTTTTTTGGTAGCTGATTAATTGACAACTTTCCAAGTCGAATGTGGTCTCATTCAGTGCTGTATGGTCCTGTCTGACAAAATACATACAGTACAAGTATTATAGCTATTGTAATCTAATCGGCTCTACGGAAAACAAGTTGCATCAGACACTGAAAAGGTTTTTTTGTGGATTTTATTTGTTCAGCCCCTACTCTTGCAATTACATTAGCCCCCACCACCTAGATTTGACTCCAGATCTAATATAGTGTCCAAAATCCAATATGGCTGCCACAATACCGTTAAATGGTGGTTTAACCGCCTGTATATATACAGAGATATGGATATAATGATGAGATACTTGTCTCTGCCCTAACAATGAGATTTGTTGTCCACAGAGTAGAACAGCGGTCTGTCAAGCTCCCGCCTATTCCTCTCTTTGGATTGGTGGATATATCTCGTTATTATAATTTTTTTCCCAATATTGGATGATGGGTGTTGATGTCAACCGCCTGTATTCAATGGAGAGAAAGATGCTATGCTAGCCTCATGAATATGCAGATTGTCTCAAATTTCAACAAGGACAACTACAGTGAGTGTTTTCTCTCAAAGTTGCCAGGATGTCACGTGCGTCACACTTTTATTAGTACACTCATAACAGCCTAAGCATTACAAAACTATTAGATGAAATAAGCTTGACATATCAAAATAGCGATTCATGTTTATCTATACTAAATTCGACACTCTTTCATCATCTCTCATACAAAAACTCCTCACCTGCTTAGTAATTAAGGATCTGCTTATTTGTTTAACCTTTTTTAACTAGGCAAGTTAGTTAAGAACAAGTTCTTATTTACAATGACGGCCTACCCCGGCCAAACCCTAACCTGGACGACGCTTGGCCAACTGTGCGCCGCCCTAGGGGACTCCCAATCACGGTCTGTTGTGATACAGCCTGGAATGGAACCAGGGTCTGTAGTGAAGTCTCTAGCACTGAGATGCAGTGCCTTAGACTGCTGTGTCAATCAGGAGCCCAAATGTGGACAGTGCTTAAAAGTGGAGATTTTGGGCAGACATAGGGCTCTCGCTTCGCCTCTCTGTGTCAGTATATACATGTTTTAAATGAGAGACATTATTCAGATTTGTGTACTGTTCTTATGATCTGTACTCAATACTATTTTTGTGCAATTCAACTAGGTTGGGAATCTAATATCTAATCATAACTACACTCGAACACCTCAGTCTAGATATAGAAAAGGCAGCAGACTGCTTGGCATGACAACACCAAGTATTCCAAGTCACAAACCTTTTTGAGGATCATTGAGGTAAGTGGGAGGCTCCAACGAAAGGAAAGAGAATCCAACCCTGAACTCTTACACCCTCTCCCTAGCTCTACAACTTGCCCCCACTGTGGTACAACTTGTGCCTCCAGGATTGGGCTCTTAATTCACCTCCTTATCATTTAGAAGTGAGCTTTGATTCATGGCTAGTCCAATATGCCTACCTGAATCCAAGATGCATTTCCGCTGGCTCACTGCATTCGTGATGCACATTGGGATGTTCTGGTGCACTCTTATGCTGTTCAGGTTGAGCTGGCACATTGCTTTTTCCAAAAATGTATGTCCACCATCATGTTTGTCTGCCCTGGAGTTGCTGCAATCTGGTGACATTATTGTTAGGGGCCTGTGTTTTGGTTAATCATGTCAAATGACCTGGATTTGAACCTATATATTTTACAGAAATTAGAATTAAACCAAAAATGACAGCAATTGTCTGGGGGTGGTGCTGGGCCATCTAACATAAAAAGAAAAAGGGACAGTTGAATGAAAAAGCTTTAAATAAAGGTATGAATCCAGGTCATGTGACATGATAAACCAAAACACAGGGCCCTAGTTATGATGTATGGGGAGAATGCAACCACACACGATGGTGGCAAGCACTCATTGACAAGTAAGCCTATCAATTTACTGGGCTTTCACATGCAATAGGAATTGCGCCTCTCTAATGCCAATGTCATCCTGAATCTCACAGAACTGTCCTCGATAGGCCTACTCCACCATCAGCTAGTACAGACAGAGACACCATGGAACTAGACTTCTACACGTCAAGAGGCCATTCAACAGACAAATTTTCATCTGGAAAGTGATGGCGTGTATTGCCATCGAACGTACACATTGTGCTACCAACCATGGCTGGCCAGCCAATGTGATACCTGAACTAGACTTGCATGTAAAGAATGAGCTCTCATGTTGCGGTGACTCATGCATTGGTCTTGGAAACTGTGCAATAATCCCAACATCCCTTTAATGGACATATGCCATCAATGGTCAAACGTAAGTAAAGACGCTGTACAGTATGTCACCGTATATGGTAACTGGGGACTGACTGTGCGATAGTGGCCTTCGTGCACCATGCTTGACCAGCTCCACCTCCTCTGCATACCCTTTACTTTCCGTCATAGCCCAGGGATCATCTTCAATGTACTGTTTATGTGTGTGGAGCAGTGCTACATCCTTCATAACACTTCTTAGTCGTAGTCTGTGACCTACACTCTAAGTAACCTATAGTTAAAGACGCAGTCCGGGATTTTTTTTATACATTTGTGGAATTCGTAACATGTACGAATTACAAAAATATCTATAATAATAATAATACAAAAATGGATAACGATAACAATTTCGGGGACTCGTTTTGTCTTTCAAAACTACAGACTGAAATTATACAAAAGCTCTGGGGCATCACTTTAACCAGAGGTCACCCTCACCTGTTCTGTCACTCTCCTCATCTCCTGCTGTGCCTGCCCCAGACTGTAATCACAGCCAACCACCAACAGTTAATATTGGCCAAATTATCACTTTCAATGGAATACGGTATGAAGGAATATGTAGGAGGTGACCTGCAGGACTTTTTGCCACATTCAACATAAACTCCACAGGTCAATTAGTTGTTGGAAAGATCTAGGGCAGATCTGTTTGTTCTAGCCATTTCACAGACACTCCTTCACAACCAGACGACCAACCATTCCACTACTGGAGTATCCCCAGCATCATTCAGCCTGAGATAATATTCCAGTTAGTCAACGGGTCTCGTTGGCATGCAAGCTGCATCTGTTGACTGCACCCAACTCTTGTTGAATTGGAAACTGATCACCACACAGACCCAATGCCCCACCAGTCATACAGGAAGGAGGCTGGCTTTGTCGCTGCAGCTTGCCCAGAATGACCTGTTAGCTGTGCTAGATGGTCAAACCCTAGAACAACAACCACCACTGGCTACTTAGTCTCCTCACCCAGTTGACTTGGAAATGTGTCTATAAATTCGCAACCAAAAAGTAAAGCTTACATTCATCATCTACTGTTCATAGTTAACATTTCCAACAATTTTTTATTTAACCTTTATTTACCTAGGCAAGTCAGTAAAGAACAAATTCTTATTTTACAATGACGGCCTACCCCGGCCAAACCTGGACGATGCTGGGCCAATTGTGCACCGCCCTATGGGACTCCCGATTTGTGATACAGTCTGGGATCGAATCAGGGACTGTAGTGACGCCTCTAGCACTGAGATGCAGTGCCTTAGACCACTGCACCACTCCGGGAACCAAATATATGTTTACAGGTCTATATTTCCAAGATGCATTAAGATGTACTAATGCTGTTTGTTTGTTTGTGTGTGTAGGGCAGACAACTGACTACTTGTATTCCACATATTTGCAATATCAGAGCTTATAATATTTGGTTACATGAGCTTCAACTAGGCATTCACAATATCTATCAATTTAACCACATTTGCAGTAAAATATTTATACACAACCATCCATTTCATTAATGGGAGACATTAAAGATGTGAAAAAACATGGTTGTGTTTTGTTCTACCTTGGGTAGGGGTATCAGAAAAAATGTGGGGGCCTTGCCACTAGCCTATCAGTTATAATACAGAGAACTGCGATTGGGGCGGCAGGTAGCCTAGTGGTTAGAGTGTTGGGCCAGTAACCAGAAGGTTGCTGGATTGAATCCCCCGAGCTGACAAGGTAAAGATCTGTTATTCTACCCCTGAACAAGGCAGTTAACCCACTGTTCCCTGGTAGGCCGTCATTGTAAATAAGAATTTGTTCTTAACTGACTTGCCTCGTTAATTAAAAACTGCCAAAATAGAGGAAACTCCAGCATAAAGTGTTGGGCTGCCGGAGCAGCTTCAATGCACTGTGGCATATTCTGCAAGTGTCTGGAACTCTATTGGAGGGATATGACTCCGTTCTTCAATGAGAAATTGTTGATGGTGATGGAAAATGTTGTCTCAGGCGCTGCTCCAGAATCTCCCATAAGTGTTCAATTGGGTTGAGATCTGGTGACTGACACACACACACACTTTTAAGCCCCCTATGCTCCTTTGAAACCTCTCTATCAAAGTTACTGAGATTTCTTCTTCTAGCCATGGTAGCCAAAATAATGGCAATTGGGCATTTATTTACACGACCCTAAGCATGATGGGATGTTAATTGCTTAATTAACTCAGGAACCACACCTGTGTGGAAGCACCAGCTTTCAATATACTTTGTATCCCTCATTTACTCAGGTGTGTCCTTTAAAATACAGGTAGATTTGGTATTCCAGTGATGGAGCATGCCATGCCCTACTCTCATACCGTTGGTCCATACTGCTGAGTGTAGACATTATGGAGAGGATACTGACTAATGGCCTTATCTCATAGGGCGGCGCACAATTGGCACAGTGTCGTCCGGGTTAGGGGAGAGTTTGGCCAGGGTAGGCCGTCATTGTAAATAAGAATTTGTTCTTAACTGACTTGCCTAGTTAAATAAAGGTACAAAAAATATACATATTATTTTTAACTCAAACCGTCTGTGTAAAGCATTCTCCTCCCATGTAGCCTACTATGGTTGAACTGTAACTCAGTAAAATCTTTGAAATTGTTGTGTGTTGAGTTTATATTTTGGTTCAGTATATAATCAATCTATACTTCAATGTTTTAAAACTAGTTATGGCATGTTATGGAGGACCGAGCATGTTTTATGTTTGATAAATCATTTTAGTATATAACCCAGTGACAAATGGTTTTGGTCAACCTTAATGGCCTTATGGATGTGTCTGGTTTTGACTGATAAATGAGGCTCCTAAAATGTCTGACTGTGTAATTATAATGATCAAATTATAATATTGCAGCAGTATTATGTTTTCAATTCATTGTATACATTTTTTACCATCCTTGCAGACAACAGATAAATTGTAACTAAAATATTTTTCAGACACCAAAAAAGTGTGTGTAATAGTATTACTTTGTGTAAACTATGCACATTTTGTTCACATTCAGCATAAAGATAGTTTGTGTGACTGTACAGGGATTACTTGTTAACCAATGTGGTAAGTGGAGGCATCAAGTAACGGTCCATAAAAACATCACACTGTGGATGAGGTCAGACAGGATATATGAATCTCCCTTTATGACCTTTTAAAATCCACCATCACTACTCATTAAACCGTGAGAAATACTTTTCTCCCATTTGCAGCTTAGCCAATCCCAGGCCAGCAAGGCTGTGCTGAGTTGAAAGTCAACCCTTTAAAAGGCAGAAGGGAGATGAATGGAGAGCAGAGAATGAGGTGAGACAACCTTCCAAACACACCAACAAGCAAGACTAAAGGGTCAAAGCAAACCTGTCAAAATACAAGATGAAAACCATTCTCTCCAGTGCTCTTGTGCTCCTGGCTCTCCATCTGGTCTCTGAAGCCTATGCAGTCCAAGTCAAAGTGCAGGTAAGGGCTCCTCTTACAGCAAGGTTTACCTTACTATAATGAAAAATAATATAAAGAATATAGACTGCAGTAATGTCAGATTCAAACTCATACTCAATTGGACAAAAATTATAAACTAATAAAAGAATATGTTTGTTAACCCTCGCAATGTAGCTAACAGACAAAATTCAGAGTGGATTTTTTTAACCAAGTGCATACTTGGTGCAAGCTATCATTACAACTCTCTGGGCATTCTTGTCACATATAGAATGTGTAAGCATCTCTATGATTGGCCGGGTCCCCAATATGACACACTGATGTGGTGCTCTCTCTAACCGTATCTCTCTCCTCTATTCTCTTCTCTCTAGGAGGGCGACTTTGTTTTCTCACTGGAATCAGTGAAGAAGCTCCAAGAACTGACAGAGAGCAGCAGTGTAAACAGGAAGCAGAATCCTCATCTCGCCAGCACCAGCTTTGCTTCCGTTTGTGCTAACCCATCCCTGCCACAGGAGTTCATGCCCCTGTGCATGCAGAGAGGGGCCAGCATGTCTCTCTCAAGACTAGGTAAGAAGGCCACACTATAGAATAATATCCACTATAGTCCAACTTGGTGGAACAGACCCGATTGTGATAAGACCCTTATAATTGAGTCATTGATCAGAATTTTAGAGAACATCTCTCTCTCTTGTATACTAGTTGGTCTCTGCAATATGTGGTTGTAGTTTGAAGTGATTGGAGGATTTTTAAACATGTTTTTAATACCGTACCTTTCTCTTCTTTCTTCCAGCTACTGTGCCTATAGACATCTGTGAGATCTGTGCCTTTGTTGCCTGCACAGGCTGTTAGGCAAGATATCGACCTGACTGCCAGCAGAAGACAAGCCACCCACATTATCATTCTACATATTGTGACAACAATGTGGATTTCATGTAAACAAATTGCCATCCTCAGACATGATTGGCCCGAAAGATAACTGGACCAAAAATGTAAAAAATATATTAAATGATGGAGGCTCATTTTCTAGAAAATGTTACTTTGGAGCATATTCAGCATTTATTTGTCTACTTATTTTCTTTTCGTTTTATCACTTGACTTTTATTTTGGGAATTTTGATTTGTTACAGTTCTATCTTACCAGGCGTTGTACTTATTTAATGTAGAGATGTATTCTTGTTTTTGGGGTTTTGCATTCTTTTGTATGTTTATAAATGTCTCATGTTTAATAAAAAATCTTTGAAGAACATGTAATTTTGTTTCAGTGAGTGGTCTACCAACTACAATAGCAAACCTTGAATAGAACATACCTGATAAACGGGCTGATATTGGCACAACACAAAGAATAATACTTTATTCACTTTTGGTTGAAACTTGAAATTTCTGTTTTTCCCCAACACATACACAAACACACGCACACAAGCACACACGCATAAACACACACACACGCACATTGAGAGGTTAATAGTTCATCTTAAGGCTAACTGCTGTCCCAGTGCATGACTTACATCCCACAATCTATTCTATTGTCACTGTGCTTTTGCTTCACTACCTAGACATTGATTCACTTCCTAGACATTGATTCATTGGTATGTATCATAGATTCATTGACAGTAATTGCACAACAGTAATAAATAACAGCAACCCTCTGGCTAGTACCTGTAGATCTTCCAATCCTATAACTCTCACTGTTGCCAGTGCTGGGAATTGAACCGGCAACCTTCCAGATTCTGCTCTGTATTTCGAACCTGTAGGGTGGGAAGCTTATTGCTCCATCCTTCCCATGGTCACCACACTCCAAAAAGCAAGTTCTGCAGGCTGCTAGTTTTGTCTAATCTCTTGTCTAATCTTGATCATCTCCACCCGGCACAGCCAGAATGGGACTGGCCACCCCTCATAGCCTGGGTCCTCTCTAGGTTTCTTCCTAGTTTCTGGCCTTTCTAGGGAGTTTTTCCTAGCCACCGTGCTTCTACACCTGCATTGCTTGCTGTTTGGGGTTTTAGGCTGGGTTTCTGTACAGCACTTTGTGACATCAGCTGATGTAAGAAGGGCTTCATAAACAAATGTGATTGATTATTGTCCAGTCGTGTGGTCCAGTGCTGCAAGGAAATTCCTAGTTAAGCTGCAGCTGGCCCAGAACAGAGCGGCACGTTTTGCTCTTCATTGTAATCAGAGGGCTGATATAAATACTATGCATGCAAGTCTCTCTTGGCTAACAGTTGAGGAGAGACTGACTCCATCACTTCTTCTGTTGGAAATCCCAAATTGTTTGCATAGTCAATTTACACTAGATAATCTGGACCCTCTCTTTTTAAAACTATCTGCTGCCATTGTTTCAACTCCTATTACCAGTCTGCTCAACCTCTCTTTGGTGTCGTCCGAGATCCCAAAGATTGGAAAGCTGCTGCAGTCATCCCTCTCTTCAAAGGGGGTGACACCCTAGACTCAAATTGCTATAGACCTATATCAATCCTGCCCTGCCTCTCTAAAGTCTTTGAAAGCCTAGTTAATAAACAGATCATTGACCACTTCGAATCCCACCGTACCTTCTCCGCTGTGCAATCCGGTTTCCGAGCTGGTCACGGGTGCACCTCAGCCACGCTCAAGGTACTAAATGATATCATAACCGCCATCGATAAGAGACATTACTGTGCAGCCGTATTCATTGACCTGGCCAAGGCTTTCGACTCTGTCAATCACCACATCCTTATCGGCAGACTCAACAGCCTTGGTTTCTCTAATGATTGCCTCGCCTGGTTCACCAACTACTTTGCCGACAGAGTTCAGTGTGTTAATTTGGAGGGCCTGTTGTCCGGGCCTCTGGCAGTCTCTATGGGGGTGCCACAGGGTTCAATTCTTGGGCCGACTCTCTTCTCTGTATACATCAATGATGTCGCTCTTGCTGCTTGTGATTCTCTGATCCACCTCTATGCAGACGACACCATTCTGTATACTTCTGGCCCTTCTTTGGACACTGTGTTAACTAACCTCCAAACGAGCTTCAATGCCATTCAGCACTCCTTCCGTGGCCTCCAACTGCTCTTAAACGCTAGTAAAACCAAATGCATGCTTTTCAACCGTTCGCTGCCTGCATCCGCCCGCCCGACTAGCATCACTACCCTGGACGGCTCTGACCTAGAATATGTGGACAACTACAAATACCTAGGTGTCTGGCTAGACTGTAAACTCTCCTTCCAGACTCACATTAAACATCTCCAACCCAAAATTAGATCTAGAATCGGCTTTCTATTTCGCAACAAAGCCTCCTTCACTCATGCTGCAAAACTTGCACTAGTAAAACCGACTATCCTGCCGATCCTCGACTTCGGTGATGTTATCTACAAAATAGCCTCCAACACTCTACTCAGCAAACTGGATGCAGTCTATCACAGTGCCATCCGCTTTGTCACCAAAGCCCCATATACTACCCACCACTGCGACCTGTATGCTCTAGTCGGCTGGCCCTCGCTACACACTCGTCGCCAGACCCACTGGCTCCAGGTCATCTACAAGTCCCTGCTAGGTAAAGCCCCGCCTTATCTCAGCTCGCTGGTAACCATAACAGCACCCACCCGTAGCACTCGCTCCAGCAGGTATATCTCACTGGCCACCCCCAAAGCCAATTCGCAGTTGTAAATGAGAACTTGTTCTCAACTTGCCTACCTGGTTAAATAAAGATGAAATAAAAATAAAAATAAATAAATAAATAAAACACACAGCTCTGACACACACACTTACCCTACCAGACATGCCACCAGGGGTCTTTTCACAGTCCCCAAATCCAGAACAAATTCTGAGCCCTTATTGCATGGAACTGCCTTCCATCTCATATTGCTCAAATAAACCGCAAACCTGGTTTCAAAAAACATATAAAGCAACACCTCACGGCACAATGCCTCTCCCATATTTGATCTAGATAGTTTGTGTGTATGCTTTGATATGTAGGCTACGTGTCCCTTTAAAAAATAAATATGTAGTTCGGTTCTTGTCTGTTGATGTTCTGTATTATGTAGTGTTTCATGTTTTGTGTGGAACCCAGGAAGAGTTGCTGCTGTTTTGCAACACACCTGACTCAAAAAAATATACATATTATAGTCTTTAATTTAGAATCCCATTGTGTTAGCTATGCATCCCTCTAAGACCAGAGCTGCCATGTGCCCGTCCCTAATGTAGTTGATGCTCCCAACGTTATTTGTTTTTTAGATGTGTAGTTAAGAATTATTATTGGCATTAAAGAAAAATAATGAAACAGTTTACAAACACAAAGAGACAATCACTAGCAACCTTCAGTGTTTTTAAGCCATTCTACATTTGTACTCTCGGAGCCAGAGTGAATGTGCTAGAAAATTGAAAGTACGTATTCTGCCACCTTCTCTTTGTAATGCTGACTGACAAGCAAAGAGACAACTGTTAAAATATCCTTTGTGTCACTAGTGAGTAGAAAATAATCAACATGTAGCCAAACAACTAAATTGAATCAAATGTACATTTCAGTATTATAAGTTTTGGACTTATGCTTATGAGCTTATTTCAACTGTCATACCGCCAAAATATACACTTCTTTTACACCATTGTTTGCAAACAATGTAATTGTAAACACTGTATAGCCTCAAACCATGGTTAAACTATAATTTTGATGTCATAATGTCATAATGTCATAATTTTGATGTCTGGTTAGTCCTTGTCATCCATGTCTCTGTCTATGAATTTGACAATGGTTACATTTCCCCAGCCCATCCCTCAGCTGCTTACCAAAAACAGTGGCAGGTCCCCACTTTGTTGTTGTTTGAACTGCAGACTGCCCCATTAAGCAGAATCTCTTTTTCCCATGGTCAAAGACAATGGTACCTCCAGTACTATCAGGTATATTCATAATAGGTAGATGCTTCCAGTTCCCAGCCAAAGGAAGTGTGTGCACGTCATGGGTAGATTGTAAATGAAGTCACAGCAAATGCATTGTTGTGGCAGATTTGATTGAATTACTGCCTCAGCCTCCATGTTGCAGATTGCAAACGCCACAAATATTAGACAGACCTATCCAAACAATGTTGACAAGGTCACTATCATACCTAAAATGCAAACAACCACTATACAATTGGACATATAGCCTGATGCTTTGTTATCAGGGTTTAATGATAAATGACTGTGGGTGAGATGGGAGAATTTAAATTTATAGTATATTTAACTGTCACTAAGGAAGTCAATATGGAACAACATGTCAACAATAAAAGCATACAAACGACATTGTGACAGGGGCATCTACAGAGGTTGATAAAGACAAAAAAGAGGATCCTGTGGCATAGCCCGTTTGTATTTTGTTATCAGATAGGTCCCCAGGGTAAAGAGGCCTCTAGCCCCGCGTTAATAAGTGACTTAATCATCTGTCCAGCGATGGGTTTATAAAGGGCAGAGCATAGGCACACCGCAATTCAAGCTGTAGGCTCCTCTCTTTGCATCGCAAGGCTTTCTGAGACATCCGGGGCGAAGCTGAAAATGAAACTACTGAGTGTTTGTCTCGTGTTGACCTCTTGCATCCTCTGGGGCTCACTGAGTGTGGAGATTAGGGTGAGCATATATCTTCTTTATGTCCATGGTCAGAAATGTTTAGAGTTGTGTGACTAGTGCTGTAACTCTTTGTTGCCTTTGACATGGGATAAGGACATTCTTCTGGAGGTGTATAGGGTTTGTTACTTGATTGACAATATCTGTGTCTGGAGTTTAGAGATACTGGTTCACACATGTGAAGATAGGTTAGTGAAACTAGAGAAATAGATCACTTTCAACAACGCACTGGTAAAGAAATAGATAACTTTCAACAACACACTGACAAAGAAATAGATCACTTTCAACAACACACTGATAAAGAAATACAGTAGAACCCTTTCAACAACACACTGATAATAGGACAGAGTTCATGGTGCACTTTGACTAAGAGCTTAAGATCATGATAGACCACTGAAGAGATGTGGGGACATTGTCAAGTGAGAGGAGTGCATCAACATTTGACACTGTTCTCTATTTCTTTTTCAACTTTATTTAACCAGGCAAGTCAATCAAGAACAAACTATCATTTACAAGCCAGCCTATGACTGACTGTCCTTTAATTGTATAGAGCATTAAAAAGCTATCTTCTTTTTGTTTGGTTTTAATGATCATATAGCATTTCATTCTGTTGGGGTTTATTCATTCTTGTTTGGAATCCACACACCGTTGCCCTTCTTTTGAACTCATTCACAAAGTTGGCTTATCTGTAAAATAATCTCTTACGCTATGAGAATCACCTCTGTAAACCTGTCACCTTAATAGTGGAACAAAAATCAAGGGTTATGCAAGGGTAAAAGAGAGAATTCACCATCTCATCCATGTGTTTCACTGTGTCCAGGATGGAGAACGGAGCTATCCCCTAGAGGCTGTGAAAGCGTTGAAGGAGCTGATGGACACAGATGCCATGGTTAACCCGCGGTTGATCAACACCAACAGGATCTATGTCTGTAACAACCCTGTCTTGCCACAGGCCTTCTATCCAGTTTGCCAGGGCAAAGAGGCAGACATGGTCTTCTCCAGGCTAGGTAAGGCTGTAGCATAAACAAACAGTACTTTGAGTAGTGTGTGGACTGAAATATTGTCATTCAATATCGGTATATGACTTTAAAAATGGTTTGTCTTATTGCCCCTATCCACCTTATCTGTTGTAAAAATCCATAAACTGCACATTTTAGCATTCAAACACAAGACTGTTTTGATCCCGCGGACCTGAATATGTTCCGGTCAGCCTCAGAGAACAACATCAACCTATACGCTGACGCGGTGAGTGCGTTTATAAAGAAGTGCATTGGAGATGTTTAAAACCTACCCTAACCAGAAACTGTGGATGGATGGCGGCATTTGCCAAAACTGAAAGCGTGATCCACCGCATTTAACCACAGAAAGAGGTCTGGGAATATGACTGAATTTGTAGTTATTCCCTCTGCAAGGCAATCAAACAAGCAAAATGCCAGTACAGGGACAAGGTGGAGTCGCAATTCAACTGCTCAGACACGAGACGTATGTGGCAGGGTCTACAGGAAATCACGGACCACAAAAAGAAAACCAGCCACATCACGGACACCGACGTCACACTTCCAGACAAACTAAAAACCTTCTTTGCCCACTATGAGGATAATACAGTGCCACCGTTGCTGCCCGCTGACAAGGACTGCGCCCCCCCCTCTCCTTCTCCGTGGCTGATGTGTGTAAAACATTTAAACGTGTTAACCCTTGCAAGGCTGCTTAGCCAGACAGCATCCCTAGCCGTGTCCTCCTGGCTGGTGTGTTTACGGACATATTCAATTGCTCCCTATTCCACTCTTTTGTCCCCACATGCTTCAAGATGGCAACCATTGTTCCTGTTCCCAAGAACGCAAAGATAACTGAACTAAATGACTACCGCCCCGTAGCACTGAAGTGCTTTGAGAGATCACCTTTACCTTACCGGCCACCCTAGACCCACTTCAGTTTGCATACCGCCCCAACAGGTCCACAGACGATGCAATCGCCATCACACTGCACACTGCCCTATCCCATCTGGACAAGAATGCTGTTCATTGACTACAGCTCAGCATTCAACACCATTGCACCCTCCATCATCAAGCAATTGGTGCTGGACTTTCTGACGGGCCGCCCCCAGGTGGTGAAGGTAGGAAACAACATCTCCACTTTGCTGATCCTCAACACTGGGGCCCCACAAGGGTACGTGCTCAGCCCCCTCCTGTACTCCCTGTTCACCCATGACTGTGTGGCCATGCACGCCTCCAACTCAATCATCAAGTTTGCAGACGCTACAACAGTAGTGGGCTTGATTACCAACAACGACGAGATTACCAACGAGATTACCAACAACAACACCACACTCCGAGGGCACTCGGAGTGTGGTGTCAGGAAAACAGCCTCTCACTCAACTTCAACAAAACAAAGGAGATGAACTTGGACTTCAGGAAACAGCAGAGAGAGTACCCCCTTATCCACATCGAAGGGACAGCAGTGGAGAAGGTGGAAAGTTTTAAGTTTCTCGGCGTACACACAGACACACTGAAATGGTCCACCCACACAGACAGTGTGGTGAAGAAGGTGCAACATTGCCTCTTCAACCTCTTCAACCTCTTCAACCCTGACAAACTTTTACAGATGCACAATCAAGAGCATCCTGCCGGGCTGTATCACCGCCTGGTACGGCAACAGCACCGCCCTCAACCGCAAGGCTCTCCAGAGGGTGGTGCGGTCTGCACAACGCATCACCGGGGGCAAACTACCAAAAAGGCCAAAAAGATAATCAAGGACATCAACCCCCCAAGCCACTGCCTGTTCACACCATTACCATCCAGAAGGCGAGGTCAGTACAGTTGCATCAAAGCTGGGACCAAGAGACTGATAAACAGCTTCTATCTCAAGGCCATCAGACTGCTAAACAGAAATCACTAACTCAGAGAGGCTTAGCAGACGCTCTTATCGAGAGACCTACATTAGTGCATTCATCTTAAGATAGCTAGGTGAGACAACACATCACAATCAAGTGCATTTTCCCTCAACAAAGTAATCAGAAAAGTCAGTGCTACTAGAAAAAGACAAGTGGATTACTTTTTGTTGTTGCATTTTAGCCCATTTTTCTCCCTAATTTCGTGATATCCAACTGCGATCTTGTCTCATTACTGCAACTCCCCAACAAGCTCAGGAGAGATTGAGTCATGTGTCCTCAGAAACATGACCCGCCAAACCGCGCTTCTTAACACTCACCCACTTAACATAGAAGCCAGCCACACCAATGTGTCGGAGGAAACAGTTCAACTGATGACCGGAAGTCAGCTTGCAGGTGCCTGGCCTGCCACAAGGAGTCACTAGAGAGCGATGAGCCAAGTAAAGCCACCCCGGCCAAACCCCTGGGCCAATTGTGCGCCGCCCTATGGGACTCCTGGTCACGGCCGGTTGTGACACAGCCTGGGATTGAACCCCAGTCTGTAGTTAAAGCTGAAGCTTGTAATAGCTGTTTAAAGGAAACTGAATCATGGATTACAGTTTTTCCTGGCCCATAGTCTACTTTCAGGGTGAGGAATCATCTAACATCAAGTTGTAAAATAGTGAACTACTCCTTTAAAGACCCCACAACCTCCATATGGGGCCTGTTCTGAACTGAACTGAATTTATGTTGTGTACTCAGGGAAGGATGTATGCAGATTGAAAGGCGTTTGAAGTCAATGATAATGGAAACCTAATCCATCCTCAAGGGATTGACTCTGAAGGGTTCAGCATACATTGGTAGTTATTAGCACATTGAGTGGTTTCAGTGAAACACTGATTAATATCTGCCTTGTTATCAGCTGATATGACCTCTAACCACCAATAGCGGCAGCCAAAGTGTTCTGTAACCTGGCAGGATTTACTGAGTGTTAGAGACAATACAACCATCCCATATCATTCATCCTTTCTATGCGATCAACAACATGATCCCTCATAACTACTAGAGCAAAACTGTGAGATCAGAGAGCCAGATCACAGATGTGACAGTATTGACATATTTCCTCTTTTATTCCACATGAGCACACATGGAAAACCCAGGAAAGCGATTCTCGGAGACTGAGGCACGCATTCTCATAGCACCTGTTGTTAGCTCTACCAGAGAGCTGGACCACATGCGCAGGCTGTAGCAATAGATGGCTTGCTACAACAAGCAGCAGATGTTAGCCTGGACACAGCCAGTCCTGCTGCCTAAAGATAATGATTCCTGCATATAATATATCCTTCTACTTCCACTTAACAACATGATTTATGTGTGTTGCTCACGAGTGATTCTACTCTCAAGAGCCCAATTAAAACTGAACAAACAGCATTTGAGTGCAATAAAGTGTGCAAGACAAAGAGCACTCACATGCCTCTCTATTGCTCTGCAAGCCCTTTAATGAGGCTAATTAACTTCCTCCCATTGTCAATATTAGCATTGTATCTGACACTACAGCAGCCATAGGCATATATTAACCTTTTGTTTTTGTTGTCTCTCTCCAGTGGATGCCATCGCATCTCCAGATCTGTGTGAGATCTGTGCCCACCCCGCCTGCTTTGGGTGTCTACCCTAAGACTGCCACCATCTGTTACACAATCCTCTGAAGCTTTCCTATTTACACCACACATCTTCACCTTCTTCAGATCTGCATCGCATATGAAGCCAGCTGTATGGCCAAAATGAAGTTACTTATAATTCAGCAAAAGGCTTTAAATGAACAGTAATGTCCAGATGTTCATGACATTTCCATAAATTCCCTGTAGAAACTGTGAAACATAAATTTCTATTGCTAATCAAATTGTGTCTGTTGTCCCATTTTTTCCACCAGACTGAATATGTTTATACTCTGCCACATTTACTGTAAATGGACTGATTCTGTAAATCTTCCGAAGTATATCTACTTTACTGACACTGTTCATTTGTTTCAATATAGGCTGAAAGTGAAACAGCAAAAATTATTCATACTCTATATATGCAAAAGTATGTGGACTCCTCTTCAAATTAGTGGATTCTGCTATTTCAGACACACCCACAGGCGTATAAAATCAAGCACACAGCCATGAAATCTCCATAGACAAACATTGGCAGTAGAA
Organism: Brachymystax lenok tsinlingensis; assembly: GCA_030435695.1. NCBI lineage: Eukaryota > Metazoa > Chordata > Actinopteri > Salmoniformes > Salmonidae > Brachymystax > Brachymystax lenok. The sequence continues at coordinate 37,675,255 of CM059813.1, forward strand.
TGGCTTTACTGAAGAGCTCAGTGAGTTTCAAAGTGGTACCGTCATAGGATGCCACCTTTCCAACAAGTCAGTTAGTCAAATTTCTAACCTGCTAGAGCTGCCCCGGTCAACTGTGAGTGCTTTGAAGTGGATACCTCTAGGAGCAACAACAGCCGTGAAGTGGTAGGCCACACCAGCTCACAGAATGGGACCGTCAAGTGCTGAAGTGTGTAGCGAGTAAGAATCGTATGTCCTCAGTTACAACACTCACTACTGAGTTCCAAACTGCCTCTGAAAGCAACGTCAGCACAGGAACTGTTAGTCTGGAACTTCATGAAATGGATTTCCATGGCTGAGCAGCCGCACACAAGCCTAAGATCACCATGTGCAATGCCAAGCGTCGGCTGGAGTGGTGTAAATCTCACCGCCATTGGACTCTGGAGCAGTGTAAACGCTTTCTCTGGAGTGATGAATCCCTCCGACGGATCCGGATGCCAGGAGAATGCATAGTGCCAATTATGAAGTTTGGTGGGGGAGGAATAATGGTCTTGGGCTGTTTTTCATGGTTCGTGCTAGGCCCCTTAGTTCCAGTGCCGGGAAATCTTAATGCTACAGCATACAATGACATTCTAGAAGATTCTATGCTTCCAACTTTGTGGAAACAGTTTAGGGAAGGCCCTTTCCTATTTCAGCATGACAATGCCCCCATGCACAATGCGAGGTCCATACAGAAATGGTTTGTCGAGATCGGTATGGAAAAACTTGACTGGCCAGCACAGAGCCCTGACCTCAAGCCCATCGAACACCTTTGGGATGAATTGGAACAGTGACTGCGAGCCAGGCCTAATCACCCAACATCAGTGGCGGACCTCACTAATGCTCTTGTGGCTGAATGGAAGTAAGTCCCTCCAGCAATGTTCCAACTTCTAGTGGAAAGCCTTCCCAGAAGAGTGGAGGCTGATATAGCAGCAAAGGAGGGACCAACTCCATATTAATGCCCATGATTTTGGAATGAGATGTTTGACGATTAGGTGTCCACATTTACAATTTTATACATTTAATTTTAGCAATATATTGTTAAACCAGCAGAGGGCAGACCTTACCATGTAAATATCCCCTGACATTTACATTTTAGTCATTTAGCACCGTGGTTCTCAAGCCTCTCCTCAGGAACCCCCAGCCGTTCCATGCATTTTAACTATTTCAGAGGTGGCTCACCTGATTCTTGTCAACTAATCATCAAGCCCTTGACTACGTGAATCAGGTGAGCTAGCTCAGGGCTACAAAAAAGCTCTGAAAAATCTGGGTGTCTCCAATTTGAAAACTATTGATTTCAAAGACACTCTTATGCAGAGTGACTCATGGTCATGAATGCATGCATTTTTCACAATAGTCCCCAGTGGGAATCAAACCCACAACCCTGGCATTGCAAGCGCTATGCTCTACCAACCGAGCCACACGAGGCCACCTAGCATCAGGTCAGGTTACACTTTGTATTTGGATAGTCCATCTGTAGATGCTCTACAGCTGGGGATACTATCAACAAACTATATTTTGAATGGCAACTGCTTGCTAAGGTTTACAGTTAGGGTTAGGTTGAGAATAAAGGTTAAGGTTGGGGTTAGGGCTAGGGTAAGGGTTGTGTTCAACTTTAGGACAAGGGTTAAGGTTAGGGTTAGAGCTAGGGTTAGTAGGTGGTTAGTAGGTGGTTAGTAGTTTAAATGTTACTGATAGCATCTACAGATGGTCTATCCGAATACAGTGTTACCCCAGGATCCTCCTTTACCTTACATTACCCCTAATGTTGTGTATCATGCCCAACTGAGCTTTGACGATGGTTATTTATGTTTTTGGGATTTCTTATCAAGTCATTCTTTTGAATGTAACCATGATTATAACTATGAATGGTGGGTGAGGATGGTTCATAACAGCAATTGTACAATAAATAATTTGTCACAAAATGCCAATAGATAACAGCATCACTTCAAAGGACCATCATTCAAAAAACACAATTATAGTAATGTTAGTATTTGTAGATGATGTTTTGACATGCAGTGAGGATCAACTCCAGCCCAGTGATATGAAAAAGAGGGCTTGAGAAGAAACATGATTGTGCAGAGCACAGTGCGAGGGTCACAAAATCCTTTTCAACAGTTGTTTTACATGGAAGAGGGGAACCCCAAATAAAAACAGATCAGTATTGCTTTGACTAACTCCCTCTATTGACATTTATCACAGCAGACAGGCAGAGACATCTGACTGTGGAAAAGGTGAACAGTATTATGAATTAAACCCCATTACTGGCTGTGTTAGCTTGTACCGCGTTTGACTCAGTTTGCTCAGCTCCTCTGGTGAAGCTTTGAGGGCATTCACAGCTTTTCAAGATGGCCAATGATAATACTACCAATGGAAACAACAGCATGACATAAAAAATACATGAAACTGTATGAAAGACATTCAAGGAGTTTTGGATAACAGAAAACATTGTGTTTTCACTTAAAGCGACACTGCGAGATTCTTGCAATTGAGGCGTTTTTCTACCAGTATACCTAGAGTCAGTTGAACTCGTGGATACCATTTTATGTCTCTACCTGCAGTATGAAGGAAGTTAGAGATAGTTTCGCGAGTCAATACTAACTAGCATTGGTGCAATGACTGGAAGACTCAACATTAACATCGCAGCAGAGAATAAAGTCATAATAACCCCCCCTATTTTACGCTGATGCTACTCTCTGTTTATTATCTATTATCTATGCAAAGCAGTTGCTATTCATAGTCTATCTATGCATAGTCATTATCTATGTAGTCTACCTACATGTACATATTACCTCAATTACCTGGACTAACCTGTGCCCCCGCACATTGACTCTGTACCCGCTGTATATAGCCTCGCTACTGTTTTTTCAATTTTTTACTTAACACTTATTTTTCTTAAAACTGCATTGTTGGTTAAGAGCTTGTAAGTAAGTATTTAACTGTAAGGTCTACACCTGTTGTATTCGGTGCATGTGACTAATACAATTATATTTGAAATTGTATTTTATTTTAAAAAGCTTTTTTTTTTTTTTTTTTTACCTTTAAATTACTACACACCTGTGTAAGGTTAGGGTCTCACAAGGCCATATTTCCATGTTACAGTCCTTGTTTACAGAAAACAGACGGAAGACAGAGTTGACTGCCTGTGCTAATTAGCGTCTGCATCTCCGAACACCTGTGTGTACATGGAAGATGGACACCACAAAAGTTAAGATGGAGTATTTGAATGTTTTGGCTGCCAATTCTCCTCTAAACAGAACATGTAAGACCCTTGGACTATAAGGATTAACGTTAGGGTCCATTAGTCCATTATTGGGCTAGGTGTTTCCAAAAGAAAAGAAAATGTGCTAGATTATGTACATTTTGCAGTTTTAAATTGCCACATTTAAAACTACAGAGGCTCAATCCAGTTTTACCAATACCCATGGTGTTTCAAAAATAAATAGTTATTGGCACAAAGGGGAATAAGATAATTCACATCAAAACATCCCAACAAAGTTAACAGCATGTAACACATAACACAAAAATAAGCATTTACATGTCAATGGAAAACATTTATAAAATCCAAAGAGTGTATTTTTATTTGTGGATTTTTATTTGTGCTACATCAGATCCAAAACCACAACACAAGGGAAGTTTGTCCTCAGTGTAAACCAAAACATCCACCTACACAATAATTTATCACCCAGTTTCTCTGTGTACAATTTACTCACCATGTCCTATCTGACCTCAAACTAACTCTCCTTTGGAGGCCCAGTGGACAAATGGACCCTTGATTCCTGCAGAGTTATGTTCTCCTGGAAGGTGTGTGAACACAGCACGGCAGTGCATGACCTGAGTTGAACTGAGGTTGCTGCTAGCTGTCTGGCTGTGGTTCTCCTCAGCAGTGGGAATGAGGGGTACGCTTTCTTTCTGAAGCTGAGTTTCCTCAGAGGTGAGCTGCCTGCCTCCTCTCACTGGAATTAGTTAATAATCCCATTTCATAGCCAGATGGAGAGATAGGGGAAACAGAGCAGGGATTAGATGCTGTTAATTACCAACCGAGAACAGCCTGTTTGTTTAAAGACACACTTCCAAACACTCTCAGTCACTCCTTTGAAATAAGCTATGGAGTTTAGAGTACGGGTGGAAGTCCTTGAATGAATGCCTTCTCTGTTAAAGAGTAGCGAAAATGAAGAGCAGCAGAGAAATCTGGTGAACATGGCAGAAGCGTATCATCTAACAGTTACATATAAGGACAGCAAGTAGGACAAAATGAGTTGAGGCTTGGCCTGATGTTTAGATGGATAAACAGATGTTTATGACATAGCAGGAAGTCAGGGCCGTAGCTACATATGAATTTCAAAACTTGGTTGTGCATCAGCAGTATTCCTCTTGTTATTTTTCACTCAATTAGCCGATGTCAGCAAAAAATGTGATTGGTAAATTAGTCTAGTTAGTCTAGCCAGATATCTAAACTTGTAGTGATCATGGCTGAATTACCAACCGGGCATGCAGGGCATGTGCCCAAGAGACTTCACCTCCAGGTGGCACCCATTGATATATAAATATATCACAAACCCAAGGTGCCTTATTGCTATTATAAACTGGTTGCAAACGTAATTAGAGCAGAAAATATAAATGTTTTGTGGTACACGGTCTGATATGCTATATCGTTCAGCCAATCAGCGTTCAGGCCTCGACCCCCACTCAGTTTAGAAATATATAAATATATATATATTGTGATTTGTTTAACACTTTTTTGGTTACTACATGATTCCATGTGTGTTATTTCATAGTTTTGATGTCTTCACTATTGTTCTACAATGTAGAAAATAATAAAAATAAAGAAAAACCCTTGAATAAGTAGGTGTGTCCAACCTTTGACAGGTACTATATCTTTTTTTGATAAAAAAACATGAGCTGGCGCACACCCAGAAAAAAGTTTATGTGGAGGTGCTGACTAACGGCAAACAAACTATACACTATCAGAAGGTCGAAGGTCGCACACTACATATATACTCTCCCAACAGTTTAATGGGTATTTACCAACGTTTGAAGCCGCTCAATATTACATTACATTCAGTCATCCAGCAGACACTCCCATCCAGAGCGACAAACACAGGAGCAACCAGGGTCAAGCGCCCCGCCCAAGTTCACAAGGACAGATCCCTACCCTTTCGAATCGGGGACCCGAACCAGCAACCTCTCAGGGCACCAGCCCAAGTTCCCAACCGCCAGGCCACCAACCATCCAAGATCCCGCCACAGTACCCCTCGATAGATGCCCCATGTATAGAATTGCAGGAAATTAGCTTCAAAACTGCAAACATTTCTCTACACCCAATGGCAAAATGTGTAGAATTGCAGGAAATAAACATTGTTTTTTCCTCCGCCTTCAAGACGTTTGCCCATCATCAAAAAGGATTTGCCTGTGAGGTATGTGTGTGTGGTTGGACTTGTGTGCTTATGCCTGCATGCTTGTGTTTGTGTGTTAAAAAGTAAGCTCAGTCAGTTAGGGCAAGATATCAGATCTTTAAAACACTTCAAAGCAAGTCTGGGCCGTGGCCAGGGACTCAGACCCTGGCTACAGCCCTTCAGGAAGTGGAACATTAAACATACATTTTAATGTGACATGTTTCGTCTTTTTTCAGTCATGAGGTAACATTTTAATAGGCCCTTTACAAGTCAGATTTAGCAAGTTGGAGTAATACACTGTGTAGCAATTTAGCTAAAGAATCAATGGATGAAATAGAGTATAGAAGCCTTCCACCACGCACTCACCAAGACCAAAAGGCCTCCCTGTTTCAAAAGAATGTCAAACATTCAATCACATGCTGTCAGCTTGAATGAGAAAATGAGATGCCTTTAGACTAATGAGTGGTAACCACTCCCGTTTTGGTAATTACATTATAATGATGCAAAGTATTTTAATATGTGTAGTAATTGGGCACATTATCAAGAGTGGCACCCATTTGGGAGGAGAGCTTCAAGTTCAGCAATCAGGTTAATTGGATTTTAACCATACTTGGCAAGTCATTCTCTTTGGAGATAATCAGATGAATATGCCGTCTATGAACGCAGCACAGATAAGATTAGCTGCAGCAAAGAGAAGCTGCAGATCCACTGATCTGTGCAGAAACATGAGTGGTTACTCAAGTGCAAAAGGAATGTTTCTGGCCTTGCCAGGCTCAAGGGGTTTGAGAAATGATCAATCTGTTGGGTTCATCATGTGCCGTTTTTCTGTGGTCAGGTCAGACACTTTCACCATCATTCTCGTCTACAAAAACACACACATTTAACACGTTAAATGTTCCAAATGCATCCTCATTTCAACATAATGATTGACTTGTCCGTTGTGTTACTCTTGGTTTTCCTCTTCAGTAAATCAGCTGCAACACCCCAGGGATGACAAAGCCTGAGAGCAGTAAGAATTTAAGGGTCAAATAGTCTTTGTGTGGTGAAATTACAGAGCCACAAACGACTGTACTTTCAAAGATTTGTATTTTATAATACACATCTATAACCAACCAGACATGTACTACTAGAACAAAGACACAACAGCATAGCCAGTTGTACTGTAGTTCAGAACAGGACTACAAAACTGACCAGAGTACTGCATGATGCATGTGACACACCTAGAGTGATTTTATTACTGGTGTATTAGTTTGTTTTTGATAAAATATGATTCAGCCAAATCATCCTTCTGCAATTGTCTAACTAAATGTGACAATGTTTTTGTTATTGTGGCCAACTGTTTCTCCACATAATATGTATGCTCACTAAATCGCTATCTCTCAGGTTAAACTACTGTGTAGCGACTCCGCTCTGGCTTGAGAGGCTCATTAAAAACAGACTTGGCCTCTCTCCTTTGTGGGGTTTGAAGGGATTGGGGGATGGTCTTCACTCCCCTGTGGATCAACTGTAAGAGCTTGCAGCTGTGAGAAAGAGCCAACACACTGGGAAGGCAGGCAGGGGGACCCAGGCAGACCCAGGAAGGGATTATAGGAGTGGTCAGGTAGCTCTCCCACATCAAAGCCTCTCTCTCACAAAATGTGATTTAAAACCTATGGCTGCTTGGATTCTAGGGGAATGAGAGGACTCCTAAAGTCTGCAAGAAATGGCAAATCCATTATTTTCCTGGTGTGTGAACTATTGACATTCACAGTTAGGTGACTAAAATACCAAGTATGACATTGAGACCTGTGCATTTATCAAAGTTGCTTGAACAACACCCATAGTTTGATAACTTTATAAAGACATGTTTAAGACACTTCCAGTTGTTGAATACTGGGAAACAAGGACCACCCTATGGGGGAGAAAGACTGTGGGAGAATCAGGACTCAGGAGTCAGGTTGCATGGCGAGTTGAGTTCCACCTCCTCCAAACATTTGTTTCCAATCAGGCCAATCAACCTCTGGTGGTCCTCCTGTAACAATCTGTATGAATCTCCACACCACACGAGAGCTGGGGCCAGTCTACATTCTCTCTCTCTCTCTCTCTCTCTCTCTCTCTCTCTCTCTCTCTCTCTCTCTCTCTCTCTCTCTCTCTCGTACTCTCTCTCTCTCTCTCTCTCTCTCTCTCTCTCTCTCTCTCTCATTCCCTTGCTTCTGTGGGTACTCTATGTGTGGTCTAGGATACACAGAGTGTAGGCTGTGGCTGGTTCTTCTACAGTGTAGCCTGTGTTCTGTCGGTAGGAACCTATGAACAGTATCACACTGTGAAAACAATATTCTGTAAATCTAATGTTCATTCTGCTCGTCCAGTCTGCGTCTGGTCCATAAATAGAGTTGAATAAATATTTTACTTTGTTTAATAAGCCTCTCAACATTTTCTGTGTATAAATACACAGCATATAACAGAGCACACATAAACAGGAATATTCAGACCACCAAAGAGGTTTGTTCTTCCATTAGTACGGTGTACTTCCATTTCCCAGAATTCACTTGGTTCACTTAAGTAAATATATGTTTTATTTCTGTACTATATCCATCACATCTTCATGCATATGTATGAACTACACCGCATAAATTAATAACTTGGAAGGAAACAAAAGACAGACGCCTTTTTTACTACTGTAAGATGGGCACATTGTGTGAAATCAACTGAATTGACACATCATTTTTTTTTTTTAAAGCCTTCAATCACCAACTGAAATCCCCATATAATAGTGAGGAGTCACAAATATGTTTCAAAGACCTGAGATCCAATAAACATTCATGACAGTAGATTACATTGAAGAAAATGCCCTGAGACATGTGGGACTGGGGACAGAACTTGCCATAAACTCACAGTACAGATTTTTTTCACTATTTTGAGTGCGTTTCGATAGCTAAAAAAAAAAATGTAATCACTTATTTCAATCTCTCACGTCTAAAAACATACAGACAGGTCCATAATTATTGTCACCCTTGATAAAGATGAGCAAAAAAGACTGTATATAATAAATAATACAAATGCTGAGCTATATTGTATGCTGAATTTTTTATATGCTTTTAATGATATGCTTTTATAATAATACAATTGCTGAGAGAAAGAGATTTTGTCAAGTAAATTAGAAAAAATCTAAAAAAGATAAAGATCAAAAGGATTGGCACCCTCCACTTGAGAGGATAACGACACAGCCTTTTTCTCAAATGTTTGGGAAGGCTCTTAGACCATTCCTCCATACAGAATCTTTCCAGATCCTTGATATCTTCCGTCTACTCTTATGGACTGCCCTCTTCAATTCAAACCACAAGTTATCAATGGGGATCTATTCTAGCGACTGAGATGGCCCATGCAAAATGTTGATTTTGTGGTCAATTAACCATTTCCTTGTGGATTTTGATTTGTGCTTGCAGTTATTGTCTTGCTGATGAGTGTCAGCCTCCTGGCAGAGGCAACCAGGTTTGGGCTCAAATGTCCTGGTACTTGCTCATTAAGTTCATTATGCCGTTGACCTTAACAACCACCACCACCATATTTTACTGTATGAAGTACATTTCTGCCTATGCAGATTTAATTGGCTGTGTGATTGGCTATGGCATTTGTGGCTTTGTGAAGCATTGTGAATCTGATTAATAATGGCGCTCAACTGAGCGCAATCACTGGGGAGCAGGGTCATGGGGGTTGGCTGGCCCAGAGGGGGTAAGAGGAGGATCTCTGCTTTGAAAAAGAGAGCATTAGCGTCTTCTTGCAGCCTCACTGATCCTTTTATACAGTAGGCCCGTAGCTGTCAGCCTGCTCCTGCTGTCTCTGTTTGATCTGACAGCCCCTGCCTGGCTCACCACACCCTCACTTTTTTCAATTATTCAGCTGTGCTACACAGGCCCACAGAGTCACTCTAGGGCTGGAGATCAGCAGCCGGGTGGAACTGAAGATCACAGAGATATGGAAAGATAGAAGGAGAGATACAGATGGAGAAAGAGAGATGGAGCAATATAGAGAATCAGTAAGAGGGAGGATGATTGAGAGAAAGAAAGAAAGACAGACAGATTGTGAGCGATTTCACACATTGGTAGCATTATCTGACCTGACAGCATGAGTCAGTGCAGCTGATGGGCGTTTGATGCCAATCATGTTGAAGTGTGAGATGCTTTGATGATACAATCAGATCTTTTTCGGGACCAATCATAACCCTGTTTCACTGCAGTGTAGTGAAATTTTGTGAACAATCCACAACTCAAAAGTAACTCACAACTTATATAAGATGTGTACCATGCCAATGACTTCATAAAGAGCAAACAAAATTGTTATTTCCAGGAGAGGGGCTGTGAGCTGTGGTCAGGGAAACAATGAGAATCCAAAATTACAATGCTGGAATGCACCAGCTCCAAAATATTATTGAGAATCCAAAACCCACATTTCACAAGCCAGATTCATCAAAGGACTGACTGCAGGACTACTGTGGTCTCCTTTGGTGCTTACTGAGAAAAGTTATCCTCTCCTGTCGGGAAGACAGTGGTGGTGCTGTGATGGGTGGGAGATGTACTGTATGAATAACAATGTAAAGAATTCCTACATCTCTACTATCAGACTAGTTGGTTTCTGATAAGCCTTGTTTGTGCTGGAGCAGGAGATGAAAACAGTTGGTGTAACTGGCCTGTTTCATTGAAGGCCAAGTACTTAAATACAGTTGAAGTCTGAGGTTTACATTCACCTTAGACAAATACATTTAAACTCAGTTTTTCACAATTCCTGACATTTAATCCTAGTAAAAATTCCCTGTCTTAGGTCAGTTAGGATCAACACTTTATTTGAAGAATGTGAAATGTCAGAATAATAATAGAGAGAATGATTTATTTCTGCTTTTATTTATTTAATCACATTGCCAGAGGGTCAGAAGTTGACATACACTCAATTAGTATTTGGTAGTATTGCCTTTAAATTGTTTAACTTGTGTAAAACGTTTTGGGTCGCCTTCCACAAGCTTCCCACAATAAGTTTGGGGAATTTTGGCCCATTCTTCCTGACACAGCTGGTGTAACCGAGTCAGGTTTGTAAGCCTCCTTGCTTGCACATGCTTTTTCAGTTCTGCCCACACATTTTCTATGGGATTGAGGTCAGGGCTTTGTGATAGCCACTCCAATACCTTGACTTTGTTGTCTTAAAGCCATTTTGCCTCAATTTTGGAAGTATGCTTGGAGTCATTGTCCATTTGGAAGACCCATTTGTGACCAAGCTTTAACTTCATGACTGATGTCTTGAGATGTTGCTTCAATATATCCACAACATTTCCCTTCCTCATGATGCCATCTGTTCTGGGAAGTGCACCAGTCCCACCTGCAGCAAAGCACCACCACAACATGATGCTGCCACTCCCGTACTTCACGGTTGGGATGGTGTTCTTCGGCTTGCAAGCCTCCTCCTTTTTCTTCCAAACATAACGATGGTCATCATGGCCAAACAGTTCTATTTTTGTTTCATCAGACCAGAGGACTTTTCTCCAAAAAGTACGATCTTTGTCCCCATGTGCAGCTGCAAACCGTAGTCTGGCTTTTTTAATGGCGGTTTTGGAGCAGTGGCTTCTTCCTTGCTGAGCGGCCTTTCAGGTTATGTCGATATAGGACTCGTTTTACTGTGGATATAGATACTTTTGTACCTGTTTCCTCCAGCATCTTCACAAGGTCCTTTGTTGTTCTGGGATTAATTTGCACTTTTCGCACCAAAGTCTCTAGGAGACAGAACGCGTCTCCTTCCTGAGCGGTATGACGGCTGCGTGGTCCCATGGTGTTTATACTTGCATACTGTTGTTTGTACAGACGAACGTGGTACCGTCAGGCGTTTGGACATTGCTCCCAATGATGAACCAGACTTGTGGAGGTCTACAATTTTATTTCTGAGGTCTTGGCTGATTTCTTTTGATATTCCCATGATGTTCAGCAAAGAGGCGCTGAGTTTGAAGGTAGGCCTTGAAATACATCCACAGGTATGCCTCCAATTGACTCAAATTATGTCAATTAGCCTATCAGAAGCTTCTAAAGCCATGACATCGTTTTCTGGAATTTTCCAAGCTGTTTAAAGGCACAGTCAACTTAGTGTATGTAAACTTCTGACCCACTGGAATTGAGATACAGTGAATTATAAGTGAAATAATCTGTCTGTAAACAATTGTTGGAAGTATTACTTGTGTCAGGCACAAAGTAGATGTCCTAACCGACTTGCCAAAACTATAGTTTGTTAACAAGAAATTTGTGGAGTGGTTGAAAAACATGTTTTAATGACTCCAACCTAAGTGTATGTAAACTTCCTACTTCAACTGTATGTGTATTACTGAATAAGCCATACATTCTAGACTTATTTTTTCTTATATTACTGTAAAACAACATATCAGTGAATAGGGAAGACAGTTAAAAAGTATACTTGAATATGTATTTTTTTGGTTGAATTAATACAAAAGATAACACTTGATTTCAGATATGTCATCAGATCAGTGGCAACTCGTCATTCAGGGAATGTTATTTTGGCATTAATACTTGTCACATATCACTTAGCATAATAATAATTTTATCTGGGTGTGCGCCAGCTCATGTTTTTTATTCGACAGTTTGCAAACAATGTACAAAAAAAATCATTGAGTTATTAAAGCCGCATACAAACATGGTCCCTTTTTTGCTTTCTTGAGTAAGGCAGCTCTAAAATGCAGATGTTTCAGCCTAGCTCAGTACTTTCTGTGGTGGTGGGCCAGCCAGAGGATATTACGGAGCGTAGGGGTTGGTAATGTTCTCTAGTTGCGTTGTGATTGTCTCAGTGTTCTGTCACTCATGGGGACACTACGTCACTGCAAAATCTACTGGGAGAGCTTGAAAATTCAAGCCCCTTGGGTGCTGCCATAGTGTTACATTAAAAGTGCCCATCCAAGAAGGCTCAAGGTCATTGGCCACGGATAAAATGAAGTCAAATCACGTTATATGTACCATAGCTTTGATTGGACTGATCATGTCAACATCATACTTCCAAAATCTTAGCTAGCAAGCTAGCAGTCATCATCTTGAATCAAGTTGACAATCTACTGGCAAATCCTTTTCAATCCTTGTCATAAGAAGAGAAATTATAAATGAAACGTATAGGTGCACATCGGCCATTACACAACAAGTTGGAAATTCAGCATTGAGTGGTTTGAAAGGAATGAGTGTCTAACTGCAAGAATTGCAAAGCAATCACTAGCCTGCTATTCAGTGGAGTTGGTTTGTGGTCCAAGTCTGGGTTTAAGGGTCTCTTTTCCAAGCTTAAAAGGATAAACGTTCAACATTGGCCATGCTGTCAATGTAGCATGACTTCTGCCGCATTCAAAACAACTGAAAACTCAGAACTGGGAAATCTCAGACTTCAGTGAATTCAAGACAACTGGGAACTCAGAAAAAAACTAGCTCCGACTGGGAAAATACGTTTTGAATGGTCATCCAACTCGGAATTCAAGTCGGGAAGTCTGGCTTCTTTCTAGAGCTCTGACCTGAAGATCACCTTGTTTTTTTCAGAGTTCACAGTTGTCTTGAAAGCACCATAAATCCAGAGAATGCCAGACCTTAATGACAAAGTTTGATGACAAAATTTGCCCACGATGGACCGCCACGCCACCTTCCTGTTCAAGTGAGGACAGCACAACAAGATGAGTCCAAAAATGGATTGTATGCTGCTGCATAAATTATGTAATATACAAGGGAGAAATGTAGACTGTAGCTAAGAAAGTAATACTAAGTGTATGTTGTGTAGTAAGCTGTTAATAGTCCATATGCCTCACCCTAATAATTTGCTCTCTTTTAACTTAGCCTACTGCTCAGACTTGGTGGTGCACATGTAGCCTTTAGCCTGTTTTAGAGAAATGTCATCATTGAATATTGTAAGAGCTTTCATTGTCTGCTTATATGCCCCCTTCATTTATCCTATGGTTTTGACTTGGTGTACAGGGAGAATACTGTAAGAACAGCCCACGTTCTGAATTCTGTCGCTGTACATTTCAAAAGTGCCATACAAATAGTTATATTGACTTCGCCCATCCTAACTCTCTCATTAATGTCTTGTTAGAAATTAATTTGTCACTGTTATTGTGCAATTAATGTATTGTTTAGTGTTGTGCTGTGTAGTGGCTTTGCTGGCATGCAACAACGACAAAAAAATGGGAGTTTGCCCCACCAAGATTTACATGCCAAAATCGCCACTGCATCAGATAGATTGCTGTCTTATATTGGCTGCATGGTGGAAGATGAGATGAGCAGAGTAAAGCCTCTCCTGCAGTGAGGTTTATGTAGGGAGAACACACCAGACACAGACCCCCAGGGCCCAGATTCCAAGCAGGCACAATGTGCAGCCCCCATATAAATAATGTTCCAGAGTGTGGACTACATTTCATAACCATCTGAGCTAAACCTCCATTTTCATGCTCCAGCCAACATGAGTCCTCTGTTTTTTCAACTACTATACCATGCCAAGGACTCTGTGGCTAGTGTCCATTCACATACCACACAAGCCAATGCAGTGCATGCTGTTGACTTTACATTCCATTTATTCTACATTGTTACAGAGATCTACTTTCATATCATTTCCAATTGCACTATATATATTTTTTTCATAATTCCTACTTTTGATACAGTATAAGAAACATTCTAATATAAACATTTAATTAATTAATTTGTGTTCCATTACATATTTCTTAATGAAATTACACATTTGTTCTATTCCATTCCAAATGATTTCCAGATTGCAAAGTGCAACCAAAATCAGTTCTAAGCAAACTGACATTATCTCTACTATTTCAGAGGGGTTGGGTTAAATGCAGAAGACACATTTCGGTTGAATGCATTCAGTTCTGCAAATGACAACTACACGTATGCCCTTTTCGTTCCCATTGACAGTACACACACCAATAACGTTATGACAACATTTTATGAAAAACCAACAGGACTTCCTTTATTGGCTAAGGGATCTTGCCACAGATCCTGTTTTTGGAAATACTGGTGGGTGTGTTTCTGACTCTTTTCATTCAATGCCTTCGGGACGTATGTACAAAGAACATGGAATACATACCATTTCAATAATAAAAAAAGTTTAATCAATACATTCAAATATAGCCTCTACTTTCCTCATTGCAATGTTTTCACTTCTCCCCCCAAAAAAAGTATGAGGTAGATTCTGTTCACTGTTTGTCTTCTGTTTAGGTCAAAGGAGCGGATGAAATAAAATATTAATATAAAAATCTAGGATCCCTTTACAGTAAGTTTCTAAAAAGGAACAAAAAGTTGAATCATCGAAAGTCATACAATTGACAGAAAACAAATAGGTGGGCAGCAACATTGCTTTATCATAAATCCTGGGAGGTAATTTTTTCCATGCAATGATTGATATCAATTCAGAGTGATACCCTTCTCTTAACCCCACTGATATGACAGAATTCTTGAAATAGTTTTGGTGTTACCAGAATGATGAACAATGCCAAAGTTGAGTAACACAACCTTTCCTATATGTTACAGTAGAGTGAAAGTGATATCCTCCTATTTACCCTAAAACTGAATCTTATTGAACGTCACCAACGCTCAAAACACTCATCTTTAAATGCCCTTACAGTGGTCCCAAAGTCATTCAACTGGGCATTGTTATTTTAAAATCAACAATAGAAACCCCCCACAAAAGAAAATCCACATTACAATAGAAAAAAAGGTGTGGGAGTATTACATGTATAAGGAGAGGAAGGGCCTGTGGGGTGCAGGAGGGGGGTTGGGGTGAAAGGTCAGCAGAGGAGGCGGGTGACCGTGAGGAGAGCTGCCATGCTGGGCAGAGCAGGGCTGAGACTAAAGGCTCCACTGGATGACATGCAGTGGTCTCTGTTCTGGCCGATGCAGGCAGCATAGGCCATGACATGGGGAATGTAGTTCTGCTCGTGGACACCGTGCAGCAGATGAGCCATGGGGCCCTTAGCAAACACAGCCACATCCTCTCCTCCATGAGTCTCCATACGCAGTGGCACTGCGGACTGAGCCTGGTAGTTATTTTCCTCTGGAGAGAGGGGGGGTGGAGAGAGAAAGGGAAGGAGAAATAGATCAGATGGATGATTTCTGGCATACCAAAGACCAAGTGGTCTTCTCTATGACAGAGGACTGTCAAAATGGCACTATGTCATTGATGGTAAGACTTCACTTACGATAGTCAAGGGTGGAGACGTTCTCTCTCAGACCGTTGATAACTTTGAACCCTGGTCCGTTCCCATATAAGATGGCGGTAAAGGGCTTCTGGTCCACATCACTCAACATGGGAGCCAGTCCTGTGGACAGAGAGGAAAATAATATCCCACCTCCATCACGATCCATTGTGAAACAAAGTGAATCAAATCAAATCACATTTTATTAGTCACATGTGCCGAATACAACAGGTATAGACCTTACAGTAAAATGCTTACTTACAATTCCCTTACCAACAATGCAGTTAAAATACACTGCTCAAAAAAATAAAGGGAACACTTAAACAACACAATGTAACTCCAAGTCAATCACACTTCTGTGAAATCAAACTGTCCACTTAGGAAGCAACACTGATTGACAATAAATTTCACATGCTGTTGTGCAAATGGAATAGACAACAGGTGGAAATTATAGGCAATTAGCAAGACACCCCCAATAAAGGAGTGGTTCTGAAGGTGGTGACCACAGACCACTTCTCAGTTCCTATGCTTCCTGGCTGATGTTTTGGTCACTTTTGAATGCTGGCGGTGCTTTCACTCTAGTGGTAGCATGAGACGGAGTCTACAACCCACACAAGTGGCTCAGGTAGTGCAGCTCATCCAGGATGGCACATCAATGCGAGCTGTGGCAAGAAGGTTTGCTGTGTCTGTCAGCGTAGTGTCCAGAGCATGGAGGCGCTACCAGGAGACAGGCCAGTACATCAGAGACGTGGAGGAGGCCGTGGGAGGGCAACAACCCAGCAGCAGGACCACTACCTCCGCCTTTGTGCAAGGAGGAGCACTGCCAGAGCCCTGCAAAATGACACCCAGCAGGCCACAAATGTGCATGTGTCTGCTCAAACGGTCAGAAACAGACTCCATGAGGGTGGTATGAGGGCCCAACGTCCACAGGTGGGGGTTGTGCTTACAGCCCAACACCGTGCAGGACGTTTGGCATTTGCCAGAGAACACCAAGATTGGCAAATTCGCCACTGGCGCCCTGTGCTCTTCACAGATGAAAGCAGGTTCACACTGAGCACGTGACAGGCGTGACAGAGTCTGGAGACGCCGTGGAGAACGTTCTGCTGCCTGCAACATCCTCCAGCATGACCGGTTTGGCGGTGGGTCAGTCATGGTGTGGGGTGGCATTTCTTTGGGGGCCGCACAGCCCTCCATGTGCTCGCCAGAGGTAGCCTGACTGCCATTAGGTACCGAGATGAGATCCTCAGACCCCTTGTGAGACCATATGCTGGTGCGGTTGGCCCTGGGTTCCTCCTAATGCAAGACAATGCTAGACCTCATGTGGCTGGAGTGTGTCAGCAGTTCCTGCAAGAGGAAGGCATTGATGCTAAGGACTGGCCCGCCCGTTCCCCAGACCTGAATCAATTGAGCACATCTGGGACATCATGTCTCGCTCCATCCACCAACGCCACGTTGCACCACAGACTGTCCAGGAGTTGGCGGATGCTTTAGTCCAGGTCTGGGAGGAGATCCCTCAGGAGACCATCCGCCACCTCATCAGGAGCATGCCCAGGCGTTGTAGGGAGGTCATTCAGGCACGTGGAGGCCACACACACTACTGAGCCTCATTTTGACTTGTTTTAAGGACATTACATCAAAGTTGGATCAGGCTGTAGTGTGGTTTTCCACTTTTTTTTGAGTGTGACTCCAAATCCAGACCTCCATGGGTTGATAAATTTGATTTCCATTGATAATTTTTGTGTGATTTTGTTGTCAGCACATTCAACTATGTAAAGAAAAAAGTATTTAATAAGATTATTTCATTCATTCAGATCTATGATGTGTTATTTTAGTGTTCCCTTTATTTTTTTGAGCAGTGTATGAATAAGAATAAGAAATAAAAGTAACAAGTAGTTTTAGAGCAGCAGTAAAATAACAATAGCGAGACTATATACAGGGGGTACCAGTACAGAGTCAATGTGTGGGGGCACAGGTTAGTCGAGGTAATTGAGGTAATATGTACATATAGGTAGAGTTATTAAAGTGACTATGCATAGAATCATACCCAGATGACTGATACAGTGTATCTACATACAATCCATGGTTGTAAAATCATCCATTACTCACCAAAAATGGTGTTCCCTCTTGGCGTGTAGCCTCCGAAGTTGAACATGTGAGAGTGGTCAGCAGTGACGACAGTCATTGTGTCATAGATGCTGGTTATGAGGTCGGCACGGCCGATGGCCCGGTCCATCTCCACTGCCTCATGTAGGGCCTGCTTGGCTTTGCCCTCGTGATGCCCGTGGTCGATGCGCCCCCCTGCCAACGCACAGCCTGGTTAACCTCTCTCTCTCATGCAGATGAGAAAATCTAGCATCAGCATTGGCAAAGCAGCTGTGCAAACTTTACATTCACATTATATAAATTATCAACCTGATGCAACACATATTTACTGGTGCCAGAGTAAATGTGACAAAACACTCACCCTCCACCAGCAGGTAGAATCCCCTGGGGTTTTTCCTCAGGATCTTGATGGCCAGCTCCACCATTTCTGTCAGGGAAGGATCTGTCTCAGTGTTTCTCTCCAGGTCGTAGGGAAGATCTCCTGGCTCAAACAGACCTGTGTTAACACAGGAAGCTCGGTTTAACAGTGAGAAGATGATTAACAGTGATCAACATGCACTGTATCAGAAAATTGTCATTTATACTGTAACTCTAATTGGGTATTATCAAATAGTGTGTACATGGTATTGTTGTTTCTTGCTCATTAACATATTTTGAGGCTTGCCTTGTAAGAGGTTATATTTGTTGCACCTGTTAATGAGAATGCTGTACCAATTTAACTGGTATGTGGAAGTAGTGTGCCTTCAATTAAAAATGTATAGGGGACAGATTGGAGTGGCAGCAACTCTTAAACATTTATGGTTGAGCATTTTGCCATATATTTTTGCTCTGTTTTGCCATGTAATCGCTGCCAGTTTGTGCTGTATGTGTAAACACATTACTTAGCAGCCAACCTGCTTGCACCAATCCCATGTAATTACAGTAAAACACTGTGAAATGTCAATCCTATCTCCCCTCAATGGATTTCATTCACTCATTATGATTATGGTAGCATTTACTTTTTTACATTATAATACCGTCAATTCTACAGTACTGCTTTGATACTTTATTTAGATTACAGTAGGTGCTTGCCAATGAGCTGCCTATAAATTACTGTCAAATTCACAGCAACCACTTTATAGTGTGACTACAAAAGATGAAACAGGCAGGTCGTAAAATCTATATATACTGAAGAAAAATATGCAATATGCAAGAATTTCTATGATTTTATTGAGTTACAGTTCATATAAGGAATTCACTCAACTGAAATAAATTCATAAGGCCGTAGTCTATGATTTCACATGACTGGGAACACAGATACACTACCGGTCAAAAGTTTGGACACACCTACTCATTCAATGATTTTTCTTTATTTTTACTATTTTCTACATTGTAGAATAATAGTGAAGACATCAAAACTATTAAATAACACATATGGAATCATGTAGTAACCAAAAAAGTGTTAAACAAATCAAAATATATTTTATATTTTATATCTTCTAATAGCCAATCTTTGCCTTGATGACAGCTTGCACACTCTTGGCATTCTCTCAACCAGCTTCACCTGGAATGCTTTTCCAACAGTCTTGAAGGAGTTCCCACATATGCTGAGCACTTGTTGGCTGCTTTACCTTCACTCTGCGGTTCGACTCATCCCAAACCATCTCAATTTGGTTGAGGTCGGGTGATTGTGGAGGCCAGGTCATCTGATGCAGCACTCCATCACTCTCCTTCTTGGTAAAATAGCCCTTACACAACCTGGAGGTGTTCTAAAACTTTTGACCAGTAGTATATGCATTTGTTGGTCACAGATACCTTTAAAAAAAGGTAGGGGTGTGGATCAGAAAACCAGTCAGTATCTGGTGTGACCAACATTTGCCTCAACATTTGCCTAGAACGACACATCTCCATTGCATAGAGTTGATCAGACTGTTGATTCTGGCATGTGGAATGTTGTCCCACTCCTCTTCAATGGCTGTGCGAAGTTGCTGGATATTGGCAGGAACTGGAACACGCTGTCATATACATCGATCCAGAACATCCCAAACGTGTTCAATGAGTGACATGAGCGACATGGGCTCCCGAGTGGCGCAGTGGTCTAAGGCACTGCATCTCAGTGCTAGAGGTGTCACTACAGAAACCCTGGTTTGAATCAGGCTGTATCACAACCGGTCATGATTGGGAGTCCCATAGGGCGGTGCACAATTGGCCCAGCGTTGTCCGGGTTTAGCTGGTATAGGCCGTCATTGTAAATAAGAATTTGTTCTTAATTAGCTTTCCTGGTTAAATAAAGGTTAAATAAAAAATAATAATATGTCTGGTGAGTATGCAGGCCATGAAAGAACTGAGGCATTTTCAGCTTCCAGGAATTGTGTACAGATCCTATCATGCTGAAACATGAGGTGATGATGGCGGATGAACGGTAGAGAAATTAACATTAAATTCTCTGGCAACAACTCTGGTGGACATTCGAATTGCACGCACCCTCAAAACTTGAGACATCTGTGGCATTGTGTTGTGTGACAAAACTGTACATTTTAGAGTGACCTTTTGTTGTCCCCAGCACACGGTGCATCTGTGTAATGATAATGCTGTTTAATCAGCTTCTTGATATGCCACACCTGTCAGGTGGATGGATTATTTTGGCAAAGGAGAAATGCTCACTAACAACAGGGATGTAACCAAATTTGTGCAAAACATTTGAGAGAAAAAAATAACTCACCCAAAATGTAATCCACATTATTAGGATTTAGCGATAGAAGTTCTTTCTTGTTCCATACATACTTGGCTTTCTGTTCATTTAAAAAAAGAAAACATTATATCATATGGGATTGATCTAAACATGCTACAACTATTCAAATGTCCTTGATAAGAAAAAAGAGAAAAGAGGAGGACTGAGAGAAGAACAGGGAGGAAGCAGCAGGACATGGTGAAGAGGAGTGAAAGACGGACTAAGACGGAGCAGCTGACCTTGTTTTTCATTCTGTTAGTCCACTCCTCCACCAAGTTCCTTCCATCTTTGCGGGTACCAAAATGTTTCTTCTCTCCAGGATACTCCACATCTGACTGGTTTTTGGGGAACATGTACTTCCTCCCTCCTCCCATAATCACCTAGACATACATTATAGAGATACAACATTTGATTTATCTCTATGGAAATCCACAGCAAGAATAATTAGGAGAGGAATTACTCTCTGTGAGTCGTTACATTACAGGTGCAAGTTGCTCAATATTACTGGCTGAACAATGGACACAGTTTGCATGCAGGATTACTGGATGCTTTCTGTAATATCAGAATCCATATCATATGCTGTCACTCACATCGATGTTGGGAATGTTCTCAAAGAGCTGCCTGGCGATGTCCTTACAGCCCGCCTGTACTGCCTCAGCGGGCATTTCGCCATCAGAGAACCAGTCCCTGTCCACACAGTGAGCGTAGGCCCGCGCTGGGGGTGGCATGGTTCACACGCGTTGTTGTGACTATTCCCACTGACTTGCCTGGGTGACAAACACACAAACAGTTTTCGAACGTGCTGCTTAGATTCTGTGCAATAGTCTGCTAGATCTGAAGTCAACCAATTGCTCCAAAGAATCTGGAAATTCTAAGAGTAATTACTATATCAGACAGAGAATTGTGGTGTATAAATATCTCCACTGAGAATCAGTGGGTCAGCAACTAAAGAGCTAAAGTCTGTTCCTGAGGTGATTATGTGAAGAGCTCAGGTCATAAGGTCACAGGCTGCCTGGTCTGGTCTCTGGGGAATGATTGGATCCCTGATCATCTGTAGCTATAAACTCCCCATTGACATCCATGCATGCCTACAGTACGTTTACAATGTTATCATGCTGTGTCTCTACTGCTTATCCCAGGATGGCCAAATAAGCCTTAGTAGATCTGGTGTGGAGAGGTACTGTGAATAAACATGTTATGATGACACTGTACCTGCTTCCTTGGCCCATCTTAGGATAGAGGTGACCTCATTACCCTGTGTGGTGTTGCACTGGGAACGGACAGCAGCTGCACTCACGCCCACAGTGCCCTCGTTGGCCTTCACCCCGCAGAGGTATGCTGTGGCCGTGCCCGCACTATCTGCTACCTGGGCATTGGTGTTATACGTCTGCAGAGACAGGGCAGTACCATGTGTCAATTATATAGAATTGTAGTAGGAGTCATTGTTGTGCATGCCATGTTGGTGTTATACACCCCCTCCAATCATCTTCACCTCTAAATGCACAGATTGTGTAATTACATGATCAATAATGTGTGGAATTTGCTGCTCCATTAACAGTGCAGATACAGTAGTTATATTATGTATGGCTCTTGACAAGTATGTAACATAATAACACATTATATCGTACGCCATACACTAGTAGTCACCAACCTTTTCTGAGTCAAGCTCACTTTCCGAGTCAAAATAAAATGCAAGCCGAGATCTACAGTTCAGATTTTTAAACATGACTTAAAAACCGTAAGCCTATGTATGCAACATCCAGCTGATTGTGAAACTCAAGTTGAACTTCATTATTTCTGTCTGTTAATCCAATGTCCAGATAAAGTGAAATATTACTCGAGAGACAAGCCAATGCAAGCTCATCGAAACACTTTTATATAGTCATTCATTGCAGCTGCAGTGCTGGTTGTAGCGTGACTAGAGGTAGGGAGAATGTGCATTTTATGGCTTATAAAAGTGTTGAACAAAGCATTGACAGTGCTGAATAACAATTTAAACATGAACTTACTCATGAAAACAGCAGCTCTTTGCTGTAGTCGTTGAGTCTCTCTCTAGTCATGGTTTAACATTTTTGAAATCTCCCAGTATGAACTTCATTGTGCGCTCTAAGCTTATTTTTTTACAGTCTATGAGGAAACTGCAGACACGGTGATCTGAGCTATCTGATTGGCCAGCGGTAGGCCTGTAGGTACACTTGATTTGCTCTCTGAGCCTGTCTGGTAGGCAGAGTTCTTCCTTCAGACACATGAACTGGTTCAAAATGGGAACACTTTGCCTTCCTGGCGCTAGCACTGCTGAATCAAGTGCACCTACCGCCAACAGCACAAAAAAACATATATACAAATTGGAACGCAAGGCTTTATCATTGTTTGTTTTTTTACAGAAATGTTTGGTGATCGACAAGTCGATTACGATTGACCGTTGGACCACTGACGTATACCATATGTGGCCTTGTATCTTGAAGAATTGGTGAAGAATTCATTAAGGCATAGTTCACCCAAATTAGAAAATGACACATTGGTTTCCTTACCCTGTAAACAGTCTATGGACAAGGTATGACTTCAATCCATGCTTTAGTTTAGTTTCCCTGTCACTGTTTCTACATGCTAACGTTTTAGCATTTGTGGCACAAATCCCATTCAAGTCATGGGACCGATATTCCGAATTTATGTTAAAATCATCTATAAGGGACTTTGTTGAACATCAAAATACATTTTAGATTATTTCGGATGATTTGGAAATGATGCGCAAAAAATGCTAATATTGGTCCCATGACTTGAATGGGGTTTGTGCCACAAATGCTAAAACGTTAACATGTGGAAACAGTGCCAAGGAAGCTAAACCAAAGCATGGATTGCTGTCATACCTTTTCCATAGACTGCTTAGAGGGTAAGGAAACCAATATATCATTTTGTAATTTGGGTGAACTATCCCCTTTACTTACAGATCAATACTGCATGCTATTTTCTAGCGCTCCTATATGATAACAGACCTTGGAAAGCGCCACAAAGGGGAACTTGTCCATCTCCAGCTGGGTCTCCTCTCCACTCTGTCCGCTCAGCTGCCCCTTCAGTATTCGTGCTGCAGTCACTGTGGGAATGCCCATTCCTACACAACAAAAGCAAAGCGGCGCACGCTCTGTTATGATGTCAATTTATTTAAGGGACTCAGAGCCTTTCCATCACATGCATTAACACCTTTTGGTTTTCCATCTGGTTAACATTGCTCTGTGCTCGCTTTTCACAGCAGCTGCTCTTCCCACTAAACAGACACCTATACATTTGGTGGAAAGGACCCCCCTTATACTTGTGATCTGCCTTTTCACAAGTCAACGAGATTTATCTTTTTAGAGTTGACTATCTATTTTTCCCTTAGTTTTCATATACACTACCGTTCAAAAGTTTGGGGTCACTTAGAAATGGCCTTGTTTTTTAAAAGAAAAGCAATTTTTGTCAGCTTCATTAAATAGTACCCGCTGCATCTAAAAACAGACAGTTAAGGTCCTTTGGGGTACACAGTTTAATGGGTCACTACATACAGCAACATAACACAAAGCAGCAGTCAAGTTATCTATTAGCACTGGCAGCATGTTCGTGTAATGCTTGATGACTAACATATTCAACATCAGATTTTGAAAGTGTGACACTTCTGACTGGATTATATCAGTCCACCAGAATGTTTTGATAAAAGCAGCTATGGCTTGATGAGGAGTGTATACTCGTTTCCTACTACAACCACTAGGAAAGATAATCTAGAACTGTATAAAAATATTAAATCAGTATGCGGCACATAAGCTCTTTGAGTGCATTACATTGCGTTAAGACTTTAAGACTTCACTTTATCATATAGTATGACACATACTCATGGATTGAAATAGGCTCCTGCAATCATGGCTTACCATCACCAAGGAAGAGGATGAGGTTCTTTGCAGTGTTTTGGTTAAGCTTCTGAAGTGTGAGGGCATTCTTCAAAGTATGCTGGGCCCATGTGTTCCAGAACAGGGGATCTTTCTCTTGGTCTGCAACATGGAGGTAGAGTTTTAGTTTTAAATGAGGAGGAAAAGAGGCCAGTGGAAGTGATCTGTAACAACTGTGAAAGTAGTGGGACAAGTGGAAGGGAATATGCCCAAATTAAATAAAATACACTTTGAGGTTTATCCATAGAATCATTTTTTGATGGACAAAAATTTGATTAACACAGAAAAGATAGAAACCATTAATAACTTAATAACTTGTATTTCATAACCTAGTTATAACCTTTCTAAATAATGTTTTACCCCCAGAAGATGACAAAGTTCCTTTGTGAGTAACTTATTGCTTTACTGTTTTCAAGTCTCAGCATGACATATAATATGACCAAGTATGGACGATAATATCAAAGAACCAACAGGATGACTATAAGCACATACACATGTACTGTCTGTATTGATAATGACAAGTTATGTAGGCTCTGGCAACCATAGAACCTCTGACAACTCCAGTGTGTAAGCTTCTTATTTCTGAAATCACATGTTTCCTACTATAGTCTAGAACTGCACACACATGTATGATGTTACAACAAGAAGGAATATAATCTTCTTACTGTATGGGTAGAAATATTATACATCTGGAATCCATTTTGTAAACCTCTCCTGATCTGAACATAGTCTTTCAGGAGCTAAAAGATTCTGGTCATTTTGTTGAGAGGACTAAGAAAACAGAGGTTCACTTACCATCGTACTGTAAATACAGTGTGAACTTTGCTCAGCTGGGTAAATAGACTGACAGTTATAACCCTAACGAGCCATGTTATTCTAAACAAGACACAATAAACCACAGAAAAGTGGCACTTCCTTCATAAGAGCATTTGGAGACTTCTGCACATCTCCAATAAATCATAGCCCAATTTTGTTTCTCTTCCTTCGCCCTGAAGTGTGCACTCATTCACTCCTCAAGCATTGGATTGGTGTAAGCATGTGCTAGAGTGAGTCTTCACCACATTTCCTAAACAAATCCCTTTCCTTTCAAATCTATGAGCAGGAGTGAACAAGTGCACACTTCAGGGAGAAGGGGGAGAGAAACAGTTAGTATGCGTCACCTCTTAGCTCTTCCTGATGGATTTCAGTCAAACAGTTGGATGCTGTTACAATACATTACATTTATTGACGGGTTTGTGTCTCACCAGGAAACTGAGGCTTCCCCAGGACTCCCCAGGCCAGGCATGAGCAGATGATGAGCAAGAATGTCACCTTCATGGTCATTGTGTTACCTGGGACTACCGTAACATACCACGTCCCAAACTAGAGTAAATCTGGAAAATAAAGAGGAATCAGTGATGATGAAAGAACACACAAAATTCTGTTGATTCACAGAAATAAAGTTGATGAGTTTGCTGTAAAGTGCAGCAAAGAAGGGGGAAGCAGGTAAGTTCCAACTTAGGCCTTCAAAGTGAATAGAAGTAGTGGTATTGTGGTAATGTAGTCCCAACCCGACCCCTTGGGCTCTGGTTAGCCAGCCTTTAATATATCATTATCTCCCACTTCCTTCCCCAGTCCCTCCCATCCCTCTTCTGTGCTGTGGCCAAGGTCGCTTTAATCGGATTGTGGGCCATAGCACAGAGAGATTTAACAGCCATAACAAAGCCGATTAACACCAAATGATTGACTGGACACCTCCACCCATAAGTAAATGAGAGAACATTTTTAAATTAGATTTAGAGTTTATAAAGAAAAGAGTTTGGAAAATGAATTTTTTTACACATGCTCTAAATAAGCATTATGTGCTTAAAAGAAAATGGAATTTCACAAAGTCTTGAAACTGTGTGCGATTGAGTCCTGTTACAGACAACGCAGACAACGCAAGTCATACAAAATTTGTGTCAAATATGCTAAAGTTGAGCTCATATAAATCTGCTAGCTGGTCTCTAAGGAGAGAAGAGGTTTTACCGTGCCACATACGCAGGTCTATCCTCTGAGCGAAGCTCAGAAGTGGTCGGGCCCACCAATTGGCAGCACACTAGCCAGCCTGCAGGTGAAATAGCAGAGCAGTGCCAGGACGGCCACCAGGAGAATGCCAGCGAAAAAAGAGGGTCACCGCCATTGAGAGTCCATCTCGGCCCATGGTGTCAAGGAGAAAAAGTGTCCAGGTTGGAATTCGTATCAAAAAGAAAGACAGATGTTTCCAGTTTCACCTGCCAGCTCTGTACCTGAGCTCTAGGAGGTGAGTCCCAGTACAGGGTTCAATCTGTTTGAGTGGATCTGGGATTAGGTTTAATAATGTTGGTGAGCTCAGGGCTCAGTGACACAGGCTCCTCCATTCTGGGATAACACTGACCTCAGACACATTCCCCCAAACAGATGACTTTGGCCCATCAAAATGTGGCGGAAGAAGAATAAATAAATCCAGTTCAATCAATGTTGTGTTCCAAATGGCATGTTTTGATACTTTTCTTTCAAAATCTATGGGTTTTGGCGTTATCCTAGGGTATGATGTACACTGCTACTGGTTCGATCCCGGGCTGTATCACAACAGGCCATGATCGGGAGTCCCATAGTGCGGCGCACAATTGTCCCAGCGTTGTCCGGGTTAGGGGAAGGTTTAGCCGTCATTGTGAAGGCCGTCATTGTAAATAAGAATTTGTTCTTAACTGACTTGCCTAGTTAAATAAAGGTTAAATAAAAATAAAATACAGAATATCTATAGTGATATTGTTCATGTCTCAGTGTCTCTAGCACTGGCATTATTTTCCCCTCTGAACTACCATTGCTTTGTTGAGGAGATGATAAGATGCAATGCCTGTATAGCTTATAAAGGCTCCATGAATATCTGCATAAGACCATACAATTAGTTATTAATTCAGTCATTAGATAAGGCATGTACAGGAGAAATTGTAGATGAGATAATATCATCCTCTCCTAAGCATATGCTACACATTCCACTCCATTAGTGTCGACTCAAACACAAATCACCTTGGAAGATAAGTGTGGCCATGTCTAGGGAGCAATGACTGTCTAATATTGGCAATTGGTTAAAATAAAACCTGAATAGAACAAAGGCTGGCCATATGTTTTATTTTTTTCTGTTTACCTGTTAAAGGTGAGCGTGTCCAACCAATTGATGTATTGTGCATCACAGTGTATTAGTTACTTTCTAGAGAAATATATCTGTTGTGAATTCTGACATTTACTTTACTATGGTTAAGCACTCACTACTAGTTGACCTTTATAATGATGAAAATGAACATCCAACAGCATAGGATACCAACCACAATGAATTGAATTGGCTGTATGCCTAGATACGTGATTTAGTGTGGTGATGTGAAAACTTGCAAACAATCATCACAATCTCAAAAATCCCGAAATCAGATATTGGTGCAAACGCTAATAAAAATGTTTTTACCAAAGGGAAGGTACGTATTGCTATTGTTGTATTGATGATCAAACACGTGTTGGGAAGTTGAGTTCTACCTACAAGAATCTGCAATCACAAAAACATACACCACAGCTACATTATAGCGTAATATAGCTTTAAGAAGATGGAAAGCGATACACGCCATGAAACTATGTAGCGGATTGTTTAATTGCAACGATTTTCCTGACAATGCAGCCAATTGCAATATTGTATTTTCATATTTTCTAAATAGCTTGCAAGCGATAAACCATTGACATCTCCTGACATTACAAAGTCTATTAGTGCAAAAAGTTAAAGGAATAAACTTACTGCGGGATCTATATACGCTTCTGTAGCAAAAACAGTTCTGTCCGTTGATAAAGCACGTTCACCTTTTCATGTGTGTTCTTGAGGCTCTTTTGACCATCCTTTTATAAGCCTATCTGCTCTGTCTGGACGGCTGAGAATAACGGTCGGTTAGTTCTCCTCGATGGCGAGAATCACGTAATAAATAATGGCACCATAATACGAAGAGCTGGCTCGTGAGTGCCGCCTGTCGACCTGTTTCGCTGTTGCATTTAGGCTACTCAAAAAAATATATAATTCAAGCTTTTCACGTTCATTTAAATCAGCCGAGTTCATTGTCAGCTTGTGAAAAACTTAAACATATTATAGGCCTACATATGTAATATAGTTTATTTATAGCCTAGTTTATAAATGTGTGAACACAGTTGCTTGATAAATTGTGATATTATATGACTGCGCTTAATGCACTATACTGACACTATACTTACTGTTATTAGACTATTGCAGTACAGCCATATAAACTCAGTAACTATGTGGCAAGTATCTAAATAAGCACACAATATCAACCAATGTATTATAACTGTTTATTACAGAATTATAAACTATGAATTAATAATTTGAAGTTTATAAACTAGATTATTTAAATGCACTAATTTATCCTCAGTGATATGTGTTGTTCATTTTGTGTCCTTTAGATGTCACTAGAGACCAGTGACCATTAAAAAATGGTAACGTGACCCACTTGTTATATTGAGGGAGTTCGATTAGGATGAACCGGGTTGCACCGAGCTATGTCCCGTCATATGACCGGGCAAAAGCGCGTAGGTTGGAGCGTCCTTTACATATCAAAAAGTGGTGTTTAGGGTTACTGGAAGCTCATGCTGTTCTGCTCGAACAGTACTCTTCACCTCCTGGTCATATTGTCAATGTCAACCAGGCAGCACGATGCATCATTCAGAAACACACAACATGTATTTTCTATAGGATAGGCATATGCTTGAATTTTAAATATAGTTTTGCTTGGGAAGGCAGATATCATATGCGTTTTTATGAAGAGCAAACAACACTTTTATATATGAAACCGCAGAATCCTAAATCATTACTCCATGTTCTTGACATACTTCTGTTTGTTTTGAACGGGGCACCCGACAAACCCTGGAAGCAGTCTGGTTTCAAAACGAATGTGATCACTTTTCAACCAGTGTAAACTCCGCTCAACCGGGCACAGGGTACAGCTTAATCGAATCCCCTCCTTGGCTCCCTCTCATACAGCAAGGCTACACTACCTACCCTCTCTCCAAATATCCCTCACAAACAAACCCCAGTGTGAACCGGCAAACAACACTACTGGGATTATTTTACCACTGCCAACAGTGCAGCAATTGAGGGGGAATAGACATAGCAGGACTTTACGTTGTGAGGTAAGTACGCTATTACAGGGAGGCTACAACATTTGAACAGTATATTTCAATTAAGTAGCAATAATTGCTTGGATAAAATAATTTACTGAACTGAATAATAGTAGACCTACTTAGTATAGGAACCATCTGAGTCCATCTGCTATTCCTATTACTGTTAGTTTTATTACAATATATATTTTTTGTGTAAGAAGAAATAACTATTATAGCAAAGGATGATTACAAAGATTGGACCAGCTAGAGCCAAGAGTTTGTTAACTTCTACACAACCAGTGCCAGGCCTAGTAGCATGGCAGTCAAGGCTAACGTTCACAAATTTCCTGGGGAACTGTGAAAATGAGGGCATTATAATAATAATTATAATCCCTATGATCCTATTAGGCACTTGTTTACTTTATAAGCTTTTTGTAGTTCTATTTTCGTTGATCTCCACACCTTAAGTGATTGCGCTGCATGTTACGACTGTAACGAAATACCCAGTCAACAATTCAAGTTCCTTAATTCCTTAATCCTTCAACACTTGAGAAAATTGTGTAGGCCTGTGTGAACAAATTCAAGTGAATTGCAGCTAAACCACCCCTTATTGCTTTAGATAAATTATCTATTGCTTTATTTGCAAATCCTTGAAAATTGCATAAACCAGAACAGGTAGCAGTTGTAACCTAATTAGGGTCAATATACTTTAATAATGTACCTGGCTGTACCTACATGTTGGCTAAACTATCATGCACTGTAAACACATAGGCATATTGTTTTGGTTCCTTAGTAAAGTGGGACACTTTTTCCCGCAGGATAACTTTTTGCACAAAGGTAACAAGGTAACAAAACATTTTTATTACGACCCGCCCATTTCTCAAATCCTGTTATTAGAATGATAGATATCCGTCGCTTCTCATCCTGCTATTGGTCGGGAAAATTATTTTTCAAGGGTAGCTTGTAAACTCAATATTTACAGTGAAGCTTTCGCCTTGTGTGGTGACACGACTGTAAATATAGTTCATGTTGTTTGTAGCGTCTGGCAAACCAACAGCTGTCCGCTGAAGGCATATGAGAGGACTGTATAGACGGAGTGAACTGAAATAAGGGTGGTAAGAACCTGTCCCGTTTAAAATGTTTATTAATTGCATACCATATGTTTATTACATGCATGTGGTGGCTGCCGTTGGTGTAAACAAGTAATCTACATTTGGAACATTTGACCATCTCTGTGCGATGACCCGATGCGCAAAAAATGTATGGTGCTCAATTACAATTTTGACTAACGTTTGCCACCATGACATGAGGTAGTGTTAAATTGACCACATTTTAAAATACCAAAATGTGTGACAACAGGATGATGTTGCTGGACATTCGCAGTTTTGTCGCATGATAAAATATTTTTTATTTCAGTTAAATCTCATATGAAATGCGGTGCTGTTTTTGGTGTGACAGTAACGTTATACTATGCTATTATAGGTATATTTGGTTCTGTTGTGTAGAATACTAATTAATCAGTATGTGATCTTCCAAGACATTGCTTCAGCTTTGTTCCAACTTTACTAAATGAGCACCATACAGCTCCCGCTGTACCGAACGAGCTACACCGAACAAAAATATAAACGCAATATGTAAAGTGTTGGTCCCATGTTTCATGAGCTGAAATAAAAAAATCACAGACATTTTCCATGAGCACAAAAAGCTTATTTCTCTCAAATGTTGTGTACAAATGTGTTTACATCCGTGTTAGTGAGCATTTCTCCTTTACCAAGATAATCCATTCACCTGACAGGTTTGGCATGTCAAGAAGCTCATTAAACAGCATGATCATTACACAGGTTCACCGTGTGCTGGGGACAATAAAAGGTCACTTTAAAATGTGCAGTTTTGTAAGCAATGCCAAATATGTCTCAAGTTTTGAGGGTGCATGCAATTGGCATGCTGCCTGCAGGAATGTCCACCAATTTAATGTTAATTTCTCTACCATAAGCTGCCTCCAATGTAATTTTAAAGATTTTGGCAGTATGTCCATCTGGCCTCACAACCATTCCAGGACCTCCACATCCAGCTTCACTGGCGGGATCGTCTGATGGGGGTAGTGCTAAGGAGTATTTATGTTTGTAATAAATCCCTTTTGTGGGGAAAAACTAACTCTGATTGGCTGGTCCATGCCCTCCAAGGCCCTCCCATGGCTGCACCCCTGCCCAGTTATGTGTAATCCATAGGTTAGGGCCTAATGAATTTATTTCAATTTACTGATTTCCTTATGTGAACTGTAACTCAGTAAAATCAGTGAAATTGTTGCATGTTGCGTTTATATTTTTGTTCAGTATAATTGAATCGCACCTAGCCTACTCTTCCCTCGTGCAAAATTGGGTGATGCAGAAACGAGAGACCACATGAAAATCTAGGAATATGTGGCCAAGGAAACAATTCTAGTTGGTCCCAGGGATTGAGACTTTTAAAACAGGATTGAGTGAAGTAACAGCAAATTTGTTGAATGAGCAACTAATGAGCATGGAGAACCTCCCAAATTTGACAAATTTACCTGCCTTTCAGTCTAATATGGCTATTTACTGACTTTTGTATCTCTTCGCCATAAACCCACTTTTTTTGCCTAACTGTCCTCTCCAAATGTAGCTGGAATTTTTCCGAAAGGATTTGGGAAATGTGATTGGTTGACAATAGGCCTATGACATTGGCATGCTTGTCTTGCTCAGAATATCAGATCTCAACAACGATTGGAGAAGTGTTTAACATCAGTACCACATCCTGATGATATAGACCTACATCTTTTCATAAACGCAACGTGACTGTAAAAGACAGGCTGGAATGTGTGAATGAAATACAGGAGGAACCAACCTTTTTTCTCTCCAAATTAGTGGTGTTTGAATTTGTTGATAAAATGCAGAACATGATTGTTTGGTTGCGGAACAAAAGGCCACTGTCAGGGACATGTGGTCACCCTAGTGTGTTTAGTATAATTCCCAGCGGGAACCTGTTTCTGCATTACCAAAACAAGTCATCCCTGAATTTTAGTCAAGCCTATTCACTGACTTAAATAAATGTTTTAGCCTTATGATTATGTTGGCAGATACTGTATAGCCTACTGCTACAGCAAATATGGTTTGAAAACACTATTGAACACACTTTTTAAATGAAAAAGAAAAAATATTCATTTTGAATCCATAATTGGTTTGTCACTTGTTGCCATCCTTGTTTGCATAGTGGTTATTCATTAGCCTACCTAGGGCCCAGGGGTGAGCGTGAGAGTTTCTTGGAAGTCAATATTAGGCCACATGCAGCAGCAGGCACAGGTAATCTAATGTTATCTAGGTCTACCTGAGCTGTAAATCCCACATCATGCAGATAACATATTCTCCATAGGTATTCTCATGTTACACCTGGAAGTTAGCCTACGTGGTATTCAAAACTCCTTGCACACAGAACACCCATTGTGCAGTAGTCTTTACTGTTTTTTTGAGGGATGTTTTTTGTGTGTTTCAGGTTATGTCACTGACTGACATCATATCAGATACAGAATGATCAACTGCAGTATTGTTTTACTGTACACGTGACTGTATAAAGGTTATGTAATGAAGATCATGAAGGGACACCAAGTTCATAGTGTCCTTTGACAAGGATGTGCGAATGACATTATCCAAGTGTTTGGTGCTGGTTTATAGGGGATGGGTGGGGTGGGGGTGTTATAAAGGTATAAGTAACTCTACAAACATTGCTTTATTAACACTTGCATAAACAAACTGTACTAATAGTTTCATCAGTTTTTTATGAATTACTTGGATATAAAACATGTTATTGGAGTCATTCATGTAGTATTTCTATGATGATAATCAACGTTGTGTATGCCTATATAGAGAGAGAACAATATATGAGAGGACCCACCTGGGTGTCAGAATTTGCAGAACTATTCAGAGTTTTATTAAATTAATGTTCCAGGCTAAGAAGGGTAAGCTTTTAGTTTTTGTATGTTTATCTTGTGTTACTCTTATGCTTATATTGGCCTGGATACAGTTGTTTTTACCCACCACCTCACAGTATCAGGGTGTTTTCTCCAAAGGAAACATGCAGAGGAAGACATTTAACACCAGGGCCTGTTTGACGTCACAGGTCATGAGCTGCAGTGTTCAGCCGTGCAGTCTGTCTTTATCTATGTCCTTCAAGCAGCCTGGGGTAGTTAAACATTAGACCTTGTGTTGGGCCTATGTGATATGTTGGACTGGTTTGTGTTGTAGGCTGGCTGTGACTACTGTGTCTAATCCCCTTGAACACATTTTTACATGGCTGTTTGTATCCGTTTGAGTGCCTAAAGTTGGAATCTTTGGAAAGGGTTCCTAGCTACAGCTCTTCCTCCTAGGTTATACTAAACCGTTAACATTTGTTTCACTCCTGGGGGAAGTATCTAGTACTGGGTATTTCCATGTAAAAGGCCACATGAGCGCTAACGTGAAGTTTATAGGAGCACATACAATTTGGTGTCAAATGAAAGCTAACAGTCTATATTTTTTATAAATGAAGCTCGTCAATCTTTCACCCATTTTCCATCCTAAAATTTGTAAGGCTTTGCTTTTTGGTTAAACCAATGGAAAAGGGGTCTTAAAAGGTATTAAAAACATACACCAAAACACAATCATGTTGAAGTTGTTAAAAAGTGTACATGAATGGCTCAAGCAAGAGAGTTATATAAGGTGCTATCATAATCATTTACTCCGGTAGTAAGTCATGCTACAGGTCGTGACATCCTAATCAGGTACTGATAATGCACCTGTATATCTATCATAGATAGGCGGACTACTAGTACCATCTCTGGGTTGGCCATGCCCATTATCTCAACATCCTCCTTTTTCATATAGAATTAGCTTGAGACTTCATACAATTTTTACACCAGCCCTTATGAAGATATCTATTTACAAGATTATTATCATCTTTATTTTTATTTTTTATAATTAACAAACATCAGTTCAATGTCCATTTCTTAAGGGACAAAGTCCCTGTACATTCTTAGAAAAAAAGGTGCTATCTAGAACCTTAAATGATTCTTCGGTTGTCCCCATAGGAGAACCCTTTGAAGAACCATTATTGGTTCCTTACTACAGAGGGTTCTACATTAAACCCAAAAGGGTTCTACCTGGAACCAAAAAGGGGCTGTCTTATGTTAGCCCTTGTCCTAGTATAGTGCACTGGCAGCATGTTGGGCACCTCTGGGAGCCCCGGGGCCTCTCCTTCCTCATCCACATCCTCCTAACATTGTGGAGGCAAGGTCGGCAGAGATGACGGACCTGGTGGGGTCTCCCTAGTCTCCACACAATTCGTCCTGCCCACACCATCCAGAGGATATTCACAGTCCTCCCATGCGGCCACTCTGTGCTCTCCTGAACCTTGGTGTATGTCCCTCCAGTTCCTTCAATACTTTTGGCCCTTTACTTCCACTTCATAGGACCTTGCGCTGATGTGCCTTATGCATGTGCCAAGACTCCATGTGGCATCCATTGCTTAAGGTGACAGGAGCACTCTAGCAGCATGGCCTTTTTTTATTACAGGCATGTTTTTAGCATGCTGGTCATAGTACTGTTTTGACTTCTCCTGATGTTGTCACGATCTGGTAATGGAGCGGACCAAAATGCAGCGAAGGTTCCAGTATACATACTTTTTAATGAACGTAGTGAAACTGGCACAAAACAATAAACAAAGAACAGACCATAACGCTGGTGTTGCATAACGCTGGTGTTGCACAACACAGGCACACACACAGAAATACCAACAATGACCCACAAAACCAGTGGGGAATTACAAACTTAAATATGGTCCCCAATTAGAGGTAACGAAGCTCAACTGCCTCTAATTGGGAACCATCAACAAAACCAAAACAAAGAAATACACCACATAGAACAAAAAAAACCTGATCACGTCCTGACCACAAACACCATAGAGCAGCCAAAAAGGGCTATCTATGGCCAGGACGTCACAGATGTGCACATGTGTGCCCGCACTTCCCTAATGACCTTTGGTGTGAGGAGCTTGGGAGCTGTTTGCAGCAGAGAGCGAGTGCGTCTAGACATTAAGCGCTGTACAGGACTGCTACTGAAGGCCTTTTGTGGAAGGATTTCTCTATGCCAAAATGGCTTGCTTCACATCTTTGCCGTCCTGCATAGCCTTTGTGATGAGAGCCGTTGCTATTTTCACAGCTGACTCAGCTTTCCCATTACTCTGACTGTGGTAGGTTGAAGAGGTCACATGATGGAATTCCCAGGCTTTCACAAACAAAGTCTTGACTCGTGAACTGGGGGACATTATCTGTAACTACACCACTGTCAGGTATGCCATATCTGCTGAACTGCTGCTTACAACAGTCGTTGATGCAAGCCGCTGTCTCAGCCTCCAGTATTTATGCTGCAGTAGTTTATGTGTCGGGGGTCTAGGGTCCATCTGTTATATCTGGAGTAATTCTCCTCTCTTATCCGGTGTCCTGTGTGAATTTAAGTATGCTCTCTCTAATTATCTCTCTTTTTCTCTTTCTTTCTTTCTCTCTCTCTCTTGGAGGATCTGAGCATTAGGACCATTTCTCAAGGCCTACCTGGCCTGATGACTCCTTGAAGTCCCCAGTCCACCTGCCCGGGTTGCTTCTTTAGTTTCAACTGTTCTGCCTGTTCCATGAACATTTAAAAATGTTGTCCATGTTCTGTTATAATCTGCACCTGGAACATCCAGAAGAGGACTGGCCACCCCTCACAGCCTGGTTCCTCTTTAGGTTTCTTCCTAGGTTCTGGCCTTTCTAGGGAGCTTTTCCTAACCACCAAGCTTTTACACCTGATTTGCTTGCTGTTTGGGGTTTTAGGCTGGGTTTCTGTACAGCACTCTGTGACATCAGCTGATGTAAAAAGGGCTTTATAAATACATTTGATTGATTGATTGATTGATTGTGTAAACCACTTTCTCCACCTCCCAAAAATCTGAGTAGTAGTCCACTATAATAACAAAATTAACGTTTTTGACTGTGAACAGATCCATTCCCACTTTAGGCCAAGGGTGTGCTGGTATGTCATGTGGCTGCAGCGTTTCCTTTTGCTGCTTGGGTAGATTAGCATTGCACATGCTGCACACGGCCACAAAGTTCTTGGGCCAGAATATTGAGTCTATGGATTACCTAAGGCTTTTCTACCCCTGACTGCCCTGCATGGATACGAGAGAGAATCATGGGGCATAGAGTTCCTGGCACTACCACCCTGTCGCCTTGGTAGACGACCTCTTCCTGCACTGTGAGTTTGTCTCTATGTCCAGTAGTCCCTAACCAGTACCTTTCCTTGTGTCTGGCCAGCCTCTTAGTATAAAAGACTGCAGCATTCGAGATGTCTTGCCCTCAGCTGAATGAGCTTTGATAGCATCCCATGTCTGCAGGGAAATGTTTTGACCAGTAGCATGGTTCACATCTTCAAACATTTGTCCGATATTGCGGGTGACTAGTTGTTGGTAGTGCTGGCCTGGTCAAGAAATCTGCAATGTGGAGTTCTATTCCTTTTTGTCAACTACCTCTAATTGATAACGTTGAAGCTTAGCATCATCCTTTGTAGTCGCTTTGAGGCAGACAGAAGATAACCTCCAGTGGCTTGTGGTCAGTGTGCACTGTGAAAGAGTCCCTGCCATGAAGGTATTAGTCAAAATGGTCACAAGCGAACACAATGGCTAGACACTTGTTTTCAATTTGGGCATATCCCTCTTCTATGGGTGTCAATGTGCTTGAAGCAAATGCAATGGGCTGTCCCTTCTGCAGGGGCTCTGCCCCTAGACCTTTGTCACTTGCATCACATTGTAGCGTCACTTCTTTCAGAGTGGTCATAGTACCCAAGTATTTGTTGGTGTATGTGAATGACTCACATCAGAGAGTTAGATAAGGTGCTTGCATAATCATTTACTCCGGTAGTAAGTCATGTCTGACATCCTATTCAGGTACTGATAATGCACCTGTATATCTATCATAGATAGTCGGCCTACTAGCTCCATCTCTGGGTTGGCATGATGCCCATTATCTCAACAGAAGTAAAGACCCCTGCCAAATAATATCAACATTTATATTTAGTTTTGCTGAAATGATTTGCCTTCTGTAAGTAAAAAAATATCACAGAGTGTTATGTCATTCTGTTACCAAAACCCTAAATATCTTTAAGATATTTTCTAATTTCTCTCCCTCATGAGGAGATGAGATCTGTTAACCACTTGCCAGTCAGGAAATTAATTTAATAGAAGGACAGGATAATCTTCTAAGTCGTTTGGCAATCCAAGGAAAGCTATGTTTACGCCAAATGAACAAGAGGCCAATGTTGTCAGTCGTGGGCCAAAACCACATAACCGTATGATCTCATTTAACATAGACATTAATCCTTGTGAAGATGATATTATTTTTGGAGTGGCTGCGGGTCCGAATTCTCTGGAACCCTCTTCCCAAACGTTAAAGGCCTGAAGCTTCTGCGCATGTGCGAGATTCTCTACTTTATGCAGTCTCTGCTCTACTCTGGCGAATTTCAGTGATAGAAATGGAGAATGGTGCTTGTTTAATAAAGTTAGATTAAAGCTGAATCAATGTCTGCAAAATCACATAATGATAGTATTTTACAGAATAGAATATAATAACATAGTATAACGTTACTGTAAGACAAAAAAAAACACTTAATTTCTTATGAGATTTTAGGATAATTGTGCGAATGGTCGCATTTTTCTCTCATGCAGCCAAAACTCAACTGTATACACCACAGGGCGGTTACCTTCGGAATCGCAGCCTCTGCCTCTTTCTTTTGTGCAAATTGTGGACCTAGCCATGCATGTCCGTTGCCCATATCCCAGAAACACATACCTAAATACATGCACAAACACACATTCCCCTTATACAAATAATCGTCTGGTTTGCAGGATCCGTGACGAATTACTGACGCATGCTTGTGGTTTCTAGCCTCCCTCAGAGGCCATGGCCTCACTAGGGTCCAAGAATCCTGGAATATTGACCTCTCATAGCCATCTGCTGCTCTGTGAGACACATCCCCACATGCTGTGGAGGAACACAAACAAAGACACTGTAGAGCCAGAGTCATGTCACAGACCCATACCATGAGAACACCAAGGGATCCTGTGCATATCAAATAAAGAAATAAAGAAAAATGGTTGCATGCGCTGAAAACAACAGGTGTAGACCTTACAGTGAAATGCTTACTTACAAACCCTTAACCAGCAATGTAGTTTTAAGAAAAATAAGTGTTAAGAAAGTATTTACTAAAATGAAGTAAAAAAAAATAAAGAAGAAAAATAGAAGCAGCAATAAAATAACAGTAGCGAGGCTATATACAGGTGGTACCGTTAAAGAGTCAATGTGCGGGCCACAGGTTAGTCGAGGTAATTGAGGTAATATGGTTGTTGTGGGTCATGTAGGGTTAATTTACCTGATGAAGACCATGTTGGTCGAAACGTTGTTTGTGTATCACAGTGTTTTATAAAATAATCAACTGGGTGCAGCAAAAAAGTGAGCGGGCATTCCCTTTCCTTCTATGCACCAGACCCAGACAGGTCTTAGGAAATCAGAGTGAATGTGTCCTATCTTCCTGTTAGGATCTCATAGAATTACTATGTTATGGAATGCCTATGACCTCACACTACCAATATGTTTGGCCTCGGTAGCATCCGGCTCCTACAGTATAGAGGTGTTCTCATTGACAAAAGCCTATTGACAGGATACAAACTTACGCAGGTGCTCCTGGTGTATCACAACAAACCTCCTACCATTAGCTTTACATTCCTCTCTCCTACACCTCTCAACAGCAGGAAAAGGGAGAGTCTTGGTCTTGGTCACCATTGGTCTGAAGTGTTGAAGTGAAGTGTTGTTAACGGCAGCGATCTGTGGCAACATGCAGGAATGCTCTGAGGCACATCTGCACACACATCAGTGCCAAGAAAGTGTCTAAATATGAGTGTGTGCTCTCAGGAATGAGTGCGTGCCATGGATGGGTTTGTGAATACCACAACTTATGTAGGCCGAGGACTGTGATTAGTAACATGGTGCCTGGGCTCATCGACTACATGTGTTAATTTTGTAATGTAGTTGTTATAAAAGGAATTGTAGATTGTGACTAAAGAGTCACATTGTTTTGTTTGTGTGTAAAATGTATATATATATATATTTCACCTTTTTTTAACCAGGTAGGCTAGTTGAGAACAAGTTCTCATTTACAACTGCGACCTGGCCAAGATAAAGCACAGCAGTTCGACACATACAACAACAAAGAGTTACACATGGAATAAACAAACATACATTCAATAATACAGTAGAACATTTTTCAAAAAGTCTATATACAGTGAGTGCAAATGAGGTAAGATAAGGGAGGTAGGGCAATAAATAGGCCATGGTGGCGAGGTAATTACAATATAGCAATTAAACACTGGAATGGTAGATGTGTAGAAGTTGAATGTGCAAGTTACTGGGGTGTAAAGGAGCAAGATAAATAAATAAATACAGTATGGGGATGAGGTAGTAGGTTGGGCTGTTTACAGATGGGCTATGTGCAGGTGCAGAGATCTGTGAGCTGCACAGACAGCTGGTGCTTAAAGCTAGTGAGGGAAATATGAGTCTCCAGCTTCAGTGATTTTTGTAGTTCGTTCCAGTCATTGGCAGCAGAGAACTGGAAGGAAAGGCGGCCAAAGGAGGAATTGGCTTTGGGGGTGACCAGTGAGATATACCTGCTGGAGCGTGTGCTACGGGTGGGTGCTGCTATGGTGACCAGTGAGCTGAGATAAGGCGGGGCTTTACCTAGCAAAGACTTGTATATGACCTGGTGACAATGGGTTTGACGACGAGTATGAGGCGAGGGCCAGCCAACGAGAGCGTACAGGTCGCAGTGGTGGGTAGTATATGGGGCTTTGGTGACAAAACGGATGGCACTGTGATAGACTGCATTCAATTTGTTCAGTAGAGTGTTGGAGGCTATTTTATAAATGACATCGCCGAAGTCGAGGATTGGTAGGATGGTCAGTTTTACGAGGGTATGTTTGGCAGCATGCGTGAAGGATGCTTTGTTGCGAAATAGGAAGCCGATTCTAGATTTAATTTTGGATTGGAGATGCTTAATGTGAGTCTGGAAAGAGAGTTTACACTCTAACCAGACACCTAGGTATTTGCAATTGTCCACATATTCTAAGTCAGAACCGTCCAGAGTAGTGATGCTGGACGGGCGGTCAGGTGCGGGCAATGATCGGTTGAAGAGCATGCATTTAGTTTTACTTGCATTTAAGAGCAGTTGGAGGCCACGGAAGAAGAGTTGTATGGCATTGAACCTCGTCTAGAGGTTAGTTAACAGTGTCCAAAGAAGGGCCAGAAGTATACAGAATGGTGTCGTCTGCATAGAGGTGGATCTGAGAATCACCAGCAGCAAGAGCGAAATCATTGATGTATACAGAGAAGAGAGTCGATCCGAGAATTGAACCCTGTGTCACCCCCATAGAGACTGCCAGAGGTCCGGACAACAGGTCCTCCGATTTGACACACTGAACTATCAGAGAAGTAGTTGGTGAACCAGGCGAGGCAATCATTGGAGAAACCAAGGCTGTTGAGTCTGCCAATAAGAATGTGGTGATTGGCAGAGTCGAAAGCCTTGGCCAGGTCGATGAATATGGCTGCACAGTAATATCTCTTATCGATGGCGGTTATGTTATCGTTTAGGACCTTGAGCGTGGCTGAGGTGCATCCATGACCAGCTCTGAAACCAGATTGCATAGCAGAGAAGGTACGGTGGGATTCGAAATGGTCGGTAATCTGTTTGTTAACTTGGCTTTCGAAGACCTTAGAAAGACAGGGTATGATAGATATAGGTCTGTAGCAGCTTGGGTCTAGAGTGTCTCCCCCTTTGAAGAGGGGGATGACCGCGGCAGCTTTCCAATGTTTGGGGATCTCAGATGATACGAAAGAGAGGTTGAACAGGCTAGTAATAGGGGTTGCAACAATTTTGGCAGATAATTTTAGAAAGAGAGTGTCCAGATTGTCTAGCCCGGCTGATTTGTAGGGGTCCAGATTTTGCAGCTCTGTCAGAACATCACCTATCTGGATTTTGGTGAAGGAGAAATGGGGGAGGCTTGGGCGAGTTGCTGTGGGGAGTGCAGGGATGTTGACCAGGTTAGGGGTAGCCAGGTGGAAAGCATGGCCAGCCGTAGAAAAGTGCTTATTGAAGTTCTCAATTATAGTGGATTTGTCGGTGGTGACAGTATTTCCTAGTCTCAATGCAGTGGGCAGCTGGGAGGAGGTGCTCTTATTCTCCATGGACTTTACATTGTCCCAGAACTTTTTGGAGTTTGTGCTACAGGATGCAAATTTCTGCTTGAAAAAGCTAGCCTTAGCTTTCCTAACTGCCTGTGTATATTGGTTCCTAACTTCCCTGAAAAGTTGCATATCATGGGGGCTATTGAATGCTAATGCAGAATGCCACAGGATGTTTTTGTGCTGGTCAAGGGCAGTTAGGTCTGGAGAGAACCAAGGGCTATATCTGTTCCTGGTTCCATTTTTTTTAAAGGGGCATGCTTATTTAACATGGTGAGGAAGGCACTTTTAAAGAATGACCAGGCATCCTCTACTGACGGATGAGGTCAATATCCTTCCAGGATACCCGGGCCAGGTCGATTAGAAAGGCCTGCTCGCTGAAGTGTTTTAGGGAGGGTTTGACAGTGATGAGGGGTGGTCGTTTGACCGCAGACCCATTACGGATGCAGGCAATGAGGCAGTGATCGCTGAGATCTTGGCTGAAAACAGTAGAGGTTTATTTGGAGGGCAAGTTGGTTAGGATGATATCTATGAGGGTGCCCGTGTTTACGGATTTGGGGTTGTACCTGGTGGGTTCATTGATAATTTGTGTGAGATTGAGGGCATCAAGCTTAGATTGTAGGATGGCCGGGGTGTTAAGCATGCCCCAGTTTTGGTCACCTAGCAGCACGAGCTCTGAGGA
The DNA here is from genome assembly GCA_030435695.1 of Brachymystax lenok tsinlingensis. Classification (NCBI taxonomy): domain Eukaryota; kingdom Metazoa; phylum Chordata; class Actinopteri; order Salmoniformes; family Salmonidae; genus Brachymystax; species Brachymystax lenok. Next base: position 37,717,731 of record CM059813.1, read on the forward strand.
TAAATGGGGGGCAATCCGTTCACATAGAGTGTCAAGGGCATAGCTAGGGGCAGAGGGTGGTCTATAGCAAGCGGCAACGGTGAGAGACTTGTTTCTGGAAAGGTGGATTTTTAAGAGTAGAAGCTCTAATTGTTTTGGTACAGACCTGGATAGTACGACAGAACTCTGCAGGCTATCTCTGCAGTAGATTGCAACACCGCCCCCTTTGGCAGTTCTATCTTGTCAGAAAATGTTATAGTTAGGGATGGAAATGTCTTGGTTTTTGGTGGTCTTTCTAAGCCAGGATTCAGACACGGCTAGGACATCCGGGTTGACAGAGTGTGCTAGGGCAGTGAATAAAACAAACTTAGGGAGGAGGCTTCTAATGTTAACATGCAAGAAACCAAGGCTTTTACAGAAGTCAACAAATGATACCGCCTGGGGATTGGGAGTGGAGCTAGGCACTGCAGGGCCTGGATTAACCTCCACATCACCAGAGGAACAGAGGAGGAGTAGGATAAGGGTACAGCTAAAGGCTAAAAGGACTGGTCGTCTAGTACGTTCAGAACAGAGAGTAAAAGGAGCTGATTTATGGGTACGGTAGAATAGATTCAAGGCATAATGTACAGACAAAGGTATGGTAGGCTGTGAATTCAGTGGGGTTAAACCTGTGCATAGAGTGACAATGAAAGAGATATTGTCTCTAGAAATATCATTTAAACCAGATGATGTCACCGCATGTTTATTAACTGAAAAGGAGAAGAAAATGTCTCAGTTATACAAACCTCAGTCATCAGCTATGCATATACAGCAGAGGAGACATCATGATGCTGAGAACTGAAGCCCACTTTAGTCTGGAAATGTACTTTAGAAATCACAGAAAAAAGTGGTGGCCACAAGTATTCTCCCAGTCTTTTTCTAACCTCTTTCATCACCTCTGTGTCTCTCCCACCATCTCTCTTTCATCAGAACGGTCCCTCCACAGGGTGATGATGGGACTAGACAGGACCTCGTTTGGGAGAGCCAAGTATATCAGTGTGGACGTCGGTGGGGAAGTTTGCATGAGTGGCCTTGTGGAGGTTAAGACAACACTAGTGGCTGTCCGCTGCGCTGTTAGGGACTTGTGATACTGCCAGTAGGGTTGACTTGTGATACAGCGAGTTGGGTTGACTTGTGATACTGCCAGTTGGGTTGACCTTTGATACAGCGAGTTGGGTTGAATTGTGATACTGCCCGTTGGGTTGACTTGTGATACTGCCAGTTGGGTTGACTTGTGATACTGCCAGTTGGGTTGACCTTTGATACAGCGAGTTGGGTTGAATTGTGATACTGCCAGTTGGGTTGACTTGTGATACTGCCAGTAGGGTTGACTTGTGATACTGCCAGTAGGGTTGACTTATGATACTACCAGTAGGGTTGACTTGTGATACTGCCAGTTGGGTTGACTTGTGATACTGCCAGTAGGGTTGACTTGTGATACAGCCAGTTGGGTTGACTTGTGATACTGCCAGTTGGGTTGACTTGTGATACAGCCAGTAAGGTTGACTTGTGATACTGCCAGTTGGGTTGACTTTTGATACTGCCAGTTGGGTTGACTTGTGATACTGCCAGTAGGGTTGACTTGTGATACAGCCAGTTGGGTTGACTTGTGATACTGCCAGTAGGGTTGACTTGTGATACTGCCAGTTGGGTTGACTTGTGATACTGCCAGTAGGGTTGACCTGTGATACTGCCAGTTGGGTTGACTTGTGATACTGCCAGTAGGGTTGACCTGTGATACTGCCAGTTGGGTTGACTGGCACTGTCCATGTACTAGAAAGCTGGGTTTGGTTTGGCTGGTCTAGCAGTGGGAGCTGCCTATTTGCTGTCCGTGGAGGCTGAAGACGCAGAGCCATTAGCAGTAGTTATAGGAGAAAGTAACTAAGCTTGGCCTAGGCTATGGGCAAGTAGCATGGATGAATTGATAACAGGAGAAATATAAGTCGCTCTGGATAAGAGCGTCTGCTAAATTACTCAAATATTACAGCAGTTTACCTAAGTAGTAAAATAACCAGTGTTTGGAGGTTCTGGCGTGCCCAAAGTAAAATGCCTGTTACTCAGGCCCAGAAACTAGGATATGCACATAATTAGTAGTATTGGATAGAAAACACTCTGAAGTTTCTACAACTGTTCGAATAATGTCTGTGAGTATAACATAACTGATTTGGCAGGCGAAAACCCAAGAACAATCCATCTGGAAAATGGGATTTTGTGATGTGACAGTTTTCTCTTTGACATGCTATTCAATACAGAGGGATTTAGCTCCCAGATTGCAGTTCCTATGGCTTCCACTAGATGTCAACAGTCTTTAGACATGGTTTCAGGCTTGTTTTTTTTTTTAAACAATGAGTAATAGCTGTTTTTCCTGGTGGACCATGGAGTGGACTGTACTGTTTGGCGCGTGTGATTGAGTGCTTCGTTATTTTCCTTTTCTATTGAGCAATATTATTGTTTATTTAAATATTAGGGTACCTGGGGTTTGATTAGAAACATCAGAGGAAGATCTTCAAAGGTAAGCGACTTATTTTATTGCTATTTCTGAGTTTTGTGACACCACTGCTGTTATGAACTTATGCTAATGGAGGGAATTATGCGGGGCGCTGTCCTCAGACAATCAAATGCTATTCTTTCGCCGTAAAGCCTTTTTAAAAGCTGACAACGCTGTTAGATTAACAAGATTCTAAGCTTTTGAATGGTGTACAACACTTGTATTTTCATGAATGTTTAATAATACTATATTTGTACTTTGAATTTGGCGCTCTGCATTTCACCGGATGTTGTCAAAATCAAGTTAAGAGCAGGCTAAGAAATAGTGCATTGTGTTTCTGGGTGAAGGGTTAGACAGGGTAAGAATTGGAGCAATCAACTGTCATGCCTATCAGGTGACGGTAACCCAGGCAACAACTGAAAGCATGCAGTGGGAGGGCGTTTCTATCCAGACTCCACCCTCTGGTCTAGCCCTATGGATTGTAGAGTGGAAGTGAACTAACCTACAAAAGTTCCCTCCCTAAATCGAAATGAAACCACTGTGGAATGCACATACACTCCCTGTTACACACCCTCACACTCAGCCATGCCCGTCGATCAAGTAAATGCTTCTTCCTGTTTTTTGCGAGTTCGCTCTCTGTTTTGTCTCGTTTGGCTAAATTGGGCTTAGTGGGAGCTCCTGGAGAGAATGTACTGACGGAAGTTTGAGCAGAACAACATAGCTGCTAGACAGGAAGGGCTCTTTGTAAACCTTTACAGGACTTTTTTGAGTGGGTGAGTTTTGACGGTGCCCATGAGATCAGCCCCCAGGGGGGTTGTTGAGTAGGGGGTTAGGGGGAAGGGAGGAGGTGAGTGTGTGCCTGGGAGGTGAAGAGAGAATTTAATATTCCTTCCCCCTGGACTGGAGCAACCCAAAGCAGACAGACAGAGACTCTTCCCGATGGATCTGAGGGGGAAACCATACCTAGAATTCCCACAGACTGTTGAAGAGTAAACGTCACACACATCCTGACCAAAGGAAAGGAGAAGGGCCTGGAGGAGCATGGAAGCACTGAGGGAGTCTTTTCTGCATTTGACCTTTCAGATGTCCACGTACAAGAGGGCCACTCTGGACGAGGATGACCTGGTGGACTCCACCGGAGATGAGATCTACCCCTCCTCTGCCATGCAGGTAGGCACAACTATTCCTTTGTATAAACATTTTCGACAAACTCTGACACATGCCAAGCCTGTCTAGAGACACACTCATTCTGCTTCTTTTGTTGTTATGATCTGCTTGCATTGTATGACAAATTCCATTCCATTCCAAAGAAATTCATAACCATTGAGCTAATCGAATTCCAGATTTTCTATTGTCTTTGTGAGGACAATGAGCGCCATGCTATTTCCTGACAGCCTGCTATTCTCTGTCAGCCATGTGCTACGTTTAACATTAAGGACTACTTGAAGAGAAAGACTTCAGTCTCAGGAGGAACCCTTTTATGAAAACAAACTGCCCTTTACAGCGGCCCATACAGTATCTGCATTTCTGGGTGCTTCAAAAAGCCTGGATAATCAGTTGCAGAGCCCAGAAGAAACAACAGTCTTAAACCTCTGAAATAACCATTGTGCAGGATCCTTCTTTCTCCCCTGCACTAAGTAGAACAGAGATATATCCACAACTGATTAAGTAGGAGAATGCAGAACAACATACTGCACATACTGTGGATTGTTGTTTTTTGGATTATCATAGAAACAAACATAACTGTAGATAGAGAAAGGTATATTGAAGACACTGTTGCCAAATTATTTTAGAGGCTACAACAACAGTAGCTATGTAACTGAAACCAAAACAGGTTATACAATGGACCTGCGCTGTCTGTCAGTGGCTTCACACATGTCTGCCTACAAGTCTTCTCAATTGCACACATCAATACAGATTACAAGTTCAAACCCACCCAAACCTCAAAGTCTGGAGGATTGGGAAGCCTGTGGCGGCTTTGGCACCAGGGCTGCTCACATTCAGTGTGACATCTGAACTTTGCCTTAGTTAATGGGACTAAATCGAATTCTTTAATAGGTCTGGGATAATTGATTTTTGCGGTATGTGTACAGCTCAGTGAGGGGAAGCCACATTAATTCCTATAGTAATTGAGCAGATCTAAAACTCAAGTGAGCTTTCAGTAAACACAGTCAGGCTGACATGTAAAAAACATGACCATGTCCTAGTTCATCCATTGTGGTTAGTGCACAATGCATTTTAATGATGCCTGCTGAAGAACTATAAAGAAAGGAACAAAATATGAATACATGACCTTTATATAGAGGGGTGTTGAAAGGCATTATTGTGTGGTAGCCATTATCTATTGTAATATACCATGTGAGTCATTTCAACCATAACCAATACATTTTAGTCACACAGTATTAGCACTACTGCCTCTGGTGTTCAGTGTATCATCTCTGGCCAGAAAGAAGATACCATTCATCATAGGAGCATAGAACATAGAGTGGTTTGTTTGCCTGAGTACTGTGGTTAAGGGTTGTATAACAATCATTGTAACCATTACGCACAGTAACCAGTGTATGTGTGTCTATGGAGATGACACTGTGGTGCTCATTGCTGTGTGTGTGTTTGTGTGTGTGTGTTTCTGTACAGGTTACACTGCGACATGGCCCTGGTCCCAGGTGTTGGGCTGAGAAGACACACACTGAGAGGAGGCTGTTGGTCTTAGTGTGTGCTCTGTCTGTTGCCTTGTTCTTCTCTCTCATCACTGTCGGGATCTTCTACAAAGAGAGTGAGTGGCTGAGATTGTTAAGCCTGATTTGGCTAAATAATCCTGAAAAGAATTGACCAAACAACAAAATATCTATTATAATCACCATTAAAGCCTGTAAATGTTAATTGTTTAACATTATTCCTTTTTTTTGGTACTTCTATAATTCATATAATCTGACAAAACGTACCTGGGTACAAATCTTTACTGAAAGATTTTCTCAGCTCAGTATTAGTTTCCTTGTATTTTGAGAAGGGAAGCAAATGCCCCTTCCTCCTATTCAACCACATATCAGCCCACATGACAAATCCCCCGCTGTATGTTATGAGAACCGACACAAGAATGTGCTTTTACTACACCGTTCACTTTCCACTCCTTTTATTCAGCTCCTGTTATTCATGACCCAAAGTCCAGTTAGTGCATTCTCATTCTGTCTCATGTCTATATTGATCATTGATGAAAAAGTGTTAAACTTATTGTCCTTAAAGAAACGTAGACTTATGTACAACATAGCCTCAAACATAGACATGAGACAGAATGCACTAACTAGACTTTGGGTCATGAATTATTATCCCTCTAAAAATATAAAGATGTTTTCCACATCTTCTCCCAAAATAACATAAAGGTAGTTGCCAAATGCCCCTGGGCTGTAAATCAGCTTTTGCAACTAGGCCCTTAAAAATTCCAGAGCATTTTCTAATAAAATACTGTATTATCCATCTCATTATTCAGACCAGTGAAATAGAAAGAATACTCCATGAACATCCGTTTACACTTCAGCTTTCACAGCCAGTTAATGTATGGCAATCACGTCAAAGCCAACGAATGCCCATCTTAGAACCAATGGCAGCATCGGACAATGGCCTGCTGAGAATTTTCCACAACCGTGCCTCGACATTGTCCATGAGACAGGGAACCCAGAGAGATGGGCTTGGCTGGGTGACCCTGCACCTGTGGAGAACATTCAGGTGTGACAGGTGCAGGCCAGTGGCAAGAGCAGTGCATCAGGACCAGCTGTTGGAACAGTGGGACAATGACTGACAGTGACCTCGTCTGTGGCACAACCTCTCGATGGGCAGCCCTGGGTTTAGAGAAGGAAAAATTATTTTTCTTTGAGGTTATATATTTTTTGCAGTTACCTGTTGAAAAAAATGATTTCCAAATGGTCTGAAAACATCCATGTCGTGACATATTTTGAATTATTTATTGAAGGACCTTGAAATATACTAGCTGTTTAAGCAAATAAATAGTGGCGTCCATGTTGAGGCTGAAGTAGCACAGTGCCTATAAGAGGTATCTGATACAGTATGTTTAGTTGTCTTGTCCCACTCCCTGTTGGTAGCTCACCCTGGCATGTGTCTGACGGAGCCATGCATTACTGTGGCCAGTGCTGTGATGGGAGCCCTGGACCACTCGGTGGACCCCTGCCATGACTTCTACAACTTTGCCTGTGGGGGATGGGTGAGGAACAACCCCCTTCCTGAGGGAAAGTCACGCTGGGGTCCCTTCAGCAACCTATGGGAGCGCAACATGGCCGTCATGAAGCACCTGCTGGGTAAGGTTTCTCCTCAGGGGGTGGGGTGCCCCTCTCACCTTTAACAACCTAGAGAAATATAAACAAACAGTTAGCTAGTTCTTATTGCCCCACTGTTCTCTCTACATTTTTTGTTATCCCATTGTAATGTAAGATACGTTTGTAGAAGACTTAACTCTGAAACCTGTTGTGTTTGGCAGAGAACACCACCATGAAGGGGCTGAGCAAGGCTGAGGAGAAGGCCCAGATGTATTACAAGGCCTGTATGAATGAGACTAAGATTGAGGAGTTAGGGGCTCAGCCTCTACAGGAGCTCATCAATCAGGTGAGTTAACTCATCAAGAGGCATCCTCATCCAGTCTTCTGCCATAGCTTATATGTGCATAGGGCTATGTTTATGATGTGCTAATAGATGTGTAAAATGTTCTTTATGATATACAGTTAATTACCCTAAATGTATCAAATGCCCTGATATAAAGGATCACCACCTCTCAGGTTTTAAGTGAGCCTTTCTCTGAAGGAGATCATAAATGTTTTCTTTCAGACGGGGGGATGGGCCCTAACCGGCTCCTGGGACAAAAACAATTTCCAGGAGGTTCTACGCACAGTGTCGGCCAACTACCGCTGCTCCCCATTCTTCACTGTGTTTGTCAGCACTGACTCCAAAAGCTCCAACAGCAATATTATCCAGGTGAGAGAAGAGCTAGTGGCCCCAGTGGCTCCAAAGCTCAGTGGCTGTAGGCCCAGGTACTCCCACAGGCCTCCTCCTCACTCCTTTAGCTTTTGATTTACATTCCTATTTACATTTGTCAAAAGATCATCAAACATTACTTATCCCCAAATCTGCTCAGAGAGGATTGACATATACATTTACATGCTCTTTTAAAAAAATATGTGCAGAGGGACATTAGAAATTGTAAGGTTAATCGAAGCTGCAGTATACTGTAGAGTAGATCCTGCACTACTATACTATCAAAGAAAGAGGCTCACTTTGCTGAGAGTGCTGAAATGTTTAAATTGAGTGTGAGATGGTAGTCATGAACTGTTCCTCTTACATACAGGTGGATCAATCCGGGCTGGGGCTCCCCTCACGGGATTACTACCTTAACAAAACGGCCAATGCAAAGGTACTGACAGGCGGCCGCACTATGGCACTGTGGTGAATGGGGGCTTAAAGATTGTAGAATGATGACAGACAGGGTAAGGGAGGACATAGGAAATTAACTTTATAAATTGGTACACTATACTGAGAAACCTATCTCGCTAGATATGTGTTTCATTAGGAATAGAAAATATCCAAAGCGGCAGTACAAACCCTACAATACCCCACTTGGACAGAACATGTATAAATAATATAGAAAGAATGTATAGCTCAAGGGATAACTCTGTGCTTGTAGTAGTCAGTATTTTCCTAGCGCTGGATTGTGTTTTTAAATTAATTTAACCAACATTTCTTCCCCTGTGCTTCCCACTTGGTCTCGGCAGTATCTGAATGCATACCTAGACTTCCTGGTAGAGTTAGGGGTCCTGTTGGGGGGCTCAGAGGAGACGTCCAGATCGCTGATGCAAGAGATTGTGGACTTTGAGACCACCCTGGCCAACATCACCGTACCCCAGGAGGAGAGGAGGGACGAAGAGCTCATCTACCATAAGATCCAGGCAAAGGATCTGGCGGTCAGTACCCGTCTCTCTACTGCTTCAGCTGATCCAAGCATCATGTCAACACCAGATATCCACCTGCAGTATCACTAGATACAAACCTACAGTAGATGACTCCCAGATTGAGATGTATTAATAAAAGTGCAATTAGCATAGATTGTATTTAGGTTTAACAGTGCTTTTTGCAAGGTCTTTCTTCCTGCTTTCTATTCATACCTACTGAAAAAAAAATACAAATAAATATCTGATAGGACAGGTGCACCAGTAGATATCATTGTTTCTTTGTGTTTCTGTAGACCTTGGCTCCTGCGGTGGACTGGATGCCCTACCTCACAGATTTGTTTGCTCCTGTACCCCTCAATGACTCTGAGCCTGTGGTGGTGTACGCCAAGGACTACCTCCAGAAGGTCTCTGACCTCATTGCCAGCACTAACAAGAGGTTAAAACCACTTTCTAGCCCTGCCTTCCACTCATTATTCATATTTGAATGGTGATGGACAGCACTATGTAATGAAGGTAACCATTGAGATGAAATGGTTTATGTAAGATTTCACATCAGTCCAGCAGTGATATTATATGAGCAGAGGGGACATTATAAAACATTATGCAAACTACAGTGGCAAGAAAAATTATGTGAACCCTTTGGAATTACCTGGATTTCTGCATACATTAGTCATCAAATTTGATCTGATCTTCATCTAAGTCACAACAATAGACAAACATAGTGTGCTTAAACTAATAACAGACAAATTATTGTATTTTTCTTGTCTATATTGAATACAAAATTTAAACATTCACAGTGTAGGTTGAAAATGTATGTGAACCCCTAGGCTAATGACTTCTCCAAAAGCTAATTGGAGTCAGGAGTCAGCTAACCTGGAGTCTAATCAATGAGACAAGATTGGAGATGTTGGTTAGAGCTGCCTTGCCCTTTAAAAAACACTCACAAAATTTGAGTTTGCTATTCACAAGAAGCATTGTCTGATGTGAACCATGCCTCAAACAAAAGAGATCTCAGAAGACCAAAGATTAAGAATTGTTGTCTTGCATAAAGCTGGACACGTTATCAGAGTCGGTACAGCCACCCGGTTTCTTCACGCATCGCGCCGACAGAAACAAACATCTCTCTGCTAAGAAGAAGGGTGGGGGTGTATGCCTTATGATTAACAAGTCGTGGTGTGATCATAACAACATACAGGAACTCATGTCCTTTTGTTCACTTGACCTAGAATTCCTACCAAGAGAATTCTACCGAGAGAATTCTCTTCGATTATAATCCCAGCCATGTATATCCCCCCCAAGCAGCCACCTCGGCGGCCTTGAAAGAACTTCACAGGACTCTGGAAACCACATATCCCGAGGCTGCATTTATTGTAGCTGGGGATTTTAACAAGGCTAATCTGAAAACAAGGCTCCCTAAACTTTATCAGCATATCGAATGCGCGACCCGGGCTGGTAAAACTCTGGATCAATGCTACTCTAATTTCCGCGACGCATACAAAGCCTTCCCTCGCCCTCCTTTCGGAAAATCTGACCACGACTCCATTTTGTTGCTCCCAGCCTATAGACAGAAACTAAAACAGGAAACGCCCGTGCTCAAGTCTGTTCAACGCTGGTCCGACCAATCTGATTCCACATTTCAAGATTGCTTCGATCACGTGGACTGGGATATGTTCCGGATAGCATCGGACAATAACATTGATGAATACGCTGATTCAGTGAGCAAGTTTGTTAGCAAGTGCATCGGTGATGTGGAACCCACGGTGAATATTAAAACTTTCCCCAACCAGAAACCGTGGATTGATGGCAGCATTCGCGCAAAACTGAAAGCGCAAACCACTGCTTTTAATCATTGCAAGGTGACAGGAAACATGACCGAATACGAACAGTGTAGCTATTCCCTCCGCAAGGCAATCAAACAAGCTAAGCGTCAGTATAGAGACAAAGTAGAGTCGCAATTCAACGGCTCAGACACGAGACGTATGTGGCAGGGTCTACAGTCAATCACGGACGACAAAAAGAAAATCAGCCCTGTCGCGGACACCGATGTCTTGCTCTCAGACAAACTAAACAACCTCTTTGCTCGCTTTTTTAGGACAATACAGTGCCACTGACACGGCCCGCTACCAAAACCTGCAGGCTCTCCTTCACCGCAGCCAACGTGAGTAAAACATTTAAATATGTTAACCCTCGCAAGGCTGCCGGCCCAGACGGCATCCCTAGCCGCGTCCTCAGAGCATGCGCAGACCAGCTGGCTGGCTGGTGTGTTTACAGACATAGTCAATCAATCCCTATCCCAGTCTGCTGTTCCCACATGCTTCAAGAGGGCCACCATTGTTCCTGTTCCCAAGAAAGCTAAGGTAACTGTGCTAAACGACTATCGCCCCGTAGCACTCACTTCCGTCATCATGAAGTGCTTTGAGACTAGTCAAGGATCATATCCCCTCCATCCTACCTGACACCCTAGACCAACTCTCAATTTGCTTACCGCCCCAATAGGTCCACAGACGACGCAATCGCAATCACACTGCACACTGTCCTAACCCATCTGCACAAGAGGATAACCTTTGTAAGAATGCTGTTCATCGATTACAGCTCAGCATTCAACACCATAGTACCCTCCAAACTCGTCATTAAGCTTGAGACCCCTTGAGACCCTGTCATTAAGCTTGAGACCCTTGAGACCCCGCCCCTTGCAACTGGGTCCTGGACTTTCTGACGGGCTGCCCCCAGGTGGTGAGGGTAGGAAACAACATCTCCACCCCGCTGATCCTCAACACTGGGGCCCCAAAAGGGTGCGTTCTCAGCCCTCTCCTGTACTCCCTGTTCACCCATGACTGCGTGGCTATGCACGCCTCGACACTACAGTGGTAGGCTTGATCACCAACAACGACGAGGGCCTACAGGGAGAAGGTGTGGGCCCTCGAAGTTTGGTGTCAGGAAAATAACCTCACACTCAACGTCATCAAAACAAAGGAGATGATCGTGGACTTCAGGAAACAGCAGAGGGAGCACCCCCCCCTATCCACATCGACGGGACAGTAGTGGAGAAGGTGGAAAGTTTTAAGTTCCTCGTACACATCACGGACAAACTGAAATGGTCCACCCACACAGACAGCGTGGTGAAAAAGGCGCAACAGCGCCTCTTCAACCTCAGGAGGCTGAAGAAATTTGTTTGTCACCAAAAACACTCACAAACTTTTACAGATGCACAATCGAGAGCATCCTGTCGGGCTGTATCACCGCCAGGTACGGCAACTGCTCCGCCCACAACCGTAAGGCTCTCCAGAGGGTAGTGAGGTCTGCGCAACGCATCACCGGGGGCAAACTGCCTGCCCTCCAGGACACCTACACCACCCGATGTCACAGGAAGGCCAAAAAGATCATCAAGGACAACAACCACCCGAGCCACTGCCTGTTCACCCTGCTATCATCCAGAAGGCGAGGTCAGTACAGGTGCATCAAAGCTGGGATCGAGAGACTGAAAAACAGATTCTATCTCAAGGCCATCAGACTGTTAAACAGCCATCACTAACATTGAGTGGCTGCTGCCAACATACAGACTCAATCTCTAGCCACTTTAATAATTGGATGTAATAAATGTATCACTAGTCACTTAAACAATACCACTTTATATAATGTTTACATACCCTACATTACTCATCTCATATGTATATACTGTACTCTATACCATCTACTGCATCTTGCCTATGCCGTTCGGCCAACGCTCATCCATATATTTATTTGTACATATTCTTAATAATTCCCTTACACTTGTGTGTATAAGATAGTTGTTGTGAAATTGTTAGATTACTTGTTAGATATTACTGCACGGTCGGAACTAGAAGCACAAGCATTTCGCTACACTCGCATTAACATCTGCTAACCATGTGTATGTGACCAATAAATTTGATTGGATTTGATTTGAAACGGTTACAAAAGTATCTCTAAAAGCCTTGATGTTCATCAGTCCACGGTAAGACAAATTGTCTATAAATAGAGAAAGTTCAGCACTGTTGCTTCTCTCCCTAGGAGTGGCCGTCCTGCAAAGATGACTGCAAGAGCACAGCGCAGAATGCTCAATGAGGTTAAGGAGAATCCTAGAGTGTCAGCTAAAGACTTACATAAATCTCTGGAACATGCTAACATCTCTGTTGACGAGTCTAAGACACGTAAAACACTAAACAAGAATGGTGTTTATGGGAGGACACCACGGAAGAAGCCACTTCTGTCCAACAAAAACTTTGCTGCACGTCTGAAGTTTGTGAAATTGCACCTGGATATTCCACAGCGCTACTGGCAAAATATTCTGTGGACAGATGAAACTACAGTTGAATTGTTTCGAAGGAACACACAACACTTCAGTGAGGGGAAAAAAGTATTTGATCCCCTGCTGATTTTGTACGTTTTCCCACTGACAAAGAAATGATCAGTCTATAATTTTAATGGTAGGTTTATTTTAACAGTGAGAGACAGAATAACAACAAAAACACGTGAAAAATGTTATAAATGGAATTGCATTTTAATGAGGGAAATAAGTATTTGACCCCCTCTCAATCAGAAAGATTTCTGGCTCCCAGGTGTCTTTTATACAGATAACGAGCTGAGATTAGGAGCACACTCTTAAAGGGAGTGCTCCTAATCTCAGTTTGTTACCTGTATAAAAGACACCTGTCCACAGAAGCAATCAATCAATCAGATTCCAAACTCTCCACCATGGCCAAGACCAAAGAGCTCTCCAAGGATGTCAGGGACAAGATTGTAGACCTACACAAGGCTGGAATGGGCTACAAGACCATCGCCAAGCAGCTTGGTGAGAAGGTGACAACAGTTGGTGCGATTATTCGCAAACGGAAGAAACACAAAAGAACTGTCAATCTCCCTCGGCCTGGGGCTCCATGCAAGATCTCACCTCGTGGAGTTGCAATGATCACGTTGCAATGAGAACGGTGAGGAATCAGCCCAGAACTACACGGGAGGATCTTGTCAATGATCTCAAGGCAGCTGGGACCATAGTCACCAAGAAAACAATTGGTAACACACTATGCCGTGAAGGACTGAAATCCTGCAGCGCTCGCAAGGTCCCCCTGCTCAAGAAAGCACATATACATGCCCGTCTGAAGTTTGCCAATGAACATCTGAATGATTCAGAGGACATCGGGGTGAAAGTGTTGTGGTCAGATGAGACCAAAATGAAGCTCTTTGGCATCAACTCAACTCGCCGTGTTTGGAGGAGGAGGAATGCTGCCTATGACCCCAAGAACATCATCCCCACCGTCAAACATGGAAGTGGAAACATTATGCTTTGGGGGTGTTTTTCTGCTAAGGGGACAAGACAACTTCACCGCATCAAAGGGACGATGGACGGGGCCATGTACCGTCAAATCTTGTGTGAGAACCTCCTTCCCTCATGCAGGGCATTGAAAATGGGTGATGGATGGGTATTCCAGCATGACAATGACCCAAAACACACGGCCAAGGCAACAAAGGAGTGGCTCAAGAAGAAGCACATTAAGGTCCTGGAGTGGCCTAGCCAGTCTCCAGACCTTAATCCCATAGAAAATCTGTGGAGGGAGCTGAAGGTTCGAGTTGCCAAACGCCAGCCTCGAAACCTTAATGACTTGGAGAAGATCTGCAAAGAGGAGTGGGACAAAATCCCTCCTGAGATGTGTGCTAACCTGGTGACCAACTACAAGAAACGTCTGACCTCTGATTGCCAACATGGGTTTTGCCACCAAGTACTAAGTCATGTTTTGCAGAGGGGTCAAATATTTATTTCCCTCATTAAAATGCAATTCCATTAATAACATTTTTCACATGTGTTTTTCTGGATTTCTTTGTTGTTATTCTGTCTCTCATTGTTCAAATAAACCTACCATTAAAATTATAGACTGTTCATTTCTTTGTCAGTGGGCAAACGTACAAAATCAGCAGGGGATCAAATACTTTTTTCCCTCACTGTATGTGTGGAGAAATAAAGCACACCAACATCAAAACCTCATCCCAAATGTAAAGTATGGTGGAGGGAGCATCATGGTTTGGGGCTGCTTTGCTGCCTCAGGGCCTGGACAGTTTGCTATCATCGACAGAAAAATTATTTCCTAAGTTTAGCAAGACATTTTGCAGGAGAATGTAAGGCTATCTGTCCGCCAATTGAAGCTCAACAGAAGTTGGGTGACGTAACAGGACAACGATCCAAAACACATAAGTAAGTCAACAACAGAATGGCTTCAACAGAAGAAAACGCGCCTATTGGAGTGTCCCAGTCAGAGTTCTGACCTCAACCCGATTGGGATACTGTGGCATTAACTCAAGAGAGCAGTTTACACCAGATATCCCAAGAATATTGATGAACTGAAACAGTTTTGTAAAGACGAATGGTCCAAAATTCCTCCTGACCGTTGTGCAGGTCTGATCCGCAACTACAGAAAACGTTTGGTTGAGGTTATTGCTGCCAAAGGAGGGTCAACCAGAGTTCGCATACTTTTCCCACCCTGCACTGTGAATGTTTACACTGGGTGTTCAATAAAGACATGAAAATGTATCATTGTTTGTGTATTAGTTTAAGCAGATTGTGTTTGTCTATTGTTGTGACCTAGATGAAGATCAGATACAATTTTATGACGAATTTATGCAGAAATCCAGGTATTTCCAAAGGGTTCACATACTTTTTCTTGCCACTGTACATATATAATATAACATTTTGCTTCCTTTCCTGAAATGTTAATGTGATGAATGATGTAATGAATGAAACTATTCCTACCTGTGCAGCGTCCTGAACAACTACATGATCATGAAGGTGCTGAGGAAGATGGTGTCCATCCTGGACCAGAAGTTCCAGGATGCTGAGCAGCGCTTCTTTGAAGTAATGTACGGAACCAAGAAGGTGAGAGAGAGATGGAGATAATGTCAGTGCTTTAAGCTGGCAGGGAAATAGGCAACAGACCTATCAGATAAGAGTACTCAAGGGGACTGGCTTTTCCTGCTGCTTCAGTCAACAGAGTTAAGCTATATTTTCTTATAGCACAGATAAAAGATAATGAGTGGCTGAAACTATGTGGCTATAAAGTACACTGTAAACGGAAATTGGCATAGATAAAACGTAATAAGATGTGCACTTGTCAGTAGCGAACTTAATTAAACAAGGAGCTGATAAGAAAATACTTTAGTAGCTGAGTCACTGTCATCACTAGACACACATTCAATTAACCGGACAGCTTTTTCCTTTCGCTGTCTGCTGCTAACAGCTATCTGCTGTGTTGTGTTGTGCTGTGGGGGTTCCAGCTATCCAAACCCTTATCTGAGCTACATCCTGTTCCCCTGGCCTTGATTTCCGTTGGGGTCACACTGTTAAAACATACCAAGTGCTTTCTCGTCCTGTGTGTGCGTGTTTGCAAGTGTGTGTGCACAATTCCTGAGACCACCCACACTACACTTTTAGCACCCCTCCCTTTCTACCTTTATCACTCCCTTTGTCATTATTTCCCCTGTATCTACTCTTATCTGTCACTTTGTTTTCTTGCTCACCCGTTTCCACTCTGTTGGCCTTTTCCTTTCCCCCCCGTCTGCATAGTCTCAGTTTGGATCCTAATATCTCCAGTAGGAGTGGGGAAGTTTGGGGGCGAGAGGAGTGTGCTGTCATTGCCAATGTCTGAGAATCTCACAAACAACAGGCAGCCCTTTTAGAGGGCAATGTGCTGTCTCCCTACACACTGATAAAGGCCTGGCTTCGCCTTGAGGTAAAGGATTCCAAGGAAAGATTGTTTACTTCATATGCAAAACCAACACTACTACTTCATGCTTGAGAGGCATTATAAAACCTAATACAGTTACAGACTGATGCTGTGTTAGGATCATGCAGTGTTTTCAAGTATTTGTATAGACTTTGTATAGTCTGAGAGACAGTGCTATCTTGTGTGTTTAGGTGATGTCAGTGTTTTTGTGTGTAGGTGGTGTCATTGTTCCGGTGTGTGGTTGGTGTGGTGTCATAGTTCTCATGCGTTCAGTGTGATGTTTCAGAGCTGCACCCCACGCTGGAAGCTGTGCGTCAGCGACACGGACAGTGCCCTCGGCTTTGCTCTCGGGGCCCTGTTTGTCAAAGCCACCTTCGACGAGGACAGCAAGGCCATTGTAAGTGTTTCAAGGTATCACCCACCCACGCACTACCTACCTCCACTGTGAGCTGCCCCTGGGTGAGATTCTGACATGCCTTTCATTTTCCCTGTCTGTCAGGCAGAAGATATGGTCTCTGAGATTAAATGGGCATTTGAGGATAGTCTGAAGTATGTGGGCTGGATGGACCAGGAGACCAAAAAGGCAGCCAAAGAGAAGGTGGGCGAGACGAGTTGCTTTGAATATCTGCAGAAAGATGTTTTCCACTGTTAGGGTGAGGGAATTGTCATTACACTGACTGCAAACTATGGAAAAGTGTATTGCCTTGTAATTAACATTGTATGGAATGCTGTGTCTGTTACAGCTATAGCATTTCAATTGTATTCCATAAGAGTTTGCCGGGCAGAACACATAAAGCATTGTCCACAAAAAAAAAAAAGAACACCCTTGCCTTGTTTGCACTAACACTTGTCTTTTCTTGCCAACACTGACTTTGCTGATAGCTACTTTTATCAAGAAAAAGTGTACTTACTATGACTGTGATATGTGGTTGTCTCAGCTAGCTATCTTAAGATGGATGCACTAACTGTAAGTTGCTCTGGATAAGAGTGTCTGCTAAATGACTCAAATGTAAATGTAATAGTCCTTATTGCTATAATGGTCATGTTTAGCGTAAGGCTTGTCAAACTAGCTCTGCAGTGCCATCTGGTGTTAGCATCTGTCTCAATTCACCTCATCTGCTCTGTTATAGGCCGATGCCATTTACAACATGGTTGGATATCCAAAATTCATCATGGACCCCAAGGAGCTTGACAAAGTGTTCAATGATGTAGGTAAATATGTAATTAAAATAAATATGCATACTTCTGTTTTATGAAGTTGTCCATGTCTCATCATATGTTGATAAAAATACACAACTCTTTGTCGTCTTACTGTGCTGGTTTTGAAGAGGGTTGTCAATCTTGTTAGATATTGCTGCACTGACGGAACTAGAAGCACAAGCATTTCGCTACACTCGCAATAACATCTGCTAACCATGTGTATGTGACCAATAAAATGTATTTGATCTTACAGTATCTCCTGTTTGCATTGCTTGTGTGAACCTCTTTTTCTCTCTAACCTGATTCTTCTCTCTTTCTCAGTTTGAGGTGGTGTCTGACCTGTATTTCCAAAATGTCATGCAGTACTACAACTTCTCTGCCAAAGTGACTGCGGACCAGCTGAGGAAAACCCCCAACAGAGACCAGTGAGTGTCTATAACCCGGCCCTCACCCCCCTGTTGCTCGCCTCTCCAGAGAGGAGGTCAAATGCTCTGACCGGGACAAATTCCCATTCTGACTCTATGGAATACTGCTGGCATCCAGAAACGTTCCCTGGGAACCAATATCCCTCAGCTGAACTGATCCTTTTCTCTCACTACATAGCCGAGTAGCTCAGGGTTCTCATTCTTTCATACTGATCTGAAATGGATAGGGGAGAGTCAACTACTGGTTTTTACCACCCTGATCTCAGACTTTTGTGCTCAGTTGTTGTTATATCCTATGTCTTGCATACACAGGTGGAGCATGACCCCTCCTACAGTGAATGCATACTACAATCCCACCAAGAATGAGATGGTGCTCCCAGCAGGAATCCTTCAAGCTCCTTTCTACAGCCGCTCTTGGCCAAAGTAGGTCCCTCTTCCCTTTTCAGCCTATACAGTTCCCTAATACGTCCCCATCTCTTGCACAAATACAGGTACACCACATGTGCGCGCCAAACTTGCGTCAATTGTATACAGTATGTGTGTCTTCTTGAATGTCTTCACATAGCCAAGAATGTAATTGTTAGTTATAAAATGCTTTTATTTACTTGAAAGGATTTTGAATCTATTTCCAGGGCCCTGAACTTTGGGGGGATTGGTGTAGTTATGGGACATGAGTTGACACACGCTTTTGATGACCAAGGTAAGATCTTTAATTTTGTAAAGTTGTATTGTCTTAACTCTTATTACTTTATATGGGAAATAAGAAGTTTTACTACAAACTACAATAAAAAATAATAATAATAAAGGCTGTATATTTACATGGCAGGGGAGACACTTTGATCACAGGGCGAGCTGACCCCTGCGAATTCACCAGAATCTCGACTGCATAATCTTGTCTGCCCTCTCTCTTAAAAAACTAACGAAAAAATATTATAGGTTGTTGTAAACATCCCACCAATCGAACGTGACACATTATGATATCAAATGAGGCATCCAGTTCTGAAGCATATCGTTCTTTATGTTAAAGGGAGGGAGTACGACAAGGATGGGAACCTCCGCTCCTGGTGGAAAAACTCGTCTGTGGAGGCCTTTAAGAAGCAGACCCAGTGTATGGTGGAGCAGTACAGTAACTACAGCATCAACAAAGAACCCCTCAATGGAAAACACACCCTGGGAGAGAACATAGCTGACAATGGTGGACTAAAGGCTGCCTACAAGGTGTGTATGATAGGGAGGTGTTGTTAGGGTGGGATAAAAGAAAGTAGACTTAACAATATGAAGAGCAAGAGCAATTCAACTTATACACACACATACTGTAAATGTGCAGACATTTCAGAATCATCAATATGAGATGCAGTATTTGGAAGGTCAGAACTATGATACACATTTACGTGTTTTCTTGTTCACTTGATTGGGTCATTGTGGGTCGTGTCTTTACTCTGTGGTGGAAAAAAACGGGGCTGCCTACATCACAGCAAAGCCTGGAAATGCAACAGGTGGCTTGGAGAGGCTTGGTCAGCTCTCAAACATTCTTTCCGTCAAATGAAAGTCATAGGTTATGGAGCAGACCATATGGCAGAAAGGTTATGAGCCAACCATATGGCAGAAAGGGGGACCTGCATGAGCGCTGTCTGTTAGTGAGGACTGAGGAGGAAATAAAGCTGAGGGCAAGCAGAAAGAGTCTCTTCTGTTTTTTTTTCTCATACTGTTCTCTATGGTGAGAGGAAGATAATGCATGCTGTCTGTAATATGACCCTTGTCTGCTTTGAAGGCTTATATGAACTGGATTGCAAAGAATGGAGAGGAGGCCACCCTGCCTGCCCTGGGGATGACCAATCATCAATTATTTTTTGTTGGATTTGCCCAGGTTTGTGCCACTTAAATTATATCCATGTCTGTGGCAAATGTAGGAATGCATTCTCTAGCATGCCTACCTTCAACTGTGTCATGCATTAATTATAATGACCCATTACATTGATCATGTAAATTAAGGACTTTTCACTCTTAAATCCTTAATATGTGTGTCTGTGCTTCCTGCTATATGTAGGTATGGTGCTCAGTTCGGACTCCAGAAAGCTCGCATGAGGGCGTCATCACAGATCCACACAGTCCATCAAGATTTCGAGTTATTGGCACCATCTCAAATTCCCATGAGTTCTCTGAGCACTTTGGCTGCAAGGCAGATTCCCCTATGAACCCTAAACACAAGTGTGAGCTTTGGTGATGCTTACTACCCATTTGTCGGTATGGCAGGTGGCAAAATGGGCACTGGGGATATGGAGCAAAATAGAGGCAAAGTCTCTAAGGAAGGAACGCATTGGTCTTGATACCACTAAAATCCAGCTGTTTTACCCACTCTACTCTTCTCAGGGTCCTTATGAGGACTGAAGCTGGAGGTTGAGCCAGCCCCAACTCTCTTCATAAAGACAATTTGTTTTTTTCCCCCAATTAAACTCTATGAAAATGTGCCTTTATGTTTATATAAAGGAGGAACAACTTTAACACTGGAAACCGAAGAAATTGTTATAAAAAAAGGGAAAACTAATGGAACTTCTCTCAATCAGGTTTTATGTAGAGTTGTCATATGCCTTATTTTTCAACAGGAAGTGATATTTATTTTCTGTGTCTTTTTCACTGTTACACTTTGTATCTGATCAATCCACCTCTATATGTTGTGACTTCATTTATTGTATATTTTTAGACTGCAAAAGAATGACGAGTTTCAATTACTGGATTTGGACTGAAAAAATATAATCCAGAGGAAAACGTCAATCACATCTAGAATACAAGTCAAGTTCCTGTCAGAACAAGTAGATTGTAAAAGTCATATTTTATTATTGCCCATGACTGATCGGATTCAATAAGCTATGTCGTTTCTGCAATCAACAAACCTAACACAACATCATCATTTGTGTAAAGTCTGATTGATTAATGTCTCCAGTTTATACAGTAGTGATGTTGTAAAGAAGTGATCCTCCGAATTGCTGAATGCCTGATATGATAAGGGACATATTATTTGAATAGTTTTCAATCAGAGAATTCCTGAAACTTGTGAAGGATGTATTAACCATCGGACAAGTCACATAACAAAGAGTTTTCCCATTCTGGAGCTGCTCATGCATGACAGGGCTTTTATGTGTCATAAAACTATTTTTTATAATCTAATAAAAATATTGTCACCATTCTTTTGTATGCCCATCTTTTTCTATGGCTCGTCTGATGCTTCAAAGTGACTTTTTATAGTTTTTGATTCCAAAACAAATAAAAACTATCCATATATCAAAGAAAACTTAATTCAATATTTGTACTTACTTTTCTTCTATGTCAATTGATGGTTATTAACGACAGATGTCGCTGCACACAAACAATGCAGTACCGAGTACAGTACAATCCACTACAAAGTTTTGACTTCTCGGTCTTCTGCCTGTAAATACACCATTATCATTATTATGTTTACATATTACAGTACCTGAACTTGATTACATTTGTATACATTACTGAGCGGTTGTTGAGAACGACCCCATAAATATAGCATGGGGCGGCAGGTAGCCTAGTTGTTAGAGCGTTGGGCCAGTAACCGACAGGTTGCTGTATCGAATCCCCGAGCTGACAAGGTAAAAATCTGTCGTTCTGCCCCTGAACCCACTGTTCCCCGGTAAGCCGTCATTATAAATAAGAATTTGTTCTTAACTGACTTGCCTCGTTAAAAATGAGAAATTATTTTACACACACACACTTTAAGACAGCCACTACAGTTAAAATAATAAATACCATGCATTCTTTAAAAATAGACCCAAGCATAGTTATTTATTAGAACAAGAATAATGCAGTGCTCATCAATATAGATGAACGTAGGTGCCAGTCAGTAGACTAGATGATTTTTGGCCACATGAATGCAACAAATTAAGCGTCATTTTCGATCGCTCTAGGAAAGCCGAACATACCCGTAATTGGACGAGAGTAGTCGAATCGTCTGTCCTGCCGGACTGGAAGCGGCCGCAACGCCATGTTAACGAAGTCCCTCATCTCAGTGGAAAAATGATTAGCTAGCTATAGAAAAATCAGTTGTTGATAACAAATGTTAAATTATCGAAGGAGGAAAGACACCGGTGACAGTGCTCGGAAGAACTGAACCGGATCCGCTGAGGTCCTGGACGGGCAAGGGAGGCAAACCTCCCACCGTCCCCATGAATAACACCATAGACCCGAACAGCGACTTTCCATGAAAAAAAGCTTTTCTGCGTTGCTAATAGCTAGCTAGCCCTGTCGGCAAAAGGATTTGCGGCCTGCTTCAATACTACTAAACGCTTGCTAGCTATATTTATGCAAGCTAGATATATTTTGTATCAGTATTTATTAGTGTATTGTTTTGTTTTTTTGCAATGAGTTTGCCGACGAAAATAGTCCCAAAACCCGCCACTGTCGCAGTAAGTGGACCTGGAACTGTCCCGTCTCCGTCGAGCCAACTGCGGGCTACCCTGACCTCCGTGTCTTTACCACCGGGAGCCCCAGGTGCTCCGAACGCGGTGCCGCCACCTCAGTATCCTTCATTGGCAAGAATGCCCCTGGCATCTCTTGGTCAGATATTCGGGAAACACATTTAGGTATCTAGCTAGTAACGTCATTGACTGATGTTTCGAAGAGCAGCGGGGGACAATTAGCTAGCTAGGTAGTTGGCTAATGTTAGCTAGTTAACAGATTCGTGGCTTGTTGACTAACGTTATTTTCTAAACTAGCTATGCAACGTAGCTAAACTGCAGATAATTGATTTTGTTGGCCAATGGCAATGTAATTTGAACGTATGCATATGTGGATCAGAAACTGCGGGCTAACTAACATCACACTCAATTTAACGAGGTGGCGTAGGCTAACTAACTGCTAGAGGGCCACCGGCTTTGTTTCGTTTACCGGCGCTAGCTAGCTAGCCAGCCACTTTCATATTAGATAGGTAGGTTAATTTGCAACTGAAAACACGTAGCAGCGGCTAACTAATCCGCTAGCCTATTGGCTAACTATAGTGTTGGGGACAGTCTTTGTGAGAGATGAATGTTTTGGCTGGACCAGCTAACAAAATGTTGTAGCCATCACCCTAAAACTGTAACATTAGTTATTCTTGCTAGCAAGTATGAGTGAATGTTAGCTAGTAGTAAGTTACATGGGCCTAGGATCCCCTTCCCGGTTTCCATAGAAGGGATGCTAACACCGGTTGTTATTTATCTATCTAGGCGGTAGTTGTACGGCGTAGTAGATGACAGCCGGTGCTACACCGGTATGCCCATCTTGACAGGGGAGTGTCGCAAGGCATTTGGTTGTTGGTAGCAATGTATGCTACGTTACTGTAGCACGGCAGTACTAGTGTAATGAGTCTGGTCCAGTTTGCTTTATACTTATTTTATTGGTAGGAAGGGGTATGTTTAATTGTGCATATTTGATGATTGTATGAATGATCTTCAGTAAGCCTAACTAGCTATTTCAAGTCACTGCGTATTGAGACTAGTGGCTTTTGGATTCTTTTGACAGCTACCTTTCTGTCCAGTTTGTGTAGCTTCAACATAATGTGGCATGATTCAAATATAATTTTTGTAAACAAATGGATCAAGAGCATTTCCCTCACTTCAGAAACCCTTGGTCCCTGTCAACACTTTTGATCCCCCAGTGGAATTATTCTTCCAAATAAGACCTCCTAAAAACAATTCCTTACTTGATTTCACTGACTTTGTGGATATGAACTTTGAGTCCAAATACATTTGAGATGGATGCTTGCTAATGGTCATTTTTTAAAGTTAGGATCTATCCTAGTGGCTTTTTACAATTAAAACATCTGATTTCAATCTAATGTCCAGTCATAATGGAAGTATTGTGTACATAGTGCACATGCTGCTGTTTTGTGGTTGCATTGTTATTCATGCTATTCTGTGAAGTTGTACTGTCACCTCGTGTTTTATTTACAGCTTGGTGGCGGTGGGTTGAGGATTGTGTTGAATTAGCTTCCTGCTTCTGCCTATAACAGTGATGGTGTGCTTCAGTGTATGGTGTGCTTTTAGTGAAATCTACATTGCTTCACTCACATTGTAGGATGTTGGACTTACAAGCTCTGTTCAATGGTGCTCTGTGTCTGTGATCTCTGCACTGCTTGTGGTCTAGATTCATATTAGTCTTTCATCCTGTTCAACTGTGTCTCCTTCATGCCCTGTGGCGCTCAGGTGGGACTTTTCCACAGTCTGATAATGGAAGATTCTTCTGGCCTTTTGCAGCTTTCATTACTATATTTCATTTTTATGCAATATTTGTTTGAATGTCAACTGGGTACCTAACAGGTTCCATAACTTAATTCTGCCACGTAACCACCAGTTAGCCAGTATTGTTATAGGTTGAGCAAAGAAAAGTTTAGTCTACAACTGCGGAGGTGACAGATAAGATGCATCAAACTATGCAGATTTCTCTCTGTCTATAGAAAAAAATGTCATTAAACTCACTGACCCTCCTTGTGTCTGCCCCTCCTCTGCCTCCCTGAGGTCAAGAGTGTGGGAACATGTTATTCTCTGTCTGCCCTCTGCTCCCAATGGATGGGATTTCCGTGTGTGTGGGCTGAGATGGTGGGTAGGCGGGGCTAGTTGCTACTCCTGTTTGCAAGAGAGAAACCCGGTGCATGCGGCTACTGCTGCACCCCCCAGACAATGGCAGTGCTGCTTAGCATTCAGCATGAGAGGCCAAGGCGGCACTTCCCACCGTCTGACAACAAAGACCCAGGTCAGCCTACAGTAGTGCCCTATAAAATCTGCGGTGTGGACACAATCACGGAATCTAGACATTCAGACGTAATTCAACAATATAAAAAAAATGAAGAAAATGAATTAATTTGTCGGAGTTAAACATAAGACATTAACAAAATGCATCAGTGATTTGTATTTTCCTGAAACTTTCTGAAACGGAACAGGAGTGTGAGAGTGTGTATGTGGTACGCAGGTGTACGTGTACACTTTAGCAATGATGGTAATGATGACCGTCTTCTGGTTGAGATGGAAAGGCTTTCCAAAAACCCTTCTCAATTAATTGTTAACTACAAACCTGCCTATGCCTACCTGGTAGAATGATATCAATATGTTTTGCGAACTCTGCAGTCATATGAGCTCTACAGAAACATTGCTAACCAAACAACGTTCTCTGGCTGGTGCCCAAAATCAAAATTTCTTAGAATTTTATTTTGTATTTTTTCCCCAGACATGGTCTCCTGAAGTGGTTTAAGCGTTGTTGTGGACCAATTTTGTTGTTTTTCTATTTAAAAAGTGCTATTTTTGAGACCAAAAACCTAGGAGAACGGAAACCAAGAAAAACTAAATGGAGAAAACAGAATCAGGCAAAAAGTTAAACCAATTTTTATAGGGCCCTACTACAGCAGCCTTGGCTGGGCTGGGAACTTAAAGCCTCACTTGCTCACTCTTTATTTTTTCTTTAACTCTTTCTACCGTCATCACTTCATTCTTGTCTTTCACTTTACTTTTCTAGCATTATTTTGTCATGCTTATTTTGATAGTTTCTTATCATGAGCAAATTAACTTGTTAATTAAAATGAATGAATGGGACATTATGGGTGTGTTCCACTAATTAGAAACAGCATGGAACAGTGAGGTTATTGTTCAATGCAGCCTTTGATGTTATTGATCATAACTTGTTATTGAAGATACTCACTTGCTATGGCTTTACATCACCTGCCATCACATGGTTGGAGTTATTTATCCAATAGAACCCTGAGAGTGTTCTTCAATGGAAGCTATTCTAATTAAGCAGTAAGGCCCGAGGGTATGCGGGATATGGCCAACACCACGGCTAAGGGCTGTTCTTATGTACGACACAACGCTGAGGGCCTGGACATAGTCCTTAGCTGTGGTATATTGGCCATATATCACAATCCTCAGAGATTCCTTATTGCTACTATAAACTGGTTACAAACGTAATCAGAGCAGTAAAAATAAATGTTGTGTCATACCCGTGGTAGCCGTGGTATATCAGACTGTATATCAGCCAATCAGAATTCAGGGCTCGAACCACCCAGTTTATAACATCAGTTATACAATGTGCGTGGGCACTTTGGAGGATCTATTGGCACAGTTTGAGAGCCAGAGACAAACAACACCCGTGCCAATATATCATCCAAACGCCGGCTTCGAGGGCATTATCACTTAAATATGTGCAGTGTCCCTCAGGGCAGTTGCCTTGGGCTGTTACTCTTCTCTATTTTGGTTTGCCACTGGTCTTAAACGGCGCTAGAATGACCGTACAGTTGAAGTTGGAAGTTTACATACACTTAGGTTGGAGTCATTAAAACTTTTTCAACCACCCCACAAATGTCTTGTTAACAAACTATAGTTTTGGCAAGTCGGTTAGGGCATCAACTTTGTGCATGACACAAGTAATTTTTCCAGCAATTGTTTACAGACAGATTATTTCACTTTACAATTCACTGTATCACAATTCCAGTGGGTCAGAAGTTTTCATACACTAAGTTGACTGTGCTTTTAAACAGCTTGGAAAATTCCAGAAA